>CM053997.1:1464455-2816410 GCA_028641955.1 Protonibea diacanthus | reverse complement strand
ATATATATATATATATATATATATATATATAGAGAGAGAGAGAGAGAGAGAGAGAGAGAGAGAGAGATAATCCAGCCTAGAAGTGACAAATGCTTGGACTACTTTTTCTGAATCTATCTGAATCTGAGGATTTTTAATAGCAAGAACATACTAATATGACTTACAACTTAGAAAGTAAACCTACTGCATTTAAAGTAAATGTTTAATCTTTCTTGTGTCAAGTGCATCTTCAAGGTTTGTGTGTAACTGAATGAGGTCCATATATGAAAGCTCTTGTGGGTTGATTTAGACTTTAAAATTTAACATTTCCATTGCAGCCTAAATGTTCTACTATAACATCTATTACAAATTATAGAAGGTAGCTGTCATATGAGTTTTTATGGAGTATCCTTTCAATCTGGCCAGTAGGGGTGCTATTGGAAAGGTATTAAGGAAGACTTAGTTAGGAGCTCAGCCTATCATATTAATTTATGGGTAGATTCCTGATTTCAGGGAGTGACAGTCAGGCTTATCTTCACCACTTTAATGTAAGAGCTGAACCGGACTCCTCTACTGGAATGCCCTTGTTTAAAAAGTGTCAAACCATGAGAGCTTTTATCTTCAAAGACCTGAATGGTTAACACACTCCAAATATTATAATTTACAAAATGGATACTATAAACTTAAAAACTGCTTTTTATTTTTTTGTCTATCTAATCTAATGCATTCAAAGCCTGAGAAATTACAGTTTGAATGCAAACTTATTTTCATGTTACGTTCATTTTATCTGCAAATTAAAGAGGCAACATTTTCATTAAATTGTCAGATTTTAATTGTAACTGATCATAATTGTGTGTATTTTTGTGACTGATGATAATCACTAGCTCAGTTGGTAGAGCATCCGCCCCATGTACAAAAGGCTCAGTCCTTGCCGTAGCAACCCAGGGTTTGAATCCAACCTGATGCCCTTTGCAACACGTCATTCCCCTCTCTCTCTCTCCCCACATTCCTGTCACTCTTCAGCTGTCTATGAAATAAACTTGAAAAGGCCAAAAAAATCTAAAAAAAAAAAGTTAATCTTTGATCCCGCTGCCTTCAAACTGTGTAAAATGAAGTGCAAATGAAGAAATAATAATACTGCATAACACATAACACATAACCTGTAATTATCAACAGCATTATGATGTAGAAGTTGATTACTTTGATTTAGAAAAATAAACAAAATGGATTACTAAATCAAGTCTTGAGTGCCCTCAGCCTACACACACACACACACACACACACACACACACACACAGTCTTACACATACAGACACACCAGCAGAGATAATGAGCTCTGATTGGTCCACTCAGTGACTATATACCTGCAATTAGTGTCATAGTGTTCAGCCTCTTGCCTCTCTGGAGTCCAGAAGCTAAAAAGGCTGTCAACCTCCTTCATTAGCCTGGAGAATAAGCTTCGCTTCTGGCTCTCGTCTTACACACACATGTGCGCGTGCAAACACACACGCAAACCAACGCGGCCACACAGAATTAAGTAAATGTCAGGGATATCTACGGTCCAGGCAGACACTGGGCTCTGCGCCTGCTGACAGAAGCAGCTGCAGGCAGCAGGGAGATGGCCACTGGATTCACTATTGTCTTGTGTAATTAAATTGACAGAATCACCACCTTCTGTGGCAAAGTTCACAGAACTGACGTACCGCTCTGCCTACAGTCAAACTTTAATGTAAAAAAAAAAAAGTCTGTATGAAAGGGATGACACATCGCACAGGATAAAATACTACTTTTAGATTCTCAAATGAAGCCAAGCGTAAAGGAACAGAGGAATGGACCTGCCAGGTGTCTCCCTTCATCTTTCAGGGCTTTAAAGCTTTGAAACGCATAGAAGGGTTTGCATATGGTACATGTTCATGCTGTGCTGAGCGTGAGGCCATTCTCTGCTGCTTCAGCTACAAAAGAAAAGCCTGTAAGCCAATGTTTGATTTCATAATAAAAAAAAATCTCTCACCATTTTGTTCTGTCTGATATTGTAGATATCACTGTTTGATTTATGACATATTTATCAAAAGACCATCAATAGCACACTAACTGGTATTATAATTATGCTATAGGTGGAAACAGTATACTGTACTGTTTAGTGGGCTATAGACAACAATTATTATTATTATTCAGAGAATGCTGTTCAAGTAGTATAAAAACTCTGATGTACCTATTAATATTAATAGTAACACTTGATAACGCTCTTTATTTATTTATTTATTCATATTCACCATTAACTCGTTGCTTATTAGCATGCATATTAGTAATGTATTGTTTGTTATTATAAAGCCTTATTCAGCATGAGAATGTTCAACAAAGTTAGGCCATTTTGAGCTTTCTCTAAATGTTGTACATGAGTTAATGATCCTAATTATAATCTTAATCCGGTTTTGTTCTGTGTGGGCATTTTGGACAACAAGAGCATAGTCATAATAGTATATACATATAGTCATTAATAATACTTAATAAATATGGTCAATCCTTATGCAACAAAGCACAAACTACTAAGTGTTAATGCCTGAATAACTATAAATTAAGTTTTTTACAACTTAATTTATAGTTAGTTAAAGAACTAAGTGTTCTTCCCCATACTAAACTGAAGTTTTGTTCGAACTAATTCTCACGTAGTTTGACACTAATTAGCCCACACTGTTCTTTATTTTAAAGTTGTCTGCTCTTCACACTTAGTAAATCTGTTATTGCACACAATTACTGCAGTTAACAGAGACAGTTCTGCTGTATGTAATATGTAAGATTCTGGGGCATTTTACATATTCATTTTTAGGTTTTAGCAGGTGTGATTATGAACAAGGTTTTCTGAATGTTACATAGACAGCCTCTAAGTGATCGGTTGAGGTCTATTGAGATGCATATTGCAATATTGATGTTATAATAATTCAAGTGACACTTTTGTCCAAAGTAGCTCCCAAATAAGTTACATTCTAATGACACAGTAGTTCACAGGGAATTGTTGAATATGTGCTGCATCACCATCTTCCACCTGACACAAGGCTGCAGGTGGAAAAAATATAAGCACATTGCAGATAACATTTTATCTGCATTAAGACCATATTAGGTTAGTAAGAACCTGGAAGAGATCGGTCTTTGTCTTTTTGGTTATTTTTGAAGACAGAAATGGATGAGTTAACTCATCCCACCACCACATGAACACACAGGAGAATTTGGATATGATGGACTGTCTGCAAATTTCATGGCATTACCAATGACACTATAAAAAATGGATGGAGTATGAATGATGTCACCCACAGGTTTCGCTGTTTTGAAGCTCAAGATATGTGCTGCTGGCCACCGCCATGTACTGCTTCTTCCACGTCCCGTCTAATCAGCAATGATGTGGGTCATCGGCAGACCTGGGGCAGGCCGAATGACGCCTGGGTGCTCTAATAACTCATCTGTAACAGAACATACCTGGCAGTGAAGCGGTCACAGTCTTATTTATGTAGCACTCCAAGTCTTAGTATCATCTGAACGGGTGAGTTAAAAAGAAAACACAGTTGTCAAGGATGAGGAAATTAGCTATAGAGACAAAAATCCTTGCCTCAACTAGGCTGTAAATATGTTTAATCCTGCTGTGAAGTTGGACATCTTAATACCGGCAACTGTGGAGACTGACGCACTTCTGGAGCCTGTCTCAAGCGGCAGCTCGTGGAATTACAGTTTTTAGCACTTCCGTATTGGCTTCATTTCCCAGCACTGGAGGTTGCCGCTTTGGCATTCAATGTAATAGTTGTTGATATTTAGCAGTCTGGACCAAAGTGGTGTACCAACTGAACTGCAACACTGCAACACTGCAACCCCGAGGGTGACACCATTAGCATGGATAATCCAAATCTCAACTTCATGGTGGCATTATATGAAAAGGCAGCGGATCACTAAAGCCTTTTGGGTTCATCATCTGGGAACCATGAGAATTCCATTGAAAGAGATGTTCACTGGATTATTGAAAGCCTTTTCCCATGGGTGATGTAAAAGGAAATTTGGAGCAACTAATCAAAGTTATACACCAACAATTGCCAAATATTTGAACCCAGAACCACACTGACCATCAACTATCCAAGTAAAATATCCAAACTGTGGAACTGAAGCACTTGGTATTCGTTCAGACACCATAAATACATTATCACACTGATCACTTAGCCATCCTGATGATTAGTGTAGAGGAGAAACAAAGAAAATGGTAAAATAATGCTCTTATTGTTATCCTTGATTCACTTATAATAAAGTCCCACTTGTGTCTTTTATGAAAAGAAATTCAAAGCTGTCCTTAGATTGCACTCTCTATTTCCCATCCTTCCTGTCACTCTCCGCTGCACGCTATGCAAAACAGATTATGATGCCGCACTGCCTCGGAGACAGTGGTGCCGTGTCCAAACAAATCCTCCAAGAGTCAATAAAGCTAAATCCTATCCCGGAGGAGAGTACTGAAGCCAGCAGACCGTCTGTCAGTCAGAGCAGATGATGGAAGTGTCCGTCAGTTTCCATCCAGATTCTCTTCCTGTTCACACTCTGTTTCTTACCATAAGTGATAGCTAGGTGTTGAGTCATGGTCATTTCATAATCCCCTAAACTGCATCGCTGGGACATCTTTTACCCAGTGAGAAATACTTCAAAAGCCGAAGCCTCATCTGATTCTGCCAAAAGTATGTATAATACATGCCTTCTGCTGTGCGGGGACTGGATTACTGTTCTCTCTTAATGGATGCTGTCCATTGGCTACCTGTTTTAAAATGCCGCCTGTTAAAGCCTCCACGCTACATGTCAGACATATTTTATTCTGCAGATGTCTAAAGGCACATGGCCCCTATACTCCATAGAGATTTTTGCAAATCATATGATTTTGCACTTAAAGCAGCCTTCTGATCAGAGGCTAACATCAACCCTGAAACTTGTTCAGTCAGTTTAGTAACTTATTTATCTTAAAGGACCAGTGTATAGGATAGTATATTTATTGTCATCTACAGATGCAGTACTCTGACTTCCTCTCAGCGACTCTGATAAGGCTAAGCAGTTATGGAAAATGAATGAATATTCTATTTTTGCCACATTCCGTAAATAGAAGCTAAGTCTGACACACTGGACCTTTAATCATTGTCGTTCTTATGCAGTAAATATATTTTCTTTCATCCTCTGTTGTACTGTTTGTGCTCTTTTCTCCTTGAATTAATGTTTTATTCAAGCATGAGTAAACCTAAACTTGAACTATAAAGAATGAATAATACGGGGCGTTAAAGTTACAACTAAGTTATACAAAAACAAAGTTTTATTGAGCCTTGTGGGTGTTGCGGAGAATAAGCAAAGCAAAATAAACAGGTTAGAGGTCTTTACAGGTCAGAAATTTTGGACCCAATCCAGCGCCTGTGGAAAACCCAACAGTCATGAAATAGATCCAGTTCAAATCCAAATGTGATTTGAGGACAGTCAGACCTGAGGATATTTAGACCTAATCCAAAATGTGGCTGACCCAAAAGGACCTAACCTGATTGACTGACATGTTTGTATGACTGAGCAAATCTGAGATGTGGCTGGTGGTCTAATAACAGGCTAAAAAAGAGGTGAACAGGAAAAGAACAATAACGCTGGCAGCAGCATGATGCTCTGCCAATTAACAGGAAAAGGAGTAGCAGAACGGGTTATTTTTTCCAGCAGTTCACAGTGTGTCTGCCTCAGAAAACACATTTTCTCCTGGGATGGTGACGCAACACATGATCATAGCAGCTAGAGACAACTTGGATCCATTTGGATTAGACTCACTGACATGCGGCAATGCAACACCACCCTTTGGGACAGTCAGGTCTTAGTTGCTAGAAACTGAGTGGACCCCTGAGGACATCTAATACAATGTTAGCCTGAATGTGAAGTGTGAAAGTGACAGCAATTCTCTTGGAAATCTACCCCTTAGTTTTCAAGCTGCCTTATCGTGGACCAAAATGTTGATTCAGTGGAAATCTGGACGTGATCAGAAGTCAATAGTAATAATAATAATGATAAAAAAAAAACATTGCTGGGAACATCCTGTATAGGCAGGGTGAATATCCAAACCTAAGTTCATGTCAATCTGAGCTGTCTTTGCCACATTAGACAAAAATGATGGAGACACAGATATGACCATCGTAAGGCCCTGCTACCAGGCCAGTCCAAAATGAAATGAATATAGTCTTCATAGGTGGGTATATAAGAATAAGAATTGTTGTGTTTTCGCTACTTTAGTCCACTAAGTTGAACTGCTGTGTTCTAGATCTTTCGCTTCACAGCCAATCATAGTTTCTCCTACACTCTCGAAAGGCGAGCAGTATCCGGTGAGATGGGACGGGCAAATTCACTGCTAGATGCCACTAAATCCAACTCACAAGCTCTTTAAAAAAAGATACTAGAATACCATTCAGAGTTTGCATGGAGTAGTGACGCGGGCCTTATAAAGAGAACTTGTGTAATTCTAAAATAAACTCTGCCAGATGACTAAATCCATAATGGGATGACGATGATCCTTATTACAAATAATAAAAAGGGGGGAGAAGAAGTCAATCATGTTCAGCAGCAGCTACAAAAGACTGCTGCCTCCATTGACTCTGCACAGAATTACTGCAGAATTATGTGCTTTGTCTCCGCTCACATTTCCTCCCACACCTTGCACTATTACACTGTACAGTGTCAAATAATAGGGAATAAAATGTAAGGATGAGATGTGTGAAATGCCAAATCTATTCATTTATATTACAATGAGCTTGGTGCATGTAATCCTTTCTTCAGTGCACTCTCATAATCATACTGTATCTATTAAAATGTATACACAACACACTTGCAGTGCCCCTCCACTTTAAAATATGATATATATAGGTATTCTATAGGTATTCCTATGTCTACTTACTATCTTACTGTCATTGCTGGACACACTGGTCTGCACAGTCAAACTAACAAGAAGAAAAATTTCAAAATAAAACTTAATCACATTTAAAAGAAGTAAAGGTTTTAGCACTCTCAGCTGAAAGTCCTGTGTTTGTTTGAAGCATCCTCCTCCTTTATACACACTCTTTATATCACATCACCTGACTTCGACACCACATCAAACTATTAAGCTTGTCCAGACCAAATGGCAACCTTCGTTGGCTGTGAAGAGAAATCAACGTGGAAGTGCCAAAAGCTGCAGTTCCTCAAACCTCCACTTGAGCCTGGCTACAGAAAGAGTCAGTCTCCATAAGTCCCCATGTTAAAATGTTCAATTTCACAGCAGAAATAAACATGTTTACAGCCTGGTACAAAAAACAGTTTTGGTCTCTATAGCTAATTTCCCCGTTCATGACAACTGTACTGAGGGTGAATTTATATACAACTCACCTATTCAAATTATATTAAGGCTTAAAGTTATACATTAACAGCATGGCCACTTTGATTGGCAGGTGGGTGCTGTTACAGATGGCTTGTTTGAGCACCGAGGCTTCACTTGGCCCACCTCAGGTCCACCAATGATCCACGTCTTTGCCCATTTTTAGATAAGCCAGGAGGCAGAAGATGCAGGACTGGCAACATAGTGGCAGCCTGCCTTCAGAAACTCTGTGTGTCGTCATGCATACGCTGTCTGTTCTTTATACTGTCAGTGGTTGGCAGCCATATTGTTCTGCACTTTATCTTTTCAGAAACACAATGTAGATAAATGTTTCATTCCAAAACTTATACAAGCACTCCGTCCTGAAAGTATTTTTATAATCATCTCTACAGTAACCTCATTTTGTGCTCAATCTTGATGGAGAGAAGCAGCTCTTTTATTATCCACTCTGATGCAATATCCCGAATACAGTCACGATTTCTCTGATAAGCAGCATGCGACTCAGGCTGTGACTCACAGGTTTTGTGAATGGGTGAGATAGTGAAAGCAGGGGTGCCAGAGCACGCTGTGTACACTGCAGATTGTCTCCATAAATGGAAACACAAAGAGCATACGTAATATTAATGTTTAACTATGTAAATGAGCAAACAAACAAACTGGATGTTTTTCCTGGAGTTCATTTATTGGTCCAGCAGATGCAAAAATCAACTGTACAACATACTGTCCTCTCACGCATAGTCCTCTGATTAAAACAAGGTACTATTGCTCCAAGCAGTCATTCGAAACTACATAAAAATAAATAAAGAATATAATAAAACAATCTTTTTACAAAAGAAAAAAAAAAACACATTTCAAGTATCTCAAGCAAACATGTTAACAAAAGTTGTACTGAGAGAGATAAGCAACAGGTCGTGCTCTCCATTCAGTCCCAACACATCAGCACAAAACTCTGACACACATTCTCACGAAAAGACTCCCAAGTCATCTCCCATCCGTCTCCAGTTATACTGTATGTACACTAAGATTTACAAAGATATTATTAACAGCACGCATCGTTATCATAAAAATATAGGTGCTTACATTTGTGCGTAGCGGACAATGACAGCAAAAGGGAAATCGAGGAAAACAAACTTGAAAATGAAGTTTCCCGTTAGAGATCTCTGTCAAATGATCAGCAGGTACTGTAGCACTGAAACTAAACACGGTGAAAAATAAATATTCATAAAGGTGAAAATAAAATACATGATATGTGGAGATATTAGGTGAAACGTGGTGCCTCTCCTTGAGCAATCAGTTCCAGATAAATGGCAAGAGAAGCAGCTTCGGGCTTGCAGAACAAGCACTACAGGCACTCTACGGCGAAAAATCACCTCCATTATCGTGAAGTAACGTGACGAGACACAAAGTGACGCAAAAATCAAACACATAAAAATTTGTCCCCACTGTGCAAAACAATCGCTTATTCTGTAGTGTCGTCTTCATTTTTTTTTAAGAAAACCATGAAAAACGCCAGTGCTTCCAAAGAAGTGCCAAAGAGTTTACAACATAAACTAAACACTATCTCCGTCTTTTACATAAACAGTGCAACCATACGTTAAAAACAGGAGGAGCTGAAAGTTTTATCCAGGCGTGAAGCGTGGCCTCTCCAAATAAATAAACCAGAAGGAACTGGTTTCCTGGAGAGCCTGTCGCCTGAGCTGTGAGACGCAACAGGAATGAGTCACAGTTTGCCTCTTTCAGTCTGAATAAATGAAACACATGATGTTAAAAATTAGAACACAGATTCATCAGTCAGAGCGAGGAAATGTCTGACAAAAGCAAGAAAGAGAGTCTTGCCTTGAAGTGACACGTCTTCGAACATAAATTTCTGATAGGACAGTAATTAAATAACCATTTTTTCAACGATAAAAAGGTACAATAACTTGTGTCCTCTGCTGACAAAGTGATCAGCATTAACCGAACCCGTTACATTTAACTTTGTGAAAAATCAGTGAGTCTTTTCAGCGATCCACTTTTTGGCTTCTTGAGCCGCATGACACATCGGTGCAATTTCACTGGCATGGCTGCAGGACATCATGGCGACTGGATGAGCTTCTCCTCAGGTTCTGTAAAGACACACACAAAAAAAATACAGTAACGTTAAAACTTTAGATCATCAACATCAACAAGAGAACAAAAGACAGCGCTCTTGCGTAAACAGTAGTAGAGCCATATGTATCCCCGGGCTAAATGTTGCTTTCTCATGTAGTGAAAGTTACATCACCCGCGTTTTCTCAGGCCCTGATTTCCTCTATATTATTCTTAGCGGACGTGAAAACTAGCAGCAAGTTCATGACTGTGTGAACAGGTTGCTACGGCTTACTGTGTGTGTGTGTGTGTGTGTACCGAGTTAATCCTCAGGTGATTATGAATGAAGCTGACAAGATCCTCACCGCACCCAACATTCTTACCAACACTTTTCCACTGTGCCAGCAAAACTAGCGCAGACATGCCATTTCCCCTCATGTAGTTAATGAAGTTAACGCTGCCACACCACGGTGTCTGGTGTGCTGTTTACAGACAACTACAAACCCAATTCACAATTTGGCGGCCATTTTGGAGGGCATTTGGTAGCAGTGGATGGCTGTTTTTTTGAAACTCTTCTAAAAATCTAAAAAAAAAAAAAAAAAAATAGCATGCTAACTAACTAGCTAACTATGACGGTGAACACATTTGATTAGCACAAAAGCACTTCTAGTGGAGGCTTTGGCATGTCACATTTAAATTTTTGCTAAATGTGCCTGCTAGCTAGTTATTAAGTTAATTAGCAGTTATGTCTTTTTCTGAATATTGTTAATAGACTTGAAGAGCACAAAACAAAAACATTTAGAGTATGCGTGTTACATTTGTGCCTTTGCGAAATGAACCTGTTAGATAGTTATTTAGCTAATATTGACATTGGCATTGAGATTAATGCTGTCAGCTTGTTAGCGTGCTAACCATCGTGTTATTGTTAACATCTAGAGTAAGTTAGGTTTAGCATGTTCAATTTGTTTGCTAAATGAGCCTGTGGGCTAGTTAGTTAAAGGTTTGGTCTAGTTTACATCTTCACAAACATGCCTTATTGCCAGCCACATCTGACTACTGTACCAGTAGTAGTGTCAGATGTGACTGAACTATGAAGCAACTGCAAAGCCTCTACAGTGTGTTTACCTTTGAAAGACTAAAAGGGAAACCACTTTGAGATACTGGAGGACGGTTCGTCTTTAAGTGACAGAATAAGCCGGGCCAGAAATAAAGCAAACACAGAGACAAGAACAGGAACAGTGAGCATGAGTCAGCGTAGTACAACAAACAGAATGTGTTGACGAAGATGAAGACGTCAGAAGGGAGGAATCTCAAGAATGTGAAGTGAGAATTTCTTATGAGCAAATGTGAGAGGAAACAGTGCTACTCCTCTGTATAAAGTATCATTTCCCATGAGTCAAGGCTGAGGCGGTGCATAATTACTGTTAAAGTGTGTGCTCAGAATATCCTGACACAAAACAGGAGTTTATGTTATGAAGTATGTGATCAATAGAGCTAAAAATGTGACGTTATGTTGAATTTCTAAGCAAATATGTATGTTTGTTCTTCAAATGAGATCTAGGTGTGAAGAAATGCACTTTTTTTTTTTTGCTGTTCTCGGTTAAATACGGGAAAGTAGGGGAAATGAAACATCAGCAGTGAACACGAGGTTAAAAAAAGACACAGGCGACAGGAAGAGTGAGGAGGGGGTAGTTAAATGGAGCAAAAAAAAAAAACAGCCACAGATGGTGAAGTGAGCGAATACTTACAGGCAAACTTTGCCCAGCCAGTGCTGCAAGGTGCACAGGAGGAAAACGGCAGCAGAGGAAAAGAGGACGGGAAACAAGTGAGCGAACATGACACATGCAGTCTGTACAGAGAGGCTGTCAGAAAGGAAACAGATGAAGGAGACGTCCTGTCTCCGCCCTGATGTAAAAACACCTCTTACCAGTCGAGTCCTTCTAACTCTAAAAAGTGTGTTTTCTGTGTGTGTTTTATGAGAATCCTACCTGTCCAGCCAGGGCGAGGGGGATGTGCGAGGGGCTGCAGAGCGCCAGCGAGGCGACAGACGGGGGCAGCTCCTGGATGGGAGCCTCGTCCAGGTCATCGATGCGAGGCTTCTTGATGTTTGACTCGGGGCTGGTCAGAGGAGTCACGCTGTTCCTCCTGATCAAGGTGCCGGGACCTCTCTTCACCTCCTGCAGGGTGAGAAACATCCAGATCCAGTTAGTTTTGTTTTGTTTGCTTTGTTTGTTTGTAGTCAGACAGGATGTGACGGTTCCATAGGGATGAGCGTTACCTCTGGTCTGTCTCTGTGGGTGTTCACCGCCTCCACATTCAGACAGATGGACTCCACTTTGCACCCATAGGCGACCGGGGTGAGCTTCAGCACTGTGTGGAGGGGACACTTCAGGTAGGGCATCTCATCTGGAACAACCAAACCGAGCATGAGCACAGTTGCATTGAGACTGTTATCTGTCTATTGTTATTGTGACGCTACGAAAACAGAGGGCTTGTGGGAGTTGTAGTACCCACCTGCACTCTTATCGAGGAAGAAGGCCAGCAGGCAGCGCATGACGGCCTGGTGGCAGATAACCAGGACGTTCTCTTGCCTCTCCAGCTCCATGATGACTGGCTCCACCCGCTGGACCAGGTCCTGGTAGGACTGCAATCAGAAGGGTGGAGTTGTTAATGACTTAATCTTAAACTGTTAGTTTGCTAAGTTTGACGGTGTCCGGCAGTGTGTGTACCTCTCCAGCAGGGTAGCGATAGTAGAATTTGTCCTCGTCTCTCAATATAAACTCCTCTGGGAATTTCTCCTTCACCTCGTCGTACGTCATCTCTTCACACACTCCCTGAAAAGAACACACACGAAGCAAAATACTTTTAGTTTAGCCACAGTAAATACAGCCATGTGAAGTGGTCACAGTGTGTGTTAGAAAGATACTCACAGCGTCTATCTCGTTGAGAGCCTTCCACTGTTCGTACGGGACTCCCAGGTGCTCGGCGGTCTGGATGGTGCCGCACAGCTGGCTGGTCCAAACCTTCAGATCCTTCAGCTGCTGCTCCTCCACAAACCGAGCCAGGGCTGCAGAAAACTACAGCAGGGAAGGAACAGGGTTTAACACCTGAAGCTGATGTTACAAATCCTGCCATCTTGTTGTCATCGTCTCCTGCAGCTGTTCTTACCTGTCTGCCCCGCGGTGACAGCCCCGCATCGCCTCCCAGCCGTCCCTCCAGGTTGTCGGTGGTCTCTCCATGCCGACACAGGTAGATGGTTCTGGGCTGGACGTGGATGTTCATCAGGTAGTAGACGATCTTACTCTGGATGTGATCCTGGATCCGGTTGACGAGGTAACGCCGACCCACGTCTATCACTTTGATGAAGGAGAGATCCCTGGAGGAAGAGAGCAGAGCAGATGAGGTGAGCGATCACTGACAGAGTTCGTGTTGGACGTCCTGACAGAATCGATGCTCAGCGTTTACCTGTCATGCTGATCAGGGTCCAGAGGTTGGTAGCTGGTTTTGTAGCATTCAATTCTCCTCTGGAAATCCAACATGGCGTCAGTCTTGTTGCAGTCGCGGTAGTCTGGACAGGACACCTTCACTTCCTGCACAGGGAGGGAAGATTGTCAGACGGCAAACAACACGCCTGATCCCAGAGAGTTATGATCTTTTCATGTTCAATTTAAGAACACCAGGATGCATCGGGATGTCATGTTTGCTACTCACCATGATGTTCGACGCGATGACGTTGGGGTCGTCGCACACGGATTCAATGAAGAAGATCTGGGCACAAAAAAAAAGAAAACAGTTCAACGTCTCTGCAATGTTGACGAGGTCATGCTTGGACTGCTCTGTGCTGTCATAGTAACGCTTACCTTGAAGCTGTTCTCATTGCCAAATTTAAGGATCATCTCTCGCCTTTCTCTTGTCGTGTTTGTGGCGTCGAAGACCTGAAAGAAACACGGAACAGCTTCGTAAGACGGTGACGCTCATCGCCATGTCCCGCATGGGGACAAAGTTTGCGGAAAGCACATGACGCATGATGGGAAACTCACCGCTACTTGGCCTCCCTCGTCTTTCAGATAGGACTTGACATCCCTCAAGGCTGCTAAGGCACACTGCCTAAAGAAGACGGTGGAGATGTTCGTTAAGCATCAAAACACACACAGTAGATGACTCCAGTTGTGTGTTTTTGTGCCAAACTTACTGCCTGATTTTCACGGCACACTCATTATCTGGCTTGAAGAAGTCGTAGGAGCTGTAGTTCTTTACGGCTTCCCTGCGGTACTCGCCGACATTAAAGACTACAACACAAAGGGAGAAGAAGCATGAAATGTTTGTATGAAATGTTTGTCCGAAACACATCAAGGACATGCTGTCCTGTAACTGATAGGCTACAGTATAAACTGTGCTGCTGCAGTTTATGTGTGTGTTTGCAAGCGTTGTGTACCTTTGGTGGGCATGCCAATCCAGTTGAGGTATCGGGTGAGCTTCTTGGATATGTACGTCTTGCCCCGAGCCGGAAGACCCACCATCACGATGACCGTGGGGGGGTTGGCGAAGTGTGGGGCGCCAGTTGCTGCAGAGAGACATGGCGGATTGGGTCATGAAAGTGGTGCCTGTTTACAAAACTGTAACAAGGACAGAATTAACATCGTGAACATGTCGTGCCCCGCAACCTGAGAGGGAGCCGAGCTGCAGCCAGAGAGCTGGCACAAATAACGACGAGTCACCAGGAGCTGCAGCCTGCCTGAACTGACCCACTTCTGTGCACTGAACTTGCTTACCGGAGCCAAGATGAGCTCCAAATATACTGTAACCCCAGCCCTGAGGAGATTTTATATCATATCATACGCGAGTCTGCAGGCAGGAGAGGGGTACAAGGTGCTGATTTTAAATGGAAAATATATTCTGTAGGTCTAAAATGTGAATGAGTTACAGCAGATTGTTCAAGTGAAGCAGTAAACACTTTTCGTGTCTATTAAAGGTCTTTTTTATCCAGGTGTGCAGGATTCTTTTTCAGTCTGCATCCCTGCAGGTGTGAGCGTCATCGCCTGATAATACACTCCGACAGCGACAGGACCTAATGTACACTTCCTCTCAGCGCATTGCTAATCTTGTTTCCATAACACAAGAGCCACGTTGCTTAAACGGAAAAACGGATCACAGTCTAAGTCCATCCTCAGGTATCTGGTTCATCGCTCCCCGATTGATCCAGCTCACCTGCTGCACAATCCCCATCCCGAACTACCTCACAGCTCTCGTTTAGGGACATGTTTTATGAAAAATGAGACGAGAAGCTGGTTCTCCATCATGAACTGTGCTCTCCCCCACCCTCATCGATCAGTACAGCACAGCATCCCATCAATAATCAATGAGCAGCAGCAGAGTTAAGTGGTCAGCATGAATCCAGATGTGCAGCTGCTGTCTGAACACTTTTAACATTTTACCCCTTCTCTGTCTTGCATCTTCATTAAACAGTTGCTATTTCTCAGGAGACTTCAATCAATAAGAAATTAGCTACGCTAAACGTCTCATTTTTCCTTTTCTTGGTTTAAAAGAGTAGATATTTGACTTCTTTCTTTCTTAACAACAGCTTTAAAAATCTTCAAAAGCAAATTAAATTAAAGGAGGAGACTACTCGGTGACATTGAAGTGAATTTATGTGCTGCACAAACTTTAAATTCATCAATAACCTCCTCCGTCCTTTGTGGTCTCTCTGTGGTGTGAAGCCAGAAAACTAGACAGCAGCCGGGTCGCGCCATGCACACGCGCTGCCCGCTGACCAATGAGAAGACCGTACCCCCCAAAAGCACTGTGGTAACCATGGCGACCGGAGCGCCGCGACGTGCCGCGCGTGCTGATGGAGACCACCAATCAATAAAACGAGTCAGCAGACCGGCGTAGGAGGAGAGGTGCACGCGACTGTAGCTCATAGCGAGCTGTAGCGTAACTCTATCGGAAATAGATAGTACAATATTAAAATATGAGAGAGTGTTAAAGTTAAAATTGCTGTTTGATTCCACAAAACTCAGATTTATCGCTCACACTTTGTTAAATGTTGTATTAAGGAAGTAAAAGTAGCCAAGAGATGCTACAAGCTCTGACGCACTTCGTCACGTCCATAGGCGTGAGAGATGAATGGAGCTGTGCACTGCCATGACACACAAAGACACTGTACTGATACTGGACCTAGTACTGTAGTGAGTGTAAGAGCAAACTATAAATTTATAGTCATTTTACAGGCTTTTACCTCTCCGGGGCGCCGGCTTGTCATCTTTGGTGGGAATCCAGATCTTTTGGATCCTGTTCTGAGTCAGCTCTCTGGGCATTCCTTTAGGGACTGAAGAGCCGCGCCGCAACACGAGAAGTGAGCCGCTTAATCCGGGACAAAGGAAGACTTGAAGTAAAAAAAACCACACAGGAGCCGGTGGTTTTTTGGAGCAGAAGCCTCCTCCGTTCACGGCGGGATTAACCGGGACTGTTCACAATGTCTACAGAGCAGCGCGTTGAGCCGGGGTTAATATGCCGGTCCTCCACACACATCCACTATTTAACTCCGCCCGGCCGGCCGGGAAACAACGTGACTGTAGTGACGAAATACAAACACGCACTCAGCCAGCCTCACCATAGACACACACACACAGGCGCCCCCCTGTGGTACACTGTATTAACACTGTGCGTCATTGTGTTTGTTACGTTTCTATTATTACTCTCTCTCTATATATATTTTTTTATTAATTTGTCGCTTGTTCGTGTAGTTTTATAAATGCTTGCAGAGGCATCTCGTCCATTTTTTTATACTTCTTTATCTGTTTCCTTCCTGTTCGGGCACGTTTACTGACAGCTCCTTGTATTGTTGTAACATGTGAATTCCCTCTGGGGGTCAATAAAGTTTGTCTAATATTATTTAATGTCTCACTATGTTGCAAACCACAGTCAAAAAAGACCGTGTGATGACTGATTTGGATAAGGTTTAATTTCTGTTCTGAAATATTTCCCCTCTCTCTCCTTCCTCGGGTTTGAACAGAAGCTCCTCTGTGGTCTGAGATAAAAGCTGAAACGTGCAGTCTCTCACAACCACATTGTTACTGGGGTTATACCACTGAGTCATAGTGGGCACGCTCATAACAGTACATATTTAGTGATATCAAGAATCTCACATTGACCACATGTTTTAATACAGATGTGTAAGAACAGAAGATGATGAAGAAGGTTAGAATAGAAGGGGGATGTTGGAGGAGAGCCAGACTCCCCTGATGAATTCAAGTAAAATAAGCTCAGAGTGTTTGAGTGCTAGCTGAGGGGCCAGGGGAGCTTTTATAACCTCCTGTAAAAAAAAAAAAAAAAAAAAAAAAAGATATATATACTCCACTTTCTCCACCTCTAAAGACTTTATCTTAAAAATCATGATTTTATTTTATCCTGTTATTATTTATGATCGTATATTTAAAGCATTTCAAGCTTAAACCTATCTGAGCAGAGACTAAATATAACACAGAGTTTCTGCTGGTTTACAGTTTCACTCTGACAGCAGCCTGCAAATGAGGAACAGACACAGACACACACTAGTACCTTGCAATATTTCTTATTTATAAGTTTAAAAGCTTTTTGACATTCAGTGAATTCTAATGAAACAAATCTTTTATAGTGACTTAAAGTGCATCTGTGTTGCTCAGCACTGACTTTGCACTCACTTCATATTATCGATATTCATTTTTTGTAACCCTCTTTTTTTTATTATTATTATTATAGATCTACTCAATAAACTATTAGTCACTTATACTGTATATCTGTCTGCAGGAGTAATATAGTATTTCTTACAGTGTGACGGCTTACTGTTATCTGTCTATCTAAATGATGCAATTCTAAAATCTTATGCAACGACTGTGGTTCATCAACTTTTTACACTGCACTGAATTTCCTCAGTTGCCACAGTTTGTACTTGTACTTTGTAAGCACGCTGACCTCCATCCAGTCTTCCACCAGAAACCTCATTCTTTGTGAAAACAAGGAACCATGGGAATTAGTGGCTGCTCCAAGGCAGGATGTTTATATATATATATATATATATACCTTTAGACAATGAAGAAATCTTTCATGTATTGAAGCTGAAAGCCCATGGCTAAGCACTTCAGCATGACTAAGTTGATTTCTAATATTAAATTTGTGAGAATAATTACATATATTGACTCAGAACACAGAACACTTACTCAATAATGATAAAGAAAACAATAAACTAGACATAGATTACACTGTTTTTGTTTTAGTTTCAGTTGAAAACCCTCTGAAGTCCCCCAAAAAACCTTCTTTATGGCTCTCTGACTGATATCCTGTTTATTTCATGTAGTTCCATCAGAGTGACAAACTCTTTCCTGTTGATCATGCAACAAAGAGCAGCTGTGAGACAAAAAGAGAACAGCGCTATAGTTCTGATATTTATGTGTCGATCGCCCTTTCAAAGCTTACAAGTACAAGGTCAGGTTATGATCTTTTTTCATGCGTCGTGTCACAGTCTGAACTGAAAGTGGAGAAACCGCAATTGTGAAAGCAAACTTTGGTTTGGGTCAGTCGTTTGTCCTGATAGAGAAACACTTTTTAAACTTTGCTTTAGGAAAAGAGTGCAGGAAAGATAGAGTTTGTAGGAACAGGGATGCAGTTTGTGGGTTTTTGGAGGATAAGATTATCACCTCCAGTTCAGAGTAACGCTCGCACTTTTCGCAGAAGAAAAACATGACTGCTGGATAAAAGCTGCTGTTGACTCAACTGAGGCTTTCGTTATTTCACTCTTATATCTGATCGTTTTCTTAGAGGTAAGGGGAAAAAATGTATCACCTTATTAATGCTGAGTCTGACAGTAATTTATATTGTGCTTTGTCTCGGGAGGATGAACTTCATGTCTGTCTTGGTTGAACTTCCCTAAAAAATAGCTGTGAATCTAAATAGGGCGGGGCGGAGTGTGAGGTAATTAAAATAATGTTTGTGAGGAAAACACTTGATTAAGTCTGAAGTCTGTAATAAAACGTATTTTGACCGACGTCTCTCTGAACACCAAGTGGTTCACTCATCCTGCTTTGTTAGTTTACTTTATAACAGAATATAGAAAATATACAGTTTGTAGGTTTGATATAAGATATATGATATAACTTAATAACAATATTTGTTACAACACACACGTGTCATATTTCAGATGTCTGTGAGCTGTTAGCAGTTCCACCAGAGCAGAGGTCCTTAAACTGTGGGACTGGAGCCCATTCAACACAACTAGCCTGATTTCTAACATTAAATTTAAGAGAATATTTAGTTACATGCTCTCTAATTGCAGGAGATTACAGTGTCTAGCTATGGCTTCATTGAGTGGAAACATACACTACTAATAAAGGCTCAAAATGTTAAATGAAGTAAAAAGCAAAAATGAAACTAGTCATAGATTATACTCTTTTTGTCTGGACGTTGACTAATGCTCCACTGATGGGGCTCTGCAGTTATGGAGTGATACTAAGTTGAATGAATATGACTTATGTGGGGAGCCAAGAAACAAATGAGGAATTTACTGCTAATGAAGCATTAGTTAATGAGTAATTCTTAATCAGATTTTATAGAGTAGGTAATGATTCATTAATGAAGAAATGAGTGAACGAGGAATGACTTGGTAACTGTTGATGAATTGTTAATAAGTACTTCTCTAATAATGTTTAATGGAGGACTTTGTTACCCCATTAATAAATCATTAGGTGATTAGGTGATTCATCTGTGAACCAGTCATACTGACCACTTTCCTTTAATCTGTGAGTTTTTGTTCATAATTTTATTTTACAGTGCTGTGAAATGACAATAAAGACATCTTGAATGTTGAATCTCCTTCATGAGCGGTTCATGGTGAACTTCTTCTTACCCCTAAAGTAAAGTGGTGCATCATACTAAGGAGTTTCTCATTACTTTATGTTACATTATTATCTTATGATTATTTACACAGCTGGCCCTGTTGCACCAGTGAGAGTCATTTCTCCTTTAAAGTTTAATTTTAAACTGGTGAAGCACCAAAATATTTCATAAAGTCCTCGTTTCTATTCATTGATTCTTAGTTGATCTGAAAATTCTCATTTCAAAGAGGTGGATGAACTGAGTTTGACCCCAACCGGTCCATGGATCATCCATCCTAGTCTGATGAGTCAAATTTTTGGACATTTTTGGTTCCAACTCACATGTCTTTGTATCTGCATGTGTTCCGTCAAGACTGTTGGAAAACCAGTCAGGTGACGACCTCATGAAGATGATT
Source organism: Protonibea diacanthus (assembly GCA_028641955.1). Lineage (NCBI taxonomy): Eukaryota > Metazoa > Chordata > Actinopteri > Sciaenidae > Protonibea > Protonibea diacanthus. Next base: position 2,796,716 of record CM053997.1, on the reverse strand, counting down.
GAGAGTGTGTAAAGCTGTCATCAAAGCTAGATGTGGCTACTTTGAATAATCTAAAACATAAAACACATTCTGGTTTGTTTAACATGTTTTTTGTTTACTACATAAAATAATAGAAGGTACGTCCAAACTTTTGACTGGTACTGTATGTGAAGGAGTTAAAACTACAGTAGCTCTACATCGGTGGAGTAGTACATGTGCTTGCTAGTACTTTTCTTCAAGTGATTTCTTTTTGCAATGTCGTCACAGGAAAAACTGGTCACAACATATCCAGGTCATCCTCCACACACAGTGACCCCTCAGCCACTTTAAGCCACACGCGTCGTGACCTCTTGACCCCGTGTCATGTCACAGCCACCAGCATTTAGCTCAGGGTTTAACAGGCCCACTGACAGCCAATCACAGCAGTCTAACTGATGTGCACGTTCAAGACACGCTCTGAACATCAGTGTCATGCCTGGTTCCTACATATAAACACACACACACACACCACATACTGCTGCTTCAGACTGCTGACAGGCACCAGAACAAACCTGCAGCTGACCCTGAAACCAGCATGGTCAGCATGTATTTTATCACATTCAAAGCCACATGAAGTTCAATGTTTTTTCCTTCCTGTGTTGAAACATGGCCACATTTTATTTTGTAATGTTCAGCTTTTCAAACTAAAGGTAAGTTTATCTGTGCTTCTGTCCTGACATGATATAATATGCAGCAGGGCAAGGGCCAGAACTTGACCCAATCTCGCCTTGGTGTGGCATGCGTATTACCAGATGCTCCACCAGGGCACCTCAACAAATTGTTGACTTCAGCAGGATGTTTTAGTCCTTCCATCGTCAAACGTCTGTCTTTATTTCTCTGTTTTTTGACCTTTCACTCCTGCAAACCTGCAGTATGAATAAAGGAATAAAATCTTTCAAACAAGTCTCTCTCTCCTCGTTTCTGTGTTTCCATCCAACCCGTTTCCCTGATCTGAACTAAACCTGCTCCGGTGGGATCCTTCCCTCTGACATTTTGCAGTAGAACCTCCAGGGCTCCTTTTACATAAGTTCTGAATGAGGCTGAGGCTGTGTTCACCATCCCAGTCCCCTTCCCATAATCCATCAGGGCTAAATTAAGACTATGGGACCCTGGGGATATGTTAACACTACTCAGGAACCAGAGTTATTTCAGACAAGATTCAGAGGGAAACTGGGCTTCAAGGGTATTAGGAGCTGCTTCATAACAGGAAGTGTGTATGTTTGAGTTCAATTCATGATTTTGCTAAAAAAAAAAAAAAAAGAAAAAAAAAAGTGTTGCCATTATGAAATATGATGCAACCATGGTGAAATACATGCACATTCTGATCTTGATAAACAAAAACGTGTGCAGTCCAGTCAGCATGACTAGGCTAATTTCTAATTTCATTTTCATTAATTATCTAGACATCAAAATGTTAAAACCAGGCACAAAAAGCATGAATCACAGTAAACAACATAGTTCAGACTGTTTATTTTGTTTTGACATGAAGGTAACAAGGAGAACAACCAATAATCTACAAGATGGACTCATGACTACATACAGACCCTTCACTGCTTCAGGAAATATAAAAAAAGGTTTATTATGTACAGGTGGGGAGGTGTTCACAGCATCTGGAGACATCAGACCTGCTCGCCGAGGTCCAAAACCCGAAACTTGTCTAGATTGTAGAAGCAGGCCTTGACGACTCGCCCGCCGAAATAACGTCCGTTCAGATCCACCACAGCTGCAGAGGAGAGAGACAGGTCAGGTCAGACTGTACCCGAGAGCAGAGATAAAGCTTTCAACAGCAGGGTCAGGGCTCACATATGACACAAGGTTAGACATTGTACAATACGGCGTTTATATTTATTTGAGCTTGTGTTTCCTGTTTGTGTGACGAGATCCTGTGTTCTCTGGGACGTATGGTTGTTGGAGAGCGGAACAATACTCCGTGGAAGGCTTCGTCTCTCGTTCTTTTGATGTCGCTCTGTAGCGTTAGCCTAGCCCGAGCTGCTGTGATGCCACATCAGTCATTCACGGTGCACTTTCTTTGAACTTCAAAGCCAGCGGCCTCTTGTTCCAGACAGAAATGATGTGATTCGTGTGGGACAAACTGTTGTGGCGAGCAGCTGAGTGATGCTAACAGTTCACCCAAAGTGCCAGTGATAAAAGCTCTTAGAAAGACAAACAGCTTTGCTTTGGCCCTCGCACTTCTGAGAAAAATGACATTAGTGTTTTTTCCCAGATTGTCGCCTGTGCGTGCCGACACATAGTAACCTGATGTTCTCTCTCTCTCTCTCACTCTCTCTCACACACACACACACACACACACACACACACACACAAAACTAACCCTTCTCTGAAAAGGACAACAGACACACAGTGTTCACGTTTGTCCTGTTTGGCAGTTTCGATGAAATAGATCACGCTGCTTGGTCCAATCCATCCTCCTTTAACCTGCGATCGCCTCAGTCAGCATGTACTCATGGGTGTCCATCATCTCCAGTGTGCTGACACTGGATGTACAATGTTGCAGTGATTAGATAGGCAACGTTGTTTAGCTACAAATCTAATCTCATCCTGGATCACATGCAGTATGTGTGTGGAGACAGCACGATGTATTATTTTCAGATATATGTTTCTTGGTAGGATGAGGCGATCTATTCTCATCCATCCATCCATTTCCTTCTGATTATACTAGGTTGGGTAACCATAGCAGCAGTGTTAGCAGGGTGATCCAGACGTGCGTCTCCTTAGCAATGCCTTCCAGCTCCTCCTGGGGGATCCTGAGGAATTCTTCGCTCAGATGGGCGATGAAGTCCCTCCAGCAGGTTCTAGGCCTGCCCTGGAGTCTTCACAAACACGGAAATTGCACAGGGGGCAAAAGCTTATTTTGGTCAGCTTGTACCTTTCTGTCACTACCCAAAGCTCATGACCACGAACATTCTCAAGTCTACACTAAATATGAAGCCAGGAGCAGCCAGGAGCAGCCAGGCAACCAGCGGAAACTCTTCTAAGTCAATGCATGACTAAGAATTAGTCCAGCTCTGGCATGTAATGAGACGTTTTTACATGAAGCAAATGAGGTTCGATCCCCGGCTCCTCCAGTCTGCATGTTGAAGTGTCCTTGGGCAAGATACTGAACCCCAAATTGCTCCTGAAGGCTGTGCCATCTGTCTGAATGTGTATGAACGGTTAGCACCTAAAAGTGATGAGCAGTTGACACCTTGCATGGCAGCCAATGCCATCAGTGTGTGAATGTGTGTGAATGGGTGAATGAGATATGTAATGTAAAAGCACTTTGAGTAGTCGCTCCAAGCCTGGAATGATCAAAGCAAAACTTGAGACTGGGACTTGTAACTGGATTTGGTGGTTGTATCCATCATGCTCCCGTGTGAACTCAGAGAGACAATAAAATGTTTCATCATCATCTGACTGCGGCTCTCTGAGTGTCTGCTCTGCTTTCTGGCAGCCGTGATGTAAGCGCCGTGCCGCTGGGAGAGTGGGCTGGGTTGCTGGGCCACTTGTGATGTAACACCGCAGGGAGTCGAGTCTCACCTTGTTTCTGATCTGGGCCAACTCATTTAGAATAGGACACACTTCCGCCTTACCCGCATTATTAGAGCAGTTATACAATGTTTTACATAAAAATTGATCCACTGGCAAAACAAACCAAGCAGCTGAAATTTTTAGATTTCAATATAAACTCTGGCCCAATCACCGCCATACATTTAATAGCTGTCAGCGTATGTGTGTGTGCGTGTGTGTGTGTTCTTGTGTCTGTTAAGGAGAGAGTTTTAAAGTTTCAAAGTTTTTTATTTTGAGGGGAGTCTTATTTTGAAAGCCTTTTGTCTTGATGTGACACCACTGAGAGAGAGAAAAACGTCTGAAAGTACCCCTTGAACAAGAAGCCATACTTCCTATCATTGAAGTGGCTTCACTGTGAGCATCCTGAGCTCTTCCTGAACGTCTACATATATATTTTATGTGGCTTGCATTAAGGAATGGGACTTTTAGAGCGATGGAAAGAAATTGGTACCTTAATTTTCCCTCCTTTTTAACGTGGCGGTCTATGAGGCCGTGGGTCGATGTTGCTGGCGCATCAGTGCGTCTCAAAACTGTCAAAACTGAACGTCTGACAGCTTCAGCAGATTAATGTGAGTGAAAAGACAAAATTTCCTACGTTTTTGTATACATTTTTTCTGTGGAGTGAAATTTGCGGCCTCTAGAGCAGTTTACAAATGTATGTTTCGACAGTTTTTTTCTGTCGCTCTCCACTCTCTAGCTATGATGTCACACACTCTAGCCTCTCCATAAGGTAACACTGGGGGAATTTTTTGCTGTGGTTTTTGTTGAATAATTAGAAAACCGTTAGAAACCCTCAGAAAAGTCATAGCTTATGCATCCTGGCCAAGCCAGTAGTTTTTGTTCCCTTTTTTTTTTTTTTAATAAGCCCGCTGAGTAGCCCTGTGCTCTTTCAGGCACACTCAGTGACCCCGTGAGAACAGGATAGAAACAAGGAAGTTGACGGTGTCAAGTGTTAGAGTTGTCAACAAAGGACTAGATTCTTTTGTGAGCTACAAGAGCTCCTGTGACACACTCTGTTTTGAGGCAACACGACCTGCTTCATGATCTCGTAGAGGCAAATCTGCCACCACAGAGGATTTGGTGAACATTTTATCTGGTGCGTCGAACGAGTGGAACTGCCTGAAACATCCAACAAACTAAACACTGACCTTTGATGGCGGACTCCACCCTCTCAAACTCCAGAAATATTCTGACGGCTTCATCATCCGACACCTCCGCGATCTGAGAAGGGGGAGAAAAAAAAGTCTTTTTGTGGTTGTCCCGTTTGATGGATATGTTCACTTCACTTTGTAGTCCTCTCCCCTCACCTCAAAGATGACACATTTAACCACTTTGCCGTATTTCTCGCACTCTTCTTTCGTCTCCCCTTCCAAGTCCTCGTCCACCTCGCCTCGGCCCACCATGTTCTACAAGACAAACACGCACATTGGGACGATAGAAGAGAAGATAATGAAGTCTGGTTTGTTGTGTATTTGGTAAAATAAAGATATCTGGTGCGGACACACAATGTAAAGTTTATTCCATGTTACTGACACATAAACACACACATACCCTCAGCAGGACCACCTTGGTCGGGTTTTTGAGGATCTCTGTGAGCGGGTTGGCCTCCGACTTTTTGGAAGAGTCCGCTGGTCGGACGGAAAACAGAAGCAAAAGGTCAATGTTCTGTCGGCTGGTGGTGAGCTGGATGGAGCAACTGACAACAATGTGACGCAGTGAGTTTTATCGCGTTGTATCGAGTTCGATTCAGCGCGCGTGATAAATGAAACAAAGCAAATCTTTTGTCCAAAAGCTGTTACAAAAAAAAAAAATGTTCAGTGTTTGCTGAGCTGACGCGATATCTTCTTTTGCGTCACGTCTGGTCGTTTTCATCACACTGATTTTATTGTGTAATACGTGCTGCTGACAAAAACACTAAAAAGGTCACTTGAATGCAACACAGTACACCTTGAAGAGCAGGAAACATGCTCAAAGGAACACGGAAAGTTACATAAAAAAATGTCAGCTAGTTGTCAGTTCAACTCTGACACTGAGAGCTCCTCAGGCGGTCCCTGGTGTCCTGTCTCTACTCCTGTTTGAGAACAGGGAGAGAATATCGAAGAGTGACTGTATCCTCATCTCAACTCTGATCCTGTTGTTTGCAGCGAGCCTGAACGCCTGACATCCAACCATGATATCTAGTGGCCGGGATGAAAATGAAATTTTTTTCAATTTTCAATTTCAGCCAAAAGAAAATCTCCTTCCATTTCACCTGGTTTATGTTTTGCCTCTGAGCTCATAGTCGGCGCCTGTTAACAACCTGTTCTCAGGTTTTTATATTTCTGGTGACACATAAAAACTTCATGAACGTGTGGATTCTAGTCCTTTAAGCAAAAGTGAGAGTTAAATGAGAAGATGGGTGCCACTCTCACCATCTATATGCTAATTATGGAGGGTGTGTGCCAGACTATGCAACCAGTGATGAACCCAGACAGTTAGTCTACCTGGCCAGGAAAGAAACGTAAGGAAACCATGACTCAACAGAGGAGGAGGCCTCACACACCACTTATCCGAGCAATCCACACTCAGCCTGATGTGGCTCCAAAGACTGTCGTCCACACCAGAGCTCAGGTGACTTTAACAACTCTCACAACAGTGAGCACTAATGAAACAAGTGGAAGCAAGGGCCATGTCTACGACTCGTAGGCCTAGCCTAGGCTAAATACCCTGACTGAAGCTTCCTGGATGAGAGGAAAGTCCAGTCACTCCAGATTTAACCTGGATTACTGAGTACCTCCACAGACATCATATTTCTGCAGATTAACAAACAAAACTGAACTTTTTAATTAGTGAGCTCTAGAGGTGCTCACAGAGCGAGGCTGGCTGGTTGCCCTGTTTCGAGTATCCTGTGCTACTTTAAGCTAAATGACAGCTGGCTGTAGCTTCAGATATGACAGTAGTATCGATCTTCCAACTCTCCAGCAGAACGAGTTTTTCCAAGAGTGTTTAACTATTCCTTTAAGCCATCCTGTATATGTATTGTTGATTTTGCTTAATTTCATCATCGTCTAGGGGTTAGTGGAACAAACATGAAGCGCAGGCAAGTCCAAATTAGAAGCAGAGCTGTTAGAGAAGAGACCAGATTCAAAGAAGAGCAATGACTGCAGTGCTAGTGTGTGTGTGTGTGTGTGTGTGTGTGTGTGTGTGTGTGTGTGTGTGTGTGTTAGCAGCACACATCCAACAGAAAACCATGCAAACTATTTGACTCATTGCCGTGTTATCATATCACAATACAGAACTTTTTTGGATCAACACAAAGCATTGCTGCTTTCCATGTGGGAACTGTGTGTGACAATAGATAAACACATATATGGATAAAACACATGCAAACACACGCACACACACTTCTAAAATGACAGGATACTGTATGTAGTGGGAGAGAGAGAATGGGAGTGGAGGCCAACCTGCAGAGCCTCCGCCTGAAGTCTCAGCAACAGCTGACTGGCTGGACCCTGCTGCTCATTCACACACACAAACACACACACACACACACACACACACACACACACACACACACCAAATGAAAAAGAACATGCACACAAAGTCATAGTAACTGATCCTGGAATGACAGAGCTCAAATACACATGAATGATCAGAAGTGAGAGCAAAAGCTTCAGCCGGCACAGACAAAAGACAGACTGAAGCTCCGGAGACGACACGAGCAAATGTCGCTTCATGCAGATGTCTGGTAGACTTGAAGGAAAGCAAAGTAGACAATGAAAAACAGAGTGCAGAGGAGCGCTGATCATGAGAGTTTGCAGCAAAAAATAATAATAAACAGATAAAAACACAACCATACGTTTTTCTGCTGCGTCGCCGATGATGATCTTTCCGCCTCTCTTGCTGGTCTTCTCCACAGACAGCGCCGTGCTGAGGCCCTGCTCGTGCTTCCCCAGGCCCTGGCCTTCTTTGAAGCCGTACTTCTGCATGATCTTATGGGCCACCGTACCTCTGTGGGAGCAGAGAGGAGAGAAAAACACACTTCAATTTACCATCTCACATTTAATCATCACAATACTCTACCACATCTCTGTGTTTTGGTCCTTCCTCCATACAGTGTTTCAGAAGCAGAGCGTTTTGCCCGCCAGACTTTATTAACTTTCTAAAAAATAACATACTTTATAGGACCTTTCATATCAATAAAGTTATTCATTATGCGTGTATGTGTGTGTGTCCCACCCCATGTTGGCCAGGAAGGAGCTGGTTGGTCCGGGTGGTGAACGTGGTCGGTCTGAGTCCTCATACATGGGTGGAGGGATGGCGGCCTTAGAGCCTCGAGAAGGACGACCTTCATCCTCGTAGGAGAACGAAGACGAGCCTGAAAAGAAAAAAAAACACAACCAGTGTTGACATGCATCGAGGAGCACAACCAGCCTCAGACCTCAAACTCGGATGAAGTGGGGGATGCTGCCCTCTGCTGGTCTCTGTGGTTATCACTGTGTCAGTAAAAACATCTCATGAAGGACCCTGCAGGTCACAGAGCTTCTTGTGTGTACAACTCTTAAATGTTACATCACAGTTCAGAGACTTGAGCCTCATTATCCCCCCATCACGTCATACAGGATTACCATGAAATTAAGCTCTGTAATATGAATGCAGATATATGTAGACGAGGGACCGGCAAAGGGACCCTGTTCTTTTTCTGCTGTTATTACTGCGTCTGTACTCTGTTGTTGTTTCAGACGGTCACAGTTTCACATGACTTACTGTCCACAAGTGAAGACGGAGGTGCGATAGCTGCTCCACCCATACCTGGAAGAGAAAGAGGGACAGAGAGAGAGACAGAAGATGCATCACGTTAGAAAAGTTTAGTTTTTGTTTGGGTTGAAACATGATGACAGCGATGCACAGCTGCTGAATTGAATGTATCCAATCAGACACTGTGCTTCTGTGTTTCCGTATTGTCGCGTAATTCATCAGTGCTACAATGTTTGATGGATTTTTGTTTCTCCTTCATACAGATGACAGTCCTCTTAACTCACAAAAGAAAATATGTAAAGCTCACACAGAGAATGAATGGGGGAAGGATAAGCTGTTTGAAATCTAAAATATATTCCTTTCCTGAAAGTAGACGACACTCAACAGACTATGACAAATGATGACTCGATGATCCGTGCAAAGTTAGCCTTCAGGTTTCAAATCTGACTCAAAGCAGGAATGATTTAAGTCTGAACTCTCTATGGCAGCCATGCAGAGTAAAATACTCACTTCGTTTCCTCCGCTCTTTCTCGTAGTCCTCCTCCTCATCTGAGTCGCCCTCTGTTGTGGGGAAACGAGAGAAACCACTTGGAGCTCCAGCCTCATGCCTGTCTTTCCTCTTCCTGCAACACAACAGGTTCAAGACTTAAACAGGAGTGTTATTTAAGAAGAAGAGTAGATCTGTCTGAGATGCTTTCTTCTTCAAGTGAGCGTGTGTGAATGAGCATGGCAGTACTTTTCCCTCTCCTCAATCTCCTTCTGCCGCTCCTGCTCCCTCTGCCGCTGTCGCTCTTCTCGGTGTCGCTTCACCACCTTCTCGTAGTCGTTGGGGAACATCGGATCGTATTCGTCTGCCAACGGGATCAGCACATCGCCAGAGGAGAATCCACTGGGCACAGCATCCTAAAACACACACACGAAAAGTCCAAATATTAAGAGATAGCATCCGCTGACGTAGCTGTTAAGTTATTTAAATATTTAAGCTGATTTTCAGCACGTTCACTGGTTAAGACAGACCTTGAGTCCGGCAGCAGCATGTGGAGGAGTGTCTGTGATCTGCCTCTCATCGCTGGAGCCTCCTCTCTTTAGATCAATGACCGGTGCCAACACAGTGGTCTGCTTCATCCGCTGGGTCTACACACACACACACACACACACACACACACACACACACAAACACACACACACACACACACAGAATATGCATAACTTGGGCATCTTTCACAGTGCGTCATACATGCCCATGTGTTTTTTTGTACGTGGACTGTGTGTGCTTACCTTGGCCTGGGTCAGAGCCGCCTTCTTCACCTTCAGCTGGGACTGCAGCAGCTTGAAGTTCTTGGACCAGCCTTCAGTCTTGGTGTCACTGGCACCCACACCGAGGTCATCATACAGCGACATGCTGCCCGTTTGTGAGTGAGAGTTTGTGTTCCCTGCAGACACAGAGACAAGCTTCATTTCATACAACGTTAACTGGCTCCATGAGCATCATTTACACACTGACACAAGCTAAAACAGCAGCCTAACTGAACAGCAATGGGATATTTCAGTAATTTATTCATTAAATGCCCAGACTAAATGTCTAAATCTTTCTCAGTGAGCAACATTTAGGTTAGTAAACTAACTTCAAACCCTCTGAGAAACTGGCTATGTATGAACTAATTGAGCTAACCTTAGCTAATGCTAACATATCTACGTCACGGCCTGCTCTCAAACATATCATTACAGCTTGTTTCCAACCTACCGCTTTAAAGGATATCTGCACATTAACTAAATGTAAGTATCTTTGTGATAAAAAAAGGTTTAGCAGCACATTTGATGTAGCATTAGCTCCTCGCTGTGCAAAGCGGAAGACCCCAGCACAACAACAAAACTAAGCGTGACCGTCAACGACGTTTGGGTACGTTTTCCGGTAATGCGCCTCTTAGTGGCGGGATGACTTTATCGTCAAGAGTCAACAACTATACGCTAATGTAGCTCCTCAAACGTAAAACACGCACGAGACGAGTCCTCTTTCATGATATATAACACAACATGTATGAATAATGTACATGTATGTTCGACTGAAAGAAATATATATATTATGCGTAGTCCTGTTTGAGTTATGGTGTGAGCGTTTATGGCAACAACCAGTGGCGGCTGGCCAATAGAGGGCGGTAGGGCGCCGCTCTCCCTGAGCCACGAAAATAAAATGAAAAATTAAAAATAATCATAATACTATTAAATAATTCATATTTTCAACATTTGAAAAAAATAATCGTAATAATATTAAATAATTCATATTTTCAACATTAGAAAAAACAATCATATTAATATTAAATCATTCATATTTTCAATATTTGTGTGTTTAAATAATGGAATACATCCATTAATACGTGCAAAATATGATAGAAAATCCACTGCCCATGTCTCAGCTGCTCTGGAGAGCTGGAGAAATCGCCCCGAGGAGGCGGGTCTATGAAGCAGTTAAACCAATCGCTAATTCAAGGTATGGACGTTTGACATCCGATTTAGCCAATCAGCATCCTCCAATCTACTCTAGAAAGGGCGATTATTTTATCGCCCCAAGCCAGCTATGGCTAAAGTCAGGGCCGCTACGTAAAGCGCTATTCCGCATGACAATGACAACGGTACTCCAAGACCCAACCCTCACTACGGTAAAATCACTCCTTTAGCATCCGTTTGAGAGGTATATTGTTCTGACGGCATGCCTCTTGTGTTGCCCATTAACCACTAACAGCACCGTTTCACCTCTGCCACAGCTGATCACCTCCGTCACAGCTGATCACCTTTGTCAGCTGATCACCCCTGTCAGCTGATCACCTCTGCCACAGCTGATCACCTCTGTCACAGCTGATCACCCCTGTCAGCTGATCACCTCTGTCACAGCTGATCACCTCTGCCACAGCTGATCACCTCTGTCACAGGGGGCACAGGTGTAAAAGTCAACAGCCTTTCCAACATGTTATGCTTTTGTTAGAAACTGATACGTCAATTGTTTACAAGTTGTGTTTTACATGTAAAGCTTGTGATGGTGCAGGGGTTGTTTTTGTAGAACGCCTTATTTTTTAATATTTGCATTGAATAATTACTTATAAAGTTTAGTCATATGATAACACGTCTGACACAGAGAGTCTCCTGTTGCTTCATGGGTGAAACGACTTTTCACTGGAAAGACGTGGAAAAACAGCGTCATTCAGCGTTTTTCCCGCTCCGTGAGTTATCATGGTTACTAACATCGAACTTTGTAATGATTCTCAAGAGGTTTGTGGTTAGTATGACTGTACAAAATCTCTGAATAATGGAAAGTTCTGTACATGGTTGATTGCTGGAGTAAAACTTGAAGCAAGCTTGAAACAAAAAGTTTGATTTCATCGACTGAAAATTACAGACAAAAAAGTGTGAAGGGAACAGCTGGTCAAAAGTATCCTCCTTTACAACACTGTTGGTCAAGTATACTTGATGTCTTCATTAGAGAACAGGGCTATTTGTGCAGTGGTGCTGAACTCTCAGGCATTGTGTCATTTATTTAGCAGATGTCAAGTAGTGTAACTCAGATGATGTAGGTGGATCTATCTATCTACAGTGTTCAGTTGACTGACAGCTTGATGGGAGAGCAGCCATTAATATCAAATATCTGTGCTGCTAGTATTCCCAGTACACAGATTCCTCTTTGTCACTTTCTGCTATAAAATAATTAAATATTTGATTGCAGTTTTATGACTTAAATTATATCAATCAGGATGAGATTGCAAACTCCTTTTGCCCACGGTTGCATTTTTTTAGGTAAACAAACACATTGGCATAATAATCTGATATAAAACATTAACATTTGTGTGAGTAGAATGTAATAATGTGACAAATTAACATGTTGGCAACGTTTTGAGAGTCGTGTATATTTGAACTGCCTTGCCTGCCGGGTAATTTCCTGCGGAACTACAAACATGGCGTCTGGGGGCGACAAAACTTTACACCACGTGACACGAGACTGTCCAACAGTTGCAATATTGCAGGAGGGGTTGACAGTGAAAGTGAAAGCTGTCGGTAGACCTGCAGGGTCGGTATAAGGAGTCGCACTGTGAGGATGGCGGTGGACGCCGCGGTTTATTTGGCGAACACGTTTTAACGCACGGAGGTGTCAGATGGATCTGCGCTCCCCTTCACTCTGTGTCTGCGTTATGATGGTCTGTCTGCTCGGAGCTGCCCGCTGCTCTGACGCTGGTAAGTACAAAATATATGCACCCCATTTTATTAGATTTATGTTCAGAGCTCCCTTTAAAAAATAATAATAAAATGTGTGCGTGCTGTGATGATTTGGTTCAATTGTACTTTTTTTTTTTTTTTTTTTTTACTTTGTTATGATTATTATTACTTTAACTTTCTCTTTCACTGACAAGTGCATCTGTGCAGTCATTGTAAGCTGACAGAGACAAAACACAGTCAATACAAGGAAGAACGAATCATACAGCTAACACTGTAACAACAAATCAGCCATGACATTTGTCAATTTGGTTAGTTAGCTCAGGAAACAGATTCAGTATGAAATACTTAGACCATGACACAGAAGTCTAGACGACAGAAACAAAAATCTGGGTGCCTTGTTTTGTTTTCTTTTCTGAATAGGCACCGTGTTGTATTGGATAACTGATGGATCGCTTCTGAATCCTTGAAATCAGAGACTGAGGTTAGGGTGTTCATGTGTTACTGATTAATCTAAGCAAGTGCTATAAAACAGATTATGGAGTGACAGCGAAGCAAAGCAAGCAAACCTCACAAAGAACCTGCTCAATGGCGACATGAGTCACTCACACCTGAAACCTGTCCCAGGACGACTGTTGTTCTTCTAGTTCTACCAAAGACCTCCAGTTTTTTTTTCTTCTTCTCATCTTAAACTACGTCATCTGCTATCGCTGAATCTCTCTCACCACTTGATTTTTCTTCTCTCCAGGTGAAAACAAATGTAAATGCCAAGAAATTCCTCACTTTCCTCTTACTAAGGATCCATCGAGTAGCTGCTCCGGGGCTGCTACTCATTTCCGCTACACGTGTATAGAAGGCTACTTGAGGAAGGCGGGAACCTCAAATCGCATCACCTGCAACCAAACTAATGGCATTTGGACAACGCCCGCCCTGGAGTGTATACGTGAGATTAATTTGTTATCTTTACAGAATGTACAAAGTGGTTTACCAGACAATGCTCTGAGTTCATGGTACCTCTCCGCACTGTTACCATCTGTATGGAGGCTGGCCCTGGGAGATTATGATCTCACCCAGAAACATATTTCACGGGACACGTGAGACACTGTAAAGAAAAAGAGCATTGCTGTTACGGCAGCTGTGTAACTTGAGAGCGCTCATCCACTCAAAGCTGTAAGACGAGTGTGTCCTCCAAAAACAACATTAGTGAGCATGCCTGTGGGCCTGCAGCACAGAAACTGTTTAGAATCATGTAGTATACACACACACTCTTAGGCCAGCAAGTGCTGTCAGACGCCTTCAAGCCAAGGTCAGAAATGTTATGTTTGATTTGAACTTGCACAATGTAAACATGTGTGTGGTTTGATAAAAGCTCAATAACCAAACCAAATCAAAGCCAGCAAGGAGCTTTGTGAGAAAGGATGGCTTGCCCACACTCTTAGCAGCGCCAACAGGAGGGAAGATGTAAGTCTGGAGCAAAGGGTCTTCTCTTTTGGCAGAGAACCAGCTTCACATACACAAACATCTTTCATCATTATGTTTCAGTGACAAAGGTCACATGACTGTTTTGGATCAATCCCTGTTTATGTGTAACTTGGAGGGGAGTACATGCTGTATGAGGGTTGAAATTCTACTGTAGCAATTTCACAAGTTGCATCGTGGGAAGAGAAGCAACCATAGTTTTTTGAGTTTGCACCTAAACTAGGTCTTGCTAGTCTTAAGCCAACGTTTATTTGTAAATTATTCACAGTTTCAGATGATGAACAAATGTTTTGTTGTGTTACAGCTGACCCAAAGAGACCACCGCCTCCAAGTACCACCGTAACACGTAAGTGTCTCTGTATTTATAGACAGATATGCAGAAATATTGTTAACTAAGAGCCAGAGAGATTTTTTCACATCTATGATCAATGCTGATCTGCTCTTGCAGAGGGTTACACTGATATCACCCTTGACATCATTACCACTACAGTCAGTGAGTTCCACATTTGCATGCATTTTGAAGATGGAAGTACTAATACACTAACAATAAATGATAAAACCAAAAGACAACTACTGTCTAGATCGCTGTTTCTCAAACTTTTTACAACGTGTACCACCGCAGAAAATATTCGGCTCTCCAAATACCACCATCATCACGCAGACGTTAAAACACAGTCCACCCAGTTCAGCTACAGACAGTTCACACAGAAGGCAGGTTTATTCTACGCTGTAAAAAATGCCATGAAGTATGACTCAAAATCTTTATTTATACTCACAATCTTTATTTATACACCATTTTAAGGAATTTTACACAGAATAAAGTAGTATTTTACATTAGAGAATATTAATCATACAGTAAAACTTTGTAATGTTTAATAGCATATTTTAGTCTTTTTCATCATAAAATCTATAAAACTCCAACCTTAAATGTAAAATCAACAGTACTAATGTCCTTTTACTGTAATATAAGAAAAGGTTATACCGTATTTATTAAGGTAAAATTCAGTCTTGTTGACTGTTGTTGAATCTTGAACAGAATCAGAGCTAATTTGGTGGAAAAGTTTTTGAACCGTTCATATTACCTCCATTTACCAAGTTAACGTCACATTTTAGCCCGTAACTAATCATGCATGTATGTGAGCTATGCTCCAGAGTCTAGGTCTAGACAGTACTCTATATAATATTATTTACAGAGAGTCAACAGTTCCCACCATGAGATAGCGCTTGGTGACAGCGGCCAGGAAAAACCTCCTTTTGACAGACATGAACATCAGCAGTATAGTGAATGTGGACTTATTAGCTAAAGAGCCAAGTGTTGGCTGGAATATATTTGTCATCTCCAAATGAATATTGCTCCATGTCTGCCAGATTAAACAGGCAACTGTTTGCTAATGTGTTTTTTTTTATTTTTTTGATCTTTTTTTGATTTATTGTGACAAGTTGTCACTTCACAGCGGGAAAAGCACAGTTAATCATTTTAATGAAAGCATGACTGCCTGGAAAACAGAATAAATAGACCAGTCTGTTTGATATTTTATCCCCTTGTAGCAGGAGCAGCAGTACTAATAAGAAAGTAATAGCATTCAATCAATCAACCAGTCAGACGTTATCCATACAGCACTTTTCATACAGACAACATGTAACACAAAGTGCTTCGTGCAGTAAAAAACCGCCCGCTCCCTGTTCTAAAAATAGATATAGATGTAAAAAAGAGATGGGGACAACCAAGGAGCTCACATGCACCACGTACCTAAAGTCATCCCCCTCTCTCTCGAATTTCAGTAGCTATGATCAAATAAAGATGAACAAGGCCAATAAAATATTAGAAAGAAATAATAATAAATATATATATAATAATAATAAGTATTAATAAAACACAATATGTATAAATAGACAGACAAAATAAAACAGAATAGATAGACCATACATTAAAATAAAATAAAAAAAATAGAATAAATAGAGAAAATGAAAATAAAATGTTAAAAAAATTAAATAGACAAAACTAAATAAATAAATAAAAGGAGTAACAACAAGTAACAGATTAAAATTTATGAAGTAAAAATCAGACTGTAAAGATCAGAACATTCTTTGCTGCTTTCAGGGAGGCTGTTCAACAGAAAAGGAATCCCCACTGTGGGTTTTTGTTCTTGACTTCAGGAGAAACTAAAAGACCACTACCAGAAGACCTGATGGTTCATAGGTTAAAATCTGATAAATAAGTTGGTGTAGGAAGTAAGGTGTAGAAATAGTAAGGTGTAGAAATAGCAACATTTGAGCATGTAGTCATAGCTGTAGGAGTAGCACTAGTACTATTTAATGAAGTAGTAACAGCAGTTGTAATAGGAGCAATAATACTAACCAAACTAACACAAACTTTGCATGTTGTATTCCACACTGTTCCATAGTACTTCTGTATTACAGTCACAGACAGAGCTGTCCATGCATGAGTGAAGTTGTCCATCCACCTTTTTACAAATAGCAGTGGTGGTAGAAGAAGCAGCAGATGTGGTATTATTTCTTTTTCTTTTCTTTCTAGCCACCTTCACCAGCCCACCGGTGATCCGCATTGCAAGCACCTCAGTGACTGCACAGACAGAGAGAGCAGAGTCGACCTCACCTGATCTGCAGGTCTCATCACAGAATTCCACACAGGGTAAATGTTTTACAGTCACACACGCCGTGCTGATTTACCCCATTAGCCACATTACTGTTTTATAGCTGATCAGTATCAGGTCTGAAGATTCATACACGCCTTTTAGAACTGAGATAACCTGTGGTGACCGATGCTTTACATAAGACATACGTGAAGGCATTATGTCAAGCTATAAAAGAAGCACCAGACAATATAAAATGATTAAAATAAAGTCCCCTAAAACAGTGTAAACCAGATAATTAGCTGTCCAGCTGAAATGAAGCGACGGTGACGTCCCTTCTTAGGGCCTCAACTCTCGAAAAGCCACACCGCTGTTAGCTCTGGTTACAACCTGTTGTTTCATGCACTCTTTTTGACCTTTTCTACTTCTACCTTTGTTTAGCAGTGCAAGTTGTTGTAGGTATAGGTAGTAGAAGTGGAAATTTTGGCTGCATTTTGGCTTTCTGTTTCATTCTTGTGTAACTTATCTATATATAGCCATATATCTGCTTAGCCTTGTGGAAAACTCTGTTTATGCAACGTGTGTGTGCAGGTAGACAGGCAGGTATAGATCGGCCTGTGACAGCCGCACATACCAGTTTTTTTTTTTTTTTTCAGAGCACTTGAATTACTGAATGCTGTCGGGATTTGAAGAAAATTTCAACAAATATAATATAATGCTTCTAGAGTACGTTACTGGCCCTAGCTTTAAGTCTTGATTTAAAAGATATAAGAGTTGGAGTTTGTAAACCAACAGCAGAGAAATAATTCTGTGTCACAGGGGAATTCAGTGTGTTTCCTGTGAAAATTCCTGTCCTGGTTTGTGGTCTTTAACGTTAGTTTTAGAGGTGGGTCATTTCAGGATTATCTTTGTCTAACTGAAAGGGAATTTTGGCACATCCTGTCATTGCTTTCATGCTTATATGAGATCATAGTTAACTGGTGATGTTGTTATATAAATTTATCTGCACAGTTTTGGTAAGATATTTTGTTGTTGATGATCTGCACTTGTGGGAGCGTGTAGATAGCATGTTGACTCAAAGAGGAGAACGGAGCCTTGGGGCATTCCTGTACATTCTGCTGTGTAATTATCAAACCCCAAGTGGTCCATGTACTTCATTAGAAATCAAAAAAGTTTAGCTCTGTGCTAGAAAGACTCACCTAGGTTTCTAGTAATACAGTAAAATGTCATGGCCCTGAAATGATTTTCCATTGTCATCATTTAAGAGCAGTTGTGGTGCTTTGGTGTGGAGGTTAGGGCTAGGGGTTAACAAAAATTTGGCCAAGAACCTGCTTAACAGTTACAAAACATCCTTCTGTTTTACTTCAAAATTAGAGGATATGAATCTGTTATTGCTCATTAGGGGGGTTTTGATTTCTAACAGTGGCTGCAGAGTGCAGAGTGTTGACTATTTGCCAAAAGTTCTGATGTGTTTTTGAACAAGTCTGTCCAAAGCCCGGTCAGGTCAACATTTCAAATCACTAAGGTGCTTTCAAGTAGACAAAGAATGATGGAACTGATAACCACACCACAGTTACAACCACAAAAAACATCCAATACGGCACATTTTTCTTTCCCACCCATCCATAGACCTGTCAGCACATGGTGACTGCTGCGGTGTTTTACTAAGTCAAGCTATGGCAGAAGGGAGGGGAAATTCCTGCCACATTGTTCTTGTCTAAAGCTTTACTGTTAAGGTCCGAGAGGTTGGAGGTGAGCGGGCATGTTTAAAAAGCAGGATGAAGTTGAATAGAAGAATAACAGAAAGTAATCAGAGGCTGTGAGTCTTTGTTGATGTCAGCAGTGTGTTGGTCAAAGTTTAGTTTATCTAGGGTGAGTCTGAAATATTTGGCGCACTCCATCATCTCATCGGTTTCTTATTTGATGCATGGGGAGTTGTTGGTGGGGTTGTGTTCTGTGTGCTGGGAGTATCATCAAACTGTTGTACTTTCATTATTATTGTTTTGGCAAATATATCAAGGAGGGACTGCTGTGCAGCAAGGACTGAGCCTTTTGTACATGGGCGGATGCTCTGCCGACTGAGCTAATCGACAACCCTTAACTCTGCATTTTTGTACCTTGTTATCACTCAGCACTTTATGTGAAGTCTGAATGCTGCATCATTCTGTACTGTACATACTGCATCTCTAGTTCCAGTGAGTCATAGTAAAGTTATGGTGTCAGCCTGAGCACTTCATCAAGCAGAGAGGCATTGTTCAGTCCAAGACACAATTCTATCTGTGTCCCTGAGTTACTAGAGTTTGGGTCACACCCAAGACCCAGAGCTGTCTTGCTATGTGCATGGAATTGAGGAATAGCAGATATTCAAGTGTACCTGCATGATATCTGGCTCAAGATTATGCTAAATTATATTTTCACCAACTATATTTAAGTTCCCTGTTAAGGGCCAACCTTCAGTTCTGTAAATTCCCTGTAAAATAAAAATTCTGTTTATTCCCATTGTTTTTTTTTTTTTTTAGAATTTTGACATATTTAAGACGAATATTTGACTGAGCAGCTTTACATAAGTTCTTTAAGTACTTTAAGAGCTCCACCATCGCTCTCCTCAGCAGTGTATTTTGTGCTTAGTGTGGTGGTTTGAAAATGCCTGAAGCTTCTCCTACATAATTCACCTACAGAAAAACCTTACTGTATTCAATCTTTCTTTTCCTGCTCAAAAAGTAAATCTTGTGACCAAGACTGAAGAGACGGAGAAGTCAACATCAACCTCAACCACCACTGAACCTTCAACATTTAATCCTCGTCTGTCCGAACAGAGTAAGCTTTCACACTGTCTTTGCACCACTACACCTACTACAAGATAATCAGTAACACACAGGGGAGACAGTTGATGTTGAGTATTTCTTTCTTATCAGCAAAACTCAGCAACACGTCAACAGCGTTGATCACCTTGGCTTTGGTTATGATCGTCTGCGCTTTGATTGGACTCGTCTTCAAGAAATGTTACAGAAGGTAAGCTACAACAAAGCACGTTAACAATTATCCGTACGTCTGTAGACACACTCAAACTCAGTTTAAGGACTGATCTGTACTGAAAACGATTGAGTACCCTGCATTTTGTGGCTTATAATCTCGTCGCTGCTTCCTTTAGGTCAAAGGAGAGCGCCTGTGACCAGCCATCAGCGGAAGAGCAGATACCCATGAATGCATAGCTGTTGTAGGCTTTGTCCCCTAAGACCTGCTGCTGCTTGTGGGGAGCCGCAGCCTTCCATGCAGTAAAGAACAGCTTCTCACCTCCGCACAGGACTGAAGAGTGTGTGATTGCCTGCGTCCAGCAAAAAGCATTGATGGCTGGCTCGACGGGACATTTGTTGCTTGCACGTTCCTCAAGAATTTGTACTCATAACCCTGGGTAATACCTGAGACAAATATCTGAACTTCTGTTCTATCATCTATTCACCTGGTGCTACAACAGGCGGTGTTTTTTTTTTTTAACCGTTCAGGATATGTCTTTTCTGTGTTTAGCCAAAGCTCATTCATCATTGCCAAAAAACTATTACTAATCTGTTTCTTGCTGTAAACACTTAAAGTACCAGCAGACTAAATTTGCGTCTGAAAATAGTCCCTAACTAAAATAGTTTGCTCAGTCTACAGCACTCGCTGTTTTATTGAAATATCCTGACATTTTAGAAATAGATCATTAGATCATCATGAGGTCATCATGAGATCATCATGAGATGATCATTAGATCATCATGAGATGATCATTAGATCATCATGAGATCATCATTAGATCACCATGAGATCATCATTAGATCATCATGAGATGATCATTAGATCATCATGAGATCATCATTAGATCACCATGAGATCATCATTAGATCATCATGAGATCATCATTAGATCATCATTAGAAATAGAGCATTACCAGCCTTTTCCTTTAACAATACAGTTTTGGTTCAACAGCAAAAAGGGATCTATAAGGCGTTGGTGATGGTGCCTGCACTGTGACTATCTTTGTATATCAGTAAACTGGAATACTAGAAAGTTGAAGGGCTTTGCCACACTGAAAATTTAAAGAGTGATATTATGAGCTTGCAACAGATTTAAGATTAAATCTGTTGCAGTTTCAGATCAGACCCTGACCCTGATAAGGATAAGTTAATGGATGGATGGATTTGTCAGAGGCAGAACTAAAAACAAATGTAACAAAGAACAGTCCAGTCAAAATAAAAGTAAAAAGCTTAAATGCATTCCTCCTAGCTAAAGATTAAAGGCTAGCATGGCTAGTTGTGTGAACTGCTAGCTAGGCTAATTTGCAAGCACGTGGCTAGCCTCAGTTAGTAGCAGAGCGCTAGGCTTCGAAATATCATCTCGGTTTTTTTTACTATATTTTTTTTACTATACTAGATTATACTGAACCAGAGAGCCAATTATCAGCTCTACGCTGTTGAGGAATGCTTGCCAAAACAAGAATCTGTTAGCAGTACTGAGTGACCATAGACAGTATAAAACATGGACATCGTATCCGCGATGTCACCCACAGGTTTCTGATAAGGCGTGTGGTGGCTCTGCACGTCGCCATCTTGGCAGTCCTGCCTCTGCTAATGTGGATCGTTGGCAGAGCTTAGGCAGACGAATGAATGATGCCTAGGTGCTCACACCACTGATAAATGCAAATACCTGTCAATCAAGTCCCAATAAAATCTCAACAGGTGAGTTGCATATAAATTCACTCTCAGTACAGTTGTCATGAATGAGGAAATTAGCTATAGAGACCAAAACTGTTTTTTGTACCAGGCTGTAAACATGTTTATTTCTGCTGTGAAGTTGGACATTTGAACATGGGGACTTATGGAGACTGACTCATTCTTGGCCCCGACCACTGTCGGTCCTATCTGATCTCCTTTACTACCACTTCAGTAAAAGTGGATGAATATAGTTTTCAGCCTTCCCACACACACACACACACACACACACACACACACACACACAAGAAGCCATTGGAGGTGAATGGATCACTGAGAGGTGACTATAAAAAATTTGTATTAACTGGTGAAAGTTAGTTATATCATTAGCTGTGATCAGGTCCATGCCTAGACTAGTTTCCTGAATAACAGGGCTGTAGCCATACCAACCATCTGTATAAACATTCAGTGTGTGGGGAAAAGTCTGAAAAAATCCAGATACAGATTGTAAAAAAAGAAAAACTGATTCTCAGAAAAACTATCTAAGGAAATGACTTCAGTGTTCTCAGCTGCGACTGTCTCCAGACCACATATTTTTAGATCTTGGTATAATGAAATGGACATTACTTAAAAAGGAAGTGAAACCCTGCAAGCCCATGTGTCACTTAGCCTCACTGTTTGTTGTGCATATTGTGATGACAGCAATTCCTTTCTCTTAGCAACAAACTGTATCAGGTATAGATAGTGTGATGTTACGTGTGATGTTTCAAAATATGCTTTTTAATTACTGTGTGACTGTTGTTTATGTAAATATGCCCAGCCTGATATTTATGAACACCTGAATCTTTAATAGTACTTTAAAATCAATCATTAATGTTCTGTGTGCTTACCTGTGAAGTTTACTGTTCTTACTATGTGTAAAAAAAGATGAAATATGTTAATCACTTATTTGGTGGCATTTGTTTTGTTTTTTGTCATTTTTCCTAGTTCGTTGTCGTATTGCAAATGAAAGCAGCATATTTTTGTCCCCTTCCAGATGTTGGATGTCTCCCCTGGAACGTCCATTGACTCCTCCAGTTTCCAAAGTAAACTGTGATGAGCAGAAACAAGTCCAGACAACAGAGCTATCTGTTATGAGACTTTGCTCAGAGAAAAAGAAATCTCTGCCTAATTTTCCTCTTCGACATGAGTCCATCACTGTGCTTCTGAAAAGCTTCTGTGGTTTTTTGCCATTACTGGACAAACTGCTTAACAGAGGCTGATTGGTTGCAGCTGTTGGCAGTAAGAACAGAATGCAGTCCTCAGTGCAGTCTTTGTGTCTCACACATAGTGTGGTGATATGAAAAGCCAATCTGATTATCTGATTGTAAGAAAAATGTTGACTTCGATCAGACATGAACCAAATGCCAAATGTTTTTCTGTTTCTTTTTTATTAAAACTCAAAAAGTCTGGCAGTATTTTGTTTTTTTTTAAATACTCAAACTGTCATACAGTCACTCTCAATGCAGTTAAACCTTCACTGATGGCCCCCCAGGAGCTATCAGCTGTTAACTGACTCCCTCAAGCATCTCAATGGGATATTAGGACATGCAATTCCCCTTTTGTCTTCTGAAAAAAACTGGATCCAGAAAAACACACATCAAAACACAAAAATAACAGTCTCATCAAATAGTTTTTCTTTTTACAACAATTAAAAACTAATTTTCAGTCTGTCTCAGTGTCTCTGGGTGACTCAACATTCCTGGTCCTGGTCCGGATCAAAACCCAAACTCATTTCACATAAATGCACAAAAGAAGTTTAGGTCCTCCAACATGAGCAGCATCAGAAAAGTGCCTGAAGCATTAGGTCGGCCGCCGGCTGAAACCAGCGTGGGATTTCAGCCATTGAGAGCACATCGTCGGTCATGAGGAAGGCAGTTGGCCCGTTGCGAGTCCACACACACCTCTCGCACAGCGGGCCTCCAGGAGACACACTGTCAGTCTGGACAAAGACGAAAGAGCAGTGATTAAAAGTCAAGCAATACAAATCACTTTTATGTTTCTGACTGACACAAAAATAGCCAGAGATTAATTTTTTTCCCCAAAATACAACTGTCACAAAATGCTAACTGGCTGATTGAGGCTAACTACTGTATATCTCAGTGGAAATAAGATGTGCTCTTACAAATTTCATCGGTCGTTTGTGCATGATGAAGGCTGATCCGGGCGTGATGCAGTTGGGACAGTCTGTGACGCAGCACGGGATAGGCTCACCCGCTCCCAGAGAGGAGCTGGGCATCTCCGACTTCAAGAAGTATTCCTGGAAATGACAGGAAGTTGATGATCTATGAGAGGGGGGGGGCTACTCAGAAGGTGACTGAGCTTATCGTACAATGATAAGAAAATGAATAATGTCTAAACATGAAATAAATCACTTATCACACTATCAAAAAAGCCTGTCTCGAAACAAAGAGAAGAAGACTGCTGCCAAGAAGAACACTGGGAAAAGGAAAAGCACGCGTGATTAATCTTGTGTTTTTTCAGGAACACTGAATGTAAATAGAAGCCAGTCTGAGGAGAGAGAGAGAGAGAGAGAGAGAGAGAGAGAGAGAGAAAAGATATTGAGAGTCAGCAGCAATATCAGCAGCTCCTGAAAAGATCATCTTTTTGTGTGTTAAAGTGAGATGAACTCTTTTCAGAAAATTTTGGAAGAAGAAAGAAACAGTTGTTTGACATTTAAATTTAAATTACCCCTGTGGAGGCAAGAAAACAGCAAGAAACCTGGGAAAATACTGCTCAGCTGAAAAGCTTTAACCGGCTGACAGTTGATGCAACTGTCCTGCTGGTTAACTGGCACCAAGCTAAGAAGAGGAATGCAGCCAAAGATACAAGTGAGTGAGATCATCAGAGAGACAACGTAACCTACTGAAGGATTTACAAAAACTTTAACCTTCTGCTAACAACATCACCGAAGAATCAGAGAATCAACCCCCCAGCACAGAGCCCACTCGCTCATTGAAATGAGAGACAGATTCACACAACTAGAGATCAGACCAGTGGAGATGGAACACACAATCGTCATACTCTCACACACTCTCACACAATCTGAGCAGACAACAGCCAAGGACAAGAGCACAACCCCACTCAGACCAAGTGACACAGAGGGGGGGAAAAAGGCCAATCTGCTCTCTGGGCTGAAGTAAAACAGCTCAAAGAAAATGAGGAGTCTTCAATAAAGGAGAGGAGGTGGCTCTAGGCTGAGGCAAAATCAAAATCAAATCAAATCAAATTTTATTTGTATAGCCCAAAGTCACAAAACACATTTTGCCTCAGAGGGCTTTACAATCTGTACAGGGAGTGACACCCTCTGTCCTTAGACCCTCGGTCTAAAAGACTGAAAGACAATGAGGAGGCATTGAGGCAGGAGAGGAGGCAACTTAGAGAAGAGGTGCAGAAGCTCCAAGACGAGATGAGAACGTTTACCAGTGTACAACCCATGAGAGCACCGCCTACCACCCTACAAGAAGCTGCAGAGGAACAAAAGGACCCAGTCGACAGTCCCAGCCGATCAGTAACACCACCAAGCCAAGACACACAAATCCAAGACACCCCTCCTCCAACAAACAACACTACCACAACTACAGAAAGCAGCCCGACCCAAAACCCACAAACTGTTCTTCTCATAGACTCAAAGAGTTATGTTAAAGAGAAAAACCACAGAATTGCAAAATTCAAGTGCCACAATACCAGTCATGCCATGGAGCTATTAACAGAGGATCACCTATGGTCCCCCAGCCATATCATCATACACACTGGCACAAATGACCTGAGAGCAAAGGGAGAACAGGTGGTTAAGTCTATCAAGGGGGTGATAGAAAAAGCCTCTTCCACATTCCCAAATGCAAAGGTAGTCATCTCCACCCTGCTACCCAGATGGGACTTCCACCCCACTCTCATTCAAAGTGTAAATGCACAAATCTCCAGAGATTGTGCATTAAAGCCAAATATTTATGTGGTGCACCATCCCACCTTAGACCTGCACAGCCTGCACGACCAAGTACACATCCTCAAGGCACAGTCCCAACTTTTGCAAAGACACTGAAGGACGTCGCACTCAACCGCCGACCAATCACATCCCACAGGAGCAACAGACAGATGAGACCCCACCCAGGCCATATTCCTATTCCCCCCCAGAAGACACCCAGCTGCACCTAGAGGACCTGCCCAACCTGGAGGACACCCTACTTCATCTAGATGACCTATCCCACCTGAAGGACACCCTACTGCATCCAGATGACCTACCCCACCTGGAAGACACCATGCTGCACCCAGAGGACATCCTGTCGCACCCAAGGCCAGGCCCACTTTCCCTTCACCAACCCCATACCACACATATGCACAGGTTGTAAGCAGAGCAAGCCCCAACTCTTCACCTGACAGAGCCCCACCCTGTGATCTGAGCATACACAAGATGCTCAGTGAGCTCTACACAATGGTCTAACCGGCTGCACTGTAAAGTACAGAGAGCTTGTAGTACCATCCTCCAAACTACAGGAATCAAACAGGGAAGAGACTCGGGAGGTATACTAATATGGTACAAATCTGAATTGACCCACTCCATTAAGGTAATCAAAACAGGAACCTTTTACATACATACAATAAATAAAGAATTCACATCAACTGGGAAAATAAATACTTATGTGCCACCAACATTCCCCCAAATGAATCCCCATATTTTAAAGAGGACATGTTCTCCATCCTAGAGGAAGAAATTAACCACTTCCAGGCTTATGGTCACATTGTAGTTTGTGGAGACCTGAATGCCAGGACAGGCCAAGAACTGGACACCCTGAGCACCCAGGGGGACAAACACCTACCAGGAGGTGGAAACATCCTCTCCCCAATATGCCCCCCCCAGGCATAACTACGACAAAACAAAAATGGGACACAAGTCCTACAGCTCTGTCATTCATTGGGACTGTACATAGTGAACGGTAGAGTCCGAGGGGACTCCTATGGTAAGTTTACCTACAGCTCATGCCTGGGACAGCACATTAGTATTACTTCATCATGGACCTCAGCCTAGTGTGTCTCTCAGAGCATTCACAGTCAGCCCACTATCAAACCACACACTTTATTTGAACAGATCAACACACAATCTGGAGGTATCACAGCAAACCAAACTATATCCTATTAAAGCATGCTACAAATGGAAAGAAAATAGTGCAGAAATAAACCGCTATAAACGCTATTAGGCAAGAACAAGTACAAGTACTTTTAAACAATTTTCTGGAAAAAGCATTCCGACATAAGTGAGGGTGTAAACAAGGCGGTAGAAAGCCTTAACAAGATATCTGACCTCAGCATCCCTATAAAACCTAAAGGCCTCAAACAGAAAAGCCAAAAACATGACAAATGCTTTGACAATGAACGTAAAAATCTCAGAAAGACATTAGGAACCTATGAGAAAAACACAGAGACCGAGACAACCAGAACACAGAGTCTGGGTTTCTGGGTTTTTGGTTTGATAGGTTCCTAATGTCTTTCTGAGATTTTTACGTTTTGTCAATGAACGTAAAAACCATAAGACCATAAAAGTCTGTAACCATCTGCACTCACATTTGTTTAATTAAGTTTTGTTTATACATTATTTGTATTATACATTCAGTTATTAGTTTACATTAGTTGAACATTTAGTATTGAAATAAATCACAGATTTTCTGTTTCATAACACTTTATTGTTTCTCTTTTGTTTGACAGTACATTCGTTTTCTATTTGAAGCACGCACATTTAGATAGCTTTTGTGCGGTCTTTGTTTATAGTTTCCTAATTTCTGTTTTTTTTTTGAGTTACCGGTGCTGGTGCTGCTGTTGCTGGGAGCTGGGAAGGCCGGGTAAAAGGGATCCGCCTCAGAAGCTCAGCCATTTTGTAGAAGGGTGCTGATTGGGCCAACCCAAAGTGCCTGCACATCATGGGGGGATTTGTTGCTTTATTTACTCTTTTTAGACAATTAGTAATTTCATTTGGTTTGATTAAGTATAGATTATGTTTATTCTAATAAGTCAATTTTCCTGATTCGTTTGTTAGTAAATTAGCTGTTGTCTTTTGTGTTTAGTGTTTGTGTTAACCCCTTTTGTGTTTGGTGTGGGCTGATCACCCACTATATAAGCTCCCCTTATGTGTTCAGTTAGCAGGTCTGTTTGTTTTGTCTTCTGTTAGTTTGTTCAGTTGATGTTTTGTTAATTTGACCTCTTTTATGGGCTCAATTCTTTATTACTTTTGTTTTTTGGAAATCTTGTTTTGCATACTTTGGGTAAATAAAGACCCTTTTTTGAAGATATTACCTGTCGTCCTTATTGCCGACTGACTCGGTCCCTCACAATTGTCAAAAAAAAATTCGTGTTTTTGGCTTTTCTGTACTACAATGAAACATTAAAACAGTATAAAAACATAGTTAGGAAAAAAAGAACCAACCAGCTGCACACCATTAAGGAATCCATAAAAACAAACGAATTCTGGGAAAACTGGAACACTCTATATAATCACAAACCTGAGGATCTTCCCATTCAAAATGGAGATGTATGGGTAAACCACTTCACCAATCTATTTGGCCCAATAGAGAAAAATGAACAACAAAAACACAAGATAAACTAGAAAGCTTAGAGTCAACCATAAAAGACTATCAGAACCCAGTAGACTCCCCAGTTACACTAAAAGAACTACAGAAAATAAAATCACTTGAAACCAAGACAGCCTGTGGTGTCAATGGCATCCTAAATGAAATGATAAAGTTCACAGAAATTCCAATTGGCTAAAAGTCTTTAACATTGTTCTTAGTGCTGGGATTTTTCCCAATATTTGGAACCAAGGACTAATAACACTACTTCACAAAAGTGGTGACAAACTTGACCCCAATAATTACTGTGGAATCTGTGTCAACAGCAACCTCGGAAAAATCCTCTGTATGATCATCAACCACAGACTCCTTCATTTCCTCACTGAGCAAATCCCAAATTGGTTTTCTACCAAATTATCGCACAACAGACCATATTTTTACCCTCAGCACCCTGATCAACAACCAAATAAACAAAAATAAAGGCAAATTATTCTCCTGTTTTGTTAATTTCAAAAAGGCATTTGATTCTATTTGGTCACAAACAACAAGTGCACCATTAAGACTGGCAAAAAACACACAGACTTCTTGGGGCAGCGTTTAGCTCAGCTGGTAGAGCAGCCGCCCCATGTACAAAAGGTTCAGTCCTTGCTGCGGAAGCCCAGGGTTCAAATCTGACCTGTAGCTCTTTCCTGCATGTCATTCACCATCTCTCTCTCCCCACACCAACCAAAAACCAGGGCAAATTGGAATGTTATTCCTAAATAGAAAATACCCTGTGGCAGAATACCACCTGCCAACTGTACCAAGACATCAGAGACACATACTTCCCACAGATCACAAACACCCAGAAAGACTTTGAGACCTTAGACAAGATCAAAAACCTTCTATACCTGCTGGGTGAAGTACAGCAATGTGCAAACATAGCAGCAAGATTTGTGAACAGCTGTGACCACAGAAGGACGTCCAGCAGACAGGAAGGACAGACCTAGACCATCTCCTCCTCCTATATCTTTGTATATATTTTCTTATTCTTACAAAGTTAATGTTAAATGATATGTATATATTTATACATATCAGTTTATTTCACAACTATTATATGCTCATTTATAATATTGCACATCTATAATATAAGCCTTTGTACAGTGAAAGCATAATTTCCCAATTTAATTATTATTATTTTTCATTCCTGTATTTTTCTGTTAAGACATCTATCTACCAGTATGCTTTTTGTTAATGTCACACTTGCTTTGGCAATGTTAACAGACAGAGAGACAGAGAGAGAGACAGACAGACAGTGTGTGTGTGTGAATATGGACAGAAGTGTTGAGAAAACTTTATGAAGTCTTAAGTTACTCTGCAGACACTTGTCCTCCTCTCTCATATCTGCTGTGTCCTCACTGTGCTGTACACTTTTAAACTGATGAAATGTTCGTGGCTCGTTCCTCTTCATCTCCTGCAGTTCTCTGCGTTAGTTCTGTGTAGTTGACTGTGGACTTGTTAATAACTAGAGAGGCTATAAAACATGAATATCAAGTTAGCGTTGCTTTTTTTATTACATATATGCCCCATATCTTTTTTTTAAAAAAGATATTTTTTGTCCTTTTTCAAGCTTATTCTTTTTGATAGAGACAGCTGAAGAGTGACAGGACTGTGGGGGGAGAGACATGGGGAATGACATGCAGTAAAGGGCCGCAGGTCAGATTCAAACCCTGGGCTGCTGCTGAGCCTTCGTACATGGGGCAGATGCTCTACCAGCTGAGCTAATCGACACCCCCTAGGTTGTCCATGTTTATATATCTTGCAAGTATTTCAGATGCACGTTTTGTAGTCCATCTTCTGAACATTGTAGTTTTACTAGACTACAATGTCATGACATCCACGTCTCATAAATATGTAACGTAGTAGCTTAATGTGCATCTTTAATTGACAATGGTGCAACACTTCCAGCATACTAAACTGTGGTTCAGCAGCTGTGGATGGTCTGTCTTCTTGGTGCTTCAAATCGTGTTTTTTTTTTTTTTTGGTTTTAGCATGACTTTATTTACAACATCCGTTCGCTGGATATTGTGATTCTGAAAATGCAGCTGGATTCAGTTTATGTCGGGAAGTTAAGTGAGCGGGCGGAGGCGATGAGCCTCAAAGCAAAGGCTCTTCTATTCCTTTCTTTAGCCTTTAGATCATATCTGTATTTAGAAGAAGTGAAACTGTCAGTAACTGATGCTGACAGAAGGTTAGACATCACATCACTGAAGAAGTCTGAGCTAAGGAAGTATCAAAACCACTTAAACATCCTATTCCTCTCTGACACACTTGAACATCCTGACAGCTCAAAAATAACCAAGTGACGGAAATGGTGGTGGTGACAGGTCAGCTTTATAATACCAGAAGCACACACTTGATTTAACAAAAAGAAGTTATGATATTATTCTAATTATGTCATTGAATTCCATATCAGATTATCAGATCTAACTGAGCAGTGAATATGTAAACATATCTGAACATGTAGAAGTATGAGCTGGGGCCCCCAGGTACAGTATTCAATGTGTCAACATTCTTTTCATTGAACATATTTCCAATGTGTTTATTCACATTAAACTTAGTCCGGGCACTGGTGATACCTCAACTTTAGAGAAACCTTTACTGTATTTGCACTAGACCATTTTGTCTTTAAGACTCAGGGTGGGGCACTGGTAAATCTTGAACTTCAGCTCTTTCCACAAAGTCTGGTGATTGACTGGATCAGACAAACATTTATTTTCCTCTGTTGGAACCAGCTGGTGCTCAGTATGTTTTGTTAATTGATAGATAATTTTCCATTGCAGGTATTAGGGTCATATGCAGAACCATTTCTCCTCCCAACATTTTGTCATTGCCTTGTTGCTGAAGAGTTGGTTTAACCACAGTGGTGGACTGTATTGCCTGTTGTTTTTTGGTCCTTGGCTCTCTGGATGATAAGTTTAAACGACTGCCTGGTAGGAAATCTTGCGAGGAGCTCCTTTGTGTGGTCGCTTAATGATGCAATGATGTTCCTTCCGCTTGTGAATAATGGCGCCAACTGTGTTTATAGGAGCTTTTAGTGGTTGAGAAATCTTGTCTTCAGACATGGGTGACCCTTCTTGCATTGCTCGGATCCCCATTGCAGGGATTATTTTATACAGGAAGATTTGATTTCTCTTTTTTTAATGTTGCACCTTTTTTTTTAGTTCGATCCACTCAATTCATGTGTGCATACATCAGTAATACCTGCTGTAGATATGTACCCATGTCTACCTCATGTTTTTAACCATTTAGAACTGCACTTTCGTTATATTGGAAACATCTTCTATAAACAGATCTGGATTTAAAAACAAGTGGGTAACCTAATACTAACTACTCCTAACTACGACAACTACTAACCTACCAACTCGCAGCCAAAAGGAATCAGCTAGTTTGATGATTTTTCTTGCTGCGTTTGATACTTCTTTATCTGTGTAGTTTGGAGTTGGTCCTAACATCTGGTCTAAATTGTGTGTTAATAACACTAGAATCTACTTAATTGAAAAAAAATGTTGATGTGTTTAATGTGTTGATGATACTCAGTTCCCATTTTGTGTCAACAGCATTTTGCACAGAGAGAGACGCCATCTGGTATTCAGTGTTGTGCATGAACTAAAAGAAATGGTTTCTGTGAATAAACATGAGCGTAAATAACAGAAAGGATGACCTATCATGAAGAAAGGGAAACGAAGAGAGAGACATACTCCACTTTGAGAGAGAGAAAGAGAGTGAGAGTGAGAGTGAGAGTGAGAGTGAGAGTGAGAGGGGGGAGACAGAGAGCCAGAGAGTGTGTGTGTGCACAGTTGGCGTGCTAGATATGTGTACAGCCTGTGAGGTCCCAAATTTTGGCCTGTGTGCAGATGATGATATAGGGTTTCACATGGATGCTGATGGACAGTTTGCGGGGGACAGAGACACTGAATTGGCCTGTTCTCAATGAATGATCAGCATCAACATTTCTGATCAGTACGCAGGTACAAAGAAGCGTGTGCGGTAAGGAGTGAGGGGGCCCTGTGTGATTATATCTTACCCCAGCCAAGGTGAGGATGCGGCAGATGGACTTAGTGATGATCAGTGAGGTCTTTGCACGAGTCACCGCCACATACAGCAGGTTCCACTCATCGTCTGGAATCCTATCTGAGCAGGGGAGAGAAGTAGAGAGAGAAGTTTCAAATGCCTTTAAAGTCAATTACTGATCACTTTAGAATGTCTTCCAGCTTTCTGTTTGTCCAAGTAAGAACATTTTTTACAAAATACATCTAGCTCTACTCTCAGCCCTCTAACAATAAAACTAACAAACCAACAAACAGGAAAGCAATCCCAGCGAATTAGTAGTCAGACATAGATACAGATCTGTGTCCATATCCTCTTGTATAACAGGATTAGGAGTGTCTACCAAAAAGCTACAACGTCAAAGAAAAGAACTGTCCAAAGAAACCAACCGAACGAGAACTCGGGAGAGAAGTGCAGGTTGTGTCTCGAAGAGGGAACCTTGATAAAGTCATCGGAGATCATCACAGTGTCGAACTCCAGACCTTTAGCCTTATGAACTGTTCCCAAAGTGAAGTCTGGAATGAAACAGCAGACACTAATAACAACCAACAACACACGCAAGCACATGAAACATACCTGTTTACAAAAATCACAGTGGAAAGATTCCAACATGTCTGTATTTGTGAGTCTTGCCACCCTGGGATTTCATTGAACTACATTTTAAAAACATTTTAAAACATGAATCTGAAAAAACCCTAGAAAAAAAAAAAACACACTATTCTTACAGAGATAAGGTCTTACTATCAATGATTCTCAAGGAAAGGCCAATGAGTTGATCAAACTAACATGAAGCCAAAGGGACAAATACACCATTCACTCTTTAACATCTGCTGTTTTATCTGCAGCTGTGACACATCACTCAGAACTAGTGAGCCAAAGACATGCTGCGGAAATCAAAGGCTTTGCTTAGACTGCAGGCAAAAAAAAAAAGAGAGAGAGAGATTTGTTTGTCTGCAGTGTCGCAAAGGACCAGAACAGATTTGTGTGTCCAGACATCACCAACCGATCTGCCTGGGCAGCTGTGGTCATGAACAGCATCTGCATGCACGGCTTTGAATGAATTATTTTAGAGTTTGTTCACAGACTTCGGCAAGGTCAACAAGCGTTGATAGATGGGCTGACAGGTTCTGGGTTTTTCCCATCTGACAGTGGTTAGAATTGGACATCAGACAATGAGTCACAACTTTCATGGTCACCCATTAACTTCCTTTTTTTGTTACAAGATTTGTTTCAATTTGGTTGTTTTTTCCCTTGTAAGACAAAGACAATGGTAAGGCCTTCATTAAATCAATATATACCTGCTTTGTTTAAGTCATCTTCAAAGCACCTTTCCAGACGCGTCACCAGTTCAGGGATGCGACTGCTATACTTTTCAACGATGTTGAGTTTGGCCTCCAGCTCCCTGTCCTCTGTCTGTGTGACATACTTCTTCAGGGCCCAGAAGGGATTCTGATTTTTCTTGGCAAAGAAGCGGATAAGTGGATCTCTGATGACTGAACGTAGAGCAAAGTCAACATGTCAAAATTTTAGTATTTTTTTAAAAAGAGGAAATAACACACAGAGTAAATATGTATGAACCTCACATTTCGGTTGTTGGCCTGTCTGTTGCAACAGGTTCCAGATGTCCAAGATTCTATCCAGGCCGATACCTTTGAGACCCTGAAGGAAAATGTAGACCTGTGAGTGCTGGATCACTGTGGACTTCTAAATGATAGCTACCAACACTTTCTTCTCAACAGGGTTGAGGTCCATTGGACATTAATGGATGTCTTAATCCATCCATTAAATATGAAGCTTTGGCTAGCAGCCGCCTAGCTTAGCTTAGCATAAACACTGGAAACAGCTAGCATGCTTTGTGCAGACACACACTCACTCCTACAAAGTTGATCCGGCAGTCCGGGTTGGCGTCTGTGAGCCGGACGGCCTCGCTGAACACGCTGACATTACACCTTGACAAGACGGCCGTCTTCCCCGGACAACGACTGAAACCGGTTCTCAAAGTTGCTTTAATTTCGTCTGCAGTGTCATCACACACACCACCTAAAAAAACGCGGTATTTTCATATTTCATTTCACAACTTCTAGAGTTCTTCCTCTTTAGAAGACTTATATTTCTAAGTAGAAAACACTTTTTTTAAAAAAAAGAAGAAACTCTTTGGTGTATTTACCTTTTTGCTTTCCTCCCACTAGAATCTTCTGCACTCCTTTACACACTTTGAGGATGGTGGCACCCACGTAAGCGATCTCAGCACCAAACCGAAAGCTCTGGACAAACACAGTCATAGCAGGGAGGTTAATTTTTTCCACTTACAATGAACTCCTGAGAGTTTAACACAAGACATACAAAGGTATTTGAATAGGGGGTATGAGATTTCAGCACACAGCAAACGTGAACGGGCGTGGACAGAGAAGTGGTTCACAGATAAGAGAACATTGCTGATGGGACATGAAATGCTTTAGTGTCACTTCCACTTTTAGGCCTGATTTTGTTTAGGTTTTGGTGAACCTGCTCTGTTGAAGTCATGCTGTGTCATCTATCTTTTCCTCATCTTTTACACTGAAACCCCTCAAAGTTTTAAACATTAAGACATCAGAGATCCCTCCCTCTCTCACGCTCAGTTAATACCAGAAGCCCTGAATCTCATTCTCGTTCTCCACACGGTTTCATATCCCACCAGTCAGACTTGCTGTTATTCTCTCTGTTAACTTGCTGTCATTCTTCCTTGGTTCTTGTGCTTCTTCCCATTTGTCTTTTGTTTTGAAAATTGACCCTTAGTTCTCTCTGGCTTCCTGCCAGCTCAAACAGAACAGCCGTGTATTCTCCACAGAGTGGGGAGCTGCTTCTGGGCAGCCAGAGCGCACGCAGCATTTGGCCTCGTTCATGACAGACTGTAGTCTGTAGTAATAGTGTTAGCGGTGGTATGCCTGATGAGGTGCAACAGCAGTGCTACTGTAAGACAGAAAAAAAGACATGCCGTCAAATGTGGCATCATCTGCAGAGGTGTGATAAAAGGTTCCTGGAAACCGCTGAAGCAAAAACAAGAGCCACCTGTGATCTGTAGCATAAACCTAATTCACTGAAAAATGTCTTGACTTTAACCTCTTCTGTGCAAATGTTACCTCCATTTCTGTGCATACCTGTGTGAGGTAGTAGATGTGTGTGTGGGCGACAACGTTCAGGGCATTGACGGCTCCTTTGAAGGTGTAGATCTGCTGGTGAGGATCTCCGACCAGGATTTTCCCACAGCGCTGAGAGAGAAGGACGTCCATGATGGCTGGGAGGGAGGGAAGGAGGAAGCAATGAAGACACTGTCACAAAGTTTAAGGGACAGTTTGAGTGTTTTGAAGTAGTGTAGTATGAGGTACTTTACAGGGTCAGGGTTTTACCCACAGTAGTTAGTTTGGAGAAACAGACAGGGATCAGAGAGCAGAGCTGTGTACTGCTGTGGACGGCAACAAAGATGGCAAAGGTGACGCTGTAAAAATACTTTTAGCATACACTTAAATGGACTTCCGTACCAGGACTTCTGTCTGCTCCTCTATAAACTGCTATTTACTGGAGATAACACACATACTGCCTCACCTCAAAACACTCAGACTATCCCTTTAAGCAAAATCACAATGACAGTTTCTGCATCGTCACCTGGAGTGCAGTCCTGGGCCTCGTCGATGAAGAGGACATCGTAGCGGTCAGACAATCGGGGCCTTGGCGTTTGGAGCTGCCACAGCTTCAGGTAACCTGGGAATGAAACATTTCTGACCATTTGCTTCTCATAAAAGAATCACTGACGTGTTTCATTGACTCACCATCATGGGTCATGAAGTAGGCTTCTTGTTTCGTCTCATTGAGATCTTTCATTTTGCTCCAGATGGTCTGCGCGTCACGCACAAACAACTAGGATTTCACAACAGAGAAGAAACCGTTTAAATGTGACTCTGCAGTGCTCATGCTCGTGTGTGTGTGCCCCCCCCCCCTTAATGTGTCCATACCGGTTTTTCACTTTCATGTATTAGCTCCCTGCCGCTCTTTTTGCTTATGTGAGAGCTGGGGACGTGGCTGATAGTGATTTTGTGGTCCGTTGAAGCCATGAAAGCGTTGAGAGTCATGTTCACCACTTTGGCTTTGGCGAATCCGCCGCGGCCTTCGGGCAGAACAGAGTTGATGGCCAGCGGCTTCAAGTTGAAGGTTAGCTTCTTGCGTGAAAGGTAGCTGCCACAGGAAATCAGAAGGGATGTGGTTTTAAAACGGAACACACCTAAGAGACAGATTTTAAGACAAACACGCCAGAAATCTTGCACTTTTGGGTCACCATGGATATAAGCAGAGATATGTTGAAGACATGAGAAGATTGCAGAGCAGTTTGCTCTATCTGTGATCAAACAGACGGCATCATTCGGGGCAGTGATGCGCTAGGCAGGCGTGGTGCTGCATCTGCTAAGGCCTTATCTGCACACCATCACACATCACAGAAACATTTCTTGAGTAGTGAAGTTGTTCATTTTAATCCATTTTTGGTTTTCTCACTATAACACACGCGTACACACACACACACACACACACACACACACACACACACACACACACACACACGCACACACATGAATGTCAATGTAAACTCAAAATGGATACAGGAGTCCCTCCATGTCCCCTTCAGACCACACAACTGGCTTTCATAACATTATTTTAAGAGAACCAGGATCAGTTTGGGACTCTACAAACACAAGGTGTGACGAGTGTTACAGTATATGTAATATATCATTAACGCATGTGCCAGATCTTTCTCATATTGTCATCTGAAAGTCATATTTATAAAAATATTTATAGACACAAACTTGTGAGAAATAAGAAATGACATGTCACCACCGCTTGTCAACAAAGACGGCAATGAGGTTTGACCGCAGTGGGCTGTCACCAACCACAGAAAAAAAGTCTTTCGCAGAATTACGTGTCATTTTTCAGGTTTGTTTCTCTGCAATATCCAAATAATTACTAAAGCAGAATGCGACAGGTGCCTCCTTTTGTCCAGTCACAAAAACTCACATCTTTGACTGTCACTCAAAGCGTCTGAGGGGAAACGGGTTCTCACCTCTTCCCAACATCGTTGAAGGCCAGAGAGTGGACAGTCTTGCAGGCCACGTTTCTGGGGAAGCGACGTTGCGCCTCACTGGCCACTGACTTGTTGAAGGCCACATAGAGGAAGCGGAGGTGTGGC
Organism: Protonibea diacanthus; assembly: GCA_028641955.1. Classification (NCBI taxonomy): domain Eukaryota; kingdom Metazoa; phylum Chordata; class Actinopteri; family Sciaenidae; genus Protonibea; species Protonibea diacanthus. Next base: position 2,759,537 of record CM053997.1, on the reverse strand, counting down.
CGCTGCTCAGCATATTTCACCAGTGTGCTTGTCTTCCCTGTACCTTTGGCAGACAATGTGCAAGTTCAGAAGAATTATCAAGAGAAAAAATGCCCTCTAGTGGTGTTTCAGAGACATTACAGTTAAACTACTATTACACACAATTACTGCATGTGGAGGAAGGTTAAAACTTTAAACGTTGAACACAGAAACGCAGAATTATTTATTTTATTTTGGTGTAATTCAGATGATTTTATATGAGCATTGATAGCTGCCAAACTACCTGCAAAGGCCACGATCTTGACCACATGGTCTGGCTGGATGTCGTGGCTGAGGATGTGCTGCTGTTCACCTGTGAGATGAAACTGCGGACGGCTAGCAGAAACACACACACATAGTGATGACTGTTAAAAAGCTAAACCACCTCAAACAAACTGTTAACAGAAAGATGGAAGCTGGAAGAAACGCTGTCATTTTTGTCCTCACCCGCTCTGTCTGGAGCTGACAGAAAAGGGGCCGTTCTCCATCAGGTGGAGTACGTAGTAGATGTTGTAATGCAACCTGGAGAGGCCGAAAAGAAGAGAGTCGTAGCTCAGCTGATGAGAATGATGTGGGGATTCAGAGGCGCTGACATTCGCAGCTCTTACCTGTTACTAATCTTGTTGTTGCTCCTCATCAAGGCAAGCAACATCATGGCCATGTGGTGGAGGTACTCTGTGATGGCGGTGTCCGATATGCAGCCGGTGAGCAGAGACACCAACGCCTGCACGTCACCAACATTCTCACTGAGGGTCAGTATGACAGCCATGGCCGCATACGGGTTGGTACCCTGGAGATCCGACACAAATGGTGTGAAGACTTAAATACCACTGTGTGCACACTGTGAACATTTTCTCCATATGATCACCAGAGAATCTTTGTGTATTTGTGTGTGTGAGTTTTACCTCTATGCCGAGGTTAAAGCACTTCTGAACGTCAGGAATACGTAATCTGATGGAGGCCTCAGCCTGAGGAAAAAGGCGATGTTTCTTTACACACTGCAGAACGTCCTCCGGCCTCACCCGCTCTCCCACCTTGTGCTGGGCCATTAACCTAACCAAAAACAAACACACACACACACACACACACAAAGATAATTACCACAGAGAGCATATGCAAGGCAGCCTTCCCATAGTTTCCTTGCTGGTCATATTAGACATTTAAATGTGGCTCTGATCCACAGCAAGTCACAATAAAAGAAAGAAAATCAGACAGTTGAAGTCGTCACTTTACACTTGAACCAAACACAGAGCAGCTTTGTGTTGCTGGCACTGGTCAGCTCACTCTGAGTTTTTATTTTGGATGCATTTATCTGTACGTGAAAGGTTCTATACATGTCTTCCATCCTAAAGCTTTGTCGATGCACGGCACATGAAAAGCTGCTTCTGAATGGGTCATTTTTGTCTCTTTGGCTTCCGCTCTCTGTCTCTGCCTGTGTGCGGAGCTGAACTCCACACACCCTAGGTCTTCTTCAGCCACTGCATGTACATTTTACACAGATGTGATGTTATTCAGTCCTCATATTTACAATAAAAACAATTATTATAGACACATTTACAGTAGATACTTTCCTGATTCTAGGGGTGGTGACAGAGCCTTAAACACTGTTAGTGTATTACAAGAATAAAGTTATCAATCTAAAAATGTATTATTATATCTTTACATTTTTGTATTAGTGTATTTTGTATTATTTTGTAAGTTAATAGTTAACTTTAAATCGTATCGGCCGTCAGTATTTGCTCTGGAATTCCACATTGGTGGATCTCTAACACAAACATCAGAGAGTCTCTTCTTCATGCATGCATTGTCACATAAACGTCCCTCAGGTAACACAGACTTACACCACAAGGTGTCGTAAGCTGTGCTCTGATGATGCTGGATTCATTATGTGACTGCTCTTTAGGATGCCGCAGATCTCCAGCTCCGTCGCCCTCTCCCTCATCATGTAGCGGTAATATTGTTTCTTGAAGGGGACAAACTGCATGAGGGAACACAAACGCAACGACCACATTAGTCTAGTGAACACTGATTTACACTGAAGTGAACTGAAATAAAATACTGTCTGAAAACTCATCAGTGTTAACAAGCAAGCAAGCGCACACTACGTGAATTGAACCTTGGGGTCTTGGACGATGTTCCTCCAGTGCTGGCAGACAAGGCTGACGTTGCAGTAGAGGTCCCGGGCAGGGATCTGGCACAGTACTTGTCTCAGCACCTCCTCTGGAAGATCATCTATGCAGCCCTGTGGCTGCAGCAGGACCTTTTCGCTACCCAGAAGCCCATAGTGGGTGTCAGGGAGGGCCTCCACCTCCTTGTCCTCGTGAATGTCACTATCACATTGGTCAAATTCATCATCGTCCCCAAACATCTCTGCTGTCATTCCCTCCAGATAATCCACTCCCCCCTCCTGCTTCATCTCAAGCTCTGGTGTCATATCCGCAGCTAGCAAGCTTACATCATCAACCTCCTCCTCTGCTTCAGGATCCATCGCTATTGCAGCGGCTAAGAGGCTGACATCGTCATCTTCCTCTTCCTCCTCCTCTTCCTTCACAACCTTTTGCTCTGTTTTGGGAAAAAGCTCTACATTGAGTCTGTTCGTGTGTGTGGACGAGCAGGGCTGTGAGGATTTGTGCGGACTGGAACTGATGACTCCAGTCACGGAGAAGAAGTCGTTGATGCCCTTCTGTTGGCCAGCAGGACTTCCTGAGGCAGCTGCCGATGTCATAAGAAGAGAGAGAGAGAGAGAGAGAGAGAGAAGACATTAGTGTAAGTGTGAGTGCAGTCAGAAACAAAAAACTTGTTGGCACAATGTTTACAGCAGATTACCACATTTGCGTCTCTTGGTGGGCGTCCTGGGGTAAAGCCCTCGGTTGGGGTTGCGGTTGCCCTGGCCGTGGTTAACGGCGTGGGGCTGGGTGAGGGCATCAGTGCCCTCTGCACTCCGTCCTAGTTCATCACACTCCGCTGCATTCAGGTGTCTCCTTTTGACCTTCGCTGTGAAACCACACCATACATAGCACGTTTACAGTTATTATATACCAGATATAAGACATTTACACCCTGAAGGAACAGATTTAGAAAGGAAAACACTGAAAATATGCCCTGAAAATTATAAACCTAGAATTCTAATATATTATTATGCATTCTGAAGTTTGAAGTTACCAATTTCCGAGTCAACAAATATCAAATGTTTGACACAGAGTTAGTTAGTTAGCTTTATTTTGTAGCTAGTTAAAGTTAGCAGTTGCCATTAGTGATTTTAACCCTCTCCTGTGACTGACAGGCACCGTGCCTTTAGCCACTGGTCCTATTAACTATTAGTTTATGTGTATAAATATGTCCCTTTCACTGGCCAGTGAGTTACCAGCGGGTAAACTGACCTTTAACAGCCACCTCCATCTTCGTGTCTGGTGCTCAGGTCTTTCACTCGCATACCGCCGTGCCTTACGTTAAGGACTCGGTTTGTTTAGCTGAAGTTAAAACTTAGCTGACTACGCAGAAAGACCGAAGCTTGTACAAAGGCTCCGTGCTAACCATTAGTAAACAACGACCGTCTCTATCTTATGTGTACGTGTTAACGTTACTTTTTTCCTTCAGTCTGAAACCGCCAACATGTCCAAAGACTCGAATTTGCCGCCGTTAATGTGAACGAACTGTTAGTGTTGACTGATAATATAAGTCGTTGTTTCGAGCAGCTAACGCTAACTCTGACAGAAACGAAGGTTCCAAAGTTTGTGTTGGTGAAGAAGCCACGTGATTGGTCAGTTTTTCTTCTTCGTTCTTCGTTGGCGGCTGGAAACCTAGTTAACGATGCACTATCGCCACCAAGTATGCTTACTGCAGCAGATTCAGCACAATAAAGATGAAATCATAAAATCAATAAATCACCTGGACTGGAGTGTACAGCAGTATGTATCTATAGGCAGACAACAACAGTAAGAAGTGCTTTGATATCAGACAAAGTTAGTTTAATTAGTGATATGCTTTCTGATTTTATTACAGCCAACACAGAGTTGCAAGTTATAGAAGATGAGGAGGGCTCCACCTGATGTCAACACATCACCAGAGCTGTGAGTCCCTTCCTGCTACAAACACTCAGCTATGATCCTGGTGCTTAAGAAGCCCTCTACACTTCAGTCATCCAGGCTGTTCTCTGTATGTCCATCACCGTCTGGTTTGGATCAGACAGGAAAGGAACAGACTACAGCAGACAGTCAGGACTGCAGACAAAATCTCAATAAAGGAAATGTGCAGAAAACGTCCCCGCAGACCCATCACACTGAACACAATGTACAAATCATCTCTGGAAGGTGTTTCAGAGCAGAGAAGAGTTTCTTTCCACCGGCCATCACTCACACCACTCATGCTGGATGCAACACCATGAATTATAAGTGATATACTATATATGGAGAGAACCTTGAATATTTTGAATGAAACTGTGAATATATTGAATATATGGAGTGAACCTTTGAATATATTAATCTTATATATATATATATATATTTCTTATTCATGAGTCATTATTTATCCACACATATATCCATATACACAAGCTGCTGTGACAAGTAAATTTCCTTGGTGTGGGATCATAAAAGTCTAGCTTATCTTATGTACTGTACATAATATTTACACAGTTTCTATATTTACATAATTTAATATTTATTCCACAGCATTGTTTGTATCAATATCTTTGCTCGGCTTTGTTGTCCTTGTTCTTAGCTGTATGTCTATTCCATAAACGTCACATTGCTTGTTTGTATGCACGTACAGGCTGATTCTGATTCTGATTAAGTACAGAAACACAGATTCAGTTTAAGATCAAAGATAGTATCACATTTATTAATTGGTCAGTATAATTTCTAGTTGCTAGGGTAAGTAAATTTCCAGGTAATTGCACCATAACAAAGTTGGAGGCACAGTGTAATTTATTTCCTCTGAATCAGTTATCTTTATCGATACAGTACCTCTGTTATATATTACAGTCATACTGTTAACACTGTTATCAATATACCAAAATCCAGAGGAAGGACATGAGCTTGTATGACTGAGCTGTTTCTTCTGTGGATTGATTGCTCTCTGTATGATGTTAAATGTTAGTGCAAAAATTCAGACGGGCTGACGCCGCGGTCTGTTATTCACCGCGGAGGTTATAAGAGGAAAAGAAGAATACAGAAAACTACACGAGGCAAGAATTAATTGAAGCGCACTTCACCGTTAGCTGCTGTTTTAACGTTAACCAAACCTGAGTCTGATTTCTTTCCTCCTGTAAAGTGAAACAGTATGTTAGCACATGTAATGGAATGTCTTACAATCACTGTGAAACATGACAACAAATTACATCTCGACAAACTACTTAATCTCATAAAAACCTAGAAATGACTATTTGTCATTTAAGGCATACAAGACTAAGGCCTGAAACATATTCTGCGTTGAGTGCAAACATTTGACCACCGCATGTACGTTTCAGGCCTCGCCAGGCTGAGGACAAAAAAAGCCCTGGAAACAGGGCTCCTTCATAGGCTCAGTTCCTAAATCCAAGCCCTGGATTTTATCTTTTGATTTAGATTTTTCTGTTCGGTATGATTTACACACAGTTGTGTCGGTCACAGAAACCAATATTAAAATCTGAGGTTACTTGAGGTCTGAAACCACAATGCAACAACACCTCTTCACGCAGCTTCTTCATATTAATTTGGAAGTGTTCAATTTCCTTTCCAATACAAAATTTTGCAGTCCCGTGTAGGAGCCCCGTGTAACAGCAAAGACTATTTCCTCCTCTCATTCTCATCCTGTGCGTTCAGCTTCACTGCTTCAGGATGGGCAGCTCCCTCGGCTTGAAGAAGGCCTGGACCATCCCCATGGCAAAGATGTACACTTTGGCGTCCACGATGATTTTTTCTTTCTTCATCAGCTCTGCACAGGAAGAACAAAAAAATATGTCAGAGAGTGCGTAAAGAGAGTGTTTGGGGATGGTCACCGTGTGAAAAATCTGAAGCCTCACCATCTATTTTCATCTGGAATTCATCAAGAGGCAAAAGAACAACTTCGACGAACTCTGAAAAGAGGATAAAGGGTCTGTGTGATGACCTGCTTTGTGAGAGAAAACGATTATTTATGATATAATAAGGATTACTCACCTCCATCTCCTGTGGAAGAACAAAAGAGAACAACAATTATCAAACGTGTTTTACATGACAGACAAACAATCTTAAAAATCACACGCACCGTGGGCACGGGCCTTGTAGCAAAGAGAAGACACGGGACATTTTCACACCCTTTTTCCACATCTCAGATTTAACAAACTGTTACTAGAACTTCAAACTTGTCGCGAGCGCCTCGTTTTAATTTGCAGAATGCCACCTTTTCACAAGTAGGTAAATACTTGTGAGGTTTGATTTGATCCTCACGCAGATCACGTGTCAGGACGACAACAGTCTGTTGTGTGTGAGCAGCACAGCAGCAGAGTTTTTAAAAAGTCTTTAAGGCAGCTTCAGGCTACCCGTTCTGTTCACAAACATGTGAGAGTAGTAGACGTCAGGTTGTGTGAAACGTCAGGTTTCAGTAGAAAGTAGAAGACGTCAAGTCCTGCTGTGCGAAATCAGCAGATGAAAACGGAGCAAAAGCAGCTCCAAGCCATGGTAGAGCTGTGCTGCCATAGAGACGAAGGAGAAGTGGTTTGACAGATAGTCAAAAAAACATCTTGCTAAAGTAAAGCAGAGCATGTGGAGAGGCGGTCGACTCGACGTGACCGTAGCTGGACAGAGACAGAGAGCTGCTGCAGAGGCAGAATTTATCCAACAGCCACAAAATTAAAATATGTGTCTACAAATCTACAAATAAGCTGTCAGAACTCTAGAACTGATACCATTGTACTAGTTTCATTTTAGTTGATTAAACTAACTTAAGATCTTATCCCCTTACCCCTTCCTGGAGCACGAGCTCCTTCTGTTACAGACAATGATATGCTGTCAGAAAACCATGTGACCCTCCTCACCTATGGGCTTGGTATCATTTTTAATACTAATCTTATCTCTTGGTGATTATTAAGTCTTAATTTTATTATTATGTTGCCCAGCACACAGCTGTTTACCTTTCGTGACTGTTTGCATGCTGATAAGACTGTTTGTACAGTAAGAAAGGGTCTTCTATCTGCAGCTCACAACACACACTGACTGATTAAAGAATATGCAAGAGTGATTTATTGAATGAGGGGGTAAATAAGTAAACTGCTAAGTAAATAAGAGAGTCAGCCTGCTCACCCAGCTGTTGTGTTGGGTTGATATTCTCCATTTCATCTCCATTGATGTTGACCATGACGATCTGGGTGGTGCAGTTAGACAGACCAGGGTCCAGACAGGTCACTGTGATCCAAACAGTAACATTACCACTTGCACTGTATGAGCCAAGAGAGTCAGCTAATGCAATCAAATGTGCAGCACGTCTCTGTGTGGTGATACCTGGAGTGACTCCGACGACTTCCCCTTTGTAGCCGGTTTCTTCTTTCAGCTCCCTCAGTGCAGCAACCTCCGCACTCTCTCCCTCGTCAATCAACCCTAAAGACAAGAGACACAATATTCCAAGTCTCAGTAAATACACAGAAGGCACTGACAGTTAACAAAAGTCCGAACGACCTCATTGTGTAGGAGGAAGAGTAAAAGATGTCAAATGTTTTCAACCTGCAGGGAACTCCAGAGTGTGACACGCCATAGGAGGACGGAACTGCTTCACCATCACTACGCAGTCTTTGTGGAGCGTCCGTTTGAGCAGGGCGATGATCCCAACACCTGCAGGACAGCTGTGTTATAGTCTGTACATCTCAAAACAGCTGGACTGATTGGGGGAAAAAAATAAACAGAGACGCTCACCATCTGCTTCTGTGTTGGCTCGTCTCGTCGTCCTTTTCGCAGTCTCCCAGGTTCTGGTGGATGAAAACAGGGAGTCAGGTCATGTGCAGCAAACTTGTGTGAAGTCAGGTCAGTGGAAGAAGACAGAACAGTACCTGGTGTTTCCAGCAGGGTCCACGTAGGTCGTCTTCTCCAGCTTCACCCATTTTCCGGTGGCAATCAGCTGCAACACAAAGAGGGTGAACGCACCGGGCTAAGATGAAGTGATGTGACAATGGGACCAACAACCAACAGTGGAGATTATCTCACAGAGAAGCATCTACGTGGCTATTTATGCAAAAAATGTTTCCAAGAAATGAATCAAATATAATAATCTATAGGTTTATGATGAAACTGTCACTGTAAACTGACTTAACAGGTCATGAGGTAATGTAAAATCTAATGGAATCCAATACACAGCCCCGCTTCTTTGTTTAGCTTATAAAAAGACTGACGTGTTATTGTGTTAAATTAAATGAGAGTTTGCAGGTGTCACCACTAAAGCTGTCCGTGTATATTTCAGCCTCAGGTCGGAGTGAATGTGGAGTATTTTAAGACACAAACAAATCAAACGTACCTCTTCCTTCACTATGTGTGGCACTGTGGTCACTTTGGGCTCCTCGGTGTTGTTCATTTTCAATACCTGGACGAACAAAAATGGAGGAAAGTGGAGTCAGACAGCTTCAAAACCAAAATGAACAGCGTCCAGCTGGAGCTCAGCTGAGAGTTCAAACTAAATCCAGAGAATGAACATCTGACCGCTGACGAGCCTGGACGTCTGATCATGAGTTGCTCAATTAACTTAGCAGCTACGAGGAGGGACGCTAAAGTTCACTCCCCCCGCTACATCTGCACAAGAAGCTCCTTCCTCTCTTTGTTTTTTTGATTTTGGCGGCAGCTAGCTGCTCTGCACTTCACACCGCGCCGAGTGTGTGAAGCTCGTGTGTTTTTAACTTTAATCAATCATTTAAAACGTGAAAAATGAAACTTGACTCACGTGAAACCTCAGCGGTGTGTAAGTACGAGCAGAGATGGTATAAGAGCAGAGAGGCGTCACTCTGACACTACTTCCGGGTACCGGAAACGAATTAGTCTGAGAGGCTAATAATTCATGATGTTAGCGTCATTTGTGATGCATATTTAAACTAGAAATTCAATTAAATGATAACATACGCAACTTTTTGTTATAAAACTTAATAGAAATAAAATAAAGTAAAATAAAAGTATATTTCACCGTGTTCTTTAATGATTATAACAAACAAAAAAGAAAAGTTAGCTAGTTGACAACAAAAAAGTCCCTGTCTTATTAAGCTATTCTTGAGCTTATTAGCTCATTATTATTGGTTACCTTAGTAACGTGTAACTTTAGATAAATTACGTCACATATTTATGAAAATATATGTCTGTAAATTGTATGAGGATATGAAGACATCACGTTTGTAGTTTTTTTTTTAGCTTATTTAGTGAGTGCTCGAATCAATAAACGATCTATGTCCTCAATGAGCGGTTTCACCAGAGGCGCTCTTTACGTCAATCTGTGCACCGCAAAAAGTCGTCCCCTGTGAAAACACATCTGTTAAGCTACAATATAGACTTGGACTGTTGGACTAACAAAGGAAATTAAATTCATTAAAGGTAATTAACAAGAGTTAAAAACATATAGAACAATATTCAATCAAAATATAAAGGTGTTGAATGAGAAAGCGGCCTCGAGCTTTTCTAAACAATATCAGGGCGTCGGAAGATATTTACTGATGGACACTTTTCCGATACAGGATATTGCAGCATGAAGAAGGAGCAAGTGGTCAACTGTCAGTTTTCGGTTTGGTATCCGATATTCAAGAAACACACCATCAAAAGGTAAACAGCTGACGGCGATACATGCATTACATGACAGGAAACAGTTTGACTGCTGTAGCTGGAAGACTTAGCGCCGTTAGCCCGCAGCTAACGTTAGCTACCAAACAAGCACATAGCTGCCTCCCCTATCCTCTATCCTCTGTCCCCTATCCTCTATCCTTTGTCCCCTATCCTCTATCCTCTGTCCCCTATCCTCTATCCTCTATCCTCTATCCTCTGCCCTCTATCCTCTGTCCTCTGTCCTTCTCTATCCTCTAATATCTATCCTCTGTCCTCTCCTCTCTCCTCTGTTCTCTTTCCTCTATCCTCTTCTCTCTATCCTCTGTCCTCTATCCTCTGTCCTCCGTCCTCAGCTTTAATAACTGTGTTTGAATTATTTTCAGAGCAGCTTCCTTCAACCTCTGCCTGTGTATGTTTGTTGTCTATTATTTATGCAGTGTTACTACTGTTCTTTATTCCAGCTTGATTCTGCCACTGCCTCAGAATGTAATAGATTACTTACTGGACGATGGGACATTGGTAGTCTCTGGGAGGTGAGGCAGCAACACACACACACACACACACACACACAAAGCGTGTACAGTAAAGGTGCTGTGGCTTTGTTTGTAGCAGACCAGTTATGTTACAGCCCTCACTCTGATACTCATGCTCATCTGTTGTGTCTCTTCCCTTCAGTGACCATAACACACAGCAGACACACACTTATAACAGCGACTCCAATGCAGAGGAAGACATTCAGGTACGAGAGACTCTCTTCAGTATCCATACTGTCTTATATCGTCTCATCTATCCTCCTCGCTTCACTGATCCAACCACAAAATATGTCACATGTTCACAGGAAACTGTCAGACCTCAGCAACAATTTAAGAACTCGTTTGGTTCTATTCTATTTGTTTGTCCATAAGTGTAGTAGTTATTTGTGATGTAGTGATGTAGGCTGAAGTTAGGCAGTGTCTGCAACACTCCACCATAACCAGACTTTAGCATTATGCTAACCCACCACACCAGAAGTAGGGAAACTCTAAGGTACAGTGTACTCTATGACACATTTAGTAATTAAATTCACATGAAAACCAAATGTTTTCAAGTTTCTTTGTCTGAAGGCTTTCATAAAATGTCATCATCTTGTTACGTTGCTTGTAACAGCTAACACAACTTCACAGTAATCAGGAATTAGAACTGTGTTTAATGTTGTTTTTTTTTTTTAATCCTCTGACCCTGTTTCTTGTCCTTTACTCCCCTCTAGTGGTCAGATGATGAGACAACCACCACGGTCACTGTAAGCACATTCACTGTTTCTCATCCCGTCACTTTATTTTCAACTTGATACATTTCTTTGTCTGAAACCTGCCATTACATTTGATACACACGTTCTTAGTTTGAAGTATTCCTCCTCACTTTTCTGGTGCATTATGCCTCTTTGCATTGGACACAAATGTGTATTAAGGGTCTACACATTGGTGGCATGCATATCATTTAATAATACAATAATTCTGAGTGCCATGTGATGATGTGGACTGTTTAATAGGCTCCAGAGTTCCCAGAATTCAACTCTAAAGTGCTGGAGGCCATAAACGCCTTGGGTGGACGCATCTTTCCCAAACTCAACTGGAGCGCTCCGCGGGTAAAATACTGCACATAGAGAGTTTTTTTTTATTCATAGCATAAGTGAATCATTTATTGGCTCCAATCCACTGAAGAATAAGAATTGCTTTTTGTCACACTGCCAGCATCCAGGATTGAGGCATAACTTAACGTGTGTGTGTGTGTGTGTGTGTGTGTGTGTGTGTCCCTTTCAGGATGCTAACTGGATTGCTCTGAACAGTTCCCTGCAGTGTAACAGCCTCAGTGATATATTCCTGCTCTTCAAAAGTTCCGACTTCATCACCCACGACCTCACTCAGCCGTAAGCCTCACTATGCAATCACATCAACACACGCACACACACACACACACACAGATATTTTGCATTTAGATGACAGCCGCTATCAAAAACATAACGGTGTTGGGTGTACGCAGGCTGCTCTCACTCTGCAGTAAAACACAAGTGGCAGCTGGAGAAAGAGCTGTGATGTAGATCTCGGCTTTTCCGCTCCGCATGACAAACATTTAGTGCGGCGAGTGATTAACTGCAGCTTCAGCGAAGCTGTTTTCATCCTGTTTGCTTGTTTGTTAAAACTTATCTCTCTCAAACTTTCCGAGAGCAGCCAAGCTGCTTGTCCATCCTGAATATACTGACAACAAAAGAGATCATAAACACTCGTGATGCTACAGAACATGTCATTTTTAATCATTCTTTTCTTTGTGCAGATTCCTTGTATGCAGCGACCAGGACTCCCCAGATCCGGTCATAAACTATGAGGTATTTCACTTTTAAAAGACAAATTATACACATAGCATTCATACACTGTCTCCAAAGGGTGTCCAGTATGAGGTTTACACATGAGTTTACATGGCCCATTGTGCAGTTAAAGAGGTTTTTGCACTGTTACATCATCTTTTGTTATTAAAATAGTCAAATTTAATCAGACTTGACCACCTCCTGTGTGTAGCAAGTGGTCTAATACTCATGTTTTTGTCCACACACACTCACACACCGACCGTGTTATCTCCTGTCCTCAGCTGGTCCTGAGAAAGTGGAGCGAGCTGATTCCCGGTGGAGAGTTTCGCTGCTTCGTCAAAGAAAACAAACTGATTGGTAAGAACTCTGTGCTCACACTCAGATTGTTGGAAAAATCATCCACATGTTTGGATGCTTTTTGTTGTTTTACATTGTGGGAAACCAACCAGGAGGGAAACATGCTGGATTTGCTTTACAGCACAAAAACAGCAAGAGGGCGCTGTTTTACCACAGCAAACCGAGCTGGATAATCTGATATGAGGAAGAACTCTGACATAACGGCGATATAATGACATTTGAGCTGTGCTTCTACTCTGCAGGCTAATTTAGAAACAATTATCAAATTCAATTTGAGCTCCACTGATGGTGTGTGTGTCTGTTCCCAGCGATCTCCCAGAGAGACTACACTCAGTATTACCAGCACATCTTGAAGCAGGAGGAGCAGATCTGTCACGCCATACAAGAATTCTTCAGCCAGCACATCCAGTACAAGTTCCTGGACGAAGACTGTGAGCATCAGCGTCCTTCTTTTTGTTCTCACTCTGCCTGTGTGAAGCTTGAGCTGTCCTCAGACAGAAACAAACGGCTAATAGGAGTCATAAAATATTCATCATTGAAAAGAAAATGCAGGGAAACATTGATAAAATGTGTCATTTGTCACTCACGGTATTGTTTTTTGTGTTTTTACAGTTGTGTTTGATGTCTACAGAGATAGCCAGGTGAGCACACCCATGAATTTTCATAGAGCGTTCCATTTTCTGACTCAGATGCACTTAATATATTTATGTATTGTATGTGTTTTGCAGGGAAGGGTGTGGCTCATCGATCTGAACCCGTTCGGAGAGGTGACCGACTCCCTGCTGTTCACCTGGGAGGAGCTGACATCCAGTGGGGAAATCACCCAGCAGCAGGTCAGCCATCGCGTCACACATCTGCGTTGTAAATTGATCTTTGTCGATCATTCCTCTGGTACAGGAAACAGTTTTATGCAGATCATGTGGTTCCTCTGTACGCGCAGGACGGCCCGGCGTTTCGCTACACCACCAGCGAGGTGACAGTGCAGCCCAGTCCCTGTCTGAGCTATAGAATCCCGAGAGACTTTGTTGACCTCTCTGCCGGAGAAGACGCCTACAAGCTCATCGACTTCCTCAAACTGGTAGGTGTTCCGAATTTTACTTTCGTAACAGTATTCATCTAGCAACTGCAGAGGGTGGTGTTGTTTCACAAACCAGAGAACACTTCGAGAACCTAACTTAGTTTAGCTAGCATCAGAATCACCTCAAAGAATGTGTACAAACACGTAGAATGGAGAAAAAAAAAACGTGTTGGTGTTAGCTCTCATCAGGTTGGGGAGGTGAATAAATGTGGATTTATTTGAGGATTGTCTTGTTAAGCCTTTTAATTGCCTCTTACCTTAAAGCTGTAATCCTTCAGATTTTCATCATACCAAACTATTTTAAATTATATTTATGGCTGCCTTTTGATTGCCATAGTAATTAAATGTATTTACACTCATTAGTCACCCCTTTATATAGTAGAGTGCATAGTCACTGGCAGGGTCCGCCACTCCCACACAGCTTTCAGACGGCATGCTCATGCACGGGGCATTCACAGGAGGAAATTGCACCGTGCACCGTGCATTAGTTACATAATGATCTAATCTGGCTTTTGGAGTTGCGTCCTCGTAGTATTGCTGCAGAGATTAACGAAGAACGCTCATCGTCTCCTGTCATATTTGTAACAGAGGAGCTGCTCACGGCACATTTCCTGCCCACAGTGATGGATACATGTGACATTCCAAAAGGAAGTCTGGTGCTTGTGTTGTAAAGAGCTTCTTGGCGTTAACACCAGCAACCACAGAGGCTGCCAGATAACCCAGAAGTCTTAAAGATTCTTACTTAAACCGTACTGTAGTTGCTGTAGTCTTTTCCTCCAGTGTGAATCTACTGTACACCCAAGCATGGTTAGAATGAGAGCCTAAAATCAGCTAACAGGGTGTATGTTGGGGATTAACCTCCTCTCCTCCCTCTCCTGCTTTTTGTCCTCTCTACAGAAGAAAAGCCAACAGGAAGACTCTGAGGAGGAGGAGGAAGAGGAGGAGAGCGCTCCTCAGTGACACGGCTCCTGTGAAACCTGAAGAATAGCTGCTAGTGTCAACCGCGCCCCCTCCCCTATATAATGTTTCCTGCATGAAGTGACTCTTAACCCTCTGTCCTGTCTTCAAGCTCATTTTGTTTCATTTCAGTCTGTTCCCTCTCTTCTGTGAACGGTACGCGGCGTACCCAGGGCTTCTCAAACAGCTCTCGTGTTAGTCGAACGGAACATGTTAAATTAGCAAGATCACGTTAACGGCTCTTTGAGGAGTCATTTTCTGTGGAGCTGTTCTCCGCCTGTGATGCCGCTGAGCGCCGTCTTGCTGATGGTAATGGCTCTGTGAGGGGATGGAGGCCTCTGCAGTCGGCTGTTGGAGAGTGATTTGTTTTTTTTTTTCCAAAGAGAGGGAAATTGTGTTACTGCAAGTGGATGTATTCACCGACACTGTAAAGAATGGCTGCTTTTATATAAGTAAGTGTGTATAATAGTTAAAATTCCTCTGTACGCGTGTGTTTGTGTTCGAAGGCTGTGACGGGCTTCTTTATTTAACACTAAGTCACCTTTAATTTCTTCTCTGCACAGCCATCCCAGCTCCTCCATCTCTCCTCTGAGCCGTTTTGACACACTCATTGCTCGGAGCCGCTCCGGGCGCTCTTTCTGAATCCTGTTTTTTTTTTTTTTCTTTTTTCCCCCATCATGCATCGCTGTAGACTGTTGCACCAAAAAAAACACCATTAAACTTCTTGTCGTGTATCAGCTCGGCTGTCAGTCTGGTGGGTGCTGTAAACCAGCACATTAGAAATTGATCGTGCTTTTACGTAACAGCTCTCATTACGCCGGGAGCTAAATGAGCTGTGCATGCACGACACAAGCCACTCCATTTTGGTGTTGTTTTGTTTTTTTCCTTCACTGGATTGATAGAGCAATTACAGGGAGATGGAAAGAGCTGGTGTGATGAGAGTTACAGCTCCCCGGGTGAAACACTGTGGACGGGAAGCGGTGTACGAGGTGCATATTGTGGGGAATGTTGCACATTAATCATCGTTATGAAAATGAAAGCTAGATGAACACACAACATCCAGACATGGAGGAGGCGCCCTGGTTTGACCTGCACTCGTTATCTGTACACGAGTTTCTGGAGTTTCTGTGTCCATTCGGTAATCAACAATAGGCTAATGTAACCAGTATGAGAGAATATCATGTAGCCTGCTTTGTTTTCTTTAAAGGTTTACAAGCACTTGCTAGTTTATTAGGTACACCTAGCTGAAACTAAAGCAGTTTACTACAATAATAACAAATAAATGTGGCCATTAAATGGAGAGTTGTCTATAGCAGAGTGGTTCTATTAGATTGCATTAGTTTTAGCTAAGTGTATCTAATAAACTGGCAAACAAGTGTATTTATATGTCATCTTAAAGCTGCACTCATCAATATTTTTATATTAACAATGAATCCAATTACCATGTTTATAAAACCGGTGCGTGATAGTGACAAAACTACAAATAATTCTCACTAGATTTAGTTTTCTTCGGCTCGATGTAGCGTCTTTCAGCTCATTGTTTTGGTTTTCTGGCCCACAGCTTTACTGCTTTGGTTCAGTCTCACTGCTGTCATCAGTGTCCATTTTCAGAATCTGTACAGCAAACACCAAAATACAGTCAATATGGAAAGTTAGCAACTAGCCAGTGAATAAATTAGCATCTTAGGGGTTGGTGGAGACCAAAATGGACCAAAAAAATTTGGAAACAAGTCATCTGGATGCTATTGTTGCTCTTAAGCTGCTGGATATGTAAACAGGTAACTGTAATCTTTTATAACAGGATAACACATCAGTGGTAATTGTTGCGCCGCTTCCTAGCCAAGAACAGTTAATGCACCTTTAAAGTTAGAACTTATTTAGTGTATAAATCAAAGATATATTTCAGCTGTAAACAATTATCAGGTCCAGATTGGTTTGTAAAACCAATGTTATCTAATCCTCCTTTTTCACAGCACGCATTTAGTCACAGGGAGCAAAGCACAGCAGTAACTAATAACATTAACATTGGCTCTGTGCTGGTGTACTAAGTGTTCCAGTAAGAACATGCAGAATATCAGGAATTCAGCCTTCATCTGTTTTATTATTTACACCTGTGCTTTGTGCTCCGTCTCCTGTCAGAATGTCTTCTGGAAAAAAGAAGCTATGATTTGCTGCTGCGACCTGAGCTGCATCCAAATGAGCGAATGGCAAAGCTCTCCGTTTGCCATGGTAGACTGTGGTAGTCAGCTTGAGCATATTCCACACACCTTAAGGATAACAAAGTCATTATATGATATACTGGAGTGCGTCACAAGGCGGCCTTTGAAAAAAAGTGCAGACACAATCTACAGATGGACTTCAGCTGCCAAAGAAAGCTGCACACACTGCTACAAAAAACACTAAATGACATCAAATTGTAGCAGGTGCAGAGCAATGTACCTGATGATGAATGCTCTGTGTTCTTAGGAATCAGACAGAAAATAATGATGAAACTTCACATGGATTAGTTTGTCTGGGGAAAAGGCTGCAATGGTTGGTATTTTTTATGTAAGCAGAAATATAGATATTATTTTTCTGCCATGCAGCAAAAAAAAACAAAACATCCAATGGTTCTTTGGCTCCATTTATCAGCCCAACCAATGGGATTATTTCATTATATGCAGGCACGGCTACAATTTATTGCAGTGTTCAATACAGAGAGTCTGCACCTTCATCTCCCTCGACCTTCATACCTCTTGTTAAGTATCGCTCTGATGCCCTCCTCGCCTCCTCCTTCCTTTGCAGCTGGGTAATCATCTTTCATCAGGGGGAGGTCAGATTTGCTGACTCAGAGTAAAGGATGAGGATGAGGGGGAGGACGGTGTAAAGGGGGGGGGGGGGGGGGGGGGGGGTTTCCTGGGCTGCTGCTGGGGAGGGGCTGCAGTAGTTTGCAGCCGGAATACTCATGAGCAGCTGAGGCTGCAACACATTGTCCTCTCCCTGTCCCTGCCTCCTGTGTCTCCCTACAGTATTACACATTCACCAAAATCCGGACTAGTGTGTGTGTGTGTGTGTGTGTATGTATGTGTGTGTATGTGTGTGTATGTGTGTGGATGTAACCCGGCCCAAGCTGATCTCAGCGCCTGCAGCTGTCCGGGGATCAGTGCTCCTCTGCAAACTGAAACTTTGTAATCCAGGTGTTATGAACGTGCAGCTGCAGCCAGGGGTCACACTGCTGATCCCCCGGTCTGCTGTGCTGAGCCACGTCGACGCCTTTGGGGGATCCCAAATGGTGATGGAAGCACGATGGTTGCTGTCAGCAAGTTGGCGCATTGCGAATTTACCGCTGCCACGTCCTGACACACACATACACACACACACACACACACACTTCTCTCTGTATGTCGGACAGTATGCATGAGCAGCATCCCATCTATTGACAACATGCTCTGCCACAGTGAGGTTCTGTTTGAGGGTAATTTAAGAGAATATTTATCAGAGTTAACGAGAGGAAGTGAATATGAACGCATAGAACCGTTAGAGGACAAGAGGAAACCCCGAAAACGTTCCGTCAACGCGGCAATTAACGGCGTTTGGACAATTGCAGGTGGCAGCAGGTCCGCGTCAAGGTAACCATACGTAACCAGCGCAATGCAGGAAATGGGGGGATATTGTCTTCAAAATAAAGGCACAACAAAAACTTGTTTTAGAGATTATTAAAATTGATAACAGCTGTCATCCGAACTGTACATTTATCAGATTAAACAATAAAAAAGGAGATTTGGGGGCGGAGTAATTATTAAGATTAGTTAAAATTGGGTAGCCCTTTGCATTTAAACTTACTTTTATTGTAATAACAGAAAACTCTCAAAACATTCTCCACTAAAACATTAGATAATTAGAAGCATTAGAAATAGCCTCCAGACTCCTTAAAGTATTACAAACATTTGGCTTCATAAAAGTCTGAAAGGGTTTATGTTTTTTTTTTGTTATTATTATTGTGGGTTACAGTTTTTTTTACTTGTCTTTTGTTTGCTTTTTGTCTTTTATATAAATCATATCTATAAAAATCGCAGCCATGTTCATTGTGTGTTATGATAGTTCAGGTTTCTTACATTGATTTTACTTTTTTTTAATTATAAAATTCCTAAGACTGTGTATGACAATGGTGATGATGTGTTTACATCAGTAGTCCTAACAGTCGTAATAGCAGTAGTATATTTGAATACTCTTAATATTTTTATAAAAACATTTTAACATTCAGTTATTAATAATAAATAAATAAATAAATTGATAAATAAATAATATCAAATATGTTTATGCTCGCGCTGCTATATTATGTAAACCAACAGGCTTTTATTTCGAAAGACCCGATGAGAAGTGCTGTTATATCGTCGTGACCTTGACAGCTGCTGTCCAGACAGGGAGGAGAGAGAGAGAGAGAGAGAGAGAGAGAGAGAGAGAGAGAGAGAGAGAGAGAGACAGAGAGAGAGAGGAGGGAGGCGGCAGGGACACTGTAACCTGCAGGAGGACTCACATGGTCCTGCAGCAGCGGAGCACAGACCACCGGGACTCCCCAAACCTCCTTACACACAGCTCACCTCCATTCCTTATCTTCTTCATCTTCTTAAAAAAAAAAAAAAGATTATTCAGTTTTTATTTTCTTTTTTTTTCCCGCCTCGCATCCTTCCTCCCGCAGCCCAGTGTCGGTCGGACTTGGGCCGGTTTAAAGCAGCGCCATGGCTCGGGAGAACGGAGACGCCGGCAGAGGAGAGACGTGGAAGAAACAAGTCGACGACATCAAGAAGATTTTTGATTTTAAAGAAGTGCTCGGCACGTAAGTACACTTCACCTCAGACACGTCCATGATGTCTCTGTGACACCTCACTGTACATGTGGGGCTCCGTACTTATTAGCAACAATACAGCGTTTAATCATTTCACATAGAGACTCAAACTTTTTAACTCTTTGACCTGTGTGCTCTTCACTTTGAGCATTTTAGCTGTTCCCTAATGTACATGAACGTTACTTTTAGCTAACAGTACGTTTAGCTAGTTTTCACACACTGTCTATGGCATTATGATGCGTTCAGGTGCTGCAGCTCATTCAGTAATGTTTTTAAATTTCCAATCTTAATTATTTATTTATTTATTTTTTATTAGTTGAGCTATTTTATAATATTTCCCCGTTCCTTATGGTAACTTGGGGGTACGTGTACCACCTGGTTGTGTCACAGTTTTGTGGTAAAATAACTTATATTGTGGTTTTACACAGCATTGTTGTTGACTCCTTGGTTTAGTGGCCACATTATGAAGATTCCAGTCATATTCATGCAAAATGACTCCATGCAGTAGTGTTTATGTTGGGAACTCATATGTTTATTATTCCATAGTCAATTTATGGCACATTCAGTGACCCTCTGAGCATTTCTTTTGATCTCTGATGCCATGTCTGATACTGTGGTGCTCCTGAGGTTTTAATGTAGTCTGCTGTGCTCTGTGTGTTTATACAGAGGCTTGTACAGAGATTTAGGATGACTGTGGAGCTTAAAAGTAAGCTCATAATAATTCACTGCTTCATCTTTTTTGGTTCATCCTGTCATATTTCTTGGTGATGACAGCCAGGCTTTAACAGACCGCAGGAATTTCTCGGCAGCAGTAACCGTGTCGCCGTTACACTCACTGTCTTTCTCCTTCATAAGAAAGACTTTACTCTCCAGCTCCATGTTAGGAAATTTCCTTTCTTCCTCTTCCTCTTCCCTGTCCCATCTCTCCTCATTCAAACGGCAACAGCACACGAGCTGACACCCTCCCCACCCTCCCTGAGAGCGTCTAGCCTGCCGCCGCCCCCTCTGTTTTCCCCGCTGTGAGGAATGAGCTGTTTGGACGGCGGCCTGGAGGGGGACACACTGCCTCATGCAGATTGGGATTAACAGCGCAGGGATTAGCAACCCCCCCCCCCTCCAACAGAGGGAAGTTCACTCCTGTTGTGTGCCAGCTTGGGGTTGTTACTCCAAAACACACTCTGAAATTTGGACCGGATGTGAAAACACACACTTAGGACGAAGAATGGTACGGGACTCAGTGATCCAAGTCTGCCATGTCGCAGCCACACATTAACCAGAGCTGCTGACGGATCTTTGAACCTGACGTATCAGCAGAAAAGAGGAAGGGGGCGATGAATGTGTGTGTGTGTGTGTGTGTGTGTGTGTGTGCATGGAAAGGGAAGGATGAAGGAGAGTAGGAAGAAAAGGAGAGGTGGTAGCAGTGACTCAGCGTGTGATGAGGTGAACAGAGCGGGGATGGAACCAGACGTGAAATGTGTTGTTGTCCGAACTCGGCCAGCATTGCGTTCAGGTGCAGCAGCACACGTGGAGGGAAAACAAAGCCGTGTGTGTGTGTGTGTGTGTGTGTGTGTGTGTGTGTGTGTGTGTGTGTTACTGCAGGGTTGGATGTTTTCTGCGTCAGCGTTTCTGGGCTGCATCTGTCCTGACAGGATGTGACACCGGCCCATCATGTTTTGTCTCTTCACACCGGCGAGTGTGTGTGTTCACATACATGCGTGTTACATACAATTTTCTGTCCCCTAATACTGCATTAATCTGGCCCGTATTGGCTCATGCCAGCAGGTGTGTGTGTGTGTGTGTGTGTGTTTGCAGACATGTACAGGAGGCTCTCCTCGGTGTCTTATTACAAATCCCCTGGTGTGTATTCTGTGTGCATCCCTGTTGGTCCCTGTTCAATAATTTAACACCAACAGGAGCGTGTTCTCTGTGCATGTGTGCGGCCACCTCAGGTAGGCCACAGCGCTCAGCAGGAGGGAGCACAGAGAGAACAAGACAGGCAGGAAGAGGAAGAAGAAGAGGAGAGACTCTGAGGCTACAGGTCGGGGACTAAATGGACAAAAGTAGCCAAGTAGCTCTGCACAAGACAAAGTGTGCGTGTCTGTGTGTGTGTCTGTGTGTGTGTGTGTGTGTGTGTGTGTGTGAGATAGAGACAGAAAGTAAAGTGGTTGCCGTGATGGTGATGCATTGTGGGAATGTCACTGTGCCATCTAGGCCACTCTGCCCTTAATTGATGCTCCACTTCCCTGCTGCTGGCACTGTTCTCTCCACTGTTTCTGGGACTGCAGAGCCTCCTCCTCCTCCTCCTCCTCCTCCTCCTCCTCCTCCTTTCTTCTCCTCCTCCTCCTCTTTCTCCTTCTCCTCCTCCTTCTCCTCCTTCTCCTCCTCCTTTCTGTATGTCTCTCTGTATCTCCCTCTGTGTGTGCAGCGCTGTCATCCGTGTCCCTGTGTTAAACTCGGACAGTGTTTCTTTCAGGTTTTGAAATTTCTCTTCTTTCATCCCTGTTATAAATAACATCTATAAATAGAACAAAAAGATGGTTGTTTGCTATGTGACAAACTGCATCAGTGGACTGCTGGCCCGTGATTTTAACAGTGTGTGTGTGTGTGTGTGTGTGTGTGTTTTAGGTGCCTGTGTGTGTGTTTTTCTAAACTTCACAAAGAGAGATTTAACCACACTGGAGTGATATCTGAATACTCACAGTATGTCGGCAGGCTTATCCTCTGTTCGTCTCTCCATCTGTTCCACCCTCTCCTCTTTTTCTGCCAGTTTTTCTTCTCTCCTTCGTCGGCCGGCTGAACTCTGATTGGTTGCTGTTTTTGTTGCTGCTGATGTTGCTGCAGTGAGCCGGCTGTTGTCATCGACGGCGTTAGTAATGTCATCAGCCAGCCCGTCGGCGGGGATTGCTGATGTGGCTGACAGTAGCTGAGTTGTTTGTTTCTGCGATGGTTTGCTGATGATGATATCTGCGTACCGCTGATGTGTTGTTCACATTTGTCGACCTTGACTATTTGTTGCTGCTCTTGTCTTGTTGTCTACGTTTTTGTTCAAAACGTTCCGTTGGTTACGCACGGATCTCTGAATGCCTCTCTACGTGGATGAAGGCACACCTGCTGCTCCTCCCAGCCAAACCTACTACATACCATGACATCAACTGTCAGTCAGTCAAAGTCTCACTCCTACCAGGGTAGCAACAAACTTAGGAGTCATGATGGATGACCAGCTAACCTTCTCTGATCACGTTGCCTCGGTCACACAGCCGTGCCGCTTTGCACTTTACAATATAAGAAAAATCAGGCCTTACCTGACTCAACATGCTCCTGACACAAGCTGTGGTCATCTCACGACTCGGTGACTGTAACGCCCTCCTGACGGGCCTCCCAGCCTGCACGGCAAAACCCTTTCAGATGATCCCGAGCGCGTCGATGCGCCTGGTTTTCAATCATGGTACCCCGCCGCTCAGCGAGGGTCTCCATTGAATTCAAATGGCTAATGCTCACGTACATACCTCGCTGATGACTCTGTTGTTGTTGACATCATTGCTGACGCTGGTGCTTTTGTCCGTCTCCTAGTTTTAGATGAGCGGAGGATCTCGGCACAGATTAACGCAGAATATGCTGAACTCAGTTTGGCATCTTCGGTGCTACTAAATTTGAGCTGCAGTCATGTCACACAGCCCGCCCACACGCGCGCGCACACACAATGAGCAGGACATTTAAAAGCAGCCGAGGGGAAAAGCCACGTTTGGCTCTTTGTACATGCAACAAATACAACACAGCTGTCGGGACTTTCCACATCACTAAATGCATTTAATGTGAAATTATTTGTGTGTGTCTGTGTGTGTCTGTGTGTGTGTATGTAGAGGGGGAGGAGCACCATCCATCTCTGTGCACAGATTGACATGTGTGTCAGACCCCTGAGTATTAATGATCATAAACTTTAGTCCATTATCGGATCAGCGTTCTATTTTAAGCCTGCCGGCGACCACATCCAGCTTATAATGGCCCCGTGCTCAAAGCCTGTCGTCTCTGTGTCGGTGTGACACACACGGCTCCATCATCCCTCAGCTGTGTGTCGGTGTTCATGTATGTAAACACAGCCACGTGGTCAGTAGTCATACAGACATTAAATATAGACGAGGGAATGAAAGCATCACCGTCTGTGCCAGACACACTGCCAAGAATTTGACATTTTTTTCTTGCAGCCATTTCACTTTGTCACTTTATCACAGCAGTATTTTCCTCATCGGGTACCATAAAAAGTCAAGCTTGGCTCTATACATGAGAAACACTTCACACTTGCCATTTTTGTCCGGGGCATCTTGCCTTGATGTCCTGCTGTGGCTCAGTTTTTGTCAGTCATGGCAGCGAGACAAAATGTTGCTTCCTCCTGATCTATTAGACGACAGCTCTTTCAGGAAAGATGGAGAGCAACACAGAGCGCACCAAGAAAGAAAACAAGATGACTCTGCATGATTTGCAGACGCAGATGAGGTACATGAACTTTGCAGGGACACAAAACCAGTGCAGGTGCCGCGGGGCGGCTGAGGAAACAGGACACTCGACTGTAATGCTCCCGAGTGGAGGATTTGGTTTCAGGCCCGTTGTGCAATCCTAAAGGGTCTCGACAACAACATCTGCTCTTCGAGAGGGAAATCAGGGCCACGGCCTGCTGGGAGACAAATGTTGCTCGTTATGATGAAGTTAGCAGTTGGTAGGGTGACCATATTTTGGTGATCAAGGACGACAGGGCGCTGCAGGGTCAGTGGAGTTGCAGCGACGTGAGCAGCGTTGTTTATTGTCTTCCTGCAGGGTATCTGGCTCGCAAAACATCATTAGAAGTCAAGAGAAGATATAATATGGTAATTCGTGCCTAAATAAGTTTGTTGCAGCTCTGCTCTCTGCTGAGCGGACCCACACTAAAAAAATCCTTTTGTGCTCTAACGTGCCTAAATCAGACATGAAAATAGTGAGAGTTATGTGTGTGTATATGCAATATGGTATAGGAGTTAAACCTTAAAGCTGCACGAATCACTATTTTTATATGAACAACTGAAAAAACTATGTTGTATAATCTGAAATTTATCACTTCACAGCAAAACCACAGAGAATTATCAGCCCATCATGCTCCAAGCGGCTTTACAGTTTTAAAACGTGTGTGTATGCTTTGCGATGTTTATTTGTGTCGCTTTACTTCCGGACGATTGGCACACGAGCTGTGGTCGTGGTGCGGTGCACTTGGTGGCCGGAGTTCGACAGAGAGGCTCCAATATGCTCTGTTGACCATCTCCTGACTTAATAGGCGCGCCCTGTTTAGTTCGTCACCGCATGCCTGTTTCAGTTTGTTGTCATTATTTCGCTTAATAAACATAAAATTGACTTTTTTTACGTGACTGGATAGTTGCCTCTAAAAGCACGATTAAAGAAAACCATTTCAGATTTTATTTATTTGTTTCTCATGTTACAGTTTTATGGCTAAATAAGCAACAATAAAGGTTAAAGTTCAGGGAGAAACATCCCTTAGTATTATTTATTTGTTCTGCTTGATAAATCCTGAAAGCATCAACTGCATGAAATAACCAAAACAGTTTTTACCTCTCGTAATCGTGTGTTCATGTAAGAGCCAGTTACCTGTAGCAACAGATCTGAAATCCTGGTTTGTAAACACGACTAGTTTCTTATTAGCTGCTTTTGAGAAATATTCCCAGTGAATCTGAGGATTCACACTGAGGTCATGTCCTCTGTGAACTGGAGGGAATCACTGACCTCAGTGTATCCTGGCAGTGTGAAGAGAGCTTTGAATCAGCATCATTTCTCATGAACTCGACAGAAACGGGAGAATGAATAAATAAAAACTGATCTTTTATAAAATTTAGAATAATGTTTTGGTGACTCGTGATGTCTTTGTTGGGGTGTCTTGTGGGTATTCTGTGTTATGGAAATGAGCCTCCTCAGTATTTCGTGAAGCCTGGCTAACCACGCTTCCTAGGAAACAACCGTTGTGTATTCTGACAGAATAAAAGCAGTGAGAGACAAGCATGTCAAAGCAGCCGTGCAAACCTTTAAGTGAAAGAGAAAGCGTCGTCTCCTTTTGAGGCCTGTGGTCAGACGTGAAATGTGACTGTGAGGCAGAACAGAGCAGTCTCGGTTTCCTGAATAAATCAAGATTAAATATCTGTCAGCGAGTGCTGTGGTTACCCTCAGGGAAATGCTCTCAGACTGCTTTATGTGTTGGAATTACGTCGCTCGCAGATTAACTTCAAGCTACGTTACCTGCATATCCTGTTAGAATCACTCAAACACAGCCAGCCAAACGCCCTCAGTCTGCAAACCATAACAGTGATTATCTTAAGTGTCACACTGTGTGACACATCTGGCTTTCAGGTCCATGCTTAATTCATTCTCACATTTCCCATGATTCATTTCATTACAGCGCAGGCACATAACACGCAGGAATGCAGTAACTTCTTGTGCTCGGAGAAGCACATAGAAAGCTACATATCCAATAAATCAATCCTTGTTTAACAAGGCAGACAGGAAGAAGAAGATATTTATTCACATTAAGATGTTTTCGCTCTTATTTTGAAAGCAAACTGAACAGTCAATGATTGTGATGCAATACCAACTGACAGCTTTTTGTGCAGAGTGGCAGCCTCCACCTGAACAGAAAGACAAGTCAGAAAGCAGCTTAGCATATTTCCCCTTGAGGCTCCGCTGCTCCTGACAGTGGCGGTGCAAAATCTAACAAAATACTGGCGCAGAGGAGGAGGAAGAAGAGGAAGAGGAAGAGATAACAGAGTGGGGAAGAGGAACTGTAATGAAAAGCAATGAGGTGGGGAATAGAAGCACATATAAGCCTGAGGGGGTGGCCCCCAGGTCCCCTTGGGGTGTCCCGGTTCACCGCAAAATGATAAATATGTTGGAAAATGATTTTTCAATCAGGCTTAATTTGCTTCCACCATCTGCCATCACCAGATACTCAGAAAGAACAGCACTCTCTTCCTGTTTTGTACAACCCGGAGACCCTTCATGTAAAAAGCAAGAAGCCATGTAGATGCTTACAATCTGCACATTAATGAATGAACGGTAAACCGCTGCAGCGTTAGGCTCACCTGAGAGAGGATGTGGGGCACTGTTCAGAGTGAATCATCAGTCACACTGTCTCAGTCTGGTCTGTCTCCATCTCTCTCTCTCTCTCTCTGTGTAAGGCTTTGTCCTCTGCAGTAACATGAACATCCGAGCTCTCCCTTTTTTTTCTCTCTCTCATTCTCTACGCTCGTCCCCTGTCGAGGCAGCAGCGAGCGAGAGACCAGGTTGCACGGCTATGATTGATTTTCAGAGCGAGACGAGGAAACTTTGCAAAAAAAAAAAAAGGAGATACATTCGACCCGGTCCAGTGATGTAGCGTTGAATAAAAATGTGGGTTATCACCGTAATGCAATCTTTAAGCCTGGAATTTTAGATCAGTTTGATCTCATTCACCGTGATGTATGTGAGGGGTTCCTGATAGATCCAGCCTGTAGGCCTGCTATTAATATGGAATTATGTCAGTCATGTAGGTGCATGTTTGATTAGATGTGCGTGATGTGGAGCATCATCTCTGGGGTGTTCAGGCTCCAAGGCGCTCAGCATGTAGATGTAGTGTGAACACACCATTTGCTGAAGAACTGACACTGTATGGGCTGTGTCTTGGCTTGACTCCAATCTGATCTTATGCAATGGGCATGGATGGCCATGACCAGCTTGATCTGGAACGTCTCCGCATTTAGAAAAACTCTTAATATAATAAATTCTTCTCAGAGAAGGCAAGAAGTTAAAACAACCCTTGTTCCATCAAAGTCAAAGACATCAAGACAAGGACCGACTTCCTCCCTCGTGGCCAGGAGTGCCGTTCTGCAACATTATCCTCAGTAATGCCGTTAGATGTCTAACAGCTCCTGCGTCATTTTCATGTAATGACTTGTAGCTGTGGTCTTGTGTATTATGGCTGCCAAAGTCTTGCAGACACAGCCTGTCTGTCGTAAGCTGCCTTACCTTGTGAACGTTTCGTTCAACCAAATTTCAATGACAAATATCATCTCTGACCATCTGAAAGTCTCTGATGTTTCAGCTACAGACTGATCTGTCGTTTGGATCGATCACGGTTGTAATCAGTCCCCGATGAGGCGACGGGTGAAGATAGCTGTTGGGTACGCTTGTGCAGATTGGTGATCCGATCACGCTGTATATCAATGACTGACTGAATGACTTACTATCAGAGCTATGATATTATATAAGTCATCTCTAGAATCTGCACCCTGCTGTGCAGTTAGAGATGTGTCGGGTGGAGCAGCACGCTCGCCCGCTGAGCCCCGCGCCAAGTGACTTTTAAATTCTTAATAACAAACAAGTTTGCCGTCTCTCTTCCATCAGTCTGACACCCCACATCACTCACATCAGTTTTGGGAGAAAAAACCTTTTTTTTCCACCTCCACAGGACCCGTCCTGTTAGAGTAGGGTTGGCTTGGTTTTTGGTTTTTCCAGTCCAGTCTACAAGCTTGAACCAGTATGATTTTGTGCAAGACGACTGAACCAGAATTTGCCATTACGAGACAGTGTGGTAAATTAAAAAGAGACAAGAAGCAGCTCTCAGTGATTGCTACAATCCTCTCAAGTCTGTCTGCAGCTTATGTAGTGTTAGTGTAATGTCACAGCTGGGCAGATGTTGGTTCAGTTAGCGGTGTCTTCATGGTAAGTTGCTAACTATTTGTGAATAACATTGCTGAAAAAGTTAATAGTCAGTGACCCCATCATTTTCCCTTTTCAATATAACTGTAAACATAACTGTCATGTCATTCATGCTGATCAGTAACTGACTCAGTCAACAGACTTGAACATTTGTGTAGTTCATCCCTGCAGAAACCCCCAAATCACCAAATCTTTGCCACCATCAGCTTCTGAGTCACATTTTATATTAATTTAAATACAATAAACTGTCTGGACGTGTGTTCTAATTAGATCTGTGTCCAAAGCTTCATGTTTTCATTTAACATGAACATTTAACATTGATCTTTCTGAGCTTAACCTATAGCAGTCAGATCTAGATCAGTGTAACAACATGTACCCAAATAATATTTGGCATAATATTTATCAGGCGCGCAGCAAGTTGCTGTGGTAACAGCTAGCTGTTGCCAGATCAGATTGTGAATGATCGCCGCCGTTAATGGAAGCAGCGCTGCAGCAGCTCCACTGCTGGCCAGCACACACTCCGTCTTCTGGACAGGTAATTTAGGGTAGACTACACACACACAGAAAGCACACACCCAAAGATACACAAAAAAGAGGCAACACACACACACACACACACACATAAACACAGATATATGAGCCAAGTAACAAAAATGCAACACAGGGACACACACAGTGTCTGAAGATGTCAGAGAATCACTGCACATGCGCGCTCACACACACACTCATACTCATACATACACTCATCTGTGCCTTGTAGTTTTTTTTTCTGTATTACAGCAGACCTACTTTCACTGAGTCCCACTACTGTACTTAGATCAGTGTGTGTATGTGTGTGCGGCTGTTTATCTGCCGCAACTTGACCCAGTTACACTCAAGTCGTCCTTGAGCAGAACATAATGCTACACACACACAAACACACACTAATCTTGTAGTGCCAAAGTTTTAAAATGAGTGAGTGAGACAGGCCGTGTGTTACAGTTGATGTTGTCTGTATGCAAAAACTTGCATTACCATTCGGTCACTCCCAGCTGTGTATGTTGATGTGTGTGTGAGAAAGTGTTGCATGCGTCATCAGTCTAGTCAGAGCAGCACTGTTATGTGGCAGTACTGGCTAGATTTCAGCAATTTGTCTGAAAGCCACTTGAGCTCCACACACACAGACACACGCACGCACACACAGAGGTTCATGTAGTCAGATCTCGTACAGATGTGCGTTTCATCATTTGGCTTGTACGTTGATGTGATGACATCATTGTGACATAAATGTTAATCATCCACATTTTGCCTGTGGCGGAGAAAACCATCTGTACCTCACCTGCAGTGACGCAAAATAAAGAATTTCTAGTGGGTGGAAAGGAGAGATGACTAAATGCACACCCTGATTCCAAAGACTTCCATCTGAGGTTTGACTGAAACTGAAACCCACACAGTAACATCAACAAGTCTAAATAAGTTGGTCTGAACATTTAACAGAGCATCATTGATAGATGATTTGTGTGGTAAGGAAAAACTCACTGGCTACTGAGCCCCTCCTCTCAGTGTGCTCACACACACACACACACACACAAGCTACAGCCAGTGAGTTTGAATTTATCCAAAAGTATCATGTATCCACTTATGAACTCTTCAAACTCATTAATAAACATTTCATGTGGTTTTTGTTTAACCCATTAAGTCCGCTTTGTTTGATGGTTTTTATCACTGACAGTATGAGGAATGGACGGTGTGTCTGTGATGGTTTCTGGAGAGCCGTTTGAAGCTCCGGATGCCGCCATAATCAAAAAATCGGTAAAGACGTGGAGTGTCGGTGGAGCTGAGGTGGGCTGAATGAAGCATGGGTGCTCAAACATCACCTGTCACTGAAAGCGTCCACTCTGTTAATTCTGCATAACTTTAAGCCTTAATATAATGTGAACAGGTGAGTTGTATATAAATTCACCCTCAGTACAGTTGTCATGAACGGGGAAATTAGCTATAGAGACCAAAACTGTTTTTTGTACCAGGCTGTAAACATGTTTATTTCTGCTGTGAAGACATTTTAACATGGGGACTTATGGAGACTGACTTATTCTGTAGCCAGCCTCAAGTGGTTGTTTGAGGAACTGCAGTTTTTGGCACTATCGCATAGGCTTTCACTTACTTGAGTTTTATGTGCAGGACTATTTCTTGGCTGGGTGCAGTGACTTCCTGGGCTCTCAGCTGGTTGCTTGGCATCATTACCGTGACCATAAGTGAAACAGATCATACACATGACCTCCCACAACAACGACAACTTGTTGTTTTTTCACAGAACAAAAACCATGTGACTGACTGCAACACCTAATTTTACCCAAGCAACCTGTTTATATGTGCTAAATGCTGCTCAGTAGATTTGGATGAAACTCTCAGCAGTGTTTAAACATTTCACTCAAAACTGTTGAGAGGTACTGGCTTCTGATTAACCCATAGAATGATACCACCTCTAGCTCCCAGCTACATTCACATTTCAGTCATGTAGCGCACACTCCTACCCGCTGCTGTTCATAATAAGCCAGCTTGCCTGGCTGTTGGTGGGTACCTTTCGCTCTCTGTATTCTCAAGGCCAGCCGCACCCTGAGCAACCTTCTGCTGTTTACACAGCTCCCTTGCTATGTTTGTGTATCTCAAACTATGCTATCGTGACGTGAGCAGTGATTCAATGAATCTGTAGTCCATTGAACGGAGCCAGGATAAAGCTTACTGAATAACTGTTATGTTGAACCACCTGTTCTCTTATGTGTCGTCTGGGTGTGACGGTGGGATACTCGGTTAGATTTGTGTGTGTCAATGAGATACAGCAGAGGTTTAAAAACAAGTATGAGCGTGTGTGTGTGCGTGTTAGTAATGGAAATTGTAGAGAAGCCAGCAGCCACCACACCAACGTTATCTTTAAATATTTGCAATCGGCCTGTTTACACTGAAACAAGCGATACAATAGAGGCAGTTTTATCATACATCTGGAAAGCAAACATGTAGGTCTCCATCACAGAGGAAGATTTGTTTGTTAATTAGTCATTTCCATGTGTAACAACCAGACTGGAAACAAAGAGCGACGTCCGACAGCTTGTTGCGGTGAAGCTGAGCTCTTCAGTAAGCCGCTCATTCATGCTCTCACTGGAAGGCCTGTGATGGTTTTGTTAGGCGATATTACAGAGGCCAGAGCTTCAGTCGCTGGAAATATAATTTAGCAAAGGAAATACAGAAGACTCAGAACATCCTCCATAAACATTACTGCACCAAAGTTTTTCCGAAAACTGTCCTCTGTTCAAATAATTCACATCAGGAATTGATGTTTTTTAGGCGGAAAGGGCTCTGTTTTTTTTTAGTGTTGAAAGAATCTGAGCAGCCAGCGAGGGGGTCTGCTGGGAGAGCTAATGCTCTCTTAATAAACACATATATGAGAATGTTAAATCTCAGTTAAAGGTCAGACTATAATGGCTGTGCTGTACACCTGCATGAATATGATTAGACATCACTAGTCACACGGCTGGTGAACGAGCCAGCCATGAATGAAAAGTGCGAGAGTGACTGTGAGAGTGGAGGATTCACATCTCCATTGTACATTTTGGACATTGGATTGTGGGTATTTAGTGTAAATTACGTTCAAAGGGAGACGTGGCTGCCTCCGTCACTCAACAACAAAGGAGTCAGGGGAAGCTGATATGTTGGCCCCCTGCCTCGGAACCAGACTCCACTCTGTTAAGATAACCAAGACAGGAAACATTTTGAGCGGGCTCTGTCTCAGGCGAATATAATGATGTTTGCCTCACCGCATGTGATACATGTAGACAAAATGCCCAGCGACCCAGCAGGTAATATGTGTGGCAGTACAGTTGTTTTCCCACCTTCTGTGGCTTCTCAAGTACAAAATAGTACATATCAAGTTTTAACTTACAGCTATAGGTAGTCAGATTCCACTTCTTCTTTCTCATCTCCTGACAAGTCCATTTCACTGTTCTCATCTCTGCTTCCACACCAGGTATTAGTGCCATGGACCTCCAGCGTGGCCTTCATCGTGTTCGGTCATGTCTTTTTATCTCCGGCCTTTAAAAAAAAAAAAGAGTGAGAAAATGATATTTCACTCTTTCTCTCCTTCTCTTCTCCCCCTCCTCTCTGTGTCCCTCTGTACGTCTCTCTCACTCAGCGTGGTCCTTGTTAGATGGGCTGTTTGCTGTCACTGCAGTCACAATGGCCACAATGGATGCTGATGGTCTGCATGTGTGTGTGTGTGTGTGTGTGTGTGTGTGTGATGAGGGGAAGCTCCAAGGTCACAGGAGACGAACTGCTGAGTCACCCTCACCAATTGCTCTGTCATCAAAACAGCTTCAAACCCAGTATTCATCGATCCACATCGTCACACTGTGACCTTCACCTATACCTACACGTTCTGCTAGCATGGCAGCTTCAGCTGTTGCTCTAAGTTTGTGCTGGAGCAAATGTTTCCACTCGTCTAGAAAAATGTGAAAAAATTATATTGCACATTTGTAATAATACAACACAGAACAGCCCCCAAAAAGTTTCACTTTCAACAGTTAGTTAAGACATATAGCATCCCTTTATGAGCTCCTCTGCTAGCTACTCCCACCAGCTACAGTACACTTTTTACTTACAACAGTAGTCCTGCAGAAATGTTATACATGTTATAATCAACTATAATATATATATACAATATAATAATCTGTTCATGTTTAAACCTGCATTGATTATTTGCAGCACCTGCAGCAAGTCACAAACACAACATTATCACTAGATGAAGATGTTATAGCTAAGCTTACATGTTAGTTAGCAAAGGGTTGCCTATTTACACGTCTAGTGGACATGTTGATTAGCATTGATTTGGAGTTGTGTTTCCATATGAAATATTTACTCTCAGTTTAGCTCCATGCACGCATCCTGACAGGAATATCTGGCTCTTTAACTGCTAAATGCTCCTCTGTGTTCAACAGCTAGTCGCTAACTCAACAAAGTTTGTGAGACCAGTGAACCAAAACAGTGAAAACGTGGGTCGGAAAAACCAAAACAATGAGCTAAAACATGCTAAAATGCTGGGCTGGGCTAAGGACAACCGCAAGATTGGATCATATTTGTGTCGATTTACAACTACAAACAACTCTTTTCACATTACGCATAATCGTTTCATCCATTGTTAATATAAAAACTATTGACAGTGTAGCTTTAAATTAAATTTCAAGACAGGTGAGTGAAATGAAGTGAGCAGAGGGAGTGTTGATATTGCATGTTGCACATGCTCGCACATCCTGACATTTAGAGCAAAGGTATGACAAAAACTAATCCCTCTTGGTAGTGACTCAGTTCTGCTGCTTCACACCGGCTAATTGTCTATTGTCCCTGTGAGGCGTAATGTTGCTGGGCAGGTTGTCAATCATTTCTGTATTTTTCTTTCATTTTTTGATCCTGTTTTGTTGTAACATGTAGTCCCTTATTGTAATCATTAAAACGGTCATGCGCCAAAGCTGCTCTACATTTACACACACACACACACACACACACAGTCACACATGGATGGAGCCATTCATGGGCAGTATCGGTTTGCCCGGAGTCCATTCACATCCTCGTACATATAGGTTGAAGCTGTTTCCATGGTGATTAATGTAAACAGAAGCGACATCCCAGTTGTGGTCAGGGCTGTTGCCATGGCAAATCCATACCTCATAGGTTTGCATTTAGTGCGTGTCTGTGTGATGTGAACACACAAAGGAGACAGGAAGCATCATCTTTCTTTTTTTTCCTGTGCAGTCTCTCCCTTTTTCCACTGAACTGTGTGTACACACACACACACACACACACACACACACACACACACACACACACACACTCATCATATGCCACTCCTGAATTCTGCGTCTCTTGTCAGTCCATCAGGCTTTGCCGTATGTATGTTTAAAAAAAACAATTTTGCCAAGACGACTAAGAATAATTAGCTGGAGCAAGTAACTGAAACAATCATTTAAACCAGTGGAAAACATACTGTACGCACTGCGTGTTACATCATCTTTAAACACTGAAAGGATCACTCTGTAGCATTATATATCATATAGCATGTGTAGCATCACCTATAGGTTTCCGAAGCAATGCTTTGCAGCTGAAGATATGCCGCCATGTTGGCTGTACTGTCTTTTTGGCAAAGACGTGGATCATCAGCAGACCTGAGGCAGGCCGAATGACGCTAACAACACAAACAAACAAACATCACAATGTAATGTCACCTACTTGTCAAACAAAGTAGCCATGTTGTTAATTCTGCATAGCTTTAGCCCATAATGTAATGTGAACAAGTGACTTCTATAATAATTCACCCTCAGTACAGTTGTCATGAACGGGGAAATTAGCTTAGGAGATTTTAACATGGGGACTTGGACATGGCGGTTGAAATGTTCTGTGGACAGTGTTCTGTGCTTCTGTGTTGGCTTTATTTCCCAGCCACGAAGGCTGCCACTTGGTCGGATTGCTCCACTCAGCCTCCCCAAAAAATCACTTTTTGTCCTTCCTGGGCTACTGTAGAAACAGGGCGCTTTTGGAAATTGACCCCAGCATCAGCATCTTTTCAGTGAAAATATGATACCTCACATCCCATAGAAGTTTATTTTGCCTGTGTTTTGATGATATTCTGCGTCCAGACAAGCATTTTTGTGTTGAAGCTCTGTTTTGGTGTACACTGAATCCTCTGTTTGGACTCATGATCTGTATCTCAGCTCTGTGTATACACAGCTGAGACCTCAGCATGTCTTTGTCATGAATCCAGTGCACTGATTCATGTTTCATCATCAGTGGTGTTTTGAAGTAATCTTGTCCTGTATGCATCGGTTCATGTTTTCCTCTTAATGTTTAATTTTGTCCTACAGAGCTCTGCATGCATGGGCCATCTGCTGCAGTATTGCTGGTGGACTGGAGCCCATTCTTCCCAGCCATATGGACAATGAGTTGGATTACAATGTCTTGAGCTTTTAGACCAAATTCTGCTTGACATGTGTGTTTTGTGGATTTTTTTTTTTTTTTTGTCTTAATTGCACAGAAGCCTGTGCAGGCATTTTCTCTCAGCGCTGCCTCTCTCTCGTTTTCATCTTCTTCTGTCGGAGCCACAGTGAGAATATAGACTATAATTGGCACTTAATTGCTGCCGTGGCAACAGTGCTATTTAAGCCTACGCACTCTGCAACAAAGGCATATAGTGCGCGTGCACGCACACACTCATAATAAAAAGAGGAGGGAAGACACACGAGGATGGAAAGAGGCTCTTAGCTCTCTTTCCCTCGTTTCACTCCAAGTGTTTATGTTTTTTTTTTTTTTTTACATGTAGTTTTGTAGGATTGTGAGCTTTTGATGAAACCCCTGTGTGTGTGTGTGTGTGTGTGTGTGTGTGTGTGTGTGTGTGTGTGTGTGTGTGTGCGCGCTCTCGCGTGTGACAACAGTCCTGTTTTTCAGCCCCATTGCGTTTACACAGCAGCCGTAATAAAATCTGTACCCATCACGCCTTGCCTCCCGTTGCCATAGTGATTCAAATCAACGGTTTTCCACCTGCGGGTCAGAAAGCTCCAACAGGTCCTGAGATCATTTTGGAGATGAAATTAAAGTTACATCTGTTTTGATCTCTTCGCCGCTTTTGGATTTTATTCTTTAAACTGAGCAGCTAACTTACTAGAACTCTAGTGGTGCAGTAAACATGAGCAGTCAGGCGGTTTTGGCAGATCAGCTCCCGCTGTATTTAGAGGCCAAACTAAAGTGAGCACACCCATGATGTTACTCACAATCCCTCATTGCTACTGGAAAACCATGACGCCTTGATTCAACTGGACACAACTCTGTGACACTGCGGCTTCAGGCCCCACCAGGAGTGTCTGAAAATGCCTGCCAGGTTTTGTTAACCTGCTCAGACTTGGTCAGATTTATTTTAGCTTTTTTTTAGCTCGATCTGCTCCGTGCTGCTTGATGTGGTCACGTCTTCCGTCAAAAATAGACCTGCCGCATAATCTCCGGAGCAGAGAGCCGCTTCTGGGACACAGAAACGTGCTGCAGCCACCGACAGTTGAAAGAATGGACGTTGTATGAGTGACGTCGCGCACAGGTTTCTGAAGAGGCGTTTTGAAGCTCAGAGTGTGTCTCCATGTTGGCAGTCCTGCATCCACAACCTCCCAGATAATCTGTAAGTTGGCAAAGACGTGGATCATCGGTGGAGTTGAGGGCTGAATGACCTCTGGTTGGCGGCACCTACCTGTCAATCAAAGAGGCCACACTGTTAATTAACATTGACACGTTTGAAACATGTATGATCATGTTTATACTGTCGACATGTCGCCCAGTCGGATTGATTTTTATTTTTTCTTGTACTGGATTGGATGCACCATCATGTTCCAGTGATTTATTGAAGCTACCACATAACACGTTTACACGCAGGATGAATAAGAGATGAATATATTCAGTGTCGCATTGCTTCGTACACATTTATGTGTTGTAGTAGTGGGCTATGTCATGTTTTGTTAATGTTGCTACGACAACTTGGCTTCAATGAATCCCCAACCTTCCTCCCGCCACCGAGTTCACCTGCCTGCCAACGTGTAAAGACTCCTTTCCACACACAACGGGCTGTGTTCACAGCCAGCCACTCTGCAGGTGCCAGCTGAAAAGCAACACAGAGAGTCTCCTGACCATGTGAGATCCAAGAAGGAAGCCCAAAATGTGAGAGAACAAGAGGGCGAAGGATGACACGGTGCTGAAACCAATAATTGTTAGGATTGTTAGTCATGCCTTGTAATCGGCCAATTTGAGCTTAATTAACCTAATTCTATACAATAAGTGCAACAAAGTCTCAGCGCTGCTGAGGTCGTGCACGGAAAGCACTCGGCCTGCTGGGAAGTGGATGCTGCTTCAGAGGAAATGTGTCTGTCCGAGAGCCAAATGGCTGGTGCCCAAAACTGAATGGAGAGGTCTTTCTCCACCTACCTGCCAACTACGTTTCATCCCTCTGTCTCCATCAGCGTCGCTGTCTGGTCCTAATCATTTTGATTTCTTCTTCCCAGCATTCAATTTTCTCTCTTTTTGGTTTTCCTTGTATCTTTTTTACAGCCTATCAACTACCGTGACACCTCCACCTGTGTGTGTCTTTTCATCGGCATCGAGACAATGACAGACAATCCGGGCAGATTACTTTGTATTCAAAGCACATGAAAATAACAGTGCACATGCGTCAATGTGTGTGTGTGTGTGTGTGCGTGGTCCGTTCAGCAATGACGATAGTTTGGCGATGGATAATTGTCCTTGTCCATGCTCTGTCATTATCAGGCCTTCTGCTGCGTGGATGTATGTGTGTGTGAGTCCATTCACAGGCTACCGCTTCAGCTTTGATTAAACCGCTAATTATTGATCGGGCAGGAGCGAATCTACCGAGCTGACATTATCCCTCTCTGCGTGTGTGTGTGTCTGTGTGTGTGTGTTTGAGATATTCATCCAGAAAGCTAACCGGCTCTTTCCCTTAGCTGCCAACACTTTTTGTCATGTAGCTCCCATTCTCATCCGTCAAATCAATGTTTTTTGACGCTCCCCTTTATTTCCTTTTAATAAACGGCGCTGTTCATACCCAGTTCTATTGAGAGTTCAGATCGATGTTATTCCAGACCGAGTGAAACTTGTAAATTTCAGATCCCCACACATGAAAGCCCTCCGGAGCGGGGATGGAAATCTTTTGGAAAGATTCTGCCATTGTTAAGAAGCTGATTAAATTGCAGCGTGAAGTGGATCCAGGATCAGCGTTCCCCAAACACTGAATAATAGGGATTTAACAAAGGGCCGCAGATTAGATTGCATGGGGAGGGTGTTTGTGTATGAGCCGGCTCTTGTGAGAGGCGCGCTAACATTTTGCTCTTAATGAATTAACGCAATTACTGCGCGCCATTAATGCTGTGTCACAGCCTCAAATTATGTCAACTCCACTGTACCTGAGCACTTTGTGAGCCAACAGGAGGGCTTTAATGGACTTTCTGATGCTGTCGAGCATCACTGACTCACTATGTTTATGTACGTTTGTGAGTACGCCTGTGAAATCATGCTAATTAGACAAAAGCTTGAGCTCAATCATCAGGTTACATTATTTATAAAACGGATGCACGCCTCCTCTCTAATTTAGCAGGTAAAGTGCAATCTTGGTTGAGTAAAAGCTCATGTGCACATTTGATTGGCCGTTGCCGCTCATTGTGGTCACATGACGTTAAAGCTTTTTTTTCTTTTTTTGCTGGATTGCTCTGCATGGTCTCATTGAAATGAATGAGGAGGTTGCTCATGCAGAGCCAGCATCAGTCTGAACCAGAACTGGAATGATTTTTCCATCAATTGATTAGTTGACCGGCAAACCATTTTAATAATCAATTAGTCGTTCATTTTTAACTGAAAAACGTGAGAATTTGCTGCTTTACTCTGTCATATGTCATTAGAAACTGAATATATTTGTCTACTGTATACTGTGTTTACAAAATGAAGCACTGACAAATACTAAACTGTATATACAAAGTGTATTGAGACCCTGATAATCAAATGATGAAGTGAACCTATGATAAATTATTAAATACAGCCGTTGCACTTAGAAAAATGGGTGATGGATAAAGTATCTCATGTCCTCAGACTTATTATCCAGTAGTAGTTTTGGTCCATGGAGAGCAGCGGTGACTGAACAGTCTGACAGCAGTGGGCACAAAAGACCTGCGGTAGCATTTCCTTCTCACGTTGCAGACGGAGCAGTCTGTCACCGAGCGAGCGACCTGCAGCGCTTAGAGTTTCATGTTGGGGGTGGAAGGCGGCCCTCTTAGATTCTTGTTTCACGACAACGTCCAACATGGTGGACAACACGCCGGTCAGTCTGTTGAAAAAAAACCCAACATTCCCTTCAGTCTTGTCTGAGTACATCAGCTTTTAGTCTTATTGCAGCTGTTAGCTAATGAGTGAGCTAATTAGTCCAGCCAGTGAACTAATTCTGGGCGGGAACATGCTCTCTTGTCACTCAAGCAAAGTCAGGTATATACAGTTGTTGTTAAAGCGAGTTCTTTCACATCCCAATTTGTGTTTTTCCTTCTATAATGGATTTCTCTGTGTGATAGTTTGATGGTGGCACTCAGAAAGAAGTTCTTTGACTCAGAGGGGTTGACACTAAGCGTGCATTCACACAGGATCGGGCATTCCGGCAAGGTGTAGCAGTGTTGTCTGGTGGTGGTGGGGGGTTAGGGGAGCTGAGGTGTGTCTATACGTACTGAATGTAACCACTGTGAAACAATCAGGAAATAACTTTTTATTTCTCTGATTACCAGCTTTATCTCACTCGCTCTCTGTTATTGTTACTTTATGTCTCTTGACCAAAGCACACTCTCTCTCTCTCTCTCTCTCTCTCTCTCTCTCTCTCTCTCTCTCTCTCTCTCTCTCGAATTATCGGACAGAAATCAAATTAAACTTCTTCGTGTCATTATATTTTGCTGTGTAAATTGCGAATCAGACTCAGATTTAGAAGCTGGTACATGAAATAAACAAAGTGAGAACACACACACAGGTAGATGATCGGAGTTTAGTCCATGAATCCACCTGGATAGTCTCTGCTTCAGAGACATTTCAGGCTGTCTGTGGAGGTTTGGCCGATCTGAGTGTCTGATTGGCTTGCAGAGCGTGACGTCGGGCTCCATTTTCCCAAAAGTTGGATTGTTGACCCCCCTGGATTGTGGACCGCCGGTGCAGAAACAGACGACCCTCCACTGAAATGAATGGGAAAACCTCTGCTTTTGCCAGAGCACCGGATCCTGTGTGAATCCAGCCTAACACCGAAACATTCGTGTAAAATTGCTGAAACGTTTGAGAGGTTCTCAACTTCGCAGCAGCAGCAGCTGAAAATCGAACACACGCTGTTTTTAGCAGCTCTGCCTCGTTTCCAGGTGGATTTTTTTTTGCTTTAAAACAGAAGAATGTGATGAGTGAACAACTTTTTTAGGCTGAGTATATTTTCAGCGTGACATTGAGAATCACTGATGGCTGCTGTCAGTCTCCATGTTAAATGTGTCACTGTCACCTTGTCAGCCTATTCTAGTCTCTCCATTTCTATCTCTGTCTTACAATGTGTGTGTGTGCACGTGTGTGTGTGTATGTGTGTGTGTGAGACAGTTGCTGTTGGGTGGATGTGCTTGACGGAGGAGCACGAGCACGCACGGCTGCTGCCAATACATTTCCTCCTTTTTCGACGCACTGGCAGAGGCAGTGGAGCTCGACTGACACAATTACACAGGTTCATACAGGAGGAAATGCAATCATTGTTGCCGCGGGTAACGGCAAGCGGGGACTGCCAGCCAGTCAAGCCCCGGCACACACACTCACACACAAACACTGCCCAGTTTGTGAACTCAGCTGCCAGATGTTATACAAGCCGCCTTCCTCCAATCAAATGAACCCCACAGGTCCCGTTTTGTGTGTGTGTGTGTGTGTGTGTGTGTATGTGAAGCAGCAAGTAGCTTATTTATTAGATCCATTTTGCCTTCACACACTCTCACACACTCTTGCCCGCTCTCTCCTGACCTTTTTCCTTATTTTAATATTGTTCATTCAGACAAAATATTCAGCATGAATCAACAGTGTGTGTGTGTGTGTGTGTGTGTGTGTGTGTGTGTGTGTGTGTGTCACTGCAAATGATGCACAAATCTTTTCTTTACCGATGCGCTAATCAATTTTTATTGCTCTCAGTTGCATTACCATAACTGCTACCTGGAGATCATCCACATTTTGTTGTCAGTCACATCAGAGTTGATCAGCATTGTTTTTCCTCTGACCTGTTGTGATTGTGGCTATCAGAGAAGGAAAGCTTCCAATCAGAGCTGCAGTTTATGAGGCAGACAAATACAAGGAACATAAAGTTTAAGTGTTGAGACACCGGACGCCTGCAGGAAAGCTTCAGCGCTCTTTGAAACAGCTGCGACGCTGTGGACTTTTTCTTACTGTGATGAAAAAGCAACCCTGCGGTTAAAGAAGCTGCATTACCAATACTGAATGTCTTCTGTGACCATTTATCCATTTGTCATGGTGGAAACAGTTGTCGTTGCTGTGAGCTGTCCACTGTCAGGATGCCTTGGGTTGAGTCTGTCAGTCAGTCAGTGGCTGAGTTTCTTACTCGGTGTAGTGGAAGAACATGGGTGACAAAATAAATAAAAATCGAGACAGTAATGAGCTCAGCCCTGCAGTAGGCACCGCAGTTATCATCACAGCCTTAACCCCAAGTTGGCATTTTATGATGGTGGTTGTGGAGAGTGCTGTCTTAACATGCCGGTGCAGAAACATCTGTACAGCAGTCGTTTCATTTAGTTTACATCTAGTCATGGTGAGAGCCACGGTAGGAAGGATTGGATGTGAGTTTTAAAACTGAATGAAGATTGATTTTAAGAACAAAATTGCTTTTACAGTATATATAAGAACTCTGATGTTATTCTTTCATATTTGTTAGAA
Organism: Protonibea diacanthus; assembly: GCA_028641955.1. NCBI lineage: Eukaryota > Metazoa > Chordata > Actinopteri > Sciaenidae > Protonibea > Protonibea diacanthus. The sequence goes on along the minus strand of CM053997.1, from coordinate 2,717,997 downwards.
AAAATGCAGAGATCATCAAACTCGAAAGTGAGCAACTAAGAGAAAAACTGAGAGAGCTCTGCAAGCTGAGGCAGATACAAAATACGAGACCAGGATCAAGACCTCTGAAAAAGAGTTCTCTATAAAGTTTCCAAGCTGGAGGAAGCTGAGAAAGAGAAGCCAGTCATCAGAAGGAAGTAGAATCTTCCATGGCCTATCTGAGAGAAGAAAACTCCAGACTGTTGGCTACTCTGGTCAAGACAGAGCAGGGCATAAAACAGGAGACCCCCCTGAAACGAGAAATGGGGATAGGAAAAATAATTAGTAAATGATATCACATATTTTTGTCCATGAATCTCTAAGTCAGTAGTTGTTCTTCTGTTTCATAATGAATTATTTTACACCTCCAAATGAAATCCTGGATTTATGAAAAACATCTCAACAAAAGCAAGTGCAGCTGCAATCTGCCCACCTGTGATGATTAAGAGGCAGTGCAGTTGGTGTGAGATAGAGCTAAAGCTAACCATTTGTCTCTAATGCAATGGGACTGTTTGTTTGTACTATTTAGTATAACTGGCATTGTCTGTTTACTCTGTGTCTACTGTAAGAATGCTGGGATTATTGGGAAGGGGAGTTTCGTGCAGATTGAGGCTGTTTGAGAGCTTATGCAACACAATGTATTCCTGTGTATCTCATTCATACTCATAGGTTATGAATGAAAAGCTGTGTGTGTGTGTGTGTGTGTGTGTGTGTGTGTGTGTGTGTGTGTGTGTGTGTGTGTGTGTGAAGCAATAATACAACCAGCACATCTCACTTGTTTTGTCTGGTTTTGACGTCACCGAAACCCACAGCAGCCATTATCAGTGCACGCAGGTGTCTGTCGTGTCAGATGTCAGTCCACTTTGATCACCAGGGGCAACTGGCAGTACGATCACTTGTCGCTGCAAAAGATGTGTGGAGCGTGAGGTGGGAGACAAAGAGAGAAGATGGCAGAGGGGGGTGAGAGAGGAGGAGGAAGTGTAGGTGAGAAGAAGAATGGGATTCTTGCAGAGAGGCGTGAGAAAAACACAGAGAGGAAGGGCTGCAGGAGAGGCAGCTGGAGACCGTGTTCTCTGCGTGTTTTTACCGCTGCGATGGTACGCTGGTGTTCGGCCTCATGGCAGATGGGTGGCTTGTCAAATGTGCTTCGCTCTAAGAGGCTCAAGGACTTCATGCATGGTGGCACTCACATATTGATGCGAAAAAAGGGCTCATTCACAACAGCCATGAATGAAAACCTCTGTGAGGAGGAGGAGGAGGAGGAGGAGGAGGAGGAAGGTGTATGAAGGGTTAGCGTGGTGTTCGACTGCATGAGAGGCAGCCTGGTGTGAAATTCATTTTCCAAGCACACAGGTGTGGAAGATGGAGAGATGGAAATTAATCCATGAGTTGAGACTTGACTGATTTAAGGCCTTAACAGATATTAGAATGAAATGTTTAATCAACAGAACAGAACAAGGTCAGTAGAGCAGATTTAAAACATAGCAGGACTGTCCATCAACACTTTTTTCTGTATTGCCCCCATGTGTAGCTTCACATTCTTCCTTAATATAATTTGAACAGGTAAGTTGTATAGAAATTCACCCTCGGTACAGTTGTCATGAACGGGAAAATTAGCTATAGAGACCAAAACTGTTTTTTGTACCAAGCTGTAAACATGTTTATTTCTGCTGTGAAGTTGGACATTTGAACATGGGGACTTATGGAGACTCATTATGTAGCCAGCCTCAAGTGGACGTTCAAGGAACTGCAGTTTTTGACACTTCTGCATTGGCTTCACTTCACAGCCATGGAGGTTGCTGTTTGATCAAGACATATTGACAAATTAAAAATGGTAATGGCACTAGATGCAATGTCAAGGGAAACCAATGATCCACTTCCTGTCCAATTCATTCTGAAAGGCACATGAATTTAGCAACATTTAGCATAAACACCACTGCATTTAAATATAATCTAATAGGGCTGTTAGCATGTCTGTTGGTCTTATGGATCACATGACTGTGTGTAATATGAGAACCCTCACAGACTCCGTAGTTCCCCTCGTCTCTACTGACCATTTTAGCTCCTTTCAGCTAATTATTTTGGTTCTATGGCCCACAGCAGCAGACAGTAAAGTTAGCAGCTAGCTGGTGAACATAGTGGAGCATTTAGCAGCTAAAGAGCCAGACTTTTCCTCCTGGAGTTGGTAGAGACCAAAAACAAAGCTAAAAGGAGAGTGAATATTGAACTTGGCAACACGACTTTGGATGAATGTTAATGTTGTAAATGGGCAGCTGTTTTCCACAGCAACCTTATTATTATATAGATGATGTCAGTGTCAGTGTTGTGTCAACAGTTCACTCCTCTGCCCTCAAGTGTGCTTTACGAAGATACCTAAAAGATGATACTGACTCAACCGGTCTTGTTTTCTCAGGCACGTCTTTCTACAGCTTTATTGCCCTGAATGCACAGTTTCTGTCCCCTTTGGGACTAGACCAGGCTGACAATTGGCTGACAATTTTAAGGCTTATACAAGCTCATATGGGAGTAAAGGTCAGAAGTATTGCAAGCAGCCAGCCCATGAAGCTCCTAAATTCAACATTATTGCACATTTAGCAGGTCTCACAACGTTATAAATTTGGATTTGTGTCAGCTGAAGGTATCCTGAGTGTTGTAGAGAAAGAGATGACAGAGGAGGAGACAGAAGGAGGGGAGAGAAACAGAGAGAGGAGAGATAAGGATAGAGAGATGTTTACTCTAATGTGGCATCGGTGAAGCTGAAGGCAGATCGACACAGGAGTCATCACGCGGTTCAGGCAGATTAATTCGCAATAGGCTCATCGTCATTCATCACCCTGCTTGTCTTCCTGATGCACGTAAACACACATTCACCCATCCAAGAAGTGAAAGATATGGCTGAATTTAAATTTCCACTTATTTTGCCTAATATTACTGCCGTGATTATTATTAAGGATCATCAGTTTTTATGGTGCGAGAAACCGAAATTTGAAATGATTTCCAAGCATAGAAGTCGAAGTGAATAAATAAAACGAATGCTAATGTTCTGATGTTACACTTGGCAGATCCAATCACATTACCAATGCAGTGTAATTTTCTGCATATTAAGACTACCAGAGACCTGTACCTGTTGTAAATGGGATCTCAAAGGCAAAATAACTGAATTTACATAGTGTTAAATCTGAAGTTACATTAACTCTGCTTTTCATTTAGTTCTCCTTGTGTTTGCTATGTTTAATCTGCAGCAATGGTTACTCTCAGTTCTTTAAAAAAAACTGCTTTAAAGGTCCACTCTGAGCACTACTGAGTAATACTTTCTAGGCTCTGGAGAGTCTCTCTAAAATCTGGGTTATTTAACTGGGACTACAAATTTCAAACAGAAAACATGCATTAAAACTACTGACAGTATAAAGAATGGACAACACAACGGTGACATCACCCATAAGCCAAAATCTGTGGCTCTCTTCCTACCTCTTCCTGCGTCCTTGCTAATCTGAAAATCAGCAAAGACGTGGATCATGAGTGGATGCCTGGGTGCTCAAACAAGCCATCTGTAACAGCATTTACCTGTCAAGCGGCCACATTGTTAATTCTGCATAACTTTAAGCCCTAATATCATTTGAACAGGTAAGTTTTATATAAATTCACCCTCAGTACAGTTGTCATGAACGGGGAAATTAGCTATAGAGACCAAAACTGTTTTTTGTACCAGGCTGTAAACATGTTTATTTCTGCTGGGAAGTTGGACATTTGAACATGGGGACTTATGGAGACTGACTCACTTCTGGAGCCAGTCTCAAGTGGACAATTGAGGAACTGCAGTTTTGGCACTTCACCATTTGCTTCATTTCACAGCCATGGAGGTTGCTGCTTGATTTAAACTAATCATGCAGCCTTGCTTTGGTTTGCATGATGGGAAATGAAGAGTCCAGTGTGTTTGAAGCTTGATTCACACTATGGACTCAAAGTAAGTTTATCTCAGACTCATTATTACCTTTATTACCTAAGTTTACCGCTTGTTTGTCGGTCAGCAGGATTATGAAAAAACTCCTGTCCTGAAGTTCTAGACTCACAGGGCGGATACATAAATTATTAACTTTCATTAACATTGCAGTAATAATGATCAGTTGTATTACAGACATTGTGGCTGCACTTGCAGGTTTGCATATCAGAGATGACTGTTGGCTTTGGCTGAGGTCTGCGCTCTCTGAGTGCTTTTCTGGTTTTTTTAGTGTCTCTTGTGCTCTAAATTTATGGATGTGGAACACTGAATCACCTCCCTTTCTCCTTTAAGAAGACATCAGCGAAAGCGCCTAATGCATGAAAAGTCGTGATGCAATGATTTAATTTCAGATTGATGCTTGCAGATGTAATGTATGCAGTGGAAGTCAAGACAGGACAGCTAACTGACATACTTTTGTCCTCAAACAGTCTGTGTTCTGCTGCAGAATATGTTGAATATCTTTCATATAAACACTCAATGTAATGCTGGCTTGTGTGAGAGTGCAGATTTGAAGATGAGTTTCTTGTGGATTGGACCCTGCAGGGTGTACAGCTCCCCCTCCATACAGCTGACAGAATCCAATTTGTTTCTCCAGTCTGTGTCGTGAAAACTTCATTGTGAAAAGCAGTAGGACACCAGAAGACGGAAGGTTACGTTGTCCTGTAAATGATCTACTTGTGATTCGTGCGACGTTTCTGTTTATGCGTTCACAGAGGAGCATTTTCTGAGGTAGTCCTGGCCCAGGAGAGGCTGACCGGCCGGATGTTTGCGGTGAAGTGCATCCCTAAAAAGGCTCTGAAGGGGAAGGAGAGCAGCATCGAGAACGAGATCGCCGTGCTGAGGAAGTGAGTGCTGTTAGACAAACACACACACACGCATACACGCACACGTAAGCCTCCTAATTCCTGGTTACCGGGGCAACTGTTCATCTCTTCTCTCTTCCACACACCCCCAACCCCCCGCCCCCAGGTCACGATCCACAGCCCACCTACCACACACACATGCACACTTACACACACACACACACACACACACACACACACACACACACATCACGACCTAAACTTCTGAGCACAAAACAGCTGCACAATATTATATTTTATGATTATTACACTGCACTCTTTGTTGGAGTTTGAGCTAATATTTGAATCTGTACAAGAAGAAGCAGAAAGAATTGAAATCATCTTTCTAGAGCAAGACACAAGATGAGATAAAAACCTGATTTTTATCCTGTTACTTGAAGTGCAATTACAGGAAATGTTTCAAGCCTCCAGACAGAGCACTAAAAAAACAAGAAGCACTCTTACACATGTAACCACACAATTACACAGAAATGTCAAACCGCTGGGCTCCTCTGTGCTTTGACGATAAAGATGTATCATGCTATTAAATATGAATTTGTTCATTTGCCTGTACTGTAGAGAAAATGAAAATTGCCTCCAGTAATGAAGGAGAGATGCAGACATTCATTGAGACAAATGAGTGTCATTAGTGTAAACAAATGAGAGCGTAAGTGAGCAGACTGGCAGTCTCTACCAGTCCATGCACTGTGAGACACCAGGTCGGCTTTGGAGGGCCATTTGGTGGATTGCGTTACGGCGTAAGTCAGGAAGAAGATGACGTCCCTCCACAGCAAACAGAGCTCAAGCTCTATTGGTGGAAAGAATGAAATCTGGAGGAATACAAACACTAATAATACCAACTGTATTACAGTAGATAGAGGCCAACTTCATGCTGGATCAGTTCAAACCGTATAAAACTTCCACAGTGTCTGAGAGAGCTCTAAAAGCCGGTGTGCAAACCAATGGTTTCATTAGATTACAGGCACAATAAAAACATAGATTGTTAACCTAAAAGTTTTTGATTTTGATTCAAACTAATTCTAATTATAAGAAAGTAATAGTTGCCAAGTCCTCTTGCATCCTCACACGTTGTCCGACAGTTGTTTTTGTTGTGTAACTCGAGGGCACTCGAGGTGTATTAAGAGTAGAATGGCTGAAACACTTGTGCACCTAAAAGGACATGAAACAGGTTGAAACATTGCTACAAAGGTTGACTGACTGGGATAGAAAATGTCTGTTTATTAACTTATAGATTACACTGATTAGTTCTTCATTCTGGGTCACTTTTTGCGCCTGACCTCCTTCCTTTCCATGACATATGTTTGGAAGTAATCCAAATGAATACACATGTTGTTTAAGGTTTAATTTGAGGCCAATTGAAGCGGTGCTGGATGGCCGCGAGTGGTGGAGTTAGAGTGGATTGTCCGCCAGGCTTTGTTAACTTGCTCATATTTGGTCATTTTCATTGGTTTATATGCCTCTAAATATGTAAACATGCTACTATGCCCGGCGGAATTCAGCTGTTGAAACAGGTTGAAACAAAGGCTGAAGAGTCGGGTTCATTTAAAAATCCACTAGCCTGGAGACCAAAAACTGTGAGGCGAGAGGCTGACAAAACCATCCAATCACAGCTCTTAAAATTCCGTTATGTGTGCTAACATTTATTATTTTCACTAACTAACGGATTACACTGTTGAGAAACGTTCTGGGTCATTTTTAAACAAATTGAATATCTGAGCATCCTGAATATTTTACCTCTTTGATTCTCACCTCTGACCTCCTTCGTCTCCATGGCAACAGCGGCTGAGGCTCATGGGTATCTACAGTATATGATTATTATCACTACATTATCCTGGAGTCCTTTGTTTTTTAGGTTAAGGAACACTGAAAGAAACACTGAAAGCAAACATTTGAAATGAAGTGTTATGAAAACACTTGCTGCTCTTACATTTTTTAGATTTTTTGGCGGTTAGGCAGGGACATAGGGAGAGAGAGGTATCTGGAAAAATTGGCTTGTGAACAAAGTGGAAAATGCCGGAGGTTCCCAGAGCACAGGGTATCATTTTTCTATTTTATTATAGAAAACAGAGCAAAGGAGCAAATGCTCACTAACTGTGAAAGTAAAATGAGAGAATGTGATGAATGAAAATTATTTCCAAATCTAAGAAGAATATGAAAGTGTCTGTTTGAGTGTGCAGCAGCCGTGTGGAGCAATAATAGAGGACACGCAGCAGAAATCTATGAATGACAACAAGTAGCTGCAGCATAAAGTCTGTAATGTATGGGAGGGTTTTTCTGAATGCTCACCTCTGCCATTATATACTCTGCCTCCTGCTAGCTCTTCATTATCCCAGACAGGGCCTGAATACACACACATTATCCCTTTTCAACCTGTGTGTATGTGTGTGTGTGTATGAGCCACGTCTCAGCTCTGCCATCGTAGAGGTCATACGCTCCATAATAAGTGTTAGATGCTCACCTGCACGCCTGCTGTGCATTCCTTTATGTGTGTGTGTGTTTGAAAGAGATAGACCAGGGGGAATTACCTCTGTTCACAATGCAAAAGATGATTAACCCACACACCCACTCAAAAAATCAATCGTATTTCTACAAGGTATGAGGTGTTAGGATAACGAATGTACACACACACACACACACACACTTGCACGCAAACACAGGAGGATGGAAACATCCTCATCACGGCGCTGTAACCATGGAGAAATCAGGAGAGAACTGATAGAAATGAGCAGAAAGGTGAGGGGGAGAGGATGGTTGGTTCAAATCCATGAAAAATTTGTGCTGCGAGGAAAAGAATAATAATATTTTAGTGTGAAAGTTCTTTCTTGACTTTGTAAATGGTACTTTTTGAAAAACACATCACTCTATAAGCCTCCATCTGCCACCTGGGGTGGGGAAAAAATGGATTCACCTAAGTGTCTGTGTGATTCTTTTATTAACAATTGAATTTGAATTTTGTAATTCCTAAATCAGTCTTATACATATATAAAGGACGCTTAGTCCGTTAGCTCACTGCTAACACATGATGGGAATTACCGTTAACGCCCTAACAGAATCAGCATCTCAATCACGGCAATATTATCATAACAATCAATCCATTTTACTTCATAATAAACAATGTGTGCTCATACTTAACAGGCCGCTAACTCAATCTGCTAGTCTGCAGCAAAGAGTCAAACTCCAGAATACAGCCACTGAGCATTGTTTTTGGAAGTATGACTCATGATATTCAACTTCTGTTAAGCGTTAAAAAAAGCAAATAAAAATCATGATAAATCATAATATTGAATCGCCGTACATTGGATTGGATATGGAGATGGTGGCAGCATACAAATACCTTCATCTCAACAATAAACTGGACTAGTCGTCCTGTACAAGAGGCTCAAAGTCGTCTCCACTACTGAGGAGACTGAGGTCCTTTGGAGTGACTCTGTTAAAAACTTTCTATGCCACTGTGGTGGCATCTGCAATCTTCTATGCAGTCGTCTGCTGGAGGAGGAAGCACTGAGAGAGACAGGAAAAGACTTAACAAACTGGTCAAGAGGTCCAGCTCGTCCTGGACTGCCCCCCGTCACCTGATCATAAGCAGATAGCATTTGCTGGTAACTGCCCAAAAAATATACTGTATGAAATGCAAATTTAATCCTCTACATATCTGTGACGACTGCCATATAACATGACTTAGAGCTCCAGAACCGCTGCTAAATGGAGGTGAGGTGAAACTAAAATTAACCCTAGAATAAACACTGTCGAAGTATTACTGTGGATTATCAGTTATGTTTATTCATGTGGCACAAACTTAATGAGAAAGCAACATTTTTTGCAGTTGAACAGCAATGTTTAGGATTAATGTTTGCTTCTGTTAATGGGTTATTGTGGGATGTAGGACATGTTGCAGCTTTGAAATAAAAAGGTTTACTGATGGTTTGCCTTTGTTTGCAGGATCAAGCATGAGAACATTGTGGCGCTGGAGGACATCTACGAGAGTCCTGATCACCTCTACTTGATTATGCAGCTGTGAGTCCACGTTTTCATTTTTATCCCTCTGTACTTGAGTTTTTGGAAGATTAAGGGGAGAATGACATGCGATGAAGGTGCCAATGCAGGATGCTGCAGTTCACGGATAGCGCCTTAAACTTTTAGGCCACCAGCGTGTGGAATTGTGGGTAAATGGGACCGTCTCCTGTCGTCTCTCAAAGGAGAAGGTTGTGCTTTTCCACGCATTGTGAGCCAAACATTCATAATACTCCATCTCTGTTTTCCACTTTAATCTTCTGCACACCTACCCATCACTACACACACACAAACACAAACACACTTTTCACTTCAGTGACAGCTCTGCTTCGATGACAACATTTCACACACGCAAAAATCCCACCCGTCCTCCCACACACACACAAACACACGGCACAGCTTCAAGGCCTCCATTACATCAGCAGCATCTCCGCTTTGATGGTCAGCTGTAGAGGGAAGCAGGCTGGCCCGTAGCTCACCCAGGGGTGCCCTACTAACCTCCTCTGCAAGGTTACATAAGATGAAAAGTTGGTCTGGAAGTTTGGCAGTCGTACTGGAAACAGTTCAGGTGGAAGCCATGGCTGTAGATTACACAACAGCGGCTATGTTTACAACCCGATGTCAGCGGATTATCTGCTCACCTACTACAAGGCTTTCATTTCTAGGCCATCAGTGGTCCAAATACAGGAAACTACAAGTGAATTCTTGTGGTACTGTAAAACCACAACTCTTCTAGTTTTGATCCAGGACATAAAGTTAATATTTTACCATTAAATGACATTGAACAACTCTTCCACTAAGATTTTGTGGTTGCAGTCTGTCCTGAATCACTGTTGCATCATATACAGTAAGTTGTCCATAGCAAACCAAGAAAACATTCATGTAGTATATGTGCAATATATGTTTGAATTGATTAGAATGGATTCATGTTAATACTTGTACTTAATAACCCGTTTAGCTTCTTCATTTAATATTTCCAAAGATGGAAGAGGATGGTCTAAGAAAACTCAATTACCCTCTACAGTAAACTTTGAGATTCAACTGGATAATTGTGTTTTCCCTGATCTGGCGGAGTTCATGTCACAGCTGCATGTTATAATCAATAAAAAATGTAGCTTGCATGGTTGTTAAAGGTTGCACATTTTAGCCTGAATGAGTGTTTACATATTCTTCACAATGCACTGCAATATTTTCCTCTATTTCATATTCATTCTATTATTTTAAGAAGTTGGACCAGTAAGCTTCAAGCTTTCCAAAGGTTTACAGCAAACAGAGCGTAGTATGGTTAAAAGTTAAAAATGTGGTGGCTCTATTTATGGAATATGATGAAAATGGAGATTAATATGTAAAACTATGTTTTTATTAGTGTGTAATTACATGAAAATAATCTTACTTTAGAATGACCAATTTATATAAACACAAGCCACGAGACCTCTTCTACATAGTATGCCACATTGTATCGCCATCTTTTTCTACAGTAGCCCAGAACGGACAAACCAAACACCAGCTCTTCTAGTTTTTCATTCACTAGGAAGGAGAGGGTGAAACAAAGCAGCTGTAAGTCCACTGTCAGATGCTACTAAATCCTACACGGTTTTCCTTTAAAGTACAAACAAACCCCCGTAAAGGCTTAGAGACAAACTGTGGAGGGAAACTGGCAAATGTGTCAGCGACAGTGGCAAAGAGTGAGAATCAGTGTTGGTGTGTTGGTGTGGCTGCAGTAGTAGTGACATTCTCAGTAATATATTTGTCTTCTAAATAGGTCACAGTGACATAGTTAAGTCAGACCTCACCTGATAATAGAAGCTTTAACTGACATCACTGATATTTAACAGTATTTATGTTCAGCAGCAGGCAGAGTGGTGCATCGTGACATTTTCAGTCCAGGCTAAAGACTGCAATGCACCTGTTGTAGATGTGCATGTACTGTATTATTTCCTTGTTGCTTAAAGGGTTGACTGTATTTTTACCTCAGATGAGAACATCATTATCTGTGGCGGAGCTGTCATCGACCAAAATCCCTGAAAATAGCTTAAATCCAGCTTTGAAGCAACTTTTGCTGAGCAGCAGTCATTGTGGCAACAAGTGACAATTAAGAGATAACGCTAAATGCTAAAACGCACTTTACAGGAGCACAAGTAACGAAGAGTCAGCTGTGAGGAAGAATATTTATCCTGTCCAAAGTTACCTTGTGTAAATTGTCATTTATAGGCACAGTGAACACAGAGATGAATCACGTCTTTGGTAAATTAACAAACACATTCAGCCTTTCGCAGAGCTAAAGTTCCCCAAACAAATCTGCTGGGACGTGTGTTTGTGTGTCACCCCACCTGAAATCCTTCTGTTGGCTAGATTTCAGTCTAAGGTCTTACTCCGGTTAAGCTGTCTACCTCCGATGTTAACCTTTTGATTGAGTTCCCTCTTGTTGTTAATCAACCAGCCAACAGAGCAGTTACGTTTCCTCGCCAGCTGCTGTTTACCACTGTTTGTTCCATACTGTTTATTGCATGAGAAGGAAGTGATAATCCCCGCTCAGTCTTTATTGTTATGTCAATGTGATTTAATGTACTAGGCAGTTCTTTTTAGTGCGATTAATTATGCTGTGGACTTCATTGCCTCTAATTGCAGCTTGAAATTCTCTCACTAGACATTATTAAAGTGAGATAACACCACACACATAAATGACATTTTATTCAATCACGTTGAGTGCAAGTTTTACTGGCATATCATTTCATTTATTCCCGATACTGCAGGTTATGTACAGAGTCAAGTCTTCCACCTGCAGTTTCATTTTACTGCTTTCACTGTGTGTATTTTTCATGCCACTCATTCTGATGGATTGAATAAATTGCTGTCAGAGCAAAAGGATTTAATTCCAACAGGCTGTAACAGGAAAGACCCCACCTCCACTTCTTCATCCCCCTCTACACCTCCTTCCATCCGTGCATCTGTTTTCTCTCCTATCTAACACCATCTGCTCTCCTCGTCTTTGGTTCCGTAGCCTCCTTTCCTCTCTTCTCATACCTTATTTCCGCCGCCATCACCTCTTACCTTTCGCCTGCTCACTTGGATTTTTTCCTTTATCCAATCTTCTCTTTTTTCCACGTACCATCTGCTCATGGAATATGGGTCGGTTTCCATACAGGGTCAAAGGTAACACCTGAGGTAGAACATTTCAGGGTGCCCTCGTGAATTGCAGCAGGTGGCATTATCAGCATGAGAGAGTTTTCTAATGCCGCAAATCATAAAATGTGAAGTAGCTACATTTTTATCTACTGGATCCAATTTAATAAAGTGAAAGCTGATATTGCATTTAAGAAATAATTAGGTTACATACACACTGTACATTATTATGTAGATAATGCAACTGTACACATTTGTTAACCCTTTATCGGGCGAGGAACTACATATGGTCGCTTCCACAGGCTTTAAAAATGGTGGCCCGCGTCTCTCAATAAAGGAGCAGAATCATGTGACTTTCTCCAACCATGTCAGGCTACGTCACAGGTAGTAAAAATTTTTAAAAAGACAAAATTTTTGTCTTCCAAGATGAAACCTAGAGCTGCATTAATCAATATTTTCATATTGACAATGGATCAGATGACTGTGTAATATGAAAGGCATTGGTCATAATGATGACCCCACAGAGAATTATCATCTGACTCTACAATTCATTAGCAGGACCACACGATCAACAACAATCAATACATTTACGTGATTTATTTGCAACACTTGGGTCTGTTGCTGCATTGTTTGGGAGCTTCAGTGGGGAATCCATCGTAGCAGCCCAGACCGCCCTCAGGACCATATGGAGAAGGAAGGGATAGGAGAAAGATGAAGTGGCACTGTTGAGGTCCTGCTCCTGAAACTCTGCTAAAAAGCTTCAAATATTTTCCCCAGCAGTGAGTGGAGACCAAAGTTCAGCTAAAAGAGGAGTGTTGGACTTCAGGTGAATGCTAATGCTGCTCTGTGTGTGGCTAAGCATCTGTCTGCTAACATGTTTACCATATCAACTTTATCAGGCCTTGTTGCTCAGACTCAGGGTCGCCAAAATGTCAATTAATGCAGGCTTAAAGCCCCACTAATTAATTTTCTATACTGACATTAGATCAGATCATTATATTTTGTCTTGTCAGCAACATCTGGCTGTATGGAGTGAATATCAGGGGGATATTGGCTCAGACAAATGCTAATATTGCTTTGTGTATAAATGACCAGCAGATCAGCATGTTCTCCACGGAAATAAAATGTCACATCTTGTGTTTTCAGCTTCTTCTTTTTTTTCGGGCACCAATTGCTGAAAAATGAATGTAGCTTTAATTAAGCAATGCACTCCTTTATCAGAGTATTATCCAGACCCTTCTGCCTTTATCTTCATGCCACTACTTATTCTATTTGACTAGAGCTGCTTTAACATTCTGCATGTGCAGACAGAGAATCAGAGAAATGCTTCACTGTGAAAAACATGTTAAAATATAGAAGAGTCTTGCAAAAGCATCAGACGAGAGTTGTTCTGTCTCCCTTTTCATCTGGCCTCAGTGCTGCAGGCTGCTGTTCTCTAAGCTCCGCGCTGTGGCTTCATCGCCACGCAACCGATCCGCTCAAACATAAGGCCTTTGTGTCCGTCATTTTCTGTCACAGGTGACAGCAGATTGTTCTGTTTAATCACATTTCAGCGGATGTGAAAGTGAGGCTTTCTGCTACACACATTTGAACCTCATTTGTTATAATTATCTGCATTTATTGAGATGTCAGGGTTTTTTTTATTCAGCAGACAGGAATCTCATTTCAGCACTCAGATTTTTGAATATTTTCTGAGTAATTGCGGTGTGGCAGATCGATGCCGTCTGACAGTTTCCTTCGTTTCCCGTTCATCACAGCTTGTCTTACGTAACCTCGACCGCGGGGAGGCAATCAGTCCGTGCTGCTATGAAAATCGATGCAACCGAGTGCAACTTGGGCTTTATATTGATGCTGTTTGTATTGTGAAGTGAGAAACTGGCTTTCAGCAAGTATTTCAGAGTAGACGGCATCTGACAGTGACGAGACTGTCATCAAACCTAAGACAGGATATGTTGCCAATAAATAGATGAGTGTGTGTTTTCTGATTTGCTGCCTCTCAGTTTTGTTTTTCGTGCATTCATAGAAAACCTGAAGCAGCAGGACACAGTATCAGGCTGTCTGCTTCTTTGCTGTTTATAACTGCTGACCGTTGGTTACACAGGTTTTTCCAGCAGTTTGCGTTTCACTTATCAGCCTCAGTTAATTCATGCAGGTGAGGATCATTATATTCATCAAATCAACATCTGAACACACATATCTGTCTTCTACCAAGAGAACGGTGACACATTTTGGAGTTAAAACGTCAACAAACATCTCAGGAAATCAAAGAGAACAGATCTAATAGGTTTATGGGCAGAAGAAGATGATTTGGCTCTGAGTTCCCAAACACTGAAACGTTTATCATCATGACAATGTGTGATCAGACTGTCCATTAAATTGTCCAAATGAAGTATTTCTGACAAATTCAGTAACAAATATTATACATGTATGTAAGTTTAGGTCTGATGCAACTCATAATGTTGCTTTAAACATCAGTGCAATGAAGTGAACATCAGAAAAACTAGTAATGATGATCATCCAGGCCTAACTTCATTTTGTCATGTTCTGCTATACTATATTCCCAAATAACTTAAAGTAGATTTAATGTACATTGATGATGCTCTGTTTAGCCTCAATTTACTCACATTTTTAAATATTAATATTATATATAATATATTAATATTATAACTATTATCTATTTTTTTAATTCAATTCAGTTTCAATTTAGGTTTATTTATATAGCGCAAAATCATAATAGAAGTTATATCATCACACTTTTTATACAGAGCAGGTCCAGACCGTACTCGTTATGATATTATCTACAACAATTCCACCATGAGCAAGCACTTGGTGATGGTGATGATAGATAGCTAGTCTACAGGTAGTTTTCATTCATTCTACAAAATAAGAGTTTTTTTTTTAAATTTCATTTCATTTCTGTCCATTGTTTTAGTTGTTGCATATGTTCAAAGTCTCCAAGTACGATGTCATTATTGATCTATTTCTCAATAGCTTTTTAACAGTGTTAGTCAGGTTATGTTTACACAAATTAGGAGTTTAATATAATTACTGTAATTATAGTGTTTATATTACAGCGTCCACAGGATTACCTTAATCTGATTTAAGTGTTTGTGTGAACAAAGATGGGCTGGACCAAAGAAAGCAGAGTGAGGGTGTAAGAGCAGCCTTAGACACAGAGAGGCTTTCCTCCCTTTATGGCATCTAATCCCAGCTCAGTATCTCCGGTCAGACCCCCGACTCTCTGCTGCGATGAGTTAGTCAGGTCCCAAGACTGTAATGACTCTTCATCTCTGTCACCATGAACAACATGTATCACACGTACACACACACACACACACACACACACACGCTTGGAAAGAAGGCCTCCTGTCAGCCATGATGCATAACCTTGGCCTCGAGAGAGCAATGCGACCGCCTGCCTCTAAACCGATCCACTGACAGAGGAGAGATGGATGTAAGGATGGAGAAGGGGAAGGAGGGAGGAGCACTGAATGTGGAATAATATGAAAACCTGAAATTCATCCATCAGTACTCGGAAAGCAGATGACTCTACTTCAGAATCATTTAGTGCTTTGGGAAAGTGCTTCATCAGTAAAGTGTGACTTTTCTTGAATTTGTGAAAGTGGAAGAAAAAATACAAAAACAGGTGTCTCCACTTATTTTGGCTAATTAGACTCATTTCAATTTGAAGAGAGTCTTCCTTATTTACAGTAAGAAAAGCACAGGTGTAACTGACTGAGGAATACTGACGACTGCATCCTGTTTAGCTGCTTCAGTTTTAGTCCTCGTATTGTTCCTGCTGGCTCACCATCACACTGTCATGACTTACTGGGACACCTGAACAAAACAGAACCATTGTTAAGCCCTTATTGTACAACAGTTTATGCCACTACTGAGAGACTGAGCTGCAGCATTAAAGACAACCAACAAAAATAACAGATTGATGTCTAGTCGGTAATCCTTTTTAGAATAACATGAACCATTAAGAGTGATGGAGTACAGGTGGCATGTGTGCCGAACTGAAACCACACTCGACTAAACGCAGTGACGCAAAGTCTGTACGCGGCCACACTGTGATCAGGAGAGCTTCAAGCAGCCTTAAGAAGCGAAAACACTCCTTTGATGGACATTGGAGGTGGAGGGCCTTTAAAGGTCACGACAAAAATGTTTGTTTTATGTTGTAGAAACATTGAAAAGTGAGGACAAGTGGATTTACTTTAAAAAGTTCCTCATTGTTTTTCAGGGTGTTTCCTTGTTATCCTTAACATTCCCAGTGACATGTTTTCTGTTTTCATTGGTTTTCTGACTAGCAGGTTTCTGAAGAGCTGTTTTGAAGCCAAAAAGCTGGCTACCGCCATGTTGGCTGTACTGCTTCTTCCATCTCCTGGCTGATCTAAATATCAGCAAAGACGTGACCTGAGGCGAGTGTAATGACGCCTGGATGCCATCTGTAGCAGCACCCACCTGTCAATCAAAGCAGCCAATTCTGCACTGTTAATTCTGCATAACTTTAAGCCTTAATATCATTTGAACAGGTGAGTTGTATATAAATTCACCCTCAGTACAGTTGTCATGAACGGGAAAATTAGCTACAGAGACCAAAACTGTTTTTTGAACCAGGCTTGCTCCTGCCACAGTGTGCATCCTTGGAGCTCACTCTTTCATTTACTCCACCATCACCACTCTGATAGTTTCTTTAGTGAGCATAAATTATGATTTTGGACTCATAATCATCATGATTTTCTCTGAACCGTCATCTATGAAAAGTAATGAATAAATTGAGAGTATGACCTTTGACCTCCTTACTGTTGGATGTTTTGCGACGTGTCAAATGAGAAAGACTGAACTGACGTAGTTTCAGTGGCTGAGTGTGTGTGTGTGTGACATTGTGTTAATTGTGACCTTGTACATGTACGTTTGTGTTTTACATGCCTGTCTTAGTGCGTTTGCGTGCCTGTGTTTGCTTTTAATGTGTGTGTGTGTGTGTGTGTGTGTGTGTGTGTGTGTGTGTGTGTGTGGTTCTGCCCTCGCATCTGTATATCTGTGCCAGTGTGTATGTGTGTGTGTCCCCTTGTGTGCTGTGTGGGTGCTCCTGTCTGATTGCCATGGTCTCCTTACGCAAACGCTTACGCAACCATGCAGCCTGGTGGCTGATCTGTGTGTGTGTGTGTGTGTGTGTATGTGCGTGCTCGTGTCCGTGTGTGTGTGTGTGTGTGTTTAGCCCTTTCTTGTCATTCCCAGACATGACTGCCTATGAAACCCAACCAGTCAGTGTCCTCTTTGAAGAGAGAAAGGATTAGCAATTAATTCTGAGCTCTCTTTTTTTTTCAGAAACTTCATTAGAGTTTAACTTCCACGGGCTCTAATCAGATCTGTCGCCGTGACGACGCCCCACAGATATGCCGTGTGTGCGTGCACGCACGTGTTTGCCTTTGTGTATCTTGTGTGTCTGCGGTGGTGTACGCGCACGTTTGTGCCCACTAGTGCATATTGGAGCTTGTGTGTGCAGATGCCCGTGTGTGTCCTTCATTATGCTTTCAAGTAGAAAGACGCAGTGTATAGAGAATACTTCAAGGTTACTACTACTACTACTGCAGTTACTACTTCTTTTGCTACAGTTTGTCCACATTAACATTTAGATGAAATGATACTGTCCTCCAGCAGGGGGAGCTAAGTGTCCATAACGCAGACGGTGAGGCAGGTCCCATCTGTACATGCTGTATTTATACCTGAACAAGTCATTTCATGTGGTCTGGAGTCCTAAAACATCAGAATAAATGCTGCAGGAATCTGCCAGAGGGAGAAATTACAGATTCACCTTTTTACATGTTTTTCGTGGGTCAAATGTGACTTTTTTTTTTTTCAGCATCGACAGGTTTCATCCTCTGCTTTCACAGAGCTGCACCGCAGTCATGTCAGAATCCTTTGACAGGACCTTTGATGCCTTTCAAAGACAGATTTTAACACTGACCAGAAGTACTAAATGTGTGTTTTTTTTTTGTCGGTATGGGTCAGAAGAAGATGCAAACATTTTTCTGGAATGGAAAATGTTGACACCCATCAACAACAAGTTTTAAGATCAGGAGATCAGGACATGAAGGACGTCTACCTGACTGAAAGATTTTGGATTTATGGTATCTGTGAAGATGCACTGAAACGTTTGCAAGGTCCATTGAGCAGTACACGAAGGAATCTCTGAAATATATATTTTTGAATTTAATAAATGAATGTAGTAACAAGTAATACTAACAATACTAGAAGAAAATACTGAAACTATGACATTCTGTAATGTTTTGTTTCAATATCATCCTGATCCATAGTCATATTACATTCATGCAGGTAGCGTGCATACATCCATGATTAGTTACAAGCTAAAATGTGATGGGGAGATAGTAAGCAGAGGTCAAATGTTAAACCTGTAGTTACAACTATTTCTACTATTCTTACTCATAAAACAGCTGTCATATCAATCAAGGAATAATCTATTATTTGATCTACTATCAGAGACCTGCATGGGAAACAGAGAGAGGTCAGGAAAGTTGTTAAATCCAGCTGAAGATGAAAGAAAGGAAACCCTTTCTAAGAATATATGAGGATGCATATTTCAGCTTTTATCACTCTTTCATGATCATGTTACAAGGTATGGTTGATGCTGCAGGGCATATGAATGTTGTGTGTGTCTGTGGGTGGGTGTGTGTGTGTGTGTGTGAAGTAGCACATGGCTCACAGCTTCCACACACTCTTAGCTGGAAACATCTACAGCTCATAAATTACCAGAAATGTCAACCCAGCAACCCCCCAAAGCCTGTTACGAGTTACTGCTGTGTGTGTCTGTGTGTGCGCGTGCGTGTGTGTGTGTCTGTGTGTGTCCACGACAGAGTGTGTGCATGCTTGCCAATGTTTTTTTAACAAACACACACTCCTTCTCATTGTGCAGGGTGTCTGGCGGCGAGCTGTTCGACCGAATCGTGGAAAAAGGTTTCTACACAGAAAAGGATGCGAGCACGCTGATCAGACAAGTCCTTGATGCTGTGAACTACCTGCACAAGATGGGCATCGTACACCGAGACCTGAAGGTACTGTAACACACACACACACAAATGCACCCCCCCCCCCCACACACACATTATAAAGATTATTTTTTTGGCCTTTTCAAGCTTTATTTTGATAGAGACAGCTGAAGAGTGACAGGAAATGTGGGGAGAGAGATGGGGAATGACATGCGGTAAAGAGACACAGGTCTGATTTGAACCCTGGGCTGAGCAAGGACTGAGCCTTCACACATGGGGCGGCTGCTCCACCGACTGAGCTAAGCGCTGCCCCCCCCCTTCCACATTTTAAATTCACACGAGTGGTTCATTCTTACTTAACAGCCTATGATTTACTGCAGCAATAAGGGAAATGGCTTGACACTTGCAGTGCATTGTGGGTCAGGACGGCGTGTGCCGGCTGTTAGAAGAGATGGGATTGGTCAGAATGACCTCCATAAACCAGCACAGTGTAAAATGAGGAAGAAAAGAGGGTTAAAAGAGGTTGCATTTACATTAGCTGCTCATATTTTTCTCTTAAAACTAGAAAAACGAAAAAAAGAACTTGATTCTTCTTCTATCTTTCTCTCCGTCTGTTTCTTACAGCCAGAGAACTTGCTGTATTTTAATCCCCAAGACGGGTCAAAGATCATGATCAGTGACTTTGGTCTTTCCAAGATGGAGGGCAGCGGTGATGTCATGTCTACCGCCTGCGGCACACCGGGATATGTGGGTAAGTTAGTCAGCCTTCCCTGGCCTCCAACAAACAGTCTGTAACAGCCATCTACCACAGCGTACTGTCGTGGAAACATTTGGACGAAAAAAAAACCAAATTCTTCTGAAGAGATAATTAAACTAAGTCTGTTGCTGCTGGTCACACTTTCCATCCTGGTACAGCACATGTGTGGGATGGCAGTGGCTGGCAAATCAGCTACTTGAGACTCATAGTAATTCATCAAACAATTACTATGATTCCATTTCAGATATTGGTAAACAGAAAGCAGGTGACTCACTTCGACGCTCATTCTGCAGGCTCAAATGACACCTAGATTTTAGTAGCGAGATAACTAAGCTGATGTTAGTTCTGTGAGTTGGTTGTTGGTTGTAAAGACTGTCTCCAGCTGTCTTTTTATTGTCTCTTTCTGACTGTTTTTAAAACCAGAACCATTTAAAGGGGTCTTAAATATGCTCTTATTGGCTACATACATGATATAAAGACAAAAAATAACACCCTCACCTGCCAATGATTCATGTAGAAGACATTGAAATAAACAAGCAGCACTATTCTGTTCCTTTATTGCAATGTAGTCTGTCCTACTATGAAAAGTATAACACTACACAACCCTGTTTAGCTGCTAAGCTTACATACTTGGACAAGCAAGACAAAGCTCAGATTTACCGTTTGTATTTTCAAACATTATGTTTAACGTTACAGAATGAACAATGTGTTAGACGAATGTCATGCTGTCTTGGATAACATGTTTCCTGGTGTTCTCTTTCACAAGTTCTTTATTGGTTTTTACATCACAAAATGTCAGCACTTACACACAAATGTATAGTGGACCTCTAAGTTACTGTATGCTGTTAGACTATTCGATATCATTTCCTTTCCTTTCGCTCAAATAAACCCACCCTCCAGCTCGGCAGCCATCCATCTAAAGTCTTTACGAGTCCGACTGTAATCAGGCATTATGAATTTTGTAGAATAGCAGCTATCGTTTACATTACAACAAAATTGTCATACTGATGACAAACGATCACATCACACATTGAAAACACAGACTGTACAGACTAAACTAAACTAAGGGAAATAAACAAAACAAGGAATAAAATAAAACAATAAAAAATGACCAACAAGAGAAAAAAGATACCAAAATGAAACATTGAGGTGGGGTGAAGGTAAGGATTGAAGATGGATGGGCTTAGAGGGTTAAACTTGAAAATCCAGTGAAGAGCCAAACAGAGCTGCTCGCGTTAGTGTTAATTCTGATAGCATCTAGGACCTGCCTTTCAGTGGTGAAACACTACATTGTGGATGCGCTACTGTGAATGGGCTTTTTTTAATGTAACCTGTAACCACACATAATAATGCAGGAGGAAATGGTTCTTGGCCTTATAAGCTGAGTTATTACTGTACGTAGTGTGCCTAGTCAGCTGCAGTTAAACCAAGCAGCAACCTCCAGGGCTGTGAAGTGAAGCCAATCTGGAAGTGCCAAAAACTGCAGTTCCTCAAACAACCACTTGAGGCTGGCTACAGAATGAGTCAGTCTCCATAAGTCCCCATGTTAAATGTACAACTTCACAGCAGAAATAAACATGTTTACAGCCTGGTACAAAAAACAGTTTTGGTCTCTATAGCTAATTTCCCCATTCATGACAACTGTACTGAGGGTGAATTTATATACAACTCACCTGTTCAAATGATATTAAGCCTTAAAGTTACACATAATTAAGAGCGTGGACACTGTGAATGACAGGTGGATGCCGTTACAGATGGCTTGTTTGAGTAACCAGGCTTCATTCAGCCTCAGGTCAACCGAGGCTGCCGATTTTTTGATTTGTCGGGAGGCAGCAGAGCCAGGACTGCCAAGATGGCAGCGGCCAGAGCCTCAAAATGTGTCATGATGTCACAGATACAACATCCATTCTTTATGCTGTCTGTGAGTTAAACACACTGTTTAGTCCAAACCAGTTTTCGGCTCTTGTCTTTTTGCTTGATGCACAGGACAGGAAATTGATTTGCATTTTGTGTTGGAATCAGTGTCATGGTTTGGTGATGGAGGTCAGAGCTCAAGCTGTTTTTATTTCTCATTATGTCACAACATGTCAGTGTCGATATGAGCCGAGCTGACTATGATTTCTGCAGGCATCAAATCAACAGAACACATGAAATATTCAGAGCGTGCATGTTGTTTCCATCTGACATCATTTATACTTCCTGTGTTGTCTTTGTTCAGTCACTGTGATCTGAAGCAGCGTGCGTGTGCGTGTGTCAGCATAGTCAATCTGTGCACCTCACACACGCTCACCAATCATGCTTATCACTTCCTGACAGACCAACACCCCCCCCCCCCCTGCGCAGTCAACATGGAGCCAAACAAAACGGATGTGTGCTAGTATAAATGTGTGTGTATGTATACATACTTTCATATATATTTTTAGTTTTATGTGTGTGTGTGCAGTCGAGTGCATCTTCCTCTGTGCGTATACATGCATTTGTTTGTGTGTCCGTGTGTATGTGTGTGTGTTGTTACAAGACACAGATGTTCAGTGTTGACAGCACACACACTTCCATGTTTGAACACAAACAGACTGGTTGTTCTGACAAACTCTCATAAACAAATCTGTCATAGAAACACAGACAGATACATAAATAACATTTTGTTGAAACTTCTGAAATTGATTTTGCAGCGCTCACATGGGGCCAACTTCACTACACTCGGCCGTGTGTCATGTTGTGTTGAGTTTTAAAAGTTATGTCAGCTGCTCATAAACCGCCTCCTTCTCTTCAATTTTTTATTTTTCAACCTTTGAATTCGTGAAGAGACACTAATGCTTCAGATATGCGCATGGAGGTGTCCACACACACACGCCACACTCACACCAGCCAGGATTTGACTTTAAATGGTCAAACCCTGGCATCATTCTCTGTCTCTTTCGTCATACGACTCTCCTCTCTAATCCATCTATCCCACCCATCTCATTCTGGGCTTCACCGACGACCCCCGAACCTCCGCAGAGGTTTGCTTGGCCACAAGGCATTTCCACACCAGACAATGAGTGTCTAAATATAACTCCAACACAACCAAATGAAAACCAGACCTGAACGACGAGCATGAGCACGTGCATGTGCAGTTTTTGTTTTCCTTATGAAGAACTTCCATTGACAAAATTGGGCCCATAGAGTTCACAGGGGATGTGGAACTGCTGCTGATTGTTTCACTGTAAGCAAATGCTGATATATTTACCACAGCCTGAGATCGGTTCATTAACTGATGACAGTTCACCATAATGCATGAACCCTAACCTAAACTGAACTCATAGCACACAGTAGGCCTGGACACTATGGAATGAATAGGGGCTTGAAATTCCTGGAAAGGTGCACGTTCAGTGGTGACCTCGAGCTGCACGAGCTGGTGTGACCAAAAACATCACCCATTTTTGAACTTTTAATCACCCTGATAAATCACAATTCCTTTCTCTCTCCATGACACAGAAATCTATGAGTTTACACGCATGAAGATCGATCCCTCTCAAGTCCCCCAACAACCTGTTTAAACAGGAGTTACGTGAAATTTCAGATGTCATGGTAGATTTGATGGAGCACGTCCTGTCAAAATATCTGCTGAATCTGTGCTGATCAACTATTATACGCATTAGCTGCTACACTGTAACAGTCTTCCAATGGTATGACCTTTATTTTAGACCTGGCTGTGTGCAAGAATGGCACCTTATACATGTAATATAACAGCATATGTTCTCAAATTCATATATTCAACATAATAAATATGTGCAAGAGATCTAAGAGTTCAGCGCTTTTGTCAGATTCCTGTTCGCTCGATAGCTTTTACCGTGAAGCAGCTGCAGGCACACAGTTTATTCAGCACTCAATCAAAGCAACAAAAAAAAAAACTACTGTTTCTGACATTTAAGCAATATTACATGAGAGGGTGTGCTTTACTGCCATTATTGGCATGACAGTGACAGCGTTCAGGCCCGAGGCATTTGTGTCTTACTTGTTTATCGTGTATTTCTTCAGCAAAATTCCAATAAGAAGTGTTACATTTCAAAAGCCATTGACAGATATACTTTGATCTGATTTTACTGATTTCTTCCCAACCAAAAGCTCATGAAAGCTGAAAGCTCATGTTAACAAGACACAAAATAGAACAAGAAAAACATTTCACATGACTACCATACTTTAGAAATGTACTCTCTATCAGCACAATTGACTGTAAACTCACTTATTGAAGTAGTGAGCACCAGACACAATGACCTCAGTGCGTAAAAATGTCCTAATTCTTAATCCAACAAAACAAGAACACACACACACACGCGCGCGCACACACACACACACACACACACCTTCACAATGAGTCAGGGTAGACCTATAAACAAAGCTAAGCACTCTGATTCAGCACATGTGTGCAAAGTTTATATTTTGCTCCAGATATGAGTGGTATTTCTTCATATCTTGATGTGTGTGTGTGTACATGTGCCAAACCTATTTTTGAGCCAACCTGTGTGTGTGTGTGTGTGTGTGTGTGTGTGTGTGTGTGTGTGTGTGTGAGGTGATGTTATGGTGAGCTCACTGTCATTAGTAATTTGCTCTGTCTGAGGCTCAGTAATGAGCTGCAGAGGAAGGTCAACACCAGCAGTAGAACAACAGAAACATCAAATTAAAAAAAAAAAGATTTTACAAACCAGCTTTATGTTGAAATAGAGGAAGAAGACTAAACACACAAAACATAGTCTTTAAATCATGACATGATTGCTTCATCTGGGCTTTTGTTTTGGGTTCATCCTCCCTTTAGGGTTACGAGTCTTTTTCAGGCGTGAGAATCTTTACCTCCTGCGGAAATTTTCCCACCGCTAACCAAACAGACATGTGATTCTAATTTGGACAGACCTGGAGAGTCTGCGTATTTTCTCTGTTTTCAGGCTCATAAAACGGCTACAAATTTGTGTAAAAATCGCACAGCACTTTTAACTAGACGTCAAGCTGACAAGAAAGTAAAACGCTACTGAAAAACAGATTTTGGCTGAGTGAAACACCAAGCTACTGCAAAATGGAGTCACATGAGCACAGTAGCAGCAAAAAAGTAGCAAAAAAAAAATCTGCGTAGCCAAAACAAGTAGCTGAGGCTAACCGATGTCTTCCGTTCACTTTCAGCTCCGGAGGTTCTTGCCCAGAAGCCGTACAGTAAGGCGGTGGACTGCTGGTCCATCGGAGTGATCGCTTACATCCTGTAAGTATAAACTGGTCTTCTTTGTATTACATCACACCGTTCAGTGAAGTTTTAACCAAGCAACCTGACTGACATCACCACACTTTCATAGTTTACATTACTCCGTCGCCAGGACTCACCAAATGTTCTAGCTGGTTTCGACCAAATTCAGCAATAAATGTTTTTTTTTTCTCTTTCATAACTGTGACATCTGTGCTGCTTAACAGATGTCGGCTATTTGTTACATTTTCCATTGGCAGTCCAGGAGAAGCTCTGAACCATATTTTACTTTCAGAATGTATTTTTATTCCAGCTGTCCACACAGTAAACAGTGCAGAGATGGGTGCGTGTGCAAACTTAGAAATTTGCTGAATAAATCAGTGTAATGAATGGAAGCACACAAAGATACATTTTGTTTGAAAAAATATATATATTTACCTGAACGCAGTTTTGTGTTATTGTCAATGAAAATGTGAAGTTACACTTCAGCTTTACAGCTTTACAGCTTTTGCTATACTTAAAATAAATAACATGGTCTCATTTGATCTACAGTGTGGTTACACTACATCTGCTTTGTGAACATTACAAATAATAGTGATCTAATAGTGTCTTGAAATAGAAGATATACTATCTCTGTAGCAACCCAAAAATTATAAATGGATAAGTGGACTTGTCTGTTGGCTTGAATCTCTTTGGACTCTGTCTTGACTTGGACTCAAAACTCTGTGGACCCAGACTTAACTCAGTCTCAACTAGTGCTGTCTTTGACTCGGAAAAGGTGGTCTTGACAGCAGCACTCTGAAGTTAATTACATTGAAAATCGTATTGATTTGGACTTTTGCTTTGAGACTCTGAGATTGGATTCCAGTGACTTTGACGAGCCAAAATGTGAGCTGTGAAGAAGGCCCTGCTCTTTAACCAGAGCAGCCAGAACAAATGGAAACACCTGTGAGGTTGTGAAAGGCCATTAAAAACATCTTTACTATTTAGTAAATGTATGGTCACCCCTGGAAATCTTACCGATGTGGATTGTGACAATTCAAAATGAATCTTTTGTTTCTACTTCACAAAACGTTGATTACGTTTGTAAATCTCAAAGAACACCAGTAAATGATATTTCCACTCCGCAGAGTTGAACCTCCATCAGATGAATTAAAAACAGCTCCACATCTGTCTTCTGCATCACGTAGGAATCTGTAACAGTGCATCTATTGAAAACAAGAGTCAGACACACTCATGACACAGAATGACTCACCTCCAGCTAACACACACACAAAACCACTGGCTAAGTTGTGAGGTATTACAAACCCATAAAACCCAACGACACTTGAAACCACCATCACTCTCTTTCATGGAGCTCTTTAGTGCTGTTTTGTTTTTCATGCACTAGCAGCTACAGTAACTGTTAGCAATGCTAGTTTTGTATATGCTAATGTGTTCATCAAAGGTCACGTAGCACGACTCTGCTCTGAGGCTGAACTAGCATTGGGCCCACGTGTGTGTGTGTGTGTGTGTGTGTGTGTGTGTGTGTGTGTGTGTGTGTGTGTGTTGATGATGTTGCTTGTGTGCCGTCATCAGAGCCAGATGGAGCTCTGCTAAATTGCCTTGTATGGATATGGAGCTGCAGGCTGGACTTTTGTTTTTCTTTTGCCGTGTCACCACCACCCCCCACCTCTGACCACAAATGAAAGTGTGTGTGTGCACGCGCGCGTGTGTCTTCAGAGCATGACCACTAATGTGTGTATACAATGCTGTTGATGCCTGAAGCCACCGCTTTAATTACTTCAAGGTGTGTGTGTGTGTTCCTCCATCTGTATTACTATGTGTTTGTAAGTGTGTGTGAGTGTTTGTGCGCTCCACCTGACAGACATTATTAACTTGAGTGTGAGGTCATATCAGGGGTCAGAGGTCAGCAGCAGGTTAATGGGACGCATGCGAGGTGGCAAAGATGAAGGCACAAACCACTGTGTGTTTAACAGGCCTGTCATGTGAAAAGGACTCTCCCTCTCCTTTTCATATTACAGTATATAAACTGATGTGTGTGTGTGTGTGTGTGTGTGTGTGTGTGTGTGTGTGTGAGAGAGCGAGAGAGAGAGAGAAGGATGGAGGCTTCCTACTGGCAATTAGCACAATTAGCGTTGGGATTCAGACCTTGTTAGCTTTTAGCTGCTGCTCAGGTGGAAAGATCACATCAGGTAATCAGCCATGATAATCACCTGGGATCCCAAGTGTGTGTTTGTGTGTGTGTGTGTGTGTGTGTGTGTGTGTGTGCGTGTGCGTGTGCGTTCAGTGGGATGAATGGTGAAAGACGGCTGAGTCTCCAACCAAACGTGAAAGGAGAAAAACAAAAGGGAAGCATCTCTTCACACCACGAAGAACCTGAGTTTCTTCCTCATGTGTATTTGTAGGTTTGTGTGTGTGTGTGTGTGTGTGTGTGTGTGTGTGTGTGTGTGTGTGTGTGTGTGTGTGTGACTGATGGAGTGGAGGGTCAGCTGAGTGATAGGTGAGTCTTTGACCAACAAAGAAACCAGAAAAACAAATGAAAAGTCTTACCTTCTTCACGGCAGGCAGAATATTTCTTTCTTCCCAGTGTGTTTTTCTTTCATTGATTTAGAGCGTGTATGTGAGTGTGTGTGTGTGTCTGTGTGTATCGATGGAGAACGGCATTTT
Source organism: Protonibea diacanthus (assembly GCA_028641955.1). Taxonomy (NCBI): domain Eukaryota; kingdom Metazoa; phylum Chordata; class Actinopteri; family Sciaenidae; genus Protonibea; species Protonibea diacanthus. The sequence goes on along the minus strand of CM053997.1, from coordinate 2,690,336 downwards.
AATGAGTTTTTATGAAAATCTCTTGGTGCATCCAGAACTTTGATAATGAGGTTCAGATGATGTTTTTGGTCGAGCAGCTGCTCTGCTGTTGGCTCAGTTCTGGAGAATCAGATTGGCGCTTTAGTAATCTCATGGTAACCTGATTAAGGTGATACAGCCAACTACTGCCAACAACACCACGAGTGAAGGAGCTGTCACATTAACCACCGCTGTGACTAAAATCACCAGTCCCCTGCCACACACTGGACACCATTAACAAACTCAGACAGTTAGAATAAACCGGCTCCATCCAGAGCAGGGCTGGAATGGAGTAATCACGTTTAGTGTTGTAGAGACAAACACCTCAACATGTGTATTATGATTTATCCACTGAATCAATTAGTAAATGGACAAATGAATGTTTGGTACAATATAAAATGAGTTAATGTATCAACCAATGAATGAATGAGGAATAGACTTAATGAATGATCTGATTAATGAATCAATGAAGAGAAGAAGGAACGGTTGACTGAGTAAACCTCTCGTCTGCAGACTGTGTGGTTATCCTCCGTTCTATGATGAAAACGACTCCAAGCTCTTTGAACAGATCCTGAAAGCCGACTACGAGTTTGACGCACCGTACTGGGACGACATATCTGACTCAGGTAACTCTTTATATTACTCCTCCTCCTCCTCCTGCTTCTCTGTCCACCATGCTGCACATATGGATCACACACCACCTCTCCATCACAGCCTCTGACGTCATCTGGAATGAATGTATTTAGGAATGTGTGTGTGTGTTTGTGTGTGTAGGGTCATCAGTCACCACCAGCAGCTATGTGTAAAGCCTGGCAGTAAAACCAGCTTAGTGTTTGCTGGAAACCAGTCCAGCGTGTGTGTGTGTGTCGATGGGGGATAAAAAGTATTTATGTGCTGTCAGGTAAGGCCTTGTGTTTCCAAGAATCAGGTTTACTCAGAGTTAGGTGGTTTACCAGACACCAGGCAGCTGCACTTTGCAGATTTCTGTTTGTAGAATACCAAGACTGTTTCAGCTTATTACTGGCAGCATACAGTAGCTATGGAGATGACTATTTAGTTTGGACTGAGAGATCTCAACAACTATTGGACTGACTGACAAGATGTTGTGCAGATCTCCATGGTTCCCAGAGGATGAATGCTAATGACCTCAGGCTTGAAAATAATGACATCGTCATAAGCCTCAGCTGCACTTTGTGTTTAGTGCTAATTAGCAAATGTTAGCATCCTAACATGCTAAGATGGTACGTGATGCTCATTAATGCCATTGTCAGCATTGTGTTTTGAGCATGTTAGCATTTAGCACAAGGCACTGCTGTGCCTAAGTGCAGCCCCACAGAGCTGTTAGCATGGCTGTAGACTCTTCTCTTTATGTGTTACAGATGCTAGCTGACGCCAACAAAAACGCCACGCAGGTGGACATTCAATGTTCAATCTGACTGAACTGTCGCTGATTACCAGTGTTATCTGTGTAACAGATTTTAAGTAGATCACACCGAGAATTCTTTCTAAACACTGTTTCAAGTTGTGTTTGTGTGTCTAGAGTTACACACACTTTATGGCCTTTTTTCATGTGCTTTCCTCACAGCCAAGGATTTCATCAGCAGCCTGATGGAAAAAGATCCAGCCAAGCGTTTCACCTGTGACCAGGCACTCAGACACCCTTGGTGAGAAACACACACACTCATAAATAATGTCATACACAGGCTAACAAAAAGGCATACAATCAATATGGATATTGATTTACAGTCAGGAGTGTTAACAGAAGATTTGTGTACATGTGTATGTCAGGATCGCCGGGGATACAGCGCTTTGCAAGAACATCCACGAGTCAGTCAGCCGACAGATCAGGAAGAACTTCGCCAAGAGCAAATGGAGGGTAAATGTTTACGGCACTTTATTTTCCGTGGCAGCAGACTTTTGTGTTACGACTCCTCAAACAAGATGAATCACTCTGTCGTACTAACCTGACTCGCCATATGTTCCTGGAGTTGACCGTCATCATCCACCACAAGAAGAGCAGATAATCTGCAGACTTGAAACAAATTCCGCTTTCTTTAAGAAGTGCTCATCTCACAGTATGTCGCTTTCCGCTCCGGGTGTTAATACTTCATCCAGTTTATGTAATATTTGAACCTCAGATGTTTTTAATGGAAGGTAAGCTGCAACAGAAGATCATATCATGGTGTTTTTGTTTTTTTTTTTGCACTAGTGCCAGTTCATTGAAAGCAGATTCTGGTCTGTAACTTCAAAGTATGACATGAAAAATCACTTTTTTTATTTTTTCAATGACATAAGATTTAAAAATCCCAGATATAATCACACCCATGAAACAGTATATTAATAGTGTGGCAACCTCCTGCTGAACCAAAGGGTAGACATACAAACCTCCATGACTAAAACCATTCCAGATTTTTGAACAATCTGCTGCTCCCCGCCTCTCCCAAACTGATATTTTTTGGGTTCACACCCTTCATCATATAAAATAAACAAGATGCTGTTAAAATGCTGTTTACGAGACAGAAATTGAGGAAACTTCTCTATTTCTTTTCTTTTTTTTTTTCCATCTTCCCATTTCCTTCCTCTCCTCAGCAAGCGTTCAATGCCACCGCCGTGGTTCGGCACATGAGGCGGCTGCAGCTTGGCAGTAGCAGCATGGGGAGCAGCATGGACGCCTCCAACCCGCTGACCAGGCCGGCTCAGACGCAGAAGCAAGCCCAGACGGGCCAGAATCAGCCAGCTCAGAGCCAAAACGTGGGCCAGGCGGCGCAGAGCCAGAGCACCAACACGGCCGCCAGCAAAACTTCTTCCATAGACAACAACATAGCAGCTCCTCGCAAGGAATGTGAGTAGGAGTCAGTAATATCAGTGGCACCAGGAAGTCAAGGGAACATATGTTTATGGCAAAAAGTTTGTTTCCCCCACATGCACAGCCCCATCTGTAGTAAGAGTGATACTCCATATGTACATTAAGAGGTTGGAGGGTGAAGCCTTAAAACCAAAAACACAAGCAGAAATGTGAGGAATGTATTAAAGACTCTCATCTCACATGTTAGCATGCTAAGCTAACCAGCTAAGCTAACTGCCTACTAGCCCAACATTGCTCTGAAGACCAAGGAGCGCTGTTTTATATGCAGGTAAAGGTTATGTCAGAAAAACAAACTTTTCACATTAGCACCACACTGCAAGAGTCTGTCCTGAATGCTGCTACAGCAGAGTGTGAGCATTAGCAGCTCTGTCCTGCTTTTGTTTACATTTCAGTAACCCTATCCAAACTCATTATCTGAGGGGGTGGTGCGCTCACAATGGTTAGTCCTCATTCTCCAAAGTAAAACAGAGTTTGAAAAGCAGATGATCTGACATTTTCCTTGTCCAAGTATTTAAGCTAAGCAGCAAAATAGTGTTAGGTTACAATGAAAGAACTCATTTTATATTTTTCTCATCATAGTTAAAATACTAAGGCTAAAGGCCAAATGCCACCAGGTACAGATGTGACGTGTTCCATGTGCACCCGTTCCAGTCTATGTTTTAAATGCCACTGGTACCGGACCATCAATCTGCACAGAGCAGCTCGTGCTGGCAGGAAGTCAGACACAGAAACAGGATAGAGAATCTAGTTGATTTTCAAAATCAATGCAAACTTCTGCTCGTAAAAAAACATCCAATAGGAAAATAATTTAATTACGTAGCATACTCACAGATTTATAAGCACATAAACCAAGAAAAATAATTGAATGCAAGCAAGTTAACAAAGTCTTATGGACCAAAACAGCATTATGGTCGCGATGTGAAGGAGACATAACTAGCTCTACACTGCAATACAGGAAAAATACTGTTTCCATGTCTTCTACATTTGTTCACAGCTTTTTGGCACCTGTCCATTTTAGCCTCTTTTAGCATGATATCATGTATGTAGCCATCACATCCATATTTAAGATTTTAAAGTGAGTCGGCTCAAAACTTGATCATCAAATCAGTCAATCAGATTATGAAGTTAACGTCGGTTTAATTATTACCTTTATTAATACTCTATAATAATAATATTAAGAGTAACTAAAGGAAGCGTAGCTTAGAGAGCTTAGCTTACAGCATTTGAAAGTAATTCATGCTGCTCATCCATCTGTTGACTCTTGTCTCAGGTGTAACCGTCACACCCTGCAGTCTGGCGTCTGCAGCTTCTTCTCCCGCTGCAAGCGCCGAGCTGAACCGGCCACATCCCTCAGCGGTTCCAGCCCCGGTGCTCACAGAGACCAAGTGACGCCAGGTCCCGCGGGGAACCAGCTGGGAGGCCACGGCGCTGTGAGGCAGAGAGAAGGAAATAGACGGGAGGACGACAGGAGAGGAAGAGGATCCCCCTCTTCTTCTTCCCTCCCTCTCCTCACTGCATTTCCACTTGGATGCGCCCACCCAGCCAGTTCCCTGCCCTGCTCCAGGGAGAGCAGAGGACTTTACCTCCACCCCACCGATTCAAGACACACAGCGCCATACTGTATGCACACCAACCACCACCCACCCACCCACCAGGACGCCGTGTAGGATTCTTCCTGCCACAGCGACAGCTCGGCCACTGACTCTCATTGAGGATGTTTGAATGGCGGGCTTTGATTGGTTGCTGTTGGATGATAAATGGGTGTTAACTGCTGCCAGCTTGAGCAGTAATTGGTGGTTCATGGTGGGGCCGGTGGTATTGTATTATTCAATGTCAGTCAACATCAACTTCCCTCTTGAATCTGGTCTTTCCTGCGCCACTTTATTTAGCTTTTTTTCCAAATTACTGTAGGTTTGACTGTTGGCAACTGGATTGTTTTATTGTTTATTATTACTGTTGATTTTAAAGGTGGTATGTGTAATGTTTAAAAGGCAAACATCATTGACAAATTAATAGTGCTACTTTGGTATAATTAAATGTAAATAAATGAGACCATGATCGGTCGCCTCTACCTCACGCTAATTAACAGCTTAACTGTGCAAGCTCCTTTTTTTGCATTAAGACTCCATTTCCCATAATCCCCTTGCTTCTAGCATCACCAAAATCCCTGTACGCTTTGGCTGTGTTTGCTCCGGAAGAACAGCACCCTCCTTCTGTTACGTGCCATAAAGCAGTCCATCAGATTTCCCTCCAAATCTGAGCGAGAGTCTGCGTGAATGCAGAGTAGAGGCGAGAGGTCTGAGGAGTGGCGACCCGCTTTGTTTACACTAATTTTACTAACGTAGCAAAGTAATGTGGCAATGATTTATTCATTCAGTTAAAACACTACATATAGCACCTTTAAGACATTTTATACGTCCTTATGGGCTTGTTTGTTTGTTTGTTTGTGCTTTAAGAAGTGCTTTAAAAGTACCATACGACTGTTGAGACATGAAAATATGAGTAAGCGCTTTATGTATTTTGCACAGAAAGGGTCCGACGCAGATTAACCGCCATCCACTTATGTTTATCAGAGAGTAGAGATTGTAAACTTTATTAAAAAAAAAAACAATAGTAACCCAGAGTGGATGTCAGAACATTCTACAACTTGTTTATTGTCTGAAAGATTTTGATTTGTTTATTATTTTCTTACTTTATAAGATTTTTATAACAATCACCCTTAAAGGGATACACATACAGGTTATTATGAAACACGCAGCAGGTTTAGGATAGGATAGATAGATAAGAGGTATTTACAGGAAAACTGCCTCCATTTGAGAATGTTAGTGACTATATGATAGCTTGCCCTTTGATTTCCCAAACTAAGCAGCCACACGCAGCGCAATGCCATTTCAAGGTTACAAACTGCCTCCCACACGGGTCCTCAGAGTGTCTGGCCCGCGTGGAGACAAAATCAAGATGGAGAAGCTGCTTCCTGCCGCTGTTTTTTCTTCTTCCCCCCTATAAAGAAGCCATGATCTCACCTTTTCGCATCGTCAAGCTACGCCCGGTTCAGAAGTGCTCAGGGAAAACTGCAGCTGCACTGTGAGCTGGCGATTACCGATTTCCTGGTTTAGGTTGTTCTGTCTGTTTTTGGTTCAGGCTTTGTGGCACCACAGTTATTGATCCAGGGCTTAAGACATCAGCTGTGTCCCGACTGCAGTGTTGTGCTGACTCATGACTCGAATATTGAAGACTTTTCCACCAAGGACTCTGAGGTGTTTTGGACTTGACTCTCTTACAAAGCATGCACATCTTATTCTGTTTGTTGACTCCCCCAAGCCTTCACAACAGAACCACAAAACAACAACAAAACAACATGCAGGACTGGTTAGTCCATGGTTCATCCAATGACAGTTTTGTGCCCAAAATCCAAAGCCTGGTTTGCGTAGCTCGGTTCTCACAATTAGTGAGATATTTCAGAACTGGCAAACGTCAAGTATTTATTTCATTATGATCAACAAAGCCAAAATGTGTTGTTTACAACAAGACTCCCATTGTCCATTAACCTACTTCCAGGGTTCGCTTTTAATGAGTTCTCACAACTCTTAACTCCGTCGACAGACTCAGAAACACAGTTCAGCTTGTTGAAATGTATCTACATTTGACATGACGGCCTGACTTCGATCGACTTGACTCAAGCGTCACCTTCTCGCAACTCTGACATCACTACAGCAGCTGAGTTTGTGTCACTGGTTGCGGTGGCCTTGTAGACTCAGAGCAGAGAGAACGGTGCAGTGTTGGGTGCACACTCACACATATCAGATTGTCATCAGATGCAATTCTACTGATCCCTTTATTGTGAATTGTAGCCAAAGACCAGTGCAAGGTACGAAGACAATTTGGTTCATTCTACTTGATGAATTGGTTAGAACAGAGCTAGTTAGATACGAGGCTGTTTGAGACACTAAATCTAAAGGGCTGAACTCTAGCTGCAAATGAATCTGGAGAGAGATTTATTGACCTTCGACCCCTTTGTAATTTGTTGCCATTCTCCTTTTTTTATTATCTACACAGAGTGGTGCTGAAAAGTATGTGCAAATTATTCATAGTACTTGTTTTAATCTGTTTGGCATGTCAGAGGAGTGTGAGACCACAGCTGGATGAGAGTCAAAGAAGGGTAGATTGACAGTAAATCAACTCTCACCCAAGCTTTCTGGAATTCACTTCTGGCTTGGTGCGTCGTGTGTATTAAGCTGCACATATTTGGCACCGAAGTTGACTTTCATGAATGCTAAATATCTGCATTCACGCTCTCTGTTCTCTTTAACAGCAGCTTCAACCGCTCTGCAAGGGCAATTCCAACGTGTTTCGGTGTTCTGCTCTTTCTAGTCCCCCCTCTTGATACTTTACAACCTTTCCGCCCTGTCTTTAGCTCCAACTCAAGACACAAGTCTTTAATGAGTTTTTTGAAAGTCTCAGTAATTTCCTAAAACGGCTGGGCGCTGTAGTAACTTGTCTAACTTGAGTAAAAAGTGCGATTTTTGGGGGGACTATTTTTAGCGGTGGATGAATACACATTTGACACACTTGCGAGTGTTCGCCGCAGCACAGCGGTGTGTGTGATGATTCAAAATGAACTACAGTGCCCATGTTCGTGGTGATGAAGTAACATATCGCCCACTGCAACATTGTGGCTCACGGATGTGTTTTTAATCATTTTTGGACGACAATGGAGGCTCAGAGGACTAAGATATATCAGGCTGAATTTCCTGGTTCAGACCTGACTGAGACGGAGACAAACAGGAAGATTCTCAGCTGCTGGTTGACAGTTTTCACCTTGTTATCAAGCAGAAATCCAGAACTCTCTCACTGCCCTCGAATATGCACATCAATATGTAAATCTGCATCTTGGTATCAGCGTTCTGGCTGTAAGCTGTCATTCACCGTGGTGGATTACACTGACTGCAGTAGGTGGCTCACACCGTAATTTATGCCATCGAGGGAGTGAGAACTGATTTATAATTTATACATACATCCAGGGAACGCATTTGTTTTCGGAAGCCTCCAATCACGCAGGAATCGTCCTTTAACAGAACACCTCGTTCCACTCCAGTCATTCATACATGCACACACCACATCTACTGCGCTGTTCGTGAAGCATCACTTGTGAAACTTGCGTTACATGTGTCAACACTGCTGACACGCTCGTTGATTTGACTGAAAACATGGCAGTTACTTTATGCATGTTGACCTAACGAGTCGTAGTGGAGTTTTAGTTCAGTAGATTTAGGTGTGTAAGAAAAGATTTATTTTGTTATTTTAAATGTGCGGTCTTAGAGAATGCTAACTTTTTAGTGTTTCTTACTGAACTACAACACCCATGTGTATCCTACTGCATGACTACACAGTTCACCTTTCAGAAATATATATATTAACGTTGACTTTTTTACAGCAGGGTCTTGTGTTACATTCTTTTCTCTACTAACCAAACTGTAAAGTCAATCCATGTAAGTACCCATGTGTTACTGAGGGGAACTTTGAACCATGTAAGGGCTTTATTCCAATGATCACCTTAATCTAATTATTCACTGTAACCATGTATACATACCCATTGATTGCTATGCATTTTTTTAACATTTTGAAGCGTGTCGTCAATGCTTTTTCTCAGATGTGGGGTCAGGAAATGAAGGAAACAACATCAGCACCTGGAGTTAAACAAATTTTGGCAATGCAAGTGCAAGACACTGAATCCCAGCCAGATAGATCATTTCAATCACTTAATTATTACTAATGAATGAGCTGCATTGTAAGAGTTGTGCACAAAACGAACCATCAGCCGACACTGTAAGAAGTGATCCAATGTGACGTGGTCCTCGTCAGTCGGGACATTTGGGTTTACGAATGTATTGCGAGGCAGGCCGTGGGTTCAGGTTCATGCTGCTCTGTGGTTTTATGTGCTGTTTTCTGAATGAAACTTTCCATGTTAAAGATGCTACTGTAAATAGATTGTGAATATGAATGATCATTTTCAAGATAATATTTACAAATGTTTTGCTGTCAAGGCATGTGAGAGTGCGTGAGTGAGCGAGTGTGTCGAGGGAAGTTGATTGTACTCTATGGAATGTTTAATGTAAAAAAAAAAAAAAAAAAAGAAAAAAAAAAAAAGAAGCTAACATCCCCTTTACTCCCTTCTGCTTTCATAAACTGTCAGCACTGTGTGAGCCACATAGCGCTGTTTAATGCCATCAGTGTCCAACCACCTCTTCAGTGTCAGTCCAACGAAAAGTGAAAGCATCGTTTACTGAACTCAGGCTTACGTTTTTTTGCCATTCTTAAAGGAAGAAATCCAAAGCTGTGACCGACTCAGAAACACACTGTTAAAGGACGGAGGGCGGCTTCCGACCCGCTCTGGTCCACTCTTTCCCCCTCTTTGAGCTCTCACTCCTCGGACCTTTTTTTTCTTCTTCTTCTTTTTTTAAACTAAGACGGCGCTGAAGTGCATCGTCGCAAAAAGATGAAAAGCATGTCTAAAAAAAAGTGCTTCAAGAGTTCAACTTCACCATGAGTGTTTGCGTAATCTTATATGCCCTTGTATGATGTTAGTATCTCTGTATTATGTAAAGACATACACAGGTTGAGATGTCCGTTGACTCAGAGGCAGATCAGAGTTTCAGCTCTACAAACAGTTCGGAGAGGCAGAAATAATCTCATCAGTTATTGCAACTTAGCTAACTGGTATTTATTAAGTGGACTGATGCTCTAAGATGGTGCCCCATTCATTCCATTTCAAGTATTTGCTGACTTCCTCTGCTTATATCAATGATATGGCCTTAAATGGTTATGTCAGACAAATTTTTGCTGTACCAAGTGGCACAAAATGTGACAACACAAACTACATTTATGGGAGATTGAGTACAAACGTTATTTTTTTTCATTTATTGTTTTTCGCAACAGTCCAGAGTTGTTATCTTTTGGCCATGATCATTAGACGTGTACCGACAGGTTTCAGTATGAATCGTTGCCAAATGCTTTAGGAGCCACAATGTTAGCATGTATCTTACAGGAAGAGTTGCTAGCCTTCCGTTAGCATCAGTAAAGCTTCCTTGCTAGTCTAGCTAACGTTAAACATTGTCCTTCACCTCTGCCCTTAAGATCGAACTCATCCAATGAGAGCAGCTCTGCCTCTGAGAGTTGTTTGTAGGGCTAAAACTTTGGCTAAGGCTGTTTTTTGGGGACCCGGTGTCTCCCTGTGGGTGTCCGTGTCCAGAGCCTGCTAAATTTAGCCGGCTGTATTGTATTTACTCTCTGCATGTGACCACAACAAACTCCCATTCTGTGCACCGTCGTCACGCCGACGACTCACTCATGTCTCAGAGCGGGCACTACCTGCCGCACTTATTGTGCTGTGATGATGATGATGATGATGATGATGATGATGATGATGGTGACTCTCTGTTAAAGGGGCTTGTATATCAGATGCCTTCGACAATCATGTGCACATATCAGAGTTACCATGACGACACAGGCCAGAGCGACTGATTGTGTTTTGTTTGTCTTTCTCCTGGAATAAATCCTGAATGATCGTAATGTGACTCTTTACTCGCGTTTGTGTGTGTGTGTGTGTGTGTGTGTGTGTGTGTGTGTGTGTGTGTGTACTAACTCATGCTCAGAATTAGGACTACATTTCCTACAGATGTAAACCTTATGTGTGTCTCTGTGTGTTTGTACATGCATGCAGATGTAAAGCAGACACCAGACACTGACCAACATTTAGCCTATAGGCTGTGCAGCAGATGTTTAGCAGACAGAAGACAGATGTTGCAAACACACCAGGCACGTTGCCTTTACTAGCACGTCAGGATACGTTATTGTGGCTGAAGCATGAAAAATACATTGTCATTGATGTCATTGTACATTGATGCTTACCCATATATAATGATGTTGAGCCTGTTTTCCTTTGGTTTACACTCCGGTATCCACATGATGATTGTGCAGTTGCAACAAAGAGTTCAGTAGGAGTTCAGATAAAAACACGTTTACATCTTTGGGGGGTGGGGAAACAGACTAGTCAGCATTTTTCTCAGTATCAGTGTTTTTGTGTGACAGCAGTTTCCAAACTTGTGAGTGTTCACAGCTGCCCAGCACCAGTGTGGGTTGTGGGTTGGCTGTTAACCACTAGCAATACTGCTACCGTAACACTCAATGTAGTTGATTGGATAAGCAATGTCAGCATGTTAGCATTGTCATTGTGAGCTCATTAGCATGACTGAAATAAGCGGCAACCTGCGTGTGGCTGCGAAGTGAAGTCAATGTGGATGTACCAAAAACTGCAGTTCCTCAAACGGCCACTTGAGGCTGGCTACAGAAGTGAGTCAGTCTCCATAAGTCCCCATGTTAAAATGTCCAACTTCACAGCAGAAATAAACATGTTTACAGCCTGGTACAAAAAACAGTTTTGGTCTCCATAGCTAATTTCACCGTTCATGACAACATTCTAAACATTCTACCTGTGTAGCATCAGTATGTTAGCTTTGTCGCTGTGAGCATGTTAGCATGCCTACATTAGCATGACTGAAAGCAGGCCTATGCAGCCTCACAGCACCACTAACACAGTTGTTGACTTTGAGTCTTGTTCTTTCTGTACATTTAATAACAGCAAACTACAACCACTTCTCCACCCTGATGCTAATTGGCTTTTGCTCAGATTTATGATTGTTTCTTGTTGAAGTGGAGAAGTGCACTCCAGCAGAGATGACTTCATTCCATTTTGCACTGCAGTAAATATTCATCTGCTTGCTTCGTTATACGCATTTGTGCCACATTCAAAATTCACTCTGCACTGGCTCTTGAAAAAAACAATTAGCGGGAGGTGATATATCAACATAAGACAGAAAAGCTGCAGGCTACCTCCTGCCCTTGTGCACCCTGCCAACACTATAGTTAATAAGCTAACATACGTAGTTCAAAAGCAATCTCATTTTGAAGATAACTTTTAAATTATCATCGACTGAAGTGACTGAAGTGTAGCTTGACATGATGTTGAGTTTTCCCCGCTGAGCAGCGTTAGCCTGAAGGTTTATACAGTATATGCTCATCACAGATAAGTTGTGTTAATATTGGTCTGTTATTAGCAGAGTTTGGTCCGGTGGAGCTTCCTGCGGTTCAAGTCATCACACTTCCTCTGCTTTTCCCTCTGTCTCAGTCAGAGATGTTCCTCCCCACTGTCTGTCTATCAGTTCAGTACAGAGGAACGCACACACACACACACACACTGTATCAATGCATTGGCTCATTTCAAATTATTCATCTCCCTGACTCATACACACACACACACCAAAGCACTGAAATGAAAATTGTGAAATCAAAGTATTTTACATCCCTTTGACACTCACGCCCAATAACATGCACATACAACATCACACACACACACACACACACACACACATGCACAGCAAAGCAGCAGAACTGAATTTATGCTAAATGAAAATTACCCATCATTCACACACCCACACACACACACACACATAGAAACACTGCTTGTTGACATTGGCTGTCAAGCTGTAAGTGTGTTTGTGCTCGGAGTCACTGATCTCTCTGCTTCTTAAACTGATTTCTCCTCATCTTTAATTCAAGGCTTAACCCTCCCCTCCCCTCCTCTTCTCCAGCCCTTCGATCGCCGCAGGGTTCCTTCTCCTCCTCCCCCCTCTCTCCCCTGCAGACACATGATGTTTTGTTCTTTACCGCAGCAGCATATGTATATTCCATGAAGCTAATTACCAGCAGATCATCTGAAACAGTGAGATAACGTGCAGTCTCGCAGGAAACAGAGGTGCATGCTGGGGAATCTGAAGCGTGCAAAGACCATCGGTTGTCGACTGTTCTGACTGTTCTGACTGTTCTGACTGCGAACAGCTGGAGTTCATGTGATCTTTCCTTCTGCTGTCCCACTATTGGTTAGTAAGTTCAAAACTAAACTAAATTATAAAGCAAAAATATTTGACTTAAGATTTAGATACAAATCAAAGGTCTCAAGTTTTAAATGTGGTCTTTTATTTGAAGTTTTGATATCCATAAGAAGATATATATATATAAAAAAAACATCTTAATATAGTTTTACATCTCCTCTCATGCTTCTTTCTGGAGCTCTAGCAAGAACAGGGTGTTTTGTACAGTACTGTTGTGACATCACAACCTTACAAAAGTCCTGGTGTCCCATTTAAAGGTACAGCTTCTGAATTTAAGCTGTGTGCATTTCTATATGGGCCCAGCGCTTTGATACCTTTACAGTATTTTACTGTATATAACACCTACCTGTTTTATAATAATTCAAAAATGGAAACTCACTTCTTCAGTATGGGCCCAGAGAACTCCCAGCATCCTCTCTGTTAGATTGTAGACAAAACTGTCACCTGCTCTAAAGTCTAAATGGTGCAGTGTTAGCTAGCTCAATGACTAGCAGCCTAAGTAATGCTGTGTTCAGGTGAGTGACGTGTTTGTTTGCTGTGTTATGGCCATGTGTTCATGTAATTGAGTTTTGAACAAACAGTGCCATGAGGATGAAGTATTTCAAACTATCCAAACCAAGCAGCAAAAAAGGAGAACAATGCAGAGCTCTTAAAGAAAAACGTAAAATTGAATGAATTGTTGGACAAGCATAAAAATGAAGCATAGTCATAGTTCAAGCTGAGCACTCACTCACACTCTTACTGGCATCAGCTGCCTTGTTAATGTTTCACCTGCTGGTTGGGTAACAGCTGACTAGTAAATGTGCCAACCCTGAAAAGTCTTGGTGCCACCCCGACATCCGTCTTGCATCTTTGGCCAATTTAATTGAATTTTTTTTATTTAATGGATGGAGATATGAACATATATTCAATATATTTAACAATGTATTTCTTTAGGTAAAGGTTCTTTATAGACCTTTTTTCACAGCAGCCATTTTGACATAAAATAGTAAACACAGGTGTTACCAATGATACTGATTAAGGTTCACTTCCATTCAGGTCAAACAGAGTCAGGGTGCTGCTGTGGTGCAACCTTATGATTTGAACACCGGAACACTGCAAAACAAGAAGCCATATGAAGACACAGTGCCAATTGTTGTACAACCTCTGTTATTCAGAGGTGAATAAACCGCACCAATTTACACTGGGATAGGCCTACACACTTACTCCATGCCAGTGGAGTGTAGCATTTTCACCTGATGAAGATCCAAGTGGGGTTGAAATCTTGCACCTGAGTGATGTGAGTATAGCTACTCACCTGCAGGATCGTCGGATTATTCTCCAAACACTTACGTCATCAGAGTAGTTTGAAATCTGCTGTAGCCACATGAGAGTTTTACAGATTAGGATAGGAGTTTTTATCTTTCAAATTATTGAATCTTTGGTCATGCAAACAGCGAGTACCGTCAGTTCCAACTAATCAGTGTTGTTTTCTGTGATTATCTGCAGCAACATTTCTTCTACTACTTAGCATCAGATAGGTTTGTTTGGCTGCCTCAAAGAGGTAAAGCACTACCTGTGTCTGTGTCACCTGTGTGCTAACTAAACAGACCGCGGTCAATGAAGATGTGCTGTAGAAATGAGACTGTGTCTGAAAGAGTACAAAACTCACCCAGCTTCTACTTTATTTCTTATTTCTCACTCACAAACGAGTGTTTGATTATGTTTGGGCCACAGAGAGAGAGTGCAATTTAGATTTCGATGAACACATTTCTCCTCTCCGCATCCCTCTCCATCCGCCCGGCCTCTCATTTTGTTGTCTTCTGTGGTGATTTCAGGGTCTTCCTTGAATTCACTGTGGTCTCATGATGTGACGGCTGCGCGCCTCCCTCCAGAGCTTTTGGTTTTCCAGACTGAATTAGAGGAATATTTCAGCGACGTCCTGCTGTTCAGAACATTGCTGCCCACACAAACACATTCCAGTCACTTGATGGACCAGACACACACACGCACACACACATCTTTTTCACTCCCCAAATAATACCCATATACACATAAAAATGTCTCCTCTGACCTTAACCTCTCTTTACACTCTCTGCGTGATGCTGTAGGGCTTAACTGAACCGCTGAGTGTGTGGCTGTTTGTTTTTTTGTTCTCCAGTGACCCAGATGTTAATACCCTACTTCAAAACATTGTCACGTTCACACTGATGTTCGTCCAAATCAAATTTTATATGCAGAAAAACACTCATAGAAAAATATCCACATACAAGCTGATGTGCCAGACTTTTAAAAAAAAACTGAAATGAAAAATAAATGAACCTTTTCAAACATCCCAGAATTCTCATTCTCAGTTACACCATACGCTCTCTGCTCACAATTCCGGTTAAAGACAAAGTCAAGACGTCACAACATCATTAATATTGATATTAATATCTCATATCTCCTGGCTGTTTGCTGACAAAGCTGTGTTAACTTTAAAGGACCAGTGTGTAAGGATTAATGCCATCTGCTGGTGAAGTTGCAGACTGCAGCCCTCTTGTTTGGTGGCGTGGAATCTGTAGATATAAAAAGCTCATTCTATACAAAACACAATGATTCTTATTTTCAGACAATTATACACTAATGAAAACATACTTATGCATATTATATCCCGTATGTATCTGTAAATAGAGCGCCCTAAATCTTACACACTGGACTTTTAAAGGTGAGAATCAGTAAATTCATTTTTTTCTGACTTTGAACTGGATTATGAAAACAAAAGAAATGTTATATTTAAAGTTTAAAGGGTCATTACAGTGATTTTGTGATCTATAGTTAGCCCATTTGCCAAGAACAGTCAAAAATTGATGCCACAGACACCAAGATTGGGTCCCGTCTTTCCCATAATGCAATGCAACTACATCGTCCAATAGACCCTCCTTCCTGACCATGCCTGGTAAATGCGACTTTCAAACTTCATGTCCCCAGTGTATAACACTTTCTGAATATTTCTGTTAGAAAAGCCAAGATAACCCCGGTGACATCACTTGGGTTATTTTTAAAACTCGACAAAAGATTCATACAACTGTTTTTACAGTCTGACTAGTACCAAATCTGACTCACAGACTGACTTTAGCTAATTTCGTAGTTCTCATAATCTCAGCATAAACATCAGTGCATGACTTTTTTTGGTCATTTTTTGTTTTAAAACAAACTTTTAGTTCAGATTTGGAAACCAGACTGTCAAATGACAAACAGAATAATGCATCATTATCTGTGCTGTAATAAGCTCCTGCTGTTACTGTTACTATGGACTGATTGCACAGCAGACATTTTAACATGACATAGCAAGAAACTCGTGTTTGTGTCTCTGTCATTGGACCCCATATACTTGTTTTCTGGACTATGTTGGAGAAAATGTTTTCTGGTTTTCCCTCTGATGTCCTCTGGCTGCTCCTTGTCAACCCTCTGCAATTTACAGAGTTTCCAGATGGAGCGTGAAGTAAAGTGCTGCCAGCTGTAGCTGCTGTTAGCCAATGTTAGCTCAGTTTGTTAGCCAGGCTGCCCAAACTGTGAGCTCAGTATTTCTAGTGGTACCACAGGCATTTTGGACCACTGGGAAGAGGAGGTTTTCAGGCCTGGGGCACGGGGGAACACTAAAGGGGAATGGAGCAGGTCTCATGCCAGAACCAGAGCTGGACAAGTGGGCAATGGCTCAGCAGCTTCTATGGACATAATGACAGAGGCAAAGAGGCCAAGGGGAAGTTTACATAAGAAGCTAAGAAGATAAAAGGATAAAGTAACCAAGCAAGAAGCTGCTGGACGAGAAATAAATCTGGGTCTGACTTTGTGAAATAAAAGGTTGAAAGACAGATGCCGTGCTGGACTTCTTGCTGGTACTAGTAAGTAATATCAGCTGGCTGCATTGTCTTGTGTTGTTGACCTTGCTTGATGTCTTGCTGTTAGCAAAGTTTTTGATCATATTAATTAATAATATTAATTATATTAATTATAATAAATACATGTACCCAGCTGTCCCTATTTACCACAATGTTATTACATTCTGAACACTCTAGGGGGGGCTAAATCACAAAGATACCAAATTCTTCGCAATGTTACTTTTATGGAACTGAGATGTTGTTACTGTTAATAAGTGTAACTGTGTTTTTCCAGCTCTAACAAGTCAAAATGTCTGCTGTGCATCCAGCCCATTGTCCCTCACGGCTGTGTGTTTGGGCAAAAACACATCCTGTGATCACGGCCTGACAAGAGCACTGAGGAGCAACTGATGTAGTTGTAAAAGGCAGCAAAGCTTTAGTAACTGCTCCGCCTGCAAGAGGAATCAGCGCGAAAATAAAAGCTTGATTCTCTTGATTCACTTTTTTGTTCTTTTGTCAGATGACAGGAATGGTTCTATCACTTTTGTAGTAGAGCAAGCAGGGATACAAAAGACAGAAAAGGTTGTTTATTTACAAGAAAACTGCAGATTATGACTAAAGGTGTGTTAACTCATGTGTGACAGGTGCCCTTGCACAGAGACCGCCCAGCAGTCTCTCACTCTCCACAGCCATTTTTCAGTCCAGTTGGGTGGCAGTTTGGGGCAGGTGGGATTAGTTAAAGTTGCATGCGCTGGCGCATCGCCGTGCTTGCATAGCGCCCGGGTGGAGGCTCCTCCTGTGTTATGGTGTTGAGGTGATGCCCCGCCCTCCGCTCTGCAGCCTTCAGCTTCTCCTGCAGCTCCTGCGCCTCCTGCTCGGCCTTGCGCACAGCCTTGCGGGCATTCCTCAGCGAGCGCTTCACCTTGCGAACGCGCTCCTTCAGCTGCCGGTTCCTCCTCTCCGCCGCAGCCAGGCGCTCCTGCAGCTTGCGGCCTCGCTCCTCCTCTTCGAACAGGGCGGCCTGCACCGAGGAGCACAGCAGCTGGTGAAAGGAGGAGAGGGAGAGTGGTGCAATAAGTTAACTTGCATGAAGGGTTGTTTTCTTAACAGGCTAACCGAACTGTTGTAAACCACCAGTTGCCACCTGGTCAGCTGCTCGTGTGGTGTGGGAGCGCTGGTGATGTGTTTATCCCAGCAGTCTCTGAGAAAATGAGCAAATCTTTCTTCATTTAATCTCCACAGAGCTGTTATTTCTCTTGCGCTAATGTTTTTTTTTTCCTCTACAAAGCCCAACACACTGGGAAGATGGGAGGATGGAAATAAAGTTGAGGTCCTGACCCTCGTCAGTTACATTTATCCACACAGACTCCCTGCTACCAGTCCACAAACATGAGAAGACGATGTATGCTGTTTATGTGCATCTGTGTAACATAGATTTTTTTACCCCATGGACCTCCCATCCCTCCATTACAATGCGAGGGTCACTTACTTTCATGTTTCAGGGGCCCTAATTTTCCATCTCATCGACAGAGCAAGGCTGACCTCAACCAGCGGGGTTAACAGGGGTGAGCGCTGTCGTGGTTACAGAGGGGAATGCATACGTGTTCATGTACAACCAACTGGAACATGCACACATAAATCTATAAAACACTATTCATAGCCATCATGTGGTCAGTGCTAATTGCTCCTTGTGTTCCATTAGCATTGCTAACACAATAACACATTCGAGTCTGCAGCACCAATATCACCAGTTTGTGTTGACAGTATATTCTGTATTTGAGGCAGTGTATGATTTCGGAACCAATTTTTGAGAACTATGATTTTATTACAGTAAGATAGTTCAACATTTTAGGAGGTCATTGCTAGAAGTGGGCCATACAGTGGTGCCATTTTGTTAGCTTAGCATAAAGGCTGGAAACGAGCAAACAGCTAGCCAATCCAAGGTTCAGAAATATTTGCCTACGTGCACCTTTAAAACTCATTAACATGTTATATCTGTTATATAAATGTTGTGGTTTTACAGCTAGCTGCTGGGCAGTGAACCAGGCTGACTGCTTAGAAGCACATCTCCCAAAATGTTAATTTAATTTGTTTATGACAGATGTCACATTCAGTCACTAACATAAGCGCTAGCTTCCCACCTAAGCTCCATATTGACTTCATAGAATAAATTTGGATTTTATAGCATCTGTGAACATGGGGATCTATAAATTAAATCACTAATTTGAATATTTAACATGTAAAATTAGCTTTTGACTCTGACAATGATCTGATATGCAAAACAAAAATCAATGTTATGGAATATTAAATGCAAAAGGTGTGTCATCATGGGGTCAGTTCACCTAAATTAAACTTTGTCAATGGAGCCACTTTTTACTGAGGAAATTGTCAATGTAAAAATGCTGTTTCTAGAGAGAGGTTGCAGTTGTTTTGACATGCAACAAAGGGCTCCAGCTGGAGTTGAACCAGCAGTATTGTAATTACATGGTGATACCTTGGTGATTACATGGTGAGTACGTTACACCACTAGGTTAAGGGAATGCCCCACTGTTGAATTTGTTCAATTCTGTAAAGAAAAAATGATCATGTAATTGGAGAGGAAGCATAAATCTCAGCGATGGATATCTATAGATATAGATATAGAACCTGGACAAGCAAAACCCAAATAATCTTAAAGATTGTGACCCTTTAAGGGAAGTCTCCTTTCTTTCTTTTTTTCCATTCATCCAAACAAAAGTCAAATCCATATTACATAACACTGGTACAGTTTATTTTTTACAGTTTGAACCTTTTCTCATGCTCATAGGAAGGCTCTCAGTGGGGCGCCCCAAACACACACATGCACACACAAACGCACACCACCTGTCAAAACATCCGGGTGTTACCTGCCTGCTGTTAAGCATCATCTGTATAAACAGTATTTAGAGGACATGTGAAGACACATGCATGTACAAAAAGTCCTCAAATCCAAGTTTAGAAACATTTTAACCCAGAAAGCCTTTGTGCAAGGCTCCATCAAGACTGCTGAATGTCAAAATGAAGCATTTAACCCTGCATTTAAAGATATTCTTGTACTGACTATGGAATAAAAAGACTGCATGTAAAATGAAAGAAGAGCAGCTTTATGGTGCGTTTTAGCATCTTTCAGCTCATTGTTTTGGTTTTAAGGGCAGCATGTGCACTGTTTTGGTCGAGTTCCACTGCGCTCATTGTGGTTTCCAACCTCTGCAGTAAACTATTCCAGTTAAAAATTTGTGGTAAACCCACTGCAGGATATCTACACAGCACCAAACAGCAGATAGACACAGTAGACTAGCTGGGGAACATAGTGGAATGTTTATTTCCCTTTATATTCCTCTATTTGACAGTTGGCTAAAAACATGACTTCAATTTAATGCTAGTGTTATCTGCTGGATGTATATATTAGCAACTAACATGATCACTATATGAAGTTTATATGAAGAATGTACTACATGTCACCGTTTACTGCCCCCATGTGGCTAAAAAAATCTATTGATGCTGTTTTAAGCAACTATATGTAAGTTTTAAATTATTTAAACAGCCAGAATGTGTAAATGTGATAGACTCTTTCATAATTATGTGCTATGTTTGATATCATGCTACAATTGTGTATGTTGCAATTTCAACTGGGGATGTTTTAATACTTTTGACTGTGACATCAGTGGCACTGTGGCTCATTGTGAGCAAACTTCAAGTTTTGCTTTGCAGTTTTGCTTCTCAGATGAGTGTAGAATGTAGACTGCAGAACTTCCTGCATTTACATGAATTCATCAGCCGACTGAATAAAAAAGAACGAAAGGACAGAGGGTCAGAGAGAGAGAGAGGGTTGAAATGAGGGTTAAGGTTTGAAGGGATTGAGAGGCAATCCTTTGTGTGTGTGTGTGTGTGTGTGTGTGTGTGTGTGTGTGTGTTTCCAGCCTGACCTGACTGCTCATTTAGTTCCAGTGACTTTTGATTCCTCTTTCTAACTTCATAAAGAAGCTCAGCATGAGTCCCCCTATTACACACACACACACACACACACACACACACACATTTAGTCTTTAGAGCTTCACTATTGACGTCAAAGAGACAAACTGGGGTTTCTCCTCTTCTCCGGAGGTTTTATTCAACTTTGTGTGTGTGTTAGTGTGTGTGTGTGTGTGTGGTTAGAAAACGGAGGCAATAAGACAGAAAAAGAAAGTGAGCGATGAAGAGATAAAAAGAACAAAAGGGGGGCTGTGAAAGAAGGAAAAACAAAGACGAGACAGAGAAAGTGGGAGACACAGACAGGACACACACACACACACACAGTTTGACACTGTATTCATCCCATGCTTTAACTCCTGAGTGAAACAAACTGTGCTGTCCTCCTTTTATCCCTCTGAGCGACCACATAAAATGTTAATGAGAGGCAGAAAACTTGTTAAAAGTGTTTACATGACAGTTACAACTGGAGTGTTCCCTCGCCGTGGTTCTAATCTAATCATTAGAGCGCATGTAAACGTGGCAATCTGCTGATTAACAAGTATTTGGGGAATCTGTGTCTATCTTGCTGTGGCCTATTAAGTGAAAGCAAAGTACCTGAAAGAAAACCTTGAAAAAAGACGTAGGATATCTTTCATTAAAAAAAAGAAATCTGTATTAAATGATGATTAGTGGGCTTACAGTAGTCTCTACCTCCTGCTCATGGTTAAAGCTGCTCTGAGTGGTGCTGATAAGAGGAGGCTCTAACAAAAGATAATTGAGGGTTCTGGCAGAAAAGTGGAGGAAGTCTCTTGTCTATCCTCCTGGAGGGGCGTCTGGTTCCCACGAGGCTGCATTCAGAAGCAAACCACCTCCCAATTTATATAAACTCCAGCTGAAGGATGTCTGATACCTTAAATCACAGAGCGGACGGATGCAGCAAGGCAAACACATCCTTTGGACAAACCTCAGAATGATTCTTGATATTCAAATTAGAAATAGGAGCTTGTTCTTCTTTGTCTTTTCATTTGCAGCCAAAGGGAAATAAATCTGATACTTTCAAAATTCAAAAGACAAAAGGCAGAAGAGACATGAAGGGTTAGGAGCGACATGAAAAGGAAGAAGAAGGTCCTAACATCTCGTGTTCCCTTCCATAAATTCCCGCAGCAAAACACCTGTTTTGTCCCGCCTTGCCTCAAGGGGTCGTGGCCTCTACATGCGAGTGCTCGTCCTCTAAATGAGCTGTATCTTTAACCCCTGCCTCGCTGACCTTTGACCACATAACTCTAAAGGCCACACCCTCCAGGTCAAACCCCAAGATCAACACACCGCTGCACCTTTCCTGAATT
Source organism: Protonibea diacanthus (assembly GCA_028641955.1). NCBI lineage: Eukaryota > Metazoa > Chordata > Actinopteri > Sciaenidae > Protonibea > Protonibea diacanthus. Next base: position 2,668,351 of record CM053997.1, on the reverse strand, counting down.
ATCTCTACTGAGAATAAAAAACACCACAAATCCAGTTGGGAAACATTTAACCAAGTCTACGTAAGCTGCAGGCGGTGTTCAGGTGGGTCAGGAACGAGGAGCAACATCCTGACTGATAATGCACTGATGCTAATAGATGTAAATTTAGCCATTTTCTGTCACAAGTAGGTGCCAATGTGTTGATTCTTCAGTTAGTGTAATGCTGCACGTACTGTGTGATGTGTATTACTTTTTGATTCTCTGGATACAGATCTGAGTTGTTTTCAAGTCTTTTAGGGCAATGGATGTAAGTCCAAGTCAAGTCTCAAGTCATTTGAAGGCATCTTAAAATCATGTATAAAGTCAATCAAGTCTCAGGACAAGGGTAGGAGTCTTGAAGTCTCAAGACCGTTGAGTCCAATAGTCCAAAAGTCGAGTCTCAAATCATTCAAGAAAAGACCATGTCAAGGCTCAAACCATCTGAGACAAGTGAAGTCGAAATTATTTAAAGACAAGTCCAAGTCAAGTATCAAGACAATGGAGTCAAATCAAGTCACATCTCAAGACATCTGAGACAGATAAAGTGAAGATTCATTTGACACAAGTTAAAATTAAGTCCAATCATTTCAGACAAGTCAAGTCAAAATTGTGCAATGTCCAAGTCAAGTTTCAGGTCACACAACTCAAGTCTCGAGTAACTTGAAGCAAGTCCAAGTCAATTTTCAAGTCCTTTAAGACAAGTCTCAAGTCACTGAAGACAGGACAAGTCTCAAGTCATTTGAGATAAGTCCAAGTCAAGACTGAAGTCTCAGACTAAGACACAAGTCTCTAAATGCTCACCGTTATCTTCAGACAACATCTTCCTGTGTTTTTCACAGAGCTGACACAAGATCCCTTCAAAGTACAGTCCTGTTTGGGGCCATGCATATTAAATGTTATATATATTGCAGTTCAAAACTTAAGACTGCAATATTCAAGACTCACTGATGAAGTCTTTAAAGAATCTTACAGATTTGTCCAAGTCATGTTTCAAGCCCTCTTTTTTGTGACTTAAGTCTTTGTAAACTCTGATAACAAACACTGTGAATTTGAAGCCACCATGATGACATGTGAAAACCTCCATTTTTAGTTACTGTAGTGACGCCGTGCCGTCAAATGAAAACCTCTTCAGCATTGTAACATTTGTCTTGTATCCTCTCAAAAGAAGGGCAAGGATGAGTAGTTCCATCTCCAGCCGCCTTGTTCAGTCTTGTCTGAAGTGCGACCTGCGCAGCTCACTCAGAGGAGGTGTGATAATAAATGCCTGAATCACAGCAGCAGAGCTTTCTTCCTCTGTTGACAGGGTCCTGGCTTATCTCTGGTCCCAGGTCAGCAGGCTGTGTTGCCTCAAACTGATATGAATCAAAGTTGCGGAGTGACACACTTTCAAACTGCTGCCAGTCAAAGATGTGGATCTCTGCTATTTGACCTTTGACCTCTGGCAGCCAGTATCCTGTCTGCCTGAGGAGCCAGACAGTCAGACCTCGACCAATCAGTCATCACTTTGATCTACATCTGGCTGCGATGTGACCAGTGAAACACTGGGAATCTATTAAGAGTACAATCAATACTTCTGTGCATGTGTGCAAGTGTTTGTGGTAAAAACTGTGTTTCGACTGATCCTCACCACATTCCTGTCAGCAGAGTCACAACTCAGCAAAGGATTAGATGTCCACATACACACACACACACACACACACTCAAACACACAAACCAAGATCCCACTCTGCTGCCTCGCACACTGCGCTTGCATTCAGATTTTAGCTACAACTGTGTGTTTATGTCCTGAATATTACAAACAAACCATAACACCCTAACAATGGTTGTTAGTCCCCTCACCTCCCTGCTGTTGATTGGATTGTTAATCTGTTATCTCCATAGTAACAAGAAGTTTGTTTACGTCCTCTGCAAATACAGTCGACATCCAATCAGAGAACAGCTGACACTGTACTAGACATGAAAAGGTCAAAATGATGTGACGCCCTACCCGGCTGTCCTCCTGGGTGTCCCACTCAGGGCTGAAGGTGTGGAAAGGCTGACTCCCTTGGGTGCAGTTGGAGAACTGGAAGAGGCTGGAGAACGTGCGCCTGTTCTCGGACGTGTCGGGGAAGATTGCGTCCTGGAAGTTGACGCCATGGGGGAGGATGTTGTAGTTCTCATCCATCCTGCAGAGGAGATAAGCAGGAAAAGTGTGAGGAGAAAGCTGAAGCTGCTGAAGGAATGACTGGATTGTGAAGTCAAGGATATAAATGTATCACATTTAATGATCTGCCTACAGCTGTCAGATAGATTTAGTGAATATAAAGTAGAACATTTTAGTCTATCTTAATGGAAATACTTATGCAGCTTCATGTGCTCTACTACACACATGACTGTAGACCACAGTATGCTCCAAAGCAAAGTCTCAAATAACTCTTTGAGTGTTTGTTTAAAGTTGCTATTTTGCAAAATGCATTTCTGTCTGGCAAACAGTTTTATGGGATGTAGTGTGATTTTAATGGCAACAGTAAAACTTATTTCTGTTTGACTGTCCAAGTGTGTGTTGGAGCTATTTTGGTGCATGTGTCCAGGCCTTTCATGTCACCTGAGGAAGAAGAAGTAGGAGTAGTTCTCCATCACGGTGTGGGACTGGCAGGACAGGTACCCCAGTCCGGTCAGGTTAAGTCTTGATCCAGTGGGCACTTCCAGCATGCTTCCCCAGGCCTGGTCGCACAGCAGCTCCACTTCCGCAGAGTACAGCAGCCCTTCCTCCGCGCCCTCGTACCCGTACCCGAACCCAAAGGGCAGAGAGTTGTACAAGCTGCCCGCCCCGCCGCCCAGAGGCTCCCGGTGGATCGCCAGCACCCGGGCGTACACGATGATCTCCGCCAGCTCGGCTCTGCAGCCCTCGCTTAGGGGTCGCCACTCGGAGGGGAGCTGGCACCCGTGCGTAAAAGTGCCCAGATGCGTAAAAACGCCGAGCGCTGCAAAGAGGAGAGCCGTGGAAAACATCCCGAAGGTGGGTACAAGTAGTCTGTAAACCCTGTGGTGATGCTTCAGTGAAGAAAGTGTGAAAAAGTTCCTTCAAGCATCCAAGTTGATAAAAGTGAGTTAAAAATTGTGATGGATACCTTGACGCTTGAGGATGCTCTACTTCAATCAATCAAAAAGTCTAAAATGTTTAACTCTAAAACACAAAATTCATCCACGGTGCTTTTTGTCCATGAACTGAACTCGTTGATGTTCAGATCTTCTCCCCTTTGCTACAGAGACCAAACAGTCCAATCAATCTGCAGCAACTTCAACAACTCCAACCTGTTGCTGCGCTCCCAGTGCTTCCATCTCATCTGTCTGCTGTGAGAGAGACAGGCTTCACCAGAGCGCACGGGCGCTGCGTTCAAGGACGGATGTGAGAGCTCAGACATTTCATGTCTCCACGTGAGCTCAAGTGCTATTTTGTAGAAAGACATTAATATAGTTGATAAATGTTAAGATTTTAAAGATGTTCAACTCGATCATGTCCTGAAGATTGTGAGGCAAATAATACAATCATGCATCTTTTTTTAAATCGTTTTTTATTATTACATTTTTTTTTGTCATGTTGACAGAGTCTTGGTCATCATCTAACTGAATTTAGAAACTTTGCCTCAGGATGCAATTTTGATAAATTTCCACTTTTCCGATATTTTTTCTGACCTTTGAATGCATCCAAGATGATCATGAAGGGAGCAGCTGAGTGGTTTTTAATGTTGGAGACAAACGTTCAGAACATGTTCTTCTCTGAAGAGGCACCAGGTGAATAATCTGGATAGGTTCCATAGTTACATCACTGACTGATAACAGTAGAGTATGACAGATAAAGATAAAGATTATTCATAATTCAAAGGTTGCAGAAATCAGCGTGGATTCTATCAGCTGTTCTCCATTAAACATCAGAACATCTGGCCTCATAACACATACAGATCATGATAATGTTTCATATTACATTCTTCTTCTTCTTCCACTATCTCAACTCATCAGTAATGGGATATTATTGCTACTCAGGCAGTTTCTTTTAACCTCAGCCAAACATTCAATGTTGTGAATTTTTAAAGCTGATGTGGATTTTACTAAGACAGCACTGCCCTCTAGTGGACACTGACACGAACACGTCCAGATTTCCCTTTTATGTAATAGATAATCCGAATAAATAAATAAAAATGCTGTTATATTTTATATTTCCCCCAATGGTCCCATTTTATAAAAGAGTTGGGACTAAAGCAACATTGTCCTAGGTTTATTGTATTTCATTAACAGTGACCTTATTCTTCTAAAATAATATTTCCAAAGATAATATCATGATTAATTATGTTTTAATTATTACAATTAAAATTGTACATTTAACAGACATGACAGTCTGAGTCAGGGAAACTCCAGTGATTCCTTCCCCGTTGTTAAGTGCAAGGTGACTCCTGAAGGGAATTCCCGCTGTCAGCTGACGGCCGCCCTCGTCTGCTCGCGCTGACGTGTAAACACCCGGATGTACCTGCACCGCAGAGACTGCGCTCTCACGCAGCCGCAGATTGTTCTCAGATCTGTTCGCTGCTCTGTGACGTCACTTCGAGGAAATGAAACAATTCGTTAAATCCGCACGAGTCAGAGCTGCGGCAAACCAGCGACAATTAGGCACGTGAAGACAGGAAGTAGGGTCAATGAGCCTTCAAAATAAAAGTTTAAACTTAAAAAAAAAACGCCAAAAGTTCGAACATATGTTAGTCATCTCAATGTACTATAGCCACATTTAGAGCTGGTTTAATATGATTTGGTTTATATATAGTATAGTATATATACAATTACATATTTTTATATATTGTATATATTTATATAGAGAGCACAGAGGATTATACATACAGTATACATTATACCATTTAGATACATTCAAGTACATTCATAGGTATCAAACTGATGTCATGGCAGCATTCATTGGTTTTGCATATATTATATACTGTATATAACAATTTTACAGTGTTTCACAAGCAGGCAGCAAACATGAACATATGTGAAAGCAGCCACAGCAGCAACACAGACAGGAAGACTGAACTACTGCATTACAAAAACCACAGATCTACCAAAGCTCATTTAACCAGCGATGTACCCGTTCATAAGAGACACCTGTCACTGTTTGCTGATAACAGAGTAACGGCTGTAAATGGAAAATCAAGGCTGGGAGAGTACTAAGAGAGTTACTAAATATATTTCATTGCTTAAATCTATAAGCACATCATACATCCTGTTGTACTGATGGCCTATATATGATTGCAGGTACTTTACTTTATTACTACTACTTACTAAACTAACCTCAGCTAAACTAACCTAAGCTAAACTAAACTAAGCTAAACTAAACTAAAGTATTAGTACTATAGTATTATAGACATTACTGATAAACAATAAATAAAAACAGTCAAAGCTCTACCACAAATACTAGTACACATTGCATATATAGTAAATCCCAGTCAAAAAAAGGAGAAAGTCATTATAACCTCCAAAAATAAAAATAAAAAACAGATATTGAAAGATTATGCTGTTTAATACAACAGAACTGCCTCAAGTTATTTTTCCATTTCATTGTTGCTGTTCCCCATGACACATTTTCAGATTTTACTCTCTTAAATATTTTTATTAAGCAAATATAAAAATGTTGTTTCTACAATGTACAATCTAGTTTTATGTGTGAAAGACATAAAATAATTTTACACAGTAGATATCTATGAAAATGGAGCCATATTTTTAAATATTGACATATGGACCTACCATAGCTAATCAGTATTGACAAAACTGAGAAAGGCAGCTTTACATTTTTTTTCCATTTCAAAAGTCCCTTTTAAAACATTATAGATATATCTGACAAGTATTTGTGCTCAATTACTTCAGGCTGAAAAAAACAACGTTCAAAGGCTGGTTTTATTTTGGAAAATAGTTACCGGAAACGCGCGGTTCCTGCACGTGACTTGACGTAGCTCCAGCCCAGAAGCAGCAGTAGAAGGTTGATCGACGCATTTTTTTTCCCGTCTGTCCGGGTGTGTGTGTGTGTGTTTCTGGAGTGAACACGCAGTCTGTGTTTCGCTGAGGAGTCGACAGCAGGTGAGTTCAGACATGTCTGCTTGTTAAACATTTGATGTGACGCAGTTTGCCTCGAGCTGAAGCCCACCCGTGTTGTGTAAGTTACTGCTAACTTTTCACCGTTTACCAAAGAGTCGTACACGGGATAGGCCCACCGAAAGAAAGTGAAAGTAAATTATGCGACCACATACTGGGCAAAAATATGACTTTAATATTTCCACAGAGCCAGAGTGTGTCTGTAGCAGTCGGTGGCTGTTTTAAAGTAGCATTTAACCCACAGGTTTCCACTGTTCTGTCACAAGTTACACTTTAACACTCAGCTCTTGTCTTACATGTTGCTATCACTATATTTATTTTTCATTGTTGTCAGTCAGTGGGTGGTTGATTGAGGGCAGAAGCAGCCCATATTATGTGTGTATGTGTATAGCATAAGGCTCTTTGTTATTGTAATGTAATTAAATTATCATGTGACCTGGTGATGAGAATTTCCGTTGCTGGCTGCGAGCTGAAACACTGAGTCACTCAGTGATGTCAGCATGGGCCATTGTGTTTATACACTTCACTGACAAAACACACTTCAGAAAATGAAGAAGTAGTGGTCATAGTCAGAGTTCATATTGTGTGCTAATGTTATGTAACGTGAAATAGGTTTGAGTCTGTCCATATGTTCTTATGAAAATGACTGTTAGTTAATCACTCTCGATCAAGACACTGTATGTTGGTCTGTGCAACATGAATCACATTGCAGAGGTTACAGAGGTTCATCTGCAGAACATATCTGGAACATCTTTAGGTTATCATTTTTAAAACCGGCTGTCAGATCAGACTTTATTTATCCGCACTGGGGAAATTCCCTGGACAAATTGCCAGCTTATCACAGGGCACGGGGAGTCAAACAACCACCAGTCTGTTAACCTGCATGTGGGAGAAAATGCACGCAGACACAGGGACAACACGCAAACACCATGCAGAAAGAACCTTCCTGCACCACAATTAAGATATACTCGAAAAGAAAAAAATAAAATAATACAAGAGTTCAATATACATATATACATGCACCTTTCAAGTATATGCATGTTGGATCATTTGTGTCATGCACATATACATCTATGACACTAAATATTATTAAAACAGGAAAAAGTCATTTACAGTGCTATATTAAGTCATGCTGGTGTTTTGTTGAGATCATGGCAGACAAACAGTCAGAGTGCTCCCTCTGTATATAAAAGGTTCATTCCAAGGTAATAAAACATATACAATATAACAAATCTTATTGATTTCAGGTGATTATACAACAATCCACTGTGTGTAATTTTAAAATTCAAACTTTTTTGCCCTGTGGTAGCACAGAAAATTATATATATCACAGGATTTTGTATTTGAAATCCTAAAATGTTGAACTTATTTTCTGCATTTAAAAGTCCCTAAAAAAGTTTAAAATCCCCTCTTTTAAGTAATTAATTATCAACACACACAAAATTACAGTCTGTCTTCCCTTGTCTTCCTCTCAGCATCATGGCGTCTGGAGGCCCCATGATGAATGGCGACATCTCTCGCTCTTCCAGTCAGTCCGGCACGCTGGAGGAAACCTTGCAGCAGATGAACATCCTCATCCAGGAGAACCGAGACCTCAAGGGTAAGAGAAGGTGTGCGGTGTTTGGTTCAGAGCTGAGGGAAAAGGTTTTCATTTGAGCTTTTTATTGATTGTTGCTGCACTATTTCACAACAACAGTAATCTGCCAGTCCGCCTTAAAACTCTTATCAGGATAGTCTTGGGTCAAAGGTCAGTGTTCCTGGTGGCTCATGTCAGGGTGGAGTTGCTGACAGTGTATGGAGAGAGGGAAGGCTCAGAAAGATTGTTATGAAGGGTCATAATTCAAATGTTCTGGCTCATACAATGTGCATTTATTCAAATTCTCTCTGTGTGTCTCTCGCTCAGAGGCCCTGCGTCAGACCAACCTGACGATGAAGGAGCGCTTCGAGGATCTGACTGCGTGGCGGGAGAAGCAGCGGGAGGAGCGGGACTTCCTGGAGAGCAAGCTGGCAGAGGCTCGGAGCCGCATGGAAGCGCTGACGCTCCAAAACCAGGAGCTGAGCCGGAGACTGGGAAAGGACGGAAAGACCGGGGGCTTAATGGTGAGGGTGGACTGACAATACTTCTGTTTATTTGCTAGATTTTGGATGAGAGCAGCTTATTTCATATATTTCTTAATGACTTTGCCCAAATAATTGTAGATTAAAATTCACCAGATTGAAACTTTCTGTCAAACTAAAACCAAATGAACACTTTAACTACTTAATATTCTGAGTTGGTGACTTGTGATGTCATCTCCAGGTGGTGTCATCCAATCAGAACGCAGAGATTGACGCCCTGCGTGCCCAGGTTGCTCGCCTGCAGGAGGAGAAGAACGCCCTAGTGGCCATGAACTCTGAGCTGCAGCTGAAGGCGGACCAGGACTCACATGACGACTCCTTCATTGAGATCATCAGGGTTACGGTGAAGAGCAACCCACACATGCACACACAATCGGAGTAGTATTCATCAATTTTTAAGAAAAATACAGTTTTGTTCTGTGATTTTGATGAACTTATAGAGGGGTAGAAACCAAAGTGAAAGTGTGATCTAACTGGGTGTTTTTCTTCACAGGATGGAGGCGTAGACGGTGTGAACGATGTGTGCGGTTCAGAGCGGACCAGACGTCCAGACCTGAACATGACAGCGTCCCGGCTGGACAGTGAGGAGGTGACCGTCAGCCAGCTCCTCCAGTCACTCAGGAACGAGACACAGCGGGCCGAGCGGCTGCAGGCCGGGATGCAAGAGTCTGCTGCCAGGTCGACGACGGCAACTTAAATAATCTACCAGATTTATCTTATCTCACTTCTTGACGTGTTTTTTAACATGTATTTTAATCAAATGATCCAACAGAATTAGAGAGCTGGAGGAGAGGAAGAACAGTGTAGATCAATCAACGCAGACCACCCAAGAAGAGACTACAGAACCTGAGGAGGATTCTGGGAAAGAGGAAAAGGTATTTTGTTCACTAGTAAATCAGCAGTGGTAGGAAATGTTTGCAGTAATGAAGAATACGTACAGTGTAGACTGTGCGTTCTGATGACATTTTAAGCAGCATTATGTAACTTTTCTACCATAAAATAACATTTAAAATCATGTTGATGCTTCATTGATGTATAATCAGGTGAATGGTATCTGTGTTCACACCCTGTGCCCTGTACATCAGTTTCAATGGACAGTAGAGTAAACTGCTGCAAATTACAGCTGCTGTTAGCTAATGTCAACTCAGTTCGTTAGTTATGCTGCCCAGGTTGTGAGCTCAGAGTATTTACACTGGTACTGCAGGTGTTTTGTGTTTGGCTTTGTACTGCCAAACAGAAATATGCCAATTTCTCCATGATTTTGTAGTCTTATCTCTGCAGACTGTTACTGATCCATGACTTAATCATTACCATATCTGGCAGAGGTCGGCTGATGGTTGCCATGTCTTGTTTCCTTATTGCAATGTTTTGTGTGTCGCACAAATATTTGCAGGCAGCATCTGAGGTGGAGAATCTCAAGTCTCAAATGATGACGCTGTTCAAAGAACTGCAGCAGGCCCAAAGTAAGCTGGGTGAAGCAGAAGATATGAAGAAGAACCTGCAGGACAGGTTATGTCCACACACACACACATCATATGCACACACTGCACAGATCTTAACATTAAACACTAACCCATGGAAAGGATGCCTATATATTCTATTCATGTTTGGATCTTTAAAGAAAAGCACACATATGCAGAGGTTTGCTCTTTTTATCTGTGTTGAATCTGGATGTTTTCCTCCTGTGTCTAGATGTCGGGAGGTGGAGCAGGACGTGACCACTCTGAAGGCCCAGCTGGTGGAAAAACAGGCTGTTCAGTCGGAGAACGACCGGCTGAAGCTCCAGTTGGACAGCATGCAGGCCCAGAGCCAGCTGGAGCAGAGGAAGGCTGTGGAGGAGAGGTCAGACACACACACCCATATATACTGTATGCAGAGACGGCATTTACTCTCCAGAAAAACAAGAAATTTGAATGCTAATGCCCGTTCCTCCTTTACAGGAACAACCTGGCCCAGCTGAAGGATGCTTACACCAAACTGTTTGAAGACTACAACGAACTCAAAGAGGAGATGAAGAAGAAAGAGGTCAGTTTATCGAGCATAATGAGGAGCCTTTTCTGATTTTAGCAAACTCAATGCAGTTCTCAGAGTATAAACAATAAGAAATGAGAGCCTGGCGTGTTTGACCTTTGCCCTCTGCTCCTGCAGTCTAAGACGGTGCAGAAGGAGGTGGTGGACCAGCTGCAGGAGCGACTGAGTGCTGCTGAAGAGGCCCTGGCTGCTAAACAGGAAAAGATTGATCTCATGAAGCAGGAGATCTTCCAGAAGGAGAAGGAGCTGGAGACCATATCTGTGTTCCAGGCTCAGGTCAGCGGACAGAAATGTTTTGACATGAGGTCTTACATTTTGTTTAATTTAACCAGCTGTAATCATACTTCTTTCCTTCTGTGTAGGCAGAGGTCTATTCCTCAGACTTCTATGCGGAGCGAGCAGCGAGGGAGAAGCTCCATGAAGAGAGGGAACGTCTGGCCGCTCAGCTGGAGTATGTAAAGAAGCAGAACACTCACCTGCAGGAGGAGATGGACTCACTGGGACGGTACGGAGTCAAACAGAAGACCGAGTGTGGTTCCACACCTGTAGTCCAGTTCACATCATTATCATTTTTAGTGGTAGTCTGGTTCCTTTCCACACTGTAATAGAGCTTGTGGCAGACGACAATACATGCTACTAGGAACACGCTGGGAAACACACACTCTCCAGGATAACTGTGAAGCTGACACATTAGCACAACAGCCCGACTTGGACTGTGTGGAACCGTTTCTCAGTGGGGACCCAGTTCTCTTTCCTCCAACAGTTTAACTTGTGTTTCTCTACAGGCGGTCGCTGAATGAGATGCAGAGGAGACACGTATCAATGGGAGGGAGTCCACATGGAGCCGGCCCTTCTCTGGTTGGAAGAGGTACGTTTGTTTTTATGTCCTGAGCGTAGACTTCCAGGCATATTTCCTCTCAGGCTGTTTACAAATTCCCCGTCTTTTACCTGGTTTGATAGAGCTTTTAAAGAATAGTTTGTCTTTTTGGGTAATATGCTCACTCCTTATCTTGAAGTTAGTTGAGAAGATAGATACCACTCTCATATGCTAAATATGATGCTAAAGCCAGGAGACAGGTAGCTTTGGTTAGAAAGACTGGAAGCAAGAGGAAACAGTTGTTCTTGGCTGGGCTTACGGAGACTTCCTAGAGTTAAACTGTTACTCACTGATCCGGCCAAACAATATAACCAGCCTGTAACTTCCTGTAAAACCACAGCATGTTGTGTTTGCTTTTCAGTTTTTGTTTTTAACAAACATGGCATAGAATGCTAATTAGTGAGCTTTAAAGGAGCTTTTTTTTTTGTTTGTTTTTTGCATTTTCTATCATGCTAGGCTAGCTGTTTCCCCCCATGTCCAGTCTTTATGCTAAGCTAAGCTAACCCAGCTTTTGGTTCTAGATTCATTTTTAGTGTACAGATATGAAAGTCATATAATCCCCTCATGTAACTCTTGGCAAGAAAGCAAATAAACAGATTTCCTGAACCCACCTTTCACCATCTTTAACCTCAAAGAAGATTGGTCGAACTTGTTGCAACAAGGAAGTGCTAGCGTCCGCTGGAACGTCTGTCCAGCATGTTCAGCTTGTGATCATTGTCTCTGCCTCTCAGGAGCTGATTGGCAGCATCAGGGGAATATTCCCGAACACGCCTGTCCCAAGTGCAACGAGATCCTGCCGGACCTGGACACCCTGCAGATCCACATCATGGACTGCATCAACTAGACGTCCATCTGTACAAGCATTTACAACGACTGCAGCTCCTTTTCGCACTGTAATCTGAGTCTTCCTCTGCTTTTACCTGTACCTCTACTCAGATCCCTGAGACAAACACTCGATAGTGACAAGATGGAGACAGTTTGCATGTGGTATGATTTAACCAGAAGGATTTCAAGTCTGGAAATAAATGGTTTGTTAAATTTGCTTAGAAAGACTTGGAATAGAACAGGAAAATATTGTAGGACACACCTTTAAGTCTTTTTTTGTACCCATGTCATGTGGCACATACATAATGAAGAAGATGAAGTTTAATTTCTTCAAGGCTGGAATATCAAAAACAGAAACTGGACAGACACTTTGGTATGATTTCAGATTGGTGCTGTCTGCCTGCACGTTCAAACATTAAGTCGGTTCAGCATTTACAGGTCGCATTTGTTTACCAAGTGTTTGCTCTTTGAAGGCTTTTTTTTTCTTCTCATGATTGGTTTGTTGGTGTTGGGAAAAGGAGCATATGCACCATGTAGGCACTTTAATATGAGGATATAGATTTTATTTTGACAGTGCAGATGGTATCTGGTATTTAAAACATAATATATATTTAACTTGTTAATCAATCTATCACTTTAAGTGACAGCCTTCGTATGTGCAGGAGGCACCAACACCCATGCTCTTCTGATTCCATGTTGTTATTCTGTGAATAAAAATAATGATCTGCAAATTTCTGTCTGCGTTTTGTCATTTTATGACATAAGATTAAGATTATTTCACTTCAAGTGTTTGTGTCAGTTGCCCGAGCGGCCCTGAACAGTCAAGTGGTGTCAGAAGTTGAGTCCTGGCAACACATTGAGGACAACACCATGAAAAGAGGTGGTAAAAAGACAGAGCACCACCACCAGGAGCCAGATGATGGTGCACCAGCTGACCAGCAGGGGGCCACAGCAGTCAGTAACCCTGATAATGTGGAAGAGTTGACAAGTCTGGTGAAGTCTCTCAACGATCCAGAGATGAACTGATGGAAAGAGTCAGTACGCAAGACCTGAGATGGAGAAGCATGCAGACCCAAGCGCAAGCAAGAGAACCTTGAGATGAATATGAGAGCAGGACTGAGCGAGTAGTTGATGATGGCATCAATGAGATAGACCCTGGACTGAGGGCCAGTCAAGCAAGCCAGCAGGCTGTACCATGCATGTGACATCCTTCTGTCTTAAATAATTACCATTACCAAAATAACTAGTTCTGACACAGTTAGTGTGAAATAGAAATAAAATATGACTTTGATTATCAAGAGATAGCTTGATATTGCAAAGAGTGAAATGAGAAGATTGATACCACTCTCATGTTTGTAAATATGACTCCAAGGCCTGGAAGAGGTGATGAAGGAATGTCGTCATCGCTGTTTCCTGCTACTTCCTGCTCCCCACCTGCTGAATGTACCTCCTCTTCTCTACCAAATGGTTCTAATTGGTGGTGGTTCCAATTTCGAGAGATGAGATCAGCAATGTCCTTGAGGGTTGGATAATACACCCTGTCTTGCTCGTCAGGTGCCACTATGGCGGACATTCTTGTTTGAACATAGTGTCTGAGATTTCCTCATGTGGTCTCTACAGACTACATCCATGTGCTTTGCACATCTTGTATCCAAGCAAAAGAAAACAATGATCATTGATTTACTTTGTGACCTTGGAAGCCTGTTGTCCATACAATATTCATAGTCCCTCAAGAGCAGGGATGTTTCATAGTTCGGCCCAGGGGCCCATCACAGCCCGTGGTTAGATTTCATGTGGCTTGAAGCTTCATTTTTCTAATATATTATTTATGGCCTGCTAGGATTTAGGAAGATTTGTCTTTTTTGGTTGACATACCAAAGCATTTGAACCTTTAAGGACATAACTGCTGGTATATATCTGTAGATGTGACACAAAATATTATTTCTGAATGATTTTGTTAAAGAGAAGAGACAGACGGATATGTTTTAAACTTAAACGACTTTGCATTACTCATAATAAGTCATGTTTAAAATGAACATGAGGTTCAGATTTGTATCAACTTCATGCAAGTTTAACATATTCCATACAATTTATTCTGTGTTATGTGACTCCAGATATGAAAGAAATGAAGAACTGGTTTTTAGATTTGTGATCATTTCTGATTGGTTTAGATTTGGTTACATTGTCATTAAAAAAAAAAAAAAATCAAACACCCCTGCTCTAAAGCATGAAACTATACAAATTATACAAAGTGGATACTACTGGGATACTTTCATGACATACAGTAGATTTCAAATAGAACAGTAAATGTACTCTTTTTGATACATCAGACAGACAGATAATACAACAATATAAAAGATCAATATAAAAAGTACAAATAGAAATAAAAGTGTTTATAGAAATAAGAAACAGAAAAAAATACACAAAAATCAACTCAGGAGAATTGTAATTGTAGCGGGAAGTTTACTCGATCCAGGATGTACTTTAAAGGGTATACCCTGAGTGTTGCCTTCCAGGCACACTACTCCCTGGCTTCTAGCTGATCAGCCATCGAATATAGATTGATAAAAGCCTATAACTCTACAAGGTATGGCTGAGGACTGGACAGAGTTGACAACAGTGTCTGTAAATCCGAGCGACATTTGACAGTAGACTACTGACTAGACCAGACTGACTAGTAGACTACTGCTACAAAGGAAGGTGTGCCTGTGAGCTAAATTAAAGGGCAAAATACATCAGCGTTCAGCAGCACCGCCTTGCTATCGCGCCTTTTAGGCTCCTGACTTTCCGTAGGCAAACCTTGTAATAAAATCGATATTAGCAGAAATGAATGCTGTGTAATATATTTTTATCTTAGGATAAAGTTTACTTTAAAGATATTTAGTTCTCATATTTTGGTGGAGAAGTTATTCTACGACACACTCACTTTTTTTTCAGTTAGGCAGATCTTTGGGCACCTACAAGAGCTTTGACAACACAGCGGGGTCCTTCGTTTAGCGCCAGTTTAGATTTTCTCCCTCGCTCTCAGGGAGGGTTGTAAAGATGAGAGGTCTGATGTGTCCTTTTTATGAAATATAACTCATGACCTGTACACAGCCATACGTACTTCGAATCAACGAGTGACACACTGACCGGTTGGACGAAGCTGTAAAATCTGTCAGAGCTGCATTAGAGCTAGGGAAGGACACAAAGCTGTGACACTAGGACGCAAGGTAAGCTGGCTGTCTCCTTATCACTGAGGAACTTTAAATACATGGAAAGTTCAATAATAAAAAAAAACAAAAAACAAGCTGCGATGTTACAGTTATGATCAAATGTTGACATTTGTGGCTTCATTCAATGTTTACAATGTTGTTGAACTGTTGTCTGTTTAAGCGGACCCAGTAAAGCAGTGTGTTGCCTCCGGCTGGCTGTTCATTGTAGACAGCCTGTGTGTTTGATGTAGACAGCACACACAGAGTGTACGGTGTTCTATGCAGTGAAATGGCTTTACATTATATGATGTTTGCCACTATGTGTTTTGTCCTTATACAAACATACCAGTGTGGTTACACAGCCAACTTATAACAGACATAAGTTATCTCAACACAGCACTTTAACCGTGGTCAAAATATTATAGTGTTATTGGTATTGTACACTGTAACTTAGTGTAATACTAGCTGAATGAAATATTTGCATGTTTAATTTAGTTATTGTTGCAAAGATATATCCATATTCCAGTTTGTCAAAGAGGATTAGAAGAGTGTTATACAGTGGAGTGTGTGTTGCACATGACAGGCTCTAACATAGTTGGGGGAAAAAATGTATTCATGGTCTACCATTCATTTTATTGTCAACTTTTCTCTCCACACACAATCATTTAAATGTCTGCCTTCTTGTAGGTCACCATCTGAAATCAGCACCACTGATAACTAATCCTCTAAAATGGAGAGTGAGTATCACGAGATTTAAAACACATTAAAGTACGGCTTTATGAATGTGTGAGGACATAAGTCAGTTTACATCTTCTCTCTCTCTTCCCAGGTGAGGATGATCTGGACATTTTGACAGCGCTGCTGGCTGAGAGCGAGGGCGTCGGAGAAGAACAGGACGGTGAGGAGCAGGCGGACGACTTGGATGGCCTGTTTGACGACGACAACGATGATGAAGGGGAGTACAAAGACGGCGTCGAGGAGGAAGAGCGAGACGTGCAGACAGAGGACGCAGTGTCAGATCTCTTCGGAGATGTGGGTGACATTGAAAATGAAGACAAAGACACTAAAGTGAAAGGAAGCGGAGGGGAAGCCTGTGAGAGCCTGAACAAATCCAAGGAGGATTTACAAGGTTAGCTGCGCTGCACTCTCTTCTCTAATCTGCTTCTTGTTACAATGTGATTTCGTTCAGTTAACCTGCTCGTTGGGTTGAACGGTGGAGCTTTTTGTCTTCCTCAGATGAACTCAGGCGCATGCAGGAGCAGATGCAGCGGTTGCAGCAGCAGCTGGAAGCAAGCCAGAAGGGTTCCACCTCATCTTCAACTCCAGCCAAGACTGCAGGGAGCTTGGCTAGTCCCAAACCAACGACCCCTAAACTCAACACCTCCAAAACGACTCAGGGCAAACCAGCCACTGCCACACAGAAGACAAACACAGAAGCAGGTAAACGTTTTGTAGCTCACCAGCCGCAGTAGCTTCTGGCTGCTTCTGCTATTTTATGATGAATAAATTGGATTTATCTTCTGACAGCAGCGTCTTCATCCACTCCTGTCAGAGGAGGAAGTGTGAAGCTCCAGGAGTCCTCTGACTTTTTTGATCAGCTCAACAATGCTGACTCCTTCAAGCGCAAACCCAGGGTAGCTCACCATCCCAAAGCCAGCACATCACCAGGTAGGACTTAGTGTAAGGCAACCATTTCCATAAACTAAAATGATTTAAAGTCATGGTTTGAGTGGATTTTCTTCACTGTTGTCTCATCAGAAAACAACAGAGGGCCACTGGTAGAGATAAAGGTTGGCAGCTCCTTCCAGCCAGTAGAGAGCACCAGCAAGGTCACCAATCCTCTGCGTTCACCTCCACCGTCTCAAAGCAGAGCTGCACCAGCTGCATCAACAGGGCAGCCTAAACCTCCTTCTCTTCCTCCCCTTCCTAAAGATGTGTGTGTTGAGAAATACTCAGGACTGCGGCTCAGGTGAGGACACTAAAGTCATAGAAACCGTGGCTTTTTAAAGTACACACAAACAAATCCAGGCCTTCCTGTCCAGTGTCTCACTTTGAATCTGGGCTCTTTCAGAAAGCCACGGGTTTCCTCCAGCGACATGGACCGCAGGATGGCCGACCGCCGTCTGATCCGTCTGTCGCAGGTGCCGGAGCGCTTGGCTCGGGAGAAGCTGGAGGACAGCGACTGGGTGACCTTCGCGGTGCTGGTGCACAAGGCAACACCGCAAAGCAGCACCAGTGTAGGTCTACACTCAGACCTGCCATCTCTGGATGTAACCTGCTGCGTTTTGCCAAGAGCAGAAACATCTGGCAAACTAAATCAAACATCGTTTAGTCATCTATAGATTTCTCTTCCTACAGCAAGCAGTGTCCTGTTTTTGATGCTGACCCTGAAACAGTGATTCACTGTCCTTGTCTCACATGAATATTTAGGCTTAGTTCACATTCTATACAAACACAAGGTGGAATGATTTTTAGCAAGTGAACTTCAATAACAGACACTTTCCCGAATTGGCAAATCTTGATTGGTGTGAAGTCAGTTTCATAACTTCAGAATCACTGCGCATTGTACCATTTTTTTAATGAGTGCTTCCTCTCTGCAGGGCAAAACCTTCAGCATCTGGAAACTGAACGACCTCCATAACCTGGAGGTGTACGTGTCTCTGCTTCTGTTTGGAGAAGTTCATAAAGAGCACTGGAAGACGGAGCCGGGCACTGTCATCGGCCTTCTCAACCCAAACCCGATGAAGCAGAAAGACGGATATGACGGGGTGAGTGGACAATCTGAACTGAATATAACATGCGTTCACACATGTTGATGCAGAATCTGAACTATATGTCAGGAAGAGGCTTTCATTTGATTTGAGAGAGAATCAAAGCTGTTCATTCATCTCAAATGCTGTAGTTAAAAAAAGACTGTGTTGATGTGAAAACTGAAAATGGGTCAGGATGTTGAGGTTGCTCTTAGCTCATTTCCTTAGAAAAATGAACTGTTATTCACTCGTGGTGAGGCGATAACATCTCATTTATATTTTACTGAACGTTTTTGAGATTTTTTTGGCATTAAAGGCCAATAAAAGCAGACTGGTGGTGTTGGTGAAAATAGCTTGACAAACTGAGATGTTAAGAGAAGAATGTCGAGAGGAAAGCCAAAGCTGTTGCCAACTGCACCACACACACACGCACGCACGCACGCACACACACACAGGGCACAATTTTGGCTTCGGTATCAAAAACTATTAGCACTACTTCCTTACTGTTTCTGAGATGAGTTTGACGTCGAGTTTGACCAATCACCATCTAAACTATGTAGCTTCACTGATGCTCGGCCTTTTGCAGTTCACTTCCTCTACTTTTTAACCAGTTAACCTCTTTTTGATTTTCAACATTAACATCCATCTCTGGCAGGAGACTGCAGCTAGAGATTATTTTCATTATCGCTTAATGTGCGTGTTATTTTCTCTATTCTTAGATTAACTGTCGCTTATCATGTCAGAAAATAGTCAACAATGTCCACTATAATTTTATTCACTCCAACCTGCAGTCTAAACCAAAATATATTCAATTTGTAATAATAAAACAGATTCAAATCAAATTCAAACAGATTTTTTTTTGTCCCTTTTGCTTAAAAAATGTCTGAAACAATTACTTTCTCATTGAGCTTGTTGCTGATTCATTTTCTTTTGATTTGTAACTGAGGACAATAACAATGACAACACATCATAAGTCTATAAAACAAATATAATAAAAAGTATAAAATGATGAAGAAACTCAAAGCTTGTATTGAACACGTGCAGGTGAGCCTGACGGTGGATCATCCACAGAAGGTGTTGCTGATGGGTGAAGCTCAGGACTACGGCACCTGCAAGGCCGCGAAGAAGAACGGAGAACCCTGCTCTCAGATCGTCAACATGGTGCGTCCATCTCCTTCTGCTGTTCCTTACTTTCGAAGTGCTCCGTTGTGTCTGACAGCCACGCTGGTTTCTGTGTGTTTGTTTTGTTTGCAGTACGAGTGTCAGTACTGCCAGTATCACGTCAAAGCTCAGTATAAAAAGATGAGCTCCAAGAGGGCCGAGCTGCAGTCGTCGTTTTCTGGGAAAGCTCCCAACAAGGTGAAGGGGAAGGGCGGAAGCCTGAGAGAGCGTCTGTGTCAGGACGGCTTCTACTACGGCGGCATGTCCTCAGCCGCCTGCGCCGCCTCACTGTGAGTCATGCTGTCATTGTCCTCTCCAAACCCTCCAATCAATACCTTTAGTATTAAGGAAAGGCTCCGACGTGTGTGTGGTGTGAAAATTGCGGTCAACTTCTCCTGATTGTTCCAGGACACGCTGTAGCGAGACAGCAGTACATACCGCGGTCACAACCCCGTCCAGTTGAATTCTGGCTGCCGTTATATTTTCACTTTTACAGCGTGTGAAGTCAATTTGTGTAGGACTAACTGCAGCTTACAAAGCCAGGAACACTGTGTTGGACTGTGCTGCCTGACATTTTCAGTAAACGTGGGTGTGTGTGTGTGTGTGTGTTGCAGAACGGCGTCCAGACCGAACAAACCCACCCAGAAGACTCTGGACAAGCTGTTCGTGAAGGGCTCGGCTCAGCTCGTCGAACAGGCCAAAAGGCTCGGTGAGAACCGACACACTCGCATTCACAAACATGTTCACAAGCCGGACAGACTGGGTTGATAAAGATTTTCACGCTTGTCTTTTCCGTAGCCGTGAAGTCCGGCGAAGTTTCAGGTTGTTCGAATGAATTCAAGGGCCTGTTGTCGATGCCAACACCCGGAGCTCTGCAGCTGAAGAAGCACTTAACACAGAACAGCCAATCAGGTACACGACCCGGAAACATCGCTGTGCCTTTCACTACTCATAGCATAAATAAAGAATTGTCTGCGGCCCGGGTTGATCTCAGGTTGGTGCAGTAGCTTTATGTTTACGTTGTCGTCCATCCTCAGTCTCCAAAAATGCA
The DNA here is from genome assembly GCA_028641955.1 of Protonibea diacanthus. Classification (NCBI taxonomy): domain Eukaryota; kingdom Metazoa; phylum Chordata; class Actinopteri; family Sciaenidae; genus Protonibea; species Protonibea diacanthus. The sequence goes on along the minus strand of CM053997.1, from coordinate 2,648,212 downwards.
GCTGCAGCTTCACTTCAGTCCATCTCAGCCTCGGACCTACTGAAGCAGCAGAAACAGAAGCAGCAGGAGCTTCTGCAGAACCGCCGGCGGAGGGCAGAAGAGATCCAGAAGAGGGTACTGCAGAGTTCAGCTGGACCCACACCTGGGCCATCCTCCTCCTCGCTGAGCCGGGTCGGCCTGACGTCCCCAAAAGCAGCTTCTGAGGTCCCCAAGGCCACCCAAAGCCCCGCAGCTCCCCACGTCCCCACCCTGGGCCGAGGCTTCACTGAAGGGGAAGACATCCTCTTCTTTGAGAACAGCCCGCCACCTGCGCCTGGCCCCAGTGCCCTCAGCCTATCAGCCGCCAAGCTGGCTGCTCTGAGGAAGCTGAGAGCCAAAGGGACGGGACTCGAAAAGGAAGACCCCAACGCTGTGAAGAGGAAGAGGAGTAACAACACAGAGATAAACGCTCGGGTGGAGAAGAATCTCACCTCACCTAAGGGTGAGGGCACACACACACACACACACACACACACACACACACACACATTTGATATGTTTAGATGTCATTCATCTCCTGATGTTTTCTCCATTTATACTGAAACAACATGCTTGATAGCAGTTTATGTGAGAAAATCGTGGAAATTGTGGAGACATTTCAGACTCTTGATTTGATGAGTAAAATTTAAAATTCTCGTCTATAAATCAGCTTCATTGTTGCTCGTCATAACGTGTCCTTTTACTTGCCACGCAGGTGGATCGTCCAGCAACGAGGAAGAGGAACCGGCCCTGAAGAAGAAACGAGATAAACTCCTTTACGTCCAGTCAGAGGAGTTTCAAAAGATCCTCAACGCCAAATCCCTTCACGGGGCCGCACTACAGGCGGTACGTTTTTCAGCACATCAGCTGCATTTCGATAGTTCAAACACTGCAAAGTGTGTCTGACATCACTGAATCTCGTCTCTCTCAGGAGGAGTACCAAGTGCAGGAGCGCTACTTTGATGTTCTGGTGAAAAAGGAGCAGATGGAGGAGAAGATGAAGGGCATCAGAGAGATGAAGTGTCGAGCTGTCACCTGTAAAAAGGTACTGAGTTAAATTCACATGCTTTTGGTTCAGATATGAGGATGTTTAAATGAAAAGTTGCTCTCTTGGTGTATTAATCATGAAACGATCATAAATGCTCTTGCCTCCAGTGTAGTTACACGTACTTCAAGCCGGCAGATCGCTGTGTGGAGCAGAATCATGATCTGCGGTGGCACGACGCCGTGAAGCGTTTCTTCAAATGTCCGTGTGGACAGAGAGCCATCGCTCTCGACAGGCTGCCCAACAAACACTGCAGGTAAGACTCTCGATGCTCTTGTCATCTCTTTCTCATTCATTCAAAGTTTGTCAGAGCTCCCAGCGGTCACGGAAACGTAGAAATAACACGTATATTCTAACATACTAATGTTTTAACATTTCAGTAACTGTGGTCTGTTCAAATGGGAGCGTGACGGGATGCTGAAGGTAAAATCTGTCCCTGATTCAGATCATTTGAAAAGAAAAAAAAAAACGTACTTCATTGAAAGAAAACAGACCTGACGTTGCTTTTTATATTTTATTTCAGGAGAAATCTGGACCCAAGATCGGTGGAGAGCTCCTCCTGCCTCGAGGAGAGGAGCACGGCAAGTTCCTCAACAGCGCGAAGTGACGACACCGAGCTGCTCGTCGAGGGAACGTGTTTAGATTTTTATGTTTGTAAATTCTTAGTAGCATTTTTCACGTGATGTTTTTAAAGTTTATTGATTTTGTTACTGACGATGTAGATGTGAATGTCTGCGGGAACATTGGAAATGCTGGAGATAAGGCGATTAAAGTAATAATTTGCAACATTTCATCTCTCATAGTCTTTTCCCCAAAATACATTTTGAGATGTGACAGCTGTTAATAATAAAAATATGGCTGAATCTCATGTAGCAGCTTCAGTTTCAGGGTCCTGGTTTTGCTCCTGCTGGCTCACTGTCACACTGTCGTGACTTACTGGGACTGAACAGAACAGAGCCATTGTTAACGTTATTAGGAACACATGCTTTTCCTGCTGTGACACGCCAAAACGTCTGCTGGTCCTTTGAGACAAACTTAAACCAACTTCAGCGTTTTCTTTTCAAATACCTTTTTTTGCCTTGAACGCACATATAAGCCAGGTTACATCCGAGCAAAGGGATGTGATTAAAGCAACTTTTGCATGCTTTTTCCTGCATGGGTTGTTGAAAGGTATCTTGGGAAATGTAGGAAAAGTTAGGCAGGTTGCTTATAAATAAAAAATGTATGTAACAGCACTTGTTTATTAGATCAGTAGGGAGTTATTAATCCTCAATCACAGAGGTTCTCTGTTTCTTTACAGTCAAGGACCCCCCCTAACAAGACAAATAACGTGCTGGGGACACGTAGTAAAAATATTTGCACCATCTCAACACAGAATACTCATGGTGTGTGCTTGACTGGTGGGAGTGAAGAGCGTAATCTATGAACCATTTTAGATTCACAAATCAAACTTTTAGCTCAGGATAATTTAAATGAATGAATCTAGAAACCTTTCGTGGACTTTCTAGCAGAGTGCCACAGACCACATTTTTGAGAATCACTCCTCTAACACACTCCATGTGTTGACGTGATGACTGAAGCCAGGTGGCGCTCGCTCAAGTCAGCCAGCCAATCCACTTGGCCTATAGCAGCAAAGGTTTGGAGATGGAATCACAGTATAGAGATAAAATAAGGCTTTTTGGATTTGAAGCTGTGTGATTAGCATGCGTCTGTGCCATGCCACATCATTCTGAGGGTTTCATTTCTGCTCATTATACCGTTGCTTTTTATGCACTCTACATCTCTTCTGTCTTTCTTTGCCCAGTTTTGTCTAATATTTCCACTCTGGAATGTGGATTTCATTTCAGACTGATGGCTTCTGCAGCTCACCTCATCTTCTTTTCTTCCATGCAGCCTCCCTGCCTTTAAATACTTTAAATACCAGACAGTGCTAGCATGAGTTAAAAACACATCAGTGGACTGGAAATCAGGAAAGTCATCTTTATTTGTCAGTTTGACTTGAAGACAGTTTCTTTCCATAAAATAAGGCTAAAATCCTCTGGCGAAACAAGTTCATTGGTGATGTAAGAAGGTAGTATAGCTTGTATATATACATGTAGCAAAGGCAGTAAAACAAACATGCAAAAGGTGTGCCTCCATTTAAGACTGTGAAGGAAATCTTGAGAGAGCTGGTTTAGAAAAAACTTGAAGTTTCCAGGAGACCCCGAGGGATCACACAGAAGTATTTCTTGAAAGCTCGATCGAAGAAAAGCGGAGAGGCAATCCAAGTGAATTCACTGTGACCTGCCTCTCCAATTCTGAAGGATCCCTACTGGCAGAAGTATCTTTTTTATTTTTGTATACTTACTAGGCCCACTGAGATTCACTAGTGTCCAAATAAGGTTACTTCACCCAGTTATGAAGACTTTATTGGCTCCCAAACACGAATCTCTGATTACTTAAGCTACCCTAAATCACACTGGATGTCACCCGCGGTCACATTCTGAAGACAGTCTGTCTGTTAAATTCTTTGATTTCTTGGTTCAGACTTATCAGTGCAGCTGCTCTGTCTGCTTGGCCGAGTAGACAGGGAGGAGGCACAAAGTTGAACCGATTGCTTTGGAAGAGACGGAGACTGTTGTTTTTGGCGTTCTTCAGGTTTGTCTCCAGGGTGACACATGAAGCACTGATATATATGATAAAACCTTACAATACAAAAACAGTTGGACATGAAGATACATATTGTACAATCTAGGTTTTATTAAAATAAAAACTTAAAAAAAAGAAACTTTATATGGTAGATTTGTAGATGTTATGATATCTATGGTGATAAGTGTCTGGAGTCACATTTGGTGAAGAATAATGGTGATCAAAAAAAAAAAAAAGAGAGAGGTGCTGTAGCCCGGTGTCCTCCATGCAATGGCTCAGAAGTACCAGCGGTAGCGTGGATAGAGACCGTCATAGTGATATTCCCGGTACTGCTCATACCTCTCCCTCGTTCTCTCATTTTGCTCTGTGGAAAAAAGAAAATTGAAAGTATGTGGCGACAATCAAGATTTTTATATTAACAAAGGATCACAGAGGTCAGTCATGTTGGTGAAAGTACTGAGCTTTATCAGACAACTTTGCAGTTCCCCTCAGCTTTAACTTTGTAGTGTCTTTTAGCTAATTGTTTTGGTATTCCAGCCCACAGCTTTACTGGTTTGGTTCACTCTCGTTAGCATTTTCAGCCAGTACCAGATAGTTCCCTCATGTTACTGACGACCAGAACAGAGCAGAGAAGCGGAGAGGAGAGCACATATTTGTCAGGGAGCATGAACAGCCACAAATAAAAGCTAATGACGTTCAATGTCTGCTAAATGTGTAAATAGGCAACCTTTGCTAACACATTCCCCAGCTTCATAAGGTGATAATGTGTTTTGTTTTAACGCTGGTTTAAGTTAAATGTATTTAAAACCAATTCTAATGCTAATGCTCGTGCTCTAAATTGTTAGCATTTTGCTAGGTGCTTCGGCTGCCATGTATGATTGTATTAACCATGATTACAAGCAACCAGGTAGGACAAACAATTAAGGTTAGTTGTAGTTATAACTTTGAGGGATTAGCTACAAAATCTACCACATGGTGAAACCAATTAAAAGTGCGTTAAGAAACAGCAGCTAAACCACCATCTCTAGCAGTTATCGCACCTACATAAAATCCAGTATTTGTGTGTGGTTTCACGTTAATGAGCTTTAAAATGGTTTGACTAGGCTAGCAATGGGGCTATGTATGCTTTCAGTTCAGAGTGTATTTCTGTTCTTAACCTTGTACTATGGTGTAAATGCAGCATAAAGAGCCAAGACACTAGAGACATATGAAAAATAAGAGTTTTAACATTTATAGCAGTTTCTACAAAATCTGTGTTCCATGACCGGTGGAGCTTGTTTACCTATAAAAACCCGTTGACCCCAAACCATCAAAAACAGTGTGTATCTCACATAGAAAACCCAATCACATCTTTATGGTTAGCAGTGCTTAGTTTAGAAACTGTCATCGCAAATATATCACTCCGGACAGACAACCGCAGGGAAGATTGTCAGCTTGGGGTCAACCGCAAATGGACACTTTGATTTGATGTGAAGTCTCAGGCACTCTGCCGTGGACCAGAGGCTCGTGGATGCCGTGAGGTTCATTCAAGACTAGAACTAGAACTCTGTCATAAGTAAATCTCAGATTGTTTGCGAGGATTAATTAAGGTTAGCCCATATTTTCTGTTTTATTCAGTCTTGGAAAAAAGTTATTTTGAGATACGCTTCATGTTAAAAATGTGTGAAACGTGAAAAAAGGTCACAGAAGCTGGAATTCATTTCTGCTTTTGTTTGTCATTCAAGTATCTTTACTGTACCCTCAATTCAAGGGAAGATGAGACCAAAAGCTGCATCAAGGTATTACCATCATGATCCTCCTCTGCAAACCTCTCACGCTCAGTCCTTCTCTCCTCAGTGGTCTCTCTCCTCTGCTCATTTGCAGTGTACTGTACCCTCTGCTCGGCTGTGGAGAGAAGAATGGAAAGGAGAGGTGAGAAGTAATCCAAAATTTTTATCTGTATGCAGCCACACACGATTCTGATAGATGAAGCAGCTGCAGTCACTACATTTCCTCCTTTTACCTGATGGATTGTCTGCTGTGTGATTTGTAGTTATGTTTTTTGGCTCAAAGAATGGCAAAAGGTCACTTTGGTCTAGACTGAATCTCAGCATGTCCTAGATGTATTGGCATCAAAGTTTGTACAGGTATTCCTGGTCCCCAGAGGATAAAACCTACTGAATTTGCAATGTATCAGTCGGTCGATATCGGCCTATTGTAAACATTTCGGTTTCTTTCCAGTATATAATGCAGAAAAATGCTTGTGCTAAAAAAAGAGAAAGCAGCTCTCAGCAATGTCAACTAGAATTGACAATGTATGTGTTAAATATTTAACATGGTAGAGAATATAATTGAAATTTATTTCATAAAGCAGCCTTCTGAGTATCTTAGCATAGTCATGTAAGTATAAAATCCACACAGAAAAGGCCTATTTTCATACCAGCTCAAAAAATCACCTCAACCTCAGACTTAAATGCCAACATAAGGTTGAGATTTGGATGGATTCAAAATTTCACTTTGTCCAATATGACTTGTCCTTTATGACTAAACCCAGAGCAAAATATTCCAATCAGCCTCAGCTGCACTTTCTATTTGCAGCTAATTAGGTTAGCATGCTTACGCTAAACTAAGCTGGTAAATATGGAAAACATTATGCTTAGCATCAGCATGTTAGTGTTGTGATTATGAGCATGTTAGCACTCTAAGTAAAGCCCTACATAATTGCTACCGTACACTGTGGTTTTATTCCATATTTTAAAATGTCTGTAGATTTTATGGTGAAAAACTGCCAAACCATGACAGTAAAAGACCGTAAAATATGCTATTAAATATTACTGTGTTTTACTGTCAAATTAACAGTCTCTGATATAAAATACTACTTTAGTCTGTATAAATTTCCTTAAAACGCTGTGAAGGTTTTTAATGTGTTTTACTGTGTATAGGAAAACGTCAGACGTCAGTCAGATTTTATGGCATATTTTACGGTCTTGGTTGGTCATGGTTTGACTTTTTGTTACAGTGTAGCTGTAGTCATACTCTGTAGTAACAACTAGAAAACCTCAAATTGAATTAAACAACCAACGTATGACCAATGAGTACCGATGTTTACAAGATCATTAGCTTATTAGAGTATATACTGGACCTAGTGAGGTGCTGAAAACAAATAAATGACCCATACCACTTACTGTAATGGGTTAGAAATTTGTGTAAACACGTTCACCTCCCTCCTGCTCCAACACTGTACAAAACTAAACATCCCCACCCATTTACGTACAGGGCAGCCACTGTACACATTGGACATGACTGTGCAGTCTGTGTTTTTCTTTAAGTGTTGAATCATAACAGGTGTGTGAGAAGTGTGGCATTTCATGTATATACACAGACTTGCATCCACTCTTCCCCTCCAAATAGGCCAGTGATAGCTTCACATGTAAAACTACTTGCCTGTTCACAGGTATTTGTGCCTGTCTTCCTCCAGCTTTGTCTTTATTTTCATACTGCAAATTTGTCAGATTTTCTTTTTCACTCTGTTATTGATAGCATGAGGCAGACTCACTAATTTCCTTGACAGGTAGCAGATCATAAGGTAAAGGGGAAATAATCAGATGTTTGGAAAAGACAGCCATGGCTATAAGAAAGCTGCAGTGTAGTCACACTTGGTTATGCAATCACCCAACATCTGCTGGAAACATTGGATCTATACACTGGCTTTTGAATGATGGAGAAATGCAGCAGGAAACTTTGCTTTTCCATGTGTATATTTCAGTCTTTTGTATCTTCACTATATCAGGTTAAAAAGATTTGTAAGAAATATTGGCTGAAAGTAGGTGGGTAGGATCTCCAACGCAAGCAAATGAACTTCAGCCTTGGTATGATCACTCATCAGCATGCATAGAACTGCAGAGCTAGCATTCAGACTCAAGCAACCTGTACACACCTCTCTGTTAAAAGAAAAAGTCCTTACAGTCACACAGCTGCCCCCTCATGTTCTCATGAACTGTGCTTTTTCTAAGTGTTTTATTTTTTTTCCAAGAATGTGGGCCTGTCTTGGCCAGAGCCGAGGCACCGTTTGGCGCTCAGATGGTGAAGAAAGGTGAAATGATCCACAGCCTGTCTGTGGAGGCCTGCTCAGGGGCACACGTGGACTTCTCTGATGGCTATTCCACCAGCAACAGAGATGAATTAACAAGGAGATGAAAAAAAAAAAGAAGCTTTTTTAAAGTTCCTGTGTGTTTGCAGGATTGTCCCTGAAACACTTCTCATTTGTGTTTGTTCATTTGGTTTGAAGTGTGTTGGCCTTGTGTATCGTGCAGGATGCTGGCAGTGAAAGAATGAGCTTATTGTACCAAGAAGCTGAGAGAGTAAGAGCCTGCTCCATACTATCCTGTGACTCCTTCTACAGCCTCCAGCTTGTGTGTGTGTCACATTTAAGAGCTGCTACTGTATAGAACAACACCTGCTTGAGTTTCCATTACTCTCTCTTTCTATCTCTCTCTTGAACTTTCACAGCTTGCAGTGAAAACCTCAAACCATATCATCCTCAGAGTCCAACTACAAACCAATAAACCAACACACTCCCACATAGTCACATACACAAGTTCTCTTTGGGAGGCCATATTTTAGACTGTCCACAATGTGGCCACACATAAACCGCTCAAACAACGTTGGGGCTAGTCAACCACATTATAAACATATATAACCCCACCTCCCCCATCTTCAAACCACCAACCACCACTCATGATCCTGCTGGTTTCCTGCCAGTAGTGATGATGGACAGCCCTTAAGCACACATTTCAAAACAATTTTCCAATTTTCCAGTAGACAGCTACTGTTACTTTAATAGACACGTCAAACAGATATTAAAGGACTTACCCTGGCGCTCAAGATAGTGTTGGTATGAGCGGCGACTGCGGCGCTTGAAGAAGTTGGAGGCGTCCGGCTCAGGCATGAACACATGTGATGCTTGCTCTAAAAGTCAGAGGTCAGGAGGTGGAGGTCACGTAATGAGGACAAGTGGAGCAAGTTCATGTGATATAGTAAAAAAGGGTTGAGTCACCTTTAGGTTCGTCTGATTTTACGTCTGGTTTTGCATCATCCGGGACCGCTGCACTTTCCACCACACTGAAATCTATAGCATGAGGAAGAGGAGAATGATCTTTAAAAATAGTTATTATTACAGAGGTGGAAAACTTTTTTGTAGTCTGGACGTGCTTAAGATTTGAGTATAAGAATCTAAAATCTAAAAATGTGGACTCTAAGTGTAGCTAAAAAACAATGAAACTGGCCTTTCATTGACGAGTTGTAGTATTTAATATAAAAAACAAACTGGAGAAACAGAATTCAAACCTGCTTATTTCTGTATGCCAATAATAACACGTACCATGAAAATGTATCTGTGCAACAGACCCCAAACTTGTATGCAGGCGCGCTAAATTATATTTATAGAAATCATAGTGTCCCACTTTTTAATTTAGCCAGTGTTTGATGTTTGTGTTCACAAACTTACAAACTGTCTATACAAGAAACTGCTTCAGCTTATAGTTAGAACACATGTCTCAAAGATGAAACAAAAGAAACTGAAAATAAAAGTAACATGTAAACTGAAAATACAGAAGATTTGTGTGTTGTCACTGTTATGGAATTTTCTATCCTTAGGTTACACAAGGTCACAGTCACCATGTATGGAAGGTCACATGGGCCACGATGGCCATTTTACAAATGATCCATGTGGCACATTAAAAGAGCTGTAACCGTAACTTTTTTTCCAAATCTAATAAAACAGAAGAAGTTTGGCCTTGCAGAGACATCTGTCTTTCAATTTATTCACAATTTAGACTTGTGTTGCTCGTTGTCATCATTTTATATACCACGCTCAGTAGTTCACAGACTGGAGCTGGTAGATGCTTACTTTCCTTACTCACCACTGAAAACATGACTTAAAACTTCCATGCAAATATAATCCATTTAATCATACATGAGATCTAACAAACAGCAGTTATTATTTGCAGTAAATGTGCTTTAATATATTTGTTTCACAAATGAATTCACACTAATACCTAATGCCCCCAAATATGATTATACAAATGACATGGTAACCTTAAGTTTAAATTTAAGAATAAATGTGCAATTCACAAATAAATGATGATTCATACTTCATTCATACTCTACCCACAGGTCTAAGGTTATGTTGCAGGCAAAATAATACCAGATTATTATTATCCTTTTCCATATCAAAGGATGACAGCACATCAGTGCATCAGTGCACCGTTCAAAACTATTCTATTCATCTTTCCTGAGGTTGTATATTCCAAAATTACCCCCCCACCCCGCCTGTTTCCCCACCCATCCAGACAAAGTACTCACAGGTGAGGATGAGGAGGGCAGCGAGCAGAGAGAGCACAAAGACTCGAGTCCAGGCCATCTTGAGAGAGGAAAGCAAAATCTCTGCTAGACTTTACTAACAGCACACCTAACTGAACTGAACTGAGAAGGATGAAGGAGGGAAGGGTGGAAGGTAGGAGAGGCAGGGAGAGTGGGAGGAGGGAAAGGAAGAGAAAGGCTTGGGGAGGGAGGGAATTTCAATTGCCCAAGGGAGAAGAAGATGAAGATGAAGAATTTATTATTGGAAGTCATAAATCAAGGAAACATCACTGTGTCTATCTGTGTCTGTCTATATCTAATTATATCTACTATTACATAATACATAAGTATATATACGGTATGCATATGTAAATATACAGTATTCAATATTTGCCTCTGACATGTAGTGGAGTAATATAGAAAGAAATATAGTAGCATGAAATGGAAATACTGAAGTCAAGTACACCTCAAATTTGTACTTAAATACAGTACTTAGTGACACTGGACCACTGTATATACTGTAAAATTAGTGAACAGTTGCCTATTAACACATCCTGCTAACATTCATTTGGAGTTGTTTTTCTGGTCACCTGATGAATCCAAGTCTAATATTCACTCTACTTTGAGCTCTGTTTTGGTTTCCACCAACTCTTGTCCACCGGGTAGTCGCTAATCTCGTCTGTCTATAGTTGAGAGCAGGGCAGGTAGTGTACTGTGGGTTTATCAGAGAAAACTGCCGCCTGCTTTGGCTATGAAAGTTGGTGAGAGAATCAGGACTGAACCAAAACAGTAATGTCACGGAAACAATTAGCTAAAAGCTGTTGAAAGGTTTTTGCCCTTTCACATTGCACATACTCACCTGACCACATTGTTAATATAAAAGTATTGGTTAGAGTTGCTTGAAACTTGCAAATAATGAATAAATTCATGTGGATTATATCCAGAATAATGTTTTCTAGGTTTTCCCAGAATTTAAGAACACCGACTATAGAGTAAAGAAGCAGTCTGCAGTAAGAAAATGGGGCCAGGACAGGACATAACCTGGAAAGAACTGCTCTGCTGCCATATGGTCATATGTTGTCTTATATGAGCTGACATGAATGAGGACATGTCTGTCACCAGCAGCCAATTGGTTATCATGGACTCACCCTGCAGGTCAATGGCCCTTTTGGATAAAGTTTCCACAGATGACAGATGACATCTTTGTGTGTGTTTTCTTTGTATCATGGGTTAATTCTGAGTTTCCTGGCCAAAGTTCATTATGCTTGAACTGTATATATTCAGGTAAATAGGTCAGATAGCTTGACGTATCCCCTCAAAACAAGATACAATATTAGACTGTATACATAATAGTGTATGTAGAGATAATGTGTAGGTATTTTAAAATAATTCCACTTTATAAAACAATTTAATAACATATAATTTTACAGAAATGCTGAGCTCGCAGATTCTTTTTTAATACCTTTTGTCTGCTTTTATGACAAGTTCTATTGTGCATTGTTACTTTCCTACGTGAATGACATATGCCTCCCTCGCAGGCACAGAGTGTGCAGGTGGTAACATCCTGATGGACCCATTCATTATCCCTCTGGGTATGAATGATCTCAGGGTTGAGAATACGCTATCGTGCTAACCTGTGGTTAATTCTACATTATGCTGAGGGCTGTTGAACCGCCTGTGAGGAGCAAAGTTCATAAGTTGCTGTGGATTTTTCCTTTGACGCCCTGTGAGGTTTGTGAAATCTAAAATCTGTTTCAGTCTTGTCCAAAGGAAACTGGGCAGAGACGGCCGACCACTTTGCTCAGAAAAACAACAACAGATCTGCAGTCTGGGGATCATTTAGCAGCAAATGGGGCTGCAGTTAGACCGAGAAACTATTTGCTGTGTGAATGTAATGTGTGTTTTTATACGCATATATATAAAAATGTTCTTATATGTGTACGTTTGCATATGTGGGTGTATATATGTGAATGAGTCTTCATCTGCTAAAGGATTCATGTGTGTCGGTGTTGAAGTGTCTACATATTCTGCGTGTGTGTGTGTGAGGCAGTGTTTATCACCTTCTGTGATGCTGACAGTGATGAAGAAGCCTCTACATTTATTTCAGTTCTCCTCCATGTGAATGAATTTCCTGCATGTCTGAATTAAATGAGGAGCTGAGAGCTTCCCTCTGGGTTTAAACAAAGAGGCTGTTTGAATACACCCACACACCCACACATCTGGATCAGTTGTGTTGGGGGGGGGGTAACTGGACCTCCACCTAAAAAAACAGCCAAACCTTCTGGGACCACCATGAGACCGTTCAAATGTCATTCAGTGTTGAGCAACTTTCTCTGATGCACCGTGAACAGTGTGTGTGTGTATGTAATGTGTAATAATGAAGAGTCTAAAATTTACTTTTTGAATTTTAAGTTGGTGCTGCACAATTCCAAGCCAACGAACCCGAGGTCACATTTCTTGTTGTTTTTGTGTCTGACGCTTCAGAGGAAATCAGAACAAATGTTATCATCATTATAGCAGCCATTCTTATCATTAATCTTACTGAAACATTTAATCTATTACACCAAGAATTTCCAAAACAAACATCCATTTAGCCTTAGTCAAAAGGTTAAAAGAGAAAAATCACATCAACAGACAAGAAACTGAACACGTTGATACGTTTATAAGGCAGGACGAGGTCAAGGGCTCAGTGTTAATTATCAAAAAGGTACAATCAGCACAGATTCTTCACATTCTTTTATGAAAATAGCTTTAAATTTTCTCTGTCACTCTACTTTACCTCTCTCAACCTTGCTCCATCTCTTCCTCACACACTCCTCTTTTACTTAATCAACATGCTTTTTAAGCTTATCTCTCAATTAAGATGCATTCATAGTTTTTCCACCGCTCTGAAATGTGTTTTCAGCTGTGTTAGCAGGAGGTTTATTCTCCTCAGCACTGTGTAGCAATTTACTGATGAGGTAACTTGTAGCTAGTGTTTTCCTAACATTTTCTTCTAAAATATAATCAGTTTTGTTAGAACAACATGCTCTAGATTACATTTCAAATGTTACAGTGAGTACGAACTCTGAGGCCTCAATTAAATAAAGTGTGTAGTAATTCCTCTAAAAATCTCTTCGCTCCATTATGAAAGAAAATCAGAGCTTGGATTATTAGGAAAAACAGGCCCCAAAATCAAGATAACATATCTGTGGTGTGTTTAAAGTGAAGTCCTCTCGCCTTGAACCAGGCGGCCTCGGAAGGCCCAGGTATCCTGTAGGAGAAAGAGTTAAAGGGTCAGTTCAACAGAAGTAAACCAGAAATGTCTAGATCCTTTCCTTTATTATGTAGGTGTATTCAACTAGAGCTAATCAGTCGGTTAGCTGCAACGCAGTGAGCATCTTTCATGCAGTTCCATGTCAGAATAATAATGACAATCTAACATAAAACGTTCTTTTTATGTAAAAACTCTTATTGTTTGTGTTTTTTAGTTAGTTGAACTTTTCACCGCACAGTCCAACATCTTCATTTGTGTTGTCACGGTCTGTAAAAAAAGATTTCTGTCTGTATGGAAGAAGCAACATTGTCCACTTCTGGTGCAGACTGTAATAGCAATATCACTAAATTTCCTCAAATTTGTACTTAAATACAGTACTACATATCGACATAAGCACTCATTTGGAGTTGTTTTAGTCTAATATTCACTCTACTTTTAGCTCTGCTTTGGTTTCCACCAGGGAAAAATTGACTCTTTAGCTGCTAATTGCTCCACTGTGTTCACCAGATGGTCGCTAATTTCGTTTGTCTACAGTTGAGCGCTGGGCAGGTAGTGTCCTGCGGGTATATCAGAGAAAAAACAGCTGCCTGCTGTGGCTACGAACAAAGTTGATGAGAGCAGTGAGACTGAACCAAAACAGTAAGGTCACCAAAACAATTAGCTAAAAGCTGTTCTCTCCTATCAACAGCAAGTTATGCTGCTGTGCAGAAAATAGTAAGGACTGCATTGCTAGTCCAGAACTTTCTAAAAGATGAATGTGATGGGAATGTAAATGTCTCACCTTGAAGGTAATTCCGCTGTCCAAAGCGTACTTCTTGAACGCGATGTCCTTCACCTCTTTCTCGATGTTTTCCTGTGTGGTTCCCTTCACATCGATGTAGTAGCAATCAGCGCTGGCATAGTGGCAAGAGATGGCCTAAAAACACACATAACACACACGTTCGGACACTGTCGTTGTTAAATGTATAATATTTTTCACATTTGTTAAGTTTTTTTGGAGCATAAAAATCCTGACTTTTGTTTAAGAATCCAGCTGGATTATGGGTAGCATAGTACCTTGCGGAAGCCCTGAGTCTGGTTCATCCCTGAGCCATGGATCAGCAGTGGATGGAAGAAGACAGTGTCGCCCTTCTCCATCTCCAGGTGCACCCTGGGGTGCTGTGGGTCGTAGTTACGCACTCCATGGTACATCTTGTTCACACCACCCTGAGGACGAGACAGAGTTTATGTGTCGGTCCCTCCTCACAGGTGGCGTTGTGCTTCTTGTTTTGTGTGTGTGTGTGTGTGTGTGCTCATACCTCCCAGTCAGGGTAGTCGTGCTCCTGCAGGGTGCTGGTGTGTGTTCCCGGCAGGACGACCAGGCAGCCGTTCTGCCTGTGCACTTTCTCCATCGCTGTCCAAGCACAGACGATCCTGTCCGCTGGGCGGAACGGGAAGTAATGCAGATCCTGATGCATTGGGTGACGAGACGTCTTCTTACCTGAAACAATGGGAGACGTGAGAGACAAACCTGGAGCAGGTTTTAAAAAAACTAAAGAAACAATGTTGTCTTCACAAACAGTGCTGCTTTTCTTCTGATCATGAGTCATTTAAATTAGATATTTAATATCATGAAGGTTATCCTTTGGATATCATGTCTTAAAAGTGACATGAGTGGCACCCACTCATTAAAACACTGCTCGATATTTGGATAAGACAGAATAAGGGTTTAATTTGAAAGAACAAAAGGACTCTTTAACACTGCAGTTCCCACAGTGGGGCCCAGAGATCTCCGAGGTTCCGCTGAAACCATTTCATTGTAAATACCATTTAGCTGCTCCATACCTGCATCAGGAGGTTTGTTGATGAGCATGGTGTGCATGGCCATGATGTTGGGTCCAGTGAAACACTCCACATACTGCAGAATCTGACGCAGAAAAGCACAAATTTTGTCCAAAGTTTATTCTATTTATTTGTAGGTCACTGGGTCAAATATGTGTAGTTTTTTTGTACTACTACAGGGGGGCGCCAAAGGCAACACAAAGTGGCTTCATGAAATACCAAATAATTTGAAGATCCAGGTAAAGACTTTTAAAAGTGACACACTGAAAGAAAAAAAACTTGAATCCAACAGAGAACATGGCCCTGTTGTGATCTACTTGTGTGTGTGTGCTTGTGTGTGTGTGTGTGTGTAGTACCTGTGGTAAGCTGCAGTACCGGAACAGTTCAGGATCCTCCTGGAAGTCCTGGAGTTTGGAGATCGCTTTTTGATCCGCAACAAACTCTGACTTCGCGATCGCCAAGTCTCTCATCACTACCAGACCGGGAACCTTGACTTCCTGTCGACAGATTTTTTCAAACTCCTTCCTGAAGGATGCACACAGACACACTCAGCACCTCACAATATAAAAATGTACATCTTATGTAATTTTGATGCAAATGTACTATAGTTCAGTTCAGTTAATAACTGCTCTGTTTCATGCTTATACACTGGGAGAAAAGATTCTTTGTTTTTGCAGCTTTCAGAGTTCCTGATGGTCACCTGAACCTGTCGATGTCCTCTTCAGACACCAGATTCTTGATGAGGATGAAGCCATTTTCCTCATAGGAGAGTCGCTGCTCTGGGGTCAGCAGGTCAGTATCAAATGTGTATCTAACAGAAGAAGTGACGAAGTGATAACACACAACAATGTCAACATATGTTACTTTACTGTGAAACTGGAATAAAACACTACTAAAAAAATGGAAATGGCTGTCGTTTGGCTCGGTTGGTGGAGCATCTGCCCCATGTACAAAGGCTCAGTCCTTGCCATGGTGGCCCAGGGTTCGAATTCGACCTGTGGCTCTTTCCTGCATGTCATTCCCCATCTCTCTCTCTCTCTCTCTCTCTCCACATTTCCTGTCACTCTTCAAGCTGTCTCTGTCAAATAAAGCTCAAACAGGCCAAAAAAAAAATCTTTAAAAAAAGAAGGGAATTATTCATTGACAGTGTGCTTGATAATGTTGCTTCCATGTTATATTGGATTTACAGTAAATTCCAGTTGCTGGCAAAGAAAACAACACAGCAACACACCTCCTAATGATGATAGCAAGCAGGATATGTGAGAGTTCTCTGAAGCTTGAAGCAACACAAGTTGTTTTTCTAACATGAAGCACACACTATCTTTACAAAAAGCCTTATTAAGTTACTATCTTTTGAATAAATGCATCTGAATGCACCACCAGCTGTTATTGCTGTTACACAGGAGCAGAAAAGTGGGACGTGACCCAGGGAAGCAGAGCAGAAAGTGTGTCAAAGGGGAATGATAAACATGGAGTGTATAAACCTTTAGCCTGAGGCACCTGTTTATGCTGCCACGACCAATGTTGGAATTAAAGTGTCAACTCAAGATAAAGGTGTGTCCTTACCTCAGTCTCTGCGGGTGATTGTAGGTGGAGGTTTGAATAGATGTTGGTGCAGCTGTCTGAAGGGAGTCAGTTAAGGAGGAAACCAAGAAATCATCAATCAGTTTTTTAAAAGTTTGGTTCAAATCTGATCTGAGATTTTGGGTTGGACACATGGTTGAGCAGATATGAACTCACTCCACCATCTTAACTAGACCTTTCCATTGCTGGCTGTCTGCTAGGAGATACAGATTTGTTGCTTTGACTTTGCCAGTGCAGACTGATCATAATTTAAACATCAAACGACCTAAAAACAAACATATAAGCTGAGTTATATTAAAACAGTGTCTCCATGCACTGTGGATAAGAACATGGTTTAAACAGTTTCAGAGCTCTGACAGCTCATTTCCTGTATAAGAGCGCCACTTTACACCTTTGACAAGATAACTTACCTGCAAAACAAGAACCTACAAAACAATGGCGGTAGCCTCAAAATAACGGTGTTACGTGACTATGAGTACAACAACCACATTCATTAAAATGTAGCGTTCAAAAACAATAGTAGCGATTAATTACGCCTGTTTCTCCTCATTTTCCCGGAGGCCTGGGGTCGGCAGCGGGACCCCGGCCTAGCCAACAAAAGTGTCCGCTGTTAGATGCGCAGCTGTCGGCTACAGAGAGCAGCCCGATCCACTCTCTGTGGAGCCTCGATGCTACAACGTGTGCTGCGTAAAGAAAGCAGAATAAAAGGATACGATCACTGCAGGTGGTCGTTCAAGGTGATTGATCAGCAGTTTCAGTCTTTCGGCAGCCCGAGACATCTTTCAGCCAGGTTGTGAAAGTGTAAAGTGGGGCAGCTGAGAGAGAGTGTGTGTTTGACTAGGGTAAAGGGCAGGGATGACAACACAACACAACACAACACACACACATGCACTGACAGTACAGTGTGGGCTGGTCTTATTGCAGGTCTGTACAGCTGGTTTGTTCTGAAGAAAAAGATAAAACCATGTTTCTCAACAGCTATGAAGAAATATCTGTAGTAATGCATTAATATGGTTTAAAGGACAGTGGACAGACATAACAACAGTATTAGACCGATATTAATATTTCTGCTTATTTAAATGATTTCAACAATAATCTTGATTTAGACTTATTTAATAACTTTATAATCAGTGTTATTAATGTTCAACAATAGAATCAAATGAATTATAGTCACTGCAGCTTTTATCCAGCAGGTGGCGCCACGCAACTGAAGATTAAACTTAATGCTAGCGTTTCTATTTGTCTGTTCAAGTTCTGTCTAATGTCCACATTTTTTTGTTTCTGCTCGTCACAGATATTGGCTGTTCATATAAATATATTTAAATATTTTTAATTTTAATATAAATTAAATCAAATTGGAAATAAAGTAAAATATTTCTAACTTTCTGATGACACAATCATCTTTTCAATTTGAAATCAAGTAAATTAATGTCATTGTTAAACTTTATTTCATACACAGTTACTGTTAGAATGCAAAGAAAGGAAACAGACATCTAATAATGTCAAGAATTATTTCAAAATGTATCATTTGAAGGTATATTTTGTTACAGCTTAACTAAAATGTAACATGACAGACTAAACCTTTAACGAAATCTTTTTATTTTTTTTAAGACCAATATTGTTTAAGTGTCTTAATTAAATGTATGTGTAAGCCTGCTGTAAAGCCACAGTATTATAATGTTATAAGTGAGATACCATTGTTTCGTTTATCTGCATTTCCTACAACAGCTCTCAGCTCCATCAAGCTAACCATAATTTGATAGCATCAGAGCGGAAACAAGTTGACTTATTAAATTAAATGTCACATATAATTTAACTATTTTAAGACACAACACACTTTTCTGAAGTACCCATGCATTATACATTGAAATGAGTTGTTTTTGTCACTTTTATTTGGACTACTTCAAAAGACAGGACACAATGATTTTTTTATTTGGCGCTTTTATTCTGAAAGTTGTGATATAAAGCAAAGCATAGTCGCTGAGACTGCTTTTATTTTGAAATGTTACAGGAAGTCCCGTCATAGTCCACCGTGTGCTACGTGCTAACAGCAGGCTCGCACCCCTCCCGTCTCCCGTGTCGACAGCAGATCCTCCTCCAGCCTCTTTAAACTGCTTTCACCGCCACACAAACGACATTTTGGGGGTTCGGTCTGTAGCCTTCCGTCCTCGCAGCCCTCACGTCCCTCTGCGTGTTTCGGGGGATATTTCTTCTCTGTCGGGAGCGTTTGGAAACGAAACCGAGCACAAACGGAGCTTGTGTTTTAGGCGACTTCAGTGGGCGGATAAAGCGGAGGAGGGCATCCGGGCCTGGCTGCTCCGGAGAGTCGGCTTGAAACGACGGAATTCACCATTTTCAGGTAAATGTGCTCTATTTGTGGATAACACACACCGCCTGTCCGATAATGGACTCCGTGACGTTACATTTGGTCCGGCCGTTTAGGACGAAGACTGAATGGCGGTGTGTGGAAATGACAACACAGAGGAAACGGCTGAAGAATAATTCAGCCAGTCTCCAGCTATATTTCTTATTTTACAACAACCTTCCGTTTCACCCTTTACAATTACGACTGTGGTGTTGGGGCCTCCCACACATTTGAAACATAAAACCTCTTATTTCGTTATTTCTGGTGCAAATATGTTGGTTTGTTTACATAATGTATGTTATGTATTGGCAGCCAGACTATCCTCCAGCGACAGGAACCCTGCTGTAAATTTAGGAAGGATACCACACCAAAATAACAGACAAAGTGCGGGAATATAACTCCAATGCTGATGTCAGATATACTCATATAACGAAAGAGTGGGAGATTATTCTTGAATTATTAGTCTGATTTCTGAGAAAGTAATTAACTCCAATATTACAGTTATGTAAGTGACAACTCTCCAGTAAATCTATAAAATCTATAATGTGTGTGTGTGTGTGTGTGTGTGTGTGTAACCACAGATTCATGATACCCGCAGCAGACTGTATTTATTCACATGTATTTTATAAATAAAGTGTGAGTCTCCTTTCACACTTTTAAAGTAGCACAGTTACACTTCTCACAGCACAAATGTTGACATTCCTCAAGCATCTGCTGATATTAAAAAACAGGATTTTTTTCCCCCAGTCAACACAAGTGCACGGTAAATCCGACACAACCTGAATGCACCATCCCTCCTGTCACCCTGGAAACAGTGAGATATTGAGCGAATTGTCAGATAAAAGGGGCGTCTAAACTTCTAAAAACAGATCACATGTAGGAATCATAGCTAGTGTGTGCAGTTCAGTTGTCAGTCATGTCATCATAATATCATCTGCTCATCACTGTGTGAAGCAGCAGCAGATGATGATGATGACCCGTTATATTGACCACTCATCATCCATTTCTCCAGTGAAGCACCCTTTTCCACTTCCTGTCTGACCTGGATTCACTTCCACCGTCCTTCATCTGGAACAACTGGTCGCTCTTTTTCTGTGGGTGTGTGTGTGTATTGACCCACATTCATATCTAGGCTGTTGGCTTTGAGAGTGATACCCCCCAGAGGACAGTAATTACCCTGACAGCCCCCCTCTCCCCATGTCTTTGGGCCATATAGCAGCGCTAGTATTGATCTGTCCTGCATTATGTCGCATACAGCAGCAACGTGAGACTGTAAATATGTGTTCCACGCTCACGTACACACACACACTCGTGCTGTTTCTTACATTCTCTCCTGGGGCCGACCTGTGACAGCACGTACGGTGAAATGCCTCATCTTGTAGTTAAGTTTTAAGATTTTTCATCGGTTTCAGTTTGACTAATTAATGTAACATGTGAACCGACTGCAGTGAGTGTCAGTGATTGGTTTGAAACTTCCTGTTAAAGCACAAAGGCGTGTGAACAGAAGTCAGAGTGAAACAGAACAAGCTGGATAGACATTTCTGTTCAAGTAATGTGCCGATAAAGGGGCATTCCACCAGTTTTACATATCAAGCTCAGTTTGATGAACCACTCAGCTTGTAAAAATATTTGTGTGGCTCCAGAAGAAGTTTACAGAGTCTGATAAAGTAACCCCAAGGGTACTATATTGATTTGAGTTTGAAGACCACAGATTCTGCTGCCTTGATTTTTGATTATTCACTGTCCCCCAAATTTAAAGGTCCAGTGTGCAGGATTTAGTGGCACCTATCAAAGAAGTTGCAGAGTGCAAGCAAATGAATACTCTTTCACGCCTCACCATCTCCTTCCAAGCATGCAGGAAAAAGAAAAGGCCTTATCTAGATCAGTGTTTGGCTTGTCCACTCAGGGCTACTGTACAAAAATGGCGGTTCAACATGGCGGACTCCATGTAAGAGGACCCACTCACTCTGTAGATATAAAGGGCTCATTTTAAGTCAACTTTTTCAGAACAACTTTTACAAATATTAGATTCAGTTCCTGCCAATAGATCCTCCTCAGTCTTACACACTGGACCTTTAAGGGAGTCCAGAGCTAAGTGACTGGGGTGCCCTTTTAATGTGTATGTAAACTGAAGAGACAGGAGCTGAGATCATACTTGTTAGAAAAATCCCTGAAATGTGCTGGATGACAGTAGCGTGAGGCAAACAGCTCGCTGTCAGTTGAAATGTTCTGATGTTTCACACTGCAGCGGTTTGTTTTGTCTAAACTGCCAGAATGAAGCGGAAATGTGGATGAAGCAGAGCATACAAAGTGCTGGAGGATGATGTTAGCATGGTACAGCTAAATATAACTTTACTATAAAGTGTAATAGGCATTATACTGTGTTATGAAATATGTACATCATCTGTGCATCTGTGCTCTGTGCACAGCATGGTGATATCCCACCATGCTTTGCAGCATAGCTGACTGCACTTACTGATGAACAGCCTCCAAAACACTGTTGCTATGGACAACCAGGCAGGCAGCTTGCATCTCTCCCTCTCTCCTGTTTATATAACTCCAACTTGTGCAATGTTTTATTGATTAGAAAGGTGTGTATATATATATATATATATGTGTGTGTGTGTGTGTCTTTTTGCATGCTTTTCTTGTTTGCATGTGTGTACGTGCGCTCTCATCTCTTTCAGTGTGTTTATATCATTTTATATGTTTCTGCCTGTGTGTGTGTGTGTCTGCATGAGCGCTTGTGTGTGTTGGAATGTGTCAGTGAATGCTGCACTGTATGTATGAATGTCTTGCCTGTAAACACACACACACACACACACACACACACACACACACACACACAGCCCTTCTCCCTGTCTCTATTCCCTGCTCTGATTGCGTCTCATGTATTGTTTCACCTGAGGAAGTACAGAAAATATAAAAAGCAGATGAATGTAGCTAAATCTGAGAGGGAGTTGGACTTGCTAACAACCCCTGGGGCTGATGGGAAACGTCTTCCTGCCATTGCACTGCTGCAGGGTGGGCATCATGTAGGTGAAGTAGTAATTATTGGGTTTTTTTGGGGTCTGGCTAATTGTAGGGCTTCAGAATGAATACAATTAGTGTGGGCTGGGTGCATCAAGAACACACACTTTGCAGCCATATGAACACATGCCCATACGCACACACACTGATGGGGAAAGTTATGTGAGCCATGCAAGGAATGTGGAGTGGTGCGAGTTCATTGTTCGCACACACACACACACACACACACACACACACACACACACACACACACACACACAGATTTATTCAGACTCTAACAATTTAAAAATTTTGGTCATGCTGCTTCAAACACCTCTGTCAGCCTGCTGTTTGTGTGTGTGTTTGATTTTACAGTAAAAGAAAGCCTTCTTATAATATGTGTTTGTGTGTGGTGTCATCCTGTATGAATGTGTTTGGGTGTCAGAATGAATGTTTGTTCTTGTTGGACAGTTATGTGTGTCCGTTAATGTGTGTGTGGTTGTGTGTAGGGTTGAGCTGGGTAACTGGGATTGGCTCGTAATCCAGAGATTAACCAGTGGCAGTGTTAGAGCAGCAGCAGGCACGGATTATACACACACACACACAGAGGTCACACATAAAAATAAACAGACCTGCCATTCATTCATGAAGTCACTTTCCCTCATGTGGTGTTGTTTTACAGTGAAGATGCTAAAATATTCATAATTTTAACAAGAGATAAATAACACCAAGAGAAATGATCTAATGTTGTTGAACAACTTTTACACTGTACTAATGAAATAAAATATTTTTTCAGTGCTTCTAGTGCATCCATGATCAGATTATTCAACAATGAGCCTCACTTAATGAGCCCAAATAAACCCTCACTTTAAACTTTACCTTAATCCCAAATCCTAAACTAGAACTGGAAGAGCACAGACCAAAACGGCATTATGTTGTTAAATGTTTTCACTCCTCAGGATGGACTGAACAGTTTGAGGAAAACATCTGATTACGATATTTCTGACTACAATTGTGATTTACATTGAACTTAATAAATCAATCAATAAATAAATTAAACAAAGTAAGTTTGTATCAAGCATAATTGATTTATTACTTTTTTCTACATGAAAAAGTCAGATAAAATGTGTTTTGCAGCTTGTCAAACCATCCAGCTTACTGTACAAAAATGTATCTATTAAAGGTCCAGTGTGCCAGATTTAGAAAGCTCTATTTACAGGAAATGGCTAACTATTCATTAGTTTTTAATCACCTGAATATAAGACTCGTTATGCTTTCGTTAGAATGAGCCTTTTATATTTTAAAGACGTCATGGGTCTTCTTTGGTGGAGTCTGCCATGTTTTTACAGTAGCCCAAAATGGACAAACTAAACGCTGGCTCGAGACAGGGGCCTGGTGTGCTTTTAATGTATTTTGCAGCCACTGTAGAGGGTAAGGTGAAGGGGTTGCAATCAGCATCACTAGATGCCACTAATTCTTACACACCAGGCATTTAAGCCCTCATTTAGTATTATATTACATTAGTGATATGGACAGTACTCTGCTGATCAGTCATGTTTAAAAGAAGGTTTGACTGACATCTCTTAATAACACTGTTGACACATGCACTTTAGCCTCTTCAGCTAGTGTTTGCGTCACAAGAACTTGAGATGATGTGCTTGAAACAGTGATAAGATGTACTTAGAAGATTAAGTGGGAGATTCCAACAACTTTTCACGATCTGCCATGTGTCTGTCAAGTAGCAGATCTGACACCCGATATTTGTCTTTAGTAAACAAGCTGCTGCCTTTGAAATTCTGTTTTAGATATAAAAATGATCTAAGATATCAAATTCAGATATCAAAGTGTTTTTTTTTTCATAATGTGAGATTATAATAGCTGATTTAGTGTGCACACAAACAAGTGGTAAAGTGTTTGTGCCAAGTACAGTCAGCTGTAGTTTACACTCTGCTGTTCAGTACATCCCATCCTACACAGCTCTCACCATCTGCCTGCTTCTCTAAAACAATTTTTACATCGTCTCACATAAATACAATGACATTATGCTACCTGCAGCTGAGTTTTAGTTTGTTTCACTTTATTCACGCTCAGATTTTGTTTTTAGAGGATGTTGTGCAGCTTTGTCGAGTATAACCTCGTCCAGATTGCCCTCTCTTACACCACCGCCTCCTCTTACTTTAAATTCCAGTCTGTATAAAAGTGACTTTCCTTTTTCATCTCAAGTAGGAATCTCTAATTATCCCTCTTTCTTCCCGACGGGTTAATCATTGCCTCACAGACAGGCGTTATCTGCAATCAGTGCCAAGAAAGTGCATCGAAAGTTCACAGGAAACAGTCACGAAAAGTGGACCACTCATGAAGCCCAAAGAGACGATCGTCAGGCCTTCTTATCTTAGACATTTCTAATTAATTCACTGTAATGTGACTGTAATGGACGAAGGTTCCCAAAAGTCCTCTATGGTTTTATGTTTCTAGAGCCCCTCCTCCGCATTAGCACCATTTAGCATCCCATTCATCATTATCTGAACGGTCAGATCGATTCGAGGTCAGTATTGCTTGGTACGTTTGCACACAAACACTAATAATCTGGTCTAATCAGATTAACGGAGCACTCCTACATGAGCAGTGATAGAATCCATGACTGAACAGGCTGAGAAAAGTAGAGGAACTCAGCCTTTATCAGCAAAACCCAAGAATGAGGAGGTTAGATTTACAAGTCTACTGACAGTTTGATTGACAGGAGAACACACAAGCACATGGCAAGGAAGATAGAAACGAGATAAAACCGGTGCCATCCACAGTCATCTCCCAGGAATATTGCAGCATTGTTTGTTGATTTCCTGTCAGCTGCAGTGAAGTAGAAAGACCAGTTAGCTTTGATTTAGAAATATGTCAAATCTGAGAACGTCTTTTGTCATACAGGGTTTTGTAGAAAAGATATTCATATTTCTGCATCAGTTCAGTATCAAAAAGTGTTTTCTTGTCTTTTAACTCCGATATCATATGCCTTTTTCAGATTGCAAAGCCAAATCTGTCTTGTTTTTTGGCATCTCCAGATTGTATCCAGATAGATTTTAGAAAGTCAGATCCAAGCCACATTTGGAGCATGTTTGAAATGCGTTTCCAGTTAGATATTTACAGATGTGTCTCAGTCTGGACGCTCTGGATGCTCATATCAGACTTTAAAAACGTCTTTTGAGTCACTTGACCCACCACACGCGACAACATCAAATCCAGTGATGGAAGTTCATCAGAGCAGCTGAGCAGAATTATGCCGCTGCTCACAGAGCGGAGCAAAAAGTCGGTGAACAGACAGTGAAATAAATAGTCTGCTGACACATCGTGGGGAGGCTTTTGTACAACTTCTTCTGCATCGGAAGAAGCAGCCATGTATGTAGTAACTGGCGTCTACATCCTTAACATCATTACCACTGTGACACATGCAGATCGGCTGGTGATGTCTGGACACACAAATCCGAACTTATCACTCCGTCTCAAAGATCTGATTTGAGAAACAAATCTGATTTGCCTGCAGTTTAAACGAAGCCGCGTTGACACGAGATCGAGCTGTAGCCATTATAAAATATTGTGCACCATTCATGAATCTATTAACCATGTTGGAAATCCTCATTTATTCGTTTCACGCGCTCTGGGAAATGTTTACATCTTTGTCCCAGGCTGGGATGTCCCACCTGGTTTGGCACAAAGAAAGGAAAAAGCCCAGGCTACTGTTGGATTGTGTGAACAGAGCACACACACACACACACACACAGAATAGGGCACCTCGGGGAGTGAACACCTGTTCCCAAAGGCCTCAGGGTGAACAGAAATGGATTTGGCTGTGACTGTGTTCAGGGGAGTGGTGGGGCGTGAGAAAGAGGATGCACGATGGAAGGTTGTAAAACTGATGGAGGAGGAGGAGGAGAGGCAGTGACAGGGAGGAAGGTTAAAGTCCTGTCGTTCCGTTGTGTAAGACGACCTGCTGTCTTCAGAAACCTCTCTTGTGGTTGTCACTTTTGTTTTTGCGTTGCTGGGTGTGGGCAACTGTAGCTGTTGTTTCTTTGATCTGACTGAGTACATTTTAAAGAGCAATTAGCAACTTTGCATGTGGGTGACCCCAACTGTCAGCGAGACATGACTTATTTGGACTTCTCTGCACAGGAACTGTATCAGAAACCTGAAGGAGCTGTTGCCTGTGCAGCTTTTCAAATTAAAAGTATTGAAAGTTGCTAGAATGTGGCAGAGTATTCTCCATTTCTAGCCTCTTTTCAATCAGTCAGAGAGAACACTGTGCAGCAGGCATTTAAATTGTCTTAAGGAGACCATGCTTCAGTCATTTGTCAGACCACTGTGTCATTATTTATATAAAAATATATTTTAATCCTTGTCGCAAAAATTCACAATGTTTTGAGTGAGCTCAGAGGTTCTTATTGAAACCTTTTTTCTTCTCAGTCGAACATCATTTGCATAACACACTGTCATTTGTAACACAGTTTGTGAGCGTGTGTGTTTGTGTGTGCACGTGTGCGATCTTGGTAGCGGGTACAGTTTCCCATCTCTCTCCACTGGAATGTGCCATCTCCAGCTGTGTGTTTGGATTCACCAAGCAAACATCCAGACAGGAAAACACACATTCTTGTACGTTGTATTCGTCCAGCGCTGTGCATGTATGTGTGTGCGTGCGTACGCACTGGACAGACCGGAAGCTTCTCGTTAACCCTCGTTAGTCTGTTGTGGATGTGATGCGACAGACGAGCGTTATGTAACAGAGGGTAGGGAGGGACGGTGTTGATTTCACAAACACAATGGTGGAGGAGAATAGCGAGGGTTAATGTTTTGCTAATAATATAACCTTTACTGCCATAAAAGGATCAATGCATGCACATACTGCTTCACTGGTGACAAACAGATTTGAGGCGCACTGTGCAGCTCTGCACACAGTTACAGGAGCTACACTGAGGTAAACAGAGGCACATGGTCATCATTCCTGTGCAATAACACCGCCTCGAGCAGACAGGGCTAGATGACAACCACTTTCACTACACTAACAACACAGTGACTGTATATAAAAGCAGGAGGGGGAATGCAGCACTGACAGGACCAAACACTGGACTGTGCTGGACAACGTGAGAGTAACCTGGGAAACAGATCTCACAGCTGGATCAGCTAATGCTGCATTCCTGCTGCAGATAACTAACAGTCATGTAATAACTGTAGATAGTCACAGCTTCTCTGCACTTAAAGGGAAATCACCATTTAGAAAACCAAAGTAAGTAAATATAACAAGCTTTCTCTGTCTCGCCATGTCACTATGTGCCACAGTTGTCATTTCTGGCAAAGTTTAAACTTATTAATTGATTTTTGTTTGGCTACATGGGAGCAACACAACAAGCTGTAAATGAAAACATTATCACCTTATGAAGTTGTTTTGGTGAACATGTTAGCTAGTTGCTGACTAGTAGGGTAGGCAGCGTTTTCTTGCTTAAAAACAGCAACAGTGAGGTTGATGAGAGCTGTAAGACTGTAGCAGCAACAGCAAAGTTGTGCCTTAAACCAAAACAACAAGCTGAAAGACGCTAACTTGCAGAGTTCTAACTCACGGTGGCCGACGTCTTTCACTTGTAGTAATTTCATTCCTTTGGTAATACGAAAATATTCATGAGTGCAGCTTCAAAAACAATATCAGCGTGATTCAGTTTAAGTTCCTCTAGTTACTGCTTTCGGGGCCGCACAGTGACACAGTGGTTAACATTGTTGCGTCAACTTAACTCACCCTAAGTCAGCTGAAAGAGACTCCAGATAGTTCCTGTTTTCATTCAGCCATAAATCATTCACACAGGGACAAAATACTGTTAGTCCAGATCACAGTAGAGCAGTTTACCTGCTGCTGAGTGTGTGTGTCTGTGTGTGTGTGTGGATTGATCACAATGCCGGTGTGAACAGCCGATAAGAGGATCATCTATCCTGCACACGATCTCTGTTTTGTAATTTGAAGATGGATGAAGTGTCTTGCCTTTGTGACCTCAGGCTAAACCCCTCACACAAACTCACACACACACGCACACACACACACACACACGTGCACACACAATTTGTGTACACACACACACACACACAATTACAGTGTATATATATGTGTGTGTGTGTGTGTGTATATATATATATATATATACACACACAGTGTGTTTATTGTTTCTTTCAAAGGGCACTGAAGTTCGGGCGTGCAGTCAGACCTTAGTGTGTGTGTGTGTGTGTGTGTGTGTGTGTGTGTGTTATGTTTTGTGGCATGTGGGCTTTGTATTTGTCATGTGGCAAGATAGCAACAGGGCAATGGCGCGCCATGTGTTGTGTTTAAATTTGTTTGTGTGTGCGTCTGTTCAGCTGGGGGATACTGCAGTCTTCATACCTAAAAATAACACCTTCCGTCCAGCTCGCCCTTCCTCTCCTCAGCCTTTATCTTCATTCTTTACATCTCTCCCATTAAACTCCCAGATCTGTGTCCTTCTCCCTGATGTGTTCTCTCTCTGCATGTTTGTGTTTATGTCTGTACATAGTAGATAGCATGTGTTGTTGTAATATGTTGAGTGATATACAGACAGAAACCACCGGCGTAAACCAAGGCGAGATGTTATTCACAGACATATGATTAAAAGTGAGATTTAACAATTTTATGTGAGAAACCATGCATTAATTGCTCCTGTAAAAATAGGAAATAGTTTCTACTACTTAAAATGTTTATCTCTATACATCCATCTTATCTGAATGAGGCTCTGGGTTGCAGTGGCAGCTATAAGCAGGGTATCTCTACAAACTCTTCACAGGGGACCCAAAGGCATCCCAGATAGGATGTATGACCCCCCCTTTCCTGTTCTTGGTCTACCCTGGGACGCTGTCCCACTCGAAAAACTAAACAGATCAAAGCATCTCAGATGGATTCTTTCAGTGTGAAGAAGCAGTGGTCCTTCTGGATGCCCAGGCTCGTCACACTCTTCCTAAATCTGAGCATTGTTTGCATCTTTCTTTAGGTCATTACCTAAGACCATACATAAGAGTTTGAACGTGGATCAAGAGGTAAACTGAGAGCTTCGCCTTCAGGCAGTGGTCCCACTTTATCACCTGCATTACTGCTGATGTCACACCTATGTGCTTGTCATGCTCTATCTTACACCACCTCCTACGCAAGACCCTGGTACACCTATACCCTTTCACTTGGGGCAGCAGCTCACTCCTGGCTCATGGCCTAAGACCTGTTTTTTTTTTTTTTTTTTTTAGCCATGGCTCTAGTGATGGCATTTATGGTTCCTTCTGTTTGGTCCAGTACCTTGGGCTGGGCTGAAATATCTCAGCAAAGATGAGATGGATTACCAGGAAATGTAGGGTAGACATTTATGGTGGTGGCCAGATGATGAATCCTGATGACTTCTGATCTCTTTACTTTCCATCCAGGGCCACCATCAGGTTGAATTTTTAAGTTTTTTTGTTGTTGTTGTAAACCAATACCAGCAAAATGAATGACATTCCCATCATTCCAACCTCAATGGCATGGTGGTGCAGTTGCTGGCACTGTCGCCAGTCTAGCAACAAGAAAGATCTTGGTTCGGACCTCATGTTGGGGCTTTTCTGTACGGAGTTTGTGCGTTCTCCTCTGTGTGTTCACCCGTAGTTGAATGGTTGTTTGTCTCTATGTGTCAGCCCCATGATGAACTGACGACTTGTTCAGGGTATACCCCACCTTTTGCCCATCGTCAGCTGGGATTGGCTCCAGCCCCACCGCAACCCTGATAAGCAGAAAGTGGTTACGGAAAACGTATGGTAACATGGTAAATATTACCTGCTAGCAGTTACTGCTAAACATGTTTGCATTGTCTTGGACTTTTCAAGCCTAAAACTGTGCAACTAAAAGAACTAATCTCAGGCGCTAAAGTAGGAACTAAAAGTCTCTGTGCATAAATAAAAAAACAATGTCAGCAGTTTCACACATGATAAAACACAGATTTATTCACCAGATTCATCCTGTTGTTTACTGTTGCGTGACTCTGATGTTTATTGATGTAGATCAGTTGCATGGCAGACGTGCAGCTGCTTCAGTAGACATCTCACTTCTGTTTTTCTAGTAGCTTACAGTCACCGAACATGCTGAAGAGTTAGGACGGAGCATCAAATTAAAAAACGCAAATGTACGTAGATGATTTGGGTGTTTATTGTTGACCTTTAAACTCTCGCTTCAGTCTCACTTCTCCTAAAATGTCTCCTGTGAAACCTCATGAAACTGCTCTCCCTTCTTCCTCTTCTCTCCCTACATCACATCATCACCCGGAGGCAAGTTTTCATTCATGACCATTGGTAATTTCCCATTAATATTAACATTGTAGCCTTTTGTGCTCTTAGAGAAACACACACTATTTCAGCTCACCCCTCTGGATCAGTCATGCTGAAACTCCTTTTTTTTTTTTTTAGTTTCTCTGAAGCAAAACAAAGGGTCTTTCAGTGGAAAGCGCCCACTGCACCGGGCAGCAGCACTGATGCTCTGTTTGTGTGCGTTCTCATAGCTGCACAAACACATGCTTGTCACTGTACTCGGAAGGGTTCAGCTGAAATGGGCGCTTGAAGGCCAATAACAGTGCTAATAGTTTTGACACAAGGCTGAAGATATTTTGGGTTGATGCTCAGAATTCATGTTAAAATGACTCAAAAGTTCGGTTAAGAAGCCTTTCAGACACAGAATCTAGACACTTGTAGGACATGGGAAGTTCAGCGAATGTTTCTTCACTGGAGGAATGCACACTCCTGTTGGGTTCAAAGCTGGAAACTCATCTGTAGCACTAAAATGCGAGTACAGTCATTGTGTAATTGTCCAGAAATTGTTTGTTTAAGCAGGTTTCATAGTTGTGGTCATCAAAGATATCAGATGGGGGGATTCATCCACCCTGTAGGCTTTAAGGAGGTGACACCCTTTGGTGCTCCTGGTCTTTGAAGTCTTTGTAGTGGGGTACATCATGTAGGACAGACAGTGGTGCTTTGATTGTAATGTATACTGGCAGTATGAGGGGAAACTCCCTGATGTCTGTGTGTGTGTGCTGTATATGATGGCAGTGATCTAAGTGTGCCTGAGGCAATGCAAACATTATATTCACCTGTGATCCTAAAAGCAGACACTTGTACATAAAAAGACAGAAAGTGAGCACCTGTGTGAGTTCAGATTTCGCCTTGTAGCTTTTTGGGCTGTAGTTTTTCATCGTAACCGCTTTGATAAGCACGTTTGTTAAATTAAACTGATTTCCATTCAGTGTGGAAGGCAAGCAGGCTGTGAATGAGAGACAATTACAGATTACAGACACCTGACCATCGAATGATAACAGAAATATCGTCAAACTAATTTGCCATTAGATTATAGTGAAGATGCACAGGTTGTTTGGAGCTGAGCTGATTGGTCAAACAAGCCTTGAAACAGTTGAACAAATGAAACTCACATTTGTTCAACTCAAAAGGTAGGAGGATGATTATATATATGTTTTTGTTTAAATTAAAAGATAAGTCATTGTTATTCTATATTCTTATTGTCACTATAGAACCACATCATCAATGTATAATTTAATTCCTAAACATAGATAGAGTGTGTCATTTCTGCTCACATAACAATAACCAAAGATATGGTTCGACGATAACGTAACGTAGCGTGGGATCATGGAAGTTGTTAGCAGGTAAACACAGGTGTTACCAATGATGCTAATTAAGGTCCAATTCCATTCAGGTCACACAGAGTCAGGGTGCTGCTGTGGTGCATGTTGGCTCACTGGAAAGTCTCTGCTGCAATAAATAGAACTGAACCTTAATTAGTATCATTGGAAACACCTGTTGACCGTACTATTACATGTCAAAATGGCTGAAAAAGGTCTTTTGCTGTTGCCATAATGCATCCTGTTTTTACCTGAAAGTCAAAGCAACTAGAGGCAAGCAAGGAAACTCACTGTTACCTGAATAAAATGATGTATTTGTCTGGATGGACGGAAAGATTTGTAAGTACACAACTATGTAACAAATATGAGAATGTTACATGATATCTTTTTTAAAGAAGGCTCTGTCATTCCCTCAAAGTGCTCGTCACAGTAGCAGTAAATAGTGAATTTGTTTGGGACTCAAGATGAATCCGCATGAGGTGCATTAGTGAGTATTTGAAGCAGCAGGCCAGTGTCCATGCCCATGTTGTTGTAATGAGGGAACATGTCACTCAGTGTGATGGTGCAGCTCATTGATTGATTGATTATTCATATTGTTGGACAACAATGGAGCACCGTGGCACAGAGAAACAAGCTGCTCTGTATCTGGCTTCGGTAGAAAGTCTTTATCATCCACGTTACAGTACAGATTTCTATATATCAACTATGCAGTGAGCGTACAGTACACGTGGAACTAACTCCAACTCCAAGTGAATGAGACCAGCCAACACAGTGACAGTTTATCTAATACAATAAGTTTTGGTATGTTCACAATCACTCTTACATGCTGCATTCAGCTCATATTGAACACAGTGGAAGAGTGACACAGCATTTTTATGTTGTTGTCAACCACAAACTACAGTAGGAACTTTAAATTTTCATTAGCTGACTGCACAAATGTGTATAAACCTGATATTGTTCTGATCTTAAACTGCAGTCATTAGTGGATTTGCTAGTGTTTTTCTTCCTGGCACTTGATGAACGCCCTAGGTGTGATTTTCACCATCTGTTCCAACATATCCTACTTGTAATAACCTCAAATGTTTGTTTGTT
The DNA here is from genome assembly GCA_028641955.1 of Protonibea diacanthus. Lineage (NCBI taxonomy): Eukaryota > Metazoa > Chordata > Actinopteri > Sciaenidae > Protonibea > Protonibea diacanthus. Next base: position 2,615,378 of record CM053997.1, on the reverse strand, counting down.
TTTTTCTAGCCAACAGCTTATATAAAGTATATAACATATAATATTCATTGTATTCACAGCCTTCAAGCTCTTTAGTTTGAGTCTCCAGGTAGCGGATGGAATATAGGAATAGGAATCAGCAAATTGAGTTGAAGTTACTTTGTGGGTACACCTACAGTTTGCGGAGTCTGTTTGCTCTGTGTGGGCGTCTGTTGTTGGACAGGATCAGCAACAATATTACAATAACTGCCAAATTTTACACACAATCACCAATTGCAATCATCTTGTCAAGAACAAGAAAAACAACAGCCAGGGCTTAAAAAGGAAACACATCTGATTAGACACAAGCCCTACAGGGTAATATGACCCAATGAGAACTAAGGAATCAACCCCAAATAAAACTTAAGTGTTGATCAATAGATCTCTTTGACATGTTAGCTCATTTTCCCTCGGGCGCTGTGTTCAGTGCTGACTCCCTAATGTCTGCTCTCTAAAAAGCAAAGACCATGATTCTATCTATTTTAAAGTGGCTGTGATTCTCATATGAGTGGGTCTATTTTGAGCAACGGTTTTAACAGCATTATCTGTTGTTTGTCTCTTTTGAGAAGACGGCAGCGCTGGCGACTGTTCAGCCTTCCCCTTAACTCTCCCTCTGTTCTTTGTTTAGCTTGTTTTCGCTGACAGATATCGAGACTTTTATAGAAGCAGCAGAAGAACTAAAGAGAAAGTGTTTTTGAATATGATAGTATGGTAGTTACTTTCGATCGTTGTATCATTTTTCGTTTTGTTTGGATCCCGTGATCAGAGATATCAAAAAATATTCTACCTTATTAAGCTTCATATATATTGTATTATTGTTTCCTTACATGGTAGCTTTGAATGTTTCTGGCGGAGTCCACCACCCCTGTGTAGCACAACCAAGTTAGGATTCACAAGACTGCCTTCATTTTGATTCTGAAAGGGAAGGTTTTTCATTTTTGGAAAAATGTTTATTTACTTTCTTTTTCAGACATATATCTGTCCCTTAAATATACAGCTGCAACTGGTTAGCTTAACTTAACTTAGCTTAGCTTAACGTAATAACTTGAAATTGGGTGAAACAGCTGACCTGGCTCTGTCTAAAAGTGACCAAATCTGCCTGCCAGCACCTCTAAAGTTTTGTCGTCAGTGTGCCATTGCTAGGCAACAATCTAAGGTGCACAAGTTGTTCTTCTTACGTTTTTGGCTAGCAGCTTCTTGTGAGTTACCATCGCCTGGGCTGACCCCTTGCATGTAGTGGATTGCAATCAGATCTGCGATCTGTCGGGTGAAAGCATGTGTTTGTGGGTAAGTGTGGCTTGAAAAAGGCTTCATCATTTGATAGCATTTGATACCAACGTTTGATACTTTTGAATACTTCATATATTTTGGATAAGGCTTGAGGTTTGTAACGCAGCCCTTCACATGACAACTAGGCTTATTTAGATTCTGGCACTACAGCTGACCAGTTTGACCAGTTTCAGGAAGTTAGGTTTGAGAAGCACTTACACGACAATTAATTGTATTTTGAAAACATACATTTAATGACTAAATTACAAAGGGATCTTGCACTTTATGACCCACTGGACTCACGTTTGATTAATCACCTAAAAAGGTTTATGCCTTTAATTCCCAAATCGGCCATAAACATAAGAAGTAGCTACTGAAATCAAACCTAATATAGAGCTGAACCACCACCCTCTCTGTCACTCTCTCTCTCTGTCTCTTGCTCGGCAGTACTGTACATGCCTGCAGTCACTCTGGTGATTTCATGGCTCTTAACCAAACACAAAGACTCCATTATGACTCCGTTCGCCGAAATAAACTCACTTTCTCGCTCCCGTTCCTTCTCTGCCTCGTCAACTTCTTCTTCCTCTTCCTCCTCCTCTTCACATTCACACTTTCACCCACATCTCAGAGAAAAAAAAGCCACATTTTCCGTTTCATTACCTCATTCCGATATTGGAGTTCGGAAAAAAGAGAGAGAGGGAAAAAAAGTAAAAAAGGAGGGATTGAAAAAGGAAGGAAGGAAGGCAAGGAATGGAGGTAAGAAGGTGTGCACCTCGGTTTGTGTGTGTGTAATTATTAGCCCAGTAATTAGGCCTTGTCGCCTGTTGCCCCCCCCTCGTTTGCCCTTTGAAGTCTTCTCCTCCGGACTACCCACAATGCACTAGGGAGGCATCCAGGAGGGGGCAGAGGAGTGATGTAGTGGGGGTTGTCTGGAATGTGGGTCAAAACGTGTGTGTGTACGAGAATTTCTGGAGATGCTGATGATGAAAAAGAGAGAAAGAGTCGCAAGGGTGGTCTCACTTCTCGCTTGTGCTGCTTTTCATGTTGGATTCCCCCCACCCACCCACACACACACACACACACACACACAGACACACACACACACACACACAGACACACACAGACACATATCCACGCACATATCATTCATATGTGCCAGATGCTGTACTCTCAATACACACACACACACACACACACACACACAGATACATGCACACACTCGTCACATGAGTCTCTTTGTTTTGGTTTGCTGCAGAGATAAACCCCGGCTCTGTTACACTCCTCTACAAGGGAGACAAAGAGAGCTTATCTCACATACAGTGAGTGTGTGTTTGGGGGACAGAATGTGTGTGTGCATTGCATTTTTTTCTTTTCTTTTTTACAAGTGAGGTTTTCAGCCTCATTAGCTGGAATTTTATTTAATTTTTTTTCTAATTACCAGACTGTCTGATAGTCTGTGTGTGCGCGTGTGCACATGCGTGTGTATGGCAACATCAGATCTGCATGACGATAAGGCCACCAAGGCCAGCATGACACACTTCCTTTCAAAAGTGAGCTAATCACACACAGGTTACAGGATGGACGCAGCAAACACACTTAGCTGGAAAAATGAGAAATGTTTTAAACAGATTCAGAATTTAAAGTTGCTACTTTTCTTGGGGCTGTTGGAGGTTTTAAGTCAGCCCAGTGGTCTATCCTGTGGTCATAGTTTTAGTACTTGTTGCTTGTTACTGTTGCCAGCAGTGGAAAGAGTCTTACAAGTACTCTTACTGGACTTACTGTTACTTGGGTGGCATGATGCTATATACTGTGAGAAAGTAGCAATTTGTCTATCTTCCTGTATTTTGTTGGAGCAATTCTACTGATGTAGCTGTTCTTAATATCTCAGTCTGGACTGGGTCACTATAACCAGGGCAGTCAAGAAACAAGACTGCTCTGTGGCGACATTCAACTCAGCAACAAGATAAAGTGCCTTGATTTGTTCAAGGTATCAGCGATATTTGAAAGCCTCCTCCATCAAATAGTTCTTTTCTCCTTCTAGTTTTCCTGGAAGTGACATAGAACATAAATAGAGATCGACATAATGTTATGTTATGTGCAATACAATAAAATAATAACGATTCTAATAATTAGCATTACATACTACATATTACACACTGATTCAAACTATCATGGCTGAAAGTGATTACACATTATGTCAAGATTTGTATTTAGTTGTCTGTCTAGAGTGGAATGTCATTAACAGATGTTAAAACTATATTCCTACAGTGCAATTAACATTTATGAAATGAAATCTTTTAATTAATAAATTCCTCTTCCGGAAGCCTGCTGGGCTTTAATTAGACCAACTGCAGCCAGCTGAGAGGAAATTCAGGTCATGTCCCCATGCATGCACACACACACACACACACACACATCCAAAGCTACAAGCATTTATATTCCTTAAACACGTGTGTGTGTCTGTGTGTGTGTGTGTGTGTGTATCACACAGGATCCGATGAACAGGTTGTGTGTCGGTGATTGCAGTCTCACTGATTGATTGAAGCGATTCTCGCCACGCAGTGTCACGAATGACAAATTGATGAAGGGGTGTGTGTGAGTGTGTGTGTGTGTGCACGTGTGTGTGTGTGTGCAGACAGGCAGATGGTGTCTCATGAGTATGAGGGGAGCTAACGACCTTGAGAGGAAGAGGAAGGGGGAAAGAAAGAGAGGGAGAGAGCAAGTGATGGTGACGGCAGGGGTCAGTTTGTTTTGCGCCGAGGGTCGGGCGGGATGGGCGGGGCATTTCTGCTGCCGCTTCCTCCCCTGCTTTTCCTCCACTCACCCAGCGCGCCTGTTCCTCGCACACACTCGCATGGGGCGTTAAACACAGCAACACAATGAGCAGGGCCCGGCTTGAGGCAGACTGAGCAAGGTGTTTCCTGTGACCTGGACGACTGCTGCGTCAACACAAACACGCTCGTCTGGAACAACACCAACATGAGTTTGCAGACCTAATTTGACTCTCTCCTCCGTCAATTAGAGCTCATTCATTTCTCTCTGTGTAAATGTGTGAATGTGTGTGTAAGTGAAAACAGCTGTCTGTGATATTCATCCTTTATTCATGCTGTGTTCATGCTTTATTCATGTGCTGTTCAAGCATTTGCAGAGCGAATGAATATTGGATTAAAAGCAGCTTTACGTTATTCATGAGCTGAGATATTTTGGATTGTACTGAGTCTGCTGGGATCTCCCGAGCTATGCGCACACATGCACAACGACAATAACAAAACCTTTAAATGTTAAATGCATTTGTCTACTTGTGTATGAGCCCTTCACCACTGAATCAAAGTTGACTGTGTGTGTCTGTGTGTCCCGCAGGCCGTGCACTGCCCTGCTATGGAGAAGATGAAGAGGATTAAGAAGCGTCTGTCGTTAACTCTCCGCTCCAGTCAGACCATCGACGAGTCTCTGTCTGAACTGGCCGAACAGATGACCATCGAGGACGGCGGCACCAAGGACAACGGTGAGGATTCAACATATCCAAAATGAAGTTTAGTAGTTGATATATTGGATGAAGAAAAAAACACATTAATCTTGATGGAAGCCAAACTTTACGAAGGGACTAATGTGTTAGGGTACATTCAGACAGCATCCGACGAAAACGCAGGTTTCTCCAGTCACGTTTTTGCTGCAGCGATGTGGACCACGGGGGTGTCTGCCAAAAACATAGCGACCTGCAGTGGAGAAGTTGAGCCGGATCCAACTTTTTGGAAAAACACTAATGCCATGCTGTGGCCGCCAATCAGATGATCAGACCGGTCAAACCTCCAGTGTCTCCTAAACTGAGCAACTAAACTCTGATACTCTACCTGTTGTGTGTGTGTTGTGTGTGTTCTGGCTTGGTTTATTTCATGTACCCAGCTTCTAAATCTTTGACTGGCTCAAAATGGCACTGCAAATAGAGACACAAAGTAGTTTCCTTTGGTGTGTGCCCAGTGGTTTCAGAGAGAAAAATAGCTGTGGAGGAGCAACAAAGACAGTGAATGAGAGTGGAGGAGTGTCGACCTCAATAAAGCTAGTTAATCAGGGAAATAAAACGTTTTTTCCTGATTGCAGCGCTTACATTCAGGACAAATAGAGACACCCCCAGCAGCCCCCTCAAAACACACACACACACACACACACACACACACACACACACATCACCTGATCCTGTCTGAATGTACTGCTGCTCATTTGCATTTTCTTTCAATTTCTTTCTTCATTTCGTGTAACTGGAAAGTTTTCTGAGCTGTAGCAAGAGGACATTTACTGTTAACTGCTATAGACTATCATCATCACCTTGCAGCAGAAACTTCTGAGTGTGTGGCATAAAATCTGGCTGAATCATCATCATGATCTGCTCCTTTTTAAAAATATCAGTTGTCAATTATGATGTATTATACGTCAAAATACATCATAATTAAGCTACAGTTCATGATGGAAAAAGTATTAGAGAACCAGTGCCACAGTTCAACCTGTGGAGGAAATACCACTGGTCTGATTTTTACAGTATCTTCCTGTACATGTCTGTCAGCGGGGATGTAAAAAAAAAACCATACACAGCAGAGCTTTCAATATCTTGGTCGCTCTCAGGGGTCTTTAAATTATGAAACACTGAAGTTGATGGAGAGAGAGTACAGCGTGTGTCAGTAATAGCTTTAATGGACTTCCAGTGAGTAGCTCAGGTTATGTAACAGGAGTAAGAGCAAGGGAGTTATTTGAACACACACTCAGCTAAGTGAGAAGGTACAGTTAAACGCACTTTCCTTGACATCTCTTTATTATGTAACATTCTGCCTGTTCTGGCAGACCACATTGATTGACACATGAAAGTGATTGACTGCCGCGTGTGATTGACAGCTGCCAGAATAAATGGACACACACATCCATGTTTTATAGAACGCTTACAGTTTCACTCATTTGGCTGTCGCTACACATCCAGGAAGACTTACATTAAAGACAGCAGGAGAATAAGCCTCAGTTCCAGGATCAACAGGTCAAAGATCAGACATATCCCATCCTGAAAATTATTAATTTAATGTTAATACTACTCACTCAGCCACTTCTTGGAGTAGTTCAACATTCTGCCAGGAGTTAGATGAGAAAAACTATACCAGTCTCATTTCTCTTCATTAGATAGGAATCTACAGCTTGCAGCTGGTTAATTAGCTATCAGTTTCCAATGTTTGTGCTAAGCTAAGCTTAGCATACAGACATGAGCTCTTGGCAAATTTATTATCATTATTATTTTTTATTTATTTATTTATTTATTTTAATTTTATTTTTTTTTTAATTATTTTTTTTTTTTGGAAAATGGTGAAGACGTGAAGGTATTTTTATACAAACCAATATCTCTTAAAGGTCGTAGATTATGCAGATTTTAAGCCTTTGTTTCGAGAATAAGGCAGATGTTGATGCATGTGTAATCACCTGAAATAAGAATTATTTTTGTTATTTTAAAATGATCCTTTTAGATCTACACTGAGAGGCTGCCATGTTTCTACAGTAGCTCAGAACAGAGAAACTAAATACTGATTCAAGTGTTGTTTCTGCTTTACACTTGGAAGGCGAGGTTCATGTGAGGAGATTGCAATGCAGCGATTAGATGCAACTAAATTCTACACACTGGACCTTTAAATTGATATATGAGAAATACTGTATCATTTCAGTGTCACTGGCTGAAAAGGTTCCCATACTCTGCTCATAAAAGCCATTAAAATCCCAGTTAGCCTGACATTTTTACCTCCTTAATATCATTCATGTATACTCGTAATTCTGATATGTCTGACAAGCACCTGAAGGCAGTATAATTTAGTTAATTTCTGAGGTCGACATGTGGGAACACAGCACAGCCAGTCAGCTCAGAGTTTAAAAGGTCGAAGAGCTAAATAAAGTTGGCAGGGGCAGAACGATAAACCCACAAGACGTAACAGACTCACAGCCTGTCTAATAAAGATCAGAATGGGATGATTCATTATGTTTGTGTGCAGGTTTATGTAGCTGAGCTCTGCCCACAGGGGGAACACTGCGTTGTAATATTTGCTTACATGGTCTCCTTGCCAACTGTGATTGGAAATTTGATTGCAAATTGAGGCCTGTGAGTGAGGCTCATGTCTTCTTATTGCTAGAGTAACATAAATACCCTTTAGATATCAGTTATTACAACCAATCTTATCCCTTCATGTGCTGTTTGCCAGTAGGTGTTAATTTTCTGAATCTGCTGGTTATGGACTTTTTAAATTGCATGAACTCTTCTTCCCTTTAAGGAAATGATTGGACATGTTGGAAAACTTGCTTATTTGCTTTCTTGATGAGAGTTAGTATGAGATGATTACGCTATGCATGCTAATGTAGCCTGTTAGCTTAGCCTACCAAAAAAAAACCTAAAACAGGTGAAACAGGCTCTGTCAAACAGTAACAAAACTCATCTATTGGCACAGGTGAAAGTCTGTTCACCTGTTTTCGTCTTGCATGATTCACACATATGGATAGTTTGCATTTATTCGTCCCACATAGCTAATGTACCAATTGTATGTTAGCTTAAAGCTAGCTAGGAATGGACATACCAATTGTGTCTGACCTCTACATTGATTCATAAAACCCTGGGATGTACACAAATGTCCCGTTGTCTTGTTACATTTATTTACACACATTTTTCCATAATTTGTCTTGCTGTTTTTTGACTTAAATGTGAAACAAAGTTCTGTAGGTTTTAACGAAGACTGGCCATCCAGCATTTCAAATAAAGAACAAGAAGAAGAGCTGATATTTAGTTTCACCATGTTTTCATTTTCAGAAAACCAGAAACGATGTCCGTTTTGTTGTGTTTCAGAGCCCTTCATGAGGAATGGCCGCCCCCCCACCTCCCACAGTATGCACTCCTTCCTGCACCAGTACACTGGCTCCTTCAAGAAGCCCCCACTCCGCCGGCCGCACAGCGTCATTGGTGGCACCCTGGGGTCCTTCATGGCAATGCCACGTAACGGCAGTCGCCTTGGTGAGATACACACACACACGTTCACACGTTTACACACACACACACACACACACACACACACACGGAAGGAAGTGAGTAGTGGGAGAGCAGATGGCATCCAGGAGCAAACAGGAAACGTGTCAGGGTTCTGATATTTCCATCCTGCTTCTTATATTCACAAACCCATGAGGCAGCTTCTCTCTTCGCCCTCCGCATGGCTGTTTTCACCCAAGAGACAGCTGGACGGGGGATTCAGTCAAACATGACGCTGCTTCCTGTGTGAACTTATTCATCACACTGGATCTGTATCAGTGAGTCTGATCCTGGAGGGTTGGAAGGGAAGACGATGTTGGGATGATTCAAATTTCAAGCTGGGGGGTCGGAGAACAGCCAAGAGGGTGATTAGATGATTCAGTGGACAGTATGAAACAGAGGAGCAAAGTGTTGTGGGTATCAAAATATAGCAGGCTCTAGGCGTTTTAAAGTCAGTCAAGCGAGCCTGGCGGGCTCAGGAGAGACAAGTACAAGGTTATATTTAACGTGCTAGAAACAGAATATTTTGGGTTTTGGACTCAACACAAGCAGTTTGAAGACATGATCTCAGGAAACCGCTTTTGACCGCAGTTTTCACTATTTTTTGACATTTTAGAGATCAAACAATGACTTTATTAATCCAAAATATACTATAAAGGATTTATCATCCATCCAATGATTTATCATAATATGTACTAGATTGATTGGCACATAATTTGGTACATTCATGGCTCCCAGAGGATTGATTCCAATGACTGGTGAGCCTTTGACTTTTCCTATGGAACCATTATGTTGGGGACATTAGTAGTTTTGAGGTTTGTGGTTATATTCTCAACTGTTGGAAAACTAATGACATGCTTATCAGCCTCACTTGTACTTTCTATTTAGTGCTAAATTGCAAGTGTTAGCGTGCTTACACACTAAACTAAGATGAGCATTCGTGTAGCATTTCTGTGCCTAAGTCACTGACAGCATATAGAATGTCCAGCGTATGTGTGACATCACCCACCACCATGTTGGCAGTTCTGCTTCTTCTGCCTCTTTACTACTCTAAGTATTGACAAAGACATGGATCATTGGTGGGGCTGAGGCGGGCTGGAGGACGGCTGGTTGCTCAAACAAGCCATCTGTAACGGCACCCACATTCTCAGTACAGTTGTCACGAACGGGGAAATTAGCTATAGAGACCAAAACTGTTTTTGTACCAGGCTGTAAACATGTTTATTTCTGCTGTGAAGTTGGACATTTTAACATGGGGGCTTATGGGGATTTAGTCGTTCTGTAGCCAGCCTCAACAGTCCATGTAACTCAATGTTATAAGTTTTTCTTTAGTAATAATATAAAGTTCATTACTTCAGTAAATATGTGGACCTTGATTGGTGCTTTCCTAAGCTATTTTTTGCAGATGGGTGATACACTTAAGGACTTATTGAGCCTCACATTGGACCCTGGCCTAGATAGAGGAAACGGGACAGTTAAGTAGGACATTGATGTGCCTCATATTTCTGCTATACTCTGTGTGCTTATTAGAAAAGCTGCTAAAGACAGTGGAGGCACGGATAAGTAGGTGGAGAGAAAGATCATAAAGTCCAAGTACCAAAAAAAAAAACTCTGAGGGAAGTGAAGGAAGGAAGGATGTGCAGAGATGAACAGGAAAGAACTATCAAATAAAAGTGGAGAATGTAATCCTTCAAGGTTTTTGGAGAGAGAAAGAAGTGAGGCAATAAAAGATAAAGAAGTGAAGTAATAAAAGATAAGAGACGTGTAAAAGCAAAAGAAAAACAGAGAACAAGGAATCAGGTTTGACATCGGGAGGTGAAGAAATGGTGGGAGAAAGTGAAAACACTCGTGAGGGAAAGAATTTTGTGAGTTTTCAGAGGCTATGAGGGTAGATATGAAATAACAGGAGATAATGGAGAAGTATGTGAAAGTAAAAAGAGGTTGAAGGGAAAAGAAAGTAGGACAGATGAGATCATTTGGAGGCTTTGGAGAAGAGGCGCACAAGTTAGAAAAGTGCAGGTAGCGAAGGAATGTGTTGAAGCAGTACAGAGTGAGGTTGGCCGCTGCCAATGAAAACCCTGTAGAAGTGAAAACAAGATAGGAACAAAGAAGAAACATGGAGAGTGAAAGGGAAAGACAGGCAGAGGTGGGAAGTGAAAGACAATGGTGGGGTTTGAGAAACATGTAAATGAGATGCAGAGAAGTGACAGAAAAAGGGAAGAGAGATCATTTGGAAGTTTTCAAAGAGAACTTGAAGAAGGAAAGTGGGGCGAGAATAAGTTGTTTGCAAGGTGTTTACAGAGAGAGAGTAACTAGGTTAGGAAGAGGAAAGTGTTGCAGATTTAGGGAAGGAAAAGGGAGTGATAGGATGAGGAAGAACTTTCAAGAAGAACCTAAAGTTTAGTCTCATGTGTCTTAGTTATCAAATCATGCATAGAACAAGTTCTAAATGTGTGCCTGTACAAACAAGAAAGTTTCATTTTATCAAGCACGCATGCTCACACCTTTACGCAATGTATAATGATAAATCTCATCTGTTCTACATCCATCTTCTGGTACATGCACAGACGTACAGAAATGTCCCCAGAACGCCATATATGGTCAACCACATCTCTCTGAGAGTCCAGGCTGCTTTAGTATGGACTTAGTTAGGACAAAAGACCAAAAAAGACCAAGATGAAATAACACCACAGACAGTGCGATGGTAGACAATTAATCCTTTAATGTTTTCAGTCCTGTTTGGTTTGGTAACACCTCTGGTTACTGGTGGTTGCAGCACTTGTGGTTTAAAACTACAGCTCCCAGAATTCTGGCTAAAGTGGCTAATGTGTGCTACAGTGCAGGCAGATAAACTCATTAGTATTAATAAAGAAGTACTTCATTGGTTTATTTCCGCCTGTCCATGAACAACCACAATCTAATGTGATGCTGCTTGTGGCAGCAGGGAACATAAAAGTTAGGAGTTTGTAATAATGCTGAGGAGTTGGAGATGTGCAGCCTGTCGCCTAAAGCTCTTCATCTGACAGCTCACTCTGGCTCCTCCTTGTTGTCCAGGCTGATTCTGCCGTGGTGAAACGCAGGTTTTACCATTCATTTGAACAGGGGTAGTTCATGGACTAAACTGTCATACTCTTCCAGTTGCGTCCTTGCTTAGTTTACTTAGTGAACTGATTTATCTGTGGTTTATTGGTACAGGTTAGGAGTGGCTCTGCAAGTATGCATTTTCTCAAACACAAGAAGAAATTGATCAAGCCAATTGTGTGTATGTGTGGTTTATGCAGAAAACTCTGTGTGCATGGTTGATGAATGAGGCCACTGGGGCACAGTGGAAGCGTATGAAGGCGTATGAAAAAAAAAAAAAAAAAGATGAAGCAATGAAGAAGATTTGAGGAAGAAAAGCAGCGAGAGGAAAGTGGAGTCACCCATCTCCAGATGGAAACCTTGCAACAATTTCCTGTTCCTCCCTCTTTTCTTCTCCTTCTTCATGTCCTGTCTTGTAGTTTTTTTGAGTAAGACATACAGGACATTCCATGTTGCCGTCTCTACTACGTTGAATTACAGTAAAATACTGAAGCGTTATATTTTCTCTTCACTTAAAAACCTGCTGTAGTATATCAAGCTCTGCCGCTGTAACCAAAACCAAAGTTCAGATGGAGATGCAGCACAGAAACCTCACGTCAACCATTTGTGGAAAAACAGAGTGACATGCAGAGATGAATATAGCAGGTCAGCCCCAGAGGAAAATCCTGAAAAAAAAAAAAAATCAGTTTCTAAAAGTGGATCAGCATTTCCTTTAATCTGAAGAGACTTTGGGTTTTAACCAAATGGCCGCAGACAGGTTCACGTTCTGGGGCAAAGTGTTCCTCAGGGTTGTGGCCGCGCCGCAGAGTAATGAAGCAGGACTTTATGAAGTGAAGTTTGTCTATGTGGTGCACGAAGTTATAGAGCTTTGCTATGGTGCAAAACCACAGTTATTGTTTCCTCAAATCTAGGCTAACAGTTGTAATTAATATTCTTTGCTGTGAGATAATCAGGATTATCATGTTTGAAATAATTGCAAACAGTTAATCTCCATCAACAGAACAGAGATTTCTTTCTCCTGCTTTCACATTTGATGATAGACTACATGGCTGGAGGCGCTGACGCACTGATGACAGAGAACTGTTCAACCATAGCTACTCATTAACTGTGTGTGTATGTGTGTGTGCGTGTGTGTGTGTGTGTGTGTGTGTAGAGGGGTGCATGTGGTTTGTATATCAGTGTGTTTGCTCCTGCTGTGCTATGGTAGTGGTAGCTTTTACTGCCCTGGAGGAAGTGGTGCAGGTTGGAGTGTTTAATCTTTGGCCTCGGGGGTTACAAGGGTGTGAGAGGAGATGATAGAGGGGGAGAGAGAGGGTAGAGAGACACAGAGAGTGAGAGAGAAGGTGGTTTGAGGGCCAATGCAAGAGCTTATTTTTCTGTTTAGTCTTATAATTTTGTGAAATATTCCCAAATATTCAGTTTAAATACATCTGCACATGCATATTCTCTACTCTTGCACCGCTACTATAGCTTCTACCATTAGTAAAATGAATGGTTCACAGGTTGACTCTTGTTGGAATAACATCTGCATATTTCCTTTCACTCATGTTTATCATTTCTGTTGTGCAAATGAAAAAAAAATGACTGAGTTTTCCTGACAAGTTTGCCCGATGAGAACCATCAGTTTTTGTTTTCTTCCTATCTGTCCATTGTACTTAACATTTCTTTTCACTTTCTGAGAAACTTTTGCAGTGCTGTGCTCCTTTATCATTCCTAAATTCATTTTATTTCTGTTAGAAGGTCTGGTGGAGGACATACCGTGTCCTTATCACAGTGGCCTGGTCCCATCTGGCCCGATATCCCTTCTCTCTCCACTGCCTTTCATACGTGTCTCTACGTTCACTGTCCTAAATAAAAAGAAAAAAGAAGCCTAGGTTCCAGGTTTGCACTGAACAAGTCAACCAATACAGTGTTGAACAGTTCTGGTGCTTAAACAGTTAGCTAACTATTCGATTAGTTGATCGACAGAGAATTAACTGACAATATTTGTGATGATTGTTTTATCGTTTAAGTTATCATGCAAAATCACAAACATTCTTCTGTTCCAGCTTCTTATATGTGAGGATTTGTTGCTTTTATATATTTAAAAATGTAATGTCTTTTGGTTATGATTGTACAAAATATCGTACGTCGGCTTTAGACTTTGACTTAGATTTAACATTTTAAAGGTCCAGTGTGTCAACATTCGAGGGTCTCCGTTGGCAGAAATGGACACACAACTATGTTCTAATTAGTCTATAATCACATGAAAATAAGAATTGTCACATTTATGTTGCCTTAGAATGAGCCTTTTATACAACAAAGGGAGCGGGTCCTCTTCCAACAAGTCCGCCATGTTGAACCACTATGTTTCTACAGTAGCCCAGAACGGACAAACCAAACACTGGCTCTACAGAGGACCTCTTCACATTTTTCACAGGTTACACAGCCACTGTAGTTTTTCCTCCATGCTTAGAATGAGAGGTTGAGGCGAGTGGTATTCACTTGGTTGCAATCTGCAATTCCACTATATTCTACACACTGGACCTTTAAATCTATTCAGCATACAGTCTGAACCAGGTCTGATTTATAATAAAGGATCATCTTTAGTCTCACTCTCTTGACCCCTGTGGAAAAATATCCAATAATATATATTTCTGTGTCTTTTAATGTTTGTTTTTTTTATTTTATTATTTTCTTTCTTAGATATCGTGCATGAGAACCTGAAGATGGGCTCAGATGGGGAGAGCGACCAGGCATCGGGAACGTCATCAGACGAGGTGCAGTCTCCAACCGGCGTCTGTCTGAGGAACCGCATCCACCGGAGGATCTCCATGGAGGTGAGGCTCGCGCACTGGTGCACTAATTACAGAAAAGGTTTACGCTGCGAGTCCACATTCCACCCCTCACCCCCTCTCCTCTGCTTCTGCTCTGCTCTTCACCTCATGGGAGATCTGGGGCTTCAAGGGCGTTGGATTGTTCGCCTCTTAATGGGCTCTCAGTGTCTGAGCTTCATGATACTGATAGCAGTCCTGCTCCCTGAGGACCACAGCAGCAGCGGCTGGTAAAGAGATGCAGCGTGATAATCTGTGCTGTAACCGCAGTGATTTTCTGTATGTCAGACGTCGTGTCAGTGAGCATGCTGGGATTGGAGACTCCTTTGTTCCTCTTGCAGCTAAGTGTATAATCAAATCATGGCATTAAGAATCACGCTGGCATTTAAACACCTGCTCGACATCAGAACACAAGCACTAATTTGATAACATTTGAAATGATCTTTTGCCCTCTTGAAATATGAATTCATTTGCATATAGGCAAAACAAACCGGATCAAAGATGATAAATCGGCTTTGGTAGCCCACAGGGTGCACTAGAGAGTCACTTACACAAGCTCAGCAGATAAAATGTGAACTGGATAAATTAAATAAAAAGACATTATAATCATCAGGGGACTTTTTTCCTTGCTAGATTCGACCTTCTCTGTTGTTTTTGTCTGAATTGCTGCGTTCATCTCTCACACTTCTGTCATATTGTTTCACACTTGCCATTATATAAGCTGGAAAAGGAAGTAAACCTCTGTTCTGAGGATGGATTGATACTAAATGTCAGCTTCATGTAGGTGTATTCTGCATTACATGCAGACATTCCCAGTAAATCACCTTCATCTTTTTGTTGAACCTGTTTTTATTCTGATAGTGTGAGCGTCTCAGCCTGGAGGCCTCTTGCCCCCTGCTGGCAGAGGAGTGCATGTGACAAAACCCACCTTGACAACAACCTTGATGTTTTGCCTTCATTCTTGCACACACACACACACACACACACGTAACCTATTTTCCACTCCAGTGTATCTCATTTGTAGGTGCACAAAAATAAGAGGAGGGTGAAGGATGTGGTGATAATCACTTGACCTGGTACACACATACGCACACACACACACACATACATAAGCTGTGTTACATGAGCGAACATCTGCTGCTCTTCTTGCGGTTCTTTTGACACTGCTGGAGTTTTTAAGTCTGTACTGTCAGTGAAGAGGTTAAGGGCTTACCAACTCTTGTGAACAGCTTTTTTCTTTCAGTTTGTCCGTCCGTCCCTTTGACATATATTGTTACAAGATTATGACGGACAACATAGTTCTGACAGTTTTCTAAGTAGGAGCCTATGGAGTTCCATGACATTTATTATCATATATGACTCCTATCTATAGTGTCTGTTAACAAAGCAAGGTGTAATGTGAACGTTAAAAAAATAAGTAATCTGTTAGTCTTTCTAGGTATGGATTTAATTTGATCAATTTATCAAATTTCAATACTGATTGAAAAAATAGTCAAAAAACTATGATGAACAAGTTTGCATATTCTCAGCAGAGAGCTCCTGATCCAAATATTATTTTTAACCTAACAAATGTTGTTATAATTGTTGTTATAATGTTGTTAAATAAAGGTCTGTAACTTGTTACCTCAAGAAAATCACTTTGTAATTGAAGACATTTACTGTAAGATCCAGTGTGTAAGTATTAGGGGTGAAATTGCAGATAGCAACTAACAGACTACAGCTCAGCCCTCAAGCATGAGGGAGATGAATCCCACTGTTTCAATATGAACAGCCTGATGTCACAAAAACACGATTCTTATTTTTCAGCTGATTATACACCAAACATACTAGAATGAATATTATATTCAATGTCTGCATTATTCCAGCAATTGGGTTAGATGCCAAAATCTTACACACCGGACCTAATAGTGATAGTCTTGTTGCTTTCACGTAGTAACTTATTACTTCTGATCATTTTTAGGTAGTGCGTGTGCGCAGATTTGCTTTTATTTAAATGTAAAACTGTTACCATGTAGATTACACACTATGTATGTCAGTACACACATTTTCATTTTCGAGGAATCAAATATAAGCAATGCCAAGTAGTCAGAGCCCGACACACAAAGATATACAGCTTTAAATGATATAAAACATTGCGTCTTCAGGGTTAGGAGAAGCTTTGAGAAGCTGACAATTGATTTGTGAAAATAACTCAAATAACTCAAATTATCATTTGTTAATTTTCTATTGATCAGCTATCAAACACTTTTTAAAGCATTTTTTAAAACTATGGTGACAAAGTGTTTCACAAACTGAGAGAACAACATAAAACTAAAGGAAATGTAATGAGATGAGACAAAATCCTCTGCAGACTGATGAGTTTTAAGACACAGCGTCGACATACTCTTCATAATCGGGGCTTTTATTTGAACTCTCAGTTGTCATAACGCTGTCATCTTGTGTGAGCAGCGCTGCCACAGAGGACAAAGGGCCTCAGTAATGAAATGAGAGAGGACGAGTCGATGGTATTTGTGGAGAGGCCAAAGTTAAAACAAAACGCGTATGAACAAACGTCTTCTCGCAACTGTATTTTTATTCCACTCAGCCTCGTTTTTCCCACATCACTCACTTCATCTCTATCGTGTTCTTTTTTTTTGATCCCAGAATAGATGTGATCAGTCGTCCACAATAAGATATGAGCCCAGAAATGTGACAGGCTGCGACGTTTATGAGCTATAAACATTAATAAACCCATGTGAAATTAGTTTTGTTCTCACCTGCTCCTCCTTTTCTCGCTTCTCTGTTTACAGGTGTTGTGTTTTCACTATCACAAACTGATTAGTGCTTACAAAGGTTTTACTGTTCAGCCTCGACATGCCGCCTCTTGTTTTTACCCTCAATAAGATGGTGATCGACCTGATTTGTGTCTTCTGTCGCCAGGAGTAGGAGGAGATGAGAGCGATTGTGTGTGTGTGTGCACGTGCGTGTGTGTGTGTGTGTGTGTGTGTCTGTGTGTGTGTGCGCATGTGCGTGTGTGTACGTGTGTGTGTGTGTGTGTGTGTGTGTGTGTGTGTGTGTGTGTGCGCACATGCGTGTGTGTGTGTGTGTGTGTGTGTGTACACGTGGGTGGATGGTGGTAGGCTACATTGTCTTGTGCTGCTGAAATATGCCCCAAACCGCATATAGACACTAGACTTGGGCATGTAGCAGTACATTTTCTCACGGTGTGCTGCAGTCAAGCAACAGAGTGAAATGTAACCATCAACCAATGTGGTTGGGTAATTGTGTGTGTTCAAGTATTTTAGTATGTATGAGTATGAGTAGTAGTATAAGTAGCAAGAATTTTATCTTGCTTACAAAACTCTTTCCTCAAAGAAATTCCAGATCCACTACAGGAATGTCAAATCCCAAGTTTAAATTGACCCTTTTTTAAAAAAAAAATGTGTGTGTGTGTGTGTGTGTTTTTTAGGACCTCAACAAGCGCTTGTCTCTGCCTGCTGACATCCGAATTCCCGACGGTTACCTGGAGAAGCTGCAGCTCAGCAGCCCACCCTTCGACCAGCCGCTCAGCCGACGCTCCCGCCGAGCCTCGCTGGTCAGTGTCTGTCTGTGTGCGTTTGTGTCTCTGTGCACGCGCTACCTTTATTGCTTTGTGGAGCCGTTATCAGACTCCCTCTGTGTAAGTTACCATGGCAACTGGCCCCATGTGAGGCCAGGATGGATTCATCTGCGCTAACCTTCTGCCTTTAGCCCATCAAATTATATCATAATACTCACTACTTTTGTGTGATCAGGCACACAACAGTTAGACCTAAGCCCTTAAACAGTTGTTGCTCATGCATTCTTGGGTCTTTATAAAGATCAGGTAAAAAAAAAACACTTTATTTGTTGCTCCTTTAGTTCTTTGATATATTTTTCTCCTTTTGGCCAAGCACAGAGAACCATGCCAGCACAAGATATTTCCAGCAGCTACAGTGGAAGATGACAGAAAAATGTTTCATTTGATCTAAAACAGGGATCTTTAAAGTTGGACACACTCAGACAAAATTGAGACATCAACATATTGACAAATTAGCACCACTGAAAGAATTATCAGTTAGCAGTTCCTGTTAGACATGAACCTATGGGTGTACAGACAACTCTCACTGTATTACTGTGATGATTCACAAGCAAGCTTTTTTTTGTAAGCACATCTATGGGTGTTTATATTAGTGGCATCATAGATAATAATATCCTTGAAAAGTGTAAGTCACACAGAATCTAAAAATGTGTGTATCATGTGTATGTGTTCAGATTTGACTCCTAGAAGGAGTGTTTCAGCAGCACATTGCAGTAATTGAGCACAAAGGGTTCTGAATACCTCAAAGTTCCTCTCTGCTTGCAAGCCTCTCATTAAAGACATCGACTGAACACGTCAGGATTTGTTGCTGGCAGCCATTGTTTCAGGTTGCATTCAGTCTTTTTAAAACAAAGAGTGAGTGAGCAGCTTTTTTGCGCCATCGTTCAACACTCATACACAGAGAAATCCATTACAGAAGAGGCAGAGAGATCAATCATTCTGAGAATTCAACACCTAGAATATGTTTTAAATTTCTATGCAGAGCTAGCTAAACATTTGAAGCAACTTCAGCTCCTGAGTGGCTCCATAACTTCATCTGTCCTTTGTCTTTTCCTCAGTCGGAGATTGGTTTTGGCAAGTTGGAGACGTACATTAAGCTGGACAAACTGGGAGAGGTGAGGAAGTCCTGGATTCTCATCTGACGCTGTTCATGAAGGAAGTATGTTTCACCGTTCACGTTTAGTTCCGTAATATTGAACCATTGTGTTTCGTGTTGCATTCAGGGAACGTATGCCACAGTATTTAAAGGACGCAGTAAGCTTACGGACAACCTGGTGGCACTGAAGGAGATCCGTCTGGAGCACGAGGAGGGAGCGCCGTGCACTGCCATCAGAGAAGGTAATCAGCTTTTTGTCTCCTCCATTTTGTCAAGTTAGAGTTAAGAGGCGTCTTTCATTGAAAGTGTCTCACCTGCCTGTCATTGTCTCTGTAGTGTCGTTACTGAAGGACCTCAAACACGCCAACATCGTGACGCTACACGACATCGTCCACACTGACAAGAGCCTCACGCTCGTCTTCGAGTATCTGGTGAGACTCACCACTTCCCCGTGTTCTCAATGCATGATGGTCTTTGTGGACAGCTTTCCAGACAAAAAACTCATACAGAGAGCTGCATATGAAATATATTAGACATTTATTAAAGGACAATTCCAACTGTTTTTACCTTCATTAGTCACAATTGAGGATGTGTAACTCATCAAAGTGGATGAGTCATGATTATTTTAATTATTCAGAAACAACAACAACTTATAGGTGCTGAGAAATAATGTACAGTGATGTAACAGGAAGGGAATGTAGCAACATAGGTCATTACTGCTTCATGTGGACAGAATTTGCTGCATCAGCAGGATGTGAAATAGCAGATTGATTAGTCAGAAAAATGAGGTGACATTAAAACTGTCAATGTAGAGATGTTCTCTAGGTATGTACTTCCTGTCTGATGGCATCCTCCCTCTCTGCAGGATAAGGACCTGAAGCAGTACATGGATGACTGTGGAAACATAATGAGCATGCACAATGTGAAGGTGAGGATGACTCTCGACATTATCTGCTTTGTTGTCATTTTTTTTCTTTTCTGTGAAAAAGCCCTGTGCGCTTTTGTTTCCTCTTTTCTGTGTGTTCAGTAGTGATGAGCCTGCTTAGTCACATATTCAATACAAAGTTTCATTTTTTGTGACCTTTGATCAAACAGTTCCAGGAACCATTCAGCTCACAACTAAAAGTCTATTTAGCTCACTTCTGTCTGAGAAAGTTCAGCCAACATGGATCCAGAAGAAATGTCCTGAGTGTGAAAAACAGGCATATAAGACCAAATAAAGGCTAAAAATAATCCTTCGTGTAGAGAGCTGTTAATAAAAGTGATCATAACATAACTCATATATCTTTGCAGATCTTCCTGTTCCAGATTTTGCGAGGGCTGTCATATTGTCATAAGAGGAAGGTTCTCCACAGGGACCTGAAGCCCCAGAACCTCCTCATCAACGAGAGAGGAGAACTCAAACTGGCTGATTTTGGTAAGAGGAGCCACAACAGCAGCAGAGGAGCAGGAATATTCCTGATGTCTTTACTGTAAATTTTGGAAGAAAAGCTTAAAAACTGTAAAAATTGTAATTATGTTCTTTACACATTCACTTCTCTCCTGTGTGAACAATTCTAATGTCTGTTTATGTCTCTGGTGGGCTTGCAGGCCTAGCGAGGGCCAAATCCGTCCCGACTAAAACCTACTCCAACGAGGTGGTGACTCTCTGGTACCGGCCTCCCGATGTCCTGCTGGGATCCTCCGAGTATTCAACACAGATCGACATGTGGTACGAGCCTCATGAGAGCCCTGCTGCTCGCACTGCTCACACTTAGTACAGGCGTGATCATTATCTGCCTGAGTCAGACCTGACCACGCAGGCATGATGCACACGTTTTTAGATTCAGTGTGACTTCCACTTTCCGAGGATGTCGGAACCTCCGATTTTTAAACGTAAATATATCAGCTTAGAAGTCACAGAAAAACACTCTCCAGTGATTCAAATCGATGGCTAATAGCTAATTCAGCATACTTTAAATGGTGCCAATTTGCCTAAATCTAGTTGTAGCCCACAGACTGAGCCCATGGCACTCAGTATACTTCCTATTTAGATCTCCCAAAGCATCATGGGAGACCCTGGGGCTGAAGACCCAAAGTGTCAGACTGGTTGTGTTTTATATAGCCACTCAAATGTTTCTAAATGAGCTGTGGGCTGTGTGATTGTGGGCAGTTTATACAGCAAACAATGAATCAGTTAATTATTTTTTAAATTAACAGATTAATTGTTAAAGAAAACAATCTGTGTATGTGTGTGTGTGTGCAGGGGTGTCGGTTGTATATTCTATGAGATGGCTGCAGGTCGGCCGCTGTTCCCCGGCTCCACCGTGGAGGACGAGCTCCACCTCATCTTCAGGTTACTGGGTGAGTGACTCCAGGCCAGATCACCGTAGCAACCCAACGTTTCACTGCACGCATGCTGTTACTTGTTTAACACTGAGCAAGGTGAAATACTGTATATGTGAGAGGCTGTGACTCTGTGACTTCAGGCACACCCACAGAGGAGAACTGGCCGGGAATCTCCTCCATCGAAGAATTTAAATCCTACAACTTCCCCAAATACAAATCACAGCCGCTAATCAACCACGCTCCCAGGTAATGTATGCGTGTGTGTGTGAGTGTGTGTGTGAGAGAGTGGGGGGCTACACTCTTCTGTGTGTACATTTCTGTTTTTTATGCACCAGTGGTTGTACATACATACAGTAATGTTGTGTGGTCACATAATGTGTGTGTGAGCATGTGTGTGTGTGCGTGAGCCACAGGCAGGAAATCCTGTGGAACATTTCACAGACAGCCATCCACTTCCTTCCTCCCATGAGCCCCCCACATTCCCATCAGCCCAGACACTAAACTGTTGCTCCTCCTGTTGTCTCCTCTAGGCTGGACGGTGAAGGCATCGAGCTGCTGCTGTCTTTCCTCAAAGTGAGTGTTTCACAGTACCCAGAATCCTCCTTTTTTTTTTTCTGGTCTTTTTTTGTCAACACAACATAATCCTTCATTGAAAAGTGCACAGATGTTCACACTTGACCTTTGGGAATGGTATTGTAAGCCCTGTGGATCACTAACTTGCTTCCTGAGCTTTCACCCACATCTCACAGTCTTCAGTGGAGCTGAAACAGGCATCATCACATCACATGACCCTGAGCTTCTGGTCACATGATAACAAGTGGTCAAGGTGTACCAGGAACCAGCCGATAGACCAGGAATGACTGTTCTTGGACAGAGACGGGGGTTACGACCTGCTACCTGTTATTATGTGACTGAACATTAACATTAGATCATGTGATAACACCTTTACCAGCTTTATTTGCCCGGGAAGATGTGAGATGTGGTTGAAAGCTCTGGAAACTTGTGAGTGGACTTCTCTTTTACCACTTTATTTGTCCTCAAGGGAATGTTGCACAGCAGTGAAACACAAAACACTTTTTAATGGGTAAAGGTGCTGATCATGAACTATAATATCATCTCTGGTTCACAGATTCTTTTTCTGTTTGACAGGAAGTGAACAACACTGACAAATAAAAGACAATGTGAGAGCTGATTGGATAGATTGGATTTAAAAACAATAGCATGAAAGTAAAATGTAACTTTGCCAGTGTAACTGTCTGTTAGTAATGGAAAAACATGTTTAACAACCTGTCCTCTCCCACTACTGCTCAGATTTTATTTTGGAAATGACCCTGTTCAGTACCAGTTGTGGACAGCAGGAGGCACGCTCACTGTTTTCCTTGACAGTATTTTCAATGAACACACACTGGGGTCCTGTTTTAGTTTGTCACAGTCTATTTGACTGAATCGCTAATTGCAGACACAACAGCCAACTGTCTGCTCAGATCACAGGATGGCTGATATTTCCTGTTTTTGTGTCCACAGTACGAATCCAAGAAGAGGATTTCAGCTGAAGAGGCCATGAAACATTCCTACTTCAGGCAGCTCGGGATGAGAGTTCACACACTGCCAGAGAGTGAGCACACACACACACACACACACACACACACAGACACACACACACAACTGAATAAAGCTGCAGTTTTGGGCTTTATTATTATTCTTTCCTGCTGTTGGTTGTAGACTGACGCTCTCCTCTGTGTTGCAGGTATATCAATATTCACATTAAAAGAATTGCAGCTGCAGAGAGACCCGGGCTACAGGAACTCCTCGTACCCAGAGTCAGGTGGGTGGGGATCACATCCAGATGCAGCATTGAACCTCTTTAGATCATTAGACATAAAATAGATGATCTTACATGATATGATCATGTGGGGATCATCAGAAAGCAGGTGAAGTGAGACTCATAGAGGCTGACGGGCATGTCAGAGATTGTGAGATATTAAATATCACATTTACATATAGTGGGTGAGTCACAAGACACAGATTTGAGGCTTGATGCTTTAAACTGTCCAAGAAGTAATGATCTATTGATGAAGGCTACATATGGCATGTTTAATGTGAAGCAAAGGGTATTGCATTATGGGTGTTGTAGTTTTCAAATCTTTCCTTTCCTTCCAGGTAACGGCAAGATCAACAGGAGGCAGAGCATGCTCTTCTAATGTCTGATGAAGAGGACGGTGGACTGCCCAACTTGTTCATTAATTCCCACCAACCCTCTCGCATGAGCCCACCTCCCCTCGGAGTGACCCCCCCCCCCCCCCCTTACCTGCACACACACACACACACACATAAACAAGCACACACACCCCTCTGGGTTGAATCTGTTTGGAGACTGTGTTTATTTATTGGGGGGGGGGGGGTTGAAATTTTTGCTGCTAAACTACTACTGTCTGTATTTAACACACCGTGTGTGCGTGTGTGCATGTGTGTGTGTGTGTACATGATGTGAACTCGAGACGCCATGCACAGTTGAGCAGTCAGTAAGGTTACTGTTGTTTTTCTTCTGACTACAATTCTCCGGCTTCGTTTGAGTTAGAATTCCACTGATGTTGATGTCGACGCTGTGATCCAAGTTGTTGTTCTTGTTGTCGTGCTTGGAGACCGAACGCTTCAGTTTCTTCAGATTTTTTTTTTTTTATAAATATGTATATCTATATATATTTGGAGTTTATGTTTTGTTTTTCTTCGAGCTTCCGTGACTGAAGTCTACAACATTTCCAGGTTTAGAAAGACTGGGACGGCTAGATGGTCCTGGTTGGGGAAAATCGGTTCCTCTGGATTCCTTGTCGTCATTTTTCCGAAACATTTCAGTTGGACTCTGCTTCTAGAGGCCCTGCTGCCCTCTGGGGGGTTACACGGAGGGTCAGACTGTGGTAACAATTTTGGTCTGTGGGTTAAAGAAGCACACACAGAGTCCAGTGGAACTGGGAGAACATGAAAACAACTTTCGGTTCTTTTGTTCTTTTGGCCATTCTGGCTCAGCAACGGGACCAAAACTGAGGAGGAGGAGGGGGGGCAAACAGTTCAGAAGACGAGCGAAAATCATGGATGAAAGAGGAGGAATACTGAAGCTGAACAGGAAGTCATGTGACGTCCCACAGGAAACCAGCAAGCCTTCCCTAAAACCCCTCACAAAACTGCCAGGACTTCAGTGCTTTTAAAAAAAAAATGCAAGCTACACTTTCTCGCTCTGTGTGCATTCGGAGATCTCACTGCAGTAACTCGTTGTTTTTAACTTGCACTTCAGTGTGTCTTTTTTTTTTTCGAATCAGGGACACGGGCCTCGACACGGCCAAGTTTACCCAACAGTATTAAGATGTGTTCTCTGTGTCTGTGACCTTTGACCTCTCCTTGTGAAACAACAGCGTCATTGTGGCATGTTTTTCGAAGGGGGGGTTGGCGGGGCGGGATAGCGTGGGGTCGGGGTGGGATGTTCAAAAGCAAAATGGTTTTTTTCCACTTGGCATCGGACCACTGCTCTCTCCAGCATTTGTACACAAGAAAAAAAAAGATTTCAAATTGAAATTTTAGATTTAACTGCCCGCTGTGTTGTTTGCAACTGACAGTGATGCTACAGATGAAGCCTTTTGAGAAATCTCACTTTTGACTGCATGTTTACTGAAGCATATGGAAGACCTCCTGAAAATCACTTCAGCACTCACACTAAAATGTCTTCTGGTGTGATTTGTAATCCTGGCTTACTTTAGTTGCAGTGAGTATTTCTCTTATTCCCGTGGACCAGCGATGGTGTGTAGATATTTCCAGCAGCTGTGTGATAGCAAAAAGTGTTTCATGGCTTTATAGGAGTATTTTGACATTTTGGAATATTTACTTATTTACTTTTTTACCAGAGTTAGATTTATGCCATGCTTGAATCATTAATGAAGCTAGCACCAGGAAAATGTTAGCTTCATAGCAAACAAATCTGCCTACTCCCTCTCTAACGTCACAGATTAACAAGTTTTATCTGGTATGTTCAATTTCTACTAAAACCAAAGTGTAAAAATGACAAGTTGGTGATGCTGAACTATGTCTTGGCCAGGCCACTGTAGCTTGTAGGTGTCTTCTTGGAGTAGACATTGTGAGGTTGCTAAGCAGGCCAAGAAATCTTGAACTTACTTGACCACATGCAAAACCTTAATGTCTTTTTTGCACTCTTTTAAAATATAAATGAAGCAAACAAGATGTGACGTGTTGATTAGTGAGCTTCAGAGGTGCTGGTAGGAAGATTCCCTCTGGTTGAAGTTTTTATGCTAAGCTAAGCTAATGCGAAAAGGCACAGAGAACAATTTCTACACTCACATAGCATAAATAAGCGCAGTGCATAAGTTTCTGTACTAAAAAACAGCAGGAATGCATTGAACATCACAGCACATGTAAGTGTGAGAAGATCTGAGGGAGGTTTTCCTGTTACTGCCGCTCTTTTGCTCAACATCTACATGAAAATTTCACATCGTCTGTCGAGATTTAAAGGATTTGAGCAACACGAGAGTTCTGACTCAACATACTGACTGAAAAATGCTAAAAAGTGAAAAAGTCATTAACGGATGAGAGAATGAATGCAGTAAACATGGACTGAAACACACTTTGCATCTTCTAGTGTAATAATCCTGTAGACATACTGTATTTCTCATTTCAGTAGCTAAAACCTTCAATGTGTCCTTTCCTTTCAGTGTGGATTAAAATATTTTCAAAAGCTCAATAAATGAGCTTATTATTTCATAAACTCACAACAGAACAAATACAGACAGAACATATTGTTAACGGTTTACATTTCAAATAATGTTGCAATTATTGCGTTCACAGGAAAAAAGTCATTATATTAATGGTAGACATCCTGTATTACATTGAACCATTGCCCCATGACTTTTCCCATGGTAGCTTTAAAATGAGGAAACCTTTTCTTCCCTTCATTGTAATTTCACTGTATATTTGTGCTTGGATGCTTCACTGAAACTTTATTACACTTTAAAGAATAGCTGTCTTTTTCATTTCATACACATTTCAAACATGAGGTTGCAGGATTGTTCCACTGTTAGCTGCAAACAGTGTTTCTGCTAATAGCAGTTTTTGACATAAACAGCAGTGACATGCATGAAAGGAGATTTCTACAACGGCTAAATATTTATCATTGTAAAACTGTAAAACTTTTTCAGATGTATGAATGACCTGAATTTATGTGAACATGTCTGAACGCGTGTGTGCGTGCGTGCGTGCCTGATGCATGGAAGGCCTGCTGTGTTGTGAATTCGACCTCTCTGAAACACTGAGCTGCCGGTCAACAGTTGGTGTGTGACTCTTTTTACTGGAATTATTTATTTCTCATAACCATCAAAAGTAAATTTAATCTGTTTCATAAACATTCTGTGCTGCAGTCATTCTTTGAGTGGTGGAAAGAGTGTGTATTACCAACTGAAATGAATACAGTTACATAACTTTGAAAAGTAATTCATTTTATTCCAAAAAACAGCAACGATTCTCTCCACAAAACACAAGCAAATCACTGAGAATACATTTCCATTAATTTTTCTATAAAAATAACCAGGAACCATTTTACAAAAAAGGCTTTTGTGCAATTTTGACCTGGAATGTCCATAAAACCTGGTTTAAAGCTTAATACATTTATTTACACATTTTTTTTTAATATCAAAGGCACAGCTGGTACAAGGCTTGAAAGTACAGTGCATAAAAAAAAAAGCATGAAACTATACAAAGAAAAACGTTCACAGCGTCAAGTCAAAGCGATACAGAGGACAAAATGAGGATTTCTACAGCGTTTTAGCGTGCTAGGCTAGCAGGTGCCCTGCTAGGAGTCAGTAAGAGATTCATGTCATGTGGCCATACTCCGCTCAAACTATCTAGATCTGGACAAATGTATATCAAGTCTGAAAAAACTGTAAAAATGATCCTGAGACACTTGTCACGTGTCACTTATTGTACTTTTCACATTCCCAAAGTGACACAGATTGGGTTGAAGGTTGAGAAATGAGACAGCCATTCTCACCCAAATTGTTCACATTTGATTTGTTTAAAGGAAGGCTTAGCACAGGAAAAAAGAAAATACAATCACCCCACTACTTGTTATATGTCATGGCAAGTTACCAATCTGCGTAGCCCATAGCATTTAATCATCAAGCTATGGTCTCATTTTATGATCAGATTTTAAAGCAAAAGAAGTTAAATACGTAGCTACAGCCAGCAGTTGGTTAGCTTCTTTAAAGACTTGAAACATGGTTCTGTCTAAAGTTAGCAAAATCTGCTGAGCACCTCTAAAGTTCACTGATAAAAATTATATTGTCGTGCTTGTTTATTATGTACAAAAAAATGTGTGGAAAAGTTAAAAAACGTCACACTGGCTTCATGGAGGTTTACTCTATTTCTTGACATGTCACTACTGTAAACTTTCCAATGTTCTGTCCAACTATAAACTGTTGATTTTTAAACGTGGGTTTTCATACATATAATGTATTTTAGTCGCTAGTAGTTCAATTTTGTCACCTTTGCACAGAGCAAGCTGTATCCAGTCTTCATGCTATAAGGTAAGCTAACCATCTCCAAGCTGTGGCTACATACGACATACAGTCATACAGATATCACGAGCTAACTCGAAGCAAATTTCCTTTAATTGCACAGTAGCAAAATTAAAAAAAATACTGTACTTGAGTCTATGTCTAAGTGTCTAAGTGTCTGTCCATTTAGATTACATTTGATAACCCTTCTGGCTCAGCAAGATCTCATTATCTCATAATTCCTGACAAGGACTTCACCAGATCTCAATTGTTTGAGTCATTAGTGTGGATACTGATATTAGTCAGGGCAGAGAGGGAAATACCAACAACATTCATAAAATTGCAACCAATCTGCATCACCATCAACATCTTACGTTTAAACCAAGTGGAATGAGATGAGATTCAAAGTGAGATGAGAAATGTGACATCCAGTCCATTTCTTCAAGAAATTCAGAGGTTTTTACATCCTAAAGAGGAAATCACCAAACACAAATGTGAAGAACATGAGCAGATGAACACACAAAGAAATGTCTAATGCAGATACTCTTCTTGGAGAGCAAAGCTTCAAAGTGAAGCTCCTGTTTCTTTATATAATAAATGCAAAGGAACAGGTTTCAGATTAGAAGTGTAATTGGACTCAGAAGAAGTCCGACTCGTGTGTGTGTGTGTGGTTCATCATCAAACTTTAAGGCTGATCAGCTTGGTCCTTTATCTGTGCAGATCTGGCCTAACTCGGCCTGGCCTCCCAGTTTGCCCCAAGAGCTCGGGATGGTATCAGGATTTGTTGGAGCTGGAGGAGAGCAGCAGAGGAGAAGGAGTGTCCACGTTGGGTAGAGGCACCGGGATGGGTCCATTCAGCAGTGTGGGGAACTGCAGTGGGACAATTAGACAATTGATTAGAATAACTAACTAATTAAGTTTAGTCATTGTCATTTTACACTGATTTAAACTATATTAATTTCTTGGTCATTTGCAGAAAATCAATATATAGTAGTATAATAGTACACTATTAATACTACCCAAATAATGTAAGAGTATCAGTAATGTTAACAGTACTGTCAAGGTTCATCAGTGCTTTCAAAGAATTACTTGCAGGAAAGACGAAGGAAGAAGGAAATGAATGTCCTGTCTTATATTACGCTGTGGGGACCCAGTAGCACACCAACGTTATAGGGACCGACTTGGTTTGTGGGGACTTAAATGTTGGTCATTAGATGCTTAACAGTTTATTTTGGGCTTGTGTGTATGTGTTTGTGTCAGAGACATGACATGGGTAGGAGGGGTCTCTGACCAACCAGCCCTCTCCCTTCCCCCCCAACCAACAGGAAGTGCCCCCCCTCTTCTTGTCCACACCAGAACGGAAACATCTGTAGCTTATTTTGAAACACTGTGAATCACACACACCAACACACACAGGCAACCGTATGAAAACAACTATCAAGGTAAATCTGTGGTGTGAAATAAAAGATCCTGTAGTTATGAGGGAGGAACTTGCTGTAAATAGAAATTTACAGGCAGACAGAGATTTTCTATCACCACCAGAGTAAGCCAGTGTTTTCTCTGAAAGGCTGCTATAGAAATTGACAGTGTTTGTTCTTAGTACACACGACTATCAGAACTGAAACCTTTAGGGCTGACTTAGTTTATCTTAGAACAGATTTTACAGTAATTATCCATTAAAATTGTTTCCAGCATTACAGAGATGAAGTTGGAACTAACATTTTCTCTCTATGTGTTTGTGTGAATATATAGTATGTATATGAGGTACTTCAGTTAAGTAAGTTCACAAATATACAGTAGAAATATAAGGAAAATACATTTTAGTACTTCAGGTTGGAACAACCAGAACATTACCTGAAAGAGGGGGGCATGGCTCTGCAGTTGGGCAGGACTGAGGGGTCCCACTGGACTCAGGCTGGACCAGAAATGGATATTGGATAGTAGAGGACTGGGAGTGAGCAGCAGACCAGACGGAGTCTACATTGGCAAAACCCAAAATGAAATGTCAGAGCTTAAATACACGAAAATGGAAACGATGGTGTTTATTCTGGCAATAAGTCCTCAGAACTGTACATAGTCTGTGGTGAAGTTGTCATATCATTCAGTCTCACCCAGGAGCTCAAAACCAAGCCTGCCCTCTAGTGAACTCACATCTACCAGACAGACTGACTTGGCACACTGACTCCATGCAGGTCAGGAAGCTCCACTCATACAGAATTCATGAGAACTATTTTCTTCTGTCTCGTCTTTCTTCTGTCTCTTCATATTTAACTAAGGCTGGTTTTCTTTCTGGTTCTGGCATGAGAACATAAGACTCTGTTCTACCGCAACAGGCAGAAAAGTTCAGGAAGAAGCGTTTATTCAGTGCGTTTGTGTTACATACTCACAGCAAAATTAAGTGCAGCCACCAAGTTTATTGTGTTACTATATTTTTTAAACCCTGTTTCTTTTAGCAATGTTAAACACAATGCTAAATCTGCTGAAAGTCAAGGAAATCTTTAAAAAGGTGCCCTGCCAGTATCAGGGTTTAAGGTGCCGACCTGCATGACCTGTGCTGGATGTTATTCCACATCGCTTTCTCAACTCATTCCTGTCATCTTTCTACCATCGACTTTCTAAAAAATTCATAAAATGAACTCAAACATGAGTAAATTTGTTATTCGTGTCAGGAAGCTGTGTCAAACTCTTCATATGAAAAGATACAGGGATTATTGCTGATTTACCAGCCAGATAGAATTCACAGCTTGACTGCCAAGATCGGAGTTTAGGTCATCAAAAACCAGCAACTGGAAAACTGGTTTCTTTTGTACAAACTAAAATCTGGACCATGTCTGCTCTGGGCAAAATTCTTCAAGTTTCTAATTTCTGGAATATTCTTGAGGCGGTTAATGGACCTTGGATAACCAACACCTCAGGTGTTCCTTGCAAACACTTCATTATACAAACTGTTCAGTGATGAGTGAACGCTTTACGCTTCAGTATACACTTTTATTTTCCATCAATTATGCACTGCGCACACAGCGCCATATCATTGCTCTGTCTGGATAAAAGCGTCAGCTGAATGCCTGAATGTAGTCAGACTGTCCTGGTTTGGTCAGTGTGTACTTGCCAGTGAATCAGGAGCTTCAAGAACATATGGCTTCACTTATGAACCTCCTCCCTCCCTCGCCTCCTCCCGTCTTTCCGCTCACCTCTTTCCATCTCCTCCCTGTCTACGAGCTTAGCTTAACTTTTCATCCCCCAAAATGCATGCATCGTCCCTCTCGGTCTCTCTCTTCTCTTTTGCTTCACTCTTCCCTCACCTACACCTCAGCAAGGACTGTGTGTGAGTGCAATGGTGTTAATTTATGTGTTATGTTGTACCTGTGTGGTGAGGAAGGCAGGGGTCAGGGACCCTGAAGGCAGCGCTGGGCTGTTGAGAGCAATGGAGACAAGGTCACTTCCTGTAAGGAGGAGGGACGGGGCGGAGATTTCCAAAGATTTGGGTTTTCTGCTTTTCAAAGGTGCGCTGTTGGCAAATCCCCTTCTCTCTGGCGTTGTTGTGCTCTGTGACCTCACTCTCTCCCTCTGACCAGATGACAGGTTTAGAGGTTGAGCGTTCTGCTCTAATTCACCAGTCTCTGTGCTCTGGCCCCGCCCCCTCCACCATGTGTGGGCGGGGCTTTGTGGCGGGGAGGACGAGCAGGAGGAGGAGCGGGCCTGCTGAGGAGACAGCCTGGAGGAAAGGGAGGTCTCAGTGGAGGATGGGGGTGGTGTAGATGGTAGGGAGGAGTGGCCACGGTTGGTTATGAATCGGATGACAGAGGAGCTGTCGTCATGGCGATCGGATCTCGGCTCCATCTTAATTGGATGGTGCAGTTCTAAGGAGTGCTGCAGGGAGCTGACGGTGAACGAGGAGTACAGGCCGGAGTGAAGGTACTGGTTTCTCCCACCATCCTCATCGTCAGCTTCAGGCTCTGACATGGCACCACCACTTTCCTCACTGCTACGCCCCGACTCCACAACCGCAGGGTCCATCTTCAGAATCTCAGGGAATGACACAAACTTGTAGACGAACTTCTGGCCAATCACCTTCTTGATGATGTTCTGCAGAGGAAACAAGACGTTCTTATTTTAAACCCTTTATTGACATATTTGGTGCTTTGGTTCAAGCAGGTCTCATGGCCCTAAGGACATAAAACATCATCAAACCACTTAGACTGAGTTTCATACTTTGTCATAGTAGTAGCGCAGAGCTCTGCTCAGCTTGTCATAGTTCATGTTGGTCTTATTCTTGCGCAGCCCCCAGAGCTTGGCCACTTCCTCGGACTTAAGCAGCTTGAACTCGCCGTCGTTGGACGTCCAGCAGATGAGATGTTTGTGGCTTTGGTCGAGCAGCAGCTGCAGCAGGAACTGCCAGAGTGTGATGGAGCTCTCCATGACGGGATGACAGCAGAGACCGAAGCAATCTGCAGAGGAGAATTGAGATGTAATAAAATCAGTTCAACGACCACATATTGCTTTGTTCTGTCCAGAGGTCTTAAAACATTTTTTGCGAACAAGACAGATTGTGTTGCTGCACATATCAGGAAGAGAGCAACGTTCTTCCAGATGAAACCAAGTCAAAGATATTTGGTGAAAGCTGATGGTTGAAGTAAAGGAAAATCAATTCCAAGATGTTTATCCCCAAGATCCAAAGGCAGCGGGGCTGATGGGAAATGTGATTCCCATTTCCCAGATCTAAAGCCGCACAAACTGATTTTTTTGCCACTTGGTGGCAACTCAAAATTGACATATCCATCCATCCATCCATCCATCCATTTCCCAAAACCGCTTGCCCT
Organism: Protonibea diacanthus; assembly: GCA_028641955.1. Classification (NCBI taxonomy): domain Eukaryota; kingdom Metazoa; phylum Chordata; class Actinopteri; family Sciaenidae; genus Protonibea; species Protonibea diacanthus. Next base: position 2,582,771 of record CM053997.1, on the reverse strand, counting down.
TATCAGGGTCACAGGGAGGCTAAAGCCAATCCCAGCTGGCATTGGTTGAGAGACGGGTACACCCTGGACAAGTCATGCTCACAATGAGACTGTTGGGCAACTTTCAACATAGCACTTAGCTTGTTGATCCATTGTTATAACAAAAATGATTGATTGTGCAACTTTAAAATTCACTGTCAGAAATCATTCATATCAGTGTACATGAAACCTGTCAAGGAAATCATTGCAGATCAAGTCATTAGAAAGTGACAGTAACAATATAATAAACTATATAAGTCAGTTAATGCCCTTAAAAGTTCCTTGATGATTCCCTCATAGTTTCACATATTCTGAGACTGTTCAGGGAATTGGATGCCACAGAAGACATATAAAGCAGGAAGGCGAGAAAGAAAGGAGGGTCGGTGGGCAGGGAGGAGCAGGAATTGTCAGCATCAACACAAATGCGAACCACGATGCTTCCTCTGATGCAAAGTCCACTAAAAAAACCACAAGCAGTGCTGACCAAGCCCACCACCCCCTTCTCTGAGTGGGAATTTCCTATCATAAACAATAAACCCACAAAGAGACAACAACACACACATGTAAACAACACTTTGCTGTGAGTTTCTGACCACTATGGTTTGTGAATAAAATATGCGATCTACATCTCGCACATATCAACTCAGGCTCTTTTGTCTAATGGACTCTGATTTTGGCTGCCTTCCAAAGCAGGATGGCAGCAGTAGTAAATACAAGAGTGAGTGAAGCCGCCATTGATGCTGAGGGATGAATTTGACCATGTGCCCTTACCTCACCTCCTTAGCTCATATAAATTTTGCAGATTTAACTTTACTACGACACATAATGCTGTTTTGTCCCCCTATAAATAAACCATCTGTATGCATATTATAGGTCAGTGCTCAGGGATGTAGTGAGGCTTGGAAGAAGGAAAGAGAATACAATACAATAATTTGTGTGTGTGTCTGTGTGTGTGTGTGAGAGAGAGACAGACAGACGGAGCGCGAAAGAGACGGCCAGACAGTGGTTGGCTTTTGGATGTTTCCATAGTGATAAAGCAGGATGTGGTCAGTGACCTTCTGCCAAGACAAGCATGGGTCTAACCGATGTGTTTACCTGGAAACCACCGACTGTCTGTGAGCGTCTGCCTGTCTGTTTCTCTGTCTCCTCTGCTATTCCTCTCTCTCACAAATTCATTTACAAGATGTCTTATTAGCAGGAAATACAGAACTACTGACTGCCAAAAGAGAACCAACATATAACTCACTATGACCAGATTTAATTTGCAACCATGACAATATGACAGTAGAGACTTTGCAGTTGCGCCAGAAATCCCCATGGCAACCACATCTGCCTCAATAGTGGACAAACGCTGGAGCCGAGGACCTCAAACGTTGCCACCAGAAGTGATGTTACTCTGCCTTCTTTCATAGTAACATATGGTTCAGTAATGGACATTCAACATAAAAATACAGTGTGCATCTGTCTTTTTTTCTCTGTCTTCCTAACAGGAAGCAGAGAGGGGAAAGTGTATGTGGTGCAAACAATGACCCGTCACCATAAACACACACAAACGCATATCCTCACTTCCCTTTTCCTGCACGGGCGTGTGTGTTAGGTGATGGAAGAACTGTAGTTCTTTCTCTCTGTCTAAACGTGGACTTCCTGTCATTCAGCAACAGGGGCGTCTTCCCGGTGAAAGGCCTTCCCTCTCTGGGAGGTAGGACGTCCTGTTACTGGGAGCCACCAGGAACACACACTTACACACACACACACACACACACACACACACACACACACACACACACAAACATACACCTTTGCTTCTTTATTTGTGTAAAGGATCTCGTGATGATTGTTGACACCCAGTGGATGTAAAAGTTAAACACCTGAACGCAGATCCACGACAACATATGGAGAACGCATCCATGTCCTGATGTCAGACTCTGTTTGATCTATGTTCACCCTCTGACTTCACACTCTTAACAGGCCACAGGAAATGTTGATTTATGGAATTTCAGAACAAGAGCTGCCCGGGCCTTCACTGTCACAGCTTAAAGTATGACAGCCTGTCTCTTTGTGTGTATCAGTAAACTAGTTATACATGACCTATATTAAATGTGAATCAGATATAGACCCTGGTGTACTTTGGACACTCAAGATCTTCGGGCCAAGAGAAATAAACCAAACCTAAAAGCCGCACATGATTCTACATCCATTTTCTTATTTTTGGAAGCGTGTGTGTGTCAATGAGTGTGTGTGAGTGGAGAGGGAGAGAGAGGGGGGTTCTGCTGGAACTCAAATGGTTCTTTGTTTTGCACCAGTGACTCATTTTCAAGATGTTGTCTGCTGCCAGCTTCAATCCGGAAGCGCATGGCAATTAGTCTGCGAGGTCCAGACAAACCAGAAAGTCTACTACTATATTTTTAAAGGAGCCGCGGCTAATTCTTTTTTTTTTCTTTGCACAGCTGCTGTTACACTAACCTCTTTTCTGACTTTTGTCTTCTGTGACATGTTTCAAATGTAGCCAAACAAAGGGGTTTAAAAACTTTGCGCATGTGTCTGTGCCAAGGCAAGAACGCACGCGGCTTTAACCCCTTTTACGCACAGCTTTAACCCCTTTTTACGCACAGCGTTAACCCCTTTTACGCGCGGCTTCAACGTAGTTTTCAAGTTGACACCGAATATCTGAACATGATCAGGTTTCAGCAACAACAACAGTTAATAAATCCGTTTCTTTGCTCTGTTACACACGGCAGCCTCTATGAAGCTGGAATCAGAAGTAAAGTTAAACTTGTACCTACCCTGCTGTGGACGGCCGCTGCTCCTCTGTCCGTCTGCCCTGCGTGATGTGCGGGTTTGTGTCTTAAAGCGGTGTGTGCGTGCTGTGTTGGGGCTCCATGCTGCTGCCGTCTGAAAGCGGATCCGCAGCTTTTCTCTCTCCTGCCTCAGAGCAGGAAGTCAGGACGCGCAGACGGAGAACCGGCGCACTTCCTTTGGCGCAGTATTCCCGTCTGTGTAAACACACACACACACACACACACACACACACACACACACACACACACACACACACACACACACACACACACAGAATCTCTATTTCCCATAAACACGCCCCCTCCTTTAAACCACTCTCTCTCACGCACGCACGCACACTTTCAGACCTGCACACACACCTTAACTTGTGCACTGAAATAGCTCACAAGCTCGTTGTCTTTCTCCGGTCTCCTCTCTCTCTCCCTTACACACACACACACACACACACACACACGCGCGCGCAAATATTGTAATTCCGATCAAACGCAGTGCTGAGCCAACTGACAACTGACGTCATCCTCTTCCTGCTCACCGGGAGGGGTTTCTACACACACACACACACACACACACACACAGTGTAAAATTGTTCCTCAATCGTTGACTTCACTTTGATAAAGTTTATCCTGCGTGTTAAAGTAAATTCATTTCCTTTCTGGAGGCTGCGCATTGATCTGTTCTGGCAGCTGCAAACATTTATAATTACAAAAACAACATTAAATGAACAAAATAATTCGTTCTGGTGTTTATGGTGTTTATATTACTGTATTTTGTTTTTCTTCAGTTCTACTCATGTTCTTAGAAATTGTAAAACATATAATTGGCTGCAATATAAAAATCATACATCAGCTAAAAATAGCTCATGCAGGTGATTAAATAATCAGGGTTTAATGAGTGGGGGGGCTCAGTACCAAACAACACTTCCAAAGATTGTCTATGTTTGACACGATGCACCAAACAACAGGCCAGATGTGTCTGACCTCAGCTGACAAACTTGACAATGTGACAAACTGTTCCTTCAAATGAAGCATTCATTAGGTTTATTCTGTGCTGTTCTTATGGAACTATTATGTCTTCACAGTATGAGTGTGTGTTTAGCATAAGTCAAGTTTCAACCAATTTTGTACTATGGACTATATCCTGTTTATCTGTGCCTGTCAATGTGGGCTCAAAGGCCACGTCAACATCTGATATTTTTGCAATTGACAGGAAAAAGGGTATCTTTAAAAAAATCTTTAAAGTTTGTAGCATTTGTATTTACAGATCCCAGGATGATATAACCGTGGTGACATCTATCTTTTTTCTTTTCTTTTTTTTTTTTTTTTTACAACTTTTTATATAGTTATATAAAAAACTTTGCATACGTTTAATTAAATTCATTATCAGTTCCTTTTTCAGATTTTAAAAAGCTCCCTCCAAAGAGCCAAAGGAGACATTTTATGTACTATAGTGCCCCTTCAGCTGACCTCTGGTTATATCTGGTTATTATATATATTGTCAAATTAATATCATAAAGAAGACAAACACCTGTTATTTATTCAGTTAACTAATCTTTATTTCCCTTACATTTCTTTAACTTTTGATTCCTGATAAACTAAACAGAGTGAGTCCTCGTCTTTTACTTCTACATCTCTGGTTAACCTTCCGGGTGCCTCCTTTGGCCCCGCCCATGCCTTTGAAACGTCAGCAGCGCCAAACTTCAGGCTCCCTGACTGGGGAAGATGAGCACGGGGAGCGAGGAGCCGCAATGGAGAAAAGTCCACTCCGTTACAGGAGTGACCCCGCGGTCCAGACACGGACACCGAGCAGCTGCAATACGGGAGCTGCTCGTCGTGTTTGGCGGCGGAAACGAAGGCATAGCGGAGCATCTGCACGTCTACAACACAGGTAGGCTAACGTTAGCTGGACGCTAACTAGCGGGTTAGCGGCTAATGTTTTTAGCATGCGCCGCAGTGAAAAGGACCACCTAGCCCGACAAACCCTTTGCCAGGAGCTTTTATTGTTTTTTTTAAAAAGTTTACGACATGTTTAACATCGTTTCTTGTGAGGTGCAACTCACTTTAACGAGCTAGTTAGCTTCGGTATGTATATTTCATCAAAACTCTAATTAGCTTTGACTGCTAAAAAAGAATAACGAGCAAAATACAGACGCATCATGTCAACATAACTTTATTTATGCCAAAATGGAACACTGAAACAATACAGACAAAAACCTGCAGTATTCAAACACAGCCCAGTTACATGTGTCTTTTACAGACTGTTATCATTGAAGTGTTAGCACACAGCATGAATGTGTTAACGCTGACTAAGCACTTTCTGCCATAAATACAACATAAACATGTTGTGGAGAGCATTGTGCAACGAGGGTCGTTCAAGTTCAGAGTTTGAGGAAGTGTTTGTCTAGCTGTTGAAAAACGGTACAATGTCCAACAGGCAGCATTCACCAGGATGATCTGTCTTATACAATGGCTGACATCTGGATATTCTTCCAGTCTCAAAGCAGTGGTTTCTGCCTGCGGTGAGGGGTGACATCCCGCCCGGCTGCGCTGCCCACGGCTTCGTCTGCGAGGGCACTCGAATACTGGTCTTTGGCGGCATGGTTGAGTTTGGAAAATACAGCAACAGCCTCTATGAACTTCAGGTATAGCACACATCACTTTTTTTTTTTTTTTTCCAGTGGTGATTCTAACCCCGACTGTTGTGGAGAAAATTCTCAAATCTTGAATTTGTGTTGCTCAGGCTAGTCGCTGGCTGTGGAAGAAGTTGAAACCCAGAGCGCCCAGGAATGGATCGCCTCCCTGCCCTCGGATTGGACACAGCTTTACTCTTGTGGGTAACAAGTGCTACCTGTTTGGAGGGCTGGCCAATGATAGTGAAGACCCCAACGGCAACATACCGAGGTACTGTGCAAATAGACACAAGAGACAAGATGTTGGAGATGATTTACGATGAGCTTTTGAAAGATGCATAAAACTATTAACTGTTTATCTAAAGTATCCATAGTTGCAGATTATTGTCCTGCTGATTGACTAATCAATTAATCAGCTTCAGTTTAACCTTTAACTGACTGGTGAACTTTGAGCCAATCACAGTGACAGATCACTGGTTCTGGACTGATAGGGAATCATTAGTGTTGAATCCAGAATGTAGTGACTTGTTGGTCATCTTGCTCTCAGTGTGAATTCACAATTGCATTCTAGTAACACCGAAGCGAGTGTACAGCCTGATGTAAAAACCTCCATCTAAGACGTAGTTGCATCAACAAGTTTGCCTTCTTACCTCATCTCAGATACATGGGCGACTTCTATGAGCTCGAGCTTCAGTCAGTTTCAGGTGCAAGAGGCTGGAGCATCCCAGAGACAAAGGGCTGTGGTCCCTCAGCGCGGGAGTCCCACACGTCGGTTGCCTATGTGGGCGCAGGCTCCCCAAAGCTCTACATCTTTGGAGGGATGCAAGGTTGTCGGTTGGATGACCTCTGGCAGCTCGACCTCGGTAGGGCGTCTTTTTGTTGACACGTTTCAGAAACTTTAGACCTTTAGTCGCTGCTGTACCTTGAACTAAATACAAACCTGTGGTAGAGAGAAGAACCAAATCTTTTTAATAATATATTTCAATATTTAAACTTTTCTTTCATCAGACACGATGGTTTGGTCGATGCCTCCAGCCAGAGGTTCCACGCCACTACCCAGAAGCCTTCACTCTGCTGCTGTCATTGGAAACAAGTAAGGGTTCCTTCATCGTCAGTGTCATGTCTGTGTTAGAGCGGATGTCTGGTTTGAACGTGACACGTGACCAGAGTTTGACAAACTGCACTGTGTCCGTCTGTCTGCAGGATGTATGTGTTTGGTGGCTGGATTCCTGTTCCAGAGTCAGAAAAACACAACGCCTTAGGAACTGAATGGATCTGCACAAACTCTTTAAGTGCGCTCAACTTAGGTCAGTGCACTTTGTAGAAACATCCCACACTTTAATCAGAGTATTCACCCAAGAGTGGTAAAATGTGGTGTTAGGTCAGGTTTTATCAAAGGCACTGCTCTGTTTTTAGGAGAACCTTAAAGGTCTGGTGCATATTGTTGGGCTTTCTGCCTCATTCAGAGGCCATCAGGTTCACAGCTGTCCTGTTTTCCTGTCACAGACACTATGATCTGGCAGAAGTTGGGCCCAGAGCAGGAAGATGACATTGAGTCCCAGCTGCAGAGTCAGGGACCGCAGAGTGAAGACCCGTATGCCCGATGGCCCAGAGCCAGGGCCGGCCACTGTGCTGCTGCCGTCGGGTCCAGGCTTTACATTTGGAGCGGCCGTGACGGGTACCGCAAGAGCTGGAACTACCAGGTGTGCTGCAAGGACCTGTGGTACCTGGAGACAGGTGAGAGCTGCCCGTGAAGTCGTGTTTATTTTCATTGTTGAAACTTTGTTGTGACATTTTGGAAGCCAGTGACAGTCTCTGCTGAATCTAAACTACCTAGAAGCAAACCCAGTTCTCAATATAATATTCTGTATTGTGTCTTCAGATCGACCAGACATCCCGGAGGCAGTGTTACTCATCAAATCCACAGTCAGCATGCTTCATGTGGCGTGGCGCCCCCTGGCGGCGGCAGACTTCTACCTCCTTCAGATCCAGCCTGTGTTTTCTCCCAGCACTGCAGCCAGCAATCCATTATCCAAAGCAGTCCATCCAAGTGGAACAGAGGGACAGCAGGGGGCGGATAGAAGCTCTGAAGGTAACCAGAGTGCACATGCTCAGTTATGTGTATAGCTGTGTTGGGCACTACAATAAAAGCTGCATAACTCTCCTTCCTCAGGTGTTCAGTCCCATCAACCTCAAACTGAAGGAACCACTAATAAAGAAGCGAAAGCATCAGCTCAGGTAGATGTGACTTACTTAACATGCTTATATCTGTAAATAAAAACTGTTACATGTGATAACAAGCTCCTGTTTTAGCATTAGATACACTGATCAGAGACGTCAGTACTAATACGTTGGACTGAATCCCTGTTTATCTAAGTGTTTAATTTTCTGTATGACTTTCAGGATGCTTCAGCACAGCAGGAAACTGCAGTGAAGTCATTCAATGGCTCAGCAGAGATCCGAGCACAGGGAGGGAGGAGTGCTGTGAGAGGGACAGTGGAGGACCCTGATACAAAACACTGCAGTACGTCTTGTTGTCTTCTGTAGTCTGAACTGGCCTGTCTTGTAGGAGTCTTGTCTTCTCACTGCAGTTTTAGTGTGACTGAAGTTTCTCAGCTTTGATCCACTGACCTTTTCGTTGTAGGTGCTGGACAGGAGACATCAGCAGCAGAGGTCAGCAGCTCAGCTCAGCAGCAGCCAGGTAATGATGACGCTCAGGTCCAAATGTCAGTGATGATCTGAACTGCAGCAGCCTGAGGTTTGAAGTGAAGTGAAGTTCACTGTGGGTGTTCTTTTGCTTTTACAGAGAAACAACCTGTTTCAGCAGACAAGATGACAGATTTCTACTCCCACGCAGATCAGGTCAGGCACACGTCTGAAGAGAAACAGTCATTCTTCGCTCTCTCACTAAGCTTGGTCTACACTCAGACTATAAACTGTCACCTCCGTGTCCAACAGAATCCAGATGAAGCAGTGTGGTTTGACGTCGGTGTGTTCAAAACACTCTTCTCGGAGGTCAGCCACTACTATCTGCCTGCAGACAGTGACCAGGCATCTGCAGCCATCAGCAGCCGGCCCACAAATACTAAAGAGGTAAACAAAAATCACACAGCTCTACTGTTAAACACTGATTCTAATGTTTGCTTATGACAGTGACATAGTGATGGGACAAGACTCACCACAGTTACTATCTCTCACCCACACACCTCTGTCAATCCTTTGCTTTTCCACAGAGGAAGCTGCCCGGGCCTCAGGACTACCAGGACAGAGAGAAGCGGGAGCTGACTCCAGGTCAGACTTACAGGTTCAGAGTTGCAGGCATCAACTGCTTTGGCAAGGGAGACTTCAGCCCAGTCAGCGAGTTCAAGACCTGCCAACCCGGTTTCCCAGGAGCGCCCTCTGCTGTCAAAATTGCCAAGGTGACATATCAAGGAAATGTGATGCATGATCTGAGAACTTCAGTCAGTTTAGATTGATCCGGCTGAAAAAGAAAGAGCCGCTTCTTCATGTTCTCCAAATACTCTTTTATTTGTGCACAGGCCAACGATTTGGTCCACGTCACGTGGGAGGCTCCCACCTCTCCATCGGGTCGCATCCTGGAGTATTCCATGTACATGGCGGTGAAGAAGAGCCGCTCCACCAGCTTGGAGCGTCTGGGTCAGATGGACTTCATCAGGATCTACCGCGGCACCAAGATGTCCTGCTCGGTCAGCACCACCCAACTGGACAACGCCCACATCGACTGCTCCGCCTCCAACCGCCCAGCTGTTGTCTTCCGCATAGCCGCTAAGAACGAGCAGGGCTACGGCCCAGCAACGCAGATCCGCTGGATTCAAGGTGGAGGAGCTCGACTTTCTTTAGTTTCTGCTCAGTAGTTTCTGTGTTCACACGCCAACTTCAACTTTCTGCTTCCGTCTTTTCTTTTCAGATCCCAGTAAACTGCGAACGTCTGCATCCAAAGCAGACAACAGTGCCAAGGATGACCAGGATGCTGCAGACAGGTAACTGGATCATCTCACCATGCTCATTTCCACATGTTACATTTGTTTTTTAATCGTCTCCTTCATTTCCTTTTGTCTTGCAGCTCCAGCTGAAAATGTTCGGACCAATGAAGACAATACATGCACTCAGGAAGTTGGCAACATTCGCCACTCAAGATGTTGTATATTTCCTAGACAGTTTTTTAAATTTATTTTTTTACGTATTTAATTATGCACTTGTAAATAGATATACATTTCCATAGGAAGCTCGACCACTCGGCTATTTTAGTTACAAATGTTTTGTTAAGTAATTCTATAACATGGTTTAGACCAAACTACAAGCATGATTTCAGAGTTTAAACTCTTCAGCCACTGATGTTTCATGTGTCCTGTCATGGTTTGAATGAAACCCTGGTCATAAGATGTTTTCATGGCCAGTAATCTCTACAGTAGAACATTATTGTTTTATAATCATATTTTGATATGTTACTACAAACCTTTTCTGTATCCGTTATGTTTATGCATCACGTGTTGGTTTATGATTTTTGTATTTTTTTTAATGATGATTATTACCATTAGACTGTTTACATTGTCCACACGTGTACGTATAAAAAATATTTCAGTCCTAAATGAAAACAGTGGCTGCACTACTAACATTTCTGATATGAATTAAACTTACCAAATATGCCACACATATTACATGAAGAGATTTGCGTGTCAACACTGTTACCGTCTGTAATCAAACCAGCTCACCCTACAATGGGCAAGAAGTATTATTATTGTCTGCTTCTCTTACATCTGGACTCAGAGTATCACAAGCCTCTTTACCAGTGTGTTGAAGGAACACATGGACAGATTGTCATGCAGACATCTGCATCAGCTGCATCTCTTCCTTTTCTCACTAAAGAACAGATTCAAAGGCTGTGCTCTCTCTGTCAGTCTGCACTAATAGTTTGCACACATAGTATGAATGAAGATGTGGGTAGACATTTATGGATACGTGTCTGTATGGTCACCAAGAGAAAATTCAGCTTCACAGCACTGCACGTGCCTCAGTCATGTAACCACAGATGATACCGTCTAACTTTTTTCACTTATCTGCAATAAAAATACAGTAAAACATGAATATTCTCACTGTGTTACTTAATGTTAGTGCTTATTGGTCGCTGATAGACATAGTGAACACGCTCAGTTTAAGTTTACAAAGCTGATGTATCGGTTACTATAGTGTGCTAATAAGTATTTGAAATGACAGTAAGCTATATATAGATATATAGAGAGAGAGAGAGCCAGTGTGGAAGTTGTCTTCAACCAGAGCAGTGCACTTTGGGAAACGTTTCCCATGATCCCACGGTTTGTAGTTCACAGATTAGCTGGCTAGCACAACAAACCGAAAGTAGGAAAGAAAGAGAGTCCAAGTTCATCGAGAGGTAAGCGGCCTCTGGCAGCCAGCTGTGCAGGTGTATTCAGTAAAAGACAGTGTTGTTCAACAGGACTTCATGTGGTCGTAATTCGCTGCTTAAAACCTGAATGTGCACCAAGTTGTATATAACGTTAGCCATATTAGCAAGCTAACTACCTTACTTGGCTTGCTAAGTTGTTAACTTTTAGCCTGCCGCTCCGAATTATTTGAATTGCAGCATCTCCATTAAGGAAACCTGTCTGAATAGTGTCGATGGATGCTTGTTTAAAGTGTATTGTCGTGAATTTGTAGGCAATACGAGAAGCAGGTAGCGTCCGATAATGGACGCACTGAAACAGCTAGCTGGCTAGTTAGCATATTACGTCGCGGGAGAGAGGGCGCGACATTTAAAACCAACTCAAAGCTTTCGACAGGTTTTAAACGTCAGTCTGCAGCCAGTGAGGGACACTGTGAAGTGTTATTACAACTGTTGACTCAGAGGTTAACATTAGACCGTGTTTCCAATGGGAAGGTGACACCACGGAGGTTGTATTTGAAGGGAGCCCGCTGTCGACAAACCTCAGCCGCTGTCTGCTTTTTGTTGTGACGCGTTGGAGCTTCTGGGGCTTTGAGTCCTCACATAAAACTACAAGTTGTGTTGGCACTGTTTAAAAGTGAGCTGCTGTGTTCGTTCGGTGGTCTGCCTCAGACACAGACGTGATGCTTCATGTAAAGTATCTGCAGTCAGTGTGTGCTCGCAGCAGACAGGGAGCGGAGCTCACTAATCACTTGAGATTGACTCAGAGAGCTTGAGATTTTAACAAGCAGCTGAGGGACTCTCCTCAGAGCCGCCATGGTAACTAACTGACAACAAAGCAGACCCAATGTTGCCTCTGTGGTACCTGAGCACACTTAGAGAGGCTGTGGGCAGCTTGCTGACAAGACTTATTCCTCCTTCCGGACACAGACACAGCTCTCTCTCTCTCTTGGTTTACTCGACTTTTCTTCATCTCTTCTTGTGTCTGGCTCTCTACCTGCAGAGGTGAGATGACCTCCTCCTCCTCCGCCTTCGGCCCGTCGGCTCCTCTCGTCCCGAACCTGGAGCCTGGCATGGGGAAGTCTGCAGCCATGCTGGGGTTGTCTGCTGGTTTGGGTGGAGCAGAGATGGAACTCCAGAAGATGTTAATCGACGAGAGGATGAAGTGTGAAAACCACAGGACCAACTATCAGACGCTCAAGGCTGAACACGCCAGGTACAGCTGATCTAAATTCATGTGAACTTTATTTCCATCCTTTTAGCACTCCTAGTCTTTGGTTTCATATTGTCCAACACACTGAATCAAACACCGGAGAAACCTGATTGTGTTTTTCACCATGCACCGTGCCTCACACTTGAGGTCGGAGTATCTGTTGGTACTTGACTGTGCTCAGTTGAAGTCGTTTTGCAGCTTGCAGGATGAGTTCACCCGGGCTCAGGGCGAACTGAAGCGCCTGCTGAGCGACAGACAGGCTCAGCAGGAGAAACTGCAGCTGCTGCTGGCTGAGCTCAGAGGAGAGCTGCTGGACAAGACCAGGGAGGTGGAGGAGCTCCGGCTGCAGGTAAACCAAACTCAAGAGGGAGAACACCTCTCGTGGGCCTGATGAAGTCTTCTGCTATTAAGTTGACCAAAGTGGGGAAACTGCTTTGAAATCTCTGTGCAACTCTGACCATCTGGATACAAATATATGTGTGTGTGTGTTGACCAGGTGATGACCCCTCAGCGGCTGGAGTTGCTCAGAGCTCAGGTGCAGCAGGAGATGGAGGCTCCAGTCAGAGAGAGGTTCAATAAACTGGAGGAGGTCCGAGAGTTTGTCTGTTTCTGTGTCATAGAGCCATAATGAGGGACACAAGTAGCAGACTGTAGTGTCACTGTGTCCAGTTTACAATCCCCCTGTCATTATGTAATCCATGTGGATGATTTTCCAAATGTTTTTTAATCTAACCTAATGAACACAGATAAACAGATGTGAATGGCTCCTACTAAAGGAAGAAGTCCTCGGATACATGCTGTGACTTGTCGTTAGCAGCTGTGACTGTTAAGTCCATAGCAACGGTCAAGAGATTAGCGTTGATTGCCTTTCTGCTTTCAAGGCCATAGCGGCTCATTTCCATGATGCCTGCTTGATTGCTCCCTCTCTCCTCTCACTGATTTGGGGCTGATGTGTGTGTGTGTGCTCTGGTTCTTTTTTTGTTAGGAGACAGAGAAGTACAGGTCTGAGTACAACAAGCTGCGCTACGACTGCACCTTTCTCAAGTCCCAGTTTGACCACCAGAGAGAGGAACACGCTCGTATCCTGGAAGAGAAGACCATCCGCTATGAGGCGGAGGTAGGCCTTTCACCCGTTGATGCTTTTCAGTTAGACTCTAGTGTTGATGCTAATTCAGCTCTCTTCCTGGTGTCAGATCTGTCGTCTGGAGAAGGATAAGGAGGACCTGGTGGCTCAGTACCAGGGTTCTGACCCACTGCGCGACGGGAGACGAGTGGAAGCTCTGCTGAGGGAGAAGGCCCAGCTCCACCTGCGACTGAAGGGCCTGGAGGCGGAGGTGGCTGAGCTTCGCGCCCAGAAGGAGAACTCTGGCCAGCAGGCCGAGAATGTCCAACGCATCCAGATCAGACAGCTAACAGAGTCTCAGGCTGCAGTGAAGTCCCTAGAGGTGAGACGGCATCAGTCGGTGAGACGTGCATTTCCTTTCGCATTAAGATTTTGCTCTGAATTCTTTTCTTGTCGTCGGTGTGACCAGGCGGAGCGTCAGTCGCTACGTCTGCAGCTGGAGCGGATGGAGAGCGAGCTTCATCAGAGCCACGAGCAGAACAGCCAGCTCACCGGACGCCTGCACAAAGCAGAGAGAGAGGTCAACTCCCTCACCTGTCAGGTACGCTGCTCCGACCTCTCATGTTTTACCCGCAGTGACAGCGTGGTCAGCGGGTCTCTTCAGAGCTCTGTCTGGGCTTCCATGCCAGGTTAAGTCACCACCTACTTTATCTAAACAATCCGATTTTTTTGGTGTTCTCTGGTTCTCAGATTGAAAGCCTGAAGCATTCACACAAACTGGAGGTGGCCAGCATCAAACTGGAGTGTACCCGCTCTAAAGGGGAGTTGGAGAGGGAGAGAGACACACTGCAGGGACAGATTGACGGTATGGATCACACACTCATCACACACGGCACTCTCTGCAGGGAGGAGGGGAACAAGCTCTTGTCTGTTTATCTGTTTGTGTGCAGTCCTCCCCTCTAACATCAACAGCGTTACAAATGTTTGCAGCCACAGATTATATGCTCTGATCTTTATGTCTCGTATCATCCTGTGTCTCAGGTCTGCAGGCGGACGTGGAGGTGTTGAAGACTGCGGTGGAGCGACACAAGGAAGTTCTGGTGGAGAAAGAGCGGGAGATTGTCAGGAAGGTGCAGTCTGCCCGCGAGGAGGAGTTCCGCAAAACTGCGACCTTGCACGAGGAAAAGTGAGAATCACTTTGGTCATCTGGTGTTTGCCTCAGTCACATATGTCTTCTTTGCTGGCGTACATTTCACTTCAGAGTTTTGCTTATCGTTTTCTGTTGTTAGGTTGGAGTTGGAGAACCGTGTCGCTGCGCTGGAACAGCAGAGGGCGCTGCAGGACTCTGCAAGCCACTCTCAGAAGGAGGAATGGGAGGAGCGCCTTCGCAGTGCCCAGCATGGAGAGGAGTCAGCCCGCAGGGAACTGCAGAACCTGAGGTCAGCCTCAGCTGAGTGACTAGTGCTGAGTGACTACTGCAGCTCTGTAGAGTTAGTAACAGAGCTGACTCTTTATGAAATATCCACCATTGTGTGTGCTAGGTCTTTAGTTAGTTAGTTCATCTTTAAAATAAACAAAACAAAACTGGCTGACGGGAAAGTGTCAGTGAAATTGTGCACTCCTCACTGCAATGTCTGGTTGGCTGTGTTACACTGTGTTAGGTTGTTCTCTGAACCATCATCTTTTCACCTCTGTGCTCTCGGCCTTCGTCCACGAAATTGTTTTGTGTCTTCAGAACTAAACTACAGCAGCAAAGCTCCCAGCTCGAGGAGCTTGAGAGACAGAAGGCAGAGATCGCTGACCTACAGCAGGTCAGTTCACATCATCCACCTCAAAGCGTTGTTTAGGTCGCTTAGGGGAGTTTGCACACCTGAAATAAATTTCTGTTTGTGTGACCCAACAGCAGAACCAGGAACTGGGTGTCCAGCTGGGCACAATGTCTCACTCTGAAAGTGACCTGATGGAGACAAACCAGCGACTGCGAGAAACGCTGGACAGAGTCAGGGAGGAGCTGAGGACAGCCCGAGCCCAGGCTGAGAGGAGCCAGCACGAGGCCGAGAGGTCGCCATGGAAACCTGCTAAACTTTAAAAAAACAAAAAAAACAAACACTGAACAAACAAACACTAAAAACACTGTCTGTCTCCCCTCTGTGTGCCGTTCCTCTCCCAGGCTTGTGGAGGACCGTCGGGTGGAGTGGTTGGAGGAGAAGCACAAGCTGCAGGAGCGAGACGCTGAGCTGCAGCAGAAATACTCTCAGGTCAAGGAGAAACTGCAGAGGGCAGCGGTGGCCCAGAAGAAGGTACTGCTGCTCCGTACAGTGTCTTTAAACTCAGCACACATATCTGTCTTTATGTATGAGAGTTCACAAGTCAGCCATTAATAATATCTCTGTGTTATTTTACTTATTTTGCCCATTAATGCATCATTTTTAGCACTGACATTGAAATAATCTTAGGAGAGACGTGATGTTTCTTTGGTGTGTGTATTGTACAGAGGAAAACTCTGACAGAAAACAAAGAGAAGAGACTGCAGGATAAGATCCAGCTGCTGGAGGCCAAGATAGAAGAGCTGGAGCTGGAAGCAGCTGCAGCTAAGAAGTAAACCACACATCTTGTCATTGTATGACTGAATACATAAAGTTAACCAAGAGTCTGAGTCACCATCACTCCTTTATGAGATTTCCCTGTGTCAGATATTCAGCTGCTCACAAAGTGTTTCATAATATTAGACAATAGAAACCTACATGGAGCCAGTCACAGGGCATGACAGCAGACTATTTTTCCCCTCTCTGTCCAGGCGTTCATCTTTCTCAGAGGAGCAAGCTCAGCTCAGCAGACGGTTGAAGGAGCTGCAGCGAAGACACAATGAGTTTCGGCGCCTACTACTCGGTGGCCAGGGTCCCTACAGCGCCGGCCCCGCCTTCCTGACCACCTCACCTACGCCCTTCCTCCTCCTCGGGTCTGAGGGACCACTATCCAACGTACCAGTGAGCACTGAACAGAATGTTTTGCATCAGTAGACAGTAAACTCCTGACTTTGAAGACAGTAATAAAAAAAATGTCTAAAAAAAAAAATCCATATCTCATTATTCTGCATTTAACAAATAGAAATCATTTTGGTAATCCTCACAGACCTAAAACAGGAAAAGTGATTGTCTGATTTCATGTCAGACAGTGAGGGGGAAAAAAGCATATGTTTATATAAACCTGTAGTTGATAATATTGTGTAAATAAATGTGTACATGCACACCGCTGAGGAAACACAGAAACAGGAAACAGACCAGCTACCACACGGGTTGTGTTTTGAGGAAATCAACTCTACCACCTTCTTTCTTCAGACGCACACATCTGAGTGTGAGGAGCACACACCTCTCAGTGGTTTGTTGAAGGTCATCCGTTAAAATGTCAGATCACTAACTGAAGCAGAAGTATACTGTACTGTGATAATGCATGATATATTTTTTATAAAATATCACAGCTAAATCAGCAATGCATGGGTAGAGTCTTCACAGCTACAAAATGTATTATGTCATACAGTAAAGAATCTGTAGAAGCAGTGCAGCTTCACCGCATTAAAAACCAACAAATAACCAAAGGGCGTTTACTCTCAGTGACTGAGAGGAAATACAGGAAGCAGGGTGCAAGTGTGAAACAAATTACCTCAACATGATGTGTGGCTTTGACTTCAGAGACACGTTTAACTGGGGAAAAAAGCTGCGCCCCCAAAAGTGGTCAAATTAAAGGTGCGCGCGTGTGTGTGTGTGTGTGTGTGTGTGTGTGTGAGTGTGTGAGTCAGAGGGAATCATTGATGAGTCTGTTCTGACTTGTTTTTCTCTTTAATCTGCAGGAGGAGCAGCATCAGAGGGAGCTGTCTCTGCTCCGTCGCAGACTGGAGGACCTGGAAAGTGCCCAGCAGCAGCAGCTGGAGGAGCTGGGATCTCTGGTGCAGAGGGACCGTGAGACGACACCCCAGCCTGACCTCTGACCTCTGTCCCCACCTCCTCCCCCTCCCACACTATTTCTATTGGACTTGCATTTCAAATACAGAGTCAGATGGTGTCTTTTATCGCCTCCGAGACGTGTGTTATTTATCGGTGTACTTCCATAAAAATGGAGGCATGAAAATGGATTTTTGTCTTTGTAATGTGACATTTGAAATGCTGCAGCACCTTCTTTTTTTTAAAGATGACCGTGACATCCTCAGGGTTTGATTTTGTATTAAGATGTTTGTTTACACACATTTGCTTTTTTAATGAATGATTTGATACAAAGGTTTAACACGCTGCAGGCTGTGAGTTGCACAATGTTTGTACAGACTGTTGTACTTGAGCTGAGTATTGAAACAATGATTTAAAGATGAACTTTTCTCTGACATCTGTGGTTCTGCTTTGTGTCAGGGTATTTTGGGCCTTGGGCCTTTAAACAGGTCATTGTCTTTCCCTGTGAAACTGCAGCAGAGAACTGAAAGTCCATCAGACACAAGAGCCAAACTGCATTCATTAAGTGTCCAGCTACTGACAGGTGATTTGTGCCTCACGTCAGTATCTTAAAAAGCAATTTATACCTAAAAACTTTTTGTCATGTCACGTGCATTTTATCATAAGACAGTCTATCCCACACACTTGACACTTGAGATTACTGCCATCGTTAGCAGCTCCTCTAGCTTCTCTGGGACAGTTTAACTCCTCATCTCCATGTCAGTTGCAGGGGATGATTCATGCTGGACAAAGATATCCTCGGTTTTCTCCTGACAGTTTTGTGAAGCGTTTTTCGTCAGTCAAATGAGTGAAAGGATGACAGCTCAGTCCCAGGAGCAGCTTTTGAGTCCGTCAAACAAGTCTTTAACGTGATGTAGTTGCTCCATCAGCTCAGTAGGAGCTCCGTTTTGGTCCAGCTTCTCTCGGATCTGTAGAAAAGGACAAAAGTACTGAGATGAGCTGCTGTAAGAGGGGATTCTATGAATACCACTTGTTTTTAAAGTTTTCTCTTGTCAGGAAGTCTTAGCCATCTTCAAAATGTGACACATGGTTCAAGAGTGCAGGTTTTTATATTGAAAACAAGTCAAATTCTCTCTGTACTGCTCTTAAGAAGAGAGTGCTGGAAAATGTGCCGCTCTGCAGGCGAGAACAGGAAACAGCCTGACAAACACAGCAAATCGCAAGGTTCAAAATCTCATTTCCTCTACACACACACACACACACGTCTCATGTGACAGTGTGGTTTCAGAAATTAAGTCACTCTTCACTATTGATGCCAACGTGTGTCTCAGCACGTCAAATAAAACTAGAACCAGTTGACCAGCAGAAACCAGCAGCATAAATAAACACATTAATAACTTTCTACCATACCTTATTATAACACCTGTAATTTAGGTGCTCATAAGCTCATACTCCTCTGCATCTAGTCTTAACGTGTGTTATCTAAGTAGAAAAATGAATGGAAGCAACAGTTTATGCAACAAATGGATGGTGGAGACTCATTTGTCAACTAAATTATGTAGCAAATATTATAAAACTGGATCTGGTGTTAGGTCAGATTAAATTGTGTAACAATTCTAAACTGTCTGCAAATGATCTCCAGCAGAATGTTTCCCACTGCTGCACTCTGTTTGTGTAGACATCATCCAGCTTTGAAGACAACAACCTGCCCAGTTTACGTGTTTTCCTCCTGACATCTGCTTTATTTGGCTCAGTCTAGCTGATGGACACACACTGTGTTCAGACTGGACTTGTTTTGACATTACAATATGATTGTTTTGTCAATGTGCAAAATGAAAGCGGTCAACTCAAATAACTGCAGTCAGGTGATCATGTAAGTGTATTTAGAACAATACGAGGAGAGGCATCTCCAGCATCATTGGCAGTTCATATTGGCATCAGCTGAAGCATTTATTCTCCATCAGAAATCACATACAAACGTCCCAAAGTGATTTGAAGCTGAACACAAAAGCACCATGAAGGTAACTGACCTCTGTGAAGTATTGCTGGATGAACTTGTAGAGCTCTCGGAGGGCTGCAGCTTCATTGAACTCGTTTTCATGTTTCTGAAAAACAAACACTCATCCGTTCACTGCTGGTCTCCACAGCGCAGCTCCTCTAAGATTTTGAACTGACTTGGACATTACCTTTGACTCCTCCTGCAGGAACTTCTTGAATTCTGAGTCTGTGACTTTTGACTGCTCGCTGACCTGCTTGTAGTAAGCCTTCACTTCCTGTTTGAACTTGGGAATGTCTTTGGCGTAGAGGAGCTTGTTGGTTGGTGCGTGCTGGAACACAAAAATATTCAAGGTAGAGTGTGAATCATCTCCTGCATGGTTTTATTTTTATACTAGTGTTGATCCACCATTGATTTCATCTCTGTGCCAACAAAGAAAAGAAAAGTGGATTTCCTGCACTTCTCCTGTAATAACATTTTGAGATACTTGTTGTGGACTTTCCCTACCTTCCCTAGTTGTGTCTCACTAAGAGAAAAAGAGTCCATGAAAGCCTGAGCGATGACAGACAGGCAGCCATCCAAGTTGGCAGTCTTCTCCATGTCGAACACAAACTGAGGGTTTTTCATAATGTTGACCCAGAAGCGCAGGGGCAAACTGTGACAGAAGAAAAACAAGTTTAGCTGCCTGCAGTAGCATCATCTGCCCACAAGACTTTAATTTGCTGCCCACAGAACTTTTGATGACCCAGTCATACCTGTTGGTCTTCCAGATGTGCAGCACATCTGGGTCAGTGATCTTCATGATGTCTGCCTGACTGTCCAGGAAGTCGAAGAAGTATTTGACAGCGAGCGGGGCTCTGCCGTTTGGCATCCCCCAGATAGATCTGAACAGGTTCTCCACAAATGAATGCACCGCCACCTGAAGAGAAAAAACAAGCTCTTTTTCTGCTGTATTTTATAGTTGATACTAGTGTCTTAAACCCACTACTGTGCCTCAAGGCACAGTGACATTGCTGCTGCTCTGCTAATGTGCCACTCAGGTTCTACTTCCTGTGTAAATCTTAAGGAAGCATGCCATTTTTGTTTCTCTTACCGGAACAATAACACTGTGGCTAAAAATAAGCATGTGAGACACAGATTCCTGTATCAGTTCTGCTGGTGTTGGTGCATGTTTAAGTAAAATGAGGCACTGTCACTCGTTCCTCTTGCCTTGGTGGAGAGCAGTTTGGTGAGGTGCACTTCCTTCAGTTTGAACTTCTTCCTCTCTGGGTTCTTTCTTTGGTCCTCGATGACATCAGGATCGATCTGCAGAAAAGAAGCATTAAATGTGTCCTCTGTGTGTTGTATGTTTGCAGAGGTGAATCATCAAATCAACCTGCTTCTTACCAGGTGGAAATATTTTCCAGAGAAGTTCTCGTCATCTGAAGGAAAAAAAGAACAGAAATCAACAGAGATCACTAGCAGAGTGAATTTGCTTCTTCTTCTTCTGCCAACTAGCATTTGATTTATTGTGGCTACAGATTTATTGAAGATGGCATTTTGTAATTGTCATTTTTAACAGTTGGTTGCTGATGACGGTCACAGTACAGGGAGTAAAAAAAAGTCATGTTATTGTGGTTGATGCAGAGCTGCTTGTGTTCCACTTTTCAGCTAGAAACACATGCATAGATCCGGAGCTTTCAACTGCTTCTGACTCAGCCATCAAGTCTGTCACAGTCTGTTACACTTGCTGATCAAGACTGTAAGAAGTTGTTGAAAGCTCACAAAAATATATATATTAAAAAAAAAAATATATATATATATATATATATATATATATATATATATATATATATATATATATATATATATATATCTTGAGTTGAAATTATGTTCAACCATACTGAATGAGTCATTCATAAAACTAACATGACACCAGGTTTGGTATCAGAAGCTAACACCTAGTGATTTATCTGTGGGAATAGATGGTTAATAGCTTTCTGGATTTCAATTAGTAGGTACTAATTGAACATGCTAGTTAAAGCTTATTGATGACTTTTTTTTTCTAAATTCGGGATCCAACAAGAGTTTTTCTCTCTGTAAAATTAAAGGAAATGGACATTTGATAAATAAGATAAGCTTTAGAAGTATGTCTGAACCTTGTCTTGTGTCAGACTGACTGTTTCTCCTCCTGTCTTCATGCTAAGCTAAGCTAATCCCTTCCTGACTCCATCTCAATTAGTGCACAGTCATTTGACAGTTGTATTAATATTTTCATCAATATGCATATTTCACAGAACTATTTAAGTATTAGTCAGTGTTTCCCCTCTCTCTGCTCTCAAGACCTTTCACACTTCCCGCGGGCTCAGAGGAGATGAGTTTTCTCATCGAAAGCACTTTGATCGTCGCCCATCAGGAACCTGCAGGAATGTAAACAGAACAACATACGGAAAGGTCAAGAAATAATTTGTTTTTCATTTTCCATCATTTGTTCCAAAATGTTAATGCACCAAAAGCCTTCAATGCGATATATATATATATATATATATATATATATATATATATATAAGTGTGTCAGTAAAATCTGCCATTATTTGTTTTGACTCTTTCTAAGGTGTTTCCTTTTTCTTGCTGGGCATGTAAAAGGAAACCACTGTCACCCACAGAAACCTCACAGACACCTGGGTCTGTACTGGACCCAAGTGTTGATGTTTCAAGGAGATGTTCAACCTCAGCTTTTCAGAACTTCAGAAAACTTTGACTTGACATTTTTCTACTTTAGTAGTTAGTTTAGAGACACACACACAGAACTGGATCTAACAAGGATTTCCTCAAACAGCAAAACTGTATTTTTTCTTGCTTGACTAATCATGTGCAAAGTTCTCTGGTACTCTTTCTTCTGGTAGCTCTGATGGTACTCTGATGGCTAGATGGATTGCATTATGAAGCCATTACAAGCCACTCTTCCTCCAGCACGCTTTTTCTCTTTATCTCAAAATTCTCTCTTGTCGGCTTTAATGTGAAACAGTGAGACGGCAAAGAGCTTCCGCCCCTCTCACTGAAGCATTAAAGTACATTTCTCAGTCAAGTCCCCAGACAGCAGTGTGAAAGTGTTGGGCACAGTGAAAAGCTTGATTGATGTCAGATTATCTCCTTTGGTGTTTGGTAACACCACACAGACCACTTTTGGTGTATTCTCAGCATTTTGTGTGCAAGGTCCCAGTTTTTTTTTTTTCCAACAGCCCAATAGTGATCGAATGTTCAAGTTTATCAGCAACTCCAATAGACGGCCACTGCTGAATGAAGCAAAGATCTAGCCCTGCCCTCACACATTTTACCAGCATTTGGCTTTTTAGCTGGTGGCACTTTACACACACTGTGTGTGTGTGTGTGTGTGTGTGTGTGTGTGTGTGTGTGTGTGTGTGTACATACTGTGTCAACTTTGAATGTTCTTAAGGTTGCTTGGGTGTCATATGAAACTATTCTGCCTTTTCCTGTTAAATCTAATCTGTTGATATTAAAACATTAAAATAATGTAGTTGCAATGAGGGTTTGCTATCTTCATTCTTGAATCCAGTTTCTGTCAGGCCACCATGTAGATTTTAGATATATCCTCCAGAGAATATGCTACTAATACACAGTGTCTCTTCTCATGTTAATGAGACTGTGGTTGGCTAAACAGGAAGTTTAGTTTGATGTTTCTGTTGTGTTACAGCTCAACAGCATTCTCTAACACATCAAACAAGCTCCCATGTGTTTGCAGGAGAGAAAGTTAAGTGATGAGTAAGTCCTCTTCTTTTTTTGTCTTTCTAAAAATAACTTCTCACCTTGTAGTGCTTGAGTGTGTTGAGCATTGTCACCTCCCCAATAACCTCAGAGCTCTATCCACTTCCTCAAGAGAAACAAATGATCCGCCTGTCTCATACCTGGTGGGGGGGAAACAGGGTCTGGTTGTGGCTAAAAAGAGTGAAAGGACATAAAACAGCCACAAACAGTTTGTAGTGAATGTTGCTCAAACAGAAGCAAAGGTGAGTCTTTACAGTAATGAAGAAACGGGGTCACCCTGTGCACAGTGTGCTGTGCTTTAACAAACTTTTAGACAACAATGGAACTCTGTGGCAAAGAGAAGAAGATACATCAACTTTGACTTCATAGACAAGACTTGTTGGTCGCGTCAGTTCACTGATCTCAGTATTTAAAGATACAGGACTAAAGAGAAGCATCTGTTGGTTACCAATATAAACCTCCTGAGGGGGTGCTGGTAGGGAAACCAAACTTGGCCTTGAAGGTGGATACAGGATTTTTCTTGACTTGCTCTACTGTGTCACAGCGAGAGCTGGACTCAGGAGGCTCACTGGACCTCTCCATCGCTTCCCACCGCAAACAGCACCTTCAGCTTCTGTACACAACATGCAGAAACATTAACACAACTCACTGTTATGTGATCTTTATATCCAGACTAATTTAAGCAACTATCTCCCAGTGTGTGCTAGACTACATCATTCATTTGGAGACGATACACCTCAGATACACAGAGTCTCGAATCTATGCTGGAGTGCAAGTGTGAATGGTGACTATACCTGTTTTTGCTACTTGCCAAACACCACCTACATAACCACTCAACTTAACCTCAGTTTTCCCATGGTGCAACAGCATTGAAACAACAGCTGTTGAGGAAAGGTGTGGTTGATGAGAGGCTTTCATAGCTTTGCCGCTAATGCACACGCCGACTAATGGATGGGAATGAGCAGCAGAGTGAGATGGTGGTTTGTTAGATCAGATGAAATGTGTTTGCTGTGGGTCACTATAGCAGCAGAGAACGGCGTAAAAGAAGAGGGAACACAGCGCATCGAGGGTGCAACAGAGCAGTGCTACATGTGAAGAGGCCACAGAGGGGAAAACTCAACAGATAAGAGATAATTCAACAGAGATTGTTGCAGACGGTTATTTGCAGTTTGTGTTATGGCTGTGCCGGGCTACAGTGTGTCTCTAAATATATCTAAAACTTCTTCTTTTTCAGAGGAGTGCTGCACAATCCCTCATAACAAACTAGTTTAACTCTTGGAAGAACAAATACGCCGCCACAGTACATTATCACATGTGCAAGCATGAATCAGCCTCTACTGATGCACTAACCCACATTTGACGTGTCATATGAGACGTATGTCACATGCTGCTTCACCCTCAAACCCTCAGAATTACAAAGAAGTAGATCACGCAAGTACTAAATAAAGTTCTGCTTTGTGCTTTGATTTCTCTGTGTATGACCTGTGAAAGAGACAACTGCACATCGTCTTCCTACAAGTAGAAAATACTGCCTCAGCTTCCATCAAGTACTTGATGACTTTCTTTTCTGGTAGTTCTCAACACAAATTAAATGACGTTCCTGATCGCTAAGCTTTTTTTCCTCCTGTGAATTATTGGATAAACTGACTGCTTGACTTGCTAATATGCTTATATGTTATCGATGGGCCACAAGACAAAAAGGTTCAGAAGCACTGATGTAATGGATGTTGTAGTTTTGTGTTTTCCAACATGTTGTCATTTAAATCATCCTGTTATCTACTCATCTTATCTTAACGTGAATTTCTTATTCAATTTGAATTTAAATTTGATGTTATTACTCAGCACTCATGTGCATCTGCATCCAGTGTCATGAACTTATCTAGCTTTGAGGAGGAGGGTGTGTTCAAAGAAAAGCTTGTTCTACAGTATGTGGGCTCATTAATGTGACGAAATGCTGAGATGTTCCACTTCCTTGAATTGTGGTGTTTTCTACCACAGAGTTTTCATCAAGAATCTGGACATTGAGGAGCTGCTTCCTTAAACAGGTTCTGTCACATCTTAAAATTTGATTGAGTTTCATCAGAAGCAGCGCATAAACGTACAGGAAGCACTGTATGCAAAGTCTTCCCACGTAAAACTATCCACTTGTAAATGCTTAGCTCCAACATCTGCTGCACGTGCTTGATTAATCTGCTGACAAAATCTTGTTTTTTGCCAAAAAACTGCAGGCTGACAAAGTACTAAAAATCCTTACATTTTGGACATAAGAAACAGCTTATTGATCAACCCAAAACTTTAACAACATTTATTTTTTATCCTGTTTTTTTCATGTTTGATAGCAAGCAGATATTTCTCATAGAAACTACTTCCAACCCTAAAACCCCACACTACAAAACAGTTGTTGAGTCTAAAGCTGAATAAAGTTAAATATAGCTGATAAAATTACAGTTTATTTTCACTCTCTTATTCATTTCAATTAATCTGATATTTTGTTGGTGGCCTTCAAGACCTATTTCAGAACTTCTGTTGTGCTGCGCTCAGGAAATTCAGGAAATGAGTATACAACGTGGAACAGCTTAAAGTTGTTCCCTGCTTTGCATGTTAAGAAGAGCCTTAAAATACATAGAAGGGGAAGTGATTCTGTGCCAACTGCTGTGCGCTGACAAGCCGTCTCTAATGTGGCAAACAGCCCACAAACAATGAAGATGTTGCCTCAGTGTCACCTGGGAGTGTTAACTAATATGGACGTAGAAAAACAACAAACAAAACACTGATACACAACTTATAAATGAAATATGACAGCAGCATTTTTTGAAAGTGTGTATCTTGGGGAGTATTGTATATAGTTGTTAAGAAGTTTTACACAAACTAAAAGACCAAAAACAGAACTAAGAATTGGGAAGTGTTAATGATTGCTTCCACATGTTAGAACCGCACTAAACTAGACATACTGACACACCACAAACAAATGACCTCCTGCTCTTGACTGAAGTAATTGGGTCTCGAGTGTGTGTGTGTGTACCACGGAGGTGTCTTGAGCCTGCCACAGCAGCCAGTCCTCACTGAGTGTGTACAGAGCCTCTCTGTCACACAGTCCACAGGTCCTTTGCCATCTGCTGTGTGACAGCGCTCACCATCAGGAACAGGTGCTGGCCGACACTTTCTGTCCAAAAATCAGAAAGAGGAAGTCAGTCAATCAGTCAAAGTTTTCAGGTGTCAACCATAGCAGGTAAGTTCAGTGCGTGGAATTTTTACAGGTGGTTCACTCTGGTTTAGTCCACACAGTACTGCAAGCCGACGCTACGAATTGAGCACTGACACATTTATGAACAAGACGCAATTTTGCATGATGATACACACACTTCTAAAGCAAGTAAAATACTTCAACTATGAACTTATATATACTTAAGGTAAATAAGATGCACAGTAGACAACAGAAATAATATGCATTACCATGGTGCTGTTTCCTAAAGCAGGTATTAGGTTTGTAGGCAGATAAGTTTAGAGAGCAGGATGTAGGCACATCTGTTGGGGTATGTGTGTGGGTCACAACAGACCATGTCAAAGAAAAGAGTTCAACAGCACTTTTGTATAACAAAAGGTCGTCAGAGTGCATAGCATAGTTTGAGTGATGAAAAGCTATGTCTTTGCTTGTGCATGGCTCAAACTTTTATCCAGACACAGCTCCTCTGCACCACAGGAGATATTTATTGTGCAAATTGGGAAAGACCTAATTGTATAACCATTGGCTTCAACACTTGATTCTGATGCATGATCTGGATATCTAATTATATCCAGGCTTAGCAGCCTCTACGGCGAAGAGACTGAAGAAGAAGACAGAGGAAGCTTTGTGAAATAAAAATTCTCATAGCTTTTGATTATAACAAATACATGTGTATAACTGTCCATATTTACGACAGTGGTAGTGCACTCTGTACCAGCGGGGGTGCTATATCACAAAGCTACAAATTTCTATGCACATTTCTACTGACCCTGAGGAAAGCGTAGAGGCAGATGGACATCCAGTTAGTCAGGAGCTTCTCCACATGGACTCTGCAGTGTCGTAGAAGCACGGCTGAGCGTTGCTGTTTGCTGCATCAGAGCCTTCAGCAGAATCTCCATGACCTCCGTCAGATACATCAACTTGTTGTGGAGCGCTACTGTCAGTAATGATGCCAGTGCACACCTGGTGGAGAGAAGACGGAGGTCAGGAGACAAAAGTAGGCAAGAACATGGCACAGGACGTGAGTTCAAATGCAGTACAATGCAGAGGAAGGACAGAATAGAAAGATATTGTGCAAGTAAGAGAGCATGAAAAGCAATATAGAGAGAACAAATAGTTCAGCAGACTCCAAGTATTAGTCCATTAGACAGAAGGTTAAATGTCTTTTAAATTAGTCTTAAAAGCTGAAACTGAAGGTTTAAATAATCAAGCAGACTAGCCTAGGACTGAAGACAAGACTAGAGGTTTTTTAGACAAGAAGGTAACTGCAAGATGTATATTGTATCATACTGAATATGGGTAAGAGACAGTCATGCACAATAAAACAACACAAACTGACTTGTCTTTGATTGTGAAGCTCTTCTGCTCCTCCAGAGCGTGCACCATAGATGTGAGGAAAGAGCTGGTCCTGGATCAGCCTGGACATGCATTGGGCAACACTCACCAAGCTGAACTCGCATCTACATCCTGATTTCAGATCAGATACAACATCACATCACTGACGGACTTTACACTCGGACACGTGGTACCAACAACAACAATAAGCTGGTGTCAACCTTACCTGACCAATGTCTTTATTTTTACATTGTCATCAAAGATGCACTTCTGGAAACAGGAACAAAGAATGTTACATATGTTGTTGCTGTTATTTCACAATTTACAACATCAGTTAGGCAGAAATGAACATTTACTTAGCTCCACTGTACTCAGGGAAAAGATCCTGGAGGCAAAGTGCTTAAATCCAGAAAAGGAATTGCTCCAACATTTCAGCAGGTCAGCTTTCGTCTGCAGATCCACAAAACCTGCAGAGACAAACTAGTGAGGCTGCTTTTATGGATTACAGGCCTGTGTGTTCAGTAACATTAAATCTCATTGTGCATGAATGGAACAAATGATTAAACACATAAAAACGTTCAGTAAAATGGCTATGCCTGAGCAAATATGTAAATAACATTTCTTTTAACATGAAAATGTTTTTTGTGTCATAAAAAGAAACATGTTTCTAGGATGCTGACACCTAAAACACAAGTGAGTGTGAGATGACAAGTGACATGTTGCACAGATCACAGAACAGTGGCAGTATGCACATGGTGATGTTTAATGTATTGCAACATTAACATTTACCATGCTCAGCAGCTTAGAGTAGCGTGCTCATGCTAATATGCTTGTGAGAATATCAATGAACCAACAAAGTACTAGTCATAAATTAAAGTACTAGACAATTAAAATTTGGCCTGGTGAAGTTAAAATAGTACTCACTGATTTAGCATTGCACTCAGATAACATTGTTGCAAGTTATTTTGTTGCACACGTTCATCCTCCTTATCAAAACCCAGTGCCTCCAACACTCACGATGCAACTGGGTCACAGTTACAGATGCTGTAACAGTTTGGTCAGAGATCTAAGCTATGCTTACGCTAATAGTTGCCAATTTATCATGTAGAGATGGGGGAGTGAGCTACAGTGGTCTGATAAGCCATACTTTTCAACTTCCATACCCTCAGATCCTTTTCATTTTCAAACTTGTAGTTCTATCCACAACTGTCACTGACTCAAGTGACTTGAGGCCACGATCAGCCTTCACACACACATCCATCTGTACTGTAACCCACAGCCACTGTTCTGGTGGAAAGAGAAAGTCTGCAGTCTAATGGACTCCTACCTTACCTTCGTACTACAGATTCATTGTAAAAATGATGTTTTGAAATTTGTTACTGACCCTGTCTAATGTCATTCCTGATGTCGAGCTCCAGGTCTTCCAGCACGCTTGTTCATCTGATCTAGTGAGCTTCTCCTGTTTCTCTCGGAGCAGACCACCACTGGCAAAGACAAGATCACACAGACGAATAAAATAGAAGATAATCTTCTTGTGAAATCTCATAACCATACTTTGGGTACTTACAAACAATAATGAAGGGTATCAGTAGAAGGACAAGCAGCATCAGATAGAGGAGCAGATAAGAACTATCAGTCAGTGTTACAGTCTTGTCTCCATACTTGATCTAGAAAAGCAATAATTAAACAACATTTGAAAGAAATTTTAGACAGCACAAATACATGTTTACTTCAACTTAAAGTGAACTTTTAGTAACTACATGGCAACCAGTGCTATGCTGTCCTGCTGTTATCATATAACATCTGTATTTTTTATTTTATCTGCTGCTTAGTGTGAAAGATTTACCATTAACATTTGAAGCTTGAAAGTGCCGGGTGTCTGTTGAATTTCACAGATAAAGAAGTCAGTCTCGTTACTTTTTTCTTTGTCTTCCATGATGCAGGGTATTCTTTTTCGCCTTGAACGCCCACATTGACAACTCTGCTGTGGTCATCTCCAGTTTGTCTGCCTTTTTCTGACAACAGAAACAAAAGCTGACATTTTATATGTTTATGTCATATATTTGTGCATGTTTGCTAGAAATATATGCATTACCTGTATGGTGATGCGACATCGCTCCCGTCTGTGTGATGAAAACGGATGAACTCGGCTCTGATAGTAGTTTATTGTGGAGCAGGGCAAGATTTACTGGCTACTTTCAGGACATTGTGCTTGTAGAAATCCCCCAGGAGCTGCAGGTGTCTCATAAGTGAGAGTCTGTAGAGAATATAAAAACATTTAGTGTTATATATAATAGAATATCTGTGTATGCCATAGCATGACATAGAGGAGTGATGGTACACAATAAACACAGTTATGTGATGATATACGACAGAATACAAGGAAACAGAGTGACACTGGTTGAACACAATAAGACATAAATGTGATGTCAGAGAAGACAACAATACTAGATGATGTGACGTGACATACTGAAGCATAACAGAAAATGCTTGTGCACATTTGTAAAGACACAAGTGACTTGATGAAATGCAGTTTAACAGTCTGAGTCTAATGTGCTATACTTTAGCATGTTGGGCTGAATGTGACAATGTACTGTAATGCAGCATGATGATGATGATGATAATAATGCAATGTGACATTGTGTTTGTGGAGAGACCCACCTGTAAATTGCTGTCTCTGGGAGGTTTAGTCTTCTGTATGGAGGTCTGACGCCTGTCTGTTTGTGTTCGTGTACGATCCCTTCCACAAACTGTAGGTGGGATCCCAGACTGTGAGCTTCTCTTCCACTACAGGACAGAGCAGCAGCCAATCAGAGCAGAGGCCTGAGCACACCTTCGATACCAGAGAAAGCATTTCCTTATGATGATAGTGATGGCATAATGTGGATGGTAAAATACATCTGTGGCAGCCACATGTGGATTTTCATCTACATACTCATTTTGAATCATCTACATACATGTGGCCCTGGTAGCTTCAGTGTTCAGTACACTCTACAATATGATTGGACAAAATAAGAACCACCCTGAAAATGTGACCACTCAGGAACATTAAAAAGGGTTACTAACATGGTCCTCAAAAACATTATGATTCATCCCTAGGGGAGCTTGAATACCCACTACAGATTTCATAGAGGTCAGTCTAGTGTTTTTAACAGTGTCTCAAGTTGACATTTTAGCCTGGGGTTGCACTACAAGAGAAGCATGTGTAGTAAACACAAGGAGGGGTCAGTAAACCATTAAGAGTCTTCCTCTGAGGATTGTGAATACTCATAATAAATGTTATGATGAACCAAAGTACCAACCAGTGTAAAACCAAATATTGGTGGCCTTAACCCCAGCTATAAAACAAAACATGCCGATAAAGGCACCCTCTAGTTCCTCCAAGAACTTGCATCACAACCATGATTAAGACACGAGGGGATACGGATCAGAATGCTTGCATGCTCACATGAAGAGAGACAAACCACCATGCTAGAAACGGTAATGTTACAACCCTGGAGGAAGGCTCAGTTTTTTGCAAATGGGAGAGTGCTAAATGATAAAACTTGTGCCAACATGGTAAACCAGTGATAACATCCTCCCAATATGTACAGTGAAAGACATCGCTACATGTTCATGTTTTTATTTGTATGTTAATGCTATATGTACATCAACTGTTATAATAAAACATACCTTGACTATCATGTCTTTTAATCGCGTTGCGTCTTAGGTGGCAAAAACAAAGGCAGAAGTGGCACTTTCAGTTGTTGCAACTAAAAAGGGAAGTGGCTCTAATGAAAGACATCACTTTGGGAAGTGGCCATCTTTTCCACACATGATGATCTCTAAACTGCAATCTGCTGCTCAGTTACTAACGCTGTCCCTTACATTAAGCTCCTACAAGTTAGTCACAAAGCACTGTGGACAGGTCCCATAACCTACTCATTTTTCACTGTTTTAATAGATTTTAGTCTTTACAGTGTTGTAATTTATAATGCAAATGACTGTTACTATAATGAAGCTCTACCAGTGCTCAGTCAGAAGACTATTCTTTCACATGCTTAGGCTTGTAGTCTTGTAAACCCCATAGCCAAAGTGTTAAATCATCACACATCTCTCGTTGTTTTTACTGTCATTAGGTCCACATTTCCGTACTACAGTATATAAGAAGTGTGTGATGTGTGATGGTGTAAATGAAGCATTTCTTAATTTGAAAAACACTAAGATTAGAACTTGATGTTTTAGTTTGTTGACACACATCCTTAAAGCAAAGCAGCTGCTGGAATAGCTGAATGAGACTGAATGATCAGATTCTATTGGTCAGTATGTAAAGCCAACTAGTGCTGGGTCATACCTGATCCAGGTGCTGCTTTGGTGCAATACTGGTGCAGGATGGTGATGACTGGTAGGCGGATTAGGAGAATTACCATGGCAACTATCATCAGGTAGGAATAACACATACCTGGACCACGCCTTTATTGGAACTGGGAATGTGAAACTTCAGACGCCACCAGTGTTACTTCCAATACAGGAGATCTGACCAGAGATGAGACTGGTATGATTATTTTTGCATAAGGAACTTGTTAGAATGTGAACAATATGCAGAAGACTTCAAAGCAGCCAGAATCATAGCAATCTGCCACAACATAATTCAACATTATTGAAAAAACCCTAAACTGGTGAAGGTGAAAACAAGCTAAAGGTTCAATTTTGAGGCTTTCCTAAAGACAAAGACTGAGGTCTCTAAATGTCTAACACCAAACTGAGTTTATAATCTGCATTTGCTACAATGAAAATCCAGTCTCCAGCTTTAGGAAGGTGCAGCACACACTAAGCAATAAACAACTTACAACAATCCATAAACAATCCATAAAAGCATTGTAAGATGATGGTAAGATTATGCTTAAGTGTAAACTTAATCTTAGTTGCTCCATAAATCAGACTCACTTTGTAGCATGCAGTTCATGTCTAACTGAACTCACTCTGGTCACGCACATGTTAAGACCAGACAACACTGCATTGTTAAGGCTATAGAAAGACACGACACTGGGAGAGATGGAGGTGATCTCGGTTTCCTGACAAGACAATAAGACAAAGATATCAGTTTTAATGTATTTCTTCACTAGTAGTACTAGTAGTATACT
Source organism: Protonibea diacanthus (assembly GCA_028641955.1). Lineage (NCBI taxonomy): Eukaryota > Metazoa > Chordata > Actinopteri > Sciaenidae > Protonibea > Protonibea diacanthus. The sequence goes on along the minus strand of CM053997.1, from coordinate 2,550,253 downwards.
ACTGAATGTGAATTAGATCAGCATCAGAGGAAGAAGGTGTGAGAACTGAGGTTCAGACCACAGAAAAAGTTTGTCCCAGATGTAATCATTTTGCAAGCCGGTCCTGCAGGAGGTTAAAAAGAGGAAGACATTAAGCATGTTCAAATGACATTCACCTCTCCTATCCTATATGTTATGAGGTATATTATATAAGTTTGTTTAACGTGCAGAAATAGAAAATGAAACATGTCTGTTTAACAAGCAGGTAGCTTAGCTAATTACTAATTAAGTAAAGTGAATTTCACAAAAGTGTGACTGTTTCTTGAAAAATACATCTACGTTCTGAGGACAAGATATATAATAATGTAACTAAACAGATAAACTGAATCTTTGCATGACTGAAAAATAAAACATGCATCACTACATTGTGCTCTCCTTGTTGTGTCCACGAACAGCCGTTTGTACTCCAGCCACATCCAGCCTGGATACACTTCCGACACCTGAAGAGAAAACAAACGATACAAAACGCTTGTTGTCGATACTACATGAGATAGTACCAATGATGAAACATGAGCATGGCTAACCATGTTTAAAGTATGAGGCCAAGTGGTGCAATACAGTTTTACTACTGTCAGCAAACATTTTCATCTTCATGTGTAGCTCCAGTCTCTATGAAGGCTACCTCCCACTTTGAGTGCTCCACTTACTCTAGTGTCACTGAAGTTATTACCTACTCAGTCCTATAGACATGTAGTCAGTTCTGTGTTCTTCCATCTCATTAATTTTGATGACATTTAGGCCTTGGCCCTTAGAGACATACATTCCTAAGTTGTATATGCATGTGAGGTAATTATACAGTTCATAGTAGTACATTGTAGCCGTGATTTTCAAAAGAAAACTAGCTAGAATATACCCTGAAGTGATTCCCTGAAGTGGATCTGTGGCCTACTAATTTCATTAGTGAGACCGACTGGTCAGTGTTTCAGCAACAGCTTAAAGACCTAGTGTGTGATTTAGGGTGCTCTATTTACAACATGGCAGAAATAGAATATTCAGAACTTCATGTTTTCATTATTGTATAATCCCCTGAAAATGAATGAATGAATCAAATCCAGGCTGCTACATGGAAGAGGACTTACAGGACAGAAGTTGGTGGTCCACTGATGTCAGCACAGTTGGATATCTTTAGTTGTCACATATGTGTGTTCCAAGTCTAACCTAACTGTGACATCCAGGCCTGTTAATTGAAAATAATACAGTGAATGTCAGAGTCTCAGTCATATTTTTTAGCAACACACTTGTTGTGTGATGTAACAAATATATAACACAAGACGCACACAATGTGAAGGTCTTGATCGTCAGGGTTAAATTCACTGTATTGTTTTATGTAGCAAACGTCACTTTACCTTCAACAGGAAGTGTGCTATTTGTAAGGGATGCAGGTGCATTTAATTGTGGAGGAGGGCTTGCCCTGCTACAAAACTCACTGAACTGGAACTTGGAGAACTGACAGGTGAATTTAGACAGCGCCTGCTGACCCAGAGACAAGTGTGTCTGGATGTGAAGTGTGATCTGAGGAAGGAAGGTGTGTAAGTGTTAAAAAGAGAAATAACTGACAGTCACAGCTGATTATAGTTAAGACTTGTATGTAATCTGTACCTGATCAGCGCTGTCCTTACAACTTTGTAGGAAATCATTTGTGTTGAGAATCATCAGGAATAGATACTCAGTCTGAAAACTGGGCAGTCATCTTCAAATGTGCAACTTAGGAAGAGAAATGACGTTTAAAACCAAGTTTAGAATTGTCTGAAAGTAACAACTGCACGTGTTGTTTCCTGATCTTGTTTTAGAGCTGCACCAAACACACAGTATGGATCCTGTGCAGACCAACAGTCCTGCACATTTGTGTATGTGCTGCACTTTGACACAGGTACACGCCCAACTAGAACAGAACAGTGATCTTCAGCAAATACTCTTAAAGTACGGTATATATGTATGTGACATTGTGATAATAGAAGTAAAATCTTAAAATTCAAAGCTAAAAGTCTTACACACAGATAAATGTACAATGACGCACATGATACAATGTAATTATCGTGGTTTGTAGAAGGCACGCATAATACAAGTTTACGATCCACTTGATCCAGGTGCATTTTTGGGAAACACTTGATCGTCATCATTGGCCCTGTAGAGCACCCTGACAGGCGGTGTGATAGTTCTTTGTCCACGCATGTTGACAACAAAAATGTAGCTTTTGTTATGTTTCTGAGAGACTGGAGATGCTCTACTGGTAGATGTCAGCTATGATTATGGTTTAAAGGACCATTGTTTTAGATGAAGCAGCATCCAACAGTACAGTTGCTGATTACAACCACCTCACATCCCCTTCACCTTCCTAGGATGAAGAAGACACTATGGTACCGAAATGCGCAAGAAACATGAAAGGCTGCATGTAGAGCCCGCTTTAATGCTTGTCCATTCTGGGCTACTGAAGAAACATGGCAGTGCAACAATGTTGGGGTACACCCTGACAAGTCGCTAGTACATCACAGGGCAATAAAATAACATGAGACAAATAAACATTCACATGACATTCACACCTACGGGTAATTAAGAGTCGTCAATTAGCAACGTAGATACAGGGAGACCTGAGGTCCAAAAGGTTCACACTGAGGTTCAGTTCTAACCATGGCACCACCGTGCCACCCCTAATTAGGTACATAATTTTAGAAGCACTTACTTTCAATTCATATTTAGCACAATGTCAAAATCATTTACATATACAACTATCTTTACTTACCCATTATAATAGAACACAATAAGACCTGTGTATGGGCTGAATAATGGAAAATAATTTGGTTGTCATCAATAGCTATGCTGATTCTGTAGAGACAGTTATATTGCAGAGTACGCCTGTGGTTTGGCATCTCTTAGAGGTCAAGCCACTAGGTAATCACCTCCACCATTCAGTTTGTTGAGTAAAACTATCCACTGATGCTTTTCAGCCCTAATGGAGATACTGTCTTTTCCACACACCCAGGAATGCAGCACTGGGCTTAGTATCCAGCCTACTTTGCCATGCATTTGTAGAATTGCAGCTGCTTTGTGGCCCACTTGTGCTTGTTGCCAGTTGTTTGTGTGTTTGACTCCATATTGTCTCAGTAATGCCTCAGATCAACAGACTGTATAAAAGAAGTGAACAAAGCCTCAGGGTCTGAAAAGCAAAGCCAATGCAGAAATGTCTTAAACCTACATTCTTCATAATGGTTGCAAAGGAAATGTGTTTGTGTAGAAGTCTGAGAGATAATAACTTACTTCAGTTGATTTGGAGTTTCAATGAGTTTATGGGTTCCCCTACAGTTTCACGTCTTCTCCCATACACAAATTCATTTGCAAATTATGGTCCACAGAGAGTAAAACATATAAAACACAGTATGCTGTACGGTGTGGCTACTCTTGCACTGACAAGTCACTGCCATTGCAATATGTCAATTAGATGGCAATGGCCAAAATAATTAAACTTGGAGGCTTCAAATCGTAGTCCACACCAATTGGTAACTTGGTAGTTACAGCCACTTCTTTTTATGCAATCCATGCTCGACCAGCCTGGATCTGTTTGTCTGTTTTGACTGCCCACCTGTTGACAACTGTTGTTTGAACTTAACTCGACTTGTTCTCCCAGACTGTTTTGCATTTGTGCTGTGCTTCTGGTGCACTGTGACAGGAAATGAATCATAGGCATTAAGAGGGAAAGGACTGAGAGTGGGTAGTTATTGGGGTCATTAATTAGCTGTCTGACAATAGATTTGGTTGGTTAAAGTGGTTAGTCCTGTTCCACTCAACCCTGTACACATACAACACTGACAGTGAATGTATTCTTCCAACATGTAACGTTTCACGAGGTTTGATTTCCCTGATAAAATCATGTGTTTATTGAGCGTGGTGAAGATAATTATGGCTTTCTCTTTCAGCTATTTTTATTTCATTGAAGAGTTATACTTGGGCATAATGTAAGTAAGAAAATAACTTGGTTTGTCTTAATCAGTTAAATTCTCACAGCCAACAGGTTATAAACGCTTGTGTGTTCTAGCACTGTAGGTATTGCAGCTTCAGCAACACAATGATCTTACAAGTGGTTGGTCCTTTTTAAAAAACTATTTTGTTGATGATGGCTTTCTATGCACTTCATGTAATTTATAATTTAAATTAGTATGATTTGTTTGCATTTTGCTTAAAATGTAACAACGTGTATCAGCTGTCTTCCCATATGTGTTACATTTTCTAGTGGGTCAATAGAAAGTTTTTATTCTTCTGCATAGCTGTAAGACAAAGACTGTGGTTTTATGAATAGCTGTGAGTGAACTCAGTATGAAGAGCCTGTTGTGTTATATGTTACTGTGGAGTGTTCCCAGTTCAATTCTTTTAATCACGTATAGTACAAGAGTTCCCAAGTGAATAACAATTGCTTATCAAGAGAACGAAAGAAGATGATGGATAGGAAGTGGCAGAGGAAATAACACTAGAACATCACCCTTCCTATCATTAACAAACTCTGCTCAGGAAAGAAATACTATAGGTTTGTAATTATAGTATGGCAGACCACAATATTGGGTGGAAAATCTACTTTTGATGCAGAGATCACTGTTATACTCACCTTAATGAGCTGCCCTTCATCTCCTGTCCCAATGAAGAAAACCATCCAGGCCTTCTGCCTCACTGCCAGCACAGAAGTCATGTTGCTCTGCCTGAGGAGCACCTTCTTCGGCTTCAGCATCTTTGGCTGAGAAACACAAACACACTGATTATCAGATTTGGAGGCAACATGTATATATGGATTCCTGAAGAGAACAGCTTTGAAGTATTGAGGGTACTGGAAAAAGTATTGCTGCCAAAAGCTCAATGAACTGCCAGGTCATCAAGTCTAAGTTTAAATGAGTCATGTTAATTCACACTGTACAGTATGGCTACTGTAGGTCACTGTGTTGTTGACATTTGGATTTATTTTGTCGCTAACTCAAAATAAATTGACTCTCTACCATTTGAAGACTTTTTGGACTTCAGCTTTGCTTTGATTGTGAAATAAATCAAATATCAGTCAGCAAAATCTAGTTCCTTCCTAAATTATTCTGTCACAGGCTGTCAAGACTGCACTTGGAAATAGTCAGTATAGTTTAATCATTGTGGAAATGTTTGAGATTATGCAAAACTTTCCTGAGGGAAAACTTAATCATGTGACATGATGTGGTATTTGTCTTTTTTTTTTGAAAATATGTTTCCGGCATTATTTCTTTTCGAATTTGTCTGAACCTTGTTCATTTAGTTTTTAAAGCACTTTGTAAAGATAAGACTATAAAAAATACTGAATATCATGAGCACACCAAAAACAAATTAATTATTTTTCGGTAGAGTAATCCTAACATTGATTTTGTTTTCAAGAGTGAAAGATTTCTCAATGAAAAGCTCTTCATTGGATATCTCCAGGGTTTGTTTCTTTACATCCCAGAAACGTGAATATCTGCCTGACACTGTTGTAACAGGTGTAAACAACAATATCCGAACACTCAAAAACGTTGGAATACAACGACTCACCGCTGATTTTGACTTGTTTCTGCGCAGGTACTGCAGAAATCTGATCCTTGTCGGTGTCTCCGGTGAGATCAAGGTTGATGTCAAACAACACCAGCTTCGGTGTTGGCTTGTGCTCCATCCACACCGAACACGCTGCCCACAGCACCGGTGGCCCACCCGGGATCACCGAGGAGGCGACGAGTCTGCAGCCTTCACCTCCATCAGAGATTCTGAGAGTCGCGCCCCGCAGAGACTTGAAAGTATGACTTTGCTTGTTTTCCTTCCACAAATCAGACGGGACTTCGTCGCGTTTGTCCTTTGGGGCAGAAAAGATAAAATGATGGAATTAATCTGAAATCCATCCACAAACTCCACGTTGCGTTCACTCTTTTAAACTAGCGGTGGCGGACTGCCGGATGAGAAAGATACCTCCTGTCTGTTTGTCATTCATTCTTGAAGGTCACCGCATCTGATCCAGGGGAGCAGCTGGTCTTTTTGTGGAATTGGTGCTGCTTCATGGCAGTCAGAATGTGTCTCTGTCTGCCCACAGTCTTCCACGTTCGCCACCAGGAAGCCGACGGACGCGCTGTGGCTCCACGGGGGTCCCACCAGCATGTGTTCCCGGTGCAGCACATTTAAAATGTTCTTCGGGTCCAGCAGCTCGCAGTAACCGCACTCGTCAGTCAAACCGCAGCCGATCACAGTTCCATTTTCAACAAACGGCAACAAAATGTTGACGCTGAAAGTTGCGTTCCCCTTATCCGTCTCAGAGACCCGGTGAAAGTGTGCATCAGTCGGTGATGGCCCACCCTTCAAGATTCCTCTCTGGGTCACACTCTGGATCAGAATCAGGTCGTGGCTCAGCTGGTACAGTTTCTCCTGTGTAGCGATGTAAACCGTGTTGTTGGCCACGGCGAATTGTCGGATGTGTCCATCAAAAGTGAATCCTTTCTCCTCAAGGCACCGACCCGGTTCTCCCCAGAGAAACAACAACAGACCAGGCAGCAGGATCATCTTGTTGCAGCGAGGGCAGCAAAAACGCTCACACACTGACGGCCTTCATGACACTCTGCTCTCTTCACAGTGTCACTGGAGTCGTGCGTAAAAGCGCAGCATCTCGACTCCACATGCATGTACCAGGTTAGTTTCACAAACGTTTGTGACGTGGCTCCTGCATTCTGTAATAGATAGGAAGTAAAGTAAGCAAATAGGAAGTTAGATCAAGTGTTCTTTACAGGAAATGCAAAAAGATGTGAAAAGAAGTCAGTCACATTCAACTATGAGTAATTGAACATCACTGAACTTCTTAGACTCACCTTAATAAGCTACCCATCTCTCTCTACTCAAAAAGGCATAAGCTTTTTATAGATTATAAGTCAAACTAAGCTGCTATGATAGGACAGCTGTGAGTTGTGTTAGCGAGGTAATCAACTATTTAACTACAACAGAACTATTATTCTTACTGTTGGTTTGTTTTCATTGTTTGCCATTTATAATAGATGCTGGTTTCTTGTAGATTTATTCAGGATCATTTTGCTTTTGCTGATTTCTGTTGATCTTGTGCAGTGGCCTCAAACGTCACACTTGTAGTGCTACAGTCCCTAACAAAAGTCTTGTCACTTATCCATTTTGTCGAAACAAAAGCTTATAATCTGACTTTTAATTAATCCATTGGTTTTAGAAATGTCTCATATGAAAGGTAAAACCCTCCCAAATTATGTTTAATACACTAAAATAAAATTTGCTTCACTGAAGAAAGATTGATCATTTAATGAACACAGAAAGGTCAGATTTTGACAAGACAAAAGTTTTGTCGCCTACAGAGAGTAATGTGAAAATTGAACAAATAATTTACTTCAAATACAAAAATATCTTGCATAACATCAGTGAATTAAGTAGTGGTGCTGTGAGATCCATATTTAATATCTTGTATGACTTCCATGAGCTTGAAGGACTGCATCCATGCGGTTCAACAATGATTCATACAATTTATTGATGAAGTCATCAGGAATAGCAAAGAAAGCAGTTTTACATGCCTCCCAGAGTTCATCAAGATTCTTTGGTTTCGTCTTCCATGCTTCTTCTTTCATTCTACCCCAGACATGCTCAATGATGTTCATGTCTGGTGACTGGGCTGGCCAGTCCTGGAGCACCTTGATCTTCTTCACCTTGAGGAACTTTGATGTAGAGATGGAAGTATGCGATGGAGCACATCCTGCTGCAAAATTTGACCCCTTTTATGGTTGGGAATGTAAGAGGTAGCTAATACTTATTTTAGGATTTTTTATGAGCGGGTCCCTGTTTTGTTTGTATTGTGGCAAAAACACTGAAGAACTCCACAGGACACCTTTAACTCACAGCACAGAGGACTGGTACTTGTAACAAAGTATGTATTTTACATTTAGTGTAGGATTTGAATACTTCTTCCACCTCAGATGACTCATAGAATAGCCTGTTTTCCTTTTAGGATATTTTAGGCTATTGATATTGCCTTCCACCCTGCAAATGTCTCGCACACCCCCATACTGGATGTAACCCCAGACCATGATTTTTCCGCCACCATATTTAACTGTTTTCTGGGTGAATCTCAGATCCATGCGGGCTCCAGTAGGTCTCCTGCAATATTTGCGGCGGCTGTGATGTAATTCAACCGAAGATTCATCCGAGAAATCCACCTTCTGCCACTTTTCCAGCGTCCATCCTTCTAGCAGGCTGTGGGACTTGGCAAATGCCACACGTTTTTTTAATTGCCTTTTGTTTAGTATTGGTTTCTGGACACTGATTCGACCATGGAGGCCATTTCGAGACAGAATTCTACAAACTGTTCTGTTTCACACTGGGACTTGAGGTGACCAGGCCTGGTGGAGCTCTGCTGCAGTGGAAAAGGGGCTGGCCTTGGATTTTCGAACCAACAAACGGTCCTCTGAAGCAGTTGTCTTGCGGGGTCTGCCGGACCTCAGCTTGTCAAAAATTATTCTTTGTACTTGACGCTGAGACACATTGAAGGTGTCAGCCACCTCAGCAGTGGATCTGGTCTTCAGCCTCTTGATAATCAACGCTTTGGTCTCAGGGTGAATCTTAGGCATGTTGACAGAGGTCAAGTTGCAGATGATGTGAAGGTCTGGTGTGCTGGGGTTCTTTTTATACACACCCACTAATTGATTGATCAGTAATTGGTCACAGGTGAGGATGTAATCTAAGATTGGGTACATCATATGACAAGGCGACAAAACTTTTGTCTTGCCAAAATCTGACCTTTCTGTGTTCATTAAATGATCAATCTTTCTTCAGTGAAGCAAATTTATTTTAGTGTATTAAACATCATTTGGGAGGGTTTTACCTTTCATATGAGACATTTCTAAAACCAATGGATTAATTAAAAGTCAGATTATAAGCTTTTGTTTCTACAAAATGGATAAGTGACAAGACTATTGTCAGGGACTGTACATACCACAGTCACAGAAACACATCCAAAATGGTGCTGAAGGGTCACAGTATTGCATGTAAATATTTCTTACTACCTGAAACATCAGTATTATTCTTGCTAGTTTTTGTCTTTTATTGCTTGCACATTAATATGGATGCTGCTTCGTTGTATTTTTATTCGTTTAAGTGAGTTAACTTATTTATTTTGTTACTGTTTTGGATTGGTGGGGAAAGTTTTTGTGCTGTGTCATGTTGTTTTCCAACATTTTCAGGAACATGCTGCATCTGTTCCATTTATTAATGTACCCCAGCCTGTTTTCCTCTCAAAATGTAACAGACTGTTGCATCACCACAGATCATCTGAAAAGGTGAGAAATCTCTCCCTGAGAGTTTGACAATATAGTGGCCCCCAAACGGCATCTTGCATAGGGCCCCCAAACAGCTAGAAACAACCCTGGGTCAGTGGCAGGGAAGCACCACTGCTAGCTGCTGCTGTCACTAATCGAGCTATGCAGAAAAGTGAAAACTTTCCCCACGCACTGAATCAGTGATTATCAATTAAATCGTCTATTGTATATCATAAATGCTGTATTGCTGTTAACTTCACATGTTTTTTTTTCTTCAAAACTTTATTTATTGAGTTTTGGTCATTTTCAGTGAACAATACATAATGAACACAACAAACAATAACAGACCTTCCAATCCCTTCCCTCCCTCTCATAACCAACAGCTCAGAGGAAAATAAGTAACTGAGTCAATAAGAGAAGAGAAATAATTAAACAAACAATAAAAATAAGAAAAGGCGTCCATGTCTTATAAAAATCCTCAACTTTCCCTCTTATTATGTAGGTCATTTTTTCTAGTGCCAGACTGCAAGACATCTCCTTAACCCACTGCCTAGAATCAGGTCTCTGAGTATCCTTCCAGGTCAAAGCAATTACACGTTTGGCTTGCAACAAACAAAAATTGATTAGTTTGTGTTTCTCATGTTTGTATTACTTATGTAAGATACCTTTTCAAATTAAAAGAAGACATTAGACTCTTCGCTCGCCTCTATGCCAAAATAGTCTTGCACTGATGCTGGAATGTAAGCCGTACCACGTTTGTGATATTAAAACTAACCACTCATTAACATGTAGCTTTGCTTTCATTTCTCAGCCAAAGACACTGAAGCTGGAGAAGGTGCTCCTCAAGCAGAGCAACATGACCTCTGTGCTGTGAGGCAGAAGGCCAAGCCACACATGTTCTGATTAGTATTAGTATGACTCGCCTCACAACATTATATCTGACAAACCTATCTTGGTCCTTCAGGTCATCAGGTTCTCTGACTTCATGATAGTTTAGAGGTTAGTGAACAGTGTTTAGCCTCACTGAATTAAACTGCGATGTGCACATATTCATCTAAAACTGTGATTCTTAAAAACGACAAGACATAAACTGACTTCGCATTAGAAGTTTATAATCAGATCATTACAATAATGTGCACTATGATGTTTCACTTGGTGGAATTTCTCTTTAGAAGAGCTTGTGTTGTTGCTTCCTGCCACTAGATGTCGCTGTCCTCCCTCCGTGTGTAGCTGCAGCGGCATGCATCAGCAGCCCGGTCAGAGGCAGCAGAGTGTCGGGAACTCCAGCAGCTCCGCTCCGTATATTTCCACTGACCCTCCGATATTAAGGATTCATTCATCTCTGCCAGAGCTGCAGCTCGGTGTGTCCGGACGTGATCTGTCCATCCATCCACCCGTCTGTCCATCCAGCTCTATTTATTTCTCCTTCCACCCAGCAGTGCGCTGCATCCGCAGCTGCGTCCGGGAAGGTCAGACATCATTTTTTTCTGACCAGCGGACCTGACAACTTTTTTTTTTTTTTTTTTTTTTAATTCCTCTCTTCCTGATCAGCATTTCATTTCATCAGCGGGAGATTATTACTGCATTCAGCCGTCGCTGGTGAGTCTTCCTGCATGTGTTTTCATGTGAGGTGCGTCCTCTCCGGAGACAGCACTGCAACACCGAGGTGTGGAATGATCAAACCTGTGGTCAGGCAAGAGGTTTGGTGTTTTACCAACACATTGAAGGTCATATACACACTGTCTGTTCCCGTCATAGTAATATAAGATTTCTTTAATATTTGGGGGACATGGGGATCTCTGGTGTGACTTAAAATCTACACTGTCTCGCTTGATGTTATGTTGAAGAGTGTCTCAGCAATCTCTGTTTTCTGTAAGATGAACAGCAGTGTAACATTTTTTAAAAAAGTAGTAGAATTTTCTGTGACACAATCACAAGAGTTCAGTCTTGATGTACATGCCGTCTTATCTGACTTTACTGCTTGATCTCCCTCCATCTTCCCATACTGGGTTCGAGGACTTAATTGGCATTCACGAGCAGCTCTGAGTGTTGCGTAATAGCTCACATCTCAATGGGATTTCGGGTCACTCAGCACATCCTACACGGGTTGCTTGGCCAAACCGGGGTTCAGGGGACTTTGGTTCCACGCTGAAGAAAGTTGTGGGTGGAAAGACTGCAAAAATGAAAATGGGTTGATCTCTGCTGTTGATGTTTTTGACTGAAGGTTATAAAGATTACAGGAATGCAAAGATCTTCTGAGACAACAAGTTTCAGCAACCCTCAGCTGACGTGCACATATTAATGTGAATTTATATGGGTCCCAGTGGAGTGCAATGACTGATACAAAGTGGTTAAGTAGGTAGAGTAAATATACTCAAGAACTATATTTAAGTACAATTCTGAGGTACTTGTACTCTCTGTTATGCTACTTCAGCTTCACTTATAGTAGTTACTCTGTGGATGACGATTTTACGTATAAAATAAACCTGGAAAAATATGATGCCACATTAAAATGCTGTTAACACATGGATGCATAAATAATTGCAGTACCATGATATAATATTTCCCATGATAAAACACTCTAGAAGGAGCTATTCATTTGGATACTTTAAAGGTACTCTGTGGACTCAGTAAAGTTGCTATGGGGCAATGTTTTTATGAGCGGGTCCCTGTTTTGTTTGTATTGTGGCAAAAACACTGAAGAACTCCACAGGACACCTTTAACTCACAGCACAGAGGACTGGTACTTGTAACAAAGTATGTATTTTACATTTAGTGTAGGATTTGAATACTTCTTCCACCTCAGATGACTCATAGAATAGCCTGTTTTCCTCCCCCTGACAGCAGAGAAAGACCAAAACTTGTCAGACAAGAGTGCTTTGATGAAAAGCCGATCAGACAAAGCCAAAATCTATCAGTATGAGGGCTGTCTAACAGAGACCTGTCACCTCTGGATGAAAACACCCGCAGTGTCTGCAGAGAGAAAAGAGAAAAGTATCTTTTTTAATAGTAAATTAACCATGTTTCATTTAACAACCTGTGAAATCACAATTTAAGTCCTGTTTTTCTTTAGATTTAATCCATACTTTTACTCATGAATTGTTTTAGACTGCTAGTATGTCATGTTAAAAGTAGTTTTACTTTTAAGTGACAGAAATATCATTTCCTCTGTTTGAGTAAGACTTTGTGGTGTTCTTTTCCCCCACTGGTTTCACTGGTTTCCCTCCCGAGGCAGTGCACCAGTTCACTGTATGTATTTTGATGACAGGCCTGTGGTTTGCAGTCTTTCTATAGCTTGTGGTGCAGCAGGTCTCCTCCCATGGTTTGGAGCTCAGAGGTCTGTAATCTCCCCAAACCACAGCACCACCACCCAGATTCATTTCTCAGGGTAAAAATGACACAAAATCCAGCCGGGCAAACAGTGGAAAAAAAATATATACACGTGCCCAATTTGACAGTTTGGATGGGGTCCCTGTAGAGCAGAGGTTCATGGGTAAAGAAAAAAACAAATTTTGGATAACAGAATTTGGACATCGGGTTCATTATTGGTCCATGATCTGGAAATATGACCATTGCTCTCATGTATTTCAAGTTTCCTGTCATAGCATGTTAACTTTTACTTGGCAAAGTTGAAACTTTACTCATTTTTTCTGTATAAGTTTATTAAGTTTCTACTTTTGACTTTATTGTAGCGGTGTTGTTTGTACTAGCTGTTTTCAGTGTGTTGTTGTGGCGATATGAGGAGGTGTACATGTACAGTCTGACTCATTTTAATGTTCAGAGAGAGAGAGAGAGAGAGAGAGAGAGAGAGAGAGAGAGAGAGAGAGAGAGAGAGCAAGTCTGTGATAATGGTGTGTCACACTATCAGAGTCACTTCATCAGAGTCACACTGAAGACATAAAGCTGCTGTAATCAATGTTTTTAGATTAACAATGGATCAAATGGTCGTGTCTATGTGAAACTGGTTGAGAGTGATCACTATCACTTCTCTATGGTGTTCAGTTCTACAAAGCATTTTAGCATCTTTAAGCTCATTGTTTTGGTCATACAGCCCAATATGTGACTGTTTTGGTTCAACGCCTTCATCAGCCTCGTTTCCAGCCAAACCAAACAAGCACCAAACATCAGACAGAGAAGCAACCAGTTGCTGAACATAGTGGAGCCAGATATTTCTCTCAGGAGTTGGTGAAGCAGAGTTGCAGCTCTATAGTCAGCTCAGACGATCGATATGAGTTTATGATTTTTCATAGCAGTTATGTGTTACAACAGGAAAAAGCATGTAAATACGTGTGTTGGAATTGTTGGTAGGGGTAGTTTTCACCTCTGATGGAGCTATGCCAACAGTTTCTCCCTGATTCCAGTCTTTGTGCTAAGCTCTGTTAAACCCGTCATGGTGTGTTGATCTCTGTATTGGATGCATCTGAGATAAAAGGCGATGATGATCATCTTGCCATGCGAAGGTGGCAAACAAGGATGTCTGTGTTTCCCTGCTGACTGGCCTTTTAAGTACACGGCCTGCTGCTGGTGTACAGTAACTTATGTTGTCTTTGCTGTAGCAACATATTTAACGTTTGTCTTTTCTTATAACATGATCATAAAATTGTAGTTGGCCATTTTCATTGGTTCCAGATGTCTTGTGTTCTTCGCCGAAGATGTTCATCCATTACATGACTGAGGTGTGTGGATGACAGAGAGTGTCGGGATGGTGGATGGAGTGGATGGAGGGCATAAATGGCAAAATGTGATGAAGAATGACCGTGTCGGTAGAGAGACATTCTGTGTGTTCCTCTTCTTCCTCTCTCTCTTTCACTGGTGTTTCCCTGCTGCGTGGGCGAGCGAGGGATCACTGCAGTGGTGTGTGTCCGCTTACAGTAAAACGCGTGTGAGATGAAACAGATTAAAGGAAGAAACAAAGCAGAAAGACAGTTGTAATAGAAAAGGGCTGCACAGGCTGCTAATGTGGGCGTCTACTATTCATTCATATTCGGTTCACATTCTACACAATGTGTTCCAAAAGCTGACTGAAGATGTTCCCTCCACACTTGTTCTTTCTCTCCTGTGGGGTGATTCAGCCTCAAACCCCATCTTTCTCTTATATTGCTATTGTGGTTTGCCCTTGTGGGCATCTACAAATGTTCCAGAAACACTGTGCATGGACCTACTGATTTTAAAGCCAAACATGAAAATAGTTTCAGTCATATGTAGATATTTTGTCCTTTCAGTTGCTGAAAGCTACAGTAGATAGATGTTGGGTTGTCATGCAAGTCGCCAAACTCGCGTGAAATGAATAGCATGGGCGCTAGAGGTTTTCAATGTCAACATGTTGTCTTGGGAAACTTGCTGAAAAGTAGAGTTCTCCACGTGGATCTCCACTTTTGATTGACTGCCGGCTATTGATGTGACAGTATCATCAACAGTCAATAGGTAGCTACCAAGCTAAGTAGTTCTTCCATAACTGGCTTTAGTTCTGGCCTGTGGACTTGACAACTGATTCGCCTCAGGTGGTAAAACACTACATCCCCATGTCATAAATGCGCAAAACACGTCAACTTAGACTGGAAAGATGGAACAAAATGTTACCATTACAACATTACTACAACATCACGCACTGTTTCGACTATGCTCTCCGGGTGGTGGAAATATCCACATCAATCCACATTAATAATGATAAAAAAGAAAATATTTAAAGATGGTGACGGTTGCCATGATGACCCTCGCTGAGAGAGAGACAGAGATGGATGATCGACCTCCACTTGAGCCACACCAGCCACACCATATATGGACATGTGTGTGTTGGTACAAAAGGAAAAAAGGTTAGCTTAAACTGTGTGTGTGTGTGTGTGTGTGTGTGTGTGTGTGTGTGTGTGTGTGTGTAGGAGTGTGTGTGCTGCAGTGGAAAAGGAAGCAAAGCACTGGAAGTGTGCCACTTCATAACTTCAACCAGGGTGAAGTTAGCTAACATGTTTCTGGCACAGACACAAACACAAACACATTTTTCAGCTTTTATTTATCCAGACGGGGTGTACTGAATGTCTGTTTTCAGTTTTTCATCATTTTTCATGCTATATCACATTTCAACCATTAACAGAGGGCTGAGTGAAGACATTTTCTTGCGCAGTTAAATTTATACAACAACCACCGATGATAGATCATCTCACAAACATGGCTTACGTACAGTGGGCTATACATTGGTTCTCGCAACTGCCAGAAATGTTTGGAAGCCAGTTTTCTGTCACCTTTGATCACTTCTTGAGTGTTTCATTGTGTGTAGCTTTGGATAGCCAGATATTGTTTTAGGTAAAATAAAACACAATGAAATGCCAGGTAAATATCTCTGTCTTTTTTATATTCTCACTGTAAATCCAAAGACTTTTCTCAACCCACAGCAGACTATATCAGTCTTTGTGATCCGAGTCTCACTGATCTGATTGTGATGGATGCAGATTCTGGCAGTCACTCAGTGTCTGTGCTGTTAGATTAAAATGGTGGCCTTTAACACTGGAAAACTGGCAACTCTTATCTACAGCTAGTGTATTGGGTTTGTCTCAAGGCTGACCTTGGTCTTGAACGGATAGTTCAGGTAAAACTTTGCTCTACTTTCATGCTTCTTATGCTTTTAGAAGCTGGGAGTGAGCTGGCTGCTGTACACTTTAGGCAACACACTGAGTATGCATCTACCTCATAAAGCTCCACTTCAAATAACCTCAACGATCACTTTAAGGCCTGGTCATAGCATAAAGTGGCACAGTGAAATTTTTCTGTGCATCTTGGCAAAATCATTCTAGAGGCTTGAAAACTGGCGATCTAAACACTAACAAGCTGATAAATCCCTAACTCTCTTCTTGTATGTATTAAACAAACTAAAGTCCTCACACTATCTGCAGACACAGGAGCCCTGTTGTCACCTTGAGGTTGCTAGACAACCAGTGGTGAGGCCAGGTGAATCAATGTGGCACATATCCCCTATTAAACCACAGCGTTGTGCCTTTACACTTCAGTGTTTGTATGGTTTAAACAAATGAGATATAGTGTGTTAATGAGTGAGCTTACGAGATGGCAGATTAACTCTGCTACCTTTGGATAGACTTAGGCTAGTTAGCCTAAGTCAAAACACAGCGAAGTGTGTTTTTGTTGAATTTTGAATATGACAGTTGATGATGCTTTGACCTTGCACTAACAAACACACTTTCTTATTGGGCTGCTGCATAAACTCAATGGAAACCCGAGCCTCTGCCTTGTGCGTTTGTGTATTATTTCAGTCAGCGTTGCTGCTAATTGGCCGCGCACCGTCCTTCAACTATCCTTCTATCTCAGGATTCCTCTGGAATCTTTATGGTATAGATTTTAATTAGATTCTAGCTGTTTGTTTTTGATTAAAAGTTGGGAGAGTAGCCAGGAGAGAGTGTGTTTGGGGCAGGAGTTTCAATCAATTACCTGACGAGATAACTTCAACGTGGGTTGTTTTCTCATTAAACAGACCAGTGCTTTTTGGTTGTTTTAATGGGCTGCAGTTGTGTTTTCCTTCTGAGCAGATGACTTCAGCTCTGTGCGTGCTTGAGTCTACACTCCCCTGCTCCCTCTGCCTTCTGCTCTTTTTCTTTCTTCACATCTCTCACACACCTGCACCAAAAAATCTCACTTAGTAGGTCAACATCTCTCAAAAACGGACTGACACCGCTGTCTCTGTACTACCTACTGCTCACTTTAGTGTTTAAAACTGAAGCGTTATTGATTTGCGATCTTTCTATGTCCGTGTCCGTGACCTTCAGCTGATTAAACCTCCGTGGCCAGCAGTGTTTTTCATCTTCAGTGTTTCATTAGACAGTTATGTTGTTTCAAAGCGCTGCATAATCACCTGTGACAAACACAGTGTGGGTGCTTTCATTAATGTAAAATAAGTGGTTATTTATTTAGTGCTATTCACACCAGACTGGTATCTTTGCAACAAAGAAAATATTCCAAATTACTGTGAACATGAAAAAAAAAGTCATGTTACCTTAGGGTTAAAATGTCAAATGTCCTGTGATCGTTGCACTGACCTTTCTATATGACTTCCATGGGATTTGAACAAAGAGCTTCCTTCACTCACAAATATGTTGCTCGTGAACATAATCAGGAAAGTACATTTCCTGCAAAACATGTTTGATTTATTGTATACAAACCTAATTTCTAGATGCCAGGGTTGTTCTGTCTTGATTTACTATAAGCCTTCTCCAGTCCAGTCATTCAGAGCCTGACACATCTGCTAATGTAAGTCCTACAAGCTTGTTCAGAAATTGCTGTGTGAGTCACAAATGGTGGTGTAAGAAACATACCTCTCTCTGGGCTAAAAGTAAAAATGCCTCCGAGAAATGTTCTAGGTTTTATCCAAGGAAAACAATCAAAAGTTCTTCAAAGCTGCGGATTGTAACAAATTAAGTCGTCCTCCTTGTTTCGTCAGACGCTGCTTCCTCCTGTGTGGACGAGAGGATGGATGGCTGACCTTGGAGCTCACTGACTGGTTCGCTGATCTTTGCTGCTCGCAGTTGCTGTCATGGCCAAAAGCCCGGAGGTGAAGCTGGCCGTCTTCGGCAGAGCAGGGGTGGGCAAGTCAGGTAAACTGCCTGTTAATGCTTCTCTCAATCCAAGATCTTAAGTGTCTCTTTCTTAGTCTGCTCGTTCAAAGTTCCATTAACTAGAAGAAAGCAGTGTTTGGCAGGAAACAGGCTGATTTGTCAGATTTCCAGGCCACATTTAAAACCTTAAACTTGGCTGCTGGGTGTCTACAGGTTTCCCCTCTTTCTGCCTCATTAATGTCGCCACTGTGAGTCCCACCGCAACCTTTGCTTTCTGATGCATTCCTCCATCATCCTGTCAGGACTTTTATACTGGCTGTAATTTCTCCTCATATTCATTTGTTTGTGTAGTCAACATTACAGTAGGAGGTTGTTTTTGGTCTGGCTTAAATACCTTCACTCCCACAGATAACTCCGTTGAGTCATTATCATTTGGTTTCAGCATTCCTCTATAAGCTGCAGCAGCAGCTTGGCCTCAGCTGGCGCCCTATGTTTTCTCCAGTAGCTAGCACAATAACACAGACCATATGTTTCCTGCATGCTGCAAATCAAGACAGATTGTCTCAGCGTAGCAATCAGCTGTTGGAAAACATGCTTGAGGATCTCTTCCATGTCGAAGGGGGCCATTAAAATGCCTGAGGAGGTCAGCCCAAGTACTGTCAAGTACTGTACTGAAAAGTATAATGACGATGGAGCAGTTCATAACCTTCAGTTGAAAGGAGTGTGGTTCTAAAACATGATAGTGTGGCTGACGGTGTCTAACATGCTCGTCCTTGTTCAGGAAACGGAGGCCTTGGAGCTTCAATCTGCGACTTCTTTCCATGTCCTAATGTCCTGTCCATGGCCCGTGTACTGTTAGCTCATCTCCTCCTCACTCACTGAAGTTTGTTACTCCAAAAGCTGTCAGTCACTCCTGATGATTTTTCCTTATCCTTCACCACTGCTGCCATTACTTCTTTTCTCCCCGGTTCTTGCTTTCTGCTCTGTGGCTGCTAACTTCATGTTCTCCACTGAAAATACACTAGAAATGGTTAATTGGGTTATTGTTCAGGCTCCGGGCGTTACTGTAGGTCACCGCTTATTTTCTTTAAAAATAGCACCGTAGGGATCATTACTGAATTTGAACACTTGCAAGAACATGTTCACCTCCTATCGAGTTTCACAGAAGCAGCAACACCTCTCAAAACAATCACTGCTGATGATTTTCAGCAAAAAGCAGATAAACAGATGAGAGTGCACTATATTACATCTTACTTTGCAGGTACAAAGCTCGGTCATGGGCTGATACAGCCCCATGCGTGACCTCAACACTCCATGTGTGGTTGATTTCACTCCCCTACGCAAACTTTAGGGGACAACTCAAAATGTGAATTGTTATCCAACAGTAGGGTACATCATGATCTCACTACTTCCTGCCCTAAAGGATAATATGTTTTTACCAGGGTCGCTGCAGACTGCTCCGTAGCTTGCCACAGCTAGCGCAGCAATCTCGACATATGTCAAGTGAAGAAGAAGAGCATTGGTGCACAGTTTGTGGAGATACTGGATTTACAGTAGATCAGTTTTAAATGGTAAATGGACTGCCCTTATATAGTGCCTTTCTAGTCTTCCAACCACTCAAAGCACTTTTACAGTACATAACTCATTAGCTGCCATACAAGGTGCCATCAGTTGACTGCTCATCAGTTTTAGGAGCTAACCATTCATACACATTCACACACCGATGGCACAGCCTTCGGGAGCAATTTGGGGTTCAACATGCAGACTGGAGGAGGATCGAACCGCGACCTGCTCTAACTCCGAGGCACAGCCACCCCAAGTGTGGGCAAACATTTTATTATTCCCTGCAGACAGCAGACATTAGTGGGAACATATAAAAACACCCTTGAAGATGCAACCTGCGTGCAGATAAAGCTATGCTAGCACATCTCTGAGGATTCACAGCGAAGCATTGAGCTTCATGCTATTGTCAGCATGATCACTACGACAATTTTAACATGCTGAAGTTAGCAGGTAATGCTTACCATGTTCGATTTGGTCATAAACCTAAGTACTGGACGAAATGTTGATGACATTTTTGTATAGATAGGATCATCCTTAAAACAGGGATTTCCAGACAGTTCAGTCAAGTCTCTTGATTTGATGTCTGGAATGATGGCAGAACTGTGGAAGAACGGAGATTCTAGTTTTTAACCTACTTGAGTCCAGTTCTGGTGATAAATTTGTTTTTTGCTTGCTATAAAACTCAGAAATTCAATACCAACTAACTTCCTTGACAGGTAGAAATTCAGTGTTCACATGGACACTTGATTTACGCAGCGCTGCAGTTGCCTGATCCTCTTTTGTCAAACGCATGCCTCCCTTTGTTCTTTGTGATGCACAAAAACAGGCACACGGCAGGATTGTGGCCATTGTTGTCACATCTGAAGCTACATGTAGCCCCGGTGATCCTTTCAACAATGAACAGCTCTCATCTAAACATAGCCTTTTAGTGAAAGCCCACACATGCAATGAATCAGTATTTTTCTCAATGGGAAAATATTGGGACTCGGGTTGTAAAATACACTCCCACTTCATGCACAATACGACAGAGTGGAAAAAAATGAAAATTGAGATTTTACATTGTTTTGAACCTCCTGGTTTGCCGGAGTGAGAACTCTTCTAATGCATAAATCTCCAGTACTGTAGAGTGTGCCTATAGATTCCTAATGTAATAAGTAAAGTCCAATTACATTTTATCCAACAGAGCTAGATAGTGCTGAGAGGATTGAATCAGTTTGTCAATCGGTATAAAGTTAATCAACAACAGTGGTGATAATGGATTCATCAGTTAAAATATTGCGTTCAGCATCTCAGTGTAAGAATTTGCTATAAATTCTGACTGTAAATGGAATATCTTGTGGTTCCTGATTGCTGGTTGGTTCCCTGTGACATTTTACAGACTATACAAGTCAGAAAATATCCATATTTCATGGAAATCCATCCAATTGTTGTTGAAATGTTTCATTAAAATCCACAAGTTTCATCCTGCTCGTGGCACTGGAGGAAAAGTTAGTGGATCACCAAAGTCATTAGTATACAAAGTTTGGGAACTGTTAATATCTGACAATCCATCCAGTATTTGAGACAAAGTGGAGACAACAGGCCGACGTTGCTGTTTATACCACACAATCCCTTTAGTGTCCTTGTAAACATATCTGCCTCCATCACACATAAAGGTCTACAGTAAATGTCTTTTCAGAGGCAATTTAATCCTGGCAGGAAAAAAAAACATAATACTGAACGCTGCTGACAAGATGCTGCTACATTGGCAGCTTCATTATATAATCAGTACCTTGAACGACCTTACCTTGAACAACCCTTATCAGTCAGATCTATTACCTGTTCTTCAATGTTAAACACATACTGACTCACCACCTTATGATTAGCAGGATTTCATTCACCTTGGAAGAAGAATCATGTTCTCCATTGACCACTGTTTCCATCTTGACTCTGGATAATAGTATGTGTGCGTCAGTGAGGTAGTTTTCAAGTGATGCTGCTGTTTCTTATTTTAGTTGGACCTTGGTGATCATTCACATCCAGAAGCTGTTTGTTCCCCCGCTGGGTGGAAAAAATGTTTTCCTAACAAGCGGCAGCAGCTCTGCTGGGTGTCTTGGGGTTGTTGGGGTTTTGCTCAACACTTCCCGATGGTCTGACCTGGACTCCTACAGAGTGATCCAGGCCTAATAAAGACCAGAGTGTATTAACTTAAGTGTTGCTGCTCTGGCACTTTGTAGCCGTTTGGTTTATTGACTCAGCAGAGGAAAACCAGGGTAAGAAAATAGGATAAATTTGTCCAATTACTGTACCTCCAACTTGGTCCCTGGTAAATACATGTGTACGCTGAGTTGAGCTCATAAAATAAGTACTCACTGCAGGGTTTTGAGGAGTAAACACTCCCATGTCCCATGACCGTATCTGCAGTAATGTTATTTGACTATTGATAAGGCGTTTTATATCTATCTGTCTATATATATATATATAACCATGTTTGTCTAAAAATTCATCATCATTAAAGCTGCTTTTGCAGAGATACTAGCCTTTCAGCTCATTTTGGAGATATTACGACTCATAACTTTACTTTTTGTACAAGAAGCTGTCTTACTTTACATTGACAGCAAATCTGTGTACTCAGTTAGGTAGCGGACTCACCACACATGAGCAGAACAACAAATGCACCTCATTGGACTGCCTACTATTCGGTATCGGCAGGTTGCTTGCCAAAACTTTGTAAAAATTCAAATGTATTTGAACTTGATTTTTTAAAAATACGTGACAGCCATAGTGCATTACCATGTGTCTTACTGGGGATTTCCACCGGGTACGTAAGTGCCGCGGAATGGCTGCACTGCGGTTTTGCTCCGTTCTCCTCCGGGCGTCAATCCCCACCGGTGACGGCAACGCAGCAAGATCACGAGATCACGCGATAAATTATGTATCGCGTGATACAAACAGCTTACTTTGCTTCTCCGACGTGGGAGAGATTATAAAAAGGATCTGTTGTGTCATAAATTATTGTGTGTTGTTCCACTTCAACAATTAGTCTCTCGTCATGTTGAGACCCTTTGATCGATTGACTGCTGCCCTGTCGGTCATGACGTAATGTTGATGTGAAGTGTTCCTGCTCCAAGCCAACAAACAATGGGACAACATGAAACCGGTGGCTGGAATGTTTATTGCATTGCAAACGTACAAAACTGGGAACACCTCATAAAAAACATTGTTCCATAGTGCTACTAGCCAAAAATGCAGTCACTACCTGTGCCCGTCACTGCTAGTGATGTGCGTCACTATATTGATTTTCATCAAATAATAATTAATAAAATCTGGCACTTTATTGCTGTGAAAACACTGATGCACACACATTGCTGTACAGTGAACAGTTTGCTTTTAAAGACGTTGGGATGCTCTTTTGGGAAATTAACTTTATGGGGTGCGAAGCGCAGACTCGTAAAACATCTCGTCTCGTCGCTCCTCAAACAGTCCGCCTCCCTTCTTCCCTTCAGCCTGTCTGACGGCCAGAAAGCAGAAAAATAACAAAGGCGTGGGCCAACATGTGTCTGCTTCAGAAATACTACTGTTTACCACCTCCAACACCGGGAATGGACCATGAATCAACTGAATGTACGTGTGGTGCTGGAGCGTGATGTAAACAGTCATTCAGAGGGCAGGCAGGCCAGACGGAGCCACTAAAACAAACAGCGCTGGAAAGACTGACAGCTACTGTGTTGGGCTGAGAAGTCATGCTTTTTTTTTTAACAGTCTTAGGTGATGAAAGGTGATGAACATAATTGTGGTTCTTCCTATTAATCAAACAAGTCACAAACTATAATCTATGTGAGCTGACGTCTTCCTGAACAAAAACATCTTCTTCGTCATGTTTTTTATCCTTCGCTGTAGTGACAACACATTTCACTTTACCTCCATGCTCCCTTGAGTTTTCTTTTTCTTTCTCCAGCAGTCGGCGAACAGCTGGTGAACATAGATGACTATATTTAGCTATTATCTTAAAGAGTCGGCGATAAAACAACAAAAAGAAAATTCATCATCCACAGGAATTCCTATGTTTCTCCGTGTCTGCTTACATCAGTCTTAGCATAAACTTCTTTACCCAGTGGAGACGAATGGATGATTAAGCCATCCTTTCCTTTGATTAGGTTAAGTAAATCACAGAAAACAATGAATCTGATTAAAAGAGAATTGATTAAATCCTAACGATAGTTTTGGTCTTTTGACCGTCTGCAATCGTCTCACTGAATTCTTCATTCGGCTTGAACTTCAAGGTCTTAAAAGTACTCTCATTGAAATAACTCCAGCATCTTTCACACTGATAATCAGGTTAGGCTTTTTGCCCATTTGCTGAGTAGTACTGATTGCCTTCATGTATTCATCAAAGTTCTCGTTGCAATTGGAGTCCAATTTCCAACAAACTGCCCAACCGTGGTGGTAAAGATAAAGCTCAGTCTGCAACACAAATATCATTGACACAAACTTTACCAATGCCAACACTGACAGTGTGTCTTCCAATCTTTACATTTGATCTGACTTACAGTGGAGAAAAACACTCTCTGCCAAATAGAGAATCTTTTGGTGTAGTGTTTGCTTAATGTTCGGGGACTCCAGATTGGCATCTATCGATGAACAAGTTTAAAAGTACACTCCCGAAATCTGTCCCAGTGATCAAACATGATCCAAGATGGCTGAGCTGAGGGGACATCTTGGACATGTCGGACTAATGTTGGAGTAGATTTTGGCTTCCTCATCATTCCAGTAGTGTAGGAGATATTTTCAATTATATTGTACGAACAATGTCTAATTCCTATTAATGTACTGCAGTCTACAATGAACATGATAACAGCACAACTTTGAAATAGGCTTCCTGCTGAAAGATGGGCCAGCCAACTCTTTACACTCAAATTGCTGTTTCAGCGATCATGCTGCTTCCAAAATCAACTTCCTGTGATGCCTGCTGGAGGAAATGAAAGCCCTGGAAAGTAATTAAATAACATCCATCAGGCTTTCTGTGCATAGCTTCTCGCTCGACACCGCTTTGCAATTAACAGGATGCAGAGGGACGAGGACAGTCACTCATCCTGCTGCTCGGGTTTTCCAGTCACATCTTTGGCCTTTGACAGCTGAGAGGACCCACAGCTGTGAATCTGGCTGGCTGTTTGACTCCCCTGATTAAACTGAGTGCCCGACCTGGTGAGCAGCCATACGGTATGACTCATCGAACGCATTATGCCGAGGCACAAGTGCTCTAATCAGCGAG
Organism: Protonibea diacanthus; assembly: GCA_028641955.1. Classification (NCBI taxonomy): domain Eukaryota; kingdom Metazoa; phylum Chordata; class Actinopteri; family Sciaenidae; genus Protonibea; species Protonibea diacanthus. The sequence goes on along the minus strand of CM053997.1, from coordinate 2,525,564 downwards.
TCAATGGCAGATTTTAGTCTTTTAGATAAGAGATATGAAAAGGTTTACAAGTGGCTTTCAGTGGCTTGAAGCGATGAGGTGTGTCTGCTGTGCAGAACGTTAAGTAACTTTTATGTACTTGAGGGTGTTACGTAAGACTTTAAGGCATCATTTAAACAAAAAATGTTCTTATTTGTTCAGTTTGTTTTGAGCTCAGACTCAGCGCTCATGGCATCCGGCTGCCGTGTGGGTGAAAAGTCACGTAGGCCTTGGCAGTAGTACGACCAGGCCCAGGTGTGTAAATTAGGAACCCCCCACCTCCAACTAAAAGTCGTTTGTTGCTGTGTGATGTGTGTATTTTTATTTTTTTGGTTCAGGTTGGGATGGAAAGAAATGTGTTGGGATTAGCAAAGACTGGAACCTGCTGAAGTGAGACACAGGAGTTTTAGGTTTTTGCTTCTGTACACAGAGTGTCCACAGAGTTTTATTGAAGCTGCTTGTGACACATGGAAGAAACATTCTGGAGATAAACTTGAGGTGTTTTTGAGCCTTGGATGACGTTTGTGTTTGTTGTGTGAGAAAGACATAGTGGTTTTAAATAACCCTAATTCCTTCTTTTGGTTTTATATTGAAGCAGTCAGCGAACAGTGTCTTAACCCAATGGAGATGAATGGATGATTAAGCCATCCTTTCCTTTGGTCAGGTTAAGTAAATATATCACAGAAACAATGAATCTGATTAAGAGAGAACTGATTAAATCCTAACAAATTAGTTGTATGAATACTGACTGCTCTGAATGCTTTAATGTAGTGCAGATCAGGTTATCAGCTGTATCAGCTGTCTCTGTTCCTTCATATAACAACGCAGTCATCCAAATGATTGCAGGTGGGGGCGATCAGCCTGTTAAGCGTGTTAATTTGGCCTTAAATATGAGCACTAAACTGAGCAATTAGCATTGGGTAATTGCAGTTTTTCTGGTAGCTCAGACATATGAGGTAAATCTGCAGTTTTATGTACAAACACAGGTGTAAATAAGTAATTAAGACAACAAATCAAAACACAGGAGCCGATCAAAGAAATCACAGGGGGCAGAAATTGAAATCATTTCGCACCTAGGTGGGTTGTTCTTGTTACAAATCATTTCTTCATCAAGTAAATGTCTAAAACGTACCTCCCATTCTGATTATGATCAAAGTTATTGTTATTAATATCAGTTTTCATGCGTGTAAGCTGCTAGTTTAAAGTTTATTTTAGCCATGCGAGTGCACTTTTCCAGAATAAAATTGATGATAAACGATTGGATGGATGGCCATGAAAGTTGTTAAAGATATTCACGGTCTTAAGTCCAAATGATTTTCACTGGTGCCACCATGAGGATGACATCCTCGACAACAACTAAATTTTTGTACAGAAATTTGTGTACAGACTCTCCAGTGCCACCATGTGGCTATTTGGTCATGAACCAAAGTGCTGAGCACACCAAATAGCTGCTGAACTAATGACATTCCCATCAGCCAGCTGTACTTTGTGTTGTGTGGTAATTAGCACACTTTAGCATGTTTTACAGAGCCACTATGATGGCAGGACTCTTCATGCAAGTGAGATATAAAGCGTGTTATTTTCCCGGGTGCTGTGAGTTGATGCCCAACGCTCCAGTGAATCTGGCATCAGTCAATTTGAGTGTGTGACCCTGTGCATGTGTGTGTTCCAAAAGGTGCCAGCTGGATGGGTTAATACAAAGAAGTAATTTCACGTTCAATGTGATTAATAAAGTTCCTAAAATTAGAAAATAATAATAAAAAATAAATAAAAATAAGTGACCACTTTGTTATTTGTGCAAATTTGATCAATGGACTGTTTGTGTGTGTCTGTTAATCCGTCCCAAACAGCAAGTGCAATGCACCATCTGTGCAGATATTAGCTCTAAGATAGCAAGCAACTGACTGAACATAGTTACCAGTCACAACAGTGTCTCCAGAGTCTCCTTTTAATGTTTGTCTTTACATTTATGGAGTAAGGTTACTGGAATCTTTCCCATTATTTTATATGTAATCATGATGCATCTAAAATTAACTATCTGTTCTGTCTAACTAATTACTAGAGACAGGTATGACCCATGAACAAACATTTTTTAACTTTCACCTACAACAATAGTTAAGGAGTCCATGGAGGTCTAAGGAGCAGGGTGACAGGTTAGTGCAGCCTAACAGCTTTGAGGCTTCAGTGAACTGTCTGAGAACGTGAATTTCCTCGGCATGCCCGCTCTCTGCTCAACTTTCTCCATCCTCCTCCACATCCTCCTCTCTTCAACGTATTATCTGCTCAACGGAACAGAGTGTCTCTGCTATTCACCTCATTCATTTGAGGTCTCTGAAGGCCATCTTTTCGTTTCGGTGTCCAAACCTCCCACCAATGTTTCTTTTTACCTATCGACAGCACACACAGGTTTAGCTAAAGAAAGGATCTATTTCTGACAATGTTCTGTGCCTTGAATCACTATAAATATCTAGAAATGAATCACACAGATGTGGTGGACGCATAAAGGGAAACAATTGTGTCACAGGAAGGTGGGTTTCCTGTAGTGGGCGTGCTTATTTCTACCGTTGAATTATTTTTAGAGCACACCTCCTCTCTGCTGCCTCCACATATTGTCCGGGCTCCATCCACATACTCTGCCGCTGTCCTCGGCCAGCATGTGAGTCATCACTGGTTATTTCCCTCCGTGATTTTAACAAGCGTACTCTCTAGAGATTAGCAGAGCTTTTAAAATTTTTAAAAGTATTTTCTTTTTTGCCGGCACGTTATCAGCCGAGGTTGAGGTTAATGTTTAATATTCAGAGCCTCTTTCAGCAACATTTGATTTATTCAACACTGTTTCCTCCCACCTCAAAACATTCTTTTCTACAGATCCATTATGTAACACTTTCCTGTTAATTCAATCTCCAAAACTAATTTAAAGATTAACTCTGCATACATGCATCCATGTCTTCTGGAAGGCATTGGAGGATTAAGGCTGTTCTGGTTCTCTCAGACAGCCTTTTGGTATTGAGTGAGGCACATCAGTCAAGGATCAGTCAAGACTGTGTGTTCAGGGGTTACATTCTAGCTTTGGAACCTGCATGTTACTGTAAGTACACAAGTACACTTTGGGCATGTGGTGGCTACGAAGGAAGCCACAAGAGATGTGATGGTGTTTTCTTCTACAATGCTTCAGAGATTCGTGATAGTAAAGAAGGTATTAAGAAACTTTCTGCTATACACATCTAGCAAAGACACCTCAACTACAACCCTTCTGATCAATAGATGTAGTCGAAAGAATGTAAAGATCGGAGTGCAGTAAGTAGTCAGCAGAATAGACAAGCAAAATAGAAGTTACCTGAATGGAACTCCAGTAATTACAAGAAGCTAGTTTGTAGCCAACATTACAAAGAAAATGAAAGAATATGAACTCAGGTACTGTACAATACATCTGTGGACTGTTTCGGGTGCTGCTATCAATAGATGAAGTCCAACCATGAACCTTCAAAGGTAACCCCATGTGTTAGGTCTAAACTTAGCTTTAGAAGAGACCTTGAGACGAATGGATGGGCCAACAGAACATGTGTTTCTTACAGATTTAATTCCTTTATACAGTCAACCTTGATTTCTTTTAACCATGACCAATCTTTTTATAACCTTCTTTCAAACCATAGCGGTGGCAGATCACAAAACAGTAACATGAATCATTTTTGTCATGGTCATATGCGTTTTGAAAGGCAATGACAGACCAACTATTATGTCCTTAAGTTTGGATCCCTTCTTCTTTATTTTAAGTAGTGAGTAAGACTGTGTACCTTTATCTGCACTTTCAATCTGGCCTTTGTTTTTCCTGCTAACAAAACTTGTGACTTCAGATCAGATACAATTTTAACCGTAGAAAATGTGATTTTCTAAGCCAATACTTCAAATTATTCTGCCTCTAAGAATACAAGTACGACAAAAATGTTCCTGGTGATGGTGTAAAAGCTTTCTTTCAAACTCTAAAGTGCTGACTGTAGCTGCGGACAGGGCCATTGTATAAAAGCTATAATACTCAAGTTGGCAGTCTTCATGGTGAAAATAGGAACTGAAATTTCTCCCAGCTGCTCTTCACACACAGTGCTCTACCTTTCTGTCTGTAATCACAGTGACGATCGCCTCTGTAAGGTGTGGCTGCCCTCATCTGCCTCACACATAGCTCTTGATGAATAGCGCAGTGGTGCTATTGTTAGATACTAAATTAAAGGGATGAATGCGGTGTTAGAGACCTCACGCCCTTCCTGTTCTAAACCCACAACTGCAAGCTTCTGTCCTTTTGCATCTTCAGTGATGTGAAATCAAAGCCTCTCTGGTGTCCTATTTTACAGAGCCACAGGGCCCTGAGGAGAAGGACTACCCCTCTCTCTGCCATTGTGTGTTCATGGAGCTCGTCCAAAGTGGAGCGGAGGGGGAGTTCGTCTGACCTTTACTATCATTCAAAGTGAACTTGATACATACGGTGACTTGTTGTGTTCAAACAAAGAGACATCCATCTTCATAGTGTGAAGGCAAAGTGCATTCAGCCAGAGGTGTGTTGAAAAGCTGAAGCATTATATAAGGCAGACTAATGCTTCTCAGAGGGTGGACAAAAAAACAAAAAAAAAACTTGTAAACAACTTTCAGCTTGAAGTGGGTGAGTCAGAAATGCAAGAACTAAATGAGTGATGATTTTCAGGCGTTCTCTCGGTCTCTGTCTGGTTTTTAGCAGAGTTTCTGGGGACATCTGGAACAGATGTAAATATATTATTCACGATCTTTTTTTTTTTTTTTTTTGGCTCGCTTCACCTCCTCCTGTGTGGGTTCGTTACTATGAGTCACGTCTTTCACGTTACACAGAGTGTGAAATATAATTATTGAATTTAATCATACGTGTATGTTTTAATGTAGCAGGGAGTCGGAACTCTTATAACAGGGCTCTGTTAATAGTGTACCAATCTGTCAACACAATGCAAAGATTATCTTTGTGACTTACCAACATCACCGGCCTAATTACACCGCTCATGATTGCAGCAAAGATTTAATGGCTCCAGAGAATAAAATGCTGTGCCTGATGGTTTAATTGCAGTTTGATTCATTATGAGAACTTGACTTGAGGCGGCAAAACGAATCTAGCTGCCAAAATGCCATCTTGTGACGCAGGGAATGTGTTCACTGCACAACAAATTGAAATGGTAGGCTGTGTGCCAGCCGCAGACTGGAGGGCTGCTTGCTCTGATATTAAGAGAAGTGTATTCATTTTCATCGCTGCTGTTGTTCTGGGCAACACTGGCTGATGATTATGAGTCTTTGAAGTCTTAGAAAGGAATTTTGCTTGTCTGGTATGTTGACATAATGCGAGTGGTAATTCATTTGGTCTACTTCGGACAGGTTGACACATCTAAATAATCCAAATACTGAAAGTGGGGGATTTAGAGGCACTCATATAAACCCTCTCAGTGCTCAAAGGTTGTTCATTTAACACGTAATCTACCTGCTGTTTATGAAAATATGCCTGATTATTAATTAGCCCATAGATAATGACTAATTAGGCATGGCTGAAAATGGAAAGCTGATCCATTATTCTCAGAACAGCAGTTGAGCTGATTATGCTCCACATCTCATTAATTTAAATGCTGTATGGTAACCAGGAATCTGCACACCTCAGTAACTAATGAGTTTACGTGCATGGAGAAATACAGCGATGACTCACTGATTATTGGCCAGATGATGTGGACAACAAGAGAGATGATGACATATCTTGAAGTCTTACTGGTTTGGTATTTTGGGAAAACATAACATTCGCCAAGAATGCATGTCACAATGCATATCTTTTATTTACTGATCAGTGTGAAGCTTAGCAGCATGGAAGGCTATATCTCACAATATAGACTGGAGGAGCAGGGTTCGATCCCCGGCTCCTCCAGTCTGCATGTGTCAAGTGCAAGTGTCCTTGGGCAAGATACTGAACCCCAAACTGCTATCAGTGCCATCAGTGAATGAATGTGTGTGAATGGGTGAATGAGATATGTAATGTAAAAGCGCTTTGAGTGGTCAGAAGACTAGAAAGGTGTTACATAAGTACAGTCCATTTACCATTTCCACCTGACTCATTCTGATCTCATAAAGGCTATTATGCACTTGAAGGCTATATGTACTGTGCTAAAACACTGAGGTAAACTGCAGGTGTTGGTGATTCACATAGACTGCCACTGTTTCTCCTTCATGCTACGAAGGTGATGGTGAAATGAGGGGGCTGCAATCAGCAACCACACTGCTAGATGTCACCTGATCCTACACACTAACTAAATGCATAAGGGATAACATTGGCTCTACACAGATACTCTCATGAATATGACTTTTAATCTCTGCAAATGTAACACTGTAAGTTATATTTCTCTGCTTTCATGAGCTCTTGGTTACTACTACTACTACTACTACTGTTACTAGATAAACACACTGTTTAAGCCGTTCCTTACACTTAGACTTTTGCTTTTGAATCTTGGCTCTGGATGAGGCTGAAAAAAGCTTTTCTAGAATTACCGCTGCAAAGCTTTGATTGGATAATCACCATTCAGGAAAGGGAGTAAGCGAACGCTCAGTTCAGTCAAAATGCACCGAATGCTGCTACCAAAACGTTAGCCTAAAAGAAGTGCTCAGAGTTTGTTTTTGTCAGAGCTTTGTCTGCTGCATCTCACCGCTCAAGACCACCATTTTCCTTGAAAGCTGAATTCCCCTGGACGCCGGCTCACACAGAATGAAATATTTGTTCCCAATTCGTCCAGACGGTGACTCCATCACTCATGGGAGATGACATGTTTACTGTTGCCTTGTGTGTTATTGTTACTCCGCTGGACTTCCCACATCCCTTCTTATAGTGTATTGGTTAAATTCTAGAATAAATATGAGTGGAGACTGATTGGCAAACTGTAATCTGATCTGGACAGAGGCTGAGATGATAAGATGTCTGACTTGATCTCATTTATATTTGGCAGTAGACAGAGATTGAATATTTCCCTTGGCACCATAGGGACTCCCAGAAGTCCTGTTTCCGCAGACATACAGTATCACATACATTTCATTGCAGTGAGAAACCCTGTGTATGTCTATCCAGCAGTTCCAGAGAGTCTTGGTGTTGGTGCTTTGGGATGCAGACATGCCCCAGAGAGAGAGACTGGTGGTGAAAGGAACTCTGGGAAAGCTCTGAGTCTGGGAACAGTGGGCTGACCTACTGTTCAGGAAGTGGTTTGGGTGCTTTTGTAGCTAATTTGTTTGTCTGTTTCTAGCATCACTTTACTGTGCATGTGAAGAAACACTTCCACATGCAAATATTTACACAGGAGAAAAATGCAGCTATATCATTCAGACATGGGCGAAGATGTAAAACTGTGTTTCTATGTGCTTTATCTAGCACGAAATAACAAAAAATATTTAAAAAAACAGATTCGTCCGAGCCACATTAATAAAAGTTAAATAAATCTGTGTGAACAGAAACAGAAATCCTGTTTTTCATCCTTCTTTGTCAGCTGCTGCACTCTGTTAACAACTTTTTCCTTTTTCCTTCACGTTGATACAGTGCAAGAGATTTAGTCCAGTAGCAAACTGTGTAAATGCTGGAGCTGTACAGACGTTTAGAATCAAAGCTCGAAGCTGGCTCTGCGAAGCCACGGGACTAAAATGTTGTCCTCATTTTCTCAGTTTCCAGCTGCAGTGGATTTGCAGGAAATCAGAAATCAATAATCAGTGCACAAAGTGGTGCAGAGAGTTGGATCTATAAGGCTGTTCTTAACATCTCCGCTAATAAGGGGTGAGGGTATTGATTAGGGACGAGGGCCTGCTATAAAAATAGTAATTTAATAGTTGTTTAAGCTAGTAATAAGTCTTACAAACTCAAACTACTTCACATAATTGACAAAAATGTCAATTGTGTTTTGCAGTGTGAAGAATAAAATAGATTTATTCTAGAAGATTCCTGTTAACATCATATTTCAACAATTTAAGTCCTTTACAAGCATTTGGAGCCATGTTGTGTGTAAGCTGTGGCATCTTTGTCAACTTAACGCAGCAGCATGTCTACACATCTTCTGACAGAAATGCAATAAAAGCCCAGAAACAGCTAGTCTGGTTAATGATTCACCTCTATTCTATTCACGTAAAACATGAGAAAAACAGCAGAGCCGCACGAACACAAGCAAACGCCGTAATCAGTCTGAATTCTGTGTTCAACTGAGAGGAACTTTTCTTGATTATTTTGATGAGGTCTCGCAGGAGCTCTTATGACACTGATGAATTATTCACATTCTCAGCTCTCGATGAGCTTAATAGAGTTATTCATTTAGTCTCAGAACATCCAGTTATAAATCATATATAAAAATAAACATGGATCAAACATCAAATGTATGTACGCTGCAATAAACAGGCTTCTCCTTTAATGCTGCCCTAAAAGGCAGAGAGCAGTAACTATAGAGGCCGTGAAGTTCTTTAAATGCTCAGGCTTGTATAACACACATAGACTGCATAAGGCAAGCATTCCATCTTTCTATATGTTATGCACTTTGCTTTAATTTATGCCTTTTTAGGCGGATTTAACTCACAGAATACATAAAACTCCGAGCACTCTGCCTTTGGATAATCTGTGAGGAATGCAAGGAACGCAACTAAACATGTTCTCGTGTGTCTCTGTTTCGCCACTATTACTAAACCACGATGAGTATTTATATTTAAATCAATATACACATTTTCGTTGCCATATGTTTATAAGAATAGTTATTAAATATGTCATTTAAAAGGTGGCTTAGCCTCACCAAATCACATGAATTCCACTCGAGTCAAAAGCTATGGAGAGAACTGTAACAAGCTGCGTTAGCTTTAGCAGGAGCTTAGCTCATTTTTTTATTCCACATCATGACTGGATTTAGTTACTCTCACTTAATTATGTGGAATAATGAAGTGATTCACCAAGATGTTAGTTCATCAACATCTGTATTTGTGTATAAATGAAAAACATATGTACGCTCTTAAATATTTGGTCTCTTGCCTTTGTGGTGCACAGAACTTTTTTTCTTGTTGCTGTCTGATTTTTCAGTCAGACAGTCTTTCCCTTCCAGTCTTATCAGCGCAGCTGGCCTGTATGACATGAACTGACATGACACGAGCACAATAGGTACAAAACTTGACTGCAGCTGCACAGCACTGGGAGAGCAGTAAAGAGGTGTTTTTGTGGCCGAAGGGAACCAAAGAGCCGTGGGTGTCTGTCTGATGGCCGCGGGGAATCAATAGAGGCTGTTCAATGAGTAACACAGTGCCGGCTCAGGACAGGGCCATGGGCGCCGCTAATTGCTCTTGCTTTGTTTGCAATTAGTCCAGCATTCTGCTGCTAATGTGATTAGGTCACTTTGGCCAAATCGGGCTTTTGGCAAACACCTCCCATGGATGATGTGTCTGAGTGGATGGACGGAGGAGTGTCGAGTGTTCAGATTTACGTCAGAGTGGCACTGTAAAGTCTGGACTGGAGAATTCGATCAAATCCAATCAGCTTTTTCAGTTGCAGCATTTGGTTGAAAATAATGTTGTGGGAAAAGCAGCTTGCAGCTGGAGAATGTGAGAAACACAACAGCCCATCTGTAGTGACACGTTATTGATTCTGTCAGCATGCCAGATATTATATGACACCAGCTCCTGCTAACATGGTGGGGGATTTCTGGAGGCCAAGATTTTAACCACTGCACAGTAATTCTGTTTTTTTGATAAAGATGCCATATTGTGCTATGTCTGCGCAGACAAGGTGAAAACCATTTTAAAATGTGTTTTTCTGTCAGTTGTCAGGTGATGAAATCTATCCTTTATGCATGGTGTCATTGCCGCATGAGACCTGTCAGTAAGCTGGCAAAGTATCTACCCTCAGCTCCTTTGCCAATACTGTATTGACACCTGCTGTCTGAACAGTAAGCTCTGTCAACACACATGCAGGATGCCAAGCTGCAGCCAAATCAGACATTATTTAAGACGCCACCAAGCACAACACACTGATATTCTCATGGAAGTGTACAACTTTCGAAAGAAGAGAAACAGCAAAACATTCTTCCTTTTACAAATTCATAGTGTTGCTGCTGCCGCCTTAACTCGGTCTAGTATGACCAGTAGCTTATGGTGGCTAACGCTAGCTAAAACGAGCAAACTTAAAGCTGCTATTATCAATATTTTTGTTAACAAAAATAGTGATAATAGCAGACTTTATATATCTTTTATACTTCTGCAGCTGTGCTACTTATGTCAACATGTGCCATCATCCCATCACACTTTGAATAGACAGCCAGAAACACTAGCCTTGCCTGGGGATTCCCAACCCTGCAGCTTTCAAAACAAACTTTCCAAGTGAGACATTTGTGTCAGGGATACAGGTGTTCAGGGTGTTTGGTGCATTTTTGTGACTTGGTCGCTTGAGGTCGGAGCATTGGGTTTTATATCTTTTCATGAAGTAAATGATGATGCATGCACATCAAATTATGGCACAAACAAGTCTAAAATGTCACCACTTAAGCAAACATCATGACTAAACTGGAGGTACATGTTTTTCCCCTCCTATCACCTGACAGGCTTTAGTTCTGTCAGGTGATACCGCTGAGGTTCTGGTGTCTTTGTAACTTAGTCTTTGTAACTTAGTTACAAAGACACCAGAACCTCAGCGGTTTTTGTGATGATAGCAGTGTTGCTACACTTGTCGAATGAAAGAATTGCCATATATAAACATGCAAGTGAAATCAAATAAAGTTGTCCATGTTAAAGCACATCAACAGACATTATACACATTATAAAACAAATGAAATACCCTCTCAGACCACATGCAGAATTAAAGCGCATTCAGACAGGATGCAGCGCTGTGGAGGAACGCCACAGGGTTGTGTGGCGGTAAGGGGTGAGGAGGGCCGAGAGGGGCTGCTGTGTCAGTTTGTGCTGGACGTAACGGCTGTGAAACAATCAGGACATAACTTTTTATTTAGCCGATTAACTGACTTTATTGAGGCTGGCGCTCGCTCACTCTCATTCACTGTCTATCCACTGTCCCCCTCCGTCTCTCTGTCTCAAACCATCAGACCAAATCAAATTAATCTTTGTGTCTCTGTTTTGAGTCAGATTTCAGAGCTGGGTACATGAAACAAACAAAGCCAGAAAACAGCAGGTAGAGTATCAGCGTGACGTCAGGCTACGGTTTTCTGAAAGCTGGATCCAGCTCAGCTTCTGCCATAGGTCGCCGCGTTTTTTGGCAGTGACCCACACTCAAATGAATGGAAGTGCTGGATCCTGTCTGAATGCATCCATGTTAGTTCTCTTACCCATAATGCCTCAGTTATGCTTTTAACTAAACTCTGGTCTTTTGACTGGTTACACTGCATTAAAAAAATGACACCTTCCATAAAGCAATATTTTATGGCGTTACGTTTGGATACATTTTTATCCATGTCACCTTTTTATTACTCTTTATAACTCAACTTACCATTGATTTATAACAGGAGCATTAAATGAACACCGCAATGAATGAAGCCTGCCTGTCTCCGGGACAGTCACAGTGTGCTACAGTAAATCTGACATGACGCAACGTCAGGTTCGATTAAACTGAAAAAAAGGCCAACAACAACAAAAGGTCTCCACAGCAGTATGTATGTAAGGCCATGACAGGTGCAAAGAGGCTGCTCTTCTTTTTTAGCAGCACTGTTATCAGCTTTCCTCTCATCGCACACAGGCAGTGAATCGCCTGCCTTTGTTAGTCGGGTGATACAGTGCACATTATTCCCTCTGCAAACCTTTAGTGAATCTGGGCCACAATGTCCATATTGACGCAAGATAACAAAGGCTCCTCTCTTCCATGTGTACATTTCTTCTAGTGGCAGTGAAAAGCAGGAGATACAGTTACCTCTAATGAGGAAAGGAGTTCACACCCCATTGGTTGTTCTGTCTACCTGGAATCCAGGCCACTATAAGAGAAACACCATGAAATAACCTCAGTGGGAGATTCAGTGGGAGTAAATGTGCCTGGAGAAGAAACGTGCGCGTCTGTCTGCCTTCTCGACAGCATGACAAATCATCTGCTGCCGTTCTGCTTTCAGTTTATTCAGGGTGTAATTGAAAGTTGCATGACACTCTCTTCCTTTGCCTGAAAACACATTAAGTTTGTTTAAAAAGAAAGGAGTATGTATGTGGTGTACTGAGGAACAAAACAGGGTTACAACAACAACAAGCTAAGGACCTGTACGTGAAAAGACCTGCCTGTGTCTCTGCACATGTTGTATGGAGTCTATTCACTGGGCTCATGCTAATGAACAGAGGAACTGATGTGATGTTGTGAAGTAAAAGAAACGTTTTAGCTAATAAAAAGAGAGAAAGGTGAAGCTTTCTACGGCTCCTCTGTATGTGCAACAAATCGAGACATTTGAGACCTCGACTCTCAATCATCAAACACTGCCCTGAAGGCAGGACTTGAGTTCTTTAGGCGCGTAATGAAACGTGGCAGTGACAGTCGGGCCGACATAATAGGTTTTCTTCCCCTTCCTTGTCGTGGCTAATTATGAGCAGAAAAACAAGCCCGGCTAAGATGGATGCTTTTATTTGTCCTCAGTACAAAGGCAAGCTGTTTGAATAGTGCCTTTACTACATGAGGGCACAGATACACGCCTGGACTCAAGTGGACCACTCAGGCCCATTGGGAGTCACTCAGGCACATGACAGCTGCTGCAAAGAAACAGACTGAAAGTGAACACTTGCTTGTTGCTGTGTGTGTGTTAGCAAACAACTGAAAAAAAAAAACCCAAAAATATAGTTCCTGTAGAAGTCTGCAAATCTGCAAAAGTGTTTATTCATTTAAGGTCTGAAAAGTGTGCACAAAATAAAGAAAGGAGGGGAAAATGATCTTCTTCTTTGGCGCAATGTCCCATTTGCCTTTTGACATGTTAAAATTGTGAGGCTGTGTAACTTTTAAATGACAAAATTGCTAATGCTTGCTTGAATTCATGAGAAATTAAACAAAAACTTGATACACTCAGGATTTTGCTGCTGTGGCCTCACTTGGTCTGGTATGACTAGTAGCTTAAAGGGGCAGTATGCCTCATCAGGACTGCTTATCTACCATGGCTCTGTCCAAAGTTAAAAAATCTGCAGAAGTAACCTGCCAGAGCCTGATGGGAAATCTGGGAAACTGTCACTGGAAACAGCGTCACTATTCCTCCATGTTTATAACATAACTTACTGTCTCTGGGAGATGCAGGAATAAATAGCTTCATATGCATATGAAGCCTTGTAGGTATGTTTTTATATTAGGTCCTTGATCCTGTTGGGAGAAGATTTTCACTCTCCTCTGGGACTACGAGCCTCAGTGGTATAATGTCTACACCCATTAACCCAACTAAAAGGAGAAAAGCTGCAGTGTTCAGATAAACGCCTGTGAAACTGAAGCATGTACCTCCTGCAGTGACTTCCTGCGGGGTGAATGGAGAGTGACGCTTGGTGTCTTAATTGGATCTGTGGTGCTCAGTTGTTGAAGTGATGATGACATTATAACAGGCAGCAGAGAAGGGTTTGTGAAGCCCTGTTGATAAGACAAATCAAAAAGACGACTGGCTCTTAGCTTCTGGATGAAACAGGTCAGGTGCTGCCAGGAACAGCAGCTAAGTACACATTTCTTATCACAGTTATGAATCACACTCCTGCGGTCCACATATAGTCCTATATAATCTACATTTTATTTTTGTGTTTAGAGGTGCTATCACTCTGACAAACAGCACACATAATGGTTTGTAGCTCGGCTTAATACACAGGTAATGGCCTCCTGATTCTGTCTGTATGAAGGAGATCAACATTTCCATGTGGCTGATTACTTGTTGATGGTAAACCATTAAGAGAGTGAGTCACAGGCCTGCTGGGGATGTTGCTGTTTTACTTCTAATGAAACCTGATGCTGTAAAGAGCAGGATAACTATCCCATATAAGAGAAGAAGCTAAGGATGAACTCGAGCAGACGTTTCATCCTGAAGGCTGTTTGAAGTCTCTTCTATTAGCATTTAGATGAAAAGTGTATTAAGTGGTCTGGATCTTCATGGTTGTCCACAGCTGATTAGCTATTGAAGTAGACATGTTGTCGGTGTATGTGCACATTAGGACAGTAGGCTGATGATAATCAGGGTTGTTATTAACTGATGATTGTCTACTTCAAGTTTACTTTATCTGTAGTGAAATCCACACTCAAGGCACAGACAATATGCACTGTAACAAAATCATTCTAATTAAATTTTATTAAAATGTCCAGTGTGTCAGATTTACGAGGCTCTTCTTCCAGAATATGAAGAAAGGAAATATAATATGCATAACTATGTTTTCAGTAGTAGGCGAGGGGGTTGCAGCTACACTGCTAGATGCCACATGATGATCCCTTAACCTTTAACTAGCCAGCTATGTTTTTCTTGTGCTGTTTCATATTCTGAGCTTGTTTTCTGTTGCTCTCCTCAGCTTTGGTGGTGAGATTTCTGACCAGACGCTTCATCTGGGAGTACGACCCAACACTCGGTAAGACAACCAGATATTGTCTCTCTTGCTAATATTACTATGACAACCAGTACTACCATTACTAATGCTGCTGTCCCCTTTTTTTCTATGACTACTGCAATGATAACTGCAGCAGTACTACGACTGTTGTAAACCATACTATGTACCACCACTAGTGGTGCTGCTGAAATCAGTAGTCCTACTACCTTATTTGTTAACATTTTTCTATCCTTGTCAGAGTTAAAGTATTGGAAAAAATGTTAAAGAGAGTCCGTTAGGTTAACAGAACAATTTCCAAAGACTTTCCAGACTTTGTATGAACCCTGATTAATCAGGAAAGTTCAGCCTCCCTGTGGTGTATGCCATATGGGCTTCATCCACAACGATACCAAACAGTTTCTCTCTATCAATTCTGGAGTTCAGCATGTTCCTCCATTTGTTGTTCAGTAGCCATGTCTGTGGATGACGAAAACAAAGCGAGCATTGGCTGTTTAAAATATCCCTGTTGCTGTGCACACCAAGCTGCATTACAGTCAAATCAGCTTCCTTGATTGGTCCTCCATTTGTCTGAGTAATCGAAAAATAATGGTCACTATTTTTGCTTCTCCTGACCCATTTCCTCAAGTACCACAGGGGTAAATTGGTAGATGAGGTTCTTACCAATTCTAGTTGAGAGAATACAACATTTATTTCCCATTTGAATAAATGCCTTCAAAGCAGAGTGCTGTTCATGTTCCGGTCAAGTAATGTTCAAGTAATTGATACATTTAGTTGACTTAAAAGCCTTGATAGAAGTGTCTATCGTGTCATCATTGTTGCTATTACTCCAGCTGACAACACTGTGGCGTTGGTCCAACCCTGTGGCACTGATTGGCTAATCGTTGTACCCCCATAGTGCTCATTGGACTGATCTTGCAGTTGAGAAACCACTGTTTCATGTCATGATACCACACCAGAGAACAGATCAACTCGGGCAACATAAAGACATCTAACACCTGTTTAACATCTGTTAAGTCGTGTTTGATGTCAACCAAATGTCAATTGGTGGTTTTAGAAGAAGTTGCGCACTGCAACTTCTTTCTTCACTCTTCACAGCCACGTCCTTAAAGTAAACAAATACAGTGGGGGTATAAAGGTCTGAGACCACACTCAAAATCTCCAATATTTTCAGAGGAACCTGGAAATATTCAGAAAGTTTGGGTGTTCAGAACTAAGTTAAAGTCAAGAAGTCAAATTGTTATTCTCCAAAGAGGGACTTCCTCGGGATCAAATCATGAGGCTTTTCAAGGGGGCAGTGCATGGAACTCTAAGGCACTTTGCAGAAACTGGATCAGTATCCAAAGCACAATCAGGCAGACCAAAATTGGCCACACCATTAGATGATCAATACATGAAGCCTAATTCCATGAGAGAGAGAAAAACAGCTTCATCAGATACAGAATTTGCTAAATAAAGAACGCAAGACTTCAATAAGCAAAAGGACTGTCAAAAGAAGGCTGTCTTGTAGTGTCTCTGAGGGCAATTAGCAGTTTCTAAACTGCATCTCAGGAGGGGAAACAAGGTCAAATGCTTGGGGTGGACTAAGACATGCCAGCATTTCACAGCAGATGACTGGACAAAAGTCCCTTTTACTCATTAATCCAGAGTTGACATTTATGACAGTAACAGAAGAGTGTATGTGAGCAAGAGACAAGCAAGAGGGAGAATGATAGAACAGTGTATCAATCCCACAGAAACACAAAGGTGGGAATATTCAAGTCTGGTGGTCTGATTTGCCTACTCTAGAATTGGACACCTGCACCGAATTGACTAAACCCTGATCAAGGAGAAGTAGTACTCTTATTCACAGACATGCTACAGCCTCTGGTTTGCATCTTTGTGGGGAAGGATTCATACTGCAGCAGGATATTGACCCCAGACACACCTCAAAGCTTTGCAAGAATGACTTGAAGACCAAAGAAGACCAAAGAGTCCTGATGGTCATGGACTTTCCTCCACAGTCCCCTTACCGCTGAACATTTATGGGGTCGCTCTATGGCATCCCAAGAAGCTCTTTGGCACATTGCCAAATCATTCTGTGATAACATGGGTTACAGGTGTTACACAAATGTGTAGAGTCCATGCCAGCTCGAATGCATGCCATCGTTAAAGCAAAATCAGGGACAAGATATGCTGATTCAACTATACTGAAATAGTTAAGCTGATACTATCATTTGTAAAGAAAAAATAGTGTTAGATTTGAAGCAAATACAAATTAGATGTATTGGACTAGTGGTCTCGGACTTTTGGACCCCACTGTTCAAATTTCTATTTTTATTCTTGAGCTTTAGTAACATTTATAACACTTTATAACATCTTAATAAGTGAGCTTTTGATAGAGCAATGCAAGCTGAATTTTCCAAGCTTCTAGCCTTCAGTTTAATACATAATGTACAGATATAAGCAGTATGGATCTTCTCATTCAACTCTCACAAGTTATATCTGTGCTATATCAAAAGGTGGGAAAATAAGGGACAGTATCAGGATGAAATATTAAGAAAATATACTTTATCATATATTTATATATATGACAAATGAAATCATTAATCCTGCAGTGAATTTAATGGGTTTGGGTTATTTCAAAACCAACTGATGCAACCAGGTACAGAGGTGGGTTCTTTTCTGCCCTCATCAGTACATAATATAGACTTGGCCTTTTTATACACTGATGCTGATTGAGGCAATTCCCTAAACTGTAATTACAGGGCACATCGCCTCTAAAAGGTGCTTTTTATTTCCTGGCTGTACTTGGCAGGTCAGAGCCTCTCGATTGCTCATATGGTGCTCTCTCCCTCTCTGTCTCTCTCTCTTTCTCTTTCTCTTCATGTCTGTTTTTGGTGATATGACGTGCAGCAGCACAGCAGAGTGCAATTACCAGCAGTAAGACCACACTGAGGAGCATATTCTTTCTTTTAAATCAGTCACCTGCCATTATGCCCTCTTCACATCACAGCATATGGCTGGGAGATTCAGGCTCAGATGCATTTAGCTGATGGGGTGGCAGCACAGGAACACTCAGAGCATGTTAGAGTATGACTTGTTTTTGTTTGGCATACGTAATTGGAATCATAGGGCTGAAACCAGACACCAGAAATGATCTCTTAGAAATAAAGAAATAGAGAGATTCATTTTCATCACACTAGCTATTTTTGGAATGCAGGATGTGTATCTGCTACATACAACATGTGTGCTGTGTAAACTTCAAGTTGTGTGCACGATATTGTACAAAAAAAACAGAAAGAGTAATAACTGCCTTCTTGGTTACCACAAGAGTTGGCGTCACAACCAAGAAAGCACAGCTTGAGGTACATAATGGGAATAACAGCATGGTTGGAGGGTGTCTGTGACCAATCAGACTACCCAGCTGAAATTACCCATGAAGTGGTCGGAACAATATTATAACCCTATTACGGGCACATCACACAGGTGGGGGGTGTGCGTGCAGAGTGCTGGTCTTAGAAATGCAGGATCACTGCCAGAACGTGGGCTGCACTTCATTTATCCCAGTATGCCCTTCAGTATTTACAGCTCACCGTCATCTGCATTTATTATCCACCTATTTATTTTGATCAAGGTTATAAACAAGCTCAGATGTTCTTTTTTACAAGAGGGAGGAGATGTCCTGGGGCCTGCTGGGAATCGTAGTGCTCGGAGAGCAAGCATCGGCAGTCGTGTGCCATGTCGTGTTTTGTTCTTGTACAACTGAATTACAAATGAACACAATGTCAGCTAATTAGCACATATCCTAGCTTCTCCTGGACTGCTCAGAACCTTATCAGAAATAATGTGGATAATAACATGGATACTGATGCTTTCAAGAAAACACTCTTATGCAATGTATTACACTTCTGTCTAATACACAATTCTGATGGGGCACAAGCAAAACACTAAGGCTGCATTCCAGAAGACCAAATCAGGCGTTGCAGCGAATCAACACAGGGTTGTGTGTCACGGTGGGTTGCGTCTATTTGTGCTGAACGTAACAGCCATGAAACAGCCAGAAAATGATTTTATTTTCACTGATTAACTGGCTTTCTCGATATCTGCGCTCCCTCACTCTCATTTACTGTCTATGTCACTCAACCACAGCCACAGCTCCCTCTTTCTCAAATCATCAG
Source organism: Protonibea diacanthus (assembly GCA_028641955.1). Classification (NCBI taxonomy): domain Eukaryota; kingdom Metazoa; phylum Chordata; class Actinopteri; family Sciaenidae; genus Protonibea; species Protonibea diacanthus. The sequence goes on along the minus strand of CM053997.1, from coordinate 2,506,863 downwards.
ACACGAGCCGGGAGCTGGTACATGAAATAAACAAAGCGAGAACACAACAGGTAGAGTATCAGAGTTTAGTCCATGAATCCACCTAGATAACCTCAGTTTCAGTGACCTTTCACTGTGGAGATGCTTGACCAGTCTGATCATCTGATTGGCGTTTATAGCATGCAGATTGTGTTTCTCCAAACGCTGAAACTGTAAACTGTGTGATTCCAGTGGTCCTTCATTATAGTAAATGATGCAAAATACATGGAAATGTGGATAAGTAATGATTACACTTTGTGACTGACTTTGTATTATTTTGAACTGGTGCTAGCAGATACTGACAGGCTGCACACACTTGTCAGAGTGCCGATTGCCACAATATGGTAATATTCATTTCTGTGCCTACCCACCAGTGCCTCAGTTACTGAATCCAGTTTCCTTTGGTACATAGAAATGAAGTATGAGCTACTTATACTGGCATCACAACTGGTTTCTGGTATAAATTATTTGGAAATAAAGTACTATAAAGCATGTGTAAGAACAAAATGATTTTCTTCTGGCTGTTGGGGCAATTTAGGGTAGCATGCAAGCTGTATCAACAAACCGGATCCTGTTTGGCGTGACACTTTCTCTGTCTAACTTCTGCCAAAACAGCCTCGGGCAGTGAGGGGTTTGAATTATGAGGGATGAATTGCTTGCTGCCAGGAAAATTACTGCTTTTGTTTCTCTCCAAGACCTTTAGATAAGATGGTAGGGTTGGTTAAATCATGCCTTCCCTGCCCCCTGTCAGTTCATTTAGCAACAAATACACAGAGGGGTGGACGTGGACACAACGGGCGCGGTCTGCAGCTGACAGAGTGATAACTCCTGAAATAGGCTGTCCCAGGGGTTGCTCTGTGAGACTCTGGTTCTCCTCCTCACAGATGCTCCTCAAGCCTCCAGCCAAACAGCTATAAATTGCCACTGTACTTCCCGCCTCTGGCTCTCCGTGACATTTCATTCACACACAGGATGCAGTATCCCCCGGAGAGGTGAGTGCACCTGGGACACATTCAGATGGACGTGCAGAGACTGAAGCAAGAAATAAAGTCTTTTCAATGAGAATCTGAACGTCCTTTTGACAGGTTTTTAGTATTATTGCTTGTGAGTTTTGAATCTCATCACTAGCTGTTTGTTTACATCTGGCATCTAACAATCTGAAGGCAAAGGGTCATTAAAAATGTTTTGAATGAATTCAGAGTTCATGGTTCGACAACTCGATTTGAACGAGCATCCTCCTCCTCAAGAAGGAAAAAATAAGTTTTTTTAAATATTGATTTCTTGACTTACTAAGCCTGTAATATTCTCCCTCCATGAAAGAAACAAGCATCAATGAATAGCAGACATGAGTCACAAGCTCAAAGAAATTGTAAGGCTAGATTCACAAAGCCTAAAAGCTTCGAGAGAGTGCTGGCTTCAGCCCTCTGGTCGAGATAACTGCACAATCCTGCAGAATCTCTCTCTTTACAAGAAAGGTTTCAGGGTCTTCAGCGCTTTCTGTGAGGTGTTTACACAGATGGGACTTTTACAAGGGGGGCAATTTAGGCAGATTACTCCTCTGCTGTCCAAGGTGGAATGAAAGGTCACGGTCACAGTTCACACCTGTGTTCCTGTGCCAGGAATAAGAAGCTTTTCACGGCAGTTAGAGGTGAAGCTCAGGTCGTTTTGGGTCATTGCAGGGGTCAGCCGTCACCCAGCAGGATGCAACAACCTGCTGAAAGTGTTTGGCTCCAAAATGCAAGATGATGCTTTAATGAAAAGGAACCAAGCAAAAATGGAAACGTGATGTCCTTTTTAATCAGTCTGTCCTTGTTTTAACCCAAAAAGAAGCTCCGTGCCTTGGGCATGAATATGCTTAACCAGTGGCTTCAGAAAAACATGGACATCTGTGATGTCCATATCACATGTAAGTCTCTGAAGGGACTTTCTTAAAGCCACTTTTAAGACTTGGTTGTGGCTGTTTCAAATTAGTCAGCAGTATTCGCATATAGTAAAGGACAGGCAGGGCAAAGTTTCAACAGGCCATCTGTATCCAGGATCCTCTACAAAATTACAGCGTGGTAACCTATCCAACATCCGTTGTTTATTTAAAGTTCATGTAAAGTATAAATGTGTTCTGAGTTTGTCAGACCAAAGAAGAAAGAGTTATTCACCACCCAGCCAAATTTGAATGATTAAAAATATCGACAACTTTACAAAATTAGGTGTCAAAATCAGGTGAAAATGAATTCTCAGCTCCAGGACTGTGGGGGCGTGTCCACTGAATGCCCCGAAGTCACGCCCAGTTGTGGTAGGTGAACTGAAACATGTCAGATGAGTTCAGAAAATGACATGACTAACTTTGGAACACTGATCAAGATGAATTCATGTCTATCTCTCTGCTCAGGGTGGCCTCAGCGTGTCATCGAGCCACTGTTTGAACCTGTCACTCCACATTTCACTAATATATCATTCAAGTCTTTTCACATGTTTTCAGCAACTATTTTCCAACATATTTCATGTATTTTGAAAAACTTTAAGGTGAATAAATATGAATTTAAACAAATGGAGCATTGTATTCTTTTCAGCAGAGTACTGAAGCCATGCTGACATTTTCTCAGCTATACTGATGCATCATCTGGTCACATTCATGAATCTTACTGAGACTGGTGAAAACCAAGCCACTAGCATTGCTGCTGGAAATGTGTTATTCCGGCAGAATCCTTGTAACTGCTCAAAATCTCAAAAAGGAGCAGAGCAAAAACTGTGTAACCAGAAGGCTAAGTTTTGACCAGCAGGACACTTTTTTCAGGTCAATCAGTCTTGTTTAACAGTAAAGAAGCCCAAGCCTAAGCATCATTCATGCAGGTTTCATGAATTAGTGAATTCAAGATTTGGCATACAAAAGTTGTGCACACTCTTATGTGTGCATCAGTTTTCTGTGTGATCCAATGACTCATTCAAAATTACAGTGGGCGGAATTATATTCACCACTTTTACAGTGATAACTTACTGTCCACACATTTCAAAACTTCACATTGGTTTGAATTTCTAAAAACTCGATCTTTTTGTCTTTTGTGTCTTACAGAGTCAACATATCGTCATCAAGCCAACATTGACGATGAGGTTGTCACCATGGAGATTTTGGACACTGCAGGACAGGTGAGATAAATTATATACAAATATCTTTATGACCATAATCGAATCGGTGTCATTCTCCTGCTTAGGTCCACCAGTGATCCACGTCTTGGAGGATCATTGGAGGTGGTAGAGGCAGTACAGCCAACATGGCGAAGGCCAGAGAAAAACACACGTTTTAAATTGCTGTTTTTTTGTGGCAAATGTATGTCCTATTAGGTTATGTGGTTGAGTACTGATTTATAAAATCTGCTAGTATCTGAACCTTATCCCTGTGAAGTGAATCCGGTGTGACAGGTGTCTGGAGTTTGATATCAAGTGTCACTCAAGTCAGTGTCAGTTGGGACTGCAGACTAGAAGAAGAAGAAGAAGTTTGAAAACACAAAAAAAAATCAGGATGTGGAGTTGCCAGCTTTACCTCTGTAGTCTGCTCCCTGTCTCTGCATGAGGATAGCTGCCTGAGGCTGCATTAGCCTCTATTAGCGTTAACACACCAAAATGTCTAACTGAACTGTCTAAGGCTGACTTGCACTGTGGGTTATGTAGTCAGGTTTTGATAAGGGAGAGGGATGTATGGAATAAAAAAAGACGATATCTCTGGTTCTGGTTCTCTGGTTGAGTCTGACAATGTTAAATTGCAAATCTGTGGAGTAATCTTTTAATGAATTCCGCTAGATTCCTGCTATATGTCAAACATCATAAATATAACACGACATCTTCCAGACGATACATGTACAAAACCAAAAGAAAAACACTATTAAAAACTGTCAATCTGCTTTTAAGTAACATATTTACGTCTGAATTTACAAATAAATTGGAGACATAATAGCAGGAAAAAGAAAAGAAGTGCTGACAGTCTAAATTCTATCCCTGTAAAAGACATCGTTGTCATCTCCCAGACTTTCAAAATAAACTCATTTTCAATATTACTGAAATAATGAAAAATGAATGCACAAACATTTGCAGACGGCTCAATGGACACGAGCGAGCGCTGCAATACTCAGCAGAACAGTCCTGTTATTTTTAAAGCAGTTGAGTGAAACCTTTATCTTTCTTTTTAAAAAAAAGTCAGATGGCTCCATTTGTTTTTTAATATAAATCTACTTGAATGCTCGAGTATCATCTTGCCCTTTCTGGCTTTTCTTTGGGATATTTGATACTTATTTTGGAAAGACGCTTGTTTGAAGTATTGTAGTAGGAGTAGACCTGAGAGTGAATGGCACTTTCAGATGGTAATTTCCTGCAGTCTGACAGGAGCGTTGCAGGGTCCTGGCCATGAGGGAGAGCTTGTGTAAGTCCTCTGGCTGAAGATAAATATGTTGCAGCGCTACGTAGGTGTTCTGTTGGCAGCTGATTTCCCATGCGACACTTCAGCCAAGTCATCTCTCTCTCATTACATTGTAGTCTATTTTCAGCTGGCATTAGGATGAGGTCTGAACGTTTCCAGACACGGCTGTGTTGGATGTCAGGCCTCTCCTGACTGTATCAAAGCATTGTGCTAATGCTATCATGATTTGTGGAGGTGGAGTCTTTTTGCTAGCTCATAAATTCCAAGTTCAAAAGAGGGTCAGGTATACAAACGTCAAACGTTCTCGTCTGTCCTCGAGAAGGATGTGGTATTTTTAAGCTTCCTCTATCAATAACTAAGAGACCCTGACCTCTACTCAGGTTAGGATTTAAAGTCTGCCATACGACCAGTTAAGTCCTGTTGAAACCAGGCCGACTGTTTGTGCTTCAACATGATCAAATTAGGAGCACATGCCTGAATGATCACGTTCCACAGATGGCTGCAGAATTTAATTTCTGATTTTAGCAGGTGTGGGAAAGAGCAGAAAGAATGACCGCAAACGTTTCTCCATAAAGAAACTATATGTGTCACGTATGGTGACGATGGCCATTTTCTTTTGAATGTCCTAATGTAAAAAGGCATAGATAGATGAGGTGTGCAGGGAGAGAAAAAGCTGGCTTCAAAATGTCATCTATGCATGACAAACTAAAAGAAAAACTGTGTTTTTAGCTTGACATGGATTTGGCTTTTTTTAATAACTTATTTTGTTTTTTGCATCACAGAATTTAAAGAGCTTTCTTTCACTTTCTTGCTCCAAGTTAGATGAAAAGATTGATTCTGTCATGTTGTGTAGTAAATATGAAGCTTGCAGCTGATGAGCTTAATGTAGAACGAAGACTAGAAGTGGGCAAACAGGTGCACAAAGGTAAGAAAATCCAGCACCTTAATGCTCACTAACAAAGCCATGTGTAAACAAATAAATTATGGTTTTACAGAAGAAGTCTGCTCCTGGGCAAGAAACTGACCGTCATAAAAACCACATCTTGTCATTTTTATCTTTTACACTGACTTTTAGTGGTGCTGCTAGACAGATTTTTGTTACTTTTGGACATTCTAATAAGATAAGAGTGGTATTGAACTAATTCTCTGGAAGTTAAGCAAAGTATTTCTCAAAGTGTCACACCATTCCTCCTCATTTCTCAGAATATCAACTCAGAACTAAAAGTTCAACACCAAACTTTTGTCTTGACTTCAGGAGGACATCCAGCAGAAGGAGGGCCACATGCGTTGGGGTGACGGATTCGTCATCGTGTACGATATCACAGATCGGGGAAGCTTTGAGGAGGTGGCGCCTCTCCGAAGTCTCCTCGAGGAAGTAAAGAAGCCGAAAAACGTGCCCCTGGTCCTTGTTGGTAACAAGTCCGATCTGGACCACATCCGGCAGGTCGGCACAGAGGAAGGCGAGCGTCTTGCAGCTGAAATGGCGTGCGCCTTCTACGAATGTTCGGCATGCGCCAATGAGGGTGGCGCCGTGGCTGAGGCTTTCCACGAGCTGTGCCGTGAGGTGAGGCGCCGCAAGGCCATGCAGGGCAAGGCCAGACGCCGCAGCTCCACCACACACGTCAAACAGGCCATCAACAAGATGCTGACCAAGATCAGCAGCTAGGGAAGAGCCACGCTACCGTCTGATGACAAGAAATGTACATTTTTCTCATGTAAATGTTTCGATTGTTGGCTCTGAAACGGACAAAATGTGACTGATTTAATGTGGAATGTGTTCTTTACTTATTCTCATTTTCCATCAGAAAAGTTCCAGGTACAATATCTCTTCCCTCTGGAAGAGGTGACTGATGTTATCACTTCAGCATGGGAGTCTTAAAGGATGATTTATTGTCCAGACATGAGCTCGGGCGAGTTGTTTCATGATGAATCTTTAAAATGGTGAGGTTCTGAACTTTTTCCTTTTATCCTCTCATCTAAAACCAAGAAATAAGTCGGACGGCAGTCTGAAAGTGATGCATGCACACTGTCCTATTTAGCATGCAAAGAATCCAAGCATTTATTGACGTCAAACGAGAAGTTTTGTAGTTTCCTCTCTGTATCTTGTCTGTAGGGGGATGTTGTGTGTAACTGTTGTGTCAGCGGTGGTCAAAGAAACATAAGATCAGAGAACTACTTTTAGAGAACAGTAAATCCACTGTCCATGTCAACCCGAGAAAAATCGTTGCGCAGTGTTCTGTTGACATTAAATGTTCTTCAGTGTTTGTCGGGCACACGTGTGATTCAAGATCTCAAGGAACCAAAGCACAGGTTCAGAACATTTTCACCATTTTCTCTACACCCACGGAGGTCCATCCCAACATTCCAACACATTCCAGGGATTTTTGTCATGGCTGTAATTGCTATATTGTAAACTACAGTATGTATGATATGGTATACTGCCTTAAGCACTGCCGTGTCTTAGGTGTGTACAGAACCCAAAGGTATCTACAGTAGAAGATACTGTAATTGTTGAAATGTAATATGTTTTTTCTTTATGTACGTGACCTGTATGATGAAAAGAACCACCTGTGCACTTGTAATTAAAAACTGAGATATATCCCAACAGTTTTTTTGTCTTAATGAGTCCATATGTCTGGTTGACATTAATGTATGTCATCGCTGAGTGCATGATGTTCCACAGAGGTACTTAACGGCGTGTGCCACTTTCACATAATAACCACTGTAATTGAGATGGATGCCTTCAGGCAGACCATGAAATGTCACATTTACATAGTGATGGTCTCCAGCCGGACAAAGAAGTCTGTCCGCATAGAGTTTATATAACTGCTGTCATGTTTAAAATCTCGACATCTTTTGTGTCAAATTCTAAGTTAAATGTCCCGTCAGGTTCTCTTCAAATGAAGAAGAAGGCAGACAACACAGGCTGACTCCAAAATTCTACCTGACACGTCTGTAAATAAAATATTACAAGGAAACTGTTAATGCAACTATTGAAGCAAACTGCTTATATATAAAGCACTGTATTTCTAACTTCTATCAATCAATCCTTTTTGTAATGAAACAAAATATCCATACTATAAATCATTTCCTGTACAGGTCCATTCTCTCTCACATGTATCTCAAAAGTTTCCCTATAATGTTACAGTCACGGACAATACTGGGTGTATTCTTCTGCAGCTCACTATTACAGCTGTCCAGCAAAGCTTTCTGGGCAATATGGATTTCATATACAACATATACACTTTCTTTCAAATGTTCATCTCTATTGCCTTGAGGCCAGAAATGAGCACCTATTCAATCCAACTTTCCTATTTAGTGGACAAGAAAATCATCCACCTCACAGAGTTCTGTGTTAAAAACAGGAAATCTTCTGCTAAATACACCCTGTTACTACAAATAGATTGCTGACTCAGGGAGAGGACACAAAAACAAAAAGTGCTTTCTTTAGTTTGGGTGAAGCAGAAAGGAGTGGCCCAGCTATCTGGCAGATAATTACTAGAGGCAAAAATCCCATAATAGCCGTGGAAAGCAGCCAAGGTGCTCCTCCTCACTCTGACCGGTCAGAGACTGTAAAGGGCCATTCCAGGTTTTCAATCACATTCAGTATGAACTCCAAACTCCAACTGTGAAACAAGTCTTGCTGTGTCATCTGATGAGCTCTGACCAGCCTCCAGCGGTTCTGGATGATGCTGCCGCATTGACCTTCTGCTTTACCGGCTGAAGGGTCACGCTCCAAATTTGAGGCCCCAGGTGGCTCATAGTCCCCGTAGCCTTTGTAGCCAGTGCGTGCCGTGCTACCATGACTGAGAGTGCACACAGACACACATCGACAAAGCGCTCTGAAAGCCAGCCCTTTGTGGTGGACATAAATAATGTCATGATTGTCACCATTTCACATGTTTTCTGTGATTAAGTTTAAAGCATCAGCAGCTGGAAATGAGACTAATGAGTGAGGTGTGACTGGACCAAAACTGTAAAAGCATCTGAGAGATGAACTGTAAAGCAGAAAGGCGATGTCAGGCGATAATTCTGTGGATTCGTCACTAAAAGCAGCCCCTTGCACATTAATTCTTGTCATTTGACTCATTGTTAAAATAAAAATACTGATTAGTGTAACTTCATTAGTATGTGCTCGGCCTCCATCGGTCACGCTGTCTTGCTACAGCTTGAGAGCGAAGTGTTTATGATGCTCCAGAAGGGAGGGGGCTGGTGTGCGTATCCTCTCCTCAATTTCCTGTCATGCTGCGATGCTCTGAAAGTTGGTGTGAAGTGAGGTCTGGAGTTCGAGGCACTGTGAGCCTGCATGTCAATCTCCATCGTGCTGAAGAAAGACTTTGTTAGAAAGGGCGGCTGCAGTGGATTTAAAGTGCTGCAGTGGTGAGAGATAAGGAAATCACTGTATGGGAACGAAACAGAGAAGCAGAGAGGGCTGATCCCACACAGTTCTCATTTCCAGCAGGGTCTTGACTTCTGGGTAGATTTGACGCAGGCACTGCCGGCCATGAAGACGTGTGATTACAACTTGCCGGAGTTCACACAGTTCTCAGGAGTGGCAGTCAGAGGTCAAATGGGAGAGGGAGAACAGGAGGTGAAAAGACACCTCTTAGCCAGAGGGGGAGATGAGATGTCCGGGATGTAAGTGCAGTCGGAGAAACTTCAGAAATATAATCCTCGCTGTGATTTGGATCTCTGTGCATGGCTGGGGTTTAGACACGTGGAGGCCATTTCTGTAGGTGGTATTTTCAAACTCTGCCTCCTGCACCCGATGTTAAGTGGTTTTGTTAATCCTGCTTTGGCATCTGCATCTTCACAAATGTTTGTGTGTGAAATCTTCTTGGTTCTAAATTATTTGTGCAGGAAAAGAAAAAATCCATCGCAAATCTCAAGGTAAAAAAAAAAAAAAAACAATTTTCAAAAGGTGTTTGTGTGATCCTACAGATATCGACATTCTGCCTGAAACATTAGCCTGAGGTTAAACCAACATTTAAAGCCAACGTTTCACTGACAGCACTGCCATGCCAACTGTGAGTCAATCACTGCTGAAGCGCTTGATACACACTTCTGTGTTGGATGTAATCTGTATAAATATATCACAGAAATATTTAACAAAGTAATAACAATAATAATACACTTTATTTATATAGCACCTTTCAAAACACAGTTACAAAGTGATTTACAATAAAACAAACCACAATAACAACAACAGCAATAGGTTGACTTACTGTAGTTCATGCACTGTGGTCATGTCCAAAGGTAAAGGCTTTCTGGACCAGGATCCATCAGGATATCTCAGAGATAGCAGGGACAGACTACAAACTCTGTGTCGGACTTTACATACTAAGGAACTCTAAAGTTATCAACCACATGGTAAAACCTTTAGCTAACCGGGTCCAGACAAGCATCATGATTGGCAAACAGATAATAACGAGAAAGTGGAAAGATGCGGTAGGCCCCACAGTCTGATGAATGAGGTAGAGAAGTACAATGAAAAATGGGGAACGTTTCTGCAATTTCACTCATCACATGGGACTTAATGGACTAATTCCCAGACTATTCGGTTCTATTTTTCCTACTTTACGATTGTTAATTTTTTTTCCATATATTTGTGTCAACCTCTGTCTCAACAAATTATCTGTACATGCATATATATATATATATACACACACACATACAAGTAAGATCTTAAAATCCACTCAACCTGTGGACAACCTGTAGCCAGCGCAGATGAGCCAGAATAGGTGTGATGTGATCGTGTTTCTTTGTTCGAGTCAAAAGCGTGGCAGCTGAGTTGTGGATGAGCTGAAGATGACAGGAGGATGTTTTTTACTGATGCCAGAGAGCAGTGAGTTACAGTAATCTAGTCGGCTAGTTATGAATGCATGAATCACAATTTCCAGATTTTTTCGAGTGAACTGAACCATTGAGTTTATGTGTTTGTCTAAGGTGAGGTTATGATCAAAAATGACTCCAAGGTTTCTGCAACGCTGGGTTGTAGAAAAAGACCGAGAACCAAGGCTGTTTGAGATGTGAGTATTTTCAGAGTCTTGACCAACATCTCTGTTTCATCTGCATTCAGCTGCAGAAAACTTTGCGACACCCACTTGTGGATGTGCTGAAGGCAAAACAAAGAGTAAATGCAGTAACGACAGCGAGGTCTCCTTTACTTTCAGCACATTAAATACTTGAAGCCAGAACACAGCAGCAGGAATGATATGTGTGTCTCCAAATTGATAGGCAGCTGCATCATCATTAATTACTGAAATATTCTTATGTGGATGAGGACCTAACAGTGATAAACCTTCAGTGCTTCCTACATATCACAAAGGTACCTAGTCCAAACTTCATCTCTAGATTTTTTTTCTCTCCAGTTGAGTTCATCATACTTACACACTTCATATTAATTGAATGATTACTTACGTTCTGATGAGCAGTTGACCTTGCCTGGCAGCCTCTGTATGAGTGTGTGAGTGTGTGAGGGCGAATGTGACAATTGTTGTGATGTGCTTTGGTGGTTGAAATGTATTAATCCAAAAATCTTACACTGATCGTCACAGAGAAAGTGCTGAACGTACCTGAGTGGGTGTGGTGAAGTCGTCCACCTGGTGAATGGATCAACACCTCTGCATCAGAGGAGGGGGAAACACTCCGCCATGATGTTCTCTGGTGACAAGGTCCTTCATCTCCTGCGTTATCAGCGGATCACAGTATGACTCACTCTCACAGGGATTCATTTATTTATTGTACTGATTTGCATTCATAATTCAGAGAAAAGCAGTTGCAGTTGATTTTCTTAATGAGTTTGTCGGGTGGACAGCATCGGGGTGTAAAGCTCTGGAAAAGATTTAGTGTCCTCTATATGTGGCATGAAAGTTTGAGTTTCAGAGCTCAGTCTTAACGGTCTCCCCTCATATGCTGATGCAGATGAAGCGATGTGGTGAAAAGGCCCAGTAGAAACTTGAATGAACCTTGAGGGGAGATTGTTTTGTTAAGCTTTTTTTTCTCCTTCTTTCTAACTGTCACTGCCAGTTTGAATTGCCAGCGCAACAAGTTTCCAGATAACTCAACTGTCCTTGAACTGAGAAGTGGCTAACACATTATCTGACTTGGCATTGTGTGCAGGGGAAAATATTCAGAAAACACTGTTGGAAAGCACGTAACTCTCTCTCTCGCTCTCTGTGACGCTGCTAACCTCTCTGGAGGGAAACAAACGTCTCCAGAGCGAAAATAATTCCCATATCCTCGCAGAGGCTGATATCCTGTTTAGATATGCAGCCATGGGGAAAATCAGCTATACGGTGATTTCAGCACACTCACATAAATGACCAGAGGACAGCATTTTGACTGACAGGCTGAAGGACGGCAGTCAATAAAAGTTAATATTAATGAATTTTAGATGTTCACGTCTACTTTGTGTTTATTTTTTCTGAACTTATTTGGGAGCAGACAAGTTCTTGAGACGCTCTTGATGAGATTTTCCATTTTAAGGCAGAGCAGGGAAAACAGCATCAGAGCTTCATAGCAGAGGAAATGAAAGGCCTACAGAGAGGGGTAACCTTCCCTCTGTAAACAGGCAGACTCTTCGCTCCTCTTCAGCCCAATCTCTTACAAACAACACATACTTCTTCCCTGAGTGGCCTGGCGATACACTGACGTGCTGTTTAAGTTGAACTTCAAGAGTTTATTTCTAAAGTGCTATACAGCACATCCGCTTTGGACGAGGAAAACATCATCGCCCTCAAGTTGATCATCCGGCGTCTCTTAAATGTTGTGGTATATGGAGTATAGAACATTTGACCAGCTTCAGGCGGCTTCTTGACAAGAATTTCTGTCATATTTTTACATTTTACTTTTTGTTTTATTATTGGAAACTTCATTTGTGTTAACCTGCATGCTCTCTGTCCCACTGGTTAGTTGTTAATTCATTAAAAGTGTACAATCTGTCTCTATTTTCAATCATATTAGTATCAAATTAATGAAACAGGAAATGCTATTCTTAGGAAATGAACTGGAAACCAAATATCCACAAAGGGTGTGCCAGTGTGTCAGTGTCAAAGGAATAGTAAAGAAACACTTACTTCTTTTCGTGCAGAGAATTACCATGTCATCCTTGTAATTGTAATAAATAAAAGTTATTGAATGATGGAAGACTTTTCCTCTGAGATGAATCTATAACGAGGTGGTGTCTAGTACAGTATGCGAGCCATTTATGGTTGGAAATGTCAAATAGCATACAAGCCATTCATATTTACAGTCGGAGAGGCAGCAGTCCTAAGATATGATATGAGGTATTTCACATGATAAACATAAGTTGTTGTGGAAAAACTCCTCTTAAATCTACACGCAGAATGCTCTTCTTCTCCCAGATCTGGCCTTGATAGTTCTGGATTTATGTGTTGATGTTGATGTTGAGATTTTTATCTAACCCGGCACCATGGAAAAGACTTGGAGAGTTTTCATTAGAAATACTTTGCCCACTGTAGAAACAGTCAGTGAGGTGTGTTGATGGTCTGCACAGATCATGACACTCCATGAAGACATTTTGCTGTTGAATATTTCAGTATTTTGACTCCACTGTGTAAAAAAAAGTTTCTGTAAATAATGCTTGAAGCATGTGACATAATACATTTTGTTGTTTTGTGTGTGTGTGTGATATCTCTCATATATCTCTCTTTGTGATAGTTCTTTGCGTCAGATCAGTGATTTTTATATTCTGGTTCAGGAGCAGTGTGTCATCCATTGACTGCATTGTTGGCGAGCGGCTCCCCAGCTTCTCCTGACCACATGACGAAGCGTCCTTGGACAAGACACTGAGCCCTGCTTTGCTCCAGATGGTCAGGCCAGCTTAAAAGCAAGCTTTGTTGATCTATTTACGCACACACAAACATGGAAACATGTCAGCACTGGTAATACAATAAACTGTGGAAACTGAAGTAGGCGATTTCCGTCTCTCCGTTTCTCTCTTCATCCTGTGCTCTATGAAGCATTGCAGTTGCTATGACAACCAAGGCCTTTGCTTGTTTTAAAGATACTCTCTATGGTGACCAAGGCGTTGTTGTACGGTGGGCAAGTCTGAGAGGGTGGAACGGGGGTTTACTACACACATACACACACTCTCAAGTGTGCTAATAAAGCACTCTTACAGGTATGTGCATACAAAGGCGCTCACACATGCTGCATGTGCACATGCACAGTGGATAAATGATGAGATGAAACCTCTGATGCATGCTGAGACCTTCAGGGTCTGACATGTAAACTGAGCTGAATAAAACAGAGTGGAGGTTAAATATAGAGGTGCCGCTATAACCTTTAAAATCAATGCTGCCTTAAAGGCTGTATAGTTACAGCATTGGGATGAGACATCACTGCTCTGAAAATATGAGTCTTAGTCATCCAGAGGGAACTACAGCATTGTAAACAATGAGAAAAGCTTTCATAGAATCCAATGGTCAGTCTGATGTCAGCTCTGTTTAAACCCCAAAACCTGTGTCTACATTACCCACAATCCATCTACAACCCTTGGGCATAGGCCTTGTACTTCAGCTGTATCACAGCTCTCCAAGTGTGTTTCAGTAAAGTACAGCCTTGAGCGTTATTGTGTTTTATGTTTTCATTCAACAGGAAACTAAATGAGTTTTGTTTTTATTTTTTATTTTTGGTATTCCACTTGAATAAAATAGTTCCTTGTTGCTTTTCTTTGAAGAGTTCAAGTCCGACTCTGATATTGTTGGATCAAAGCTGCGTTTTTGGTCACTGGGGGGCAGAAGAACACTTTGACATACTGCGCTGTTGCCTTACAAAGTTGATTTGGCTAATGTGTTAGCATTCAGCACACACGGAGCTACATTAGCATTGTTGCGTTTGTCCAATATTCACTTTGGTTTGTTCTCTTCTTGACCCTAGATCTTCCTTTCTTTACTTTTTATTGATTCTATTCAGCATTGTGCCATTACCATTTAACATCTCACACATAAGATTTATTTCTACTAACTTTGTGTATGTGCGCTGTTTGGTGCGCAGCGGATGGCATACAGTGTATTTATCAAGAGATTTTTTTGCTATTGTGGGCCTTTGACTGCTCCAAAATTAGCTGAAAGACACTAAAATGCTCCATAAAACTACACTGCAGTGATGACTTGAGGTGGGTTTGACACTACCAGTGACATCTTTTACTTTACACTGACATTTTTTTCCATTATTAATATAAAAATATTGATTAGTGCAGCTTTAAAATTTCACCTCACATTATTTAGGGTAAATGTAAAACCTTATGTTTTAACCTTCCTTATGCAGCTCTCTCAATAACTGTTCCATGAGAATGGGAGATTATATTATTTGTGATTATCATAAGTGTGTAACAGAGTCACATAAACTCTGTAAAGGTACATAGTGGGACTATATTGATACAATATTATAGTGGAAGGAAGATGGAATACAAATTTATAGGAAGTCTTATCAACCTGCCATTCACAGCTGGATCCCAGACAGATTGTCCGACATGTTTTTCAATAATTTCATCTAAATGTGCAGATAGTCACAGGGTTTTGCTGAAAACATCACAAGACAAGAGATTGAAGATTATGTCCACAGTTAAAAGGTAGAATGAGGAAAGATGGAGTTTGTTTGGGAGGACAACGCCCCCTTCTGGTTCACTTAATACATCATAGGAGTGTGTACCAACCCCTCTGTACTTGTAATCTCTAACTTCAAGGTGCAGCGTGAAGAAGAAAGATGCAAACATGATTATTTCCTATTTCTAGAGCAAATGCACAGCACAAAACAGAGCTGTGGAGATGGACTGTCAGCGAGCAGGTGTGTTTACAGGGGTGGTGGCTGCAGGCAGGCAGAGACCTGTGGCAGATGAGAGATTTGACATTCCACCTTAAGCATGCAAGAAATCACACTGGCAGCAGATTACCATCAGGCTGCCAGTGGTCTGGTATGCAACACGTGTCTCGGACTGAGAAACAAACGTGAAGCACAGGACAAAGAGTGAGGAAGACGCAGGGTCTGGGGCATCGTAGCGGGTCGGAGGTCGACTGATCTGGGGTGTACAAGGCCGAGTCTGAATACTTACAGGAAGAGAGTTCAATCCCCTCCCTAAATATTCTGTATGAGAAATCCCTGGTGAGCATGGTAGTAATGCACTGAAGGGATATAAGTTGAACATGAGGTCATTTCCAAGAGAAGCATGATGTACTGTTATATAACACTATATTTTATCTCTAAATCCTTGGGTAAATCAGCTGCTGCTGAATGTAGTCAGGGTGGTCTGCACTTCTTTCAGTCTTAACAAAACAGTCTTTTATTAAACTTGTCATCATATATTTTCTTAGAGAGATTTCTTAGAGACCAACAACAAATGGTATCACAAGGAATGAAGCTACGTGAGGAAGAAGCTTTACATCAGATTAACTGTATGCAAAGCCTCAACTAATGTGGAGCATTTACAAGATGATCTAATAAAAATGCACCTTTTATGTGCTTTTTGTGATACTGCACACACCTGTTAGCATTCGCTGTTGTTCATTTTCCTTTTAACCCTCTGGGGTGCCATGAACGGCCCTGTCAGTTGCTTTTGCAATCATGGGTGACTGCTCAGACATCAGAGCTTTAATATAGAATCTGCTATGGTAATTTGTCTCTATACAATACACAATATTTTTTATTATTTATACAGTATGAGTGACTTCCTGTCTTCTCTGTATTGTTTCTATTGCTTAGGTGGATTCTAACCAATACTCCGCAGTGATCACAATCTGTCTGTCACTCTACTCAAGAAGACATTTTTCAGCCCACGCAGCAGAGGTTGAATGGTGTGCTGGGGTTTTCTGCATGTGAGGCAATAAAAGGCTCAGATTTCTTGAATGCTGATGTTGTTCCAACGTTCTCTACACTTTGTGTTTTAATCTAATATACAATATTCAATAATGTCTTGTAAGAAATGTGAAGGTTTCCTAACATCATATGTTGTAGGTGTAGTCTCATCGACTTTTCGTCACCATAAACTATTTCTGGCATAAACATTGTAAAAGCTGCACTGATCAATATTTTTATCATAAGAATGGATGAGATCATCATGTGTAATGTGAAAGGTGTTGCTCTAGTGATGAAACCACAGACAATTAGCACTGGACTGTGCTGTGGAACATTTTAGCATCTTTAAGCTCATTGTTTTGGTTTTATGGTGAACAAACGTGAACAAATATTCTGTAAACAGATTTAAAGATATTAACAACTAACAAAATAATCATTCATCCATTTTCTATAATCACTTATCTTCATCTGGGTTGCAGGATGTTGGAGCTGATCCCAGCTGGCACTGGGGCGAGCGGCGGGGTACACCAAGTTGCCAGTTCATCACAGAGCAAACAACCATATAGCAATTAGCCTTAGCAATTTAACCTATTACGTGCACTTAATAGGAGTGTAATGACAGTGCTGCACCACCGTGCTGCTCGCGATATAATAATCTCCATGAACACTGGTGCAAAGCGGTGTGAACTAGTTTGGAAATAGCTGTGAACATTTTCAGTCTGACACATTCAGACATGAAGCCGTCTCAGAAATATCTGAGTAATGATGCCATTGTTTAAAAAGTAATAATATATGCGTGCGTGGTGACATATTCATGAGTGAATGTGTTTCGTATTACCTCTGTAACATTAGTACCTAACGCAATTCATTTGAAAGCTTGATGTGAAGCAGGCAGCAGATGAAAGGCAGCATCGGAGTCCAGCAGCAGGTTTCCCTCTCTGCGGCCTCGTGTTGCCAGTCAGCTAATAACACCCCGGGCTTCAAGCCAAGAGGAATAAAATCCAGCCGTAATCCAAGACGAAGGGATTTTGGGATTATCAACAGATATTCTCAAAGTTGCAGACAGGACTTTTTAAAAGTACAGTAAGAGCCAAGAGTTCTGCTACAGTGACCATAAATGGACAAAAACATCCAAATCCCTGCAGATGACTGATAGAAACGGGAATGCACGACCACAGGTATAATAAAAGTTGTTACCTTTAATAACAGAAATCTTGATTTTCAGACAGAGAAAAAGAAAAAAAGAAAAACAAAACAAATCAAAAATACAGAAAACAAAATAATCTGAATACCAATAAAGTACAGAAACACATGAGATGCATCACACTTCTCACAAATAAGCAGCCCGACATTAAGATCACGTAACGACCAAATTTACACACCTGAGGCACACAAGAGGGGTTGGTTTCATGCCACATTTACACCAATATACAGAACGTTAATACACTTAAAATACCACACAACACCATCATCCACCATTCAGCAGAGAGGAGGGGACACGGTGGACTGAAAGGTCAGCAAATAAACCCGTGCACTGACACTGTATCTCTCATTTACAAACAGCATTTAAAGTGGACTTGATTTTCCTTGCAGTATTAGCTAAACTTAATGGCTCCATATTCAATTCAGTGTTCTGTATGTATCAGTCCGACACAACTAAAGTTGAGCTTGTTGTGAAAGAAAGAAACATGTTAAACACAGCAGAGTATTGCCCTCTCTCCGAATTATTAATATGTCGTGTTTAAAAAGAACAAAGATGTGCTGAAGGGATGTAACTCTGTCTCACAACATTTTGTGAAATGAGCACAAACTGTCTGTGACATCAACAACAGGTTTCAGAGCTGCGGATGTGATAGGCTGAGACCACTGACAGTATAAAGAATGGACGTCACCCACAGGTTTCTAAAGAGCCATCCGTGGCGGGTTGAATGATGCCTGGGTGCTCAAACAAGCCATCTGTAATGACACTCACCTGTCAATCAAAGCAGTTCTGTTCTGCATAACTTTAAGACTTAATATCATTTGAACAGGTGAGTTGTATATAAATTCACTCTCAGTACAGTTGTCATGAACGGGGAAATTAGCTATAGAGAAAACTGTTTTTTGTACCAGGCTGTAAACATGTTTATTTCTGCTGTGAAGTTGGGCATTTTAACATGGGGACTGACTCATTCTGAAGCCAGCCTCAAGTGGCCATTCAAGGAACTGCAGTTTTTGGCACTGCATATTCTGATCTCCTTCAGGTTGATGTCACAGACTCTACATTGTTGTTTTTGCTACAGCCGATGTATCAAATGAATCATCATGCATGAATATGCTCTGATCTGAAACTCGTTCATTTCACAAAATCTTTTCCAGTACTACCACTCTGTAGTCAGTTTCTGCAGAGCACTGCTGAACTTGAGGTAGTAAACTTTGTAGTTCAGTTTGAATTGAGACAAATCAAAAATATTAGCTGTGTTTAGCTATAGTTTTATCTGGCCCTAAATTAAATAAAAGTGAACTAAAATCATCGGACATCTGGTTATGGACTATTATCTGACCCAATAGCTGGGTGTATCCATGGCATCAACTGGATCCTACGCTGCATTTTTAAACTCAGATTGTGGTAAAACAGAGAAAAAGTGACATCAAAGTTTATCTTTCATCCTGACAGAAGTAGTTGGAACACATTAATAAACTGTGTGATATGATTTCTCTTGATTTTGATCTCAAAATCAAAAATAGTTACTGCTGTGTACCTCTGCAGGGCAGGACAGTCCTCCTAATGTCTTCAAGTTAATGAACACAGTGATTTAAGTTAATATGTCAGTTTATTAGTGACGTCACAGCCATTATTGCGTGGCACATAAGGGATAGTAAATCCTCATGGTTTGGTTATGGCTTATCACACTGCAGTATTACATACTAAGTGGCATATTTACAATAAAGACAGGACAATATGATTTAAACCTTTGAGGGTTCTCACAATGAAATGTGAATTTGGTCCATTTTGACACAGTGCCAAAGGTGATGAAACGCTTGCAAACGTGCTGAATGACAAGTGCATTTACTCACAGACAGCTGACTGCAGATCAGAGTTTTGCTTTTACAAACAGTCGTCAGAGGCTGAATTATTACAACCAATGACTGGTTGGACACATCACAGTGTTACATGGCAACAATTACTAATCACAGATTTCCTGATGCTGGAAGGTGTGCAGGCTAATTAACCAACCACTTAAGCCCTCCCCCCTGAACAGTGTTCGTCCAATCATAGCTTAGAAACTGTAACCAGGAACAATAAGCCTGCCAAGCTTTGATTTACATGTCAAATATTCTGCATGGATCTGTAAGAGCAAGACTACATATATAAATATAAAGAGTTCAGAGCATGGTGTCTTTTTTAGCCTTTCCAAAAGCAAAACATTACACAATAAAAGAAATGGATTAAACAGATGCAGCATTTATCTGCTATTACGTAAAGAGCCAAAGTTAGCATGTCTGGTGAAACTAACGGACAGTGAGGATCGCTGACTTTATGCCTGTTGACTTTATGATCTTTTTCAGCACAACATCATGAGTTTTAAACTGAGTTTGCTGGAAACACTAAGAAGTCAAGCAGAGATGGCCTTTTCAACAATGGAGCCAACATTAGCTTAATTAGCTAACTAGAGCTAATGAAATATGTTAGGAGGCTGAGGATGCTGACTTTTTTCCAGCACATATATCATGTATGTGGCCATCAACTGCATATTTAAGACATTCAATTTTGTGACCAAAAAGTCAGGTAGAGACAACATTTACAGCTAACGTTGGCTTAATGAGCTAGCTAGCTACAGCTGATAAAATATGTTGGTGACAGCCCAAAAATGTTATTTTAGTCAATAGCTGCTTTCTACTTGTGCCTGAAATCACAGACCCACAGTTTCATAACTATCTTTGTAAACTGCATATTGGACAGGAAGCTTATCAGGTAGCAACAGGTAGTTGTTAAAAGGGCAGGACTTAGAGAACAGTCAATTAGCCGGACTAAAATCTGATTCTGTTGCTGATCCGCTGATGATAAATGCAACAAGTTAGTTTATTTTTTTCATCCAGAGCAACTGTTTGTAGAAGTCAACCACAGTCCCAATCATTGCTTAGTATGGTTATTGGTAATGAGCACTGTAGTGTGTATTTTGCTAATGCACGTTAAGCTTCTTTAGCGCACTGAACAAACAACGTTTTTCATGTTTCTTGACGGTGGGACTTGCGTGGTAAAAAAATAAAAGCTCCTTTAAAGTGTCATGCCTCATCGTTTAAAATCAAAATGGCGTCAAACTTATTGTTAAAATAATTATTGCAAAAATGGGCAGTTCTTTTTTTGTAGTAGTAGTAGAGTCATTATTAATCATAACGGCAAATTTACAACTTTACACACACACACATACACACACACACCCACACACCACTATACATTTTATACAGTTTCATGCTTTTTAATAAAACATACCTTAAAATATGGAGCATTATAATTATTGTTATTATTATCATGAAAAAACAATAAAAACTTTGGAGTCATGACAGGTCCATTTAAACTACTGCATACTGCTCACAGATATTCTATTGGTAAAAACACACTGCAGTAACATTAATATATCTGTTTGGGGTATTTGGACAATAATTCAGATGGAATATGGATTCTAAGTTTTTTTTGTCCAGGTCCCCCTAAATGAAATGAGAGGGAAAAAAGACATAGCTAGGCTTATTCAGTTTGTAGTGCAGATAATTAGAGAGCCAACTCCATGACGGCTTGAGAATCATCTGCAAAATGAACAGTTTACAGATTATTAGACTGTGATTGTTCTCTGCATGGAAAGCCAAATATACAGGCAGTCTCCTTCTGTAAGCTTGATGCAACGAACTGCTGCATCTTAGATGCACCATGGAATTATTTCAGAGAGAAATGACTTTGCTCACAATATATTTGATGGGTCTTTGTATCTTCCTAATTATTTCCTCAAAATAGAAGAACGGTACTGTAAAAGTAATTTGGTGCAAATTGTAAAACAAACTGCGACAGGACTTATTGATTTTAATCACTGAACTGAATGACACATCCCATTAGAGCAGTTAAACAAAATGCCTCTGTGAGTCAGCGCCCACTTATAAAGGGAAGTTTTTCCTTGCCATGGTTGCCAAGTGTTTGCTCATGGTGGGACTCATTGGCTCTCTGTAAACAGTATAAAGAGTACAGTCTAGACCTGCTCTATTTGTAAAGTGTCACGAGATAACTTCTGTTAAGACAGAAAATACTATCCATAAAATTAGAAATAAAATTGAATTGAATAGAACTGAATAATAAACAAAAACATTTTCTGGTTCTGGATACCAAAGCAGTAACTACTTTGTCACAACAGTCCATATGTTTACCATAATTTGCACCAAATCACGTTGCCCTTTCTAAGAAACTTGTGAGAAAAGTATTAAGAAATCACTGCACCCATAAAACAAAGTGTTGCCACTGTTTCCGCTGTCTTTATAGAAGACTTGCTTGTGTTGGTTTTCTGTTAGAAAACACCAATTAGACTACACGACATTCACTAAACATTTACATGCAGCTCCAAAGCAATATGAACATTGGAAGAGGATGTCTGCTTTGCTACCACTGCAGTGCAAGTTGCATATACACCATTTGACCAAAAACAAAAAGGATGATAAATGATCTACAATCCCAGCTGACATCGATTGTAGAGAGTAAAGGTGAGTAAAGATAGAAGATGTGATGTTCCGAAGTTTAAGCACATTGAAAGTCTCAAAGTATTACATCCTCACTGTTCGCCTTTTAAACACGAAGCAGAAGCAGTTATGATACAAATCCCCCACAGAAAACACATCGTAGTGTTATTCACAGAGCACAAAACATTAGGAAAAAGGAGACTCTCAGGGGAAGTTCTGGGCTGTGATGGAAGACGATGGCTGTAAGCCAGTACAGCATTTGCACCTTGCGAAATCACAAGCTCAAAAAGTTGGTTCACTGCGTGATTGTTATCTTGACCCAGTGCAGGAGGGGGTGGGGGGTGGGGGGTGGGGGCGCTTTTTCTGTTTAGTTATTAAAAAGCACTTTGGTAATCTTAGGTAGAGGAGTCACTATGTAAGCCAATATGTGTCTACAGCACGTGGATGTGAGGAGAAATGCGGCTGCTGGCAAAGATGCTCGAAATCGCTGGTGAACCGTGAGGATTCAGTACATTTCTCGTGAGTTTACTGGAACAGTTTCGGGTAAGAATATTGCCGTAGACATCTGCAAACAGTTTGGAAGCTGTGAGTCAATTAAAGGAAATTCATTTGAATAAATAAATATATATATATATATAAAGAACTCAGACAGTTTCACTACTTGAACAAACAGAATGCAGAATAACGACTATATACCAAGCAGTATGAGCTGTAATCATTTACCACTAGAAAGGCCAAGCTGCCGTCAGCTGCTCTCAATTCAGGAGCAACGTTTTATTGATGCATTCTCAGCTTTGTTTAAACTTTAAACACACCAAATTGCAGCATCAAGATGCCTGAAAATGTCTAAGTCCTCTGACATTATCACTGCAGTGCTTTTCTATTAAAACACAAAGGATTATGGGTATAAAATAAGGGCTGCACTGTTGATTATATGAACCCTTTTCTGCCTGGACACAAACAAGATCATTAAGCTGAGTAAAAATGAAATTTGGGATTTGGATTTTGGATTCTGAGCTTTTAAAATCTTTTAAAAATCTTCAGATCCTGTAGTCCTTCGTTTAAGATCCTCATAATTAACACATTTATTGGCCTTTCTAGTGGTAAATTCATCGTATATGTGAGGACAGCAGGTTGTCCCAGGTGTTAAACTTCACAAACAATGAGAAGGAAAGAGAAGAACAGGAAGCTGAGGCTCTAAGGAGGAAGGAGACTCCATAACAGATTAACCAGTCAGGATTTTCTATTTTTTTTTTCTCTTTTTGGAACCTGACAACAGACAGGAAGAGGAAGCTTCTCAGGAGGATTTTAGTCGGAGAAGAGGCTGGCGAAGGACTGTCGGAGGCTGCGGATGGTCTCGGCTTTGGCCTCGTCGTCGGTCACGTTTCCTCGTAACGTCTCCGTGAAGCTGTTGGTCAGCGACTGAGATTTGCTGTTCGGTAAAGGTAAAAGGAACAGTCATTTAATTAACTACTTTTTAACTGAGAGAGGGAAGGTGAGAGGAAATCGCAGAGCCTCACGATTCCCCATGTCAAAGAGTGTAATTTGGTCTGCTTGCTGTTTTATTTGTCGATCAGCTGATTCCAGATCTCCATATAGCAGTAACATGTCTGTTATATTCAACCAT
The DNA here is from genome assembly GCA_028641955.1 of Protonibea diacanthus. Classification (NCBI taxonomy): domain Eukaryota; kingdom Metazoa; phylum Chordata; class Actinopteri; family Sciaenidae; genus Protonibea; species Protonibea diacanthus. Next base: position 2,483,296 of record CM053997.1, on the reverse strand, counting down.
GATTATTTGGCACATTAATCTGAGGGTGTCATGGATCATAGTGCTATTAATGGGACCCCACTGTGGACTTACTTCAGCTGTGGTGACTGTTTCTGAGCTCCAGGCCCAGAAGCGGCAGGGATGGGGCCGGGCTGGAAGGCCTGGCTGGGAGAGGTGGTGGCTGACCGGGCTCGCTGAGGTGAACCCTGGGCCGACTGGGAGGGAGAGGCGGAAGCAGAGCGGTGACCCCCTGCAGCAAGAACACACAGGTTACATTGAAATTAGTCATTTACTCATTTAATCATAACACTGCTGCAGCCAGTACTCTGTCGCAGTAAACAAAAGAAGCGTGTCCTACCTCGTCTGGGCTGTGTGGTCTGTGGATAAAGGGCACAGAGACATGAATGAGTCATGCACACACAAGCGTTACATCACAAACAAAATCTCTAAAAGTCAAATCTGCAACAAAAAAGCTTCCCTCATCATGAATGTGGCTGTACACTGTTGCTGTTTTTCATCAGACAACACATAAAACTACAAATACCTTCAAAAATTGTCTGTAAGACAGTAGTATGAAGTTATGTCATGAATTGCAGCATAATAAGCGATGAGCATGGTAACGTACAGTACTGGCAGGAACATTATCAGAAGTAGTAATAATAGAAGTGACTGATTACAGGGGTTTTTAATATTTGATTGAATTAACTGGTACAGAGAATAGCTCTAGCAGTAGTAAAAAAAAAACTAATATTTGATATCATGTGTACATGATGTGTGATATAATGTACCTTGACAGAGGAGGGCTGAGGTGTGGAAACTCCCAGCAGCACGTGGGCCATCTTGTTGATGACCAGCTCTGTGATCAGCTGTTTATCTTCCTCCACGTGCTCACCAATCAGAGGCATGGAGCTGTCCATCACCTTACAGAGACAGAAAAACATCAGATTTCAACAGAGAGCCCAACGCCACAGAACTGAAGCTTTACTCTCCTCCACTAGATGGCAGTATTATACCTCTTATAAGAAGATTAGCCACGTCCATACACCAAGTGATGTCAGGGATAATGGGCTCTGTGGTGCTTTGCCAGCAGTGATGAGTCATTTTACAGAGAACTCAGACAATGTAAGCTATACAAAACTCCGCTGGCTGTAAATACAATTTATTGCCGGATGCACTTAACTTGACAGTGACTTTTGTGTTTGTTCCCATACACTATCATGTTCCTCAGAAAGCCCCTTGTCTCTCCAAATACATGAACTGCAGGGCAGTTCCGCAGTTTTTATCAGGGAGGGCGCAAAAAGGGCAAAAACAGGGTAGGATAGAATAGAATTTCCCTTTAATCTCTCTAAGCTTTTAATAAAAATCCTTCTAAATGAGTTCAAGTTGTCAGCCCCTCAGCCTCCTGTGATAATGAATCAAAGTAAAAAGAGAAACCTTCATAGTTTGCCGTGCATGTGCAGCTTCAGATGATGAATGGCGTCATTTTAAGGGCTGAAAAGATAAAAATATTGAGAGCTCCTGACCCATTCTCCATGGGAGCAGCAGATAAATTGAATGGGTATATTTGAACACACAAATCCCATCTTTCAAACTAACTGCTGTTTTTCTGTGCCACCCTCTGATGAGCAAAGAGAACTGAAATTAGAATTTTTAGTGAGTAGCAGATAAAAAGTGACAGCATCTGTAAATATTATGTTGCCCTGGGTATGACTTGGAAGGGCACAGACCACATCCAGTGCCATGTACAAATAATTAACCTCAATTTATAAAAAAAATAAAAACAGCTTTCCCACCACTTGAGCTCACATGAACATACACGTGTACTGAAGAACCTCAGAGCCAGCACACGGAGCTCCGAGACCTGCCGCCCTCTTCTCTGAAGACCAAAACAAACAGGAACAGAGAAGTGTGGCTGCTGGCACTGCTGGCTCGGATGCAGATGCCCGTTGTGGTGGATGAGGGTGCTGCACCGCGCCCCAGCCACAGGCAGTAAACACAGCGCATGCATGCATGTGCTGATCCTCTTGTACACAGTGTACGCTGAGCAGGAGCCAGCAATGTGAGATGAGAGCATGCACGGGATCCAGTCCAAACAAACACTGTACCAGCTCATTTCACTAAACGGACTTCCCCTTTCCAATTCTTCAAGTTGTTTTCATTAGTTGCATCAAAACTCAGTTGATATACTTTTGTTCCTCAAGAGCTGGTTTTGAAACAACAAAACACAAATCAGTATAATCTTTTCTTGGATTGGAATTACATTGCAATTACAATTACATTGGTACAAGATGTACCATCACAGGAGAGGTTTACAGAAGTAGGGACCTGTTGTTGCTGATGTTAATGTTGCTAAATACCCATATAGAAACAAAAAAAGTTGCTCTTTAAAACACATTTCACACCATTAGGAACCTATCTACAGGATATAAATAGGTGTAAATACAATGCATCTACAGTATAAGTGTAGAAATACAGAATTCTACACATACATGATATGCCCTGGAAGGTTACAAGGCTACAACCAAGTTATTTGATTTATCGGTCCTTTTTTCCATTTAATCAAATAATTATTTAGCCTACAAAATGTGGAATGAGTAGTTAAAAATGCAGATCACAGATTCTGTGCACCTAAGGTCAGAGGTCAAATGTTTTATTTTGTACAAACCCCCAAATATTCAGTTTCAACAAAAACATATCTGTTTAAAGGTCCAGTGTGTAGAATTTAGTTGCAGCTAGTGCTGTAATCCCTGCATTTCAATCTCCTCACCTCACTCTCACCTTCCTAGTGTAAAGGAGAAAGAACACTTAAAAGGCCCTGTCTAGAGTCAGTATTTAGTTTGTCTGTTCTGGGCTACTGTAGAAACGTAGTGTTTCAACATGGCAGCCTCCACGGAAGAGGACCCGCTCCCACTGTAGATACAAAAGGATCATTTTTAAATAACAAAAACAAAAAGATTCTTATTTTCATGTGTTTATACATGCATGAAAACATAGTTATAAATATTATATTACATGTCTGCCTAATTCTGAAATTAAAGCCCCCAAATCTTACACACTGCACCTTTAAGCCTTTCCAAAACTAGAAACACAAGAGCAAAAGAGCAAGAAATGTATTTAACAAATGTTAGCGTGTCTGGCTAACTTGCTTACTAACTACAGTCGTGATCAAGCATGACTTTCAAGTCCTCAAGATTCTCATTTTAAAATGAGTCAGGTGGAAACATTACAAACAGCAACAGTCAGCATTTTCAACCGATTCATGTAGCTAGCATTAGCTTAGCTTACTTAAAATCGTCAGTTCATAGCCAGTTCTAAGCTGCTTTTGGCTACCACTGAAATCAAAGACCTGTTGTTTGAAAGAATATTGGTGGTTAATCTCCACTAGTTATCACTGTAATAGCAACAGTATCTGAGGGAAGAAGAGCACAGTGAAGGATGAATTAAAAAACGATTTAAAAGTCCAATGAAACTCCATGATATATTGTTTTATTCTCTGTAAAATGCACTGTATGAAAATCAAACTCTTTTGGCCACATTATGTGAAAGAGTTAGTTTTTCATATACTCTGCAAAGTATATAAAAGTTCCATCCAATAAAATATGACATTTTGCTTAAACCCAGCCAAACCACCCTTGATCAAGTCTCAATCAGGTCCCTTTAGTTAAGCCCTTCCTGATGTTAAATCATCTCCCAACGCCATGTTTCATGTGGAAACACGTCAAACCACAAAGTAAAATTAAAACCTTTAATGGGGGCAGATTGTTTTGTGGATTCTTGAATGAAATGAATCCAGGGAATCTGAAGTATTGAAAGAACATTTAAAATACAAACTGTGGATCATGTGCCGGGGTTTCTTACTTTTTGTCCTTTGTTTTTCAGAGTAGTTAGTTCATACTGTTCTACACAGAACCACTATCCATACCAGTGAGCCCTTTAAAGCCCTTCCTTTTCTGTGTGTACCCAGCTTCTTGGCTAGGATTTGGCGGTGAGGTGGGGTGTGGCACACGGTGTTTTGGCCAGTTGAATCATTACCACAGGGGACTGAGCAGAGGCCTGGCAAGCGACCACCAGGCCCCACTTCAAACGGCATGTGGTGGCAAGCAGAGCCGGGATCCACCCTGCTGATTTATTAGGATACAGAGTCATCTAGCAGAAGACTGGAGCTGCAACTGGCCTTTTCAGCACTGGAACATAGAGGTGTTATTCTGCACTTTTATTGAGCTGCTGCATGGGAAAGTTCACAGAGCATGTGAAATGTGTTTAATCGAAATTATGGTGCAGGGGCAGGCAGAGGGTGATGTTTTCCTGGGAAAACAGTTGTAGCTTTAAGATAACACAAGCATTTGTATTCCTCCCTATCGCTAACCTAACGAGTTTAATAAAATATAGCAAACGAAGATAACAGAAGACCACATCTGAGTTTATCTCATCAAGAAGGCTGTGTTCTTATTATTACTGCATCTCATTTGACCTCCGTCTCAGTCTGTATCAAATACTCTAGCTCAGGTCATATCACTGAATCATTTTTGTCATGTAATGCTGAGTCATGAGTCAAATCAGTCATGGTGTTTTATGCACAAGTTTTAGCCTAAATACACAGTCATTCGAACAGGTGACTTAAATAAAATCTGACTCAGGACAGTTGTCTTGAACGGGGATGTATGTTTTTTTTTTGTACCAGGCTGTAAACATGTTTATTTCTGCTGTGAAGTTAGATATTTCAACATACGGACTTGCTCTGTAGCCAGCCTCTAGTGGCTGTTTGAGGAACTGCAGTTTTTTGCACTTGCGCATTAGCTTCACTTCACAGCCACAGAGAATGGAGCTTGGTCTGTAGGTGCATCATCAGATGAACAATGCCACCAGTAGCTGTTAATATGGCTAAAAAAATCACTGTATTATGTTAACAGTACATCATTGTAATGATACATCACGCTATCCCACTGTTGTCATTAAAGTGTACTGTGACTGTAATGTTGCATCATGTCATGTCACTGGTACTGTATGTGATCCATCCATCCACCCATCCATTTTCTGTAACCGCTTTTCCTTACCAGGGTTACTCAGGGGCTGATGTTATGTGATATGAAATTATATGAGGTTTGTTGCATCATTCCGTCCATCATCATGTGACATGTCGATGCTGTCATGTTGTATAATTAATTAATGAATCATGTAATTTGACATTAAGCTGTGTCATGTCATGTCATGTCATGTCATGTCATGTCATGCCATGTCATGTCTCATCACAGCAGTGTCCCTTGTCTCCACACTTTTCCAGTGAGTCAACACAAAGCTGGAGTTTAATACCCGCTGCAGTAAACTGTTAATGAAGTGCCTCGAAGCAACTCATTACTTTTCATTAGGGAGAGGTGTCATGGCCGATGTCTTTGTCTGGAACAAAAAACAGATTCCCGCTGTGACGGACCGACAGCTCTTCCCTTTTGCGGTTAATTAAATTCCATCGTGCTGAAGGGTGAGAGACAGACAGCTAGAGCAGACAGAGAGGAGGAAGTGCTGCTCGTCAGAGAACGATTCATTAATTCCATCATTACGGTGTGCATAGAAAGTGCTTACTTTGCACGGAAAATAGGTGCGCAAACGTTCACACTGGCCAATTTTGTTCTTACCACCATGCGTGGGGTTATGTAACCCTAACCCTATCATGCACATGTTTAAGCACAGATTTATGTGTACACATTCTTTGTGAATGGGGCCCATTGTCACACAGATCTGTCAACCGTTTTTTTTTTGTCCAAATTGTCTGGCTCTAAAACCGCACATCATCTCTGGAGAGCTGGTTAATATTTCCTGAGATAGTTTGGGTTTTAAAAAAAGAGGATTATTTTCTCACTGCTGACCTCACCCATAGATAGAGAGGCCTGATGACATGGTCTCAACCTAAATATGGACATAATCAGACGTCCCAGACCGGGCCAGGCCTGTTTCCTCAGATTTGAAGACATGGGACACTGTTCTAAAAATAAGACTGATTACAGATGATACAACTATTTGTCTCCTGCCTCTCTCCTGGGCATAATCCTTAAAGGAAAAATCCCCCACCAAATAATCCTCCTACACAGTATATCATCAGTCACTGCTGTGTCTGAGGACTTCTGAATGCACTGTTACAATATTACAACCCAGCTCGTCTACTTCCACTTCAGCAACTGATTTCTGATTTGCAATAACACCCATACTGCATGACTAAACCTGCCTGTTTTTTATGTGCCAGTGGAGAAAGTGACAATATAGCAGACTGAGATGTCTTTCATGTGAGAGAAAAAAAAGTGGTGCTCGAAAATCTCAACTGTCTTGGTGAATGTCATTCTAGTCTTTTTTTCAGCTCGTAGAGAGGTACAAATTGATCTCTGTGCCAATTCCTGTCATTTCCTGTAAGATTGCTTTATACTGGGACAAAAAGATAAGAACCTGTTGCTCTTTTTGATGATGCCTTCATAACCAAAGAGAGACTGACAGCAAAACCCAGTGCTAAAAAACACAACTGGACGTAACATCTCTTGCAAGCTGTAAACTCAAAAGTGACATCAAGGAGCTAGAAGACACTAAAAAAGTTCACATACTGCAGACTTGATGGTTTCATCATGACGAGCGAACCACTTCATATGACACACAATCAATTAATCTGTGGTTAATATTGATTACAGCACTTATAATATGTTTCACAATACACAATCCCACTGTCAAAACGATGAATGAAACCCAAAACTTACAGTTAGCAGTTACTTGGAGGAAACCCTCCACCAAACTGGTTGTGTCAGGTCGTACAATAGCTTTTTTGTTTGTGGACAAACTGGAAACCAGAGGATTTCAAATACACAGGCTGTGTCAGTAGATAGTGAGTCAACCACTGACTCCTGATGCTGTTTTCATTCTCCTGCCTGTGTTTGGTCTACAGACTAATCATTCTTTCAGGGCACTGATGATCACGTACCATCAAGTCTGGCAACACCCTTCCCTGTTGACTTTCACTATGTTATAAAAAATATTATCAGCAGGGAAGGAGACTGAATCCAAGGACATGTTTACACTGGATTGGTGTTTTATCAAAACTGGTTTCCAGTCATTTGTGACTAGGATGGGTCATGTTTTCCATCTATGCACTCACCATTATCTCTATAGGTAACAATGAACAGGCAACAGGTACATACTTCAAATTAGACAAGGCAGTAATTCCAGTATGTTTAAGATAGACTTCTGTATTTCAAGGTGCAGCAAATATCTTTCTTATGCGTAAGTAAGTTTAGGACCTAGTCTTTAATTCTTTTCTTGTGCAACCTTAGACTGAAGTTGGGTGTTACTCTGAAAACAAACTGACCTCGATGATATAGTCGTTGCCATCTTTTCCGTGGACGGCCTTGACTGCACAGATGTCTAGGCCACCAAACATCTCAGCGCAGGAGTCCACCCACAGCCGATATCTGGAACACAGTGACATTAACGATTGATGAGACAATAATTAAGGACCCAATAATCTCTAAAGATATCAAGAGGGGCAGGTTGAAGGGGCTGACAGTTACAAATAACCTTGATAGCGGAAAATGCAGACGCTTTTGGAGGTATGAAATATACAGTATGAAGTTTCCCACCAAATCTCTGAGTCAGCTCACCTGTCAGTCATTGCGATCTGTTCCAACATGGCAGAGCCTGTGTTAGCCTTCCAGTTCCCAGAGATGGATGTTCTCCTGCAAATCGAAGAAAATCATCAGCAAATGAATCAACCTGTCTCAAGTTAAACAGCTCCACCAAGACTTAGTCACTCACACTCACTCTTGCTTGTGTAACTGAACAGAAAAGCTCACGGGAAGAGCTATCATCAGTTCATCAGTGATGATGATTGCCATCCACACCTTCATTATGCTTGTATCAGAGCCATTTAAAGACATATTTTCACAGCGAGGCCAGGGGAAAACAAGATGAGATAAGGCTTGTCTGTGTTCCTCTGCTTTTGGTCAAGCACTTTGTTCGGATACTGTAAAGAGACTTGAAAGTTAAGGTGTTGACTCATACTCTTTGTTGCTATATGGTTGGCTGATTTTATAGAACAAGGCCTCTCGCTTCCAGATGGGTGTGTGGGTTTGAAGGAGAAATGGGACTTTCTGAGATTGCAGGCATTGTTGCTGAAAACTGCCTAAAATCCAGGAAAAATAGCAATTGATGCTATTATCTGTTATCTATAAACTACTGATGCATCAGCTAACTCAAAAATAACTGTTTAGTTCTGATTATGTGACACGTTTAGTCTAATGTGTTTTCTGGTGTTGCCTATCTTGTTTTTATAGTCCAGCTTTTTGGATGAACTAAAGGCCAAACAAAAAACACCTGGAGAGCTTTGTAGGGTAATGTAGACTCTATCTCTATCACGTTTTTTCCACCACAGTCTTGTTCTGCTCGGGAAACAGAGCATTCAGCAGCTTTATTTAGTTCCACAGCTAAAGTTTGTGGTACCTGATCTGCGGTTTATACTTTCTGATGGCTCCGGATGTGTGAAATCACACCTGAAACACCACTCTCCTATTTTAATCGATTATCAGAGAAGTTTGTCTGATCTCCGGGATTCTACGGTGTAGATGCAAAGAAAAGGTGCTAATGAATTCTTAGTTCCTGTGGATTCTTAGTTCCTGAAACAATGTATCATGTACGGTCTAATGATGCCTTAAATGCTCTTTCAGAGCAATAGAATCAAGTTCCTGACATTGGCCAAAACTAAAGATAACAGCTTTATAGACAGCTTCACTACATCTGTAATGGTATCAGCCTGTCCTCAATGTAAAGTTATGCTCTGGCCCCTACTGTCAAATGTATGATTATGATGGTGTGAAACATCTTACATGTAAGCCTTGTAATTGTTGCCGATCTTCTGGATACGGATATCGTACTTGGACTGGACGTAGGGCTCGGTGGTGGCGTAGGTCCCGGCCAGAGCCACCACACTGGTGATGTCCTGGAAGTCCTGTTGGTTTTCAACTTTGATCTGTGGGAGAAACGGCACTCTTTAGTGTGCAGTTAATTAAGAAGTGTGGCAGCAAAGCTGCCAGTGACCGCTAAGGATCCCACAAGAATTTCACATTTGTACACTTGCAGGATAATGAAGGGTCCCTGGGTGGAAACATTGCCAGGGGCGACTTTGAACTACGTCACCTCAGTCCCATCAAGTGATTAGGCTGTAGACTGTGGGGAAATGATGCAATGGGAATGTATCAACACAAAACAAGACTCTTACATAAAACTCAAAGGCGTTTTGCACTATGACTTTGAGATAATTAGGTAACGATGAGGTGTGACAGGAAGGAAACAAACAGTTGGCCCTCAGTGGCAGTCTGCAAGACCCTCATTTCTTTCTGGCTACAAACGCTCTCATTGGCCTCTTTACCACAGTTCCCAGGCACCGCCTGTCATGTACTTACTATGATGTCTTCTTTAGATTGTCTGTGATGATGTTTCTTTACGTAATCCTCTTCTCTTTGTCATATTTAACTCAGCTGATACACAGATTTATGAGGTGTATTCTATCAGGTCATGGGAAGTGGGGCACTCATTAATCAGCAGCTGTAATGTATTGCAAACTTTCAGAGCTCAGTGTCTCCAATGCAAAATGATTCTGTCCAGAGCTCCTACTCAGTCATCACTAACCCTCTCAGTAGTATAAGATCTACATAGTGGAGGGAATGGTGAGGTGCCATCAAGAAAAAACACAAATCAGACAGAGAATCCAAGAAGCCCTGGTTGTTCCTCTGGGGTTTCAGTTCGTCACACTGTTTTGCTCTTCTAAATATGAGTTTAAATGTAGGTTTCACTGAAAGTGGGTGTAAAGATCATCAACTTTACTATAAATTTTACAGGAACGTGACGTGTGGTTCCAAACAAGGCTTTGCGTCCTTGGTCTGATGGTTTGTAGAAGATGGCAATAAAAAAGTTTAAAGCCATTTCAACATTGTCAAAAGGCTTAAAGAACCATTTCAATGCTAGACTGCTAGAAGAGCTAGTTGTGCCACAGATGATTTTAAAAAAATAGTATGGCATGGAAAGCACAAATGGAAATTAGACCCTTTGTGAGGTCTTAAGAACTACTTAAATGCAGTCTTTATAAGGGTTTAAGTTTAATGTACTTTAACACACAAACAAATCCTAAAAACCACTGAAAAAGAAATACTAATTGTCTGGGTGGAACAAAGAAATCCCAAGGAGCTTTTAAAAATGATGCAACCCTCACCAAAAAAGAACTGACACAGCGAGAGAACCAACAGTTGGAAAACAAATAAAGCAAAAGTGAAAATGGTCCAAAAAACAATAAAAGTAGGTTCAAATGTTTCAAAGAAGAGCAGGCAACTTTGATGGCTCATATTGTCCAATAAACAGTGTTGTTACTTTGAAGGATAATAAAATGAAAAGGCTTGTTGGAACCCACATAAAAAGATGTTCTACTGCAAATTAATGCAATTTCTCAAATGAGCTCAGAAGACAGAATCAGAACAGAATTTAAATTTAAAAACTATTCATCTTGTTGAATCTTAGAGTGCAACAGTAATACAGCATACACTCTGGAGCCCGCTGCAGACACAACTGATGTTTTATATTCAAAACAACATCATATGTTCATATAAATCATATAAAAATATACATGTTTCTTAAATATATCTTATTTCAGTGTATGAACCCTAGCTTGCATACAAGTAGAGAGTGCCACTGGCTAACAGTAAATACTGTAGATGTTACAGTATTATCAGCTTGTCACTTTGATAACTGTATGCATTTCCTGTTTAAAGAGGCTGTTCACGTCAAACATAACATAGTTAGCTAGCATTTCAAAGTGTTAACCAATTTGATATCACTTGTAAATTGGCTAGCATACAAGTGGAGGCTACCAATGGCTAATAGCTGCAAGTAGACATCACAGAAAAATGGCATTACCAGCTTATAGCCTATACAATTGTATTCATGTGTTGTTGAAGCATAAAGTTTGGGTCAGACATAATGGAGTTAGCTAGTATCTCAATGTATTCGGGCCATGGATACCTGATGCAAAAATACAGATAAAGCACCCCCTAAATTAGCATAGATATGTCCTTAACTTATGGGCTTACTTTTTAGGTTGGAAATAACTAACTAAGCTAATGTTAGCTAATGTTAACACACTTTAAATATCGCTGCGTAACTGAAACTACTTAGTCAGTTTGATCCTGCCATACCCTTTCTATACTTGTGCTACTGCTACGTTACAGTTTATTATGTCAGAGTGTTGTTAATGTGAGATTAACAATTGAAAAGTTCTATCAAAAAGGAAACAGATGAAGCCAACACACCACGGTCCTTTAAATATTCTCTGACATGTGACATGCTAAAGTGTAGTGTAGTGGATGCTAAGAAGAGTAATGAAATCAAAGAAATACTGTAAGAATATCACTTACACTGAAATATCTACCTAAAGTTGGGGTGGCTAATGTTAGCAAATTAGCTAACATTATCCACCCTTAGCTACTGGTCAAACCAGACCAAGGCTGTTGCAGCAAAATCTGTGCATGTATCGAAGTAAGTGATCTGTTGTAGTGCTTATGAATTTAATTTTTCATTTGTAAGAGGAAGAATGTATTATTTCTTCTATTAAAAGTGTGTTATTTGTTCTATTAGTGTCACCTTAATGTTGGATTGCTACTATTGCTTCAGAAGGCTTCTGTCCTGATGTCAATATAGTGTTTGAAATGTTTTCTTTTTGAGATTTCAATCTTGAACATAACAATTTCTAAGTGGCTTAAAGATGCGTCTAAGTACTATGAAGTAATTATAAAAATGAGCATTTAGCTAACTTCTTTCATACTGTGAGTGTTGCTAACAGAGTGACGAAAGTACTGAGGCTGGGTGCTGAATCTTGCCCATTTACAGAAAGCGGGCAGAAGTTGAAACAACAAAATCAACTGAATGGAGGGAAGTGACTCACGGTTCACATCATGGCTCCAGAGGTAGAACCTGATAGCTAGTGGCAGCTCCAGCTCTGAGCTGTAAGCATGCAAATCCATCCAGAGAATTACGCAATTCCTCTGAGAAACTAAACAAACCGTAATGATGCAAACAGAGAGTAAAAAGGTAAGCCAGAGAAGGTGAAACACTGGCATCGAGATGAAGAACAGCGTCTGGTGGAAAAAGTCAGGTCATACTGGTCAGTGTCCAGACTAAATGACACACTCGCTAAAATACAGAGCTAAAAACATCTAAAAACATGTAATGGAAAAATTGGGATTAAAGCATCACTGTTCATGTTTGTCACATGAAGTGAAGATGATGTGATGTGAATACACAAACAACAGTTTCGTAGCGAGATTTTTCTTTTGTGAAAAACTATTGAAATGGTCATGTGTGACATGATAAAATGTTAGTAGAATTAGTTAGTAGAATGTCAGTTCAAATGTTAAATAATTTTGCTTTAGTGTCTTTTGACAGGAACTTCCTGTTTTGTGACATAAAGAAATTCAGCAGATTTCCCTCCAAAATCATCCTGGTGGCTCACAGTGCAACATGTCGAGTAGTCTAACATAGTTCTCTCATTTATATGAGATTTATTTATAAGTAATAATTGGAATAAATCAAAATGAACATAATAATGATTCAAATTCAAGTGCTACATATAGCACCTTTAAGTTCTGGTTGGTGTATTATTTTATAGGTGGTGTTTGGGTAAGAAAATGTCTTTTCTTTGATCCACTTAGAAAAATATTACAGGTTTCTGTCAAAAGCAAACAAAACAGCTATAACTTAAATCCCACATGTTCCTGTCCGTTCACAGAGCTCTGTGAGGTCTGGGGGGTTAAACAAGGTCCTGCTCTACAAGGGCCTGCCAAGTTCCCCTCGAGCCTTATGGGAAATTCTATAGCATGTCTGGCTCCTGAACAGGAAACCAAGCCCAGGCAGACAGACGAGGGTAAAAGGCATAGGAAGCATTTCCCCCCTGTGAATCCAAGTAACTGACAGGAGAGAAAGAGAAAGAGAGATAGACAGACTGAGACAAATATGAAAACAAATGCTCCGCGCTGCTCATTGCATAATCATCGAAGATGATAGACATCAGTCTACAGTTATTTCCATCCAGCTATCATGTTATAGTGTCTGAAATCATCGTTCAGCCAGACAGTTGTGTCAGACAGCTTCGAAAGTGAACCTGGTGGACTGTAGACTTTATCAGCTTTGTGTCTGACGTTTGTTCGCCATTGTGACAATGTAGAGAGAGCAAAGCAAGGACACAGTACCCACTTTACAAGTGTGATTTGGCCATCATGACTGATTTTTGAGATCACGGAGAGACAGCACTGGTATCTCAAACTGGAACAGACGAGGGATTACATTTCTGAACCTCAGAGCAGTCAAAGCTGTGCTGATAATATCACATGTTTGATATCCATGACGGGAAATCAAGACAAATCTGACTGTGAGCTTGAAATCCAAAGTGGCAAAAGTGGAACATGTGTTTGTTTGCAAAAGTCGGTTGTTGCAAGTGTGACTCATACATACGCCATGATGAGATAGGATTTTTAAAGTCTAGTCCAGTCTAGTCTCTCCCGATGTTACACTCATATCTGACTATATACAGTGCACCACCATGCATAGATAGCTATAGCAGGAGTAGACAAGACTGTGTTTATTATACAAAAGTGATCAGATGGGACTAAATATTCAAATATATATAAATGATAAGGAACCTAAATATATAGAAAATCTAAATTTCTACAGAAAACATGAAAAATAAAAATAGAAATTTATAAAGAAAAAATCTCTGCCCCCAAAATTATTTTCAAGCTCCGAATGAGGCTTTTTGCGGAGCTCATGTCTCTTTCAGGGCAGCTGAACCCCCACTCATTTCAAACCCTGGATAAGAAAACATCTACAAAACATCTAATGTCATGGTGAGGCCTTAAATTTTAACATTTAATTTTACATTCTAGAGTTTAAACCTTTGGATGTGACAAATGAATGTGTTGGGAGTATTTTTGTTTGTACATTTCAAAGAGCTTACCTTTCCCATGCCAGCGTGGGCGTGCCCCATCTTGACAACCACAGGGTAGGAAGGGGTTGTAATCTGCAGACAAGAACAACATCAGATAATTGGTTATCTCATATGATAAGATAGCTCTTTACATAGCTTGGTTGGGATGATGGAACAGAGTTTTTGAATGCACCTTTTCAGTTTGTAAAGGGGCATGTTGAAGCAAAAAAAAAGGCTACTTCACGGCAATGGAAAGCACGCTGTGAACACAACACTGACACATTATCACTCTATGAAGTTAGCGAACAAGCAAGCAAACTGCTGTTTGTTTGGTGGAGGTGAAGGTGAACCTCATAAAAGGTCATAAACCCAAAACAAAGAGCTGAAAGATGCTAAAACACTCCACTCACAAGTGGGTTTGAAGACTGAGTTGATTATTCTCTGTGGGTTAGCAAAGCATTTTGATACACTCAATATAACAAAATGTATTAATCAATGTCAGCGTTTCAGAAAATAAATGTAAAAAGAGGGGTTAAAATGTACTTTAAGCCTGTTTCAACCTCAAGATTAGATCCTGCAGAATAAATGTTTTTTGGTGTCAAGTGTTCGGAAAAGGATGTCACACTAAGTAGGGACATTCAGAACTGTACTTTGTGCTTTAAATATACAGTAAGACAGACATGTGGTAAATGCCACACTGAGAGACAACCAAAAGTGGAAAACTATTTCTTGGATGTGTACATGAAGTGTCCAGAACCATGGCCTTGTAAAGAAATGCACTGGCTCTCATGCCATCCTGCTGAACTTAAAGCGGCCCGGTTTAGGAAGCACGAGGTGGAGTCGTAAGAATCTTGGTTTATTACACAAAAGAGCAAGGTTCTGGGAAGTTGGGTGGAAGACCACAGCTCATTGAGATGGGTCTAGACAAACCAAACAGCCCACAAACATTCTCTTTCTCATAGTTTGTATAACTGAAGTGGGTGAAACATCAACAGATTACTTCAAACCTCCCTGTGGTTTCAACGTCCCTCGATAAATCCACTGATATGATTATAAATGAGATGTACTAACTTCAAGGGCTTTTCCTGGAACTTTCCCTGATTTTGTGTGTAATAGGCAACAAAACTGGTTTATGTAAGGGTCTCTTTCGTCCAGTTAGCAATTATGATGATGAATAAACAGCACTTCTGTGACAATTCATACTTAAATCCAAATACTTTACATACACGTAACCATCCACGGTAAACTGACTGGTATGACTGTTGCTAGAGACTGTTTCACTCCTATTATTATTGCAGAATGCTTTCATACATCAGAAAGGCATGTAAGAATGTAAGAATCCAAAAGTTTACAGTCATCTTCTCTGCAGGCACCTCCAGGAGAAGCCCACAATTAAAAAAAACATACATTAGTAACAGAGGAGGATCAGGCCAGGGGCCCAAAGCCAGATCATGCACGGAGATTTAAGACCCACGAGGAGGAAGGGGAACGCCTAAACAGCTGCTATCACTTCGTCCAAACCCTCCCCGACAGTTGACAGGACTGCACATCCTAATGTTGCCGTCAGCTTGTTTTGTACGGAGCCGTTAGCAGACATCGAGCTGCTCGAGGGCGTGAGCAGCGCTTCTGTTGACAGGTTCTGACAGTACAGGCCTTGCCAACATGCTGCCAAGATAAAGTGTACTTTAATTGTCTCCATTATCACTTCACGAGTGCCAGAACACAGAAGCAAGATGAGACTGTATCAAGAAGTCTACTTAGGTAGACTAAGTAGGTTCAAGAGACCTACTGTATGGTTTAGTAAAAGCACGGAAAATAGATCAGCCTCTGTAAATATACATCACATTTTAACTACAACTGTATTTATACATTTATTACAACTTTAACTTTAACATGCTGGTTTTAAGGGTGTTTAACAAAGCTAGACTACCAATTACGCAACTGACCCAAGCCCAAGATCTCCAGGAGCCTCCAAAAAGTTCCAGGTTTACTTTATGTTAACTGATTTGAGACGATTTGTTTGGAATCATCTCATATATCTTTATTGTCTGATCTCGAGGCCTTGTCTTGAGACGCTAATTGTTTCAAGGTCTACTTTTAATGCATATCCTCAACTAAAAGGACCAAACAGCAAACCTGGGGTCAAGCAGTATTTAGGAATTTCAGAATGGACTTTGTGGTAAACACTTATACAGTACAAAAGCCAAACCAGAAAAGTCTTCAGGATAAGCATCGAGAAATTCTACACCTACAGACACTTAGCTTCAAGATACCAAGTCCCTGATGAAGCCATTGAGTCACAGTCTTTAAACAGTCATTGACTGCAAAAGGTCTGGACCTAATGTTAAAGGAATGCTCTCAATTTAGTATTGCAGTTTCATTATATTGGTGGATGTTGGTGGACGAGAGACAGAATTGTTGATCTCACAAATATCATAACTTTTAAAGAACTCATATTATTAGTAGCAATTAAGTGGATTTAATGGCTTACAACAGAAATATGTGTTTCTCTGCTTTACAAACAGTAGACTTTATGAGTCCAGGCAGTACAGCTGTTACATGTGTGCGTCACACGAAGAAAGATAAGATGCCTGAGGTTTAGCGAGTATCTGAGAAGAACGCAGCAGTAGCACACTGTGGATGTCTGTCTGTCTGCTAGTGTTTTGGGTGGAAGGAAATGTAGCCACCCACTCTGTCTGGACCTGTTCTTTCCAGTCATTCCCATCAGTGTGGCAATGACGGCAGATGCTGAACATGTTGGGGAGAGACGACCACATCCTCCACCCCTGATGAAACTGGAGCGTCAGAAGGAGTTTTCTGATGGTCTAACAGACCATAAGAAATGCATTGTCACTGATGTTTCAGTATCAGGGAAAAGGAAAATAAACATGAGGCTGCCACAGTTCAAAAAGATCAACACTGATAATCCCTCACATTTTTACACCATATGAGCCCGGTTATTTAAAGGTTTGTTCTGGCTGTTCCAGAGTCTGGACATTGGCTGTTTGAAAGCCTGATCACTCCAGAAGCTGATGTAACAGAATTCATCATTGAGAAATGTGTAGTTCTCAGAGCTTAGTGACGTAGGGACTACTCATACATTTAGTTAGATTACAGTCAGTTAGATTACAGTTAAAATACAGTCACTGGAGAGCTGAGCGCTAACACCCTCGCAAGCCAGAAACATGTCAGTCACAGAAGCTCTCCATTTCTTCATTTCAGTTCTTCCGTGTACTCCTCACCGACACTTTGTTCTCATGAATATACATTATTTCATTCAGAGTTATTGGAAGGGTATAAAAGGGCTCTGAGCTAGCAAAATTGCTGGTTGTCAGTTAGCATGGTCACTATGGAGACAATATATTGTAATATATACAAAAAAAATTATTCAGAAAATGCAGTTGTACCATTTACTCTTGTGGAAAATGTTCTTAAAGTTAATCTAAAAAATGTCTCTGTTGTGGAAAAGGTTATACTACAACAGAAGAATGTTAGAAGCTAAGCTAACAAGCTAAGCTAGCAGATACACAGATTACAGTGTGACTGAAAAGTTTGTTTTTTTAAATTCTGGTTTGATCAGATCAGTCTGCAAAATCTTTTTTTTAAATTGTAACTTTTTCTTTACATAACTTGTTTGCTGTAGGTGTTAAATCAAGTATTTTGTTATTCTTTGTAATACATTTAGTAACTTTTGTTTGGAATCTACAATTTGAATGACAATTTTCCTTTGCTTATGTTTTCTTTCAGAGCTTCCAGCTACAAAGCAGAGCAGAATTAGAAAACATATACTGCATGTGTCACTGGTGTGACATAAAGGAGGCCATTTTACAGGAAGAGCCTTTATTTTACAGTAATTGATATTCTTTACAAGATTGTTCAACAAAACAAGTTCCCGACCTTAAAAAAAAGCCTTAGGAGGCCATTAGAGTCCGTGAGCTCTAAGATGTGGAAACTTTGGTTTAAAACATCAGCTTTGTTTCTGTTTCCCAGCTGCATGTGCGCCACTCTGCCTTTTGTTCCCAGCAGAAGTCTGTAAAAGGCATCCAGTGTGGTAAAAACGTTAAAAAGTCACATGCTAAAAAAGCTAATTATATGGTGGGTGATTTCACCAGTCTAGGATTTATTTCATAACACACAGCCTCCCTTCATTTACAGTAAATGTGCCAGACGACCATGCCTGGCACATGATGGAAATACTTCAGGGAAGCCCATCCACCCCCGCATCCCCTCCCTCCGGCTGTATACGCAAACCTCATTGTAAGTGAGTCACATAGGATTGTCGCTCAGGTCAGTGTCTAAGGCAAATCGTGCTTCCCTGCTTTGCCTCCATGGGTCATTCCTAACCCAAATATATTCATCCACAGTGGAGTAGAATTTTACAGATCCCACTGTGCATATGTAAGCTTAAGAGTAGAAGGACTGTATGCATTATTGACACATTTGTAGGTCCAAATAAGTTGCATTTCTCTCATCCACCACATATTAGGACCAACGACAACTAACACTATGACCACAAGTTCACATCATACCTCTGCAGATAAAAGAAGTCCTTAAAGAAAAGTATAAAAGAATGTGTGACACACTCAAAAGCCCCAGAACATAAATGAGACTGTTCTGTCAACTACTGTTCCCTACTGTAGGTCAAACGTTAGCCGTCTCTATCACAAACCTCTACTGGATGATAACTGATCACATCTTGATTTAATAATGGTTTGAAAATAGATTTCAGATTAAGCTTAAACTCTAATAAAAGCTGTTAGCTGCCAAAACAAAACATTAGAGAACGTTTATCTTGGGGATTTTTTAAAGTGGCTTTAAATGCTGTAATCAGCTCTAATCCCAGTAACATAAGATTAAAATAACTATGGCTTTAAAGCAGCATTAATTCATTTTTTTGAGGCCAGCGAGACCAACCTATGACAGCTTTGGATTTTATCACAGTATAAGGTTATTGTGGCAACCTTTTTAGCAAACAGATGCCTACTTGCCTACACTTATGGAGTCATGTTTCTGGTCACCTAGTGAAGGTCAATATTCAGTCTCCTTTTGGCTCTGTTTTTGGTCTGTACCAATGAGGAAAATATCTGCTAAATGCTCCACTATGTTCACCTGCTAACGCTTACTTTACTACGCTGCTTGGTCCTGGTTAGGTAGTGCAGTGGATATATTACAGCTGCTTGCTCAGTCTGGAAACAGGTGACAAGAGTGAACCAAAACTAACAGCTGAAAGACTCTAAAAGAGGAGCTATATTTTCTGTGTTCATCACCAGGAGCAACCACTCAAATTTGATCAATCGCTCTTATAAAAATATTGATAAATGAATCCTTAAAAGAATCTTCAATTACTTATTTCTTCCACACTACATTGAATTACTACAGCTGGTTATCAACTTAAATTTAGTCACACTGTCACAAATCAGGAAGGAAAACCATGAAAATTGTGGATTTACAAAGTGAAGTACATTTGATATTTGATCAGCAAGTCTATTGAATTCATATAGTAAAGTGAAATAAGTATAAGTATCGAACACAGCAGGCAAAAATGGGTCACACACACCTTATCCAACGAAAAGTGTGTAGAGAGCAGTGAAGTGCTGTGCCTCAGTTGCTGAGCAGAAGGAGTTGAATCTTTCTTTGGGGGCATATGCATTATCCAACAAAACACATGGTGCATCCATCCTGCATTTATGATCTCTTAATTTTTATTATGGCCACTCCAAACCTGCCACATCAAGGAGAAGACATGAGGCGCGATGGTTTGGGCAGTCGACAAGAGCCGGGGACCCTGACCCAGGATCCTTTTCAAGAATCCGACCGCAGTGGGACCAAAGACAGCCTCCCCACATCAAACCCTGCCAACGGATTAAGTGAGCCTCAAGAGACCAGTAATGTTTATCATGCAAGTCCCAGTTAAGTTACTGACTGAATTCATACACCTGACAGGGACGGATTCAGCTCTCTTTCAAAGCATGGCATGTAATCGTTTGAGTCGTTACAAATTTACAAATGAAGGCAGGAGGTTTAACTTTTCACTTTGAAACAAAATCAGTTGGGCAGGAATCAAAGATTTATAATAACAAAAATCCTCGCTCTATGCTGTGGTGATGGGTACAAGAGCTCTGTGTGAAGTACAGATGGTCCTTTTCAACACATTAACCAGTGGAAGGGTAGCATTTCAACTATTTGAACATATAGAGAGCAGTAAAATTGGAGAATCAAAGGAGGGCTACAGGCACCAGTTATTGTCATCAGTAAGCTGTGAATGGAGGAACAAAACTTTTTTTTTTAAAAGTCATATCATTTTGTTTTTGCTTCTTGATGCTGAACAATACAATCGCATGATTCACATTATATGTCATATGTCATGGTAAGAGCATAAAGTGGCTTTATGTTTAAGCCACATTTTGTGTTGATCACGGAGTTAAGAAGATTGATACCAGCCTTATGTTTGTATGCAAATTCTAAGGCTACAGCCAAAAGCCGCCTACCTTAGCTTAGCATCAAGACCAGGAGAAAGGAGAAACAGCTGGCCTGCCACTGTCCAAAAGGTCTCGTAGTCTCACCAATTAACACATTTATCTCGTTTGTTTAACTCATAGAAGCAAAGCAAGAAACAAAACAGCAGCAGGCCTCAGACTATAAACCTCCAAAACAAATTTTACACATGTTCCTGAACTAAGAGTGACATAAGTGTGACACATACAGTAGTTCCTGGATACGCGCCCAAAACAGACATTTACAAGTTGTCATGGTAACCCCTATGAGCTAATATCCACCCAGGGCAGCAACTAACAGTAGAAGCCCATTGTGTTTAAGTGTATACAGTAAAGGCTGTCTAATGGGGCATGGTAATTATTGTTGTGGAATTCAACCTCATCTGGCTTCCATTAGGGTCCGTCCTGGTGCATTTCCATGAGGGAGACAGCTGTCTGGAAAATACAACTTTTTCCTGAGAATGGAAGTTTCCAGGTCAGACGCCCCCTGACAACACTGAAGTGCTGATGGAGAAGTGACAGAGATGGTTGGTGTTGTCTTCTGGTGGTCGAGCCACCTGCTTTATCATCACAGTTTGCTAAGTGATTGGGAGATGAAGAAATGTGCAGTACAGTGTTGCACTGTGACTTCTCGAGCCACACCAAAAAATGGTGATTTCATCTGTAGGAACAGCAACAACTGCATATCACTAAATGTGTCACCAATATCAAGAACATGAGTCTTGTTTAATATATTGCATAAATATTAAATGTTAGGTAATTTTCTGAAGCCGTGCCCAGAAAGGGTTGCATGACTCATTTTTTATTAATCATTGTTAGTTTTTAGCTGGGCTAGCAGTGTGGTGGCAATATTGGTCAGTACTGTAGGTCGGTCCACCATTTTGGCCAGATTAAAATATGTCAACAACTTTTACATGGATTGGGATTCAGTCTGATGCAGACATTCATGGTCTCCAGAGGTTAAAGGTCACTGAAGACAACAAGATTGACATTTGTTGCCATGAGTGAACTACTGTAACTGAACAACCTTTGGATTGATTGCTAGACATTTGTGAATTTTCGTCACTTTAGTGATCCTCTGACTTTTTTTTACTAGCACCACCATCAGGCCAAACATTTCATTACTTCAATACTTTTTTACTCGTTTTAGGGCTAGGACACATCACATCCCCACCAGCCTCAACTTTGTAACTTTGTGTTTAGCAGTAACCTACATGCTAACATGTTGGGTTAAGATGGTAAACAATTTACCTGGTATGATGATAAAATACTCTTCTACCATAAAATAATAGATTTTGAATCATTTAATGCCACAGTGATGTGTAATCTGGTGAATGGTGTGTCATGTCTGTGATTCCCATTCTGTGCCCCGTATGCGTCTTCTTGCTATATGTAACTTTGCGCTCTGGGTATGATCACTTGGTGGTTTACATACTTCTCCTAAATTATTTGACTGATTTTGGTGAAAGAAAGGAATGCTTTACGATTTTCCCTTTGACATCCACCAGGTGCTGCACATGAACTCTCTCTGATTTAATAAGTTTCCTGATGGACAGTAAACTACGGCCAACTGTAGCTGCTGTTAGTTAATGTTAGCTCAGTTTGTTAGTAGGGCTACCCGGGTTGTGAGTTCATAGTACCAGCAGAGTGCTAGTATTTGTACCACAGAGGAGGTTTATAACCCTAGGGTGCAGGGGCATGCTGATGGGGAAAAGAACCAGTGTTATACCAGAACCAGGCTGAGCAGCTTCTATGGACATAAGGACAGAGGAGAAAAGACCAAAGAGGACATTAACAAAGGAAGCTAAAAAGAGAAAAGGAGAGTGACCCAACAAAAAGCCGTCAGACAAGAGTAAATCTGGGACTGACTTTTACTCGTCGGCGGGAGCTTTATGAAACAAAAGGTTTGAGGCTGCTAAAAAAGTTACTGACTTGCTAGTTTTTGATCATAGGTCATATAATCATAACAAATATATGTGTGCTACTGTCTGCATTTGCGACAGTGGTACTGCACTCTGAAACTGGGGGACTAAATACCAATTTCTCTGCAATGATGCTTTAACTATCAATACTCCTCACTCCTCACTCCCCTCTTGGAGTCCAAGCTAACCAGCGACAGTTGTGGTGTGGTATCTCTGCAGCTGTTGTAGTCCCAATATGTACTTATACTTTTTGATGAGGCGCCCACCAAGTACGCTGCAGCCTGTGGTGTAACTATGCGGCTACATGTTTAGTTTCTTAAACTACACCATAAATCTCCCTTTATGATGTCTTCATAAATATTCTGACAAAAACTGTTCTCTGAGAGACTTCCTTGTAATATCTCAGTGATCTCACAGGTGGTTAATATTACAGATGGTTAACCAATATCATTTAATAACAGAACACAGCCATTACTTGAGTCCAGTCCATTCATTTTAAATAAACACAGATTTGTTTGAAAGTCAGTGTTAAGTACATGTCCAGACTGCACTAAAGCAGAGCTATTTCAGTCCAGCTTCTCTGCGGTCGTGCTGTAATAGGGACCTGGACAGCCCTTATTAGTGCTAATCAATTCACTAACCTACATTCCTGCTTTAGAAGAAAAAGGACAGACGGGCCTCGGGCGAGCCAATCCTGCAAAAACCATCAACGCTGTGCCACATTCCTCTCAGTCTAAAAGGAAAAGTGATGTTTCTTTCCCATTTTCCAGGGGCTCCTGCAGTATTAGGTCTCGGAAAAGGTTGAGCAGGAATGAGGTGACTGTGTGTAGTTTTGGCTTCTATGTCTCATGATCCGTGGACTGAATGGAATCATTCACTCAATGCCTTCAAGCTCGGTGATGCTGGCGAAAACAATCACAGATCTAAACCTGCATCTGTGAGCAACGTGACAAGTAAAAGTGTATGAAGACAGACACTTGACTTATGAAGTCAAGTTTATTTTTTCAGAGGTCAGAGGTCAGGGTCACACATTGATGTCAGTTCTTACCCTGCATGAAAGCCACTACAACATTTCAGCTGCTTCTCTGTCACCACCTGGCTTCCAAGAAACGTCTAAGTAGTCTTTCCTTG
Source organism: Protonibea diacanthus (assembly GCA_028641955.1). Lineage (NCBI taxonomy): Eukaryota > Metazoa > Chordata > Actinopteri > Sciaenidae > Protonibea > Protonibea diacanthus. Next base: position 2,459,777 of record CM053997.1, on the reverse strand, counting down.
AATAATTCCTTGTCCCACCCCAATATCCTGTTTCCATAGGAAATACATTAAATGAAGGAAGCTGGATGCTTTAAATATGTAGCTTCATTGTAACAATCAGGATACAAAGCAGATGTTGGAGTCTGGATTTGACGGTGCAGATGGATTGCTTTAACTACCGTTAGACTGGGCTTAACTCCGTGGTTTGCCAGTTTCATGCAACATTGTCAAGAAAATTACAGCTCGCCAAAGCATAAATTAAATCCCATAAAGTGAGTATCAAGTTATTTTCTAAAGCAACAACAGACGGGGTGGGAAGTTTCAAATGTTTCAACAGCAAACTCATTCAATTTGCTCCACCTGTAAACCATGTCATCTAGACCCAGTTAGAATCATTCATTCACTCCAGAGATTATACATCTTCAAAGACAAACCACAGCCATGGTTATCAAAATGGCGTACACAATGTTTACAACAGAGCTCTCATGTGAGGAAAGACACAGCATGAGTTGAAAACATGGACAGTACTTGAAAATAGCTAACACTGAGAGCCGCAATTTGCACTGAAAATCATACACAGGCTCAAATCTGACATGATACATATATTTTCAGATTCATTGTGACCTCGCCCTTGCGGGTAGATCGCCATAAAGCTGTTTAGAAATCATATAAAAAGACACTCCTCATAACTCCAGACCTTGCCTGAGATCCATTGCACTGTATACTACAGGAACTGCTAATAGCTCATTAGATTTTTTTTTGGCCTTTTCAAGCGGAAGAGTGACAGGAAATGTGGAGAGAGAGATGGGGAATGATATGCGGGAAAGAGCCACAGGTCAGATTCAAACCCTGGGCTGCCGCAGCAAGGACTGAACCTTTGTACATGGGGCAGATGCTCTACCAACTGAACTAAATGACACCCCATTTCTGCATACTTTACTTTTAACAGTATCAGTGTGACAAAATATAAACAAGTACTGGCTTAAAAAAAAAAATCAGGGCTCAAGCTGACTCTACAGCACCATTATATCTGTATATTATATCTGTTTACACCTCCCCAAGCATTAGCTCCAGAGCTTAGTTTGAGTTTTGAGTCACCCAAATTGAAGTAAGACAGAAGAATAATAATATAGAATAATAACATACGTGAGAGAATCCATCTATGATAACTGGTTTATAATTTAGCATAGGACACTGCAAATGAAACCAGAAAATGCAACACAGGTCAAACACAGAAACTACATACTGGATTTCTAAACTTAGAAAGTCATGGCAAACATACAGTAATGGTGACACACTCTGATGTTACAACCTGACTTTAGGACATATTAAAGACCTGCTCTCTGTTGCAGATAAGATTCAGTGAATGGAAGAACACATGAGGCGTCAGCAACTTTTTTTGACAGCAGAAGAAGGAAAGGCGGGCTTCTTACAGAGTGCATACCAGGGCTCAGCCCAAATGTCAGCACCACCACTGTTTTCAATTAAGACAGTACATAGGGAGGAGAGTGGAGAAACATCAAGGAGGAAGATGTTTTGGAACAGCTGGATGTGGCAAACCTAGCCTGAATTTATCCCAGCTGTGCAAGCAGCAGGAATAGGTGGTACTACACGACAGTAGTGTGAAGCAATGACTGTGATGCACGTGTCATACTCTATACTATACTGTATATACAGTATATCATCATCATCATCATCAGTATAACAAGAAAGAAATCAGACTGTAAAATGTTCAGGAATTTATATTCCCCACTTCGATATGCATCAAAATAAACATGGTGATAATAATGCTAATAATGCTAATTAGCTGATGGCAGCCATGATTTTCGGATGATTTGTGCAACAGAAACAGATTTATGTTTATTTAAATGTATCATCTTGCTGTGGTGCAATGGTTTGAGGAAATGCCATCAGCGTTTGCAGGATCGTTTGTTGATGTTGATGTGCCTCTATGGTCTAAATGGATGTTGTATCCGTGATGTCACCATCTTGGCAGTCCTGCCTCTGCCGCCTCCTGGATAATCTTAAAATGGGCAAAGACGCGAATTGTCAGTGGACCTCGTCTGGGTGCTCAAACACTCACACTCAAACACCCACCTGTCAATCAAAAACTTTAAGCCTTAATATCATTTGAACAGGTGAGTTGTATATAAATTCACTCTCAGTACAGTTGTCATGAACGGGGAAATTAGCTACAGAGACCAAAACTGTTTTTTGTACCAGGCTGTAAACATGTTTATTTCTGCTGTGAAGTTGGACATTTTAACATGGAGACTTATGGAGGCTGACTCACTTCTGGAGCCAGCCTCAAGTGGACGTTTGAGGAACTGCCATTTTAGGCACTACCTTACCAAGCTGTATTCCTGCTACAATGAACAGTGGTCAGTCTGTCACCAGCCATGAAGCCTTAAAGATAAAAAAAAGTTTTAAAAAAAGTGACTTTGTGTAGAATAATTTAAATTTTTCTTGCTTCCTGTCGCAGTAATAATCTTGGGATCTCTTAGAATCATAGTGTCACCCCACCTCCAGGGGGTCCCCACCCTCAGGTTGAGAACCACTGTTCTGCAGAAATGCTGACATGACATAACAATGACGTTGCACCAAACAGAGAAGGGATTGTGCTTAACAGATCTGTGGGGGCCATTTGTATTAATTCAAAAATTCCAGGAGAACCGAAGGAACAAACAACAGAGGGTCCAGTGTTTGTGATGTGACTCAGATAAAGTGGAGAGATCCCACTGCAGGTTTAACAAAGGCACTGTTGTTGTAAGCTATCTAAACACTATTATGAATTTTTTAACAGCTAGAATAATAATTGCGTTATGTTACTGCCTTTTCACGCTGTGCATAAATGTTTGTGCAGAGTCTCCTGTCTGGTTAATGGGGGATTCCAGACATAAAAATAAATGTGGGATGACTTACCTCCTGCTGTGGTTTGTCCAGCAAATCCCACACCCTCAGCTAGAAAGGTTCATCACTAACCACACAAACACTGAGCCATCTTATAGAAGTACTTTTGAGAGGGAAAACTCCCAACAACAGTTTATCATTGCTCAAAACAAATATTGCTCACCAGTATTTGTTTGTAGGTGGAATCTCTCTATGGAGATTTTTCTTGAGGACTAAGTAAATGCAGGCATATGACGTCATATCCAGATATTTATTTATCAAAAGAAATAAATCTAATAGGATGCAATTATAAGGATAAGAAAGAAAAACATACAAAATACTTCTGTTACACACAAAAAAAAAAAATTATGACTTGTGTTTACTTGAGCTTTTCCTCTTAGGCCATCAAGTCATTCAAATGAGTCTGAGAAAGAAAATTCTACGCAGAGATGAAGTCTCACAAATGGATCACTGATCGAACCACTGACCTGAAGCCTAGATTCATTCATTTTCTGGCCTTTTGGACATAGTGTTACAAGATAGAAACACAACACTGTGTTTTTCCTATACAGTTTTTCACCCAATAAACACCTCATAAAGTTTTAACATGCTAATATGCTAGCAAACTGGTTCCTACATATAAATCCAGTAAACATAGAGCAACATTAGTGTTTATAAGAAGTTATATTTCTGTCCACCTGGTTGACTGTAAGTCTTTAGTGGAGCACTTAGCAATATTCCCACCAGAAAATCCTGCTAAATGCTCCACTGTGTTCACCAGCTAGTTTTTATCTTTGTCTGTCCACTCTGTCCCTCTTTGCTGAATTTGCCATCAATGAAACCAAAACAATAAGCTGAAAGATGCTAAAATGCTCCATGGAACTGAAGGGAATCAATAACGTCTGGTGATAATTCTCTGCAGATTTGTTACTAATAGTGACACCTTTGACACTGCACATTTGGATCCATTGCAGATATAAAAATAATACATAGTGTAGCTTTAAAAAAACAACTTCAATTGCAGAAGAAAAGAGGCCCATTTCTATTTACAGTACAGTGTGTGTCACACCCAAAGTAGAAAGGAATACTGCAGTCCAACAGAACTGGTCTGCAATCATACCTTAGTGTTCAATGAACATACTTTGAAGAGCTTGAAGAGATTACAAATATTACTTGAATGAAGTGATAACCCACAGATCTCCCAGGACTTTCGGTTTTAGTTCAAATGTTTAATGACTAAATTTTGTGGCATTTTCCACTTCCCGTGGAGACACTTAAATGATACTATTCTTAAAATAAGACCTCCTCTTTATGACTCATTCCTTAAACAGAACTCATTAATTGCTTAGCTTCCTGTAAAACATCATAGATAACATTGTACATGGTTTTGGAATGAACCATATGCTTTGACAAGAGGAAGAAACTGACAACGGTGTCCTGACAGTGTGATGTCATTTCTAAATTTAACCCTCCAACCTCCCACTGTGTGACGTCAGTACCCCGTGGACCCTGTTGACACCCGTGACCTCTGACCTACTGGTGATTCACTGGTTCTCCTGCGACCATCTTCCTTAAATTAACTTTCTCTCTCCTCCTCCCACACACACCTTCCCTCTGCTGCTCAGGTTTCTGGGAAACACTGGCTTTTTACAGTTTCCTGAGCAGAAGAAACACCATGATTTACTGTGTCTTCCACATGAACTCAGCTTGAGACAAATTAATAGAGCACAGAAAGGAGGAAGGAATAACAGACTGGTTTATAGAGGATCAGTATGGGTAAACACTCTTCTCAGTTTAAGTGGTTATCTGAGAAACAGGTTTTGCGTTCAGTCTCAGTCTTGCTCAGAGCACATCACTGCTTATACTACCACATACTATTCCCAGTGATCACCTGTCAATCAAACAGTGCACCAATAATGGAAATGCCAGCTTCCTTCACTTTTGAAGGTTTGTCCGATGCAAAAGTTAGCTTTACAATAAACCACACAGGTTTCTTGTCTCAGCTGAAGAAGTGTGACTAGCTCACATTGTGGTGTCACAGCACAGAATTCACAGTTAATTGTGGAAACAGTCTCCCTTCCCTTCTCACTGGAAGCAGTATTAGCATTCATTTGGTGTCATCTTTCTGTCCGCTTGACAAATATTCAATCTTCCCTCTCCTTTTAGCTTTGTTTTATACTGCACCAACTCCTGAGGGAAATTTAGCTGCAAATGGTCCTCTACTGTATATTCAGCCAGTTGCTAACTAGCTTTGTGTGTCAGCCATGTGGTGCTGGCAGTTGGCGTACAGTTGTTTTATTTCACTTGAAACAGCTGTTCTACTGACGAAGACCAGACCAAAACAATAAGCTGAAAGACACTGAAACAGTAGAGCTGAGTGGCAGTGGAACATTGGGTGATTCTCTGTGGGTCAGTCAGTGCTAGTGACACTTCTCATACTGACATCATTAAACGTCATTAAACCTATTGTTAATATCTATATTTTGATGCAGTGCAGCTTTAAGTCATAAATTACTCATACATATTGTATGAGCATTATTGTAGTGTATTGTAGTGACATTTAGCTTTATTACACATTTTTTTCCACACCGTCACTTTTCATACATGAACAAACAATGTTAATTGTGCAATTTCTGTGTAATTTTTACATTTATTCATCTGAAAATGTCTCAAGTTGTCGCTACGTTGGCCTAGTTTGTGAATGCAGGATAAATGCATTATAAGACTAAAGCTAACAGACATTTTGTTTTTACTGTGCTCAGCATCAGACCCAGTTTAAGCATTCCCTCAACCTTAAGGAATTCCTCAAAGCTATTTCCATGCTGTCATATGCCCATGTTTATGGTTAGCCCTGGTGTCTCTTGCCGTAATACAACATAGTCATTTTGTGGGGTTTCCTGACCGCACACACACCAAATATGTACAGTAGAGTACAACAGGGGACCCTGCGTCTGAGCAGCGAGCGCTGTGGTTGCATTTGGCCCGCCTGAGTAGGAAGTTACTGACCGTCCATCATATTTTATTGCAGGGGGAGTCCCATTGTGAGCGGGATCATGGGTCAGGGCCATGTTTGTGTTTCCTTCTCTGATGTCTTAACTCCACATCAGATGACAGACGCGCTGAAGTTGGAAACTGGCGAGCATCTGTTGAAATGTTCAGTTGAGTGGACGAACTGAACGGATAACAAAAGCGCCACCAGGCCTTCGTATCGTATTCAACTGGGAGGGTGGAGACGAGGACGCCGCTCAAGCAGCCAATATCTTGCTGTACTGCCTGCTCTGAGATACTGAGATGTGAGCTCATTTCCAACAATTCAACCTCTGGTGTTCAGATAACGGCAACGATGTTAGCTCAGGGTATCTAATGCCTCGTCACTCCAAACTCAAAGAATTCTGACAGCAACTGTGCCCTTTCTGTCCTAATTTGACTTTTCTTGGTTTATACAAGGTCCCTCAGAAAAGAGATGTCTGAAATAAAGGCTGGTACTTACTTCTATAGACCACTGATGTGTTGAGTAAGTAGAATCACAGTCTAACATCATTAATCCTTACATTTTTAATGTTTCACTTTAAATTACTAGGTCAAACTGAGTTGAACAAGGCATTTTCTGAAAAGGATTCTTGACACCAATTAACAGCACTGCGGCCACCACAGGAAGTTATGAGCTATTAGCTTAATTTGCTCTTAGCTGTATGAAATCAATATCTAACAACAAAATTCTGCTTACTAAATGAACTCAAAATGTGTAATGATAATAAGGTGCTTCTTATTAACTTGTCTGTGTGAACCTAAAAAACATATGAACATTATGTAAAAGCTGTACTAATGGCAGCTTTAAGGGCAGCATCGGGCAGCTTGGAAAAACCCAATGCAAGTTAACAACTAACTGGTAAACATAGTGTAGCATTTAGCAGGTAAACAGCCACAGGAGATGGTCGCAGATATTTCTGGAAACAATGCCATGTTTACGGGGATTTTAAAAAAACTACAGCGTATTGGCTGAGGCTGCGTATAGATGGTGATCCCATCTATAGTTAAATAGAGCTCCCAGAGTCTCTGTAAGTAATAGTATTAATAATATTGAGTACAGTCTAGGCCTGTTCTATATGAAGTATCATGAGATAACTTCTGTTATGATGAACTGCAGAGAAAACAGGGCCTTTACTGTATGTACATTGATTACTATGATCAAAAAACTCAACATGATTAAAAAGTCAGTGATTGAAACCTTCATAACAGTAGTCAGTACACCATTCAGTGGACTACACGTGTTTCATCTCTGTCAAATCAGCCACCCAAGAAGTTGGAGAAAGATCCATCGCCAAATCATAAGATCCCAAATCGTCTTCACGACCTGAGAACTGAGGTCAGCACTCTTTGTAAACTAGGAAACATCCAATTACTGTTTTCCTCTTGTGACATGACTTCTACTAACCATCGTCCTCACAGCGCAGTGCTGCAGAGCACAGGTCATCCTGTCTGTCCCACTTAATTGCAATGGCATGTTGGCTGTGCAGCAGGGCCGAGTGAGTCAGGGCTGGACGCTGTTCCTCAGTGACCAGCGCTCCCGGCGGTGCTATCTTTTCAAGTTTTGCCTCTTCCTGTGTCTCTTTTGTGGCTTGTCAGTTAGATGAAAGGTATTTCCTGTGAATCACCGCTCTGTTCTCCTTTGTCAACTCAGAACCACGCAGGCCTTAAAGACCTCCAGAACACAATGCCGTTGCCTGCTCCTCGGGTGGCAAACCTTTTTTCTATAATTGGACTATTTCAGCAAAATGCACTTTGCTTACAGTATGTTGACCTAGTTTGTGGCTCCAGAGGGTCTTGAGTGTTTTCTTTTTTTCAGTTGCGTGAGTCAAGTCATAGTTCCAAGCTGTGAGAGACACATAATCAGAATATTCCGGACCCTTCCATTTTATCTTGTCCCATTTCTGGCGAGTTAAAGTAGAGCATGCCGTTTTTCATATAACCGGCCCACAAATTTTGTTGGCATAGCCACAACATTAAAACATAGTGACCTTTTTGTTGGGCTTAAACATAAAGGAAGGCTTCATCTATCTTATGTGGTCTAAACTATCTTGTGAGGACAGCTGCAAGCCAAGACGAAACATTGATCCCACACACATATGGTGAGCAGCAGTCCCTGTTCAACTATTCACTCTTAAAAGAAAACTCACCCTCATACAGTCTTACACACAATAAATCATATTATGATACTCACTACATTCCAAGAAATATTTTGTGATGAAGTGTTGCACTTCAGTTTGCCTTTATTCTGAAGCCACCTTCCATCAACCTGCCTCGTAAACTTGCGCTTCAGTTTATGGATTGCCACATTTTTAAGGAAGCCTGTTGACACAAACCAGTGGATGAGGTTAAAGTCGTTGCTCTATGTCCAGATTAGAGAGCGTATAATCAGATAGAACAGCTCGAGGAAGGTGGTGCAAGTTCAAGTTCATTTACAGCTCTATATCACTGCTGACTCTACAGAAGACTCCAAAGGAAATAAAGCATCTAACCAATCAACCATCAATCAGAACAACATGGACTGATAGTGTCCAAAAACACAATTTACAATGTGGCCTATTTTCCCGTCTCATGATTGTACAAAGGTTTATGTATGATGGATTTTTCCCTATAGGAAAGTTGAGCATCTGTAAAAAACAGCAGCTGAAAACAGAAGCCATATGTCTTTGATTATGAGGATGTGATACTGAGATTTGCTGCAAGGCGCGGAGTATTTTATCACTGATAATGTATATGACTGGCTATTAGATGACAATAAAACACTAGTTATTACTTTACTTTTGTTCATTTTAAACAGCCTCAAATCCTCCACACCCACAGGTCGCCCACCTGTAGTAACATGTATTTTTTGGAAGTTTAACAAGCAGCCAGCCTTGATTTTGGATGGAGTTAACATTAGTCCTGGAGACATTCCAGAAGTCCTGTTCACAAACACCCCGGCTCTCAGAATGAAACCAGGTGATTCCTAAATATAGTTTTAACTTTAGCGCCAGCTAAGAACACACAACATGTAAGTAAGACCACATTGTAGCAACAGGAAGTCGCATTTCTCCTCCCCACACCTCCAGCTCTGCTGCAAGCTAACAGGTTACTGGAAAAAGTAATCACATTACTGTACTAGCTTTAGAAGTGTTGGTAGGTGGATTTTGTTTCGTTATGACCGAGCTAAGCTAGCTGTCTTATGCTGAGCCAAGATAACCATTTACTGTCTGCGGCCTCATAATTAATGCACAAGCATAACTCTGAGCAAGAAATTTCAATACTGATAAGTGTTAAAGGCTTAAAGTTATTGATTCTAATACATAATCCTTTATGAAGTCTGTTTCATTCTCTGCGCCTGATTCAAGCTGCTATCTTTGGGATATATGTTAGGAATGCAGGGCTGTTTTACCTCTAGATCCATGAGTGAAGTCATGCAATTGCCGAAGCGAAGTGAATCACTCCTCTGCTCAGCCTCTCAGTAACTTCCTGTCTGAGTCTGAACCTTTCTCTTTTCATCGCCTCATTTGGGCATACAAAATGTAAATCCACCTGTCACACATTCCGATCCAGTGTCTAACTGAGGAATGTCACAAATCTGTTGGTTCAGACTTCAGACTTGGAGGCTGAAATAATACCTGACCGGTCATTATCAATGGTTAACCGCAGCTAAGCGGCAGACGTGTTTCCTCTGGTGTCTGTTGGAGCCGTTAAAGCCATCCAACCTGCTCTGGACCTGCAGATGAGGCCGTAACTCTGATAAAACACCACGATGATGTCGAATTTCCACAGATGGTTAATGTTCTGTTTTTTCCTATCCACTGGACAGAAATCAAAAATGCGTTGATGTACTGTACCTGAACGCATCACTGAAAAAACACTGGCTGATTTTCTGGGTTATAGTGGAAGAACAAAAACATAGTGGATGATAACTTCTTTGTGTGACTCATGGGTGAAGGTTCAGTGGAAACTGAATTCCATTCAGAACAGTTCCTGTTTTAGTTTAGTCTAAAACAATATATCCTGTTTGTTATTAATTGTTCTACCTGTAAAGGGTGGACAAAAAAGTCTCATGAACCCACCAATACATGACTTTAGTCAGATTTTCCAACTCTTACTTTGAAATTAAAGTCACTTTTTAGAGCACATTGTATCAGTGCCAGGTTCTTGAAAGATAACTTTTAATGAAGGCACATGGAGGGTCAGAGTTCCCTGACCTGATTATTTCTGTCTTGGTTATATAACCGTGAGTAGCGTCAGCCCTTAACATAGCTCCCCCAGTCTCTGCAGATAAGCCTCTGCAGCGATAATGCAGTTCCAATCATGTCCGTGAACGCGGTCAGGAAGGAGAGAAAAGAGGGTTTAGTTGGCTAATTTGACCGATCGTGCCCTGCGAGTAACTTGAGTGGTTGGACTAAATGAGGCTGCGTACAAGGCCCTATAAGAAATGACAGGTAGAACCACATAAAATGTTGAAGAAAACCGGAGGCTCCGTTCGCCTTCGCAGCTATTGTTTCTAACTGTTCAGAGATAAACCGTCATCTGGTTGCGATGCAGACTGAAGGAATCTTGTTGCACCCTGTATTTACTAATCAAGTGGGCGTCAGGGGGTGGGCAGGATGACTAAGTGAGACTGAAGAGAAGTGAGCAAAAAAGAAAAATGATTTTAAGAGAATAAAAGAATAAAGTAGGCGGTCCTTTGTATTATTCTGTTTATATTTAGAAGAAAAAAATGTTTCCAGTGTTTGAAATATGAGAGGAGCTGACAATTACCCAATTAGATGATCAACGGAAAATGAAGAGGCAACTAATCTGATAATCAGTTCATGCTTGCACTTCTAAATTGTGAAGATTTACTGTTGTTATCTTGGGCTTCAGGAAATTGTGATTATTATTATTTTATGGGTGTGATCATTCATCTAGAAAATGACTGTTTCTCTGGAGTGTGCATGTTCTCCCTGTGTCTGCGTGGGTTCTTTCCGGGTACTCCGGCTGCCTCCCACAGTCCAAAAACAAATATGCAGGTTAACAGGTGACTTTAAGTTTCCCGTAGGTGTGGGTGTGAGTGTGAATGCTTGTTTGTCTCTATTTGTCAGCCCTGTGGTGAACTGGTGACTTGTCCAGGGTGTACCCCGCCTCTCACCCCATGTCAGCTCCAGCCCTCAGCTCCTGATGAGGATCATCTATCTATCTATCTATCTATCTATCTATCTATCTATCTATCTATCTATCTATCTATCTATCTATCTATCTATCTATCTATCTGAGAAACTGGATGTGAGAGTCATTTCTACCCAGCTTGGAAATTGTGTGCTGTCTATATTTATATCAGTTTCATATAATTTTTTAGTATATATATCTACATATTGTGTAAAGTGTATGTAAGCTGCTTCATATTACATAATGTTATTTATGTGAATAATATTGGAAAGATTAACAATCAAGTACCAACATACATGCCACCTTCCTGTTTACTGAACACACTGTACCTCTACACGTTTTTGTTTTGTTTTTTTTCCCTTCGGTTGAAGTTTTGTCTGGGAAAATAAGACGAAGTAAAGTTCCAGTATGTCATCCTGTCTGCTGTAGTTCCTAATGGCATCACCGGCCGCTGATTGGCCGCCCCGCCCGCGGGTTGCAGAGGTGGAGCGGGGCGTGAACGTCTCTATATGTACGGCTGTGCGCCTCTCCGACATCAGTGTGACACGCTCAAGCGAGACGAGAAGCACCAGCAGCGTCTACAGCAACAAGAAGCAGAGCAGAGACTTGGACATTACACACGCAGCCTTCTACTACTAACTACTACTGCAGCAGCAGCAGCAGCAGCCCGGTGCGCGGAGCGGATCCAGGCGGACTCCATACAGTTTAATCCAGCGGCAGAGAGGAGTGAGCGAAAAAAAAGTTTGGAGAAATGCAGTCAGTGTACCAGCACCTGATCAGCCTGCTGTTTATCTTCAGCAGCCTGCAGGTTAACCAGCTGACGGAGGGCTGCTCGTGCGCTCTGACGCACCCGCAAGACGCCTTCTGTAACTCCGACATAGGTGAGTGACGGATCATATCGACCCTTTCACTGCTGTAAATGAACGTGGTTTTATGTTAGTGAGAGCAGATGTGGAGATTTAAGTGCGGTCTGTTAGTCAGCGTGGGAGAGAGGGCTGATCTGCAGTCAGTTTGCTGTCTGCACTCTTTAAGTAAAGCATGTTTTTACGCACAAGTAACAATTAACATCATAAAGTGGACCTACTTTTTACTTTTCAGTCCAGTCTGTTTACACCAGAGCTCCTACTATCATAATGTGTTATGGTTCACTCCAGCGTATTACAACCAGGTCAGAGTCAGGTGTTTCTTCTCACTATGTAGTGGAATATGTTGGAATATAACAAATGTGTAGTTTTTGGTCAGTGAAGCTGCTTTTTAAAGTGATGGCTGTTTACACTAAGTCAAGGGTTTCCTTACATGTTCATTTCCCTCCCTGATGAGACCCAAACTGATGAGTTTTTTTGATTCTTATTATAATGTTTTCTTCATCCTTTTGGAGAAGGTTTGTCTGTGTTGCTCTGAGGTGACGTATGAGTGCTGTGAACTGACACAAAGCCAGTTTATACGTTTCAGATGGTGGTTATTTATCTGCACGCTCTGGTATTTCTCTGTCAGACAGCCACCCGGTTGTAACTCAGATACGCCCGGCCTCTGGTTCACAAACATTGAACATGGAGGGTTTACATAGCTTGTTTTACTGCCTGTTTATGCTTTCTGTGACTCCCCAGAATAATATGAATTTAGGATCTGGCTTAGCCTGTAACGCCCGTCCAGCCCTGCCTCTGTTTTTAGATAACGCTGGTTAAAGACTCTGGGATTATCTGATCTGCCCCTGTAGAGAAGGTGCTTGAGGCACTTTGGTGGGTGAGATGTTTCAGAGGGAGAGTAGGGCGGCTGATTTCTTGTGCAGAAAGAGCTGTGTGTGTGCGTGTGTGCGTGTGTGTGTGTGTATGGTGACAGGACTTTCACTGCCTGATAACTTTACACTTAAGCCACACATGTATGCTAACATTCTTTTTGAGTGCAGCTGATATTTTGTTTCAATATCATTTGATCCCAAAAAGCATCATGAGGCTCTCTGAAAGCCTGACACATAATCAGACAATAATCTCTCAGTTTAAACTGAGCACACACACACACACACACTGCAGCCATGTGTGCAGCCCATGTGTTTACCCTATCGCCTAGTGTCGACAAACACATTACAAGGGAAGTCCTACTTTCTGATGGAAACGCCCCTATATACACAGACACACAGTCAGATGTCACTTCTGATGATGCTGCACTTACTACTGGTTACCAGCAGAGGCTGATAATGACAGATTACAAATCTCTCATTGATGCTTGAACATCACACTGAAATGAATGACTTTTTAATAATAATAAAACACCAAAATCACTTTAAGGAATATTTTTATCAGTCTTCAGTGTGAGAGGCTGAGATCATTTAGCTTTATACTCTGTACACATTAAACAAACAAGATATAGCTTTGGAGTGACTGGTAGAAGGATATTGTTACTTTTTACCCATGCTAGGCTAGCTATTTCCCCCTGTTTTCAGTATGCTAGGCTAAGCTACCGGCTAGTGGCTGCAGCTTTAAAAGGACCAGTGTGTAAGATTTAGGTGTCCCCAGACGGACAAACTAGTGTCTAGTAAGAGCTTTCACCTTCTTTTGCGCATTTTGCGGCCACTGTAGTTTCTCCTTCCTGCTAGGAAGAAGAGGCTGAGGTGAATGGGTTGCAATCAGCAACTACATGAGTAAATGCCAATAAATCTTGAACACCGGACCTTTAAAGTCAATATACAGTCATGAGGTAACAATTATACAACTCTCAGCAAGGGAAAAAAATGTGGTTTTCCCAAACTACTGAACTGCTGCTTTAACTCTAACCTCATACTGCACCAATAGATGAAAATAAAAATCCTTAATGTCCCATAATCCAACACATTTTTGAACCCTCTTGTCGCATCACTCTGCCCATGAGAAAAAAAAAAACAACCTTTCTCTCCGTAACTGATCAGAGATGGTTTTTCTGAATGATCCCAACAACTAATACATGAACATGTAAAATGCTGTTTCATTGTTTAACTCAATACATCATCACCTTGCTTCAAACCCTTTCTTTTAAAAAAGGCTCCTCCAAATGAAGAAAATCAGTTCTGACGTGGGCGGGAACCCACAATGATGCTTTGGTCAATCCTCTGTGGAGTCTCAGAGGGGAGGAGGTGCAGGTTTAGCCTACTAACCATCTGAGGACCCCAAGATGGAGCCTGTGAAATAGGACAGATTTTGAAACTTAAGAACCCAAAATGGTCACTCTGTCTCTTGCTCTTTGGTAACCTGTGGGAGCATCTTCAGCCAAGTGACCCGGTTGGACTGAAAACGGTGCTTACACAAACCCTCATGCAATGTTTCACTCATTTCACAGTCCTTCAGATCATCGGATGGGGTGTTGGCACCCGCTGAGACTTGCCAGCGTAGAATGTGGGCCTGACTTAAAATGGGCGCAGTGATCAGTTGTGAGCCCCACAAATCCTGTTTCCAAGGTCCTGGCTTAGCTCGAGATGTGCTTTGAATGCTTGCGGTTCCTCTTATACCTTGGCCCTCTGAGGGAAACATTGGTTGGATGTAGATCATGGCTGGTACCACTCATTAATCTGGGTCAAATTTACTATTACGTTCAATCAAAGTTAGAATGGTGATGAAAAATATACTTTTTGTGGACATCTTAACTGGAGTTAGTAAAATCCAGGCTTTCCCAACCTTAGCTTAAAATACAGGTTCAGGTTCCTTCTCCAGGCTAGTGTTAAATCAAAGATGGTGGTTAGAACAAACCACACACTACATTGCCTCAGTTTAGTGGTATAATGTGAAAGTGAATTGATCATATAACACAATGCGATCCTTCGTTCCTGGTTCATACGTTCATTTAAGGCCTGTTTCTATCACCCTAAACCTTCTCTTTTGTTTGTGTGAAAACGGAGACGTGGAAAACAAAAAGTATGGGGTTGAAATGCTAATGTGGCAAGGGTGAAACCCTGTAATTCTCACCGTCGACATCAAAGGCGACAGGCCTGAATCTTCCCAATTTAAGACCCGTACTTGAGTTCAAAGCGTTTTGCTCTTGTTTTCTTGGCCATGACCCATAATCACCCACAGGCACTCCACTGGATGAATCACAATTAGGCTAAAGGGTTGGAAATTGGGTTATTCCAGGCTGTCTCCCTTCATTTGACAAATATAAACTGAAATAAACTGAAATATTTGAGAGCATTGAGGTGCTCTCTTTTTCTTTTTCTTTTTGTTTTTAAGCGTCTGGCGTTCCTTTCATTTTGATGGTAGTATGTCATCGAGACCTGGAATGCATTTGAGTTCATTTTCTTGGCTGCCATTTGAGCACTTGCTGATAAAATGTGATTTTTGTGGTTTGCATTCAGAGAACTATACATGGGAAACCCACTACATTGCAATCAGCTGACTTAACTCTGTTCTCATGAGGTTAGAGACATCCTGTCAGTCTTCCTGCTAACATACCTGGACACCAGGCAATGACCTGCCTGCTTTCTCGCGTAGAGACCTAGTTGGCTGCTGTTAGGCAGCTGGGTTAAAGCAACCCATTCACAAGTGGAAATGAGCAGCGCTTGTTTTTCCAAAGCCCTCCGAAAGCAAGATTAGAGGCTCGGCAGTAAACTTTGACCCTGAGATTTAATATCGCTCCGTTACCAGTTCCCAAGCACTCGGTGTGACAGGAGCAAACCTTTACATGCTTGCACCATGAACCAGGTCATTTGCTGAGGATTAGCGTGGTGTGTGTGCGTGCTCGGTTTGGGACTGAGGATCATGCCATTGAGAGAAACTGATCCTTCCCTGCTGTGGGTATTTTGTTGCGCATAGAGGAGCTTTGTCAAACAAGTGCAGCGTAGCAGGTTTAGAGCGACGCATGGCCTGAGGCTTTGTGACGGCACTCTCCTGGTACCAATACATCCTCCTGCTTCTGCTAATGAGTTATGTAGCATTTAGCTAAATCACTACTCCCTCTGTTAGCGCCCCACCCCCCCCCCCCCCATCTGCAGGTCAACAGGTGACAGATGATAACCTGAGCGAAGCCAGGACTCCTGTCATGAGAAGCATTATATAAGATTGGATCAGATATCCGCAGTTTTCCCAAAAGTGAGTTAAAATACAACGAGCTGTCAGAGGTCCTGGATTCCGTACAAGCTTAGGATGTTCGTCCCCTGAGCCAGGCGTATCAAATCTCCAGTCCGTCTCTCCCTTTTCTGATGACCACACCACTCAGGGGTTCACTGTTTTAAACAGGAGGCCAGCACAGGGGCAGTGGACATCAGCCCAGCACACACTTATCATGGTACAGTCACTACTACACCACAAACCAGTGATTAAATCAGCTTCAGTTGGTCTATAAAACACCTTGCAACAGTTGTACTACAGTTTCCCTCAGTCTACAGTGGCCTGTAACACACAAAATTTGAAGTCGGTATACAAGAAGAGTAATCTAGAGACTGAACAACAAGCAGGAATCATTTAATATCACTGACATTTGAGCTGCAGTTCTGAAATCATCTGACCAACAAGTCTAAAAAGAAAAGGCGAGAGACAGTCATAAAACAGAAAGAGATATGAAAAGCACATATATAACGCAGGCCAACTGACGAGGCTCCAAGTGGTGGTTGTGACTCAAACATACTCACTAATTTGGCGATAGGTCTTCAGTGTGAAAGAATTCATTTTAAATACTTTGGCAGAGCTCACCAAAGACACAAATTTGATCTTAGACAACTAGCGTTTTTGAGCTCAGCTAGCATGGCATTCAAATTTAAATGACTAGTTGCTTAAACATTCCCACGGCTCATTCCAACAGAAACATCTTGTGAAAGGAAAATAAGGGAAAAAAACAAGTTATCACCATGAAGCTGTCTCTACAAAGTAATAACTGAGCCCTCGATCAATTCTGCCACTTTTCGGTTTATATTAGATGCATTCAATTGTCCTACAACAACCTACTACCCTGTCCCACCATTTTATCCTCATAGTTAAAATACAGGCTTTCTTAGTATAATGTAGACTTACTCAGTCTGGTATGACCAGTAGCTTATGATGGCTAATTCCACTGTAGCTAACATTAGCGAACTTTCTGTAACCAAATTTTTAGAAAAATCTGTGAAATGAACACGGTGGATGGATTTAAACCTTTCCCTGCTGTGACATGAACAAACCACCATAGGCAGTGATTATAAACTCAGTTCATACTTCATAGGCTGCCATAGGCTGCTCTTTGCCAGCCAGTAAGTGGACGTTACAGGCTTTATACTCCAGCGTTTCAGTGGATTCAGTTTCAGTGTTTATTTTTGAGCGTGGTAGTGTGTCGTCCTGAGAATTCCTCTTCCTCCCACTCACCTCCTCAAACTTGGACCACTTTCTGCATACTAAAATCACCGTCACCCGCCCCGTGCCTTGCTTTCTTTCTCTCCCTCACACACACACACACACACACACACACACACACACACAAACGCAAGTGATATTATTCTTGTCATGCCTGCAGTTTGCCACATTGTACGTAGGTTGAAATAAATGTTTAACTAAATTACATGCTCACCTTTTAAGATTTAGCATTTTGCATTCACGCTTGTATAATCCCCTGCTTTAGGCAAGAGATACTGACTGAAAAATGGATTCACTTGTTTTTTTTTCTTCTTTTTTGTCAGACCCTGGTTACCTCTCTTATCACGAAATGCCTCCCACTCTTGAAAATGTACGTCAGATCCTCTGCAGAAGATGAATACTTGTGTGTCACAGCGCTGGCCTGTAATTCCTCTTTAGCAAAGTAGGATGGAGAGAGACTCTTACATTACAGTATAGAGTAACTGATTGCTATTTCAACTCAACTATATTAACCACTGGATTATTAACTACCAAAATAACCTTGTATCAACACTATACAGTATGAAACTGCCCAATCAGTGGACAACATGACAGCAAAATTGAAAAGCAGACTCATTATGTTCTCAATGGGCAGTATAAATATGGACAACGTATCCGTGATGTCACCCACAGGTTGATTATGTGTAACTTTAGTTAAGAGATAATTCGAAGGTGTGAGATGTATATAAATTCACCCTCAGTACAGTTGTCATGAACGGGGAAATTAGCTATAGAGACCAAAACTGTTTTGTCTTTTCATTCTGTAGCCAGCCTCAAGTGGACGTTTGAGGAACTGCAGTTTTTAGCATGACTCCACAAGATTCAAAATATCTGAGAAAAAGCACTTCGGCTGCCTGATGTCCTGCCATAATTACAATAAATAAATGTGTAAACTAGGTCATTAAGCATGATGAATGTACAAATGGTTACATCAGTGTTGATGCATTAATACATACATTTGTGTGTCAAGATCAATATATGTGAGGTATATTCAGACTTGTGAACATATACAGAGGAGTTTAGAGGTTACGATAAACTTAACAAACCAGACTTATCTACACAGTATGTCCATAGTTTCCAGTTGAACCAGGGTGATGTGTGATCACATTATGAAACTGGGTTAAATAAACGCCTGTAACATGGACTTTTTGACGTGAGCAAGCAGCCCTGCGGTTGTATGTAAATATAACTGCTGAATGTAGAGTGGAGGTCAAGGGGTCACTGCAGGGGAATGACACAAATCCTCTGTCTCCGGAGCAGCTGAGGCCCTTCACACATTCCTTTGGGTGATGGCACCATCGCTGGCCAATTAGTGGCTGGCGTCCAACAAGAGGGGTCCTATCTGGATGTACTTCAGTAAAATCAGCTGACGTGTGGCCCTTCAAACATGAAACATTTAGTTCCTCCTGAGGGTTACTTTCGAGGTCAGGCCAGAGTAGGAAACTAGGTTTTTGGGTGACACTTGAAATAACAGCAGCAGTGTATTTAACAGAGGCAAAAGTATCCTGATACATCTGCACATTCCTCTGTAATTGTGCCCCGGTTCTTCTGTAATTGCAGCGGCAAACGTCTGTCAAACAACATTTGGGTACATTTAGCAGAGGTCCTTCAGGCAATAGCTCTCGTTTAGTTTATATTAAAAGAGTTGACAGATTAATGGATCAAATGTTCTGCAGCAAGTTATTGTGAAAGGTCAGACAGCGGAGGGCAGGCAGGGGGTCCGTACATTAATACTGAAATGTCTGAAATGACGTGTATTTGCCTTGGTTGTGTAATTTATTGTGGAGCTGACAGTGAAAGTCAGTGAGTATAACGCAGTGCTGGCAGGTCAAACTGAGGCAGTGTTACCTCACATGTAGTTTTCCATTTTTGCACGTGTAAAGTCGGGCTGACTCTCTAATGCATTGTTTACTCTGGGCTTTCACTGGAAAAAAATAAGTTTGTATGAATGAAAACTATTTGTTTGAATGGATTTGAATAAAATTCATGATGTCAATCCTAAACTACACTGTAGAATTCACATTTGGACGGCTGCTGTGACTGGTATGGTGACCAGCTCAGGTGAAGTTACAGGTAACAGTTTCTAAGATAGAAGAATAGCTCCAGAGATAAATGTCAGTTGGTTGGACCACTTTGGTCCTAATATTTCAACAACTATTGAATTTATTACCATCAAATTTAATACAGCTAACCATGGTGCCTAAAGGTTGTCCTAATGACTAGTGACTTTTGGTCTATTGGCACCATGAGGTTGACATTTGTGGTTTTCAGATATTTCAGATAAGTTTGTTTTTTGGGGCTTTTTATCAGGTCAAAGTTTCCTTGATCCAGCCTCAGCTGTATTTTGTGTTTAGTAGCTGTAGCTATGTAGCTGATGTTTGCATGCTAACATGCTAAACTAAGATGGTAACCACGGGAAACATTGCATGCTTAATATCAGCATGTTAGAACTGTCATTGTAGGTATGTTAATATGCCCATGTTAGCTTTGTAGGGAGAGCAATGTGCTCTCGTCTGACCTCAGTTCGTCCTTTCGTCATTGACAAATTGAAAAGAATTTTTATTTTGCACTTTCATTGATGAGCAGAAACATTTTGAGAAAACACATCAAATTGAGTAAGAATGAACCAAACAGTGCACGCCGTATTTCTATTGGTATGCTGCAGGATGGCCACATTCCTTTTAATTTGTTCATTCTGGCTCAAAATAAGACTTTTGTGGCTATTTAAATAAACGCTTGGTTCAAACTGGGGTCTTCATGTCCAAAATAAATTTGTGGTAACCACTTTTGGGTGGGCGTGCTGTAACTGCTTCCTGTTTGAGTTTTATGTCCATTTCCATTAGCCTGGAAGTAAGACAGCTAGACAAATACATCCCAAACAGAAGATGCCCCACGCCTCATTTCTTTCTCCAAAAAGAATGGAAGGCTTCTCATTTTTTTCTCCTTACTGAGGAACGTGAGCCCCTGAAGAATGTGTCAAGGAAATTCCACCAGGAGAAGATAACAAACATAGCCAGTGTTAGTTGTGTCTGCGGCTGGTCGGCTGTGGGCAGCAGGTGAACTTCACAGAAGATTGACTGCTTATGCAGGGCCCGCAGCTCTGGTTAGACTCTTTTCACCGGCTCAGATTATCACTCATTTCTACACTCCCTGCCTGGCCTTCCACTCGTGTTGGAGTAAGGGGTAAGCCCCCTTACTCCAACACAAGTGAAAGCAAACAAATCAAAGTCACCACTGAGTGTTTTCACCTTGCAGATGTTTACATGAGGGTCCAGCACATAGATTAGATCTTTTTCAAGTCCTGATCCCAATATAGAAGGACCCTGTTTAAACAGAGGGGACACACTGCACCCATTCCCCTTAGACGACTCGTGTCTGTGTGTTTTTAACCTGCAAAAAGCTGAACGAAGTCAGGCTTTGTCAGTTCTGCTCTCAGTAATGCATAAAAAATCTAAAGATAAAAAAGTGGGTGTGATGATCCATCCGTAAGCAGTCTTAGACAGCAGCAGTGAGAATGGTACATGGACAAGGCCACTTTTCCTCTAATTTCTGTATCAAACTCAGAAGTCCTTGTAGTGTTTTTTTCCCCATTGGCCTCCCTTGGCACACAGCAGCAATGCAGAAAATCGGATAAACGGATTAACTGTGGTGCCAACCTTGTCCTGAAATGGTATTTATAATGGGTTTGCTCCTACTGGCCGAGGAATCTTGTTATATGATGGAGTGGAGAGGAAAACTCGAAGTTCTACAGAGTGTTAGAGGAATGTGACACTGTCTATTCTGATCATTTCAAAGTCACTGACCCGTCTGTCTCCTCTCTTCACAGTGATTCGAGCTAAAGTGGTGGGCAAGAAGCTCCTGAGAGATGGGCCTTTTGGAACGATGCGCTACACGGTCAAGCAAATGAAGGTGAGAGCCTCAGTTCTCTGCTGAAGTGCTGCTGAGCAAGACACTCAATCTCTTTCAACTCTAAAGGAATAGTAGAAAAGACATTAATTTGCTGAGAAAGTTGATACCAGCCTCATTCTCAGCTAAGTATGAAGCTAGAGCCAGTACAGTTAGCCTAGCTTAGCATAAAGACTGGAAGTAGGGGGAAATGGCTAGCCAGGCTTTGTTCAAACTTTGTTTAAAATATCCCACCAGCACCTTTTTAAGTTCACGAATAAACACATTATACAAATAAGATACAACTAAACGATACAGGCCTGCAGTTTCCCTCTGTGTTCAGTCTTATGATAAGCTTCATGATAAGCTAAGCTAACTGCACTGGCTCTAGCTTTATATTTAGCTCCCGCAGCCTAGCCTAATAGCAGACTGGAAGCAGGGGGAAATGGCTAACATATAAACACCTCTAAAGCTTAGTAATTAACACATTGTATCTCATAAAAACACAACTTGTCATCAGAATTTTTACTTTGGACAGCACCAGTCTAGCGGTTTCCCCCTGCTTCAAGTCTTTTGCTAAGCTAAGCTAATCACCCCTTGGCTCTAGCCCCCCATATTTAGACTACAAATATGACACTGATATTGATCTTCCCATCCAACACTCAGCAGGAAAGCACTTTCACAGCCTAGTCTAGGATGCTATTATTATTATTAATTATTATTATTATTATTATTATTATTATTATTATTATTATTATTATTATTATTATCTCATTCATTGAGCAATGAACATGCTACTCTATTGGATGTTAGCTTAAACATTAGGATTTATTGGAATAATTGGCGTAAAAAGTTACAATTTCTTTAGCTGGCTTATTTAGTTTGGGTTTTTATTATTGTACATATTTATTGAGTTATGTTTTTGACCCCACATGACAAAGTCTCTGCTGAAGTTACAAGACTCTCCGCCCCCTTCAGCTGCTGTGTGATATGTGAAAAGCAGTTTGGGATAGCCTGTTCTCCACTTTCTCTATATTCTTACGTAACGCTCCATATTTCTGACAGATGCTGACATCGGACTGCTGCTCAGACAGAAGCCAGGCCGTAGGATTAGTGAGCTTACAGGCATTACAGCTCAACCAAGCCCCTCACTCTCAGAGTGTAAACATTTCAACAGAGTCATGCGTTGCATCAGTACAATCCCAGTTTGTACGAAAGCATTAAGTGGCCCTTTTGTTAGTGAAGCACAGCAATCATCACTGTAGGGATTATCCTCAAGAATTAGATGTGACCTTTGCACCTCTTGTGGTATTTATTTTTATTACAGTCTGTTGGTTTATTCTGCAAACAGTGGTTTTCCTTGTGGCCTACAACAGAATACAATTCCCTCCAAATTTCAACAAATCCTTTGAGACAAATGCCTTTGGCTTTCCCAAACCTCCACGGTTTCAAGCTTAAGTAACAGTCTGTTCTGCTTTTCTGGGAGCGTCGCGTCTAAATAGGGATTTCCTGTTGTTCCCAGACAAATAAATTACACTGAAGAAATCACAACAGTTCTCAGGGCAAACGCCGACTGTTGGCTCTGCATACCTGGGCTGACTAGAAGAAGGCGAGTTCCACGGTCTAGCAATGACTTTGCCAAAACAGCATCAAAGTCAAAGCACATTACACAACGTAATCATGTTATCTGTGATTCAGTTAAGGGCAGAGCCTAATACTCCTTCTCCCACGAGGCATTCCTTGAGGAATGTCATCTGATAAAGCTGGCGCACTGTTTCCATTCCTGATTATTTATGTAGAGGATGTGGAGTCGGGGGCGTAGTGCCAGTGTGAGGGGCACAGCGTTGCACCTTTTAATTCAGGTTTTAACTCCAATTTTGTTCCTCGTGTCTCGCAGATGTACAAAGGATTCGACAAGGTGCAGCACGTGCAGCACATCTACACGGACGCCTCAGAGAGTTTGTGCGGCGTGAAGTTTGACATCAACAAGTACCAGTACCTGATCACAGGTAAGCTGACTGTCACTGACTTCATTTACATAAACCCTTAAATGTTACTTTATACTTGTATGTGGCTGATTGGATCTGTTATTATTTTATTGTTTACTCGTTTTAAGTCAAACCACTAGTCACAGGAAGTTACACACCTGGAGAAACATCTGTATATCACACCCAGATCACACCTTTGAACAGTGACCACCATAAAGTTAAGCCACAATGTTAGAAAAGATGTTAGAAGTTGCATTATGAGAAGTGGAGGATCCAGTGTTTTTGGAGTTTGACCCACACGAGGGACTAAAAGTCAGCACATCTCAGCCTCTGCTGCTTTGATTTTCACCATTCTGTTTTACATCAGTGTTTCGTAAGACACTTGAATATTTGGTGGAGACAAATCCAGTTTTATCTGGCATTTGCTTCAGTTCAAACTGAACTTTTAACTCCAATTTTGTGACATGACGCAACCCTCAAAAACAAAATCTGTTTCAAGCCGAGAGATTCTGAAAACGTTTCAGTCAGGTTAACTGTTGCCAGTAAACGCTTGTCACTTCTCAGAGGCCTTTCAGAGTCTTGCTTAGCAGCATTGCGAGTTTGTTTGGCTCAACACACTCCCTCAGTTCTCTCCTCTCCAAGGACTTCTTCATTTGTCCTGTGACACAAACTTTCCCACTATTTATAACCTACCATTTGCCACTGTGTAAGTAGTCAAAGCAGAGGAACTATTTTACATTTTCATTTCCCTCGACTTCTCAGGCCAGAAACAGCAGAAAGCCATTTTTTCTCTCACAACTTGTAATTAACAGCTAGCAGGAAGCGACTTGTGTTTTCCAGCAGAAGCATTTTATGAGTTGCTATTTCCAACAGAGATGCAGTTTACTTTGGACCCTGCTGTGCTTGGTGTATATAACTGTCGCTAAGTCCCGACCTGTAAATACCGTAACTACACCTCACGGTGCAAGTGGACGAGCCAGCGTTGCCAGGCAGCAATGTCTATGTTTACCCTGTCCGGTTGCGTGTGACATCACTGACGTCTTTCTCTGCTCTCGAGGCGTCTATAATAAGTCCTGCATATGATCAAGACCACATTAGGCACAATTTAAACTCACCAGGGCCTGTGAGATGAGCTGCTTTGATTGAGCCTTGACTGTGCCGGCCCTGATTAGTATTTTAGGAGCATGTCACACACTCAACACCATGTAATAAGCCTGCAAGTGACTCCAGTAATCCCAGTCCGGGGATGCAGGCAGAGTGGGAGGTTCAGAGGCGGTCGAAGAAGCACATATTTGTGAGCTGTCAAATTCCTGCGTGGTGACAACACGGTGAAGGAGACACGTGGTGACAAATCATGATGTTCCTGAGTGTCCGCAGGCCGCCGCGGTGCACCTGTCTCAGGAGTCGGAAAGCTGCAAACGGTCTGGCACTAAAAATAGACGTCTGCTGACCTTTGGATATTCAGAAATAGGGGTGTTGGTTTAATATGGGCTTACTGTATGAGATTGTCTTTCCATACATAAACAAGCTGGATGGCTTGAGTGGTTTGTTTATGTTATCAGATGTTACATGTGCAGGATTATGAAATTTGACACATAACAAAAGAGCATTCATGGCTTCATGGCTCAAGAACAAGACTTTCTTTCCAAAATGAACTGCTGTAATATGACGCCAACTCAGAGTAAGTGTCTGCCAATGAGATTAAGAATGGTGAGTTTATTAGCTTTGGAAAACACTAGAAAACTGGTTGATGCTATCATCCATGCTGTGTTGGCAATATTGGTCACTGAGTTCACCACTTTGGTCCAGACTGAAATACCTTGAAATATTGTCTACGGGTTCCCAGACGATGATGCCTAATGAAATTGATGACCACCAGCAGGTGTGGTTTTAAGAACTATTGGATGGACTCCATTTAAATGTGGTACCAACATTCATGTCCCCATTGGGGTGAATTATAATAACCTTTCCTCCATTCACCTGAAACCAAACAGGTCAAAAGTTTCCAAGTGGCACTTCAAAAATGTCCTTTTTCAAAAACATCTGAACCAATTCCCTCCATTCTTTTTTTCCCCCCAGGCCGAGTGTACGATGACAAGGTCTACACGGGGCTGTGCAACTTCAACGAGCGGTGGGAGCGCCTCTCATTGGCCCAGAAGAAAGGCATCAACCATCGCTACCAGCTGGGCTGCAACTGCAGGGTGAGTGGAAACCAGCAATGTTCGCCCAGCAAGAACAAGGAAGATGAGGGAAGAAGAGGCAGGAGGAGGATCAAGAGAAGGAGGAGCTAGAACTTATGGCTCCTCCATTTGACTCACTAAAATGTAACTAAAACTACCTTGACTGCTTACATAAAGTCTATGAGAGTTCTTATTAATGATTACAGGAGGAAAGAAATGCTTCTAACAGACGTACCTTTGTATGTGACAGGTCAAACCAATTCAGGCACACTAATGCAAAAATCATTTACTCAAACTTAAAGTGACCTTCATGGTTACATGGCTGTCATGCAGTATTATTGAGACTGACTTATAAGCATCGTTTCCACTATTACACATCATGGATGTTCAGCAGAGACAGAAATAGAGAGAAAACAAGTTTTACCACCAGCATTGGGAATAATTTAATAACAGCTCTGGAATCAGTCCAAGTCTTCATTCCCAGTTTTTATGTGACTCAAACATGTAGCCTGCCGCTGTGCAGCTGCTGACCCGCCTTGTAAGCGTCCTACTGTACAGCAGTGTCCTGGACATCTGCTAACACCATTGGCCCCTATCAGTATAAGTGGATTAGCAGAGAGACCTATTTGTTCCCAGTGTGGGCCAGCGCCTGTAAACTGTGTTCAGTGTGTACATGGCAGCAGCCCAGAGGCATCCAGAGAAGGCCATCGATCAACTGAGACTCGAGTCTGAGAGTCAGTAAGCACAGGCGGGCATAAACATCATTGCACTTATTAAACTCACTCCGGTGTCCTCCACAAATGATGATTTACCGCATGGGGAAGCGTGTCGTACCGGTTAGAAAATTATTCCCCACACATCATTAAAAGCACTCAAAGCAGGAAGTTATGTCGAACATCTCTGAACCGTGGAGGACAGACTCTCCAGGCTTGAATAACAAAAACACCGAAAATGGGGAGGGTGCCCTCTAACTTGCTGATTGAATTTGCTGGCTCATTCAGATCCACATAAGTGCAGCTGATGACTCCCGTTTCGCTGTCACTAAACACCGCGTTTCCGTTCATCACCTCTGAGTAGCTGTGTGACTCTTCCTGTCAATTCACGTCGTATATTCATCCGTGAAGCTGCCTTTTGTGCGAGCACCTGGAGGTGTGACGCACAAAAGAGCCTCAATAAAATCGAATTGAATCGTTACGAAACTCCAAAAACATCACTGCTTCAGGAAGATGGCTGACGATGATTTAACATTCCACAGCACAAAGCACACGTATGCCAGTGTAATGTACGCTTATTTAAACAGCTGCCTCTTGACACCTCATCTATTAATCTGCTGCAGTACATGACTGAAAGCAAAAGCTGAAAAGCAGTAGAGCAAAAGATTCCACGTTGTAGATGTTTCACCAAGCGCATGTTCACGCTTTTTATGTTCCATCCAAATCATATACTCACTTCCTTTCTTTGATTATCCAAGCTTATTTCTCTCGTACAATTGTGAGTTTTTTTTCATATGTTAATGGCTCATTAAGCTAATTCTACTTTGGCCTTTGCACAAACTTCAGCAACTGTTGACTCACTGTTGTTCAAATCTAATAGAATGTCCTTAATTTTGGGACATATACATATTCATGCTAAATTTGAAGCTAAAGCCAGAGAAATGTTAGCCTACTGTAGCATAAAGACTGTAAGCCGGTGGAAATGGCTAGCTTGGCACTAGCCCAAAAAAGCCACCTAACTTTTAACAAGATACAACTTGTTAAAAAAAAAAAGTGGTTTAGAGGTACTAAAGCTGATTTTTTTTTTTTTTTTTTTTTTTTTTTTATTATTATTTTTTTTGTAATTTGAAAAGAGCCTGTTTCCCCATGTTTCCAATATTATGCTAGCTAAGCTAATTGCCTGTTGGCTCTAGCTTCATATTTAGTGTACACACTACCATGATAAAGTTAACCTAAATTTAGATTGTTCAAAACCTAATCATCAGGGAAAGGCTGTAAAAGCACAGTGAGTCTACACTAGTTGTCGCTCTCATGCAGTTTTGTTTCCTGCTTCATGGCTACATCTTTAGTTTCGCTTCTGTCTCTGTAGATTAAGCCCTGCCACTACCTGCCCTGCTTCGTGACCTCAAAGAACGAGTGCCTATGGACGGACATGCTGTCCCACTTCGGCTATCCCGGCTACCAGTCCCGGCACTACGCCTGCATCCAGCAGAAGGAGGGTTACTGCAGCTGGTACCGGGGCATGACCGCACGCGACAAAACCACCATCAACGCCACCGATCCCTGAACCCAAAAGCACCCTGCCTGAAATCCACTTCCTCCTCCCTGACTCCATCCCATCCCAATCACTTCTAGAGTATTACAGAACTCTTAAAGCTCACTGGCCAGGGTGACAAACTCTTTAAATGGGCAAAAAAAGAGAAAAAAATCAAATCCATTACAGTGCCTGTTTCGTAGCACTTCTATTAGAAAACAATACCTTTTTTTTGTTGTGTAGATCTGTTGAATTATCATTTTCCCAAACCATGAACCATGCACCAAACTGTCTCTTTACGCTGTTAAACAGGTGACAAAGATAGGCTTTTAAAAGGTCAATAAGAAGTGTAAGAACTTGATCAAACTCTATTATGATCTAATCCCCAAGACAAGCAGTCAAATGTGCACAATTAGACGTCATTGGCATTAATTAGAGACCTTAGCCTGCTGCTAGCTAGTATTACGGACATTTTGAGGAAGTTTATTTAAAAAGCTACAACTCTCAAGACTAAAAGGTCCTGAAGTGTCAGATAAATTTCAAATCAATGAAAAAGTACAGCCAATGATCACCATGTAAATTTGAAAAGGTGTTACAGTGTTACTAACTGAACTGTGCTTGCTAGCATTCAGTTCAGTTCTACACATCAGCAATACGACGAATACGAATACGAAGAATCTCTTCAACAATACAGATCGAGTGCCAACGCGAGGTATAATCTCTGAAAGTTATACCTCTTATTTCGGCTTCAAAAACCTTTTTTTTTTAAAATGGTATTGTTTTACAGTGAAGTATACGTCGATTATGTTCAGTTTTTACTGTAACATGTGTCTTTATGGATGGTAATATCTCTGCTTACCTGAATGTTTGCAATGTAACTCATTTTGCAGTTATATCACAAACTACGCCCTCTCTGTTGAGCACTGATGATTATCAGAAAATGCTTAAAAAAAAAAAAAAAAAAAAATCTGTTACAGTGCCAACACAGGGAAGAGCTCATTTCTTGCAGAGATTGTGATATTTTATTTTTTGCTGTATATAACATAAGCTACAGAAATGAACTATCAACTCAGCTGAAACCTCTGTAATCCATTTATTTATATGTTTATTGGATTACTCTGTAACCATGTGGTATATCTGTTGAAAAAAGAAGGAAAAAAATATAGAATAACTACATTGTGACAACCATCACAGCCTGGGCAAACGTCCACAATGAAGGACCAGCATCTCCAATAGAAAGGTGGTACTTATGGTACTTTTTTGTCAGCCTGATCATAGTTCCCCCAACTGGTACTCTTCACCAATCCAATGAAAGTCAAGTATAAGCAGAGGTTTCAGACAATGAGATATTTTTTAAGTGTATATTCAACCTTTTTTGTATTTAACTATTTCAAATGGACATTATATATAAATATATATATAAATGAAAGTAACAATATTGTCACTAAATTCGTTCTTCTTCACCTGTTCCCATCTAGGGTTTCTTATTTTTCCCCAGTGCTGTACCTTCAGTCCATTCCAATAACAGACACAGATTTGCCTCACAGGGAGTAATGGCCCCTCCATCATTGACACTAAACGTGTATTGCATATCGCTAACACAGGCAGCACTGAGGACACAAACTGTGGCTTTGACCAAGTTACTTGTTTTAAAAAAAAAGTATTTTGACATTTTGGAAGTATACTTATTTACTTTCTTGCTTGGAGTAAGATGAGAAGATTGTTACCACTACACTTACATACCCTAAATATGAAGCTACAGCCTGTTAGCTTAGCTTACAGTAGGATAACATGTGACTACCAGCAAAACAAAAGCTCACTAATCATCACGTCGTATCTCTGTTTAATCGAAACAAATATCAAGTGTGAAAACAACAAGTTAGCTGAGTGAGCTATTACAGCAAGAGGATTAAACAAACGACACATGTTAATGACACGTGTTAATTAGTGAGCTTTAGAGGTGCTAGCAAGATGATGATGATATATATATATATATATATATACACATACACATTTTCCGGTTTTTTTACACGGTTTCCAGTCTTAAAGCTAAGCTAACTGTTCTGTTCATATGTAAGGGACAGACATGAGTGGTACTGAAAAATCTTATCCAACTATCAGCAAGAAAGCCTTTCACAAAATGTTAGACAATTTCTATTAAATCATTCATCTTCATTCCAAAATGACAAAAATGTGGAGTTTTATCTGAGTTCTCTTCATGTATATTCAGAGTTCATCCAGACACTTCACGCTAAAGTCAGATCTTATTAGAAGAGGAAGTCAACTTGTATCTTGACACACAATACTGATAAATGAATCTAAATTAGTATGAAATTATTTGATGGCAGTGATGTTAAATATTCAAATTTCAACAAAACATCCCTCAATCCATCTTAAGTTTTAACTAAAGTTTTGCTTTTCTAAGTGAACTTCAGCCTGTGGCCTCCTCTTCATAATGAATCTTTGGCTTGAGTTTGTATCACACAGATTCATGATTAGGTATCATTTTGTTTTGACAGAACAGGTGATGAAATACTTTGTGTAAAGCCAACAAATCTACGTCAGTAAGGGTTATTTCGTGTGTAAAACATCTCCTTCGTCTTTATATGTGATGACGAGGCTCTTTCTCCAACTGTGGCGTCTCTGTGTCGATATTTCTGTGGTTCATGTTCGTGTAAATATACTGTCTGCTTAACACAGAAACACTTGGTCAAGTTTGATCCTTAAAAAAAAAAAAAATCCAATCAAGGAAGCTGTGTACAGTGTGTGTGTGAACACCGATTCCTGATGTGTGTGGGGGGGGGGAGTTTCCTTGTAGGGGTTATAGAAATGTTTGACTTAATTTCTGTGTTTTATATTTTTATAATAAAGATTTAATGAAAAACGGGCCACAGGAGGTCGATGGTGAATTTCTTTTTGTGTGTGTGTGTGTGTGTGTGTGAGCGGTTTAAATGAAGTCAGGGCACTCACCATCTGTGTGTGGTTTGGGTAGAAGGTTTGTTCGTTCAGGGGGAATTTCTCAGGACCGAGGGACTGGTACAGCTTAATCATCTGAGCAAACTGCAAGCAGAAACAAACAAGACATTCAGACATCTTACTTAAAAGAGCTGAGGACGGAGGATAGAAACTTTCTGAGTTCACAGCACAACATCCAGAACCAGAATCTAAAGTTCAACATCTGATGCTTAAAATGTGACCCAGTACAGTCAGACCCAACTCTGACTGTGAAACACCCGTTGCCCTAAAAGTAACACATTTCAGATCCACAGGAGCCATCAGAAGTGATTTCATCTTGAGGTGTTGTGATTGTCTTTTCTGGTGGACCTGCTTCCTCGTACCTACAGTACTTCACTTAATACTTGCTGCATCCAGCTGTGGGTTAACACACCAGTGAGCTTAGCTTGACGTTGTAGCCGCAGTGGGCAATTCTGGGCAATTTTCTGCTAGTTTAGAAATGTATCTTGACCATCTTGAACATCTGACTCACTGCTGATGTTTGAGCTCACAAATACAAACCAACAACTGAATGCAAAGTACATCGCGTGTGACAGACCGTATGAGCTTTTCAGCCTCATCAATTTGAATTCACATGTCATTGTTCCCAATCATTTTCTTAACACAGCATGGCTTTTCTTTTCATTAGTTGATTTCAGCATGCAAGAAGTTGAAGAGCGACTTGTGGAGACATGAAACTTACAGACACAGCAGCTAACCTGCAGTGTGCTGTTGTAATGCACTTAGCGCAGTGGTCCCCTCACTGGGGGGCACTGAGGGGGGTGCTGCAAGATTTATCATGTCACTGTTCATTTATTGTGCCTTTATTAATGAGAAAAACATGGTAACATTTACATGATCTATATTTCATGTCACTTACCATTCACCATTTTTTCACCGGTTTCTCGACGTGTGTTTTCCTTTCAACTTGTACTGTAGCTGACAAGAGTACAATAATGACCCCATGTCGAGCCGAACATTCACACCCTTTTCCCTGCAGTCTTGCGTCTTGTTTTTTCTAAGTACAGAGTGAGTAATAATATGTGGTGGTGGTGGTGGTGGTGGTGGAGGCCACTCGCTCCGTATTACAGCTCCCTTTAATAGCCAAAATAAATCAGTCAGAGGCAGCCGCAGAGGGAGGCACTCACAACACCATTGTGTGGGTTAAAGTAGAGCAAATAGAGCAGTTAAAGACCGCTTACCACCCAAGGTTTGCTGCAGAAGTTGTAGATGGAGAAGAGAGAGTTGATGCTGGGGACGCTGCCGAAATGAAGGCCGATGACAAGGTTTCGGAAGTCCTCACCGGGGATCATGCTGTAGGCGTGCTGGCGAATCAGGACGAAGTCTGGCTTGAAGGACCTGCAGCAAGACGGACATAGATATTAAAGCCAAGTAGGGGGAGTGCTAAACGACTTTTAAGATATTCTATGGTACGATTCAGCAACACTATGAATTTTTAGCCACGCTTACTGTGGATCTGAGGCTAGCGACGTCTGGTGGTTAGCCCTTAACTCTAACCACCAGACTTAATGTATAGATTGCCATCAAATTTGTTTCCCCCTCAGGATGAAGTGTCAGAACTTTAGTGATCATCAGTGCCATCATCAGGTCAAAATATCCATCCATCTTCTGTAACTGCTTATCCTCATGAGGGTCAATATCCCAGCTGACTTTGTGCGAGAGGCAGGGTAAAGTACACCCTGGGCAAGTTGTTGGCTTATTGCAGGGCACATAGAGACAAACAACCGTTCAAACTCGACACTACGGCCAATTTAGAGTCACAAATTACCCAGAGAGAAACTAGGTCAAAACATTTACATACAAATACCTGCACAGCTAATCAGCCCAAACTTTCTTTGGGTTATTTAGCAAATGTTAGCGTGCTTACATGCTAAGCCAAAATGGTTAACACGGGAAACATTATACCAGCATGATAGCATTGTGAGCATGTTCATGTTAGCGTTTAGCGCAAAGCACCTCTGTGCCTGAGTACAGCCTCACAGAGCTGCTAGCATGGCTGTGGATGGAGTCAAGAGTCTGCATGTCGCATTAAAAAAGCTGAGCAACCAAAGTGAAGTTTACCGCAGGCTTTTTGTCTTTAGTTACCTTTCCTGATATCTTCAAACTTCTTCAATAACAAGATCTTCAAGAGCAGATTGAACTGAATTAGTTTTTAAGCAATGATATGAAAGCTGAGGATGGAGTCCTAAAACAGATGATGTCCAAACACCACCTGTCACATTTACATACAACACAATGTTCTGAACGTCACTTCCAGTCAGATGCATTTCGACTCGTAGACACATACGAAGAAAATGTTCCATAAATGTCGACAGAGCTTTTCATTGATGAAAGTTTTAAGAACAATCGCTCTTTAGTTTCAGACCTTTAGCCTAACTGTGCTCAATCTCCACCCGTTGGCTCCTCCTGAGCCGACAGCTCTGTCACAGCACATTAACACGCTCTATCTGGGCCTTGTGTTTACAGTCAAGGGCTCCATTTTTCAGCGACAGTGTCGCTGAAGGGGTGAAGAAATGCTCCTCGGTGCACCTAATCTTTTTCGACCATCTATCCAATTAACACAGTCTAATCCTTCCTTTACAAACTGTTCTGGGAGCAGCGCCAAGCGACCCATCAGACACCTGAAGGCCTCATTTCAAGCAGCCCGCATTTCACATCAACACAGGAAACTGACTTTGACTGCTGCCATGTTTTACCCATTAATGTTTTCATTCAGGTGTTGTGCAGCTGAGCATGTTTCAGATTCTTGTCATTTACTGCATTTTTTTAAATCTTTCACTTGCAGTGACATGCCCTCTCAGATTTATGTTGATCAGTTCAGTGATGTGGAGAGTCAAAATGTGCTATGCAGTCATCTCCCAAACTGTAAAATGTGTTTGAGTCATACAAATAATAATCAATAAATGTAACAAATGTACTGTAAATTTACAGTATATGGTGCACTATTTAAAGAAACATACAAAGTGAGTGTGTTTTGCAGTACATGAGTCTGACTTTTCAAACAGATTTTGGACTATACAGAAATTACACACTACACTACACACACTGCAAATATGTAGAAAAGTGCCATATGTGACATGTAGAACTATATATACTATAGTTTACAGATAAGTATAGTTTTAAGATAAGTATACAGAAAATACAGTAGACATAATTATGAAGTCTATATAAAGTAGCTCATAAAAGGACAAATTACACATTTTTATAAAGAAAAAATAGAAATCATATAGTTTACATTCAGAAATAGTGTTCCGAAGTGAACATAATGTGTAAAGCAAATATCCAGTGGCATAACAGAAATGGCACACTGAAACAATTCTGTCAAAATTACAAATAAAATTCAATAATCAAAGCTGCAATCATTTTTTTTAGCTGGAGTCAAATCTGCTACAGCTGGAAGCTAGGTTGGTGACAGTGATGGTAAAAGCAGTAAAGCTGCAGGCTGTAAAACCAAAACAATGAGCTGAAAGATGCTAGTGAAGTGAAGGTCAGCTGATAATTCTTTGTGAGTTTGTCACCACAAGTGACCCAGTCAAATGACAGAAAATGGTCTGACCCAGAGTTAATAGAAAAAAAATATTCATTGATGCAGCTTTAATCAGGAAAATTAAAATAAGAATGTGACCAGCAGCTCCACAAAGCTCCTTCTAGGTTACTTCTGCTTACTTGTAGATACTTGCAGATCACAGTGAAAATATGCATGTATATGTTCACAGGTATACACACACACAAGGTAACTAGCTGCAGGTTGTTGGGTGAAATTACAACCAGGCCCTCAAACAGACCCCGGGTCTTCAAGTGTTGCTTATGTTAGACTGGACTGGCAGGACGACTGAGGAGTGATCTGGTCTCGGCGACAGAGCGACTACAGCTGTTCCTCCCTGCTGCTGCAGTCAGCCGCAGTGGCAGCAGACCAAAGGCTCTGCTATTTATACTGGATGAAGCTGTTTATTGAGGCTCCAGAACCAAACCAGACTCAACAGTTCATGTGAAACACAAGTTCCTGACAAATACATGGGCTGATTTGTCTAGCGTGCTGTTTCTAGCAAACATGCACAGTTTAAAAGGGAACAACATTCATTCAAAGTGTGCATGGAAAGTTGAAGACCACACAAGAGACATTGATTTGTCCTGTCAGCCTGATCAGAGCAATCTGTCTGTCAATCGGATCAGCTGGGTTGAATGTAGATATTAGTTTTATAAAATGTCAGAAAAGGGAAAAAATGTGCCACGTGACATACGTGGCACATTTTTTCCCTTTTGACATCTTTAAAAAAAAAAGACTTTACAGATTAATCAAGAATCAAAATTGGTGGATCTGGTGGATTAGGACTTTAAAGCACTAACCATGTAATCACAAAATCCCTGACTTAAGTCAGGCTGGGAACTTCTGATCTATGTCATCCCTCCTCGCCACAATGCACCCAATAAATTGTTGCATATATATTTTCTGGCAATAGATTAATCGACAGCTAACTAGAGAAACAAGCTCCTCTTAACACAGATGCAAAAAAAATCATCTCAGTTTTCTCTTGTGGGGTTCTTCTTAAATTCACTCACCTGACATGTAAGTACGTTTAAGAAGAGCTCCACTCATAATAAATAGATTCCTTCGTGGGATTAATGACCAACCTTAAAGGCATTCATATCCTCAGAGGACTTGTTCTAACAGTGACATTTGCCATGAGTTTGATATATTCACAATGCAGAGGTACATTAGTAAGGACAACCTCTTATCCCCGGTTTACATGGGACAGCACAGGAAGACGATGTGAAGCATGGATGAATAAAAACAGCTAGACCATACCTTTGTGTTACCTCATTACCACAGAGAGGCCAGATGCAGAAGACATTCAGCTCAGTGGGATGGCTTTCACTGGGCTACGGTTAATGGAGCCAGTGCCCTATAGCAGCAGAGCATTACTGAGGTTTGTCACCCATTAACTTTGTTTTTCTGTCTGTTCGCTCGGACGCGTTCTGGCGAAGCAGGACTCCCCGCGGGTCGTGGATTACACTAAAGCAGCACATCCAGGCTTTACGACCCAAATCGCTCGGGCCCGACAGTCATCACTTCATGGGTGATATGCTAATGCGCCCTTTGAATGGGTTATCAGTGGTGCAATAAAGGCTGATGACAGGCTATGATAGGGGGATAGCAGGGTTATAGATTAGGACATGAAGAGGGAATGGATCCATATGAAATGATGAGTCCACTCAACACTTGAATAGTATATTGAGCAAGTACAGACATGTCAGGGAAAAAATCCGTCTCCATAAGTCATTTATAAAAGTCGAGTAAAATAAACCTGTGAAAAATCAAACTTCTGGAGTATTGCGTTATATGAATTATGATAGTAGTGACTGATTTTTGACTTTTGACTGTTTTAAAATATTTATTATTTAAAGTGACACTGCATAACTTTGCCTGTGAGTCATGGGAACTGTAGCAAAACATTAGAATACTTAAAGTTGCTACAGACCATATTTTAATATTGGATTATGTGTGAAAGTGGTGATCAGTACTGACCGCAGTTTCCTTCTTCCATAAACAGAACTTTAGCATCTTTCAGTTTGTTGTTATGATTTAACGAACTGTAACTTTTTGGTTGAGTCTCACACCTCTCACCAGTGTAAATTAAAGGTGGATTAGCTAGTTGTTTCTCTTAAAAATCTCTTATAACCCCACTGTACTCTACCTGACCACCACTACATGGCAGGCAGACAAAATTAGCAATTAGCTGGTGAACATGGTAAAAGTATTTAGCAGCTGAAGAACCAGATATTTCCTTTCAAGGTCTGGTGGAGACCAAAGCAGAGCAAGAGTGAGTGTTGGATTTAATCCTAACGTTGCACCATGTCAACTTTATAAAGAGATTACATTTCAGTTTTATGTTTATAGCTTGTTTCCACTGCCCCGAATGGCCTAAATGAAGAGTGATAGAGAAAGCAGGTAAGCCATAAAAGCACCAATAACCATAAACAAATAAAACCAGAGAAAGGTTCACCAACCTTTATATCTGTCTGGTTATGAATACTCTGCAAGCCTGACCGTTGTGTAATACCATTAAAAAATATACTGTACAACAGTGCCAACGGGATGTTTTCATCAACATGAAAACTATTCAAACCCAAGACAATATGTTGCCATTTTGTTCTCCAGATCCATTTATCATACAAAATTCCTGACCTTCTAATAGGCTCCACAGGGATGTCTGAATTGCGGGTAACATTTGTCTTCATAACGGCTCCATGCCTGGCTCAAAGGCTGGTAAGGGTCTTATCTTCCTCCCATCAGTCTGTCTTTCAATGATAAGGATAATCAGGGCAGAACTCAGTGGGAATGCCGCAAATGTCAAACAGTACATACCGAGGATCAGCGCAGTACTTGTAGACAATGGTGCATTGTGCTGTACTGGGTCTCCGTCATCGGAGGGAAATGCACCTTAGACAGAAAAATCTGTGCTTTCCTGTTACGAGAGGAGACACTATAGAAAAAAAAAAAACTCTACATAGTGCCACAAAATTGGTATACTCAGAGGAAATCACTAGCATGGCATTAAAGCTTGAACTGGGGGAAACACCTAGTCCAGCTCTCTCAAAAGTTAATCCGTAAAAATCATGAGGAGCCACCCTACGGTTGTTTGTGGGTAACATAAGTATTTCTTGGTAAACAGAAATCTGATGCAGTTGTTACGGAATTTTCTATCCTTAGGTTACACGGGGTGACATGTGGGCCTTGAGGTCCTCAGCAGTAGTTGTTTGGCTTTGTTTGAGGACAGTAGGTGCCAGTCTATCTCAACACTGTGGTGACCAGGGTCGAAGGAACCAAATGTTGCCTTCCTAGACATAATAGATAGCTTACTGTTGACATTCCATTAACATAAACAGAAAACATAACATATTTTTTGTTGTTTGTGTACAGATAAGCACATGATATACAATGTGTTAGCAAGTTTTACTGGTTGGCAGATTTTTTAGCACTCAGAGACACAGCTCTCTCCCCCTTCCAGTGCTAAACTAATCCACATCCAGCTCTAGCTCCTTTTAACTCACATGAGGTGTAATAATCCTCTTATTCAAGCCTTGTAAAGAAAGTAAATGAGCAGATTTCCCAAAATATCAAACTGTTTTAAAGTGTCATTACAGTAAGGCTCCAGACAAGAAGCTGGACTTCAGTGCAGCTCTCACATAGTCCTCTCTGTTGCAATCTCACTTTGTCTTCGAGGACAACAAAGCTGAAATATTATTACATCATCACCTCCACTTGTGCAACTTTAAGAATATAATAACTGTTGTAAATCAAGAGCAATTAAATTGATCATTTTCTTATGAGAAGGATTGCCTTGTCATGCTCCTTGGCAGCGCTGCTGCACTCAAACTTTTATGTAAGAAAATGTGAAACATGCCAAACATTAAACAAAGATATTAGCTTTGGGGTTTACACTAATACTTACTTTGGTGGTCTGCTAATGAAAACTGAGTGTGTTGTTGTTAAATGATAAACATCATCAATTAGAAACAACTTGAGAAAACCCTCTCTATCCACTTCGCCCAATTCAACACTTTTGTTTATTTTAATTGGTGGATTGCGAATCACTTGGCTAATGTTTGAGTAAAGTTTAACGTTGAAGGTGGACAGAGTGGGATTTAGAAAGGCTGTGATAAAGCAATACCATTTACTTACAGTTACAATGATGTTTGATAGTTAACGATTGGGTTTTTATCTAGAGCAGTACACATAGTGTCCAAAGAACCCTGAAGAACCATCCGTTCTGTGTGTGTGTAGCGACTCCCTGTAGCCTAGCATCACGTTGTGGTCCCCTGGCCTGGATCTAGGACTCCCTGTGGTTGTGGCTGTGGCTCCAGGCCCAGTGGCACCAGAGTGACCTGGCAGTGGCTCAGATCCTGGGCGGTGGCCCGGTCAGGTCTGCCAGAGCTCTGGATCGCCTCCAGCTTCGATCGCACATCTCCACAGCACACTGAATGCAGCAAAGGTCACGTAGAAAACAACGGATGCGCGCCAACAACTAATAACAAAGAATTGATGATTCCTTTAAATTACATCTCTATAGTCCAAACAGGAGAAGGTGTAACTCAGGCACATGCACTAGCAAAACAAATTAGAGAATGTTTGGTTGCTTAACAGTGATTGTGTTGAAGATTTGGAGAAGAGTCCCGCGGGAGGTATTTGCAATGAGGAAAGGAGCTGTAAGAGCGATAGAGCACCAAATGACCTCTGGCAGAAGGGGAAATGAGTGTTGTTAGGAGTTTGAGTGAATTAGCGGGGCCATTTGTATCCATAGCTATATTACAAAAGCAGGGAGAGTGGAGCGGGCCTCACAGGCCGCTGTATGCCTTCATTACAGTCACTAAAGGAAACCACCCTCAGGCCTCTTAAAGCCATGTCTGAACTCAGCGTGTCTGTAAGTGGGATTTATTTGCACGGTAACAAGATGAACCTGTCTGAGGTATTAGGTGTTGAGGCTGCTCCAGGCAGACAGTACCCTCACTGATTAAAATGGGCCTTCACGGGGGTCAAGGGAAGAGGGGGTTAAGGCTAGTTTTTTTGTGTGTGTGTGTGTGTGAGACTCGTCTCTGTGTGGTCTAAGCAGTAAATCGTCACCTGAGGTAACCAAAGGAGGGGTGTCTTATTATATGTTCTGTAGGGATTGGAAAAGGAACGAGGGGTGGCCCCAACTGGTTGAGACCGGTAGCTTTCAAGACAAAAAATTAAAGAGAAGTAGAAAAAAAGAAGAAGTCAGACAAGGATCTGCAAATGTGATCTGCCAGCCTTCATCTATGGGGCTGAGAACGGCGAGGAATGTGACAAGACGTCTGGCTATGGCAAGTTCAGGAGCCACAGACGGTAGAAAACGCCCATCCGAAGACAGAATTCAGTGTATTGTTGAAAGAGATTCAACAAAATCAATAATAATAGAATATTATTTAATATTATAATACTAATATTTACAGGAAATACATTTGTGGCAAGAAATTAAGGCATGTCAATTACTTCTCCCTTTGCCACATTCTCCTGTGGTGGCTTCTGATAAACATACTGTAGGCTAAATTGACTTTATACATTGGCTTTATACAGAGGACGCTTGAGTTTTACAACATTCCTCCATGTCTTTAACCCTATGGACCAATTCAGACCAAATGCAGCATTGCAATACAGGTTTTCCTATTTATTTCAATGGGGGCAGCAAACCTGAGCCAGATTCAACTTTTAGAGAAACGCAACCTGGCCTTAGAGTGTGGAGGACAATAGTACAAACAGACTGGTCAAATGGCTCCACAGTTAGCATGAAATGTCTCCGAAACTGAGGCTACCCAGGTGGAGTTAATGGACTAAACTCTACCCTGTTGTGTCCTCGCTTGGTTCATTTCATGTATCCAGCTTCTAAATCTGTGTTTGGTTTGTTGTCTACACTGCACACCAAGAGGTTTCCTTTAGTCAGTGTCCAATGGTTTGAGAGAGAACGAGGGAGAGAACAATGGTTGAGTGAGATAGATAGTGAATGATAGAAGGAGCACCAAAAACAAGAAAATTAGTAAATATGTTATTTTCTGAATGCTTCATAGAGCATACATTCATCGCAAATGAACACACCCAGGCCTCGAGGACCCCCCACCTCACCCCACACCCACACACACTGCTGCACAACCTGATTCACTGAAACACCTGATTTGGTCTGGATAGGGTTTTGACCACGAGTAATTTGTACAAGTTGGGTCCCCATTTTGTTTGTATCATGTGGGCTGATACATTTCTTTCTACCACCAGCAGGAACACCAAGAAACATAGTGACGCATCAACAGAGGCAGTGAAGAAGAACTTTGATATAAACAATACAGGAAAAAAAAAAAATTAAAAATGGTTTTGCTAATGTTTAATGAGAAACAAAGTGCTTACTTTGAGCACCTTTAAACTAGCCCAATTCCACACCCCTCATCCATCACACACACCATTGATTTGCTCTGTAATTAAAACTGGAGTTGTCTGTCCAATCAGAGCTTAGCTGGCAAGACTAAGAGTGTAGATGTTTTCTTGCTACATAGCTAGCAAGCTCCATCCTTGAAAAATATTGTTATAAGAATAAGAAACATCTATTGAATGTGTTAATAGTACAATGATCGATTCCTGGAGGGAGGCCTGTGTGTTTGGCTTAAATGAAGCTGGACTGGACTGGACCGTCAAAGAGCAACAAATGTTTTGTATTTGAATTCTGAAGTTTATTGAGCTGAACTTTTACATCCACACTTCAGCATCCAGCTGAGACCCAAAACTACTTCCAGTGAATCACCAACAGATAACTCTTCGACATTAATGACCACTAATTAATTAACAGGTTTTATTAACCACGCTAGGAGCTCTGTAAAGATGACGGAGGAAAGAAACGTTGCTCTGTGGCTTATCATACTTTGGCTGCTGTGATCAGTCTTTCAGCCAGACCAGCGTTCCCACTTGGAGCCGAGCAGCTCACTGGAGGTTTTGGCAGCAGAGAGCGGAGAAGCCAAAGGGCTGACTACAGCAGTGCAGCAAGGAACAACACACCATAACTACTGTACCTTGTGGCGTGTCGCTGTGCTGTACTGTAGGCCGCGCAGCGCATGCCACGTTGCACGTCGCAAATAGTGGGAGCAAAAATTGCAAGTAAGCTCCACTTTTTATGCCCTGGAAGCAGGAACCGGCAGGCCGTCTTCGTTGCTCATCGAGACAAGCAAACATATGGCAGTAACCAAGCCAAAACAAACACAACCGCCAAAAATGATGACACTCTAAGACCTGACAGTAACCTGCATTTTATTTCGAGATCTGGAGCCAGAGTTATACAACTCTGCACAGGTTCACAAGCAAAACTCTGTGTTCACAAAGCCAGACCAATTTAATGAGAGGTTTAAAGCTGTGCGTATGCAGTGTGTGCATGTGCAGTTCATCAAAAATGAACAACTGACACGCCATAAATAAATCATCTGTTTGCATGTCAATATTCATGTCGACCCCGCAAGTCTGAAGAGCTGTAAATGAAATAAGAAACACAGAATAAAGAGGTGTCATTTCACTGATTATATCACACTGGCAAAGTCCTCCAGCAGTATCAGAGCGGCAGTTACTACACCCAACCAATGCACAGGGATGTGACCATTGATATGAATAATAAATCAGTGATAATAAAGATGGTATTACCGTTCATTCATCACATGTACCACTCATCAGCGGCAAGATCTCAATCGTCAAAGATTATTCAGTGATTTGGTTTATAACACTTCACAAACAGACTTAAAAAGAGGATATGATGAAAAGAAGCTACAATAAATAAAGAATAGAATGATCCAGTGTCAAAAAATAATAAGAAAACTAAACTCACAACAGTTTATATTGCAAATTTGGCTACCACAATATAAACAGCAAGGTGTGGACTGTAACGAGCAGCAAACATGACACGAGTGAGACAAAAACCTCAAGGCATAAACATCCCTGAAACCACAGAACTGTGAGAAAGTGCTGCTGCTGCACGGAGCCGGCCGAGGTGAGGCGTTCAGAGAGCACGCCTGTGGATGGAGGTCAGAGGTCAGAGGTCAGAGCGCTGCAAGCACAACACGTGGAAAAGCGCGAGTCTGCTCTTAAATGTACAGTACAGTGTTAACATGCCCGCATGCATGTGAGCAGCCCCTGTGCAATCACACTGAGACAGTTTGTGCTTGTGACGCTTATTTTGTCTGTCCTGTGTATCTATGGTTGTATCTCAACATTCTTCTGGCCGCAGATGAAACACACTGCCATCAAAGAAATAATGAGCTTTCACTGGCTTTAATCTGTGAGAAGGACAGATTCGAATCTGTTTACACAGAGAAACTGTCAGTGTCTTAGTCAATGAAAGATATCGACTTCTGCGGGTCTCGACTTTCCAGTTACAAGATCGTGTTTCGAACCGCAGCTTTATTAGTCATCAACCAAACAGCGACTGCCAGCTACAAACAAGCATTATACTATTTGTAGTCAAGTTCAGAGTCATAAACGACAGGCTAAACCACAACAAATTGGCAGTGAATGTAAGTGTTGTGTGAACAAGCAGCAGTCAGACCATCTGCAGCCAATTTGGCTTCTCTGTCATTACAGCAATATCACCGAAAAATATTCAGCCCACACAATAACCTCTGTGTCCACTCTGACAACAGGTTGCATTGTAACATCGGCCTCGTTGCTGCTCTTGCTCTGTGATTATTCTCGCTTGATTTCAACGCTGCGCTGCACGGTGACGCCATTTCCGGTGCAAGCGCTCCAACACCGATAAGAAAGTTGTTTTGCAAAGTTCGTAGGCTGTAGATTAGCTGATTATTCCCAAAGATTAGAATGAGAGCGGTTTAATGGACCAATAAGGACGCAGAGAATGAAGCCTACAGACACGATGTAACAAAACATCTTTGTTCAGGTGTCCCAGTAAGTCATGACAATGTGACAGCGAGCCAGCAGGAACAATTCGAGGACCCTGAAACTAAAGCAGCTAAATGGAATTCAGCCATCAGTAATTTTATTACTCACAGCTGTACTTTTGAAAATGTCTTCCATTAAAAAGAAATATTTAGGTGATGCCAACATTGCTGATTACTTTGATTGTAATCCTCCCATCCCATGTCTGATTGTATTGCTGGAAACATGAAACAGCTGGAGGCAGCTATAAACACAGCTGTAAAATGTTGAGTTCACAGCTGTAACCTACAACATTGACTTATTATCACCTCTTAAGTTGATGTAGCAAACTTGTTAGCAGTTTGCTTATTCACACACGCAGCAGATGTTGCACCGATAATGCTAATATTAGCATTCAAGTCCAATATTCACCCTCCTTTTAGCTCCGTTTTAGTCTCCACCAACTTGTGAGGGAAATGTCTCTGTGTTTAGTTGCTAAATGTACCATTATGTTCACTAGCTAGTTGCTAGCTTTGTCTGCCTTTAGTTTGGTGCTGGGCTGGATGTGTATCGTCAGGTTTTACAGTCTTTTTGCTGAAAACAGCTGCTCGCTGTGGATGTGAATGAACCGTGGTTTTTAATGGCCACAGCTGTCTCAAACAATGAGCTAAAAGATGCTAAATGCTCTGTGGAGCTGAGTGGAACAGCAGAGTCATTATGTCATGTTTTTCATTGCTCAGAGACACAGTGTTGGGCAAGTTACTCTAAAAAAGTAACTAGTTATAGTAACTAGTTACTTCTCCCAGAAAGTAACTAAAGTAGTTACTGCGTTACAAATTATACAAGTAACTAGGTACTTTGGAAAGTAACTATTGCGTTATTTTCAAGTCATTTTTTAAATGCTCAAATGTATCAAAGAATTTGGACCCCACCTCCATCCCTCTTTGACGGAATGTAAAATACATGTGTGTGTAAAATTATGTATGATAAATCTGAATATTATAATGAAATGGACACTTAATACAATACATAACAGAAATCCACAGTGCACAAATCTAAAAGTGAGACTAGCATCCAATAAAATGTCATGGATTATTGTAGATATTATAATTACCATGTTTATACAGTGTTTATGCTTGTCACCGACGTGGAGAGGCTCTTGTCTCCAGGGCATAATGTGCATTTCACGGTTACACTCGTTCCCTTCATTTGTTGGAAGGAAAAGTAATGGCTATACTTCCATTTAAAGAAGGCTACTTTTGGATTATTTGGACTCGCTATTCCTGTTTCTCTTTGACTCACGTGAATGTCCTGTGTCGTCTTTGTGTGTCTGACAATTTGTGTAAGCAACACCCGCCCAACTCCACCTTTGATTGGCTTACCATGGCATTTTACTCAACCTCAGCCAATCGTCATCATTTATGTGATTGTCTCCGCCCTCACCAAGGAAGGAGGAACAAAAAAAATGTTTGCTGCTTGGCTTTGGTCTAATGAAAAACAGCTGCCTTCAATCAGAGTAACGCGACGCATTTTTTGGCAGTAATGGTAACGGCGTTATAATAATGGGAAGAGTAATCAAATAGATTACTCGTTACTGAAAAAAGTAACGCCGTTACTTATAGCGCCGTTATTCCCATCACTGCAGAGATACCACAAGTCCTCTTCCACATATTCCGCCATGTTGCACGC
Source organism: Protonibea diacanthus (assembly GCA_028641955.1). NCBI lineage: Eukaryota > Metazoa > Chordata > Actinopteri > Sciaenidae > Protonibea > Protonibea diacanthus. Next base: position 2,415,001 of record CM053997.1, on the reverse strand, counting down.
TTCTACAGTACCCCAGAAAGGACAAACTAAACACTCACTCTGGATTAGATAGAGTCTCTGCATGTTTTTTGGCCATCATTGTTTCTCCTTCGCACTAGAAGGGAGAGGGTGAAGCAAGGCTATAGACGGCACTAAATCCTACACACTGCACACTGCAAGCTGCAAAGTCTGATTGTTGTATGTAGTTTTTTGTTAATAGACCAATCATATGGTTGAGCAGTAGCATGAAGTCACCTTTGCCACTGAGATCAGCTGATCATCAGTGATATCCAGTGCCAACTTCACATAACAGAGCAGTCTATTTAAATACCCAGCTTCACTGTCTAACTGCTGCTGCTGCTACAGGAGCTGCTTCCTGGCCAGAGGCCACCTCTGCCACTGCGAGTAACGTTTTTCTTTTACACTTCAGTAGCTAGCCAGAAATAGCATACAAATGTAGACCTGTAAACATGCATTTTGCAGTATGGTGTAGCATTACGGTGACAGTGAGAGCAAAAAACAGTGCTCATAAGCTCATAAAAAAGCAGAAAAGTTGACAGGATTAAAAATTTTGAACCCTTTTGTTACACAGATTTTCCACCAAGGTTGAAATAGGGCAAGACTTTTCTGTTGTTTTCCCATGGCATAATCACATTACAGCCTTGATTTCTCTGAGTGCAAGCGATGTTATATATACACAGTCATGCTCATTGCCACTGAGAGAAAAGAACAGGAGTCTTTGTGCAGGCTCACTCAGGCAGATTACAGATTGCGTGGACAAATGCGTCAAAGAACACGAGTTCCTTTTCGTCCTCGAGCATCTTACCTGACCACCTTGGTGCCACCTTTGTTGACTTGCATGTCCACCATACATCCCGAGTTAACGTAGGAAGCGAGGTTGATCTCTGAGAACTCCGCCTGGGGAACACAAGGAAAAAACACAACCTGAGATCAGATGGTACATTCCACAACCACGTAATGAATAAGGTCAAGTTTGACCTCTGTAATTGAACTCCCTGACTCTATGCTCGGATGGACAAAAGGTCTTTCTGATGGTAACGTGTTCATTTTGAAAAGTGGAAGTAAAAGCGCTCTCTTGTTTTCATGCCTTTGGCTCATGGAAGCCATGTGGTGGAGCTTCAAAAGCAGGCACCAGCATTTAACTTAACAGAAGAACAGCAAGTCCGACTGCCGAGACAGAACAGACAATAGATTTTCATTCATTTTACATTTCTGTATTTGCACAGCAGAGAGGAGAAGACTAGAGTCAGAGGGACGGGGAGAGTTGGTGAGAGGAGGCAAATTGAGTTATCCCCAGTCTGTGGCCTCCAGGACAGTGAGAGTCTTGTGAAAGGCCGTAGCCCAGCTACCTAATGACTCAGTAAAACTCCCAGAGATACTCGAAAGGAGGGGCGAAAGTCGACTTCTGGGAATGGACTTTCTACATGCACAAGGACCAGAGAGAGACAATTCAATTTTGATCGGAACTGCAGTCGACAAATCTATTGATGTTAATGCTCCTGACAGATTTAGCATACCTGTGATGAACTTGTTCACAAGATGTTCACAGATGTCTCCTTAAGCGTTTGTCTTCTGTTTTTAATTGAATTCAGCTATTATAGTTATAATACGCACCAGTCAGAATACAGTCACTGTCACTCAAAATAAAAAAGAGCAACTTAGCAGCAGCTGAAAAGTGATGAACAAGTGTACTCCAGGGTGCGTTAGTACACTGTGACATCACTGTTGGGCGTGGTTACAGGAGCAACAGAGCACACTTCTGTCCAAGAGGCATAAAATTAAGCCTATTTTGAATTTATGCTGTACTTTTTGTATAACACTAATTAGCAATCGTTAGCATGCTAACACACCAAAATTAACATTTTTATTGTTAGCCAACATGCTGTGACACGCCACCTGTGAATGAGCTCTGCGGTACCAGAAACTTAAGCAAGCAAAAATGCTACATGTGCAGTTAACACTCTGTATAGTACAGTCATACAATTTTGGCTAATAACATAATAATAGTTTGCTCAATGCAGTAAAATGTAGCCTTCTGCCAGATACCCTGCTTCACTCTGAATATACTCTCCATGTTTCATCAGAGGGTAAGTGTGTTGCAGAGGGCTGCGTAGCACACAGAAAATGGTTTTAGTCAGTCTGTTGGATCGCATATTTCCCAGTATTCTGACAGGGCTCAACCTCAAGGCTGCATGGTCGTAAACTGCAGGTACAGAAAGCCCTGCAGGAATGTGAAACAGCAGCCAGTTGACCTCAGACGTGAAAAGCTGCCATTTGTTAGTCTTCACATCATTTTCAAGTATGAGGAATGACACTGATGTAGTGGATTTAATGGGCAAAAACAAGCAGCCTGCTGACTCTCTGTGGAAAAACAAAAATTCAATTTGACATGACGTGGTCGACTACCAAACACACACACAAAGAGCACAAAGAGCAAACGCATTTGCCTGTGAGTACTCTAAACCTGAGAGTGGACCAGAGTCAATCGTTCACTCCCTCCTAACATCGCATAAAAGGAATGCTGTGTATAACAATGAACTGTCAATCAAAAGAAAATGCAGTCAGAGGAAAATGCCAGCCGTAGATGTGCCAAATTGAGGCCAGGAGTTCAGCTTTGACCGCAGCATGCTGCCACTGAGAAAACACAATGACAAGGTGTGTCTGCACTGCTTTTAGCTGGAGCGCCTGACTGTAAAATGACTGTAATTGCATAAATGTAGGTTATTACCACATGCAAAAAAAAAATAATAAAAAAATCTCTACAGCACATCTTAATCCATAGCTTGGCTATATTTTTTCATGCTGTAAAAGGGAATTTATCAAAGTATTCTTAAAATGTTAACAGAATCATTTCTGCAATTCAAATATTTATTTCTGAAATTCCTGCTCATGAGGATATTTTGTATTTTGGAGTGAAGCCATGCACACATGTACAGCACCTGGTTAATAGCATATGGCAGTCAAATAATCAAAGAAATTGGTCGGTGACTCGAGGGTTGATGGATTAACTTCTGGACTGGCTAGGTAAATAAATAAGGAAAAGCTTGACTGCACAGCATGTAGCCTTTGTTTCTGGTTTGCATTAGCATGAATGATTTGTGTAGACTCTGAATCTGAACAATGTGGTGCCGTGACATATTTCCATCCTTGATCGCTGATGTTGTGGATCAGTAAGCTAGATCTAGAGCTTTAAAGATGCTCTAATCAATATTTCTATTTGAGCATGAGTGAAAAGTCAGTGTGATATGAAAGGTGTCACTCATAGCAAGGAAACTTCAGAGAATTGTCACTTAACTTGACAGCCAGTTAGAGTTGAGCATCTTTCAGCTAATTGTTTTGGTTTTACGCCCTGTGACATAACTGTTTTGGTTCAGTGTCACCAGTGTAATTAACCTCGTTAACCTCTGGATAGCTGTGATAAATCCAATGTCTGCCCCACATCCGCCAGCAGAGATAAAAAAAAAAAGTGGCACGCTGGTGAACATAACGTTTGGCAGCTAAGGAGTTAGCTGGTGGAGACCAAAAACAGAGCTAAAAACTGGACTTCATCCACACAAATCCAAATCAGTGATAATGTTGCTCCGTGTCTTCTGAATGTGTAAATAGGCAACTATTTGCTAACAAGTTAGCATATCAGACTTCATATGTTTCGCTGCCCCAAGTGACCAAATTGAATTATTGCAGGTAGAAAGAGTCAAAGCCAGAGGCAGCACAGCAGCAACTCCACTGTAAACTTAAAGAAACTTTATTGTTAATGATTCTTGTTTACTAGTATGTGTATGAATAGCACAAAACGTAAGTAGCACAATAAAGTGCAGCTGTTTGAAGTCAGACAGCTGATCATTAGCTGACACTGGGATAGCCTCACAACAACACAAACGTACAGTAAGCTGCTTTGCTTTGCAGGATTCAACAGACAGGCAGCACAACATGCCTCATATGTAGATCAACCTTTAAAAAACACCAACATGGACGGGGATGGAAGCAAATCCTCCAGCTGACCCTCTACTCAACCCAGCTCCTGCCAATTTGCATAGCGAGTTAAGGCAACTGCTATCTACACATTCTCATACTCTCATCATTTGAGACTTTAAGCCTGCTTTACCAAGCTTTACATAGGCTTTCATCTGCATGAAAAGGAAATATTATCAGCAATATCCTCTCAGAGATAAATTTCCCTTTCATCCAGTGCTGTGGCCCATGTAAACTCTGTATGGGGGAGTGAGATGGTTCTGAAAAGAATGTGCCAACATAACGAAACTGGGTTTTTATTTGCCAAGAGAGAAAAAAAAAAAACACCCACCTCTTTTATTTATTGTGTTGCACTCTCAGAGGAAGAGCAGGGGGCGAGTAAATGCCGTAATCTTATTTAGGGGACAACGAGGCGCCACTCACACTCTGTGCCTCAAGGACATGCACTTGGCTCCTTTCCTTTTCTCAGCTCTTCTCTACTGATCCCCACCTCTGAAAGAAACATCTGTGTGCTCAGCAGCACATGCTTTGCTACAAAAGACTCTTACACGCATAACACACCCAAATGCGCACGCAAACACATCTACACACCCTCCATCAATGCATCTCCTAAACAAATACCATTCCAAACACAGGGGGCCTACGATGACTTTTGCTGCGACCAGATAAAAAACAGAGAGTGGGCAACATTTTGGCAAGGGCCGAGCATTCCACATCATCTCCGATTGGCTGGTTCTGGGTAAGAGGAGTGCTAACAACCACTGTCATTGGGCAGTAATGGATGAAGTGGCTGGTGCAGGGCACAGGTCCAGAAGCCAGGACAGGAGGCTTTTCACAGCACCATGGTTACCATCAGGGCAATACATTCAGACACTTGTCTTGGAGCGGCTCTTGCCCTGGGAAAGGAAAACAGGAAGTGATACATGGGACAACTGCCCCCAGAGCTGATTCTTCTCATCCCAAGGACAGTTTTAGCCAACCTCTGAGTAGGAACAGCATTATAGAAGACTGTACGGTTGTGATTAGGTACAACTTGTTGAGGTAGTTTGAATTTCTGCAGTTTGAGTAGCTGCCAGCCAATTGTTGATTGATTTACTTACAGTAATCAAAGCACTATTAATATAGAACATTTTTAGTTATATGAAAATGGCAATTTAATCAACATATTCTTCAACTTGGATTAATAATATCTCTAACCTGACAAATGGTACTGTGGTGTAAGGCACTGCTTTAGCTTAGCCACAGCAATTTACAGGCTCAAACCTCATTTATTTATCCCTCCAGTGCTATGTGCACTCTGTGCTGACTGCCAAGCCATGTGAACCTGTGGACGGTACAGTAAACACCACTTGACAGGAGCTCATCTGGAATGTTTGCGAGTATTTTTAGATTTGGAATACCCCGTGTCACTGAGGTTCAGGTGGTAAAGGTGCCTTTTGTTTGGTCAAATTGTGAACAGGATCTTTTGTCCTTTGGCAAAAACAGCCCTTGAAGGGCGAGGTAAGCTGCTCTTCAACAATCTGCAAGTTTGTCTGAGCGACGAGACAACAAGAAAGATGCTTTCTTGGGCTGAAATCGATATATACAGAGTTGAAGGTCAGTTTTAGTTAAAGCACTTTGAATTGTCAAGTGTGAGCACTGAATAGGTTTTCAGATCTGAGTTCAAGAGTAAAAGCTGAAAGTAGCTGCACTGTCAGCTGAAGAGATGAAATGCCAGTGCATGTCTAAGCCATAAAAGCCATATTTACATGTAAGCTTTGAGACAGCCAGATAAGGTGTGAGTTGAACTGTCGTTTCAAAGCAGTTATCATTTCAGTTTAAGCACTAAAAACAGCTCAACTGTGCATGGTGGAGGGAGTGTATGTAGCAGTGACGAGCTAAAAAGTTAAAAAATAGTTCAACTATCGGCTAAAGAGTTTAAATGAGACTTGACACGTCAACATTATTATATTATTGGAGCCTCTTATTGTGTGGTTTCCTTTCATCTGAAAATAGATGTTTTTTTTCTGTGACAAAAAGTGCTTCTTTTACTGCTTCTCCTCTTGATGAGACCTGGATGAAATACAACTTTGAACTGTGAATGTGGCCTAGAATTAGCTGTTACATTGCTCCTGCATGTTTACTGGGCACGTTGACACGTTGAAGTTTTATGAGGTAAAGCCACACAGACAAATGTTAAAATGATCGTAGAGTACAGACTGCAGTTATCTCATTTCTAGTTGCAGAGCAGACCTTTTTGTTGCCCCTGTATTTTTTAGGAACTCTTGATAAGCTTGGTTGAATCACATACTGATGCAATTGAGAGGCCTGAAGTACAGTGAACCATTCATGTGCACCACAGAGAGGTATTTGCCGCAAATCACTACCACCTTGTACAGCAATGAAATAATCCATTGAGGCACTAAATGTTGAAATCCAAGACAGATGCTAAATGCCACAGGGCAACAGAAGGCATGAGGGCAGCTGGGTCAGTCAAATGTCTGCAGCAAGTACCAAACCAAATCATCCGTCTTTAGCAAGTTCTACCCAGATGCCCTATGTCATGTGCAAATACCAGCCAAAAAAGGGTACGGATAACATACAGCCAACTGCCTGTGAGCTGCCATGACTGCAGCAGAAAGGAGCGTGGACAGCGCTGAGGTCATATGCCTGCTGAACAGATGTTGCCCTGCCCGTCCCAAACCACACATGGTCCAGCAATCCTGAAGAACCTCCCCTTGTTCTTTCACAAACAACAGACCCTGTTTTTTTCAAATTTAACTGCCTAATTTGTCCAATTGTGTAAATTGCGGTGTTTATGACTGTGCAGGGCTTTGTGGGTGTCATCATGTCTGCGATCAACTTTGACTGCAGCAGACGATCATTCAATTTGACAGATTTCACAATGGGCTGTCATGTACACCAAACATCACAGCCAGGATGATAACTTTAAGTGCACAAGATCTCAGCTCAAGAGGCCCTTGGCTTGGCACTGTCACCATGCTACACACATCCAAGACCCTTTAAAAGGCATACAAAAGGCACTGTAGGCGATACCCTAATCCCCTAAGCTCCCAAGATCTGTGGAATGCACTATTCTGAATGAGTGCACCTTATCTCTGGGTCCAAGTGTAAAGTAGTGAGCATATGTGTCCAGATAACAAATTGGTTGGGTCATTAGGCCAAATGATCTTCGGCCACCTTACAGATAAAACTCCCTGAGGAAGTATCTACATACATAGTATGTCAGAAGCTGGGGCCAACCTTTAAAGTGAGACTTTGGAACTTCTGAAATGAGAACATTTTCCTTTATAAATGAAAAGCTTCATTCGTCATTATCGTCTCTCGCAAAACTTACAAAGTCTGACTTTCAAAGGCTGAATGCTTCATTTTTCTGCAGAAAAATGAACTTGACTTATTGCCTCATGTTTATCCATCTAGCAAAAGAAATGCTAATCAATCTCAGAGAATCCCAGAGTTTTAACAGGTTCCAAACTTTTCTCTTTTTTAATGGCTCTATTCAGTTCTAGTGGTGGAGAGATGCTGTTGTTTCCATTTAAAGTCTGTAAAGACATGAAATATGATGGAAAATAGTTGCTGAAAACATGTGAAAAGACTTTGAACAATATATTACTGAAATGTGGAGTGACATGTTCAAACAGTTTTTCAGACCAGGAATTTGTGGGCGGTCCTTAAAGGGTGGCTCGATGACACACTGAGGCCACCCTGAGCAGAGAGACAGATGAATTTATCTCACTCACTGTTTCAAAGTTAGTCATGTCATTTTCTGAACTCATCTGACACGTTTCAGCCACTTCAAAATGGCTGCTTGACTGCACATTCAGTGACACACCCCCACAGTCCTGGAGCTCAGAATTCATTTTCACCTGATTTTGACACCTAATTTCATAAACTTGTTGATATTGTTAATCATTCAAATTTGGCTGGGCGGTTAATAACACAAAAAGAGGTACATACCAGGGTTAAAGTGCATGACAGTTTTTCTGTTTTTGTCTTAGTTTTATTGTTTTTCTGGATCTCATGATTTAAGTGAGTCATGATATGTGAGCACTGACCTGATGTTACTGCACACTAACACACCACAAGGGATTAACTGACAGTGTGAGTGAAAAATATACACCTCTCAGCTCTATTCATGTTAGACAATAGAGACCTTTTTGGATTTGATTTACATGTCATTGAGAGCCTTTCTATACATGTTGGTTTTTATTTGGAATCAGAAAAAAGATGTTACATTACTGACTGTGAGGATTGCTTGGTATGTTTTTGGCACTCAGCATCAAGAGCTACTACTGAACATATTTCATCATTTTCCAAAAGAGCAATGGCTCCAAGCCTGTTTTTATTAGTCATTTAGAACCACAAAGAACCACCACCGGCGGTCCCATGAGCATCTGTTTACAGTTGCACTGCGGATACAAGTAACACCAAATGTGACTTCAAAGTGGCTCATGTAAATGAGAGGCAATGATCCACAACAATGCACTCACAAATTTGCAGTGGCGCAGTTTCTGGGAAAGGTACAGGTGGCAGGGCAGATATTACATTGAAGAATCTCTTTCATGCAGATTGGCATCATGCCTCCGCACTGCAGCATCACATGCCGTGGTGAGACTGTGCTGGAGTCTAAAGATGGTACCTTATATGGCAGCAAGTAAGTCAGTGAAGAGTTATGTTAGTTTGGGGCTTGTGAGCACAGCTTCGGCGAGCTTCTACTGCATGAACATGCGCTGGGTAAGGTCAACGTCCATCCAACCATGACAAAAATGATATATACAGTATATGTACATATATCAAAGCAGTCTATTTACTTAAGGTAGATGTAAAATGCATAACATTTAGGTCGCAGCTTTAAACAGCTGAGATTGCTTTAACCTTAAAGTTAGTGCCATGTTTTAGTGTTGAAGAAGAAATAGTCTATTCAATATCAACATGCTTTCTTTGTAGAGATGTTAAAAGCTAATGAGGAAGTGGGACTGAACAGAGATGGAGAAAGTGCAGTGGGTCTCTCTGCTTTTATTGTCATTCCCTAAAAGGGTTCATCTCAGCATGTCGCAAACTTTTCACACAGAGATTGGATTTCCACCATCCTAAGGCTCTCAGCGAGGTGTTCTAACAGCCTATGAAGAGTCTGGCTGCTGAAGGCAATTAGCAACTGACTTTTTATCGTTAGTGCAAAGGGCTTCTGGGAAAGAGTGGAGGGTCCAACAAGATCTAAGTAGGTCAGTTGGAGCTATAGCTAAGCTTTGGGGAGGGGGCTCATATGGTCCTTCTCACGATTTCACAACTTAAGGCGCCTAATTAACTCTGCCACATTTTTTATTGGGGTTCAATATCTATGACAGCACAAAATCCATGCAACTTTACATTTCATAGAAAAATCTTTACTCATATTCCAACCCCAGCCCGCCCCACAAAGAGGACGTGACCACAACAGTAGTGAATTGAGCAAACAGGCTATAAAATCACCGGTCCAGCTTTTTGTGGTCTCTTTTTCCTCCTCTCATAAAAACCCACCACACCATTTCAAAGACAGCTCCAGTCTCAACAATGGCTTGCAGATGTACAGCTTAAGTTATTTGAGCTAAATTAGATGTTATCTACACGCTGTAAATACTGTATGTCTAGACTCATACACATATTTCTGTGCATGCTGTACCTAATATTGGTTCAACAAATAAAATCAGGCTACTTTAGAAGAACAGTTCAACATTTGAGGAAATATGCTTTTTTGCTTTCATGCTAAGACTTAAATTTTAAGATTAATAGATGTCTGTCTGTTAAGAATGGAGCTCGAGCTAAGAAGCCCATAAGATAAGCTAAGCCCAGTATAGCCTAGGAAGAAATAATTCATGTTCATCAAGAAATGGTTATGGCTGATAACTCCCTGTGAGACTAAAAATCATTCTTTTTGCTCTTCAGTTTTGTACAGATTGAACAAAGGCAATATAATGTTAATTTGTGATTCAGAGGTGCTAATAGCAGCAGCTAAGCTAATCTCCTCCTGGCTGTTAGATCCGTACTTAAAAGACAAACACGTGTGTGGTATGGATCTTCTCATCCAAATCTTCTAAGGAAAATCAATAAGGATATTTTTCAAAATGTCTATTCATGATACTAATAACGCCCATTTTCTTTTTATATTGATACACACTGTTCTATGTTCAGGTTTACTTCATCCACCTTTAGCTGCAGTTAGCCTGTGCATTGGCTACAAAGTGAAGGTCATCCACTCATCCAAAGGCATAATTTTAATGTTAAAGCCAACATACCTGCTCCACTCGGATCTCATACTCTCCATTCAGCTTCTTCCCCCGAAAATACTTTGCCCTGCAAAGAAACAGAAGATAAACTGTGAAGGAATTGGCAGTTTTTATATACAGTTAGAGCCTTTTATTCAATTCATAATCTGCACTTCAACAATGGAGCGAAATCAACCTGTAGACATTTCTATATAGCAAGATAGAAATAGATTTATCTTTACTTCATATGTGTGCTTCAACATGTGGATTCCTGTACTGCACCAACAGTACCAACTCCTAACAGTCAAAACAACCTTAAAATATCCTTTGTTTATTTGATTGAAGGAGAGCAGAAATTTCAACAGACCTTCCAAAATACCTTGTGAGCGGGCAAAATAATGAGTCATATTTTCCATAATTACAGAATCTGACCTTGCAGGGCTTCGAGTAAACAGAATCTCTTGGCAAAGAAAAACAAATGAAATACAGTGCTTTTAATAAAGAGAACACACTGATAGAAGTGTAGTCCCTGTGTGTTTGTGTGTGCATGTTTTTGTTTCCTACTGGGGACCTTTTCTGGTATAAACACCAACCTTGTTGGGATCAGTAGTCCTCATGGGGACCAAAGACGACTGGTCTGATAAATGCAAAACGTTTTTGAGGTCTTGTTCAGGGTTACTGGGCAAACTGGGAATTGATGTTAGATGAAGGTTTGGGTTAGGCATTAATTTGTTATGGTTAAGGTTAGGTTTGGGTAAAAAAAAAAAAAAAAAAATTGGGTTAGGCTCTTCACATTGAATGAAGTCAGTGAAACGTCCTAACAATGATAGCTGCACAAACTTGCCTCTGTGTATACTCTAGATGGTTACATTTAATTGATATTTTTGTTGGTGTTACTGCTCTAAACTTTACGAGCCATCTGACAAACCCATGGAAAAAAATACAGGAACCATCCAGCATTGATGCACTTGTTTTCTTGCAGTTGAACCTGGGAACTTCCACTGACTGAAGCTGGTCTAACCACGAGAACTGCAGTATTTAGACTGATTGAGTGATACGTGGATTCACTGTGCTATTTAAGTGGCCGTTCAGACAGGGACGGGCAAACCGGACGCCGGCGGCGGATTTGTATACAGAAAAACCACAGTGGAAAGTTGACTTTGTTATTTGTATTTGGCTCATTTAAGTGTGCGTTGCACAATTAAACTTCCTGTTCCTGTAACTTTATCTAGGGATCAGGCATGAATGTCTTCTACAGATGCTTCTTCTCTGACGTTTAGACAGTTGAATGGATAGTGAACAGTGGCATGTCCTGACTTTACAAGTTGACATGGATTTTGTGAACACACTACACACAATGCAGAATTCAAAAGTTCTTACCCAGTGCTTTGGAACTGCACTGGTCTTTTCAGCTTATGACACATCAGCAAAGAAATGTCTGGACTGTAGGATTCAGTCCAAAATGAATTGTTTACAGCAGGACTTCCCAACTTTTTTTGCACCTCATACCATTTTGTATTGACCATGTTACCCTACCTCCTCCAAAAGAAACCCCCAAGCTTTCTCAAAGTTTTTGCTTCTTACTCTTGTTAGCTTATTGCACTGATGACAACACATAATATGCAGATCTCGTAGCAGTCATGAAACTGACTGATTTTACAGATGAATTGAGGTCAAAGTGGGCGTTATGTTATGTTACAGTTAAGGGAATAATGAACAAAATGAGATTATGAAATTAGTATTGAGACTTTTGCTTGATCAGATTGTTTCCTCATGGCCCAGTGGCAATGTTCTAAGGCCAGGTACCGGTCCACAGTCTTGGGTTTGGGAACCACTGCTTTACAGCACAATTCAGAGAGAGGTGATGTTCAGACTATGAAAACTGAGCTAAAACTCATGTCAAGTTTTTTGATTGACATTGCCTTACCATGCAACGCGGTTCATGGGAAATGAGGCCATAATTTGGAGAAACACTAGAACTACACATACATAATTTCTCTTATTTGACTAATGCGTGGATTTGACATGTATACTTAATATTGAGAGCACTTTTAGCTTGTGGATTTCTGATTTTTTTAATACACATTTTGGCCATTTTATGATTTATAGCCATGTTGTGTCCCAGTGCTCTGTGGGTCCCAGCATTGAACTCTCACCCCTTGCAGGCTTGGGACAATTAACACTCTGTTGACGGCTTCAGGCTGGAGCTGTGTGTAGCTGAGGATCTAGGCTACATGCTCGAGGCCTCCAGTTACTGGGACAAGCTGTTTAGGATTTCTCCCACCAAAACACATTTTCCTTTGGCAGCATTTTTCTCAGAGGCTCTCACCAAACAAAACCTCAAATCCTCCTCCACTTGCCTTCTCTATGTCTGCCTCTTTGTTTTTCATCTCCCTACATCTGTCCTTTCAGGTCCATTCATTAACATTCATTATGGCCACTGAGGGGGATCTTGTTCTTAACATCTCCCAGCTGTTGGACTTTAAAGTTTTGGGTCCCTAGCTGTCTCATTCTCTGCAATTTTGGAAGCCGTGAATCTTCAGCATGACTGACCTACTTACAAGGCAGGCAATGCCCCCTGTCACCCTGGACCACCACCACCACCACTGAGCATGAGGCAGGACCTCCAGGCTCACCACCTAAAAATGACTGGTATGTGTTTCAAGGCATTGCAAAACATGTCATCACTCCAAGTGATCAATTTAATTTACAGGCCGCTCGGCTCTCTGGTTTGAACGACAGCTTTATATGTGTTCAAACGTAAACATTCATCTTTGCAAAGAGGTCTGGGCTTTACTTCTCTCAATCGTGCACACACCCACTATATAAACACCATGGAGCTGAATTCCTTTTTTTTTTTTTTTTTACCATGAGAATATGTTCCTTCTTTTGTAAAGTGTATGAGTCATGTATGTGGATAAAACCATTTGCCCCTCCAGGGTGTTTTTGCTGTTATCCATGCTTCTATTTGTATCCAGCCTGCTAAACTTGATGTTTGGCTAATACTGCTGTGTTTACAAAGGACATTTTCTATGTTGGACACATGTTTTTACATGAAGATTAAATTCCCTATGTGTTGGTTTAGCTCATGTTTTCTCTTATGAAAGATGCACGGTTCCCAGTAATAGTTAACTGTTTCATCATAATCTGACTGCTGGTGTAGTTATAGTCTGTCAAAGCAATGAACTGAGCCTCACTCTCTTTTAGGTATGGTATCCTCCAACTCAAGAGGAAAACAACTGGCTCTTTAGTGTTTAGCTATTAAAATGTCCGTCATTCAGTGTATCCAACTCATGTTCTGTCTGCTGTTAGCAGGTAGTGTACAGTGGGTTTATCAGAGCTCTTTCAACAGACTGCAGTGCCACATAATGTGGTGGTGGCGGTTGTTATGTTTCATACCTCCTCTCTCTCCCACTTATTTCCTGTCGGCCTTCACTCTGTCACAATCCAACAAAGGCAAAAATGCCAAGAAAAATCTTGAAAAAAAAAACAAAACAAAACTGACACTGATGAGAACAGTGAGAAACAAAACAATATAGCTGTGGGCCAGAAACTGGAACAATTAGCTGAAAGACACTAAACCACCAAATGTGAGGGGAACTGTAGAATCAAGTGGGTTTATAACTATGAGTCATCCCCATTTACATGTAAATTAGTCATGTGATTCATTGTTAATACAATAATTTTATATTAGGCATGAATACATGAATGGTAACCGCATCAGAAGTGACCCACAGCAACATATATTTTCGCTCGAGTGACAGAGCCCTTAAGTTTTTTGTGGTGGGTACAAAAGAGGAAGTCAGGTGAGGGAGGTCTGTGTAGGGAGGAGGTTGTAACAGAACAGGAGGGAGTGTGGAGGGAACACCGTCATAAAGAAACCTATCTCAAACTAACTGATAGTTTTCTTCACGACAGTGTTCCCTCCACACAGCCAGCCAATCGTTACCTCGATTCCAAAATTGGAAAGAGTTTTCAGACTCTGCCAGACAATCCAACAAGCAACTTCAGACACACATGTACAGTAATGGTATGAAGTTGTCCTGATGAAGTAAATCACTGTCTTCAAAAACAGTTCTGTTATTTTGGATGTTGGCCTCCGGTTGTTTCGCTAGTTTGTAGTTTGTGAACTCTCGCCCTGTTCCTAGCATAAATGCCACGAGTAAATGTTCTGCTTCTTTTTGCTCTTGAGATGTTCAGCAGTGTGTGGGCTCCCTGCTCTTCACATTGCTCAAGGCAAAAAGAAGATCTCATAGTACTGAGCTACATACATGAAGAAGTAAACACTTTGCCAGAGCTGGGCTGAATTGAGCAATCAGGTGCTCATATCGTTCAGAACAGTGCAAACAGACTGACAGCTTCTTGGCAAAACATCTTATGTGTCAGCCCGAAAGGGAGGGAGACAGTGAGAGAGAGGGACATAGAGACAGAAAAGGAGGGATTGTCGGTGGTGGTGTTGATGCTCTCGGAGACTTTGCCTCAGTGCTGTGTACCGCTATTGTGCATCAGTCATTGCTGGAGGCCAAGCCTGTCAGGACAGAGCAGTGTTTCCCCAGAGACCTCAGCCTCTCTGCTGGAATGCCCAAGAGGAAATTCAACCCAAGGCAGGGAGCGATGGATGGACTGACACCCTCGCCTTCCACTGTGATACCTTCACCGTGCCTTTGAGTCAGGACAAATCAGAAAGGCTGCGAGTAACCTGTCCGTCATCACAGCGATGTGATGACTCTGATACAAACTTAGATAAAGCTTTCTAAGCATTTAACAATAGTATTATTTACTTACTGACAAAAATCAGAAGCTTGGAACAGTTTTAAGGATTTATTTGGTGAGCATTTTGGAGCATTGAGAAGCTAAAGAACCAGATATTTCTCATCAGGAGTTGGTGGAGACCAAAACAGAGCAGAGAGAGAGCCAATAATGGATATTCTTAAATATATTTACTATCGCGATGCTAATGTGTTGACTGATCCTGGATGTGTAAATAGACTGTTTGCTAACACATTCACTGGGACAGCTTTACAAAATGTGATAATATAAATCAATGTTGAGTTTACAGCTTGAAGTGCTGCCCCCAAGTGGCCAAAAAGATGACCCGAATCACACCAAAAGAGTTTTGTTGAGTGTTGACTGGACTAATTTGGACATTTTCTTTTAGTTTTTGGGGAGATATTCTTTTATATTTTCCATGGTGATATGATGTCTGAAGAAAATCTTGAGTCTGCACATTTGCAACACCCAGGCTTAAGCTGTGTGACTGCCTTGGATGCTGAGAGAGAATAGGTAGTGATGAATGTGAAAATAGGATAGCTGCAGTCACTCGTGTTATCTGGTGGAGCTTTGCCAATGCACTAGAGTAAAGATGTGCTGTGGCTTTAGCTGTCTACCATGGTTTTTCTTCCAGATAAAACAGTTGTGTTGGCTGTTGTGGCTCCAGTTAAACCAGTTAAATCAATGTTGATTTATGAAAATGCTTGAAAAACAAAACGCATCTGTTTAGAGAGTGACTGCTGGAAGACACGAGGAACACCACATGGTGGCTTAAAAATAAAAAACAAGATTGCATCTGGAATCGCTGCAGGGCCATCTAGTAAATTAGAAATCTGGCCAGCATGGTTGAAACTTCTATTATGACAGTACAGAGATTTCAGCAGCAAATCAGCATACAGTATGCCTCTTTCCTTATGTTCCATGAATTAACAACAGCACTCTGTTGCCTAAAAGCAGGTTTCACATTGTCCTAAATGCAAACACTGTGATTAAAAAAGCCAACAGCATGACAGAGACACGTTGCCAAAGCAGCAGCCAAATATTTGGTCTTTTTTACGAGTTGTACTTGTCTCAGGGGCTTGAGCTTTAACTGTTAAGCTGCTGCTTCATGCTTGACCTGCACCTATTAAAGTGACCTCCGAGACGGTCTCAGATTTACCTGGAGGCAGACATTAAGAGTTTGGACCTCAGTAGCGTTGCCATTTTATATTAAACATAAGCATCAGCAGAAACATACAATGAACATTTGTTAGTGATATTTTGCATAAAATCAAGCACAGAGAGGGGCTGATCTGGGGATAAAGCAGAACAAAGTCCATAATATGCTGCAGACTGAGGCCTCTTTCATGCTGTTGTAAAGAAGACAAGTGTTAATATTCTGTTTATTCCAAACAAAATCAAAAGTCATCACTCTCAGCGTGGAAGAAAAGAGACTGAGAGTGTAAAACAGCAAAAACCAAGCTCTAACACTGAAGCTAATACCAGTCAGACAAATGGTCATGATGGCTTATCCTCTCTCAGTTCCAAGCAGACCTCTTCCCCTTAGACCAAGTCTGGGTTTTCCAGTATCTAGCAACTTACTAGGATGGCACTGAGCCAATGGAACAGCCATCACTGATGCGAGTAGACAATTGTTCCCCTAAATTTGTTTACATTTTGCCAAACTGGCACCATTAAAAGTATGCTGAATTTACTGCTAGCAGTTCCCTTTTGCAATGTACCCATGGCAGCTACTACTAGATAACTTGATGAGGAAGAGTACATGCTGTTTCATAGATTCTATTATTTCTAGTAAGAACAGTGATAATGATATCCTCAGAAAGTCTGACATGCAGAATCTAAAAATATATGTATCAGTCATGACTCAAAGCACCTTGCCTCCATGAGCCCTGTGTCAGAGCCACTGATGCCACTTGTCAATACAGTAAGCGTTAAAGGTTATTATGGGCAAGTGAACTTGCTTAGTTTCTTGAAGATGTTTCACCCTTAATCCAAGAGGCTTCTTTGATTCTGAACCTTCTTCGATTCTGTGTAGTAATGTCTAAGCAAGTCCAGTTGTAATTATGACCTGGATGACTGGGAAATCTCTGCAACAAACTACAATTAAAAAAATAATAATAAAAAAAATACAATAATTATTATTATATTATAAAAATTATTATTACTAACATTTTTAGAAAACCAGCATGCACCTGTTTCTTTGACATCATGCAGCATCTTTGTCTCATATCTTGACCTACACAACCTCTTTTCAACTCTCCAGCGCCTCCACAGCAGGTCCTCATTGTTAAACCTCTGTTAAACCTGGTCTAAGGCTTAGAACAGCAGTGGAAAACCTTTAATTGGATATCAGCGTCAATGTCAGTGCTAATTATTAATTTTAAGCTACTGTTTGCTAACTTGAAACGATGTAATGTTTAACTCATGAAGTCACAGGGCCCAGGTTAGTCTGGACTAAATGAAACAAAAGAGGGGACAAAGACAAAGAGTGGTTGAAGACTAAAGAACTCAGTCTGGATTGGTTTCCTCCAGTGTGAAGATTTAGTTTCATATGGACAAACAGTGTGGACTCTGACACAATGCCTTATCACGTTCAACTTCAAGATACAGAGCCGTTTCTTGCTATATGTGGACTATGCCAATGCACAGGGCCCCGCAGCCACCAGGGGGCCACCAAGCTGTGATTAAATGTACCTGTCTTTACTTGTAGCCAGGTAAAGCAACTCATTTGTTGTGTGAAACACTTCTATGCTTAAAAAAGCATATAAGCTTTTTCTATAGTTTGGGGCTGGACTGGGCTGTCAAGCCGTGAGTGACGTCTGCTGACAGGTATGACGGGATGATTGACAGCCGCCCACCATTCACCGAAGTGAGGAGAATAACGGTAGGCCCCAATAATTGGTGGATTGGTGAGTTTGTTATGTTATGTCACCTTGTTTTCAAAGTTCATGATAAATATCTTTCAGGAACATGCTGCATCTGTTGGATTTATTAATGTACTCCAGCCTGTTTTCCTCTCAAAATGTAACAGACTGTTGCATCGCCACAGATCATCTGAAAAGGTGAGAAATCTCTCCCTCAGAGTTTGACAATATCGTCGCCCCCAGACAGCATCTTGCATAGGGCCCCCAAACAGCTAGAAACGGCCCTGTCAAGATAAATCCCAAAAATGTGTGTTAATGCAGCTTAACAAGCACTTACACAGTATAAGAATCATTTCAGTGTGGGTATTTCATCTGTGTTTGTTGCTGATGTCCTGTTTTGACTGTGAGGAGCTGCTGTTGATTACAGAACACACTGCAAGTGTTAACTGTTTGACAGCAGGAGAAGAGTGTTTCATGTAAACTTCAGAGGCTATCACATATCACCCTCTGCTGGAAAAAGCCCTTCACTTCTACACAGAAATAGCAGCATGAGGCGAACTGACGAGCGAGTCTCTGAGAAGCTCAAGTTGAACTACAGTGACACTCGGTGGCCAGAAAAGGAATAGGCCAAGTTACAAATTGATATAATCCCCCAGTTTCTTACACTATTACTGGTCCTGGTCCTGTAATATTCATAAACTTTTATACTGGATTAACAACACAGCAGACGAAGAGCGCCCTGCATGGGTGGATATGGAATTTGCATCCTCTAAACTCTCTCTTCATTCCCTGGTTTGCTCCCAACTCCCTTTGACTGCCTCCAACTTTAATCTCAGACCTAACTGTTAACTGTTAATATTGGGATTCAAATTAGGAAAAGCCTAGGCCTCCATAGGGCCCCCTCTATAGACCTCTCCCCCATTGTAAACAATCACCTATTTCTGTCCTCTTGCACTGATTTGACTTTTCGGACTTGGTTTGACAAAGGGATGACTAAGGATATTTACAACCAAGGGACTTTTATGTCCTGTAAGCTCTCAAAGAAATTTGACTTTGACTAAATTCCACCTATTTTCATTTTTTTTTTCCAGAGTCACAACCCCAAATTCCTTAGTCAACCCCCAGAAACTCTGGTTGATTGGTTATTGGCTCTAGATCCTGAACACAAGCAGCTAATTTTTAGCATTTACAGCTTTATCAATTCTGCTATTGACACCCCAGCGTCCGGTCCCCAGGACTCCTGGGAGCAAGAGCTCGGACCCACACTGCCTGATGATTATTGGCAACAAGTTTTACAGTTAGTTCACTCCTCTTCAATCTGTGCAAGGCACATGTCGATATTGGATTTACATTGAGAATTGTTCTCTTTTGGGTGGGGTGGGATTGGGAAAAGGGATAAAATGACCAGGAAAAATGAAAGACTGGAAGTGTTCTCTGTCACATTGCACTGTTAGGTTGTTGCCAGTGAAATTGCTTCCAATAAAGAAAGTCAATAAAATAATAAAAAAAAAAAAAAAGACTAATATATTGATATAAATTTGTAGCTTCGTTTGATGTTACGTCCACTATGTTGAGAACCGCTTTAATGTTCAATAAAGATGATGATGAACACCTGTCACATCAGTTGCCTCTAGAAAAACATACATATGGACATCCATATTTACTTTGCTTCTTTAAAAAAATGAGACTTTAAGAAAATAATGTAACATTATTATCATTATTCTAAGGTATTTTCTGCAGTGTTATCTTGCCTTAGATGGAAAACAGACGTCTCCCTGGGAAGAGGAAGGCCCTGAAAATCTACAGTGTCCACCAAAAAGGAAGTGGCAAAAGGAAGACTTTTGAGAAAATAAGACACCTACCACCTACTTTAAGTAGTAGCAGTAAAGTGCTGTCTACTTGACACAATTGAGAATTACAGCCCAATACAGGACCACAAACTATAGCTTTGGAACTGACCACAGAATTGAATCCACTCGTTTTGGAGTCTCAACAAAATCTCAACTTTAAAAACTTCACTGAGTCTGGATTTATTGCAGGGCTGTTGCAGTGGGTTGCATTATATTAAGCAGGTGTTGCTCTTACCATGTCAGAGTCCTTCACAAAAATTACTTACTGAAAAAGCAACCCAAGCACTCATTTAAAGCCTCCTTAATTCTTTCTTTATGTACGTAACTGAGCTTGTTTGGGTGAATAGAACCCCCTACTGCTCTCTCAAGAGCGAGGATGGTCCCTCAGAGAGTTGGAGGAAGTCTGGACGGCTCAGTGGGTGGATGATCCCTCTGATGACTCATTTCAGAAACACACCAGGATGTGAAGAGGAACCGGCCCTTTTAGGGTTTCAGTCAGATTAAAGAAAAGAGGCCTCCTGCTTTTTTCAGAATATTGAGAGAAATCTTTTGTCATGGCTGTCAGAGGGGCGCTTTGATTTAGTGATCATTTTTAGACCCTGGCCTGATCTCTCCACAGAGCCTCACATACAGAGGCTTCAGTGCATAATGATCCCCACTAATTGTGCCGATAAATCCAAAAAGCTGGAAATAGCTAATAACAGCTTCACTGTGGTCGATTTACCAGCAAATTTCAGGGAACAGAATAACAATTCATGAAATGAAATAGTGGTTTATTGATTCAGGAAGACAAACATGATAAACTGCCAGCTCAATGTCATGACTGCAGGCCTGGAAATCAATTCCTCAGATATCGCCCTCTAACATGCATGTATGAGCTGTGGCTGAAAGATGAACCCATCTCTTCTCGTTAAAGAACATTTGTTCTTCTGTCAGAGCAAAGGACCTTTCTCTGGTTACCATGACAATTTTAATTCCAGCACAGAAAGCCATGGTATGAAGCTGCATTAGCCAAGGACGCATGAGTCTATCATAAACAATGTCTGACTCAATCCCATTTTTTCTTCACAATAGATTTTGATTTGCTAATTAGATTACTGAGACTGATAAGACTGCTGGGAAATATACTTACTTCCTTTTCTTGGCCAGAGTTAATGAGAAGCTAGATACTACTCTATCTGTGTGTTAATGACCAGACTCCAGTGACAAAAACACTTCTTCCACTGCCTCCATCTGTTAGTTTGTTTGTGTTGTGTGACCTTGGTGTTTTACAGATCTGAACTAAACTAGATGTGTCAAAACTAGAAGATGTCAGTATAAAAATGGATGTGATCTCTCTGATGTCACCCACGGGCTTCTAAAGAGCCGTAGTGAAGCTCAGTGTGGTGGCTCTTCTCTTGGCAGTCCTGCCTCTGTGGCTAACCCTGGCTAAGATGTGGAGCTGAGGCAGGCCATGAAGCCTGTTTGCTCAAACTATCCACTTGTGATGGCACTCAGCTGTCAATCAAAGCGTCCACGCTCTCAATTCTGCATAACTTTAAGACTTAATATAATCTGAACTGGTGATCTGTATATAAATTCACCCTCAGTACAGTTGTCATGAACGGGGAAATTAGCTACAGAGACCAAAACTGTTTTTTGTACCAGGCTGTATCAGCACATTTTAACATGGGAGCTTATGGATATTGAATTGTTTTGCAGCCAGCCTCAAGTGGCTATTTGTGGAACTGCTGTTTTTGGCATTTCTGTTGGCTTCACTGCCACTGCTGTTTGATTAAACCAGCTTGACACACAACAGTACAAACAAACTAGCCTATCGAGGTAGCGGTAAAATTGCAGTTTTTGTTAATGGCGTCTGGTGGCTTTGAACAGACTGATATAATACTTTGCAATGCAGCCTGTTGCACGGCTGCAGTACTCATTCAATATTGGACCGATTTCAGTACTACATGACAAACAACAATCTGTCCACCCAGCACTTCATGTTCCAGCACATAGCGTCCTGAAACACCCACAGTGTTACATGTCAGTTTGTGTCTGGGTTAAACAAACAAGATACAAAGTGCCATTTAAAGTGCTTGTAGATGTGTTTTTGAACTTTGGGCTACCTGTTCACTCCTGCTTCTCATATTTATGCTAAGTTAAGCTAGTCACCTCCTATCTCAAGCTCTATACTTAACTTGATATAAATCTTCTACTCCTACCTCATTTCCCAACAAACTATTACTACTACATTTAATGACTGGAAAACAACATACTAGCTACTAGTCCATGTAATAAAGATTCCACACAGGTAGACCTAAAGAAAATCCAGCATTGCAGCACGTTAAGGGAGTGCTCACATATTCAGTTCAAACATACTTTCCCTTTTGAAAATAAACTAAATAAAAGTTTGAACTGTCATCTTTTATTTTCCAGATCCTCTGCTTCATGCAGCAGAACTGTAGTCGTATTACTTCCAGTCAGTAAAGATAGCAAGTGAGCTAAGATGTTCACTGGTTTTTGTAATCCGTGGTGGATTTGTAAAGGGAGCTAAACTCTGAATGACCTGGAACACTGAAAACAAATAACAGTTCAGTTCATTACCTGTTGAACTAGAAACTGGAAACTCAAGTCATTTTCAAGCACAAAAGTACAACTGGAATTTAAATGACTACACACACACACACACACACACACACACACACACACACTTTAACACCAATAAACTTCCACTCACCAGTCTGTGTGCTGATCATCGATGACCAGCAGGATCTTGGGCTTGCGTATCACAGGTTTAGGTGGCTGACTGCTTCCTGTCGAAGCTCCTTCAGCAGCTGCTGCTGCTGATTTGGCATGTGCAGCAGCAGCAACGTTCTGGGCCATCTGAGCACTTTTCACCACACTGGAGAAGGAGCTGAGGAAGCTCCCTGCGCCTGAAGTTGAGCCTGAAGTCAAGCCTGAGGCTGGGCCTGTGGCTGAGCCCGAGCCTTGGGTCTGACTCGGGATGCTCGGGGGCTGCCGCCTCTCTGTGGCCGGGGAAGCAGGAGAGGATGTGGATGAACCTGGAGGGGTCGGCCTCTGCAGATCCATCATGTAGCCATTGGGGAGGTTGGCCACAAAGCTGCTGTCTGACAGGCGCCGACGGAGGTAGTTCATGGTGATGGGCTGGTAGGTCAGTCAGGCCAGAGGAGGTGAGGGGGAAGAATGTCTGAAATCCTGCAGAGGAGACAAAGGAAAGAAGGTAGGATGTGAAAAAATGTCACATTAAAGCTGCACTAATCAATGCTTCTATATTAAGAATGGAAAAAATCATTACATGTAATGGGAAAGGTGTCACTCAGACTGACCATCCCACCCCACAGACATTTATGACCCAACACAGCAGACCCGCTCCGCTTAGGGACCGCTTTAGCAGCCCACGACTGTATTGGAAGTTTTGATTCAGTCTCACCAATCTCATCAATCATGTTTATCTCTAATAAACCCGCTGTACCCTGCATGTGGCAGCTGTGGCTCGGAGGTAGAGCAGGTCGTCCACTAATCAGATAATCGGCGGTTCGATCCCCTCCAGTCTGCATCTTGGGCAAGATACTGAACCCCAAATTGCTCCTGAAGGCTGTGCCATCGGTGTGTGAATGTGTATGAATGGTTAGCTCCTCTAACTGATGAGCAGTTGGCACCTTGCATGGCAGCTAACGCCATCAGTGTGTGAATGGGTGAATGAGATACGTACTGTAAAGAGTGGTCAGAAGACTAGAAAGGCGCTATATAAGTACAATCCATTTACATACCAGACAATAAAGAGTGAACAACTTTACAAGATTATAATATATAAATGTTGTGTTTAAAGTTTGTTGCACTGCCTCACCTTTAGTGACCATAATTGAATTCACACAGAATGTTTGAACCGCGGCTATTTCTCATGTAAGTGAAATAACACTAGCATATTATTACAATTTTATTTTAGCTCCAAACGTACGTATGACATGTAGGCATTCCTCTGGAAAGATCGTGTGTCACATATAAGTGTAGTTCAGACAGAACTTGTTCAACCTGTGACGCTCTTCTGCTTTCTCATGTTCACACTGATTAGCAAACATCAGCTCCGTGGTGAAGACTCAAACCTGGAAGTGTCGAGCTTAGGAAGGTGCCAAACAAAAGCTGACACACTGTTCTATTTAAAGGATGCACTAAGGTGGTACGGCTACAGCTTGAATCTGCTAAACCTGATTTGCATAAGATTAGGTTATCGATGCAGGGTGGGGCAGAAACCGCTGGCAAATAATTCTGTGACACAGCAGAGAGGATGCAAAGTTGGAGCAGTTATTCACAGCTCGTTTCTTCAGAGCCCGCTGGGAGAAAGGAAACAGTTATATAACACATGGAACCCAGCATGGCGGAGAAGAGACAGTGCAAAAGATTAGCTATCAAACTGCAACCAAGCAGGGATGCTAGCAGAGGGGAAAGAAACCCTTAAACCTGATTAAAATTAGGCCGCTCTCGCAGTAAATGGAGCTTGGATGAGATGAAAGTGCATTTCTTATTGAGGCGTCAAGTCTCAGGCGGTGTTTGCAGCAGTGTTCTTGTAGTTAAAGGGAGGAGGGTCTAACAAGCCCACAGCAGGAGGAGAGGAGGATGTAGGGCACATGTTTCATCTTGACAAGTTAATGTAGTCAGACGATCACCATCAGGAAGTCTTTATGGGGAATGAGAGTTGTAGCTTCTGCCTGAGCATCTGTAGGCAAGCAAGTGAACTCAGATCAGCAAACCTGACCTCTGAGCGCTACACATTATTATTGTTCACAGCAGCATAAGTGCAGCATTTGTGTAATCATGTCACCGTTTCCGATCCTTCACTGATGAAAGGGGAAATTTTCTTTTCAGAAGCCATGGAGTTACCCCATTTCTATCAGTGACGGTAGACAGTATATGAGAAACACCTCTCAGTGTAACACAATACAGTTCAACAGCACCACAAACTACTCATAAACTGGCAACTGTGTGCATTGTGGCTAACAAACAGTTGCCCAATTTCACATCCAGCAGACACGTTCATCTGGCCATCCAACAGTCACTGTCCATTTAGCTCCGTTGTAGTCTGCACCAACTCCTGAGGGAAATGTCTAACTCGCTAAGCTGCTAAATGCTCCACTTCATTCATGAACCTGTCTGCTGTTTGCTGCTGAGCAGGTAATGGATTCATCCAAGCTCTGTTTGCTGAAAGCAGCTGCCTGCTGAGAGAGTTGCAAGCCAGGAAAACCAAAACAACGAGCTAAAAGACACTAAACTGGGCAGTGGTAATAATTCTTTATTTAGTTTGTAACCTAGAATTAATTTCAGCAGTGCATGAATTGTTTAACCAATCACCAACACAAGAATATTGATTTATTTAGTTTAGTTTTAAAAGCTCAGTAATTTCCTAAACAGCTGGGAAATGTAGTATTTACAGGTGGTAGAGAGTATGAGATGACCACTCAGTATAACGCAATACAAGAAACTAGAAGAGACTTAAATCAACAGCTCTCTTAAACTGTTTCAGCAAAAATGAAACATTAAAACCTTAATGAAGGTAGGATTTACTGGGCACTTTAGCAAACATTACCTCAACTAAAGTAAAAAAGTGTACGTCCAGGGAACTATTTTCAGCAGTGGATTAATACACATTTGGTGCTCTAGTGAGTTGGTTACTGCTAACAGTGTACATGTCAATGATGACGGCATTAACATGGTGTCGCAATGGTGTCGCTCATTGATGTGTTTGTAATAGCTTTTGAACTAGACTGGAGCCCTGTTGCACAGATTAAGATGATGTATCAGCTTTTGCTCCACATGTAGTACTTAGTGTGTTTGGATCTTTACATGGTATCTGCCAACAATCAACATATAGAATATCATCAGAAATCTTTTGATACTTCTGGGGATACAGTCTGGGGATTCAGGGCATTTCGGCAAAGTAGATGCTTGTTGTCATGACGAATAACATCAGAATGAGAGACGTAATATGCCTTCCTGTGGCTGAACAGCCTATTCAATCACAGAGTGAAGGGGCTTCCCCCTGAGAATTATGCTTATGTGTCAACGACCACAAAGCTTTTACAGAACAAACAGGGCTTAAGAAAATTATAGAAAATTGCTAGAAAACAGAAACAACCAGCAGTGGCAATTACAATCACAAGGCTACTGATTGCCAGCTCGGCCCACTTTGTAGCGGCTTGATCCCTCTGGACAGAGAAGGAGCTGTCTGCTGAAATGCTGAAAATCACTATCTTTACACCACTGGCACGTTCCCACTTTCTCAACACCCTATAAGCTGCTTTCTCTCTGTGCCTGAGCACATCTGATGCTACAGTATTAAACCCTTAAAGGCTTTGCCTCGTAGTTCTCTGCGCAGTATATCCACTCTGGGAGGAACCCCATGCTCCGTTACTGCTGACCTGGTGGCAAACATTAGCGATAAGGGTTTGTCAAGAAAGAATAAAACATCCAAGTAGCAACAGGACGAAAATAACCACAGGCTATCCACACATTTATGATCTTTGGAGAGTCTGACGGAGCCAAGCAATAGAAAGGATGTGACCGTTCTGTCGAATCATATTTGATGCTGAATATTTAGACTGCACTCCACCCAAAGGCAAACCAATAATTTGAAGCTGATGAGTAGTACAGTAAGTAGTGCATAAAGGAAATATTAGAGAAGTCCTTAAACTCGAACAGCAAACAGGACTTTGGCTCTGCGGTAATCACAGGTTTTGCTCCATAATGACGGGGAAGAGCAGGATAATACCACACCAGACCCTGGGACCCCTGCTGGTGTACAGTGTGTATTGGGAGTGTGTGTCAAGAGTGTGTGTGACTTATTCTATATTTAAAAATCTTGTAATTGATGAAGATAGAGCTTAAGGGAGCTAACACTTCCTCCCCGCTGGTTTCAAGTTCTTTCATGTTTCACTCATTTTTTTTTTTTTTTTTTTGCATCCTGATTGTGAATTCGTCAAATGTATCACATATTCTGTGAATTCACACACCACAGCCTGTTAGAATTGTTGACTAATTATTAAGTACATGCAGTAGTGTCATGCCACCCTCTTTGACGATGTAGCGTCCCTGTTTCCCACCTTACAAGTCCGAATTATGCAACAATGAGCAGTATGTGCTTTCAAATAACAGTGAACACACCAGATGTTGAGGTTCTTAATGAGTTAAATGATGCGAGGAGTACTCGAGGGTTACTTCTGGATGAAAGATTTCATGTACCAGCCTCTTGTAAATGCCCGCTCACAGCTTGAATAAGGATGTGGACCATGTGTATTTGGTTTTGGAAGAGGGGAAAATTGGTGGTACATGGTAGGGATGCCCACGGTGGCAACTGATATTTGTATTGTAACATGGAATTGTGGAAGATGTAGTCCATGCTAAAAAAAAAAAAAACATGAGGGCTGCAGTCACAGCAGTCACTAATTATTTAGTCATATGATTTTCACCGACTGTTCCAGATTTAGATTCAGTCAGAGGCAGTTTTCACTGAATCAGTCTTCAGGAATTTGACTGTTAGGTGAAATCAAAACATGTGAACTCAGGGACTGAGTTTTTAAAATGTTCTGCCTTTTAATATGCCAAAAAATTAAAGCAACGTTGTGTAACTTTTCTACAATAAAATAACAGGTTTGAAATCATTTTCATGATATAATGGCTTAATATGACGTAATCAGGTCTATGATGTCTCTCTCATTCCGACTCTGCGCCACTCAAACAATGAAAACAATCATTAGTTGAAATGTACTAGATCAATCACTGTGTAATTTGTCTGATTTATAACAAATATGAAGACAGACAGGTTACAGAATATCACCTTTGTATGGCATAAAAAACATTTTACTCACTAATACCTTTAAAACGCCTCATCTCACATTATATTTATACAATGTAATACCATTTACTAAAACGTGTTTGGAATTGAATGAACTTTATGTAAACCTGAAATGATAAAAGGGCTTTAGCATCCTTGCCCGGGCTCTTACAAGAACCCTGCTCACAGCCCGCACCAAGACACTGACACACACAGTCTTTGTCCAAAACTGGTAAAGTGTAACAAGCTTAAAGGGATCAGTGTGTGTCTGCTGTGCATCGTGTCACCACAAGCACTCAAACACAACTTTTATTATTCATGACAGTCTGAGCTGGGGGGTTAGAGGGGCTGGGGTGTAATCAGTTAGAGCAGAGGGTCGCTGGACTGGAGTCAAAGTGAGGAAAATGAAATTAAAGAGAGGTGGAATAGCAGAGGAATGGAAGGTGGCGTTTAACCTGCCCCAAGGCATTCTGGGGAATTATAATAAACGTGTGGGACTCTCTGCCAGATGGACGTTCATGACAGTCACTATGTTGGACTGTTACGGTTCAAAATTCTCACAGTCAGAGCTGTTGTCATGGTTACCGTAGATGTCTGTCTGTCCAACACTTTCAGGTCCAGAGCAAAATATCTCCACAGTGACTGGAATGACATCTAATGTTCATGGTCCCCAGAGGATATCACCTACAGATTTTAGTGACTTTCTATACTTTCCTCTAGTGCCACCCTGAGGCCCAAATATCTCCTTCACTAATAAAAGCTAAGCTTTTCAGATACTGTGAAAGTATCTGAAAAACTACTTTTTCTATTAAATTGTCCTTGAATATTCATGGTCCCCAGAGGATGATGTTCTTACCTTTCACCAAACCTTACAACTGGTCTAAACCTGAGAAGGAAGAAAACATGAACTATCATCTAAATCTAAAACACATCTAAACCTGATAAGCAGACTGCCATGAACTCACTGAGCTCATGCTCTTCAGACTGTTTTGAATGTGTTTGTTCCTCGACCTCTCCTGTAATTCCATCCTGGCTCCAGGCACTGAGAATAATGAAATCATTGTTGTTTTTGTTTCAGTCCACTGCCTTTAGTTGGGTTTAAGATTAATACTCATGTTTCAGTCGGAAGGAGACAGTGAGGCTTCCAATCAGCTTCCTCCTGTCTTTCCTCTTGCCTTTTTTAATTTCAGTATGACGCATCTTTACAGCATTACTTAGATTATTAGACTCTGCCCACCAAGGTTTAACTAATGAGATTATTTATGCCTTTTGGCAATGTTTGCAAAACTAAAGCAGCCTCTGTTAGTTTATCATTGACTGTTGCTAAGCTTATTTTTCTAAATATAACTATAAACCGAATGATTTGATTTTTTAATGGACTTTTTCTGCACCTTGTTCACTCTAGATTTAGGCCACCGAAGTAGCTGCAGGGACAGTATTCCTCCGCTTTGGTCCAGACAGTATCCACCAGCAGGTTGATATCTGTGGTTTTAAGTGAAATGTCTCATGGATGGATTGCTATGACATTCATGTCTGCCTTTGTAATGACTGACTTTACCTTAAATGCCATCATTGATTCAGCAGTCTCAGCTTGTTAGCATGCTAGCACACTACACTAAAATGGTGAACTTGGTAAACTGCTTAACGGCAACATGCTAACATTGTCACTGTGAGCATTGTAACCATGCTGACATTAGCATCTGGCTCAAAGCACCACTGTGTCTTAATGCAGCCAATAATTAGCATGGTGGTTGTCGACTCTGTTAGCATGTTTGCAGCATTTCACAGTGTTTGACCAAGTGACAACCTCCATGGCTGGGAAATGAAGCCACTGCGAAAGTGCCAAATACTGCAGTTCCTTGAATGGCCAATTGAGGCTGGCTACAGAACAATTTCTCTGTTCATGACAACTGTACTGAGGGGTGTTTTTTTTATTATACATGATAAATTATATATTATAAATGATATTAAGGCTTAAAGTTATGCCTAATTAAGATTTTTGGATTAGCTGGGAGGCAGCAGAGGCAGGACTGCCAAGATGGGAACATTCAGAGCCACTACACTCTAAGCTTCACATACGACTGACTCTTTGGAAACCTGTGGGTGACATCACAGAGGCTACGTCCATATTTATACTGTGTTTGACTCCTCTGTTTTACAGCATCAGATGAGCTACAATGTTTCGACTGTCGCTTAGCAACCCGCTCCTTATTTTTACTCATGATCCTACCTGTGGTGCAGGAGCCCAGCTAAGTAACACTCTGCTCTTACTTTTCAGGGAACAGTGACGGTAACATCATGACTCATCATTGTATGTCTAGCACTCTGTCACCTTCTTAGTGTTGCTACTGGTAGTGCACAAAAAGGCTAAATCTCCCATGAAAAAAGCTTCAGAAGGATTTTGTTCTGACAAACTGAACTCATGTATTAATAATTTCAACATTAAGTCTCCAGTCTTGAATAAATAAATGACTTTTGTACCTGTGTCAAACCTGTAATTTAAGTGTACAGTGTATGCTGGCATCTGCATTTGTTGTCTATATTTACACTACATTTGATACATTCCAGGGTGTGTGTGACACGCCATTAGTAGTGTTAGATGATACTTTATGCTTACTGTTCAAAATAAATATTTGTTACATTGACCACACTTATCTACAGTGTATGCAGTAGTGAAATAAACTTTAATTGTAGATCACCAAAATTGATTATCAAACATTTATGGTCCATTTTGTGGAATCAGTCAACATCCATCCCACCATTGCATGAAATAACTGCTTATCACAGGTGGGTGGAGCCAATCCCAGCAGGCGGGGTACACCCTGGACAAGTCACCAGCTCATCACATTCACACCTACAGCCAACTCAGAGTCACCAATTAACCTGTTAACCTGCATGTCCTTGGACTGTGGGAGGAAGCTGGAGTACCGGGAGAGAACCCACGCAGACACATGGAGAACATGCAAACTCTGTAAGAAAGCTGGGAGACAGAAAAGTCCCAGTTTGTGAGGCGACAGTGCTAACCACTGATCACCATGCCCAGCAGTCAACATCTTCAAATCAAACCAATAAACACAGTAATATTCAAACAGAAATCAAATCATAGCAGAAGTTATCTCATGACATGTTAAATATAGAGCGGGCCGTACTCTGAATAATTCTATCTACAGAGACCCAACAATTCCCACCATGAGCAAACACTTGGCAACTGTGGCAGGGACTAAAACTAATCACTAAATCCCAGCCTAATTCAGTTCTTTAAGGCTGATTAACACATAGATATGGTTGGGACACATAACAATAAAAGAAAAAAAAAAAAAAGAAAAATGAAGATCTGCTGCAACTTTTACAGACAGTTTTTCCACAAATATGATCTGCATATATCATGTCATAAGCTGTGGGTGGACTACGCTCAAGGAAGAATGTACTGAATCTTCCTGCGTCTTGTCTCGCCTCTGCTGTGGCGTGAGGTCTGCAGAAAAGATGGTGCTGAGTTGTCGTGGGAGGTTGTTTGGAAGCCTGCTGCTTATTTTAATCAGCCATTGCAAAAGTTGTAAGATGCCAGCTTGCAGGGACACTTAGGCTGTTGATTTCAGTGCTTGAAAATGCAAACATGCTGTGAAACACTTTCTGTGCACTGCGTCTATTTTAGACCGACTTTACAGGCCTTTTCAAACAGGAAATGTGCAGACATAAGATAATGGGGGACATAATTACGATAACAATACTTTATCATGCACAGATTGACTTACAAATGAAAAACACTGGAGCTTAAAACTTAATGTGTCTGGCTGCTTTCTGCTCTTTGCAGAACCACCCAGCAGGAATGAGAAAGTCATCCTTGAACTGTGAACCTTGACGACTGCAGTGACAGAATGTGCACAGTCTCAGCTCACAGCAAGAGAGTCTGCAGCAGCAGCAGCGACGAGCTGGTGAGGCGAGGAGTCACAGCCGAGTCACCATGCAGTGACCTCACCGCCCTTCTCACTGCAGACCCACATTAATAGCCACACAGATAATGAGGTAATGAGGCAGGAAGCAGGACCAACCCTCAGATCTTTCACTGCTCCAGAGATTAGACGTATTAAGAAACCTTCAGCGACTCCTCTCTGCTCATTAAAGAACAGGAGGTTACCCACAGGTTAAGTCAAAAGTTTCTGAAGAGTACAAGCTAATATAAACATACGTTTCATCAACTTCATGCAAAAAGCTTCAAAACAAACCACTGCCCTACGTCATCCATTCATATCTAAGGTAGGACTAACAGGCTGTTGATGAATCATTTCCACATAAAGCAGCATCAGCAGAATATTGATTCAAGGCTCCATTCAGAACAAACCAGCCCCCACATTACTACAACTTGTGTCTACATCGAAGTCTCCTCCCATCACAAACTAACACTTTTCTCCATGAAGTCTGGAGCGCACCGAGAAGCAGCGAAGCAGCTGATTAAGGACAGAAAGGTCACTGATATTTTGCAATTCATCATTTCAGCAGGAGAAAAAAAAAAAAGTCGGGGATCATTAGTGGCTGCAGGCGGCCTTTCATGATGCTGGGAGACAAAATAGATAACTGGTCATGGAGGGAACACTTGTGTTTGCCTCCTGATTGCCTGATAAATATTTCATGCTGTTCATTTGACGGTATGGCGTCATTATCATCAATACTCAGAGCTGAGCTGTAACACTGCATCCACTGGATATGGAGTTGAGTAAAGACAATAAATCTGTATGTTCATGTGCGACACTGAAAGACTGTGACGACCATGTTTCAGTTAAGTTTTTCTCTTCAGCGTTGCTGAACAAAAATAAGTGACCCCATCACTCAGTGAGAAGCTGATTGGAGAAAGAGGTTTTGAAAGATTTAGACGCCTTTCACAAGTTCTGCAGCTTCCTTCAGGGAAGAGGAGGAGAGGGTGAGGTGATCACTAACTACACTGATAGATGTCAATAAATCCTTTACACTGGCCCTTCCAAGTGTACTCACATCTTGCAAAATATGTCTAAAGAGGCTATGATCAATATTTTTGTTAGCAATGAATCATATGACTACTTGTATTAAAAAAGGGGGCAGCTCACAGTGACAGACACACAGAGATGTGTCACCTGACTCAGCAGCTCTCCTGAGCTCTAAGCAGAGTGTTTAGCACCTTTAAGCTAACTGTTTTGTTTTTTCAGCCCGCAACTTTGCCGGGAAATCTCAGGCAGACAAAGTTAGCTGCTAGCTGCTGAACAGAATGTAGCATTTAGCAGCTTAAGAGCCTGACATTTGCAGGAATTGGTGGAGAGTAAAACAGAGCTGTAAGGAAAGGAGGGAAATTTAGACGTACATTATAAATTCTCTGCTAAAAAACACTAATAAAACCAGCATTTGGCCAAGCAAACGGCTAGTTAGCGACTAGATAGTGACATTAGCGCAGCATTTAGCCAGTATAGAACAAGATACTTACCTCAGGAGGTGGTGGAGACCAAACAGGGATTTTAAAGGAGTGTGAATATTGTACATAAACGTGGCTCTGAATGAATGCTAACGCTCCATGTCTGCTAGGTGTACAAATTGGCAACTGTTTGCTGACGACGCACCTTTTTTCACAGCAGCCATTTTGGCATGACACAGTGCAGTCAGGTGTTTCCAATTAGACTAATTAAGGTTCAGTTCTACTTAGGGCAGCAGAGACTTTCCAGTGAGCAGCACCCTGACTCTGTGTGACCTGAATGGACCTTAATCAGTATCACTGGTAACACCTGTGTTCACTGTTTCATGATAAAATGAAAAGTCTATTGTCATTTAAAAAGCTGACAGTATGCTATATTGTGTTCATAGCCTTCCATTGGCCCATAACTTGCAGCATGGGATGATAGTTGTCACTTAAAATATTCAACATGGGTGGCTCTGATTGGATGCAGTTTGTATAATAGGGGTAATAAGACAAAATAAACTGGCCATTATCTTCAGGCAAAAGAATAAAACAAGAGTTCAGAGCTAAATATGAGCTCAGTCGTTACTAAAGGGGCTGTCACATCTCCGCGGATGTGTACACACAGCTCAAACTGCGGGTGAAGTGAGTTTCTGATCCGCCGTCTGCCCCCGGTCACCATCATGAAATGGATCCCCCGCCCCTCCACCTCCACCTCCCCCACCTCCCTCCGCTGAGCGGCGGAGGGGTGACTGGGCTGGAGGCTGCAGAGACATGGCTGAGGGAATCCCTGCACAAGCCTCCTGTAGTAGTACATCACCGAGCTGTCACAGCACCCCAAAAGCAGCCTGACACAGCAAAACAATGCGCGCACAGCTCAAAGCCCGCCTCATCCGAGCTGCTGTGTTAGTGATCATAACCACAACAACAAAAAAACACCCGGGGAAGATGAGCTTTGTGTGAGGCTGATGATTTCTCCAATAAACACAGCCGGCAAGGAAACACACACGGAGGAAAACCAAACGTGGGAATGACGCTGGGAATCAATGCGCACATCATTTACCTGAGCGGTGATCAGTGATGATGATGATGATGTGTCGGCTGATGACTCTTCTTCTTCTTCTTCTTCTTCTTCTTCTTCTTCTTCTTCTTCTTCTTCTTCTTCTTCTTCTTCTTCTTCTGCGCTCAGGTCCACGGTCCTCCTCAGCCTCCAAGCCCCCCGCTCTCTCTCTCTCTCTCTCTCTCTCTCTCTCTCTCTTTCCACAATGCATGCCGGGAACGTGAGGGGTGTAGTGGATTCATTACCGCAGTCGGTGCGTGAAGCTGATTGGCCAGCAGGGAAATTAAGGGAGTATCTCTGAGTCAAGAAAAAAGAGACTGAAATGTGATGCAGGAGAAAAAATAATACAATAACATTTAAAAAATAATAATATAATATTTAAGATTGTTTTATTGTTTTATTCGCCTTAACCATGTGAAATGTCTCTTACATGTCTCTTACATGTATGTTTATGATGATCAACCTGAGCATAATGTTTGCTTAAAGCTGCATTAATCAATATATTTCATGAACTATGAATAAAATGACAACGCAATATGAAAAAGGGGCAATTATAAAGACAAACCCACAGAGAATAATACTGTACATCACCCTCTCAGCACTAACAGGTGATAGATAATGTTCACAACTAGCTTCTGAGCATAATTGACTATTTAGCAGATAATGAGCCAGATATTTCCCTCAGGACTGAGTGAAGACCAAGCAAGAGTTGACAGAGTGAATGTTGAACATTTACATTCTTATTAACATTGCTATGCTGAATATTTAAATAGGGAACTGTGTTTGCTAAAACTTCACAATATCACCTTTATAAGATATTGATTTTTACAGCTTGAACTGCCCATAAATGGCCAAGACATCTGTTTATGGAAAGAAAACACTCTCAACATGCTGTTTCACTGAGGTTTTAATAGCCTATCTCAAGTGAGAAACTGAGATTAGGAAATGACAATGCCACACATTTAATGCCACACAATTGCAATAATAACGGTGAACATATGAAAAAAACAATTAGACATAGGTCTCATTCCTGTGAATTATATCATGTAGAATGTACAAATGGCATGCAGGTGGAAATTGTAAAACATGGTGCTATTCTATTTTTGCAATGTTCATAATTGGCCAAACAGCTAGTTAGCAACTAGCTAGTTAAGACACTGGAGCATTTAGCCACAAAGAACCAGATATTTGAGTTGGTGAAGACAAAGAGAGCAAATAGGAGAGTGTATATTCTACATATAAATGGCTCCAAATGAATATTAATGTTGCCCCATGTCTGCTGGATGTGTAAACAGGGAACAGTTTGGTAACACTTCACCACATCACCTTTCTAAGATATTTTTACAGCTTTAGCTGCTCTTAACTGGCCAAAAAATCTGTTTTTTTTTCTGTTGTTGTCATTGCTGTTTCACTGTGGTTTTAATAGCCTATATCTCAAGTGAAAATCTGACATTAGCAAATTACCACAATAATAACGGTGAACATATGAAAAAAACAATTAGACATAGGTCTCATTCCTGTGAATTATATTATGTAGAGTGTACAAATGGCATGCAGGTGGAAATTGTAAAACATGGTGCTATTCTATTTTTGCAATGTTCATAATTGGCCAAACAGCTAGTTAGCAACAAGCTAGTTAAGATAGTGGAGCTTTCAGCCACTACAGAATGAGATACGAGTAGGTGGAGACCAAAAGAGAGTGAGAAGGAGAGTGAGGATTGGATGTAAAGATGGTTTTAAATGAACTGCTCGATGCTGGATGTGTAAATAGCCAACAGTTTGCTAACACAATCTACATAATGAACATCAGTGTTTTTTTCTACAGGTTTTCCCGCTGCTCCCCACATGGCTAATGGTTCGGTTAGTAAGGTGCCCTATCGGTTCTTGCCATTCAACATGACCTTTTTTGACAAGATTAATGAAAAAAAACATTACCGGAATGTCAAATGATTGAGATGTTTGTCATATCAAAACATCAGCAGGGGTAAATATTTGATGACGGCACTCAGGCTCCGAAGAACATGTCAACCCACAGCTGTCAGTGATGTAACAGAGTGTAATAACAACATCATTAATCTCTTTTAACCCACAGGCTGCAGCCATGACACCACTGAGTTGCTCCTGTCTGTTTGCTGCCCTGAAAGAGTATTCTCTGTGCGGTCCAAAGCTAATTTATTTCAACTGCAGGCGGATACCATAATATTATAGCTTAAATACCTGATCATATGTTTCATTTCAGAGGTTCATTGGTCATATGTTGGAATGTGTGATGAACAATGAGAACAATCAGAGCCTAATTATGACACTGCAGTCTCCAGTCAGTACATTAGACAACAGGATCATAAGCACAAAGCTGGATCAAGAAAACTTTTAATTAATTCATGGATAACTGTGCGAATGAATGTACAAATCCTGGGATTGTGTTGGTACTAATTACACTTTAATGAGAAGCTGTGGTCCAGCTTCCGGCCCTCTGGAAGCAAACAGCACATTTGCAGATGCTGCGATAGCAACTAATTAATTCTACATTAAATGTGTGTAAAGCTTCATCAGCATTAAGTTGGATATTTATAGACAAATACATGAATCTGAGCCCTAACCAACGTTTTAGCTGAATAATTTCGGCTTCAGGCGTCTCTTTGGTCATTTAAGGGTGTCGCCTTGATGTCATGACATAATCAGCTCTCTGCTGTGAATGCATGAACATATATAAAAAAAAAAAAAATAGACAGCAGAGCAGAGACACAGGCTGCACCTCAAAGTTCAGTACAAATGTTTTCATCCACTCACAGCGAGATGAATCTGACATCATACAGCAGCTGCACAAAAATAGAATCTAAGATGAGACTACAGCCTGGTTGTCTCTTTCACAGCAGGAATTTACCCACATTACATCGAGACCACATATCTCATTGTCCCAGTCGCTTCCTGCTCATTCATCACAGAGCTCAAGGCAGGACAGTAGTCGTAATAAAATCTCTACAAAAAATAAAATGCAAGAAAGTGCAACGTCAACGAAAGTAAAGAACAAAAAGTGTCCAATGTTTCCAAAATCACTCCCTTGTTGACTCATTTAGCACTCCCTATAGAGTGTAACATACATATGAATATGAATATGTGTCTACACTAACTGCTGTATAGTTGCACACTAGTGATTTTGCATCCATAAGTGCTGAAGTTGTTTCTGACACAGCTCAAGTCTACAGGCTGCTGGCAGCTCTGTGAGGCTCTACTGAGGCACAGACGTACTT
This sequence comes from Protonibea diacanthus, assembly GCA_028641955.1. Lineage (NCBI taxonomy): Eukaryota > Metazoa > Chordata > Actinopteri > Sciaenidae > Protonibea > Protonibea diacanthus. The sequence goes on along the minus strand of CM053997.1, from coordinate 2,377,748 downwards.
TGAGCTAAATATTAAGATCAGCGTGCCAACCCAACAATGACAATGCTAATGTTTTGATGTAAGCTTAACTTAGCTTGTTGCTAATTAGCACTGAACACATAAGGCTGATGGGAACGTCCTCAGTTTTTGTGATATTTATTCATAAACATGGAAAGTATAAAACATGGATGTAGTCTCTGTGAGGTCACCCATAGGTTTCTGAACAGCTGTTGTACAGCTCAGAGCGTGGTGGCTCTGGCTGCCGCCATCTTCACTGGCCCCGAGCTAATCCAAAAGTTGTCAAAGATGTGGATTGTTAGTCAAGTTGAGGCGGGCTGAATGAAGCCTGGTTGCTCAAACAAGCCACCTATGACGGCATCCTCTTGTCACATTGAAGTGGCTATACTTTAGATTATACATAACTTTAAGCCTTAATATCATTTGAACAGGTGAGTTGTATATAAATTCACCCTTGGTACAGTTCCCTATCAGGAATGGGGAAATTAGCTATAGAGACCAAAACTGTTTTTTGTACCAGGCTGTAAACATTTTAACATGGGGACTTATGGAGACTCATTTTGTAGCCAGCCTCAAGTGGCGGTTCGAGGAACTGTGTGGTTTTGTTTCACAGCCAAGGAGGTTGCCGCTTGGTCATAAACCAAAGTATTGGACCTGATGCTGTGATATTACAGTTCATCCTGAGGGGAATGTGAATATTTAAACCAAATTTCACAATAATCTATCTAATAGTCAAGACATTTCACTAACAATTAATAATTTCAACTCATGACAAGACTAGAGGGAAAATTAGTAAGATACATTGTCTGGAAACCATGAATGTCTGTACAAGATCTAATGTCCATCCAGTAGTTGATGAGATATTTCAGTCTGGACCACACCAACTGACAACAGCAATCATGGGTAGGTAAAAAAAAGAAAGAAAAAAAAAAGACACAGAGACACACAATAAGTAATCATAAGTCTGAGAAGCTCCATGACTCCATGAAGCACCTTTGAGGACTTACAAATGTGGTGAGGGAGACAGATTTAGCAAATATACAGCAGTCACCATACACCTTGATCAACAGGTGTAGTATTGATCTATTGAGGCTGCACAAACCGTAGATCTGCCGAGCACAGCTGATGTTGAAATCACCATAAACATTTCAGAAACTCAACAAAAACTTCTCCTGCTATCAGCCAAATAAAAGATCTGACTCACTTCCACTCACCCCGGGGTTTTGCCGCTATAGCATTCTTCTATCGCCTGGAACAAAACCACCATGACTCAGCAGAAACATAAACACCACAAACACCAGAAGGGGTGCGCGCAAACAAAGGGAAAGAAGTCATATTTAATTCATAAGCTCTTGCAATGCAGGAAAACCAGATTTTCCGATATGCTGAGGCCTGGAAGCTTCATGCAGCCATCTCTGGAGGATCTGCTCTGTCTACCAGGAAACGACAGCCAGGGCAAGACACAGCAGCCGCCACGGGCACACATCAGACAGGAAGTAGCTGCTTAGGCTGGTTAATGTCAGTGGATATTTACTGTCACTGGGTGGGCTGGTGCATCCTGCAGGGCACAGCTGCATTTCCCATAGGACAGCTCTATCTTAATGGGCAGTGAACGCATAATGAAGCACGAGGGCGGAGAAATGGATGCGGCGGTAGTGACAGCCAAATCCATTTTCTCTCTGGGAATTGTCTCTTTGTAATCTACTGTTAAGTCAGAGCTGTTTGTCTTTACGGCACTGAAAAAACACGATATGTTTTGAACCCAAGGGGAATAAATGTTCGATTAGTGCTCTTATACTTAATCATATACTGCAGGGGTCCCCTGGGAGAGGATGCTCCAGTCCTTCAGTCCTCCACCACCAACCCCCACAAGCACCAGCGCTTTTGAATCATCTCATATTAGTTCAGTTATCATTAATACAAATTGTTCATAGAGCTTAAATAACAGAGCTTTACTGTGAAGTGACAATATTACATCTGGAGTCAGATTTTACAAATTTCTGTTAATTCATATCCCACGCACCCAACATATCACTATCAAATAAGAAACTATGGTAGCCTATGAGGTCCATGTGAACAGGATTCCTGGTTATTTACTCTCCTAATTTAAATTGTCTCTGTACATTTGTCAAAAAAAAAAAAAAATTCACCGGCTAGATAAACTTCGGATTTTGTGGCCATTGATGGTCCAGCTCTCAAGTGCATCTGACCAAAATGGTGGACATTTAAATGTCTTCTCCTCCTTAAAGCAGCATATGATGCTGATATGGCTAATGTATAAGCTACCAACTGCTTATTAAAGTTACAGAGAAGGTACACAAAGGCGGCATCTAGTGGTGAAGCTGCAACCAGCTGAATACCGCTTGCCTCACTCTCCCATTCCAAGCTTGGATAAACTACAGTGGCTTGAAAATCACAAAAAACAGAGACTGTCCTATCAGAGTCTGTTTGTACGTTCTGGGTTTGTAGAAAAACGGGGGTTCAACATGGCGGATAGATATAAAAATCTCATCCAATCCTCTATGGGTTCATCTCTACGAGCAGCACCTGCCACATTCCATTGGTAATATAAAAACACTGATTAGCGCAGCTTTAACTACAATTTTTGGTTATTTCATTGAATTTTTGTTATACTTGTACTCATCAAAGTACATCTAGACCAGTTTGGCAGTCTTGTAATTTGGCAATATGCCTGCATATAGTTAAATACTGTTAGGACACATAGATATCTTAATTTTCATATAGTAATGTTAATTACATGCAGTCAAACCAAACTATTGGAGACAAATCTAATCTTCAGCATTAGTGTAAGTCAATGTTTTTTTTTTTTTTTTTAGCATGTGGAATAATTCAGTGAAAACATCAGGGTGCATAACTACAGTGAAATCTCATCTTAACATGCAAACATATTCACGTTCACACTGCCGATTGTCAGGAACACACAACAGGAGGCGGCTGCTTGTGTATGTATACACTGTGCGTGTATGTTTGTGTGTGTGCGTGTGTTGAGGGGAGATGGGCGGGGGGTGATTTACAGGCCTAATGTCTAATGTCAGAGGAAGCACTGGCAGCCATATTGATCATTTTTCATGCCCTGCCTCATTTCACTAAGAGGCCCAGCCCGATGGCTGGTGGCGTTTTCAATTCACTTACGAGAGAGAGGGAGAGAGAGAGAGAGAACTGCAGCTCCAGCAGCGACAAACAAAGCCATATGACACAAACCAGAGCATAAGAAATAAAACACTATTTCTGTGTGCGGTCAACATGAATATTACTTTTATTTTTAATATTCAAAATAATAGTGTTTGCAAATAGTCCAACAGTTAGGAAAGTGCGATGTTTTTAGTTGAAGTGGAAATGCAATGTTAAGCAAACGACACACTCAGAACAATGTAAGCGGTGCTTATAAAAATCAATAACCACATCCTAAACATCGTGTGAAACAAAATCAACTCACATACACATTTCAAATCCTCATTTACAGTTTGTAGACAAAGCTGTTCATTTTAAAACCATTTTTTTTAAATCTGGGATTTTCTATTCGCGCATAAAAAAACAGAAATGGAAACAGAAATGATTGTAGTTATAGTAATTATTTGTGTCAGTGTATTGAATAGGTGTATGGATACAATGTGGCAGACTGCAATGGAAATGGCTTTACGGAATAAATCGTACTGTACATGAATTATGCTCGAACGTCCACTGAAGCGGAAGATGAAAACTTGAGATCTGCGGAGCGATGAGGAGACTGCGATCTTCCTCAAATCTAAACATTAAAAGTCGTATTTCCATCCTGTTTTTTCCACGTGGTTTTCGTTCATTTAAAGTTCGACATGCGCTCTCTTCTTCTGTGACGGTCTAACGGTGCCTGACGAGAATCAGCGGCAAATGTTTACTTCGTAAAGAATTGGCGCTAAAAATGGATGAAAAGCTTGGCTAGTGTATGAAACTGCATAGAAGCCACTCTACTCCTCATTAAAGTTGGTCTATCTAATATTTATTCATCTCATTAATCACTTCATTTACTCAAAGCATTCCGCATGAGCTCCTTTAAATTGTCATTAACCATTCCCAAAGAAAAACCCTGACCTGCCTTCACTTCACCTTTGTCCCTAAGCAATGACACAAGAGTCGTTCTTTGATGAAGAAGATGAAGAAGATTGCGTGGATTTGGTAGGTGTATTGCTAGATGATAAGTGGACAGAGCTTGTGTTGGAGTGGTAGGAGGATGTGCTGGGTTGGTACGAGGATGTGCTGGGTTGGTACGAGGATGTGCTGGGTTGGTACGAGGATGTGCTGGGCTGGTAAGATGATGTCCTGGGTTGGTATGAGGGTGGGCTAGGTTGAGCTGATGCCCAACTAGTGGTGTAGGAAGCTGGTTTGGGTGCCGCCACTGGTTTGGGTGCTGCCACTGGTTTGGGTGCCGCCACTGGTTTGGGTGCCACCACTGGTTTTGGCGCCGGTACTGAGGCAATACCAAATAGGTCATCAAACAGGTGCGTGGTCTTGTACTCAAGCAGGTACTCGGGGTAGATCTGGAGCTTGTCAAACACAACATAGATGGAAGGGTCCAAAACGTTGTCTACGCAGCTGTCGAAAAAGTTGATGTCCCCGCCGTCCTTGGAAGGAGGCCGGACGTAGCTGGAGGACCCTTTGGTGTAGTGTCCCACCAAGATCCGTGAGATGAACATGGATCTGACATCAGAGTCACCGGTGTAGTTGTGAGAGTATTTGGCATCCCGGGCAAAGTAACTACCTTCAGACACACAAAGGGATTTCAAATGTTTGGATTATTGTAATGTCAATATACTGCTGACTGATGTCATTGTCAATTTATCTGCAAATTATTGTCTTGAATAAACAATTATTTGTTTGGTCTATAAAATATTTTGTTCATAAGCTGAATTGTCCAAATAACAGTCTATTTATAGATATTACCTTTATTATCACATACGACCATGAAAAAGCAGCAACCATGAAGCTCAAACCAGCAAATGTTTGACACATAAACTCAGTTAATCAACTATCAAAACAGCTGATCAACTTAAAGTATTGAATAACAACTGATTGCTTTGCAGTTTTTAAGAATGTTTTTGTTTTGTTTTTTTTACATAGAAAAAGATGTATTGTCTTTGGAGGAGCTATGACTAAGCAAGTCATTCTACAGCAATACTGAACTTACTTAAACACTAGATAAAGGTGAACTGTCCCTTTAAATTTGTGTGCGCATTGAGTGTGATGTTCAGATTTCAGGATTGGTTAATACTGTCCCATCCTCTGAGAGTACATCTTTAATATAACACAACACCTGCACATCTTTGGTTATCAAATCAGTTCAGTAGCCCAGACTGGACATTTCTTCAACTTACCTTTGCCAAAAGCAGTTCCATGAGTTCCGCAGATTCTCCAGTCAAAGTTGGTGTGGCAGATGACGTCCACATACTTAGAGTCAGTGCCATGAAAAAGCTTTTTCTCTGCCACCATGCGCCCACCGTTGTTGTTCTTCATCTGAGTTTTCTGCCTTTATTTAGGAAGAAGAAATAAGAAATTTTTGACACACAGCGGACACAGTGACAATTACATGATACATGATAAATTCTAAAACGTGGAAAAACAGTAGAACGCAAGGGGAAAAACGTCTACTTAAGACGAATGCTTTTTCTCACTTTAACAAGTGGTGGACAGAAGATATCAAACATACAACCACGCATTGATTGGTGAAATTTGTATACATACCACTGAAAGACTTCCCAAAGAGCTCTGTTCTGAATCCTTTCAATTTTGATTATGTCAAAGCCTTTCATGGTTTTACAGAAAAGAGCTTCAATCTCCTTAAATTCATCTGTGGTGTGCAGGAGGGGGACTCGCTGGAAAACACGCAGCAAAGACAGAACATTGACATTGAACATTCTTTAACAAACCGTTCTAGACACATTTTCAGACCTGCATTAACTGATTTTTGGGCCAATTTGGCAGCAGCAGAAAGACCTTTGATATGGAGAATTCACTAAGAAACAGTTTCTTATTTACACACCAAACGGATACGCAGCAGTGTGTCGGGCTGAGTGTAAGCCTTCGATTCGGTTTAGCTAAAAGACTGAATGAGCAAAAAAGGATAAAATCTGCAGAAGGTCATAACGTTGTTTGCTGCGTCACCCTTTGTCTAAAGCAAACCGTATTGTTTTTAGTTGCAGAGCGCCTCATTGGACTGCTTTGCTACTCACAAACTGCATGTTCACCACGGGGGGAGGGGGAGCTACCTCAGTTTTATCACCTGTGTGTCTGCAGCCAAAGACTATTACAGGTGGATGTTTTGCTTTTATTACAGCTGAGGCTGGTGGCCCTGTGGTCCAAACCGCAGCATTTATTGTTCTTAGCACATCTATCACAACTTTTATGCCTCTGCCTTCAGGTGGACTGCTCTGTGGCTCTGCGGGTGGATGGTGTTGGTTTCAGGTGCTTCACATCAGTAAAACTGTGTCCTTCATCGACTTCTTAAAGTGTTTTCTTTTTCTTCCACACAGCAATTTATCTCCACTTCAGGATAACGTCAGCATTTTAAAAAATGGATTATTGTCAGAAAAAAACTAAACAAAACAAAGAAAAAACAAACACTTTCTCAAAAGTTCCTCAAAAGGGTTTATTTGTTGGGGGACTATTTTCTGCAGTGGATTAATACACAATTTATGGGACTATGAGTCAACAGTATTTGGACAACAATGAAGCTCTGTCAAAGAGGACTTCAAGAGGACATCAGGCTTTGACAACATACTTCACACTTCACCCTTTGTTGACAATAACAAAAGTATAGATTATCACCAGCCTAATAATTTGATGTCGTTTTGATAGAAAATGTAACTTTAAAATGAATTGATAGGCGCACTAATAGCTGTGCCTCCACTGTGTACTGTATACAGTCTTGAGTTTGGACTGCACCCACAGTAGAAAAATAACTAAAGATGTAGGTATTATGAGGAATGATGATGATTCATTTCTAACTGCTGTTGATGAAAATATGATGCACATCTTAAAGAAAAAGTCAGACGGTGGTGCAACAACTCTACTGTTGCTACTGTCTACTGTACTTGCTACTATCTTTGTTAGTAAAGATGGCCGGTCTCTCACAGTTTTCTTTGTTTTTCTTTGTTTCATCTGTAGTCACAGTATTAGATGACACAGAATTCAAAATCAGGGTTAAAATATAGTAAAAACATAACATCATGCAGTAAAACAGAACCTGTTTGAGTCTTTATGTAGGCCATCTGTGCGGCCGCTTAAAGAGGAAGCACGCCTCAACAGATACCCTTTTATGGGATTTATGAGTGGGTGGGTACTTTATTTTGATTGGACGGTTAATTAAGTTAAATATTGCATGTTGTACATATCATTGCTTCTGCAGCACAGTGTATTACACAGCGTTCATTAATTTATGCTGCACACGTAATGATAACAATATGTTTTGAACTGGGACATGTGTAGACTGAAATGTGTGCTGTTTGATTTTTCTGTTAATGTTCCTGCAAAGCGACACCCAGAAGACAAACAATAAGCAGACAGGGACCTCACAGCAATTACTATGTGGATTTAGCTAATTGTAGCAGTCTGTTAAAGAATTATTTTATTTTTCTGAAATATTTAATAGCACATAATTATATAATGATATAATAGTACATAATTATAACGTCCAAGTCCAGCCATGAATGCTGGCTGAAAGCGTGCGGTGCATTCACAATACCTTGTATCCTGTTGGAGTGACCTGGGTCTTGTCCCAATGGTCTGGTACAGCAGCCAAATTCGCCCGAGGCCTTGTGTGGTGAGAAACCAAACTAAGATTAGTTATTTTGTGAGGAGGTCTGAATACAATGTTTTTTTTTTATGAAACACAAGTGGGAAGTGGTACCTCACTCTCCGTGCTTGGACATCCTCAGCGGAGACAAACCGGGGCCGTCTCCTCACAACCCTCTTAGTGCCATAACGTTTGTTTGTCTGTATCATGTCTGAGACAGAGAAAACAACAGGATTATAATACTGTTTGAAATGTGGAAAACTGTAAACACACAGACCAACAGTACACTCTTTGTTTACCCTGGAAACTTAGCGAATACGACTGTGAGCCGGCGGTGAACTCCACTTCATCTTTGTTATTGGCCATAAACATCTGTTCCAGTTTAGAGCTGTCCATGTCAGCTGGTCTGTGCCCACCATCCTGCCACACAAGACAGACAGATGACCAATCAGGAGCCAGTCGGTACAGTATGCATAGACATAAATACTAGATATTTTAGATATATTAGAAGGTTAGCTCCACTATTATGTTTATACGCTAAATGTGAAGCTATTGCCACCAGTTAGCTTAGTGGACACTCTTCTAGTCTGAGTACTACTGATATGGAGGGGGGTAGATTTATCATGTCCAGTGAAGGGTGGCCTCAGCGTGTCATCAAGCCACCCTTTAAGGACCGCCCACAAAATCCTGGACTGAAAAGTGGTGAAAAACTCTTTGAACTCCATGTTTCACTAATATGTATCGTTCAGTCTTTTCACGTCTTCAGCAACTATTTTCCAACATATTTAATGTGTTTTGAAAGATGAAACTTTGATGCTATATTTATTATTGTCAAATAACAAACTATTTATTGTACCCTTCTGGTAATACATACTGCTTGATGTGAAATTTGAATAATAAAGTAAATCTACCACTATTTACTTACTCATGTATTTCTATTATAATGATATTGCTTTAATCAACACTTTCATCTCATTAGAATCAGAGGTATCAGCACTTCTGATATGAATGAAATGGAACAAGGGAACAATGTGCATATTCAGTCTGGTCCTGGATTAGATTTTCTGTCAGACAATTATTGTCTTATATTCATAATTTCATGCTGTGTTCACATGCCTCTTTGGATGTCTGAAATCTGTAACTTCTTGTAATGTGCTTATTGGGGAGTGTAAACCGGGAGGACAAAAGATAATCAAAGATAAGAGGGGCTCAGCTTTGAAAGTCAGAGGCCTGATCGGCTTTAGCTCCACCAAACGCCTTCAAAACTTCATTTCTTAATTCATCCGTCCAATGTGAGCATGACAAATCCAAATTTATGCAATCTGACTACAATCTCCTGCGCTGCTGCTAATCTCTTTCCTCAGAGATGATGCCACACAGCCCGTACACACAGCTCAGGCGGCGTCTCTGCCTCTTTTGATTTTTCTGTGTGGATGCAAAGGCATAAAAGATAAGATTAAAACTTCAGTGATGAGCATGAGCAGCAGCTTAACTAGCAGAGAAAAAAAAGTCTACTATGAACATAAAACAGAGTATAAAGGGTTATGTAAGCATATGCAGTCATCAGTTCAGCGCAGGTTTAGTAGACCATGAGTGGGAGAGATCAAGTGGGAAGTTCAGTCCTGTTGTGATTTGAGTTTTTATGATTCAGAAGCAGAATCTGACATGACTCCGTTCCACGACAACCGTCAGAGTCCACATGGACGGCGGCCAGTGTGGCTCAGATAGCAGAGCATTGCATCAGAAGGCTAATATCACATTATAAACTGAACTTAAGAGCAAAGCTTGGACAGCCTCACCTCTTTCTCATCGTGTGTGAAATGTATTAAGAGGGAGCTTGCTGCAGTGAGTTGCTGTCACTACGGCAGCATTTATGGTCATGGTACGCCTACAAAATGTCACAGAAACAGAGGTAAAGGGGACATTTTTAGCCCAAATCAGCTCCAGTAGCGTCGCTTGCCGAGGCATGTTGTCAATGTGAATATCCTCAGTGAAGCTGTCGGCTGCTGCTGTTTTTTTCATGCTGCTCTACTGTTTCCTAACTCGCCCTGTTGTCTATTAGAAACTCTGTCAATGCTTCAACAGGGGATACTTAGAAGGTTTTTATGACGTGGTGTTATTGGAGGGTAATGACTTCAAACTTTAAACAGCCTGAGTATTTTTCTCCGGAATTTACAACTGGATGTTACGTGTCTCCCTCAAACAGGGAGTAAACATGGACGACGTGAAGCTGCATTTTACAGCTACATGCATTAAAACAGTAATTTTAATTACACACACAAAAAACACACTATATATTATTATACTAATATATTATTAGTATGTATTTCCCATGTCGTCCTTTAGGTGTTGTCCTGTTGGCCTGAATCCATGTGAATGTAGCATTAAAATGGTCAGATAATACATGCCTTGATTGGCTGCAGTTATAGAACAGATACTTTATAAATCCCTCAAGGGGAAATATTTTTGTCACTCAAGTTTTTCTTACATGCATTTTACCCGAAATACAACCACACACACTCACACAGACCTGCAAATGTGGAGAGATGGTGGAGTGATAGGCAGCTACACAGAGTGGCGCCCTGGGATCAGTTAAGGGTGCGCAGGAGGTGAACTGGCACTTCTCCAGCTACCAGTCCACCCTCCATACTTTGGTCCTCCATCCTCTGGTTCCTAAGCCAAGTCTCTGCAGACTGAGCTCAATATTATTGACTGTTACTGAATCCTGAATGGAACCAGTTCAAGAACAAGAGATAATTTGGTGGAAAAGGGGTACGTCTGATCTGCATTACATTTCCTAATACTTCCCGTTAGAAGCCACGATTGCAGCAGTTTTGAACGGTTCCCTTTTCCTCCACTCACTGACTTAGCTCATGACGAATTACGGATGTAATTAGATACAAATATAAATGCTACAGGAAAGCCTTGTTTATTTTCTTTAGAAATTTCATATTTTAAGAGTACAATATGTTTTTTGTTTTTTTCCCCAGAGATTCCTCCAGTTACCACTAGAGGGAGGTTGTGTACCATAGCATACCATAGCATAGCATAGCATAACTAAGATGATGAAAAACAGCAAATATCTAATGTATTAAAAAAAAATCTGGCACATCCACATCCAGCAGTCAGTTAGCAACATTAACATTTGCATTAGAGTTGTGTTTGTGTTCACTTAATGAATGTATATCTATTATTCACCATTCTTTTAACAGTTTCATGTTTTTGAGGGAGGTATCTGTCTCTTTAGCTGTTAAATGCTACACTATCTTCACTAGCTAATAGCTAACTTTGTCTGTTTGCTGTTTGGCACTGAGTAGGTCGCATATTTTGGGTTTTCACATTGAAAAAGGGTCTATGAGGCCTAACAGAATACAGGTACAGTGTGAAATAGTAAAATATCCAATCATTATCAACACTCAAACTGATTAAAAATGACTCTGACTCCAGTTACTCACCATTGAAGCGTACATAGTCCACTTCCCGAACTCATCCTCCCAGTACCAGACCCACTCAGTGGTGTGGATGAAGTCTGGCTCAAGCAAAGAGTTAATGGTAGAGAGTCGTCGTACTTTGTTTGTTCCACAGGTCATCGTGTCGAAATGCACAGCTGGGCTGCTGCTGCTGCTAAAGATAGCAAAGAGCAAAAATAAATACATTTTAAAGGCATGTGATCCGTTGTGTTACACCAAAATATTAGTTTGTGGAAACACAAGACCAATATTCCACATGTAACGAAAAAAAAGAGATTTTATTTCCTGCAGTTATATAATATTTAAACATTTATTCACTTTCTTGCAGAGACTTAGATGGGAAGATTGATACCATTGTAATGCCTGTACGGTACATGTGGAGAAGCAGCAAGCAACCAGTTTGCTTAGCAGGCCGTGGTCTCCGGTATCTGCCTGGCAAGCTCACTTTAACAAATCCAGGAAGTAACTGCACCCGCCTAAGAAATAGTTTGGCACTAAACCTGTGTGTTGTTTTTACACTGTGTACAAGAAGATGGTGGCACAGTAGGATTTTGTTGTCTTTGGACAGAGCCAAGCTAGCTGCTTCCTGCTATTTCCAGTCTTTATGCTAAGCTAAGCTAGCCAGCTGCTGGATGCAGCTTTATATTTACTGTACCATGAGTGTGGTATCAATCCTCTCATCTAACTCTCGGCAAAAAAAAGTGAAAAGTGTATGTCTCAAAACTATTTCTTGATTATTTTATTTTTACATGGACCCAGAACTACAGACCTACAGTTCCAGTAAAACGTACCTGTATGTGTTTTTAGGATCACAGTACTCCTTCTCAATGATTTCATTACCCGGCATAGCGGTCCATTCATCATTTTCGCTGATCTGCCATCTGTACGGCATCTTATCGTGATGTTTATAACATCGCTCTGAGAACACAACAATCACAAAACAAATTTAATGTCGCCGAATCTAACTGATGTGACGATCGTTCTAACACACACAAATAATGAATGTACTGACTGCTGTTACTGCTGCTACTCACCTTCATGTTTACAGTGTCCTTTGATGAAGTACATGCATATCTCAGTTTTATCTAAAAGAAACAAACATAAAATGCAATATAAAGTCTCACCAGGTTCTTTCAGAAAACAGTTTTAATGAAAGTTTTTGCAGCTGGCGTAGTTTACCTTTGACGGGCTTTTTCCTTTCTCTTTTCCCATTTTCACTGTTTGTGTCGTCGTTGTTAGCAGCAGAGAGGTCATTAGTGGAACGGGTTCGATTCAGGGCTTGACGGTTGCCCCTGTTTCCCCTGTTGCCATGGTTGCCTCCTCTCCCTCTGACAGCTGTTGAAGTTTTAAACGGATTTCCTGTTTGCTTCTGACCATCGTCACTGCTCACATCTGGGTCGTTGGCGGCACTGGAGATGTCGCTGTTCGAGGAGTTAAGTCCATTGTCCCTGGGCACATAAAAGGCACTAATGGCTGCAAGGATGTCACTTGTTGAAGCAGCTCGTTGCACCGGCTGACCGTTGCCTTGGTTTCCTGTGTTGCCTCTGTTGCCCCTATTTCCCCTGTTGCCTCTACTGCCTCTGTTGCCCCTGTTACCCCTGTTGCCCCGGTTACCACCTCGTTGTTGAAAGTTGCCCTTGTTGCTCTTGTCGCCACCTCTGTCAGCATACTTCAAAGCTAGTATATTTGCATACACTGACTTGATTGAATAAATGAGGTTGTCAGGCACGGCTCTTTCCTGCAGGTTTTTTAGTGTCTGCGGAGCACTAAAATCATGATTCCTGGTGCAGCTACACTCACGATTCAGGTACTTCTCACAGATATGCAGCCGCTTGCAAGCAATGCCTTCCTGACAGCGGCCGAACTCCCCGTCACCGTTGTTGTAATCATAACATATCTGGTTTAGGGAAGGAAAGACAAGAAGGAGCGATGGTTACATCATTTTACGTTTTTAAGTTTTAGTTACTTTAAGTTACTTCATCATTACCACATTACACTCAAAAGTATACTCAAGTACAGGTTTGGCTAATATAAAGAACCCTAGGGTCTCGTACAATCATATTTTCAGGATATGTGTACCCTTCCATACTCTGAGGCATCAGTAAACCTCTCTGGGTGCATCATCTGTCTGTAGTCAAACTTACAGGAGGCAGGATCCTGTCGTCGCTCTGCATCAGCAGCATGCACAGCTCCGTCCTGTTCAGACTCTCCAGCTCATGCTCTCTCAGTATCCTCTCATTGTGGGCAGAGTGCAGATCATGGGAGAAGGTGCATCCTCTCCTGTCATCAAACAACACAGCACACACAGTTCAGACGCAAGTTTGAATATCACACAGAATCAATTCCTGTGTGATATTAACTACAATACATTTAACTTAAACAGTTAAAGGGAACGTGGAAGTTCAGTCTACAAATCATAACACAAAACATCTACATACATAAAGCTAACTACACAGTAGTACATTTAAATGAATATGAGTTATAGTAGCAGCTATAAAGAAGTACTGACGTGTTTTACAGATGACTGATACAGCACTTATCAGCAGTAACCAGCTGACAGGGGCAAAGGTCATTATTTCAGCACAACTGTGAATCACAGATGATGATGCATCTGACTTCCTTTAGTTACTTGACTGCTGTAGAACCTACTGAGTTCATATGAGGTAAATCTAAGAGTAGAATCGTTGGACATTTTAGGTTGTTTATGAGAAGATTGATGGCACTCCCATATTTGTTGTTGTTTGTTTCTAAAATGTAGCTAGAGACAGTCGATGGTTAGCTTAACTTAGCATAGCTTAGCGTAAAGACTTAAAACAGGAGCCTGCCCTGCCCCACAAAGGCAGAGAGCAGTACCTACAGACCTGCATAACATACAGAAAGGTAAATGCTGTCATTTTGCCTTTGTAGGGCAGTGCACGATGGGCCACTAATCAGATGATCGGTGGTTCAATCCCCGGCTCCTCTAGTCTGCATGTCGAAGTGTTCTTGGGCAAGATACTGAACCCCAAATTACTCCTGAAGGCTGTGCCATCGGTGTGTGAATGGTTAGCTCCTCAAACTGATGAACAGTTGGCACCTTGCATGGCAGCCAATGCCATCAGTGCATGAATGTGTGTGAATGGGTGAATGAGATACGGTATGTAGTGTAAAAGCACTTTAAGTGCTTTAAAGGTGTTATATAAGTACAGTCCATTTACCATTTACACCAGTTGCCTGGCAAAACTCCACAAAGCTACTAACCTTAAGAGGCAGCTTGAACCCACAAGATCACAAAATCCTGTGAGGATGCATCTTGCCAGTCTTCAAGCTATGCACGTGTCTCTGAGCACAGTAATTACAGACCAATGAGTCTCCTATGAGGAACTACTGGCAGCTATGGCATGAGCTATAGTTGTGGTTTAATGCTAGGTGTGTGACAATCATAGACTGTATAAATAAAAATGGATGCAGGCTACTGTTTCCATGATGTCACTCACAGGTTTCTGAAAAGATGTGAAGCTCAGAGTGGTCTAATCCAAAAATAGGCAAAACCATGCATCATGGGAACAAAACCTTGTTGCTCTTACAAGCTACCTGTGACAGCACCCACATGTCAATCAAAGTGGTCACGCTCTTAATTATACATAATTTTAAACTTTTACAGTTGTCATGAATGGCAAAATTAGCTATAGAGACCAAAACTGTTTTTTGTACCAGGCTGTAAACATGTTTATTTCTGCTCTGAAACTGGACACTTTAATGTGGGGACTTACAGGTGTTGACTTATTTGTAGCCAGCCTCAAGTGGCTGTGCTAACCTATGCTGGGTTGGCATAGATGCTAACCTGGCAGCTGCAGCACTGAAAGAACAGCACTGAAGGAACAGCACTGAAGGAACAGCACTGAAAGAACAGCACTGAAGAAACGGCACTGAAGGAACTGCACTGAAGGAGCAGCAGTTTGACTATGTTATATGGTTATGGGATCTGATTGGTTGAAATTCACTCATGGTAGAAAGCTGGTTCATCCAGTCACCTAAATATTTTTTGAAAAGACGTGCCCTTTTCACCTCCCAGCTGGTTCAGCATAAACCATCTGGCACAATCAGGCTCTGAAGTCACTGCATCGGGCCAAAAAAATAGTCCGGTACTTAACTTCCTGAAAACTGTTATCATTTTAACCTGTTAGCTTTACTTCGATATAGTTTAATAACAGCACATATATAAAGTGTTAATTATAGTGCACTTCCAGGTTTTTGTTTGGACACAGTCCAGCTAGCCCTTTCCCTGTTACCAGCCTTTGAGCTAAGCTAGGCTAACTGGTAAGCTAGCTTCATATTTAGCACACATAAATTACAGTTTGAGTTTTCCTAAAGTGTCTGACTGTTCCTTTAATATCAATATTATTACTCTAAACAGCCAACGTTGATTTATATGTAGCTTCAAAGTGTAACATGAGCATGTTTGTTGTTGAGACTCAGGAGAATATCAGCCTGTGGACGTGTCTCACTTCGCCAACAGAGCGTGAACGCAACACTTACAGGAGGCAGGAGCCTCCTTTAGAGCAGGTAGACTTAAATAAATGCAACGCTACAACCAACCTGTGACACCGTCCTTAATGTCATTAACAGTTTTAATCACGCATAGAAAACGATGATAACTAGATAACTTTCAGTCATAAATAGTATTTCCTGACTGAGCTCCTTTAACCTCACACAGGCCAACTGGCTGTGTGACTCACCGAGGCCTTTCAGCAGATATATTTACCTCTGCCGGGTGAAGTGACAGGATCCGCTGAAGAGGAAGTTTTTACACAGGTGTAGTCCTCTGCATTGTCCCGGACAGTCTTTCACTCTGCACAGTCTCAGTCTGGTGCGGGCCACCACCTTCGGCTGCCCGTACGGGTGACACGATACAAATTTCTCTTGGTTACAAATGATGTCCGACACACTGGTCGAATCGCCGGATCCGAGATTATACAAGAGATAATCAGTGTTCACCGCCCCTTGATTGGAGCAGATGAACTTCAGTATATCTGCCTCCATCATTTTGAAGCCCTTCCTGCTCTCCACCAACAAGGAAATGCTGACTGACTGACTGACTGCTGGGATCAGAGGCGGAGAAAAAGTTAGGTATCATTTCTGATGATTGGAAACCGAAACTAAAGTATTTTTAGCAGGTGCTCATGCTGTAACGCTGCTGTTGTCCGCATGGGGGCGTCACCGTGTTATATGAGCTCACACAGCCCTGGATTATACAGTGTCTATGTAGTGTCTATGTAAGAACATCAACATAAATAACCTAAATAATAACATGTAAGCTTAAATAATGAATGAAAGAGCACCAGACATTTAATAAAAGACAAAGAAATGTAAATTCTATATTTCAGACTGAATAACACTGTGTGTCTAAGTGAAGTGATTCATTCTGACACTAATGACAGACCAGCGGCTGGTCGCATTTGTTTTACTTGTTGCAGTAGCCTCTGTAAAAGACATGATTTAACACTGAATTTGAGGTTTCAATCAGCAAGTAATCACCTTTCTTTCTCAGTTTGTAATCTGATTACTGTGTTTTTACAGTAGGTTTGTCAGATTATGTCTGCCACTCTTTTAATCCGATTACTGTAATACCATTAATGTAGTCTGTCACTGTCCACCGGCAAAAAACCTGCCTGACACGATGTGACTCTCCTGTGCTGCTTTGAATTGTTATAAGAAAATCAAATCCAGCTGTGCAAAGACAAAAAAAAAATGCTTATTTTATTTCAATTCCCAGCTAAATATACAACAAATGAGATAGATGCATAACATATTTTAGCATGAAAATAAAAAACTGAAAACTCCTCTAAAAGTAAATCAAATTTAAATTTGATCAACTTCTGTCAATTTGTTTTCACTTTAAAATGTAATCTTCAGGTCATGGTAAACAAAACCAAAAATCCACACAAAGCATCCACTGTTATTGAGTGCTGTGAGAACAAAATAAATAAAAAAAAAATAAGATAAAATATGCAAGTCCAATCATTTAGCAGGTCTCAGTCTGCAGCATCAGGATGAACGTTCATCATCCCTCAGCTTCACTCATCTGCATTTGCTCATTAACTTGCAGCACATTTCCCATCAGCCTCATCGCTTCCTGTCCCCCCTCTCTCTGAAGAGAATATACAGTACATGATGGAAGTGATTTTTTTTTAGCCTCTCTCTTACACCATCTGCTGCTACTAGAAACTCTGAAGCTTTGAATCCAGAGTCACAGTCAAATCTGAACTGGAGGTTCACAACAGCTAAATACAAATTAATGGTGCATCTTTATGGTCCAGTATTCTGTTAGCAAAAAGCTGTGGATCTTTGTCACATGTCAGATCCCTCCATACAGGCCACAAGGAGCAGCTAAGTAGTTTTTATTTGTCACTCATACATTATTTAAAGGTCCAGAGTGTAGGATTTAGTGGCACCAGGTGGCAAAGTTGCAGAGTGCAGCTAACTGAATACACCTTGCGTTACCTTCCCCTTTCAAGCATGTAGAAGAACCTACAGTAGTGGCAAAACATGCAGAAAACATAGAAGTTGTTTCTATGAACATTACTGTGTGCTAAGGATTGATTATGCAGCAACTTAAAGCAAGCACTAATAACAAATTATTTGGCCACTTGGGGGCAGCAGATAAGTTAAAAATACAATACTAACATTTATCGCCATATAAAGTGGATGAAAATAAATCTTGCCTAACACTGTATCCTATGAATAGGCTACCTGACTGATATAAATCCAATATTCACTCCTCTTTTAGCTCTGAAATATCTGGCTTTGTTCATCAGCTAGTTAGTTGCTAATGTTGCTTGATATTAACAACATTGCCAACATCATGGTCCATAACAGTATATTAAGGAACTGTAAAATCAAAACAATGAGCTAAAACAGGCTGAAATTAGAGCTGAGAGGAACTGCAGAGTCAGTGATTTTCTGTGGGTTTGTCACTAAGAGTGACCCCTTTCCATGACCCAAATTTCGCCATGCATTGTAGACGTAAGCCTATTTATTACTGCAGCTTTAATAAATATTCCTGACAGTGTAGAATTTATTCAGCTATTCAGACATTTGCACTCCAACATACATGATAGTTGTGAAGTATGTGCTTGGACTTTCTTTTATGGAAAACTGAACCAAGCTGAAGGACCTCTGATCACTGTAATAATTTCATAACTACAGTAAATGGCTTCTTTCATGAAGCTAAAATTATATTATTACAAAATCTTCATTTCCTTTTACATATTCTTTAGTGGTCTAGAGTTTTTGTATTACATTTCTTGAGTGGAAGTCAATGATTGTCTTTAACCTACCTTTTCATACTTTGCTTGTAAATAAGCTATACATAATGCCTCAGTATTAACATTACTTGTACTTATAGCCTACATCTTTTTCTTCATGCTGTATCATTTCACAGTATTCATACTGTATATTTATATCTACCTCTTACTGTTTATCTGTAAACGACAGTTGTAAAATATGCATTCAATTAGTTTGTTTTTTCTATTATTTCATTCGTGGTGAAAATGCAGTTACAGTTGCAACCGACTGAACACCACTCGCCCCTGTTACAAGCTGGCTGTAATTACCCTACAAATCTAGTTTGTTTGTCCATTCTGGGTTTGTAGAAAAATGGTGGTTCAATATGGCGGACTCCATGGAAGAGGACCCTCTCTGCTGTAGATACATAAAAGCTCATTCTAAAGTAATAAAAACACAATGATTCTTAGTTTCAGGTTATCATACAAAAATGAAAATATAGTTATGGTTATCATATTACATTTCTGCCAGTAGATCCACTTAAATGTTACACACTTTGACCTTTTTATATATATTTTTTTGCCTTTATCACACTTGTGCTGTTGTTTTTCGCACTGCACGCTGTCTCATTGCAGCAAGTCGGTTTATTCTATCATGTGCATTAAGCTTTGATTTATAAAAATCAAAACTTAATGAGAGAACATCAGTCAGTCAGTCAGTCAGTCAGTCTGTCTGTCTGTCTGTCACCGAGTGTCAGCCTGTTGTTGCATCTCTGCCTTGCGACCTGCTGCGATTTCCTGCTACGGGTTTCCCTTTAAAAGGGGGCAAGGCTCAATGCTGGGAATTCACGTCATTTCGCCGTTTTACACACATCCAGATCAATGAGAGAGAGAGAGAGAGAGAGAGAGAGAGAGAGAGAGAGAGAGAGAGAGAGAGAGAGAGAGAGAGAGAGAGAGACTCTCTCACTCTTTAGTCTCGCTCTTCCAGGAAGGGATTATTAACCAGCACGCTGCCGACATATGAAGGGAAACACACGCAGACAAAAGAAGTTTTCACGCCGACAGCCGCGCCATGTACCCGGGCAGCAGATAAAAAAGAAAAGGCAGGCTACATGAAAAAAACCAACTTCTCCCACAACAACGAGCCGAGCAGTCGGTCTGCCGCTTCTTCTCCTCCTGCGGCTGCTGCCATAGGAAAGAAGAGGAGATAAAAGAAGAGAGCACAACGGAAAAGTGGAAGGAGAAGGAGAGAAGTTGACGGGAGATAATGTCTGAACCCTCCTCCGCTGCGAACAAGGTAACACGGTCGGCTCGTTTTCTCCTCTTTGTTCCCCCTTCAAGCGGACACTTTGCCCGTCAAAGGGCAGTACAGCCGCGCAGTTTGGCGGCTTTATCAACAGTATGCGCGTGTCGCCCGCTCCCGCACGGTGTAGCCGAGGAGCACGAGCGCCATTCAGTTGAGGCGCGTTTGTTTTGCTCGTCATCTGTTGCTCGCGGCTCCCTCCACGCTCTTTTAGTTCGCCTCCACTCCCGCTGCCTGATGGGAACAAGTCGTGACTGTCTGTGACACGCTAAACGTTTGAGCCCCCCCACCCCCTGTAAAAAGTGTTCACAGCCGGTGGGTACGGAACCCACGCACAACACGTTTATTAACGTGGGCAGTGCTTTAAGAGAAGATTCACAGCGCGGTGACAACAAAACACAGAGAGCCGTTAAAGTCAGTGTTAGACAGGCCCGTGACACATGACGGGATAGGAGCACTGACAAACCAACAAACGGAGCCGAGACGATTAATCGACCTCTTTTCATGATCGATTAATTGACAGTGAGCTGCAGCCAGATGTGATCTGATCTGATTGTAAATGGAATATTTACGTCTGTCAGACTAAACAAGACACCAGCACCAACTCCACAATATCGACACTGACTAAAAAAAACTTATTGATGAGTCAAAAATCGATAGAATAATTGATGGAAAATGATTCAAAACATTAAACAAATATTTTAAGGTTGACTGTGTAAAAACACCTGGGTCATTGTGTTTGACATGTTGTCATATAAACGATCAATCATTCATTAATCAGTAATGATAATAACCCAGAGTTGCAGCTGTATGAAAAAGGGAAATATTTAGCTCACAGTCAGAACTATAGGGCTGATAAACTGAGCGATTAATCTGCAGTTTTCATAATGGATGAATCGTTTCCGTTTTGTAATCGAGCAAAACAGGCGAACGTTCACCAGCCGTGGCTTCTTCTCTGCTTTCAGATGAAAGTTTGGGGCTTTTGGACTGTTGGTCAGACATTTATAGACGTCACCTTGGACTCTCAGAACGTGCATTTCTTTGTACTATCTCTCTGACATTTTATTGATCAAAAAATAAATCAACAGGTTAAGTGTCCAGCCCTAGCAACAGCATTGTAGAAATTATTATTTGGGCTGTCAAGGTCAGCCTGAAAAAACAGAACACAATGCAACCCTCTCAGTGACAGAAAGTCCAATGTCGCTGCTCGCCGTTGCACGCTTGCATGGAGGACGATCAGCAATTCACTCTGAGAAGTTCTCCACCTCAGCTGCCGGTGGACAGGACCCCCCCTCACCTTCATACTGTAGCCCAGTTCTGTCACAAATGTCCTTTCCTGCAGCGTCTTCATCACAAGCTGTGTCCTGACTGGCCCTGTCGCCTTGCCACCCAGCCTGACCTTTTTCTGGACCACTGAATTTTTAGAAAGTGGACGTCAGGCGGGGGTAGAGAGAAGCCTCTGACTTTGAGAGAGAGAGAGAGAGAGAGAGAGAGAGAGAGAGAGAGAGGAGGAAATAAAAGACTCAAAGATTACTGCTCGGCTTCCAGGAAATTCCTGGTGCATACAGTTGATGTGCCGCTCTCAGAGCGGCTGGGGGTGGTGACAGCAAAGCGGAGGGAGAAACGGCAAAGAAATAAGCTTCATTTCCTCAAGAAACTAAAGAGGCTTCATGCTCGGTCCTCATTTGCAGGAAAGGAACCCAGTCAACAGAGAATGACCGCAAACTGGAAAACTTCATCCCTTAACCTAGATTCAACAAGCAGTGAAATAGACTGTCCAAAATGTCAGAGTATCCTGAAGAGGGCTGCGACTAGCAACTGTTGGGAAATGATGGGAAAATATGCCTATTACTTTCTGAATAATTCATGAATCATTTAGCCTGATACAGTAAGAAATGTGCGTAACAAAGAGTTCAAGTTGACAAATTTAAGTTGACCAACAGTCCAAAACCTGAAATCTGTCTAATCCACAATGATATGAAACAGAAATGCAGCAAAACGTCACACTTGAGAACCTGAAACGAGTGAATGATATTTAACTTTTTGATAAATTTCATGCAGGAACTCTTCCTTAACGTCAGCTGAATGTCCTCCGTTCAGACGTGGATGTACTGCATGTGCTTTGTGACTGACGTTGCTTCAGGTGTTTCTGTGGAATTAACAGTTCCACAAAAAAAAAAAAAAAAAAGTTCTGCAATCAGTACTGGTTGCGGTTGTGAGCACATCTGACCAAAAATCAAAGATGTGGAAGAAACAATGTCAAAGATATTTATTCAAATTATCACGGTACTTTCCCCTTATTGTTGTCAGTCTTGACTTCAGGTCAGAAATCCATCTGATTTTCCCACACTTGTATGTTTATTAAAGGGCTGCAACTAGCAATTATGTTCCTGATTGGCTCTATCATTGAATCTATAAAACATCAGAAAACAGTGAAACATGTCACAGAGCCGAGGGAGACGGCCAAAGATCTTCAGTTTAGAACATGACACAGAGTGAAGCGGCGATGTTTGAAGGATATGTTGACAAATCAAAATAGTTGCTCAATAGTTATTTGTCAATCAACTGATCGATTAAATGACCGAGGCTAATGGCTTTGAATCTAGATTAGTCGAGCAATCTATTAATCAGTCGACAGAAACAATGAAAGTCGTGGGTGAGTTTTGGTTTGTCAAGCATCAGGATGAAAATCAGACATGAACCAAAAACCAAATTTTCAGCGTTTGCTTCAGGGGAGTTTTATGGAATCATCACCTCAAACTCGTGATTTGTGGTTGTAATTAGTTGCAGCTCTGGCTGCAGACTGCCAAGTGTGTCTGGTAATCAAAAATCTTCGCCGCAAAGACTGCGCCAGTTCGTGTCGAAACGATTTATCGACGCATTGATCGACAAAACGTCAACGAAAAAATGAGATTTACGGTCGAGACGTCGTATTTATCCAGCAAAGATGTCCAACATCTGGTTGAAGCTTCCCAAAGGTGTTGCCTTTCTGTTTTTATATCATTGTAAATTTAAAAAATGAAAAATATTTTTTTGGATTGTCAGTGGTACAATTTAAAGACTCAAACTCTTGGCAAACGTGATGGAAACGTTTGACTATTTTCTGACGTTTTATAGAGGAGAGGTTGATGATGAACATCCAGCTGTGTTGTTCCTGAGCCACGAACGTGTCGTGGAGACACTGTTGGTTAGTTTAGGACTTTCATATGGCATTCTGGATATGTGCGTCCTCACAGCTTGACGGGCCTCGTGTGTCACTCCGCTCGGCTAGCCGATGTTTGTGGGTGCACGGCGAGGTGAGGCGAGTTGGCGTGGGGCTGTTTGGGTTCAGGGCTGGTGCGTCGTGGAGCTTTGTGAGCCATGCTTTGTGTCTCTGTGTCTATTCATAGCAGGAGAGGAGCTCTTTCAGTCCTTCCGCGAACCCGCTGCCAAACTCCACTTCCTCCCCCGTCCATGCTCCCGCCGCGAGGCCAGCCAGCCGAATGGAGGACGAGCCTGCCAGGCTGCCTGCGCACCTGCGTGAGTCACACACACTCTCACACACACACACACACACACACACACACACACAAACCCAGATGAGCAGTGACTCCTCCACACATTGATCAGTCGCTCATTTCAACAGGACACATTCATTTTTGTGTGTTTTTCGTGAGTCTGTGTGTTTTTCGCACTGTAAATGTCTCTTTTTGGGAGGTCAGATCATCCCAGAGCTCACCTGTCAATCAAACGGTGTGGGCGGGATGATCATCTTCTTTGGATTTCCTGTAGATCCAGTTTGAACTTGTGCAGGCGGCGCTATCAGAGAGGTTTTTATTCAACATGAATAAACCAATACGTTGCGAAATGTCACTTTAATAGTTAAAACCCGCCATGCCCAATTAGGACAAAACACACCAAGCATTATCACTGCATGAGTGCCGGGCCTTGTCAAGCTGGACCTCCTCAGCTGGGAGGTGTCGAGGCAGATCTGGGGTCAGACGCCTGAACCGTACACACTTTCCCACTGGACCAGAACTGACAGAGCTGCTGCACTGGAACTGTTACGCAGCAGTCAGGTGCAGATAATGGAGCGTAGGACGCGTGGGAGATGATTGAAGAAGACTGGACGACAAACTGAGAAGGAAGGGAAAGGGTGGATGAAGTGAAGGGCCGGGGTAGACTAGTAATTTAGCTCATTCCATACTGGTTGAATTAGAGGTGTCCTCAAACCTCCTTCAATCCACCAGAAAGGAGAATTAGTCTCCTGCTTGCAACCGTGTTAAGAAGCGAAGAAGAAGTGAGTGTTCGGAGAAATGAAGTCAGTGAAACAAACAAAATGAGTCTCAGCTGCTTCTGACAGCTCCGATTTTGTTATTGATTCAAAAAGGTCAGGTGCTCTGCGAGGATCGAAGAAATAACTTCCTCTCACGGAGGAAAAGTTCATTTCATGACCAATAAACCGTAACCGTGTTCAGGTTATTCACTGACGGAGTCTGGTGATACATCCTTTCTTGGTCTGATATGACCAGTAGATTAACATGACTCGGCAAACTTATGTTTACATTCAGTCATTTAGCTGACAAAACAATCAAGGTACAGAGCGACAAGGACATGTTAGCAGATGTAGCATGTCCAGTTGTTGGTAGTGTTGCAGAGGAGCTGGATCTCCAGGAGGTTTTTAAGGTAGAGAGGGACGGCCCTGATCTGATAGGAACTGTTAGGACGTTCCACCAACAGGGAACAGACATCGTTCACTGGAGGAACGCAACGGTCCTAAGTAGGTGGAGAGTGGAGACTACTTTGTAGTCAACATTAGGGATTTGAATGTAATGCAGGCTGCTACAGGTAGCAGTGAGCTAACATGACCTTTTGGGTTGATAATTGACTTTATTAACCAGCTGAATTACTATAGAGCGCTGGTGATGCGACTGGCTCCCTTTCTGTTTGTTTTGTAGATGTGCATGGGCACCAGGACCCACTTCACATCCTGCTGTTGGTTGTTTGTTGTTGTTGCTTCAGTTGATAGACAGTGTGGGCAACGTGCTACCAAATGTCAACAGAGGCGGCGAACAGTAAGACTAAAGCAAACACAGATGCAAACAACGCAGGGTTTAAAATATCTGTGAGTACTTTACGAGGTTGGGAATCCATTCAGCACATTTCTCAGACCTCAAGGATGTGTTTTATGAGTAACACTGAGTGTAAACTGTAAACCCCACAGGGCACCTTTTAAAATGAGGTGTATTTGATTTGTAGGCTGTAACTGCTAGCTTAATCTGAGGAGGAAAGAACCCACAAACATGTCATGATTAGCTCAAGCTATATTAGCTGGAATCAGAGCGGTAAACAAGCTAATTGGAAGTCATGTGGATTTTGTTTAGAAGCACTGATTGTCTATTTAATTGGCTAATTTGACAACAGATACACAATAGAAAAAAAAAAGAAAGAAAGAAGGGTTCCACTTTGCGTCAGACAAACCAACTGTAGGCTTCAGATCTGAGCTGGACCGGTCAGCATGTGATGCTGCCTGATGCTGCCGGTCAGCGTGTGCAGGTGAGGCAGGCGTGGAGGGATGTTTTGAAAAGTAAATGAATAAAATGAAAAGAAGCAACGCCGTGACATTTATGGTCCTGTGGGGCTTTGGTTTGGTTGCGCCGGCTCCTCTGTTGCTTAACCAATCATAGAGCAGGCGGGGCTGGAGCTGTGCCAAGTGATAGCTTGATGTTCAAAGAGTAACCCTGAGCTGCTTTTGTCCATACGTCTGTCAATATTTAACTAGTTTCTTTTTTTTTTTCTCCTGGCAAGTGTGAAGTTCAGGGCTGTTGTGGGGGTGACTGGCTGGGCTGGGCTGGGCGGCTGCACAGGCTTAGGCTGGATGAGATGTACAGGAAATTCCCTCAGCCCACTTCCTCTTTTGCATTGTTGCAGAAAAAGGAAGAACGCTCAACAGGTCCGCGTTGAGTTTCCTGTCGAGTAAACCGATGGGTCAGTTCACATCCGCAGACATGTGGAAGTCCTACTTTGTTTTCAGTAGATTTCAAACGTGGTTCCTCTCGCAGACACGACTCTCACACATCTGGAGGTCAGGAAAATGTCCCTCTCTTTTTCTCTCTCTCTCTCTCTCTCTCTCTCTCTCTCGGTCTCTTCAGTGTTTAGTTTATGGCTGCTGCTGGTCGGGATCCACTCTCTTCCCTCAGACAGACGGCAACATGTCTTTGTCACAGCTCGCGCACTCTAGAACACCTCCGCTCGTCCTTTCTCCTCCCGCCTATCTAAACACACGTGCTGCAAAACAAGCCGTCCATTAACCCCCCACACTCGGAGGGAGTTCTGTCCTTGGGGCGGGTGGGGGGAAGAGAGGAGGAGGAGGAGGTGGTGGGAGGAGGGAGGTGGAGAGGGGGAAAAAAAGACAGAAAGAAAAAGAATGAGGGAGGAAATTGCAGTGTGGGCAGAAATCCGCCTTCTCCATTTCCTGGGGAGGAAGTGGATTAGATCGGGGAGAGTTGCAGCCTGCTCCTCACGCTGAAGAATGCTACCAGGCTCGATCTTAACCCTTTCAGCCAGACATTACTGCAACACACTACAAACCCCAACCGCATGAAATGGAATAAATCCTTCTCTAACCACCATTAACTTCCTGTCACTTTCTCTTCAGATCTTTTTCTTCATCTTTTCATGTGTGCACGTTTTTTGTCTTTATCTCTTTTATGTTTTTCATATTGTTCTCTCCTTTGTGTTTCCTGTCTGTTGCTCTGTGAGGCACTGAATCAGTGAAACACTTCTAATAATTCTTTTCATTCATTAGAAAAGACGTTTCAATACGAACGCCTCCGATTTTGTACAATCAGATGTCACCAAATGAAGTGTAGAAACATTAAGAGATAAGAGATTTAGTCGATTTGAAGAAATCTTTTCTTCCCCCATGCTTTATTATATATAAACACATACATGCTATAAATACATCTAGATACAATGAAAAAAAAACTATAGATATAAATAAAGGAAAAGCACAAATCATGGTGCAGTGTTTGAATCAAAGTGCAGGGTAATAAACTGTACACATCTCTTACTAAACAGTTAAAATATATTAAAAATGAAAAATACAATGCACACCGTATGAAGTGTATGAATATCATCATGTAAAATGATGTGAAAGTCACAGTATTGCATCTCAAAAGCAGTGTACTTCCATAATGTGAGATGTGAGGGTGTAATCTGAAACAAAGAAATGTCATGACCACTAGTTGAATAATGAATAATATTTCCATGAAATGAAAGACAATAACAGCTCCTGCTTTTTGATTAGTTAATGTGGAGCAACTTAGGTGTGTGCTTGTTAGTCAGTTTAGTTAGTAATCAAGTTATGGAGCCTGGAGAGTGCTGTTGCCTGGTAACCTCAAGGTGACAACAAGACTTGAGCAAGAAATAATTGAGCTCATAAAAAGCCAAGTGAAACCATAACTCGTCCTTTAACACTTTTTTAACACGTTTTTTGTTCAGATAAAACAAACGTGTTGATTACAGAGCAGAGCGATGCTAGCTGTTTCCATCTGTTTTCAGTCTTAATGCTAAGCTAAGCTATGCCATCTCCTGCCTTACATTTACCATAGGAGTCACATCAAAATGTTAATTACAGAGCCATGCTAGCTGTTTTCCTCTGTTTCCAGTCTTATGCTAATGCTAAGCTAAGCTAACTATATCCAGGCTGTATAAAGCTTCATAGCTACCATACAGACATAAGAGTGGCATCAAATAGATGGAGCCACACATGAATTACACATTTGTAAAAAGGTATGTAGACAAATGTAAAGATTTAAATGGCTAGCAGAGGAGCGATGTCTGAGTTCTTGGTTTTCACCAACAACGTTAACTTGTGATCTGGATTTGTTGGTTTCAGTTCAGTCGTAGTCATTTTAAGGTCTAAAATACGACAGGTTCTTGTAATATTTTAAAGTAAACATGCATCAAAGTCAGTGACTGTGGAGGCCTTAAACAGCTCCTTCAACTACAGACTGCTACCCCCACCATGTAGGAAGGAGCTCTACCACAGGTCCTTCATTCCAACAGCTGTCACACTCTTTAACACCAGCATGACTTTTTTTTATATCTTATCTTATCTGTTCTGTTCTCATTGCATCTGCCCTGATGGAGACTCTAAGTCAAAGGCATGCTGGTAGAAAGCATTTTTACATTTTATCAGAGTGCCTCAGACTGTTTTGGAGACTGCCAACCGGCTCCATTGACTTCCATGAATACTGTTGGACAGCCATTGTTGTCATTGTTGACTATTGAAGAGCACCTGATTCTCTGTTTCAACCATCACAACACTGTATTTTTGACCCAGTGCAGCACTCCCTATTTTTTTCTTCAGCAGAAATATCTCACTGGATGATTAAAAAAAAATCTATGTCCATGGAAACAAGACTGGCTGGTTTCCTTGGTGCGTGTCTGTGTGTGTGTGTGTGTGTGCTCACAGCTGGGTTTGCACTATGCATGCTTGTACGAGTGGGTGGATGAGTGTGAGTGAATCTTGTGTCTTTGTGCAAAGCTTGCCAGAGGTAGTGTAGGTGTATGCTTGTATGCGTGTGTGTGTATGTATGTGTATGAGTAAGTTTGTGTGTGTGTGTGTGTGTGTGTGTGTGTGTGTGTGTGTGTGTGTATGTATGTGTATGAGTAAGTTTGTGTGTGTGTTACCGTATATGACTGCAAACCCCCTCACTAGCTTCCTTTGGTCTCTCTCTCTTTCTTTGTGGTGTATTCCCCCTTTTACTGTGTGTGTGTGTGTGTGTGTGTGTGTGTGTGTGTGTGTGTGTGTGTGTGTGTGTGTGTGTTTGGTCTTTCTGAGGGGAAATTTCCTGCCCCTGGAAGCAGCTCTTGTCCTCAGGAATTTCCTGAGTGGGCAGACGGCGCTTCCTGAATAAATGTTGTTGTTGTTGTTGTGCGTGTGTGTGTGTGTGTATGTGTGTGTGTTTTAACTGGCTCTCTTCTCTCCTCTGAAAGGGAAACTGTTCTCACATGCCAGCGAGCGAGCTGAGCGCGGCCCCCTTCTCTTCCTGTTCGCGACACACTCCACATGGCGTTTCTAACAGAGCTTCGCTCTAAATGCCACAGTGAACACACACTCATGTTACGGCCTGACGGAGTGTTGATTTCAGGATTTGACAGGAAAAGTCTTCCTCTTGATAAATACCCAGTCAATGAAATCTGTCCTCTTGTCTCTCTGTAAACACCTGACCTGTCCTGCCACACAGGAGTTGATATGTTTTAGAACACCAACATGTCTGGAAATAAAGAAATAAAGAAAGAAATGTTGGGTCATTTAGCAGACCACCTACAGAAACACAAACTTCATCAACAGATGGACAGCACACACTTACAGGGGCACTACCAATATTTAGTGTTGCACTTTGATTCCATAACAGTGATTAAAAACAAAATGTTCAAATCTAAAGCACCAGTGACTAAAACATCCTGAGTCCCTAGTATGGTCCAAAATCCAAAACCACTGGCTCCTACACTTCCCATAATGCAATGTCAAAGTCCTTATCTTTGTTCTGTACAGTGTTTTTGAACATTCTTTACTGCTTCAGTCTTTTGAATAACAGTCCCTGTTACTTAAATATCTTTCACGGAGATGTATTTCTTTGTTGCTTGGTTAGATAAGAGATATGGATGCACCAAATGTCCACAGCTGGCTCACTGACTGTGTAAACAGGAGACGCTGCGATTACGTGGTATGTGTCTGAACCTTCAGGCTACCAAGACGCCCTGAAGATTTAGTTCTTTAATAGGTTTTATTTACTTTTCCACATTCTTCTTAGAGTTGTCTCCTCACAAGCTGCAATGTATGTTTTGCAGCTGTGTATTTCCTGGCAGTGTTGCATTGTGGGACAATGAATCGAACACACTTCATTTTTTTTTTTTTTGTTTACAGCATGAACATGAATTAGGGATGCTCCGATACCGATGTTTAAAATAACAACTTGGCCAATGCCGATGTTTGTTACATGTATTGCAAACTGCTTAACGTGGATCTTTCTCGAAGTGTCCCAGAAGTGTCTCTACGCTCGACTACGTGTTGAATACGAGTCTGTTCTATATTTGACGTTTGACGTGAGCAGCACACGTCAATCTACACAGAGCACCTCGAGCGGGTGGAAGCCAGACACAGAAAAAGCAAATAGAATAATCAAAATAAAATACCCTGGCAAACTGCTGGTCGTAAAAACAGACAAAAGTCAAACTAAGTAGCTAGGTAGCATATTTACACATGAAGAAGCAT
The DNA here is from genome assembly GCA_028641955.1 of Protonibea diacanthus. Classification (NCBI taxonomy): domain Eukaryota; kingdom Metazoa; phylum Chordata; class Actinopteri; family Sciaenidae; genus Protonibea; species Protonibea diacanthus. The sequence continues at coordinate 2,347,663 of CM053997.1, read as the reverse complement.
ATTTAGAAGAACATGCACTGGGAAAATGGCCAAATCTGAGCAAGTAAACAAAGTCTGGTGAGCTAAATGTTTCTGAAACTCTCCCGGTGGCGTTTGAAGTCACGTGAGGGACGGACCAAAACCGCGGCGCATACGTGACATGCCAGAACGTGTGCAGTGGGGTTACGGAGCATCCAAAAAAAAGGAAAAAAGAAAGGTTTCTCCTCAGCACAGTGTGCATGCGACATGTAAATCAACATATAATCATCAGCCACTGCCATTGGTGAATGTCATCTTTATTTGACAGTTAAGGAGGCGAACATCGGCCGATGCCGATGTTCAGTCAATGTACCGGTGCATCCCTGACATAAATGAGTAGTTTGGAATCGGGACATAGAGTATGTTCACATTATTTTTGTCGTTTACTGTTCAGTTTACAAGACTGCGATGAGATGCGATTACCCATGTGATGTGATGTGACCTGACAGACTGTTCCAGTTCAACAAATAAAGAGAGAGGAAATGATCAGGCGTGCATGACGCAACAGAAAAGCCGAACGCATTTCAGCCAACAGCTGTTTCCAAATGGTTAGAAATGAGTTTAGCCCATGTAACCTTTGCGTACTTTTTACTCACTTACTTACTTACTTACTGTTACTTACTGAAACTGAGATCTTCACACTTGCATGTTGAGACTTTACTTTCATTCGTCCTCTTCATCAGCCAGTGCCTTTGGCTAAATTTAATGGCTACCAAGCAGAGAACTAGTTAAACCAGCCTGTTTTGGAAGGTCCACAGACAAAGTAATGCGCCTGTTGTGTTTGCTTACTAACATTGTAAAACTAGCTTCTCATAAGTAGTGCCCCAACAAGCCAACACTATAAAATTAGCTTATGCTGTTAACTAGCAAAAACACTGACATTAATGCTAACATTGTAATGCTTCTTTGAAGTTGTGTCCCAGTATTATACAACATACTATAAAGTTAACTATACCTATTTAAATATAGCTGTTAGCTTTAAGGCTAGCTAGAAAATACACAGATGTTGATGTTAGTATTATTGTAATGCTAGCATCTTCTAAAACATGTCTTCACTGCATAGGACTGCTATTAAATGAAACTGGCCAAACAATGTTAGATTTGAGTCCAAATGGAGGTGGACAATGCAAACCGTCTTGTCTTAAGCTTAGCCCATGTGATGTGACTTACACTTTCTAAACCTTCTTAATTCAACAAAGCTCTTCCAGAGCCGCAGAACAGACATTAAACAACTGCTTTCACATGTTTCACAGAACACTTGAGTTCCTCTTTAGTTGTCAAGTGATTCTGGGAAATGCAGTTTTGAAACCCAGCAAAACAGCATTAACCACTAAAAATGGAGACAAAGTTCCAAAATGGGGCTTGAAGAATGAGGGGAACTAAATGAAAAGATATTCCAGCTGCACTTGTATGTGGACTGTACGTTTCATTCTGGGAAGAGAAAAACAGTCTATGGCTGAACTCTGTGTAGTGAAGGATGAGAGCTCACAAGCAGTCATTGTTTAAGATGAAAGGGTTGAAAGGCTTCCATGGAGGCTTTGCATTAGAGGTGATCACCTAAATGTTACACTCCACAAAATGCTGACTTCACTTTCTCCACATGGAAAAAAACAAAACGTTCAGTGCTTACTGTGTGTGTGTGTGTGTGTGTGTGTGTGTGTGTGTGTGTGTGTGTGTGCACGTCTGTGTGTGTGTATGGGGGGTTTCAGACAAACATGGGCCTTTTGATTTAGTTAACAAATGTCTTTGAAGCTTCTGCATTTTCAAAAAGGGAAAAAAAAAAAAGGAAAAAATTTGGCTCCCGAACAAAAGGAAGAGTGGCAGTTGACGCTGGATTCAGGAACTAACCTACAAGAGCCGGCTTGCTCCTGTGCTCAACAACAAGCTATCAAAAACAGGTCGCGCTACTTCCTGGCCATAAAAGTTCCGTGTGATTGATGATCTGTTTTATGTTTGTTTTGACTGGATGAAGTCCAGATTTGCTGGACGGGGACAGGCACGCGCATGCCGGTGGAGGAAGCAGAGGATGAATATAAGAGAAAGGGGGGGGGGGGGTTCTCTTGACTGAAAAGTAAAAGTGTGTGTGTGTGTGTGTGTGTGTGTGTGTGTGTGTGTGTGTAGGTGGATTTTCCCCTTTGCCGCACCCACCTGACAGGGAATCAGCGTACAGAGAGGCACACAAAGTGAGGGGGGATGAATAGTGTGCAAGGATTTAACTATGGAAATGTGTTGCTCTCATACCCACATGTCCTTGAGTCAGGGTGTCAAAAGGTCATGGCCAGCCCTCCTCCTCCTCCTCCTCCTTTCTCCTTCCTCCTTCCTTCTTCTTCCTCCTCCTCCTACTCCTCTGTCTGGAGAAAGAAAAATCTTTTCTCTATTGAGATAGCAAGACCAATATCCGCCTACTTCTGCTTGGAGAGAAAAGGCAAACATTTACTGAAGAACTGAGTGACTAAGGAGGTTTGAGTTTGGAGAGCAAAGTCCCTGCAGCCTTTCTGATGCAGCAGTGCTTTTTTTGTGTGTGTTTATTTAGTTATAGTTCATTCAGTTCAGGCAATGCTGAAATCCTCTGTCTGAGATTTTTATGTGCATCAGTCGTGTCTTTGTGTATATTTAGACTGTTGAAAGTCAGGAGTTTCTAACAGAAAACAATATCTGAGACTTTCAGATTCCAGTATGACTCAAAATACAGCATGTGTTAAGTTTTGTTCCAGTTCAACAAATAAAGAGAGAGGAAACGATCAGGCGTGCATGACGCAACAGAAAAGCCGAGCACATTTCAGTCAACAGCTGTTTCCAAATGGTTAGAAATGAGTTTAGCCCATGTAACCTTTGCGTACTTTTTGCTCACTGGTTAGTTACTGAAACTGAGATCTTCACACTCACATGTTGAGACTTAACTTTCATTTGTCCTCTTCATCAGCCAGTGCCTTTGGCTAATTTTAATGGCTACCAAGCAGAGAACTAGTTAAACCAGCCTGTTTTGGAAGGTCCACAGACAAAGTAATGCGCCTGCTATGGAGGTAGATTTGTGTCCAAATGGAGGAGTACAATGCAAACTGTCTTGTCTTTAGCTTTTATACAAATATGCTATATAAAGACACTCAGTTTACCTGTTGTGGTTGCTTGCTAACATCGTAAAACTAGCTTCACCTAAGTAGTGTCCCAATTTTCTACATAAAGCCAACACTATAGAATTAGCTTAGAAGTTGTGTCTCAATGCTATACAACCAGTTAAGTTAACTATACCTAAGTTAAATATAGCTGCTAGCTATGAGGTTAACTAGAAAAAACTCTGATGTTGACGCTAACATTGTAATGCTACTGTCTTCTGTTGTGTCTCAATGTTGTTCCATATACTACGAAAATATGAAAAATGGTTGCGAGTTGAAAAACAACAGAAATTGTTAATTGCTTCCCTACCAACAACATTTTGGCACATCTGTGATATTCAGGATAACAAACTAGCATTTTTTGTAGCATACAAGCCATTTTTCCTATGTAAAAATACTACTTAAAGTGATAGCATTTAGCTTATAGTTGGAACACAGTGATGCATTAGCTACTGTGCTAATCAGAAGATTTGGGTGAATACATTTTAGAGTTAGCTTGCAAGTTAAATTAAAATTAGATTAGTTCCCAGTCAGAAACAGAAAGAAAATCACCATATCTTTTCTTTTAGTAGCCTCCATAGGTTTGGGGTTACAGTTTTCTGTTGGGCGAGAGAGAAGTGTCAGTATGGCGGTGGTGTGAGTCTTGGTAAGACATTCAGAACCAAACCGAGTTTTTGGACGGGACCTTTAAGCTTCGCAGCAGGACGGACCTCATTAACTCGTCTGGCTGCGAGGGGAAGTCGAGGGCTTCTGTACCGCAACAACGAAACAAGATACCAGTGATCTCATCCTCCTCTTCCCTTCATTCATCCCAAGCGCTTATGAGTTGCCCTGGCAACTTGCGCTCTGTGTGTGTGCGTGTGTGTATGTGTGTTCATGAGCTTGAGCATGAGCGGGGGCCTGAGAAACCACACAGTGAAAATTATGTGTCATCAGAGAGGATTAGGAGCCCACGGTTTAGTCAAGGGTTTGGGATCCTGCTGCTGTCGTGCTTGACAGTTTTATTCAATGTAAACACGCACACACACACACACACACACACACACACACACACACACACTGTCATGGCCACTGTAAACCTGAGATGCATTCAACAAAGGCAGAGACTGATGACAAGGAAGACTGAAATTGATTTTCTTCCTGTAACCTGCAACAAATCTGTAACAGACCCTCTGACAGAAAACAACAGAAAGGACATGAGCTCAAAGAAATGTGTGAGTGTGTTGAAGGAAAGAGTGTCGGGGTCAAAGGTGTGTTCTCTCTCTCTCTCTCTCTTCTCCTCTCACACCATGCCCATTTTTCTATCCACCTCTAAGTGACCAGAGGATGTTCGTGTCTCACTGGCTGCTTAGCAACAGAAAGTTTCCCATCATGTTTAGAATCAGTTCCTGTCTACATCACATGGATATGAGATACAAAAATAAGATCCTGAAACTCACAACTTGAATGTGACTCAGGTTTTGAAACTGAAATCAGAAATGCTCGCCTTTGACAAGGCAGCAGATACGCCCTCGTGATTCATGTAAAGCTGTCATAGTTTTCCTTGTATTAGATATAGGTACAGGATTAAATACTGCTGGAATTGATCGGCTCTCATATTGATTCTGTTAAATCTTTGACTTCGAAGCAGTACCATTCATTTGTATACCATACAGCTGTAAATACTTAAGCATTTAGCTCAGTGTAGCAACAATTTTCTGTATGAAATTGACCGCATGAACCCGTGAGTGATATAACCAAATACTAAGAAGCTGTAGACTCAAGAACTTAAGTCAGACTCGGCTTGAACCTGAAGACTTGACTGGACTCGTGAATAATGTAAGTGAAGTCCAGACTTGGACTCCAGTAATCAGCCTTGAGACATGATTGTCCGGACACTTGAAGACCTCAGACCGCAGATTTGAGACTAGGTTGGATTGATGGACATGATGCTTACATGAAGTTCTTAGAAATTTGAGACAGGTTTTAATGTAGATAATCAACCAACTAAACGTTGAATCAATTATTGTGTGAATATAGCATTCATACTCCTGCCTGAAGACTTGACTTGATTCGTGAATAACCTAAGAGAATCCGAGGAACTTTGTTTTCAGGCAAAGCTGTAAAATCAAGACTCATACTCAAGTAATCAACCCTGAGATGCGATCATCTGAACATTTGAAGATCTCAGTACTAGAAGTACCAAGCTCGGCACAGCAGGGACTGGTGAGTGATGATAGTCCACATGAAGCTGGGGTAGATTTGGACTTTTCAATAAACCGCTCTAGGCGTATTGGCCTCCAGGGACAGTTTCCAGGTGAGCAGTGTGACTGTAAGCACATCAGAATGTCGTGTGAGTGTAACGGCTGATTCCAGTTGACCAACTCGCAGGCGTCCCTTCATATATTGGTTACATCCCAGAATAGTTCTGAACAGTCAAAGGATCAGATATGAGCAGGAATTCAGGCCTGAGCACGATGTCCCACTCTGTGAGCTTAATTTGAGCACTGCCTTAGTATCTGTTTCCCTTCCTGTTTGCCTTTCCTTCCTCCTTTTGCATCGTTGTTTAATCCTTTTTGTTCCTGCTATTTTACCTCATGTGCCTTCATTTCTTCCCCTCTCGTCACACTATCCGCTGCTGCTCTCATCACTCTTTCCTTTCTGTTTCCACTCTTCCTTTTCTCGCCCGAGTCCCGCTGCTGTCTGTTAATAAACCTCCCGGCGTCACTCTCTAACCTTACTGCAGGAAGTTTCCTGCGCTGAAACGGAGCCCACGCTCGATTGCTTCCTGCCAAAGTGCGTTGTGGGACACGTTTGTTTGGGCCCTCTTCTTCCTCCTCCTCCTCCTCCTCCCTTCTGCTCCCCTTGTTGCTTCCTCCTTTGGGCTCTGTGCAGATGGCTGAGGCCGGCAGACCGGATCTCGGAGGGGTTTTGGCAGAGCAGCACCTCTCTCCGGCCCTGGAGAGAGCATACCGCAGCCATGACCTCGCGACCCAGGCTGCTCTGCTGCCTGCCCCGGCTCCGCTGCTCTCACAAGTCAGCCACGAGAGACAAACGTACAGCTGGCGCATTTAGTGCAGATGGCAGCTTGATTCAATATTGATATAAAGTCAATGCTGTAGTAATTTAGGAGTATTCCATTTCCCACATGTATTTCTGTTGTATAGTCCAAGTTAAATTTAAACAAGGTAAGGGTTGGGACAATTTTGAACTAAAAAAACACCAAATTCTCAAAGAGTTCTCTTACAACTGATGCTTAAACTTACCTATACTGCTTTAATCACTGAAGTTGGGACATGGGGATTAAAAACAAACACATTTATATAGAGTATAATAGATAATGTAACCCAGCTATGATTTCTACTGTGGCCAGGAAGCCAGTCAAAAATATGAAGAAATATATCTTCTTATCTGCCCACCACTAGCTCCTGTGGTTGTGAAACACCTGTATCCCATTCCCTGACACTTTCTTAGGATATCTGTTGACAAGCTGAGGGTCAGAGCTTGACAGGCTGTAAGCTGTGCTTCAGATAACCTAGGCCTTCCCGGGCTTATCGGCAGCGCTCTTGCCACTATCTGAATACAGAGGACCAGGGAAGGGAAGAAATGGGAATCTGACAAGCTAGACAGGGTTTCATTTTATATTGATTGCTCTCTGTGAAAACTTCCTCTGTTTGACGGGCGAGGGGGAGCTGAAGGGGGGAGAGGCCTGAAAGCGAGCACAAGGTTCCTATTACTTGTGTGACAGTGACATTGGCGGCCAAAGATAACAGCTGTCCGACTCCCAGAGGAAGTGTTTGAGGCCGGCCGATAAGTGAGATGTAAGAAATGAGTAGTTATTCTCCATGTGGGTGTCACGGACGTTCTGATCGCAGCTATGCACTGTTGCAAGTTTGTTTGTTTGTGTGTATGTGTGTGTGTGTGTGTGTGTGTGTGCGTGTGTGCATGTGAAAAAGAGAAGGAGCTAGAAAAAGAGAGGGAGGTGAGTCTGAGTCATACTGTAAATCATTGGGTTACACAGAGAGTGCAAAATGATGTGGTGAGGTTGCAATATCTGTGTTAACTGGGATAAATCAAGGCAAAAAAAAACATTTATATGTAAGGCTAAAAATATAGATATATTTTGTCAGAGCTTGAGAACATTTCAGAAATAATCTCTGGTTTAAAATAAGCGTCAGTGTGGAGCCAGAGAACCAAACCTCACCTGGCTTAGTGGGAAAAAACTAAATATAAAAAAAGGCAATTGGTAAGAGAGGAGGAACTTAACATAATGAAGCGTAGTGCTCTTCTGTGAGCTTAAGACAATCAAATCTTGGCATACTTATTTATTAAGTTTAGCAATTTAGCTCATTTTAGCTGGTTGGCTACATTTTCAAGGAAAAGCTTATATGTATGTAGTATTTCTAAATGTATTTCATGGTGTTTAGAGGAACTACATTTTATGCACTTCCACATTAGCCTGAGGTGTTATGGTTCCTCCTGTGTTGATAATTAGCCACAGGACTACCATTGTTTTCTGAATCAAATAATTAGTTCTCAAACACGCAGACTAATAAAATAAAATGTAAGCTCTTTGTGTTTTTTTTTTTTAATGAGCAGGTTTCTTTGTATCCCAGCTAGCTTGTGCACCAGCGTTAGCAGGGTGCTCAGGCTAGCTCAGTTCAAGGGTTTGGAGTTCTATTTAAATTCAGACTTTAACTTTCTGTGGAAAATATTTAACGACTTTATGTTTCTGGTGAAAAAAAATAGTTTTCGATTCCCTCAGTACAGTCTGAGTGCTCATTACGGTAACATATTAGCCTTAGCAGTTTATTTTTTGCCATTTGACCATTAGCTAAAAATGTTAGTGTTTAGCTAATGGTTGAATTCCAATCCAGATTATTTCCAGAGGAGTATTTATCTGTGTTCACAGGTGTGAGAAATGTTTTTACATCTAGAATCCATTCTGGACGCGATTCAGATGAAACTGAGCTTTGGTTCTTCACACTCCTCTTTATTCTGTCCCTGCTGCCTCTGAATGCTTGTTGGTCACCGACCAGTGCAGATGTTTTACACTGCTGTTCCCACGGCAGTGAAAGAAACATTTCAGAGTGCGAGGGAGGAGGGAAAAAAAAAGAGAGATAGTGTCAGTGCTGTTTCCTCTGCTCTCTTTCCCTCCATGTGTCCTTGTCCGTTTATACACAAACTAATAAAGCGTCCGTCCTCTGATGTGCCTGTCTGGAGTTCAGAGAGAACGGCACAGATCACAGCAGATCAAATAAAATAACAGTCTGACCATCTTTCTCATATGTCCCCCTCCCCCTCTTTTTCCTTATGATTCATTCTCTATTCTTCCTGTTAACCTATCATCTTTTAATCTTTTATTCTAACCTCCTCTCCCTTTCTGACTCTGTCTCCTCCTTCATCTTTTTTTTCTTTATCTCTGCTGCCGTTCCCGTAATCACTCCCTCCTTTTGGCTTTTATCTCCACTTCCTCAATATCCTTTTTACTGCCTCTGCCTCCTTCCTCCCCACCCCACCCCCCCTTCCTCCCTCCCCTTCACCCTCCCCTCCTTCCTGCCTTTCCTTCTTTCTTCCTTCCTTGCCCCCAACCCCCCATCCTTCTGCCTCTTCTTCACTGAACTCGTCCTTATTTTTTCATCCGTCCTTTACCCTTCACCCCCGCCTTTGTTGCTTCTTTAACAAACCCTGGTTTCCTCCATCCTCTTCCTTTCCCTCCTTTCCCCCTCGAATCCTTCCACCTCCAGGTTTGCAGCCAGTCTTCTGGAGCAGGGAGGACGTGGCCCAGTGGCTGCGATGGTCCGAAAAGGAGTTCGCCCTGCGGCCGATCACCAGCGGCTCATTCCAGATGAACGGGAAAGCCCTGCTGCTGCTCACCAAGGAGGACTTCCGCTACCGATCCCCGCACTCCGGTACTTATTACACTTCATCATGAAGCTCTTGAGACATTCGAGGTGTATTCCAGGCCGGGAAGACTGGAGACATCAGTGAGAAGTTTTACACATGAGTCACTTTCAGTGATTGCATTAGTCCAACTAAAGTAGAACCTGGACTGGAAAACAAAATTTACTAACTAGGAAGGAAGAAATTTTAGATCATGGAAACACTGACTGGTTGCAGAAAAACGATGGAACATTGGTGCAATTATAAATGCTCCTTTTCTGAGGGGAAAAAAGTGACACCTGCTGTCCCAGAATGCCTGATAAGAATCTAAATACATGGATATTAAAAGACTTCATGAATCAGCATCCATGACCACAGACAACATTTAATTGGGCCAAACACTGTGACCCTTTATGAGCCGTTGTCCTTTGTGGTTTCGACTAATATTACAGTTCATTTGTACATGAAAGCTGGTGCCAGTGCAGCTTTAAAATCAATGTGTTTACAGCAAAACTACACCCTTTAAAAGAATCAATAAAGTCAGATGGAGCAGCAGAGGGAAGGCGATGGAGGGAGGTAGCTGTTACAGCAAGGCTGCTGGGGGAGGAAGTAGGAGACGGTTGATCAGGAAGTATAAACCAACCTCAACTGTTGCCCTGGCAACGCTAGCAGCCAGTCACATGAAAATAAAGCATAAAAAAAGTTTAGCAGTGTTTTGGAAGTCTGTTTGTAATTTACAGAAAATGAAGCAGCATTGAATTTTGTTTTTTTTGCCTCCTGGAAATATTACACTGCTCACAGTTAGTCAGGGATGAAGTCAGTGCTGTGCTGTGCTGTGCTGTGCTGTGCTGTGCGCTGTGGTTCAGGATGATAGTCATGAGAGTGGGATGAAAGGAGTCATCAGCATTGTGAAATCTGATAGAGATAAGACATAGGATGAACCCTCCACAGGACAATTTATGTCCGGAAACGTGTGGGTCTAAAAATGAATGCATAAATAAATAAATACAGAACACAAAGAAAAGAACAATCCAAGCTGAACCGATACATGAAAAATAAATAAATACATTTTAATAAATTTCTATTCACTGACCAGCCACTTCATTAGGTATTAATTTAACTATTATGTTTATTATTGAGGTTGTAGTTTGCAGTAGTGTTAAACTGGACTGCATTATATATTATTTTATTTTATTTTATATTATATAAACAAAGTAGAATAATTATAAGTTTTGTTTTGGCACCTACCAATATTGATTTAATTATTCATTTGATTGTTTATTATTTCTGTATTTAACTGAAGCTTTATTCAAGTATTCACTTTATTTAAATGTATTTCTTTCAGTGTTTCAAACATTGATTACTTGAATTGTCATTTTTGATCCTCCGTACGGTTGAACAGAGAGTTGCTCTGTTCCGGTCACTCTATGTTTCGTACAGTCCCGTAGTTACAGAGCGACGTGGCCCAGCTGACAGCTGCTGTCATGCTCACCTAAGGATGTTTCCATTTCAGCTCTGCAAAAACTTTCATATCCTGTCAAGAAATCGAGATCTGGGAGGAAAAAAAATTGGAAAATGTGATTCATCATCGCAGGTTTTATTAGTGTGTTTTAGTCACCTGTATGTGACACTGAGATAATCGCACTGTTTGGTTTAATGCGACTTCGTTCAGAAACCAAACGATTGGCTGTGAGGAGATAAAGCTGTCAGTGATGCATTACATTTCCATATTGGTTGTTTGGTTCTATTCTTAGTGACGTCAGTGAAAACGTCATTTTAGGGAACAGAGCACTTTTTTTTTTTTTTGACTTGTGATCTGTTTCCTCCTTTAGGAGACTGTTAGGGTGCAGTTCCCATCAATCCCTGCGGTGTGCCAAGTTTCCTTCTGTAGAAGAAGAATACTTTTTTCCCCTGGAATGTCTTCTCTCACTTCCAATAATCAGCCACACACTTAGTAAAGCTACGTACCGGCCACATGTTTCAACCTGAACATGTTTAATGGCAAACATGTAAAGCCAAAGGGGATGTTTCATATATCAGATATGACTAACCGGAGACGGGACACTTCTTTCAGTTTCTACCCTTTTCTGAGTAAATATGATTCATGGTGATAAACCTGCTGCTTTGTACGAGGGCGTGAACAAAACATGAAGCTTAAAGCTGGCACCATAAATCCACAATCAAAGCCAATTTTCCCCAAACTGCAACTCAATGCCACAGGACCAGAAAGTGAGAACTGAAAGGGGTGTGTGTGTGTGTGTGTGTGTGTGTGTGTGTTTGTGTGCGGGCGCGCTTGTGTGTGTGTGTGTGTTCACCATCACTTCCTTCATGAGAATCATTTCCTTGTTATGGTTAGAAAAAAAAAAATCTGATAGGTAATAGGTGATGGGCTTGGTAAAGGTTACCTCAGGTTATGTGTTAACCCTGTACATGTGAGAGGAAAGAAAGAAAACAAACAGCTGTTAATCATTCAGTAAACTTCCTGCTCAGGGAAACTTGTGCGCGCTGTCATCAGGACTGTACGACGGCTTAAAGGAGCTTCGTATAGAGCTACTGCACATTCACCCACGCCAACATCAAGTTCATGTTGTCTGCTAAGTAGACCGCAACACCTGATGTCAGTATGTTTTCTTTTTTTTTAATATTCTAGATTCACAGTGTGATTTAATTCTGCGCGATACAACCAACTTTTAACCCCTTCTGAACTCACCGGGCCGTCATGTTAGGAAACATTTTACTGGTAACAAACAAGCCTCGACGCCCTGTCCTCAAGGCACCGCTCTACCGTGGCATCTCTTCCATTATTGCCCAAGCCTGGAAAGCAGAGAGGAAGAAGAAGAAGAGGAACCCGACTCTTCAGATGACGCCAGTGCGCCGATTTCCCATTCCATGCAGGTGTTAAGAGAAGTGCTACCGGGAGACGTGTGTTAACCTTTGACCTTTTGCATTTGTGCAGGGGACGTCCTCTATGAGCTGCTGCAGCACATCCTGAAGCAGAGGAAGCCCCACGTGTTTTACCCGTCTGCCTACTTCCCTGGGAACTCCTTCCACTCGCTGCCTGAAAGCGCTGTGCAGCACCTGAAGCTTGAAGGTCAGTCCAATAAATTGTATGGTTTTTTTTTTTATTCTTTATTGCACACATTTCATACTGTGGGATTAGATTCATTTCAACAGGCCTTCACTTCATCTTACAGTATTGTCTAAATCTTAGCGGAAAGCACTTAAAGCTGACATTTACTGTACTGTAACCTTTAGATGCAGAGGTTATCAGAGCCTGTGCTCCTCCATAAATGGCTCTAAATGACTGATGTTTGTTGATAATAAATGATGCCTTCAGTTCGGCTCACAATAATTGAAATTCCACATGAGAATGACTCAAAAACCAGACGACCGACTTCACTCTGCATCTGTACGACTGTGTTGGCTGTATCCACCAGCCATGTCGACAAATTGCGAGAAATATTGTTCATCAGAGGTAGATAAAACATTCACGTGTGAGGAAATACTAAAATATTTTTGTCACACAAATGCATCTACTCATGTAAATTCTAGATGATTGAAGTTGATCTTTTTGTCTGCGTGGTACAGTAGACAGTGCCAGCCATCAGTCGGCCTCTTTCTTCTTCCATCCTGACTCGGCAGCAGTATTTGTTGTTACTAAGGAAGTAATGATAATGTTTAGTGACATACCTGACACTGTTTTCTGGCTCTGATGTGAGGAAGTGTGTGCACAGCAACAAACAGAAATCCAGGAGGTGACGGTAAAACCTGTTCCACAAGGAAACGCTGCTTTATTTTAACAAGCCGCAGTGCAGCTCACCACAAAGCGCTCCAGCTGCTGACTGCACTGGCTGCTCTGATGATATTTGAAACTGCTCTTATTGTTTTGAGTGATTTTTGAGTGACTTTGTGGATGTTTTTTTTTCTTCTTCTTCCTCGCTTGCTTGTTAGCGTAGGGATCAGAGTTCAAACTGCTTCCAGCTCAAACCAGAGGACTTGAACTCATCAGAAAGAACGTAAAGAGCGTGCTCGGCTGAACTGTGGGGAATTACTGACACCTAGTGGTCATGTCCGTGTGAAGCCAGGAACACTAATGAGCACCTTCAAACTTAGCGGCAGTGGAGACAAATTATGGCAACACACCACTTCATTTCATACTAGATCCAGTCATATGTTTATGAAGCTCATAATCAGAGTTGTTCAGTCTCGTACTCGTGCTCTTTTATCGCTCTGCTGTCGATAGCCTGTATCTGTTTACTGTTGGCACTCCTGTATGGCAAACACTGAAAACTGTACACACCCAAAAGCTTTCCGGTCATCACTGGAAAGCTTCAGGAGTTAATTTGTGCAACTCATAAATAACTATTTGTTCTCTACTCGAGCTAATGCATATGAATATATAAATCACCAGAAGGAACCAGTCTTCAGATTGTTTTTTTTTGTCTGACAAAAAGACAGAAAGCCAAAGATCTCTCCATTCCATCCATTCTCTTCTGCTTATCTGAAGTCGGGTCATGGTGGCAGCAGGTTTAGCAGGTCGTTCTCAGGCCAGATGGGCTATAAAGTCCCTCCAGAGGGTTCTGGGTCTGCCCTGGGGTCTCCTCCCAGTTGGATGTACCCAGAACACTTCCAAAGACAGGTGCCTGTGGAGCATCCTAATCAGATGCCTAAACTGCTTCAGGTGGCAAGACAAAGTAAAATGACAAATTATCATGTTAGAGGAGCCGGAACCATCAAATGTTGACATTTCTGCTTAAAGAATAACAAACGATGACCAATTCAATAATTGTTTCAGCTCTATTCATCACATATTGTACTCTGTGTAACCCCAGAAACGGTACGACGGGCACCACGTGGTACAGAGCCACTCCCCCAGCATCCACCAACCATCGAGCTGCGGCACCGCTCCCGCTCCCCCCACCATCCACCCACCAGGCGATCCCCTCCAGAGCCCACCCACCCCCGCCCCGCCAATGAGGACCCCCTCCAGACCTTCTCGCAGCTGCCCGACAGCAACCATCACCTGCCCGAGGAAATGTACCCTCTGTCAGTGTCGCCAGCTGCGCCCAACGGCCGCTGCGCGACCCCCCGTGAAGCCCCCTGCCCGGGCAGCCCCGGGGGCCAGGAGGCGGGCCCTCCTCGCGTCATCCAGCTCATGCCGAGCGCCATCATGAACCCCCTGCTCCTCAGTCCGAACAGAAGCAGCGGGGGCGCCGCCATGGACTTCAGGCACAGCCGCGGTGGGACCCCGTCTCAGGCGACGCTCGAGAACGGGCGCGAGGGAAAAATCCACAGCCACCATCATCAGATACCACTGGCTCAGCAGCAGCAGCAACAGCAGCATATTCTGCAGCAGCAGGAGGAGGCGCTCTACAGGAACCACGTCATCATGCCCGTGTCTCCTCCAGAGGAGCAACAAATACCCATCGGACGGATAGCCGGTAAGATTTAGTCTTAGTCAAAGCGTCACATGCTCTTCTATACCATCTCATACAAACTCTGCCTTCCTGTTATCTCTTTGCAGACTGCAGGCTGCTGTGGGACTACGTCTACCAGCTCCTGTCAGACAGCAGGTACGAGAACTACATCCGCTGGGAGGATACAGAGAGCAAAGTCTTCCGCATCATGGACCCCAACGGCCTGGCCAGGCTCTGGGGCAACCACAAGGTAAACACACATTCAGCAGAGGGCTCCGGGTCTCAAAACATGATGCGGTGGTTGAAATCTGCTGCACACAGTGACAAATTCACAGAGAAATACTCTGCAGCTCACCTTTAGCTCAGCGTTCTCAACAGCCTCAGCAGCCAGCTGTTAAAAAACAGCTGCAGTAAACCGAGCGCAGAAACAGACGATACATGACCTGCACAGCACCAAACAGGGGACAGACACAGTTAGCGACTAGCTGGTACTGGCTAAACAAATGTTTCCCTCAGGAGCTGGAGGAGACAAACGTAGCTTAAAGAAGACGGTCAGAAACTGCAAATGAATACTAATGTTCCATCTCTACTGAATGTGTTAATAAGCAAGCATTTGCTAACATGGAGCCATGGCAGCTTTATCAGGTGATATGTCACTTCTGTGTTTGCAGCTTGTCTCTGCTGCCCCCAAGTGGCCAAAACATCTGCATCTAAAATGTCTTTAAAGCTGCACGAAATATGTTCTAGATTAAAAATTGATTGAGTTAATGTGTGAAATGAAAGATCATAGTGTTGAACACCGAATGCTGTAGTTCCCCCTCAGCTCTACAGAGCTTTTTTAGCCTCGTTTAGTTCATTGTTTTGGTTTTACAGCTCACAAATATCTAAAAAGTCAAATTTCTTTCATGTTTGCATTAAATTTTTATGAGGTGATGGACTCACCAAACATGAACTGGTGCAGCTTTGAACATCTCATGTTGCTGATTAGCATTATTATTATTATTATTATTATTATTGAGACTTGTTGTTTTTCCCACATACAGAACAGGACCAATATGACGTACGAGAAGATGTCGCGAGCACTGAGACACTACTACAAACTAAACATTATCAGGAAAGAGCCTGGACAAAGACTTCTATTCAGGTATATCACCTTTAAACTTGATACATGATATTTGGAACATTTTTGAGACTAAAAAAAACAAAGTTTCACTAACTGAAAAAAAAACTCGTCCTTGTCACGTTCACCAGGTTCATGAAGACTCCCGATGAGATCATGAACGGACAGACGGACCGGCTGGAGCACATGGAGTCCGACACAGACGAACAAATCTACATCAAAGAGGAATGCTGAAGAACTCTGGGAAAACGAGTCCATGAACTACTTAACTACTACAGCCGCTGATGCCTTTCAGAAGCAGCCTGAACAATCATTGAATCTGGAGCGCATGGACGTTCGCTCGTATCGGTCCTACACAGACAGACACGAGATCTGCCCTCTCTTAAGATTGCCTTAGGATGACACAGTCCTGAAGTAAAACGACAGAAACAGCGTCAGCTGTTCTGATTTTCCAGACGGATCGAGCCGACAGGACTTTCTAAGTGTTCCCTTTTTATTTCTGAATGAACTGCAAAAGCCAATCACTTTGTGCTTATGTCACTTTTCTGATTTGTTTGTTTGTTTTGTCCTCACATGCATTATACTATGGAATTTTGCTGTTTGTAAAAAGGAAATTGGGTGTGTGCGTGTGTGACCGGAATGTTTTCACCATGGAATAAACATTTTTGATCAAACTGTATTCTTTTAATGTGGCGTGTACTTTATTATTTGATTTAATTTGTTTGGTGTAATAAGATAAAATAGACTTCAGTGATCCCACACTGGGGGAAATTCACTTGTGTGTACACAGCTCGTGTACACAAGGTGGATAAATAATGTCTCATAAATAAGAAATATATAGAATGTGTTTCTCCAACTCAGTGTGATCGAAAGTTTTTAACACTCCAAAGGACCTAGGTGGTAGGTGGTGAACTTCTTGCTCAGGATGTCTGTGTTGTCAGACCAGTCCAGTTTATTGTTGAGGTGAACACACAGGTGTTTGTATGCTGCCACCATCTCCATATCCAATCCCTGGATGCTCACCGGTGTGGTCTGAGGCGTCTTCCTCTGGAAGTCTGTCACCATCTCCTTCGTTTTGCTGCTGTTGATGTGAAGGTGGTTGAGATCACACCATCGATGAAGTGTGTGATGAACCCCCCCCCCCCATGCTGCTGTTCATTCCACGGCTATATCATCAGCAAACTTCTGGAGGTGGCAGCTGAAGTCTGGAGGCGAAGAGAAAAGGAGAGCGCGCCCTGTGGAGATAGAAAAATGCATCAAATGGCCACATGATGGCACTACTGGACAACTTATGATGGGAGAGGAGCAGCAGTGGATGATGTCCACACATCATCAAACACACTCCCCATCTTCACATTTCAGGGGTCGTTTATAGGACTAAATGTGGCTGCAGTTCATAATGTTGGAGCTGCTGGGAGATGGAAACATGATCAGACAGATCAGAATTGTTGATATTTCAACCATTTTTACTGTTGAACTTTTAATGAATCAAATGAAATATATTAGTTATTAATTGTCATTTCAGCGCCCTCGCAGTCACATATCATGACATCATTTCTGCACATTTTCAAATGAGCCTTGGACTTTATAAATCGTGCAACATTCCTGTAAACTTTTCCATAATTAATTAGATCAGTCCTCACATTGATGTTCATTTGATACCAGAAGCATCCCGTGCTTCTTTCCCAACATTTATCAGCTCAAATATGACACCGATCCGCACCAGTAATCCGAATACAGTAACGCGTTACCAGCAGAGGTAGCGTCGGTGCGCCGTGCGCTCTGGAGTCTCCATAAAAGTTAGTGCGCACAGAGCCGAGCTGTCAGACTGAGCAGAGAGCGAAGACTGGAGGGTTAGGAGAAGTGATAGATCAGGATCGATCCCACTTTTCACAATTCATCTGCTCATTCAGAGAGAGTGTGTGTGTGTGTGTGTGTTCTGATCCTCTGGGTGACTTTGACGCACCGGCAGGACGCAATTAAAGCTTAAATATCCGCGCTCAGTCTGACCGCGCTCCTGGTTTTTCTGGACTCTTATCGGAATAATAAGAATAATTCTAACAATATTAAAGACAGTGGAGGTTTGGACGCAGGAGAATCTCGGCTGTGCGGCGGATGAGGTGCCCACGCTGCCGCGTTACAAGAAGAAGAATCGTGCCTGAATCGGTTTGATTTCATCCGGAGGAGAAAAGAAAAAGAAAAAGAAGAAAAAAAAAAAACAAAACATCCACCACTCCCGTTTTTTTTTTCTGTCTCCCGCAAGTCCAGGACGCAAATGTCTCCACATCACAGACACATCACTGGATTGTAGCAGCAGCCACGCCGATGCTTTGAAAGGGCGTTAAAGGTGCGGGAAGGGAGTGGGACAATTACAGGTAAGAGCCATCCAAGCGACCCCACCGGCGGGTGTTTTCTGCCCCCGCCGGTGAGCGCGCACACGGTGCTCAGTGTTTGATTTACAGACCATCAGCTCGGCATCAATATCCAATCAGGACAACAGGAAACAATCACAGCAAAAAAAAAAAAAAAAAAAGAATCAGGGCTGATTAAACTGTCAGGTCCTCCTCATCCTGTTATCATTTATTATCTGGAGCTGATTCTAAAACATGTTTCTTAAAAACACGTGATTAAATGACATTTCTTTCTCCCACTAAGCGACTGTCTGCACAGTAACTGTCATTTCTTCACAGTGCAGTGATGCCTCGTGCTTGTTTCCTGTGTATCTACTGGATTCTTTTCATTTCATATTGTTACACAATCTGGGAAATGTCCACCACACTTCCCATGACACCTCGTCAAACCAGACTTCTGTGCAAAAACATTTAGTTAAATTCCGTGTTTGATTTCCAGATGTTAGTCTCCGACATAGAGCTTCAGTTTCTCATGGAGTTCACGCAGAAGCAGCCTGGGTTGACAGAGATCAGACTGGTTACAGTCAGGGAGTTCTCTGTGTCTGGTGGTTTGGTGTGGACTGGTAGGTGTGGCACATCCCAGTCAGTGTAACTACCAAAGTGCTGTCAGGAAGTCAAAGAGTTTGAGCGGTGACGTATTGATCTGGCCTCCTGCACTGACACTAATGTCAGCCTCACCTCAAGCAAACGGTGCGAGCCCTCTGATGATGAAATGCAGTGACACCGCGGCAGGCCGAGCCCGGACACCTCCACCTCCACCTCCACCTGCTTCCACAGAATTGGATGCTTTTAATTTGCTAAACACAAACAGGAAGGAAAGGAGCTAGACAGTTCATAAAGACACGGGGATGGTGCAGTTGGATGACAGGAAATGATCCAGTGTAGTATCATTAGGAGAGTTTCTCAGAGGTGGAGCTGCTCTGAGGTGGAAAACAGAAAAGAACACATTTCTGCAGCGTCACAGAACACTTCAAAACATTAGCATCCTCCTTCCTCACCTCTTTCCCGACCTTCACTTTCACATCACAGAAACAAAACCTCTGACCTTTAACCAGCTACGACATTTCTGCCTTTAAAAAAGCAACTCGGGATTAAACCAGCACAACACCAGCCGCAGTTTCTATTTCCAATCCAGCCACAGTTCAGACTCCATGGAAACTACCTGTATCAAACTTGTAAAGGTATAATAAATAAATAGATGAATGAATAACACAGCTGCTTTTTGCACACCACAAAATAAATGTTATCGTCTCGGCGGTGGCTGGCGCTGAAAAACAAAAACGTGCACGATTTCCTTTTCTAATCCAAAAAAGTAATTAAAGTACTTCAGTGTATCGCTTGAGTTTTTCTACGGTGTGTATCGAGACTGAGCCAAGACCAAGACTCTGAGGACTTGATACAAAATCAAGACCAGAACCAAACAGTACACGGCTCACTTAGGTAGCTGATGTTGAAGTATTTACAAACCTCCGAGTCTTCTTTCAGACTCTGCTTTGTCTCATGAACTCTTTGTGGTTTAGGAAACCAAATTTTAACTGCTAAATAAATCAGACAATGCACAGACAATTAAGTGATATCAAAGGTAATGATAATTAAGGTTGTGGTCTTGACCGGTTTAGAGTCCTCTTTGTCTGAGACTGAGACTGATCTTCAGATCTTGAGATCAATACTGATCTTGAGTACTACAACACTGACTTTATACTTCCACTCCACTGCATTTCACTGAAAAATATTGCACTTTTATTATTGCGCTGCATGTATCTGACAGATATAGTTACTATAGACGCTTCTCAAAATTTTACAAATCTCAAACGTATGATAATCTTTTAAAAACACAACTGTGATATGTGAAACGCTGAAGGTGGTTGGGTTTCATTTCAGAAAAAACATCTCAGATGCAGATTTATATTATAACATAATATGTAATATAATTTATATAAATAATTGTTGAAGGTCTAATGATGTTAAATTATCACATTTTTATGAAAAAAAGCAAGATTCAGTCAAAGGTTCCAATAAACTCATCTATATTTATGTATCACGTCTGTCATCTCGTGACCCCTCGGATTTATCTCGTGACCCCCAGGTTGGATTAAACCAAACTCTATATAAAGAGTTCAAAGAGCTCGCTGTACATCATCAGGCGGAGGCAGTTTTTCTGCAGAAGTCGGACTTTACTTTTGATACTTGTACACGATTTTGAATGCAGGACTTGTAACTGAATATTTTTCCATGAATGAATCAGTACTTGAATAACGGATGTGGCTGCTTCCTCCGCCGTTTGCTCTCTCTCGGCACAGACGAGAGAGATGCAGCAAATCACACGATGACGTCATCTGGCAGCATATTAGCCAATAGCTTCCTTGCTCAGAGAAGAACTGGCAGCCCAATTAGCTGGAAGCACGAGCAGCAGCTCCTCGGCCATGAATGATCAGGTTTAAAGCTCTGGGCCGGCCTGGCTCGGGTCAGACCGGTCTCCCTCCAGCTGGGCGACCTGGTGCCGACTGTCTGGCCGGATCAGCCAATGTCACCTTTTTTTTTTCCCATCGGCCATGTGACCTCGTCCTCGCGCTGCCTCGCCATTGAGCGATGACACAGAGGCTTCATGGTCTGCTGCTTCTCGCCAACCAGGCCGAGTTAGTAGTGAACAGCTGTGACATGTGACACACCAGCAGTTGGGGGTCTTTGAATTGGTCTGTCTTTATGGGTGCCCGGGTCTTTTTTTTTTTAATCAACTTCTTTTTTTAAGCAAATGAAGGGACACCAGAGCGGAAGATGTGAAGTTATTAACATGTTGACTTGTTAGGAAGAGTAATGAATAAATGAATGATGGCTGAATACCATTCAGCTGCTTCAGTTTTACCGTCCTCATATGGTTCCTGCTGGCTCACTGTCACACTGTCATGACTTCCTCCATCGTTAATATTATTAGAGCCACCAACTGTGACGAGTCAAAATGTCTGCTGTAATAAAGGCTCATTAGTGAGTGTTGGTACCGTGGACTCTACCATGGAGCCAGGCTAACTCTTCCCCCTGCTTCCAGTGTTTAGGATAAGCTAAGCTAACATTTCTTGGCTCCTACTTAATTTTTAATTTTTCTTTTTCTTTAATTTCTTTTTTCACAATGTGTAGAATATCTAAATCGAGGGCAGCATGGTAGTGCTCTCTGTGCCTACGTGGGTTTTTCTGGGTGTTTCCTCCGACAGTCTAACGACATGCCGGTTAGCTTAACTGGTGACTCAAAAATTGACCGTAGGTGTCAGTGTGAGTGTGAATGGGTTTTTTTTTTGTATGTTTGTGTCAGCCCTGTGATTGTCTAGTGTCCTATCCAGAGTGTACCAGATAATATAAGCTAAAAAAAAAAAGAATAAGCCGGTATAGCTAATGGATGGAGTGATAGTTAGAATAGATATAGGACTAGCTCAGAGGACACCAGGCTCAGGGTGTCTTGTACTGTCATATTTACAACAGAGACACACTGAAAAGGTCTGTTTGGATTTTAACAAGGCGTCTTCTCTGATTATGGCCATGCGCGTGTGAAATAATCCCAAAGTCCTAAAAGCTGTAGTTCCTTGAATGGCCACTTGAGGCTGGCTACAGAACACATCATAAGCCCTCAAATTAAAATTTACAGCCTGGTACAAAAAACAGTTGTGGTCTCTATAGCTAATTTCCCCATTTATGACAACTGTACTGAGGGTGAATTTCTATACAACTCACCTGTTCAAATGATATTAAGAGTGTGGACGCTTTGATTGACAGGTGGGTGCCATTACAGATGGCTTGTTTGAACACCCATTCATTCAGCCAAAGTCAGCTCCACCTATGATCCATGTCTTTGGGCATTTTTGGATTATCTGTGAGGCGGAAGAGGCGGAACTGATGAGATGGTGACAGCCAGAGCCGCCACAAGGACTGTTCAGAAACCTGTGGAGGACATCATCTGTTTTATACAGTCTGTGATTATGACAGATGAAGCTACTGAACAGTCCATTCAACCTCATTCAATAAGAGTAGGTGAACAGATGAGCAGACTTTTCGGCTGTCGGTGCCAATGACAGTATTAAGAATGGACAGGTCATGAGTGACGTCACCTGTAGTTTTCTGAAGCGCCATTTTGAAGCTGAAAATATGCGGCGCTGGCTGCTGCCATGTTGGCTGTACTGCCTCTTCCGCTGCCTCTTCTAATAACAGTAAAGATGTGGGTCATCGGTGGACTTGAGGGGACCCGAAAGACGCCTGGGTACTCGAATAAGCCATCTGTAACTGTACCTGTCAATCAAAGCAGCCACGCTGGTAATTATTAGTAACTTTAAGTTTAATATAATTTGAACAGATGAGTTCTATAAAATTCAGCCTTTTTACAGTTGTCAGTTTTTTTCTACCAGGCTCTAAACATGTTTATTTATATAGTTGGACATTTTAATACGGCACTTATGGAGACTGACTTGTCCTGTAGCCAGCCTCATGTGGCTGCTCGAGGAATTACAGTTTTCGGTACTTCCTCATTGGCTTCATTTCCCAGCACTGGAGGATGGTAAATAAGAGAAGAATTCCAGTGTGGTCAAACAGCTTCACTTGTTTTCTGTCCAGATCCCCTCCACTCATTATCTGCCTTCAATAGCAGTCAGTCTCTGAATCAGAGAAATTGGGATGTTACCACGGGCAGGTCTTTCTCTTTATTCTGACAAAATGCTCTTGAAGATGAGACATGTATGAAAAGCTTCAGAATGTGTGAGATGAAACCTTTAAGCCCCAGTACACTGCCCAGGGATTTCATCCTCTGCGCTCCAAATGAAAGACTTGAGGAGAGGTCATGTGCCCGTCTGCTTCACCTTCGATAGGCCAGTTTGGGCTCTCTGGAATTTGTGTAAAATATTGCGACTGATTGACACCCACCATGTGAGTGTTTGCTATAAGTAGGAAGCGAGGGCTGTTTTTTTTTTTTCACATCCTATTTGATGTGCGGCTCGCTCTGCTTCCTCTCCGTTTCATTTCGAGTAAAACAAATTCACCAGCCGCTGAATAAACAGCAGCTCGGCGGAAATGATCAAACTATAGCAGGAGGTTCCCAAGCGCTCTTCACTTTGACCTCCGTCTTCTTCTTCTGATGAGATTTCTGTCTCACTTGCCAGCTGAGGGGCTTCATTTCGACTGCTCCTTTCACCATTTTTCATATCGGCCGCTGTGGACTTTTGTCGACTCCAATGTGTGATAAATGTGACTGTAACTACCGCCATTGATTTTGACTTACTCCTGCTTTAAAACCCTCGAAACACACTGCTGGAAACTCACCCTCTGAGAGAATTTAAGTCTAAAATATAATCATATTTCCATGGTTTTCCATTTATTTTTATTTCTATTGCAATTTCTGTAGAAACGTATGGCCACATACAGACACACATCTGACAATATTTTCTATTTTTCACTCATTTAAAATGTTTTTTTTTAATCATTTATAATTTACAGACGAGAGATGGCTCATTTGCAGAATATAATGATAAAGATCCATCTTGAGACAGCATTGACAAAATAATAGCAGTATATATAAATTTTATTCTTTTCTTAAAAATAATAGCACAGGCAGCACAGTGTGGAGGCGACAGGACAGGAGGGAAGAGAGAAGATGGACCTGACTTGAATTGTGACCGCTGGTGCGATGACATGGTCTGTGTCTTAAACCCACCTGGATGACCGTCATTGTACTCGTCCACTGAAATCTAACTTTCACAGTCGATCTGTTGTAAACGGTAGATTTTGCAGAGCCGCACACACACACGGCTGTGCGTGTCATACAGCACTGCGGCATGCACATTTCATCACGTTAACGTGAAGAGAAATTATAATACAGGAGACATTTTGATCATGATGATGTGTTTAAAACTGTTAAAAAATCTGAGCGCTCACGCGCAGCCGTGATACTGTGCTGGATGATTCTGTCTACATATGGAAACTACTATGGCTAAAGGGAAAGATTGTGGTCAGGGTTGATTGGGCTGCAATTTACCTCCCCATTTATCATTCATAAGTAGTATATTAACATTTAATAACTGCTTATAATGAGATGTGAGCAGATATAAGCTTTTATTAATTGTATTAATAATTAAAGTGTCATTATTTTCTTTTTTGGCGCTGAACGCATAAAGTCAGAAATGTCCAAAATACAGAATCCTGCCTGAATCTGTAAAGCTGTGGCTGTCGGCGCTCTCGTTCCCCCGAGATCACAGCAACCAAATTGGTTAATAACAGCTTATACTGTAGTAACTGATTATAATGACGGCAATTACCAAAACAAGATGCAGTTGGAGAAATATTCCTTTAACCCTTGAAAGGCTCCAGTGAACATTCACAGCAGTGACTAAACATGCTCCTTTTGTTTTTCCAAAATATATAACGATGCCAAGGGAAGTGGAATGACTTGAAACTGCTCTAACGGGAATTAAATATCGTGCTTTGCAGGAACGTGTAAGTTAAGCACACAGCTCCAGAAATTAAGCCGTTTTTAAATGGACTTTTGCTTTTCTGTGCACAGCTTGGTCTATATTTCTTGTCGTCTTTTACCGACCCAGAATCCTCCTCTGCTGAGACAGCCCTGGTCTTTGTAGTTCAGGTTTACGCAGACCTCCTCCTCATCCAGCAGTCCTACTCCAGTCAACTGTGATCCTATTTCATGCAGAGGGAGGAAAAGACGGAGGAAGACAGAAGAGTGAGAGAAACTGAAAAAAAAAGACAGTGAGAGAAAATAGAGATCCTCTGGTCTGTGTCCAGGTTTTATCTCCTCAGCAGCGTCTTAGTGTTGCTCTGTGTGTGGCCCAGTGGCTTACAAACATGTGCCCGTCACGCAGGATAACTCGAGCCTCCGGAAGTCTCCAAGCAAACACACCAACGCACATTTTTGGACAGCAGAAACATCTTTCTTTCCCACTGCATTCTCCTCTCTCCCCATCCCATCCCGCGCCGTTTCATTTCGATGGCTGATGGTTTGTGCAGAGCTGTGGACCTACAGTACTTTCATGATGTGAGCCAAACCCATCTGGGACTCAATATCCTGTTTACCAGCTCTCAGCACTCTGAAAACCACAACAATACTGAGCTGAGGCAGAAGTTCAGAACTCATTACAGTTTGTTCAGGTCACAACCAAGGTCGAAGTCTTCTCTGTTACTCTGCCATGATGTCTTCAGAAAGCAGACTCTCTTACTGCTGTGTTTTTCTCTTTTTCCAATCTATACATGTTTTCATGTCATGCTCTGTGAGCAAACCTCCAAGCAACCACATCTGAAGCTGTTACGGTGGTCCACTCGATAACTGATTTGATGCTGCTTGTTTGAAACGTTATTAGAGAAATACCTGATGTGATAGATAACTTTGAAAATGTACTTGTACATTGTACCTGTGATGTACCTGTGATCCTTCATTTAGTACATCTGTTGCTTTGCAAACCTCTAATTCAGTCTACCCTTTTCTACCCTTTGTTAGTTTGCTGTAACTACCCTACTTGTTTTATATACCCTTCATTAGTTTGCTCTAACTACCCTACGTCAGCTTGTTTTATATACCCTATGTTAGCTTGTTTTATATACCCTTCATTAGTTTGCTGTAACTACCCTATGTTAGCTTGTTTTATATACCCTTAATTAGTTTGCTCTAACTACCCTACATTAGCTTGTTTTATATACCCTACATTAGTTTGCTCTAACTACCCTATTTTAGCTTGTTTTATATACCCTTCATTTGTTTGCTGTAACTACCTTACATTAGCTTGTTTTATATACCCTTCATTAGTTTGCTCTAACTACCCTACGTTAACTTGTTTTATATACCCTTCATTAGTTTGCTCTAACTACCCTACTTTAGCTTGTTTTATATACCCTTCATTAGTTTGCTCTAACTACCCTATGTTAGCTTGTTTTATATACCCTACATTAGCTTGTTTTATATACCCTACGTTAGCTTGTTTTATATACCCTTCATTAGCTTGTTTTATGTACCCTACGTTAGTTTGCTTTATATACCCTTCATTAGTTTGCTTTATACACCCCTATGTTTGCCTGTTTTATATACCCTACGTTAGCATGTTGAGACTTTGGACACTTAAACCAAATGCTGGAAAGTAAATAGTGCACAAAGCAGCAAACAGGGAGGGAAGGCAACTGTGCAGCTATAAAACCAAAGCTGGAGAACCCTGGAGTATTATGTTTATCATTGTGTAGTGATTCATTTTATAGTGATATTATGTTATGTATTTCAGGCCTGAATACAGCGTGTTGAAATCATATGGCACCTGTCTGCTGGTAGAAATCACAGGTGGGAACAGGCTTTGATGTACACACATGAAATACTTCACAGAGAATTTGTTTCATTCATTAGACACACATCTATAACATGAATACATTCGATTTTATCTGTGCACAGCTACTTAAATTCACATATGAACAGATGAAAGTATCCTGTCTGTGTATCTACCCATCTTTATTTATGATGATGGTTAAATATTCATTTAGCTGTATGTTTGTAATGTGGAAAACATACAGAGTGTCTCGTGTGTGTTTCCCTCTGGCAGAGTTTCATCCCCTCCACACGCTCACACCGAGCTGTACGCCTCCCTCGGCTCACTCTGCACCCCCGGGCTATTTAACCCGGGGACTGTAACCTAAAGACCCGATACTGGCAGCCTGTGGCTTTCAATCTGACCACTCTCCCTCACTTATCTGGCAAATAAGCCGTTTTAATTGCTTACACACAGAGCCCTATCAGGCCATGTAGTGAGCGTGGAGATAAGGGTTACACAGAGTCAGGCATTAGTAACAGGATGAGAGGACCGCAGAAAAACAGAGCTGCGGGATCCCAGGAGGAGGAAAGAGTCAGGAAATAGCTGTGGCCATCCTATTAATTTCAAACTCGCAGAGACGTTTTCTTGGGCTAACTGTCAGGCTCGGGAGACGGCTGTTGTTCACCGAAATCAAAGCAAATTTGAATTATCTCCTTACGGTGATACTGCGTGATAGTGCGCAGTGTACTGACATTATCAACGGGAGTAAGTAATGTATACAAATCACACAGGTTACTGTGCAAAACGACCTCAACAGTTTCAGCTGTGCAGTGTTTGCTGTTAAATCTGAATCTTTATTAGTCGAGCTGGTTAGAGCTCACCCTGCTGACATTTGTGCACAAATACTGTCAGCTTACAGCTAACAGTACAACAATACATATACCCAATACATAACAATACAGCAAGGACACAGAGCTAATGGCAGTGCTTCGAATTAGACCACATGGGTGATTTAGAAGGGGACGTGTAAGGGTCATTTTTTACATTGAAAGCTTTATTTCTGTCGTCACCATCGAGGCATTTCACAGGCTCCGGCGACCTTCCTTTCCAAAGAGATTTGGATTGTTGAAGTTTCACTGTGTATTGTTTTGACCCATGTGGCCCGCATGAAGAGCTAGTCAACACAGCGGCTGGGTAAATGTCAGCTACGCTAGGCTTCTAATGAGACCAGAGACTAAGGAGAGGGCTGACACCATCATAGGCTCTGTGCTGAGAGGCTCATTTACATTCTACCAGGCGACAGCTGGGGATATGAGGGGAGAGAGGGCGAGAGATGGAAACAGAGGAGAGGAAGGGAGAGAGAGAGAGAGAGAGCAAGAGAGGAAAAGAGAAGAGGTGGAGAAAGCGTGGTAGTTTTGCGAACATCTCTCCGATGCAGAAATTCGCTCATTGGCTGAGTTAAGTTCCGAAAGGAGGAGCTTAGATTTTTTTTGTTTTTCTGGTTAAAGCTGCTCAAATATTTATATTAATGTTGGAAAACTATGTGCTAAGACAGCCATATTGTTCATAGAGACGAACTAACAGGGCCTGATCCAACTCTGCAGTTCACCATCAGCTCGTTGCAGTGTTTTAGCATCTTTCAGCCCATTGTTTTGTTTTACGTCCGCAACTTTATACTTGTTTTAGTCTCACTGCTCTCACCACAGATGAAGTTAGCAACCAGCTGGTGAACGTAGTGGTGAATATAGCTGCTTAAGAGGCAGATATGTCCCTCAGGAGTTGGTGGAGACCAAAACAGAGCTGTAAAGAGAGCTCAGTGCATGAATAGGTTATTGTCACTTATTGGTAAGTTTAAACTTTGTGAGGCAGTACTATGTCAGTGTTGTGTTTACAGCTTAGAACAGAGTATTGAAGATGAATATTGGACAGAAACATGAGTCCAAATCAATGCTAATGTTGCTCAACTTCTGTCAGATGTTTAAATAGGCAACTGTTTGCTAACACGTTAGCCATATCAAATTTACGAGGTCATAATATGAGTTGTGCTGCCACCCAGTGGTAAAAAAAAATCTGCTACAGTAACTTTAGACAGAATTAAGGGTAGAAATTTGGTTTTAATTTAAAATGAAATAAGGCCAAAGCTAAAAGCACTGATACAGTACTTTCTAAATACTGTTTTATTAAAGGCTTATGTGCTATTACAAAATGAACAACAATGTGTTGTGATTTAAAATACATTTTCATAACTACAGAAATTATTTGCCAAACAAAGAAAAAAAAGAAATTGAATCGCTTTCTTGTGAGAGTTAAATGAGAAGACCAATGAAGCTGTAGCCAGTGGCTGGTTAGCTTAGCTTAGCATAAAGACTGGGAACCAGCGAAGACGAAGTAGAGTGGCTCATATTTACCGTACATACATGAGAGCAGTGTCGATCTTCTCATCTAACCCTTACCAAGAAAGCACCTAAACTAAACTGCACACATCAGCAGAGAAGCACAAAGTGAACTAAGAAGTGTGTTCACATCCCCAGAACGTGATCCGACATGGGCAGATCTTTGCTACCTCTTTAAGAAATAAAAATGTACAGCAGAGACAAGAGACAGATCCATTTTTCTCCGGTATCAGTCTTACTGATGTGAATACCAATACTCAAAACAGGGCTTATTGATAGTATAGATAGGTATTGATCTACTCCTAGACTGACCCTCGAGACACCAGTGAACAGAAAGCTAATATTATGAAGCCTGGAGCTGTGCTGTTAAATACAGCAGAGCTTTCAAGTTTGGGCTCGCCACATTAGCCCACAGCTATCTAGGTAATCTAGTTTGCTGGCTTGGTGACCTTTCAACAACACAAGCCCATGATCATCGATGAATATTAAAATAAATCAGTGTGTGTTGATATATGCTGTATATGTCAGGGTCTGTCCTTCGCTTTCAAGCTTTTTTTTCTTCAGTTTTGCATTTCTGTTTCTGAGACATTAATGTGAGATTAAAACAGAACACATCTGCACCGTGTCAAATCTGCTCAAGTGCAGGCCTGTGGTGTTTAATCAAATGCCAGACAGAGAGAAGAATAAAGAATATAGAAGTGTGATCTTGGGCTCTTACATCAGCCGCCATTTTTACAATCTGACAGAAAAAAACAATCTCTGATGGAGAAAAGGGAGCAGTGGAGGCGTTGATGAATAAACTCCACATCACGCCTTAGCTCCCTATCCTCTCTGGCTCAACGTCAGGCTACTATACACTTGTGGGAGAGCGAGAGAGAAATGCAGTCACACTGGCGTGCGAGTACAGTAACATGTCAGATATGAGTAACAGCAAGCCTCCAGACTGCAGAGCCCACTGAGCTCCAGTCTCAGGGCTCTCAGATCTGTTGATGTACATGCCAGATGTTCCAGGTGCCACTTGAGATGGTTGCCAATCTGTTATAGTTGCTGGACAGATTCATGTTCAAATTATTCAATTAGCAATGTGTTTCCAGGCTGTTGATGGCATCACAGAAGGAGAAAGATTTTTTTTTTATGAACAAAACAGCTTGAACCAGAGACTGAACTTTAAGACTGAACCGTAGACCATCAAATCCTGGACCTTAGGTGTCAGGAAAGATGATCGTTTACTGGTTTGCTTGCTGGTGACCACAAATCAAAGGTTGTTTTAAAGCTGAACAGCTCAGAAGTTAATAATGGATTAACCACTATGTGTAACGTAAATGTAACTCCCTCAGATCTAGCACATTTTAGCAGCATTCTTAGCTCTGTGGGAACTGGCACAGCTTTTGATTCATTTTTTAACTGAACCAAAAATTGAGTTAGCCATATGTTACAGGTACATTTTCTTTTCTTATTTTTTAGTAAAAATGATCTTTAGGGGTTCTGGTAGTCAGATTGGACAGAACCAGGCAAGCTGTCTTTGTGCTAAGCTAGTTAGCTAACAGAATAAGCATTTGCCAACATGTCAGACTCTTTCTTTGAACAGGATAATGTAATCATAAAGGAAGGAATGGAAAGGCGGTTCGAAGAAGTGGCCTCGGATAGCAGTAACAAGCTAAGTTAGCTTAGCCGCCTTGGCTCAGTGTCGGTATTGTGATGGACAAGGTAAATGGCTCCATCACCTTTAATGAAAGCACTCCACCTGACTTTATTATTATGAAAGTACTGAATCATATCTTGTCAACTTGTTCATCACTTCACCATTTAAGTAGCACTGGGCTACACCAGCTGTGTGTGTCTTTCCTGAGCTAGGCTGTAATGTCGACATTAGAAGCTCTGTAACTAGCCGTTACTTTGTAACTAGACCAGCTAGTACAATTAGTTGCACCATATAATGGGGACTTGGGGTATAAATAGTTTGGACGTAGTCATAACTAATGCAAGTGGCCAATCACTTTAGCTTTTCTTAGCACTGTAGCACATCGTAGAGATCAAGATCAGGATTGAAATATCTTTTGTCTGGATTACTGTGTTGCAAAACAGCTGTAATAATCTGCTGTGTGGCAGAAAAACTGCTGTTTTACCATTAGTGAGTATAATTCTGTGACATTTCATGATTTACACCCACCCCGGGACATGTGCAACCGTTTATTTGTTACTTGGATTTATACTGCAAGTAAAGGCTGATCACAATATTCTGTTGCAGTGTTCAGCTATTTCCCCCAAATCTATTCTAAGAAAATGAAATACACCTGTAGCAAAACACTAACTCTTGCAGACAGCAGTTCAGTGAAGGGAATAACTAGAAGTCATGCCCATAACGTTGACACGATGTAAGGAGCCAACTAACAATAAGGCGGGTAGTGTGTTTCAGTATTTTTGTTTTTACAGCCTGCAACTTTATTTTTTTTGATTCAGTCCCGTCACTGTCTTCAGTCTTGTTTCAAGGTGCAGCTGACAGACGCAGTTAGTGATTCAGTAATTAGCAGCTAATGAGCCAGATATTATCAGGAGCTGCTGGACACCAAACGGACGTATGAGGGGAGTGAATATTGGACTTACATTTGTCAGGCGGCCAAAAACACGACTCTGAACGAATGCCGTTGCTCCCTGTCTGCTGGACGCGTTAGTAAGCAAAAGATTGCTAACTCGTTTGCCACATCAGCTTCAGTAGGTGATAAGTCAAAGTTGTGTTTACAGCAGCCTGTGCTGCCCTGTCGAAAAATAAATAATCATAATTCAGGTGTTAAAAATGAATGACTCTATGAACTGAATCTGAGCAGAATGAGCAGAGTGATTTGTAATTTCCGCATCTCCTACAAGATTAGACTTGTGGAATTACAATAGGAAGCAACACATCTGGGAAATGTAGTTTAATTTTGTAGTGTAAATGTGTGAGATCGAGGTGACCTACATTCTGTTTGGATTCCAATAAGCTGTTATCATGTAATAACCATATATCCATGTTGAGGTTTCAATATGTGGCACCTTTAATCTAGACTAATATAATGATCAATATCAATCATGTCAGGGCTGTCTGATGTCAGTCCAGTTTCAGTATTGTTTGTCTGCTGTCACATTTGGGCAGCCTGTGGTCAAATTCAAATCCAGAAATAAGTGATGCACGGCTCTGATGCAGGGTGTCACATTTGTCATTGATAGATGAAAAGCAGTGCCAGACAATGCTCTGTGACCAGTCAGTACTGGATCTGACTGTGAGAGAAGGATGACCCAGTAAAGCTTTCTCAGCTGTCGTCGTCTTCTTCCTCTTCTTCTTAGCTGCCTGTGCACGCCAGTGGAGGATTGGTTTTGTACCGAATGTTTCCTTTTCAGTCTCTCTGAAGGACACGGCGCAAATCAAGTTCTCAAATAGTCAGCTTTAATGAGTTTAAAGCAGCATACAGGAACCAATTACATCGTCAAGCTCAACATGCTGACAGCTAATTACAAAACCCGGAGTGAGGAAACACTTGCAGTGAGCAGTCCGTCTTCCTCAGACAGCACACCTGACCGCTGAGAGTCATCATATTAAGACAGCACTGTATGTGAGAATACAGCCATCTTATCAGCCTAAATTGCAACAGAAGAGACGGCCTCATCCTGACCAAGTGAGCCGCTATAGATTCACCACATTAACCCAAACAAAATTCTGCTGATGGGTGCTGACTGTGAGCTTCTCTGCTCATGGAGAGGAATGAATCCAGCTTTAAAGGGCATGTTTGTCACTTCTGCCGTTTGTTAAGAAATGACACTAAAATACAACCTCAGGAAGCTCAAAGGGAGTCATATAGTTCGTAAAATCAGTCATTTAAGAGGATTTGTTAATAAATATTGACACCCAGAAACTGTAAATGTTAACCAAGTGAAAAAGCTAATGTTAGCTAATTAGATTCATTAGATTCACGAGTGAAAGGTGTTAATTTGGTTTAATAAATGTTTAACAAATGATGTGAACCGAGAAGACTTTAAATTAAATTTCACAGATAACACAAAGGTCAAATTTAAAAGCGTTATGCTTATAATATTAGCCTGAATGACCAAATCATGTCGCTTACGTTAAAATGGATAAATGGATATTTCCTACTTATTATAAACTGCATCAATGCTACTTACTCTAAATACACTAATTTCTCCATGTATGGATATATAAATAACACACTAATGCATTTATTATGTTTACACCCGTGGCATTTCATCTTAACATAAAAGCGCTTTAGCACTTTGAAACTAGCTAGCAGTTACTAAAAACTTTGGAAGACACAAACCTTTGACACACTGTGCAGATTACTCATCACACATCAGTTTGTTCGTCTTCGGTTGCTCTACAGCGAGCGTTTTACGATTTGAAAAAATAACCCTGATGATGTCATCGGGGTTACTGAGTTGCAATATGTTGGATTATTTTTTGATCTTGACCCATACTAGAGTCATTACAAGTCAGGCTCTCTTTTCCCCCCTTTTTTAAATCTGCCTTCTGTCTCCCAACCTCATAGAGGTGGAATAGTACAGAAGTGTCCCTTTAACTTTCTCTGTGAAGCACTTTGTGCTGTGTTTGTATGAAAGCTGCTACATGAATTAAGCTGAGCTGAGATAATATTTTACCATACGGGCAGATTGTTATTATGAAAAGGTATGAGAAGGTCAAAACTCCAGCACTTGTATACTAGTGTAGTATAGTCCAGTAGAATACAGTGTACAACTTTATCATCATCACACTGATGAAGGGCAACAGTCAGAGCACGTGGTTTGACATCAATCTTGGAAGCTATCGGCTAATGTCCGATGACGATTTAGCTGCTGGGAGCAACGGCCAATGTTTCTTTGCTTCTGGTGTAGCCAGCTAATATCCAAAAAAATGAATATCTATGATAAGGGTACGGTCAAGTCAAAAAAATGACCTCCTATGTCCTTTCCTTGACCGTCATGAGGTCAAGGAAAGATGTGAAGGAGAGTTCATAAGGACGTTCAGAGAATCTGACTGCGCTTACACTAGACCACATCATTATGCAACGGTGGATGTTATTGATGTAGTCTGTAGTAAAACTACAAAGTTCAGAAGATGGACTACAAAAAGCCCATCTGAAATACTCCCTGCACATTCTTCATGCAGGATATATAATTGTGGACAATCTGGTGGAAATATGACTTCATAATCAACGTCAGAATTAAAATGATAAAGGAATATTGTCCACCTTTCACAGATAAACATATCAGCAAGTTATGGCAAAGGATGGTCAATGGTAACTTCTATGATGATCTACAGAGAGGCTGGGACTCACACCAAATGTGACGTTCATGTTTTATATATTAATTTGAATGGTCAGGATAAGTTAAACAAATTATTATCGACATTTTACAACCTGAGAACGTTTTTCACTACAAACTACTAAACTTGAACACCTCTGTGTGTGAACGCAGCTCCACAGTCAACTGCAGGAGATGAAGAGGGACGAGCCATGATCAGTTCATCAGTGTATAAGGATGCAGAGCAGTGAGGATGAGTGTCTGTCTGTCTGTCTGCAGGTCAGACTGCAGTCTGTGCTGATGAACTACATAATTGTATCATGGATTTTTGCCTCCCCGAGTTGGTTGATGCAAAACAGGCAATAGGCGAGGGGTTCCAAGATTGAATATAGGCCAATAGGTTTTGTGCTCCACATGGACTATTGGCCAAAGTCTTGGTCCTTCGTCTAATAAAGCTGTTGTGTATAGTTGAAGTGTTGCAGACTTTTTCCCTTCTCAGTGCACCTTACTAAAAGGTGAGGATGTACCAGAAATCCCTAAAGTGTGATCTTAGGACAGGTGAGAACGCTAAAAGCTATAATAAAATGTAAATGTTCTCTAAGCATTCTCTTCATTCGGGGCTATCATCACACTTCAGCAATTTGCAGTTGCTTCCTGAGGTGTTGGTTTTCTTCACCAGCCTTTGTTCGGAGGTGTAAGATGCGGTACATACTGAGGAGCATCTGCTCAGCACAGTGCTGTAATGAGGCCGGCTGATGTATGTGTGAGTGCGCACGTGAAGGCCCGTTAAAAAGAACACGAAGAGTTTGGCAAAGCAGGCGCAAACGTCGATCAATGTTTGATTTTACTTCTGATCCTGATTTGAATTTGAAGAGATTTGCTTCAGTGACATGCACACCATTTGAAAAACACAACATCTGCTCCGACAGAATTATTTCTGGCATGTAAGTGAAACTCATATCAGACACTGCTGAAGTTGTTTGCTCTCTTGAAGCTGCCAGAGGATGTCATTTCAGAGAACGTAATCATCTGGTCTATTAAATATGAAGCGATGACCAGCAGCTATGTCGAACTTTCTCTTCCAAAATGGATAAACTTTTTTTGGAAATGTACTCAATCAGCTAGTAACTAGCTCCCTGGTTACCACAAGAACCACCCACAATAGGACAGACACCAATTTAGCATCGCAAGCTGTGCATTATGGGAGTTATCAGGATGGTCAGAAGCCATCTGTGAGCAATCAGACTGAATTCTGTGATTGATCAGCCGCAGAGTTTGGATGTTGGATGTTGTTAGTCTGTCCCCTCCAGTCTTTGGCTTCTGTCTACTGAGCCAGTGATCGCAGACAAAGAGATGGTGGACTGTCAACTGAAGCCTAATGATGCCTCCATGTCACTGTGTGTCACGCCAATCGAAATAGTGATCAGAAATGTGTGATGCAATAATGTGACATGATTCCAGGAGATCTTGTAAGAGCGTCAAGTAATTCTAAAATGTATTGACTGCTATAGGCAGCAGTAGGAGCTGCAATAACGTCAATTAAGTTCCCCTCTTCCAATAAAAGTCTGTGCTAACTGTAACCCACCACTACAATCTCCTCTCCGTCCCCTGGGCTATGGTTGTTTGACAAAAAAGTCCCTTTTTAAAGCAAAGTAAGATCAGTACTCAGAGGTAAAGAGGGAAAAGTACTTCTTTTTAGAAGACTTATTTTTAGTAGCATGTCTTGTATCGTCTTTTATTGTTGAAGCTGCTTTCTAGCTCATGGTCACGATGAAGACAGTGAGATACAGTTGAAAGCTCTGATGATGCTTCCCTTGTTGCCACTCCTTTACTCATTTAAATGAGGCCCACAGAGGCCTCCAGCAAAATGTTCAAAAACGCAACGTCGTTTTTGAAGACCGAAAGTTTTCACAGGGGTGTTTTATTTTGAAAATCGACTGGATTCTCTACACTGTTTGTGTTTCTTGCTTCTGGCCAGCTCGATGTGCTCTGTGCAGGTTGATGTGGAGCTCGTGGCTTCCATCAAAAATTGAAAAGCCGCGTACTCTGTTCTCGGTGGAGCAGAGCTGCTTCTGGGATGCTCACAAACATTGTCTTGGACAGCCACGATCATCGCAGTCACAGTGTACCCAGAGTGCATTGCATGTGTACCTGGTGGAATTTAGAGCAGCAAGTAGTGTTGTGCAAACCTCCGTATCCATAGCCCTCTGTAATGACACCTAGCTGTCAAAGTGTCCACGCTCTTAATTATGCATAACTTTAAGCCTTAATATCATTTGAACAGATGAGTTGTATATAAATTCACCCTCAGTACAGTTGTCATGAACAGTGAAATTAGCTATAGAGACCAAAACTGTTTTTTGTACCAGGCTGTAAACATGTTTATTTCTGCTGTGAAGTTGGACATTTGAACATGGGGACTTATGGAGACTGACTTACTTCTGGAGCCAGCCTCAAGTGGATGCTGCAGTTTTTGACACTTCAGCACTGGCTTCGTTTCCCAGCCTGTTGTTCCAAACCTTGCGTTAATGGAGTATAATGTAAACTCATGCAGCGTGTTGCTCTCTGACAACCCTCAGACTGGATCCTCTGGTTTCTATTTTCACACTGGCAGCACAACACCACAACAATCACAGACCGTTGCGGTGATTTGCTGACTCCTACATTCAGTCTGAACGGCCCTAGTGGGTGGCATTCTGGTCGGTCAGTTAGTCCGAAGGGTAATTGTAACATCCTTCTTTCTTAGTGTCTCTCTCCTGATTGTCTCCTTCTCATTTGAACTATCTAATGAAGGCAAAACACGAGCAAGCAGAACTGTATACTCACAGGTATTGTTTTAAATAGAAATGTGTGAAAGTGATTTTTCAAGGACAGAAGTTCCACACCTCGTGAGATATTGTTGGCTCACTGAAGCTGATCATCAACGCTGTTATCTGTTCCAAACCTCATGTGGCCAACGAGGCAGAGAAGGTCCTGCTTCAAATCTGTCACCAGCGGCTAACGTACGGCTGATGTACATTTGTTTGTTTGACTGTACCTCACCATACGTGTGTATTTGCATGCAGCTGAACCTGGGAGTTGAACCCTGTGCTTTCCAGGCTTACGACATGCTGAGCGCCATCATTCACCGCTCAAACAGCACGTCGATGACTCACGGAGTGACGGGCCCTTTAATGTCAGCATTTCAAGAGATTTCAGTCGTATTACCGAATACGTAGAGTCATGTGACTGTGGAGGTTTTTAAGGGGAACTTCTGAGTGATAGTAATGAGCTCTCGGAGACAGCAGCGCTGCTGTTGTAGCCGGCACGCCGCCCAATTATCCGCTAGCACCTGTCGAAGACGGTCGCGGCTGTGCGGTGTGGCGCTTTCAGACTGCACGCATGCAGCCCCACCCCTCTGCTTTCTACTGTATGTTCTCTGCTGTCTGATAATGAGAGGGGGGGTTTGCTACGGCACGAGCACACAGAGATGTACACGTTAAAAAGAAAGGACTGAATGAAAGAAAAGGAATTCACTTCTCCAGAGCTGTCCGGTTTTAAGAGCTGCTGTTGACTTCCAAGTCAGCGTTGCATTCAAAGACACCGCCTCAAGATGACAAACGATAGGCAAAGACAGACTGTCAACTTAATGAACTATTAAATAACTTTGTAGTGATTACAGATGATTCCTTTAACAACATGTAAAAGAGAAACCTGGTTTCTATGAGTCAAGTTACAGGATTAGAAAAACCTGATGTTCCAGGCTTTATTCCTCCTGGAAAAATTCGATTTCCAGGCCATCTATACATGACAAGTTCATTTTAACTTGTACATTCAGGTATTTTTTAATCACTACTATACTTAAAAGAAGTAAGAAATGTTGAAAATGTTGTTGTAAATGTTGTAAAATAATCAGATTACTCATTTATTTACTCATTAACCAGGTTAGTGATCTCTCTGAGTAATCCGGGTTCTTCAGATGTTGAATCGGCCTCTCGATAGATCGATCTTTCCGATGTCACAGTAGGTGCCTGAACATTTCTGTGACTTTCCGACACAGACGATCCAACATTTACACCCACTTCACACTGTGATCGGCCAGCTGTACAGAGGTGAGGCAGGTAGCAGGGTGTGTACTTCAGGAGAGAAACTCTGCAAAACACGAAAAAGGCTCGTCTTTGTCTCTGTATTTAAAGGACGTCACCTTTCCTCTCTACGATGGCCGACTTGTCACTTCACCTTCGACGTACGCACGTCATAGAAACTACTACTGTTCCAGCATAAACCAACTCTGTTACCCTGTAATATGGTGTCCTTACAGGGCAGCGAAAAGTCACAGGGTGGAGGTCAGTGTGGATGGATGGTGGAAGTACAAAGGGCTTGACTTTGACGTCGGACGCTGAAGTTTGCATCTCAAATCGTGAAAGTGAAGTTCTAACTCTCTCTAACATTTAGCGGGTAGTTTTGTTTTCGAAGCGCACTGACAAACGACCCACTTCACCAGATATTAGATATGAAACCTGTTGGGCAAAGTATGAATCTGAAATCAGTTATTTTTATTAGAAGGGGAAAGAAATTTGTCCTCTGAATGGCTTCATGTCAAATGTGTAACTTATAATTTTGGAACTTTGTAATTTGTGCATTTCAATTGAGTTTCTCTGATGTGTCAGACTAA
Source organism: Protonibea diacanthus (assembly GCA_028641955.1). NCBI lineage: Eukaryota > Metazoa > Chordata > Actinopteri > Sciaenidae > Protonibea > Protonibea diacanthus. The sequence goes on along the minus strand of CM053997.1, from coordinate 2,309,119 downwards.
CACGCACACACACACACACACCCTCTGGTCTCTTATTTTGTTGATAGACGATGTAATAACCTTGTGAAATATAATAAATTATGTCTTTACATGGCCGAAAAATGCAATAAAGTCTGACGAGGCAATCAATTCTGAGATAACATAACATCACAGTATTACATTACCTGCTATCATACGCCCATGCGAGGCATAACATGATGTTAAATGATGAGCCAGTAATAATATCAACAATATGAAAGGCCACGAACGTGATGAAATCATTCGTTCTCTTACATCTCGTCACACAAATAAGCAGCGTTATTAATATTGCACTTCTAGTTAGAAACCTGCTACAACATTGACTTCATTAGCACTGTTAATAATTGATTTTTTCCCCAAAGCACAGTAAAAATCTGATTTTGTCTCCTTTAAATTGCTAATAACTTTTAATTTCACTCATCTTAAATAAAAACAAGGTGCGCCGTGTGTTTTTAATGACAGCTGCTTTGTGAAAACTTCTCTCGAAGTAAACCAGACAAACATAAAGAGTCAGCTCTTCATCATATCTCGTCCACAGATGAACAGATTCACGGACAGTCTCCTGCTGTCCCGCCCTGCACCGTATGCATTCATATAGCATATATTTTCCTAATGTCAGATGCCAATTGTTCCCTGAATTCTCTGCAGCAGCGGCCGATTCTTTAAATGAGGGAATTTCATATTTTAGCATTCATTGTCATACATTACATTTTCTCTGACACGGGGAAGAACGGGAGGGTCCACCATGTTCTTAATCACTTAAATCCACATGCAATCTGGCTCAGCCATCTTAGTCAGGGCCGCGGATCCATTAGTCCCTTCTCATTTCAGGGGGAGAGCTGCCAAGCCATTATTTCTGCTATGCTCTACTGGACTTCCATATCCTTCCATTTCAACATTTTCTGCAAGAAAATGGGAAAAGTTGCGGATTAATTCAAACTAATCCTCCATTTTTCTATTGCCTTTAATTACTTGTTCCGGCCTCTGACATTCTGAATGGTCATCAGCAATAAGTTGACTTAGCGCGGCTCCCGTCTTATTGTTGAAGAGCTCGGCCTTGTGTCTGTGTTTAAGGGTATATCTCCACGCTTTAGCCACGCACGAACGCACATACACACACACACATACAAAACACTCTTTGATTTCTACTCGGAGAGATTTTCAACTGGATGCTTTTGTCTCACTATTGAACCGTGTTAACACCACTCCACTCGCCTCTTGTCCCTTTTGATGGATTTCCTCTCCTGCAGAAAACCTATTTTCTCATTCCATGGACCTTTAGTTCGATTTAAGTCTCATCGCTCATTATAAACAGGCTAAATTCACGCCATGATTAGACTCAACAGTCGACTGAGCGTGGAAGCTTCACGGGCACAGCTCCGGTTTTCGCACTTTTGGCAAAATTCTACTTGCTTGTTCTCTGTCGTCGGGAAGAAGATTGAACGCGACTGAGGAAATATGGCCTCCCAGACACCCCCTGTGACTGCCCCCCCCCACTTCTTTCCCTGCTGTAGCAGTCACACAGCATACAAGTCAATGTGACCGCTGAGGCAGAGCAGCCTTTTCATACCACTAACGTTCAAAGAAGGCCCAAACGACCCGATGAAAGCAATCTAATACCACAAATTAGCCTGTCACTTAGCCTGGATTATAAGCCTCACGAGGGCCACAGCTAAAATAACTTGAGCCTCGTTGTTCTGTGATGTAAAACAGTGAAGGGAGGAGTGTAACCAAAAAAAAAAAAAACAAAAAAAACACAGGTACAATTTAATTGTGTGCTCTGCTCAATCGCTGTGTGTAATTACATTGATTCTTTTTTAACCCCCCTCTTCCTCTTGGAGCTCGTCGGCCGAGTGCAGCAGCAGTGTTTAGAGTCCGAGCTGTGCCGCTGACGCCGCTCCGACACGCGAGAGAGGTCAACACGAAAGAGCAGGAGATAAGAGGACGCGAGGAGCCGTTGATTTATGGCTCGTGTCGACGGAGCTCATCAGTCGCGGCGCGTTCGTGACCGCCGTCGGTGTTGTACTACAAAGACGGTCGGAATGTAAATACAGCCTGTCCGGGAGTGCAGGGATCAGTTATGATAAGCTGGCAGGGCTGCCCTCTCTCTCCAGTTTCTGCTTCCTGTTCGGCTCTCTTTTCCTCACACACACACACACACACACATTTATCTTACTTCAATTACAAAAGCCTTCTTTTGGCTAGACTCACAGCACCTTACCTCAGGCTTGGTTCTAATGAAGTAACTTAACACCAGGGTCAAAAAGCAGTGTTTTATCGCCCTCTCTGGTTTAAAGTTTCCAGTCTGCTTTCTGTTTTCACCTCAGACAGTTTGGTGTGGTCCGGCAGTGATGTCACAGTGTACTGACAGATCCTGAGGTACACATCTACATCATCACTGCAACAAGGTGCTTTTAAGATAACAAAAATATTTTTAAAGTTGCTCTTTAAAGGGGCAATATGTCATTCTTCACCTGCTCCTACTGCTGATGTGACACGTACAGTTGCGTGCGTCATAAATCTTGCAATCTCTTCAGAATGTCTAGCTTTACTCTCACAGCAATGCCAAGTAGTTACAATACGACCACAAGATCGTGTGTGTTTATGCAGAGTTATCTGTGGTGTGTTTTGGTTGCAATAAACGGATGCTGAAATAACTACATCCTGATGCTGATTTGTCAACGAGCAAACAGCTTTTAAAATTCTTGTTTTCTGCACGGTACAACTGATAGCACTTAGCAGGAAAATACATGTTTTAATCCCAAAAGGTTCAAATATAAACTCACCTCGTGCCGGTGCGACATCAGCAGCTGTCACACTCCACCCAGTTGTCTACATACTGTACGGCACACGTGGCATTACAAGACAGTGTGTGCTGCAGCCAATAATTTAGCACTCGAAGCTTAATTTATTACTTACACTTCAGCTCCTCTCAGCGCTTAACTAGTTTAACTGGTATTTCTGTTTCTCTCAGTGCTCACATTTCAGCTTTAACTTCTTTCAGCCCACGTTTCTTTGAGTAATTCTATTAATCCACTGGTAATACATGTTTCTGGAATTTTCTGTGTTTTTATTAATTATTGGTCATTTCATATCCTTTGGTTTGGAACCATTGGATGAGAAAACAAAACATTTCAAGGTGTCAACACTGGGAACTTATGATGGACACAATTTCACAATTTTTTGACATTGTCCAGAGTAAATCAATTGACAAAACAATCAGCCGTATAATCGACAATAAAAAGAAGTCTTACCCCAAAACCAGCTTCTACACATGCTTGTACATGTGTAAATATGCTACGTAGTTAATTTGTTCTCTTTTGTCGTTTTTTTTTATGACTGGCAGTTTGCACTGAGTGTTTTATTTTGAAAATCCACAGGATTCTCTATGCTGTTTTTGTGTCTGGCTTCCTGTCAGCTTGAGGTTCTCTGTGTGAATTGATGTGGGCTGCTCGTGCTGTCAAAAATAGAGCAGCCATGTATTCAATGCAGAGCTGAGTGGAGGCCTGCTTCTGGGACGCTTCTGAACTGGACCGCAGCAGAGCCGGTGGGGTTTGAAACATTGACTAGAATGGCTCCGTATCACGCAACGTGGTGCGTCCGGGCCCAGTGGAATATGGGGGTTAGTTACAGCCTTATAAATAAGATACAAGTTGGAAAACACTGGAACACTGCAATAAAACATTTATTTTTACTTGCTGTTCTTCCTTTTCCTCAGCCTGCCTCATCTGTCTCATTTAGCGATTGCCTACATTTCCCAGAGTGCTTTCCAGAGAAGTGGTGTGGAGTGCTTGCAGTCAGCCGCAGGCTTTACACAGACGGAGAGAAAGATGGTAATGGTGAGAGATTTCCCAATTGACTGACTCAAAACCCAACTTGTCTTTTTCTTCTTCTCTGGATGTATAAATTGGCCTCTACGGCTCCTCTACGATGGGCTTTGAAACATCAGTGCAAAATGGCGACTGTAGAAAGGTGAACGGCGGCTGACGTTTAACATCTTCTCTGGGCTACATACCTTTTTTGTAGTTGCTGAAAATATCTGGACAGGATGTCACACTGTCTGGGTTTGCTCAGTTAAAGCTCTATCCCACACAGACGTCCGCACGGACGTCGACAGAAGTGAGAGCTGATGAGGTCTCATGCCAGGTGACGATGGAACGTGCTCCACTTTGTCTTTATGTGGCCACATGAAAAGTCCTGCACAAATAGGTATTAAGTCATAAATTTAGTCCATACTTCCTCGGCTCTTTGACATGAAACCTGGGTAGGAGGCCTCAAACGTGGCGTTCAAAGTGATAATTGGCTAACAGATATACCAGAGCTTGTGAGCTAATTAAAGAGTATCATAATCGCCTGTCAACTTCCCTCCTGTCGTCTGTGTGGCACTGAAAAGTTTCATTACACGCCTAAAAATAGATTTTCCCCCATGCTCCAACACCTCACTCCTCACCTTTTCTTCCCATCAAAGTGTGCGAGAGCCGACTCTATTCATGTTTCCCCGTGCGCTCATTGGCTGAAACTAATCCGGGTTTCCGATCACTCAAAGTGAAGGAAAGTGCGGCGGGGCTGAGCGCGCCGAGCCTGTCACCAAAGACGGCATTTATAGTCACAAGCGAGACGGAGTCGCAAAAGGAGAGAAGAAGAAGAAGAAGGAGGAGGAGAAAAAAAAAAGCAGTCTCTGTTATTGCTCTTAAACATGGCTCCAAAACTTGAGAACTCACAGTCGCTCCTTTTCATACCACCTTGTCGACTGCTGTGTTCTTCACAGCTGTGCACATCTGAATTTAGACACGAATTCGCTCCTTGTTCATATCTGCTTACATTATTACCCCATTTAGCTTTAGAAATAGCAAGGCGGATGCAGCCTAGACAGCCGTTTCACACCGAGTGCGTAAATATCACAATGTTTTGATTGACACTCTCCCTCGTCTGTGGCTCAGTTTTCTGTGTTTATATATGAGTTTGTATGTGCTTCACTATTCCTTCAGCTCCATGTTGAACCTGAACATAACTGCTGCATAATCTGTAAAACCACAGCAAGGATTTAAAGCCAATTACATCCAGTTAAGACTTCTCTTCCTCATAATGCGGCCTATTACTGTTTCACAGAGCCAGAGAAAACTTGCCAAAAGCTCCTCTAGGTGCTTTAACTTGTCAGGGACGAAAGGTAAGAAGGGGCAGAGGGAGGGGAAGGATCCAGAGAGCGTTACCCGTTGACACGTACAGGCACAAGGCTCAGGCGCTGGCTGTTTGTTTAATAATGATGATAAATGGTGGGCTACCTCGGCGCGTAATGTATTCCTGTTCTCCTGTGTGATTTCTTAAATAGCTTTTCTTTGTTATTTTTAAACAGAAGTCGGCCCCGCTGTGAATTTGAAATGAATAGCAGTTGTGTTACAGTAGCAGCGATCGGTCCCTCCACGCCGCGGTCAAGGTTTTGCTGTAATTTGATTGTGTTTAAATGACATAAAGCACGGTGCAAAGCTCCCCTAAACACAGCTAATCTCATCAGGTTCTTGTTTGTTCCAACAAAAGTACATTTTCTCAGAAACTCTTCGCCACGGAGACACAATCAGCCATTTTGGAGATATTGTATTGGATTCAAACCAGCATTAAAGGCCCTCAGCATCTTTTTTTTTCTTTTACTCCCCTCGATCAGCTTGTTGCTGTGACTGACGGCAGTCCGACATGAACACAGCGATCTGCCATGGTTGTGGCAGTTTCTGTTTCTGTTGTCTCACTAGTTTTAAGTGGGCGCAGCTCATTTGGAAAAAAGGTGATGTCATGTACCGCGTGTCTGTGCACCAATCAGAATACATGAAGCAGATCAGCTGTTTGTCCTGATGAATAACACCTGAGAATATTTGTCTGCATTGCAACTTTGCTTGATGCTAATTTAGCCATAAATACACATTTATTTTGTCAAATTGTTAAGACAGAAATATTTGATGTTATGAATAAACACAAGCTGAGTCTGTAAGTGTATAAAGGTGTGTGTAAGACTGCTGTCAACTGCCAAGGAAAATACAATTAGACTCCATTCGTCCATTATTTATAACCTCTTATTGTTTGCAGAGTCACAGGACAATTAAGACTGTCATATAATTATAAAGAGAAATTACAAAATGTCCTGTCTTCTTAGAAAGACATGCAACAACATTATGACACTTCAACAACAGCGTGAACCTTAAGCCTTAAGTGGTGGTGTTGTGTTTATGTGCAGAGGGAACGTTTTTTGAACAAGGTTAAATAAATAAAATGAACACCTGTTCTATGTTTCTGTTGTTACATACTCATGAATTAAACCCTCTAAAAATACTAAAGGTAAAATTAAATTTAATAAGAATAAAAACAAAAAACAAAAAACAAAACATCTACCTCTGAAGGCAGCCCTCCGAACTATACAACAGGTAGTCCTGACCGAGCGATCTGATTGGTCAACTAGGCATTTAGAATGTGTTTAAATCAGCATGACAGCACACCTGACTCATCACAAAAAATATTATTAATATGTATATAATATGTATAAATATAAATAAATGCAACTGAATTTCAAATTTCAGCTTTATTTAATGAACATTCTGAATGTATGTATGTGTGTGTGTGTGTATATATATATATATATATATGTATATATAAAATGGAGCTGTTAGCATGCCTTGTTAATACCTTGTTTGTGTTTACAGTTTAGTGACCACAAAGAAAATGTTGTTTTTAAAGACTAAAGGCTGACTACTATGAACTGAAGCAGAATATGTCATTAGATAAAAATATGTTTTTCATTTTAGATGATGTGAATGATTACATCAATCTTTTTTCAACTCATTTTGACTGCTGGACTTTACAGCGCTGTGGAGTTACAGGAAATGTTTGGATCATCCTCCGTCAGCAGTATTAGCTTAAAGACTTTGTAGCCTTTTCATGGAAAAATCATCTTTTTCAGCAGATATTGTAGTGAATTCTTGTGGCTGCCGAAGTCGGTCTGTGGACGCTTGGGAAGGAAAGAGTCGCAACTCGTCTTGACTTGAATAATTAGGACTTTATTCAAAGAAACAAGCGAGTCTGAGATGCATCTCTGTGAATCTTCATGCCGAATGGTCCGAATCCCAATTCCGAATCCCTCTCTTCTCCTGGGCTAGGTCTTATATTCACAAACTCATGAATAAACATTCTGTCCTTTTAAGGAATCAACCTCTGTCATTATCTTCCCTAACTTACTTGACCATCTGTTTTCTTACCAAGAGAGATCATAAATACCATAGAATGTTCATTACCGCACATGATCTACCTCAAGTGTCGATTGTAAATACAACAGTGTTTATTTGGTCCTGCAGCGTGAGATTGTAAATGCTAACAAATGGTTAGGCTTCACGGAGAGAGGGGTCATTGCACAAATGGTTAGGCTCTTACAAATATGCACTTTCACCTTAGGAGAGACAACATAATACTATAGATGGCTAAAAATATACTACAATATCTTTGTCACTACAATACCAAGCTAGCAAAGCAGTTTACTGTTATTTGTGTGGTATTTATCCTGAAACTCCACAATCTCTAGAAAGCTTTAACATTAGTTTGCTGAGACTAGAAATTGTCTGTTGCAGGTTGTTACTAAGGCTTGGACTACTTGCTGGAGGGGTAAACTGGGTTCTGTACATGTGAATCTGCTGCCGTGACTGATTGTTTTCCAGGTTTTAGTCACACCCTGTGTATCTCCATAGAAACTGAGATCAGAACAGAAACAGTGAGTAAAACAAACTGCCTCAAAATCTGAAACATTTTGATGATATATTTTATTTAACTTGGTAATCGTCTAATCACAACATTACATTCAAGGGTATGCTTTAACTTAATTATTGGCACTTCAGCTGTCGTGCCATAGTGACTTTAAAGCACACCCTCTCATGTATAATATTGCTTGTCTGAACATCATTTTATTAATTTCAATTAAATGCTCCCATTTTAACTGTTAATTAGTGTCAAAGTGATTAGAAATGTTTTTAAAATGTTTTTTTCTCCAAGAGGTTTTAGGATCTTTTGAGGTATGTAAGAGTTGTATCGCTTACATTACATTGCTTACATTTTTGATCTATAAATGATTCAAACAACTACAAATAAATAAAGTAGTTGCAAAAATATATTTTCTTTGGAGGGGCTGCTTGTGAGTGCTTCGCGGATCAGGAATGAGCACGATCGGATACGCTGGAGGCATAATTTCACATAATTTCAAAGATGTCTTGTCTTGAAAAATACTGTGCATAAACATAAAAACGTATACGTATATAAGTGTATATGCTTACAAATGCATTATAATGAAAAATGTGCTTATGAATTTTGAATAGAGAGATTAATGTTTAGTGCTGGTTTAAAAAACACAAACATCACAGGTTTACATGGTGACCGAAGACCTTTGTTCTTTAATCTAATAAACATAACATACACTGTAGATTTTACGGTATAAAGGCATGACGGTAAAATATGACATGAAGTATGACTGTGTTTTATTGTATACAGGAAAACACAGTCATATTTCAAAAACTTTATTTACACAGCACTTAAGGGGTATTTATTTATACGGATTTTATATTTGAGACTGTTAAGTGTACAAAACACGGTGTAAAACAGTTATATTTCATGGCAAAGCTTTTATTTATGACATTCACAGGCATTTTCATGCCAGTTATATGGCAAAACAGTGTTGGATAGGAAATAATATGTGAATACACAATAAACAGTACTAATATCCTTTTACCGTAACACCTTATTTATTACGGCAAAATTCTGGCAATCACAGCTGTCAGTTTTTTACTGTAAAAAAACAGTGCACTTCGAAAACAGAAGGCAATTTCTCCACTGTTATCAAACTGGGACAAAAGAAAAAAAAAAGGCATTTAATATTCCGATACATGTAAAATCAAAAAGCCTGTGGTTCAGCCCCGGCTTATCACGTAACTGACAGTCGAGCCGAGGGACAGCAAATAAAGCTCAAACTCAGGTTGCCAGGTCTTGTTATTCCCCTCTTTTTATCCCAACTCCACTAACTGCCACAAACGCAGTAATAATCATCGTCTCTGAGGTGTTAGTGAGATGGCAGGAAGACAATAAGCACTGCAGCCAATTGAATTTAATCTAATCAAACATCCCAGCGCATTAGAAACTGCAATAGCATGAAATTGTGACCCACAAAACTGAAATTAAATCAGACTGAGAGCTTCCTGCTGACTCCCACACACCTGACTGGCTGTCAGGGATAAATATAATTTTTCATACATCATTTATTTATTATCCTCCATGTTGTTCTGCAGTCATTGAGCTGACACACTCATCCACAGCGACAGAAGGATTCAGCACCTCGCAACAAGGACACCGGCTGTCACGGGGATCAAACCCGTGTCCTTCCTGTTACAGGATGGCCTCTGAAGCCAAGAGGACACACTGACACCACAATGTGACATTGATAAATTTTTGAAAAGAGCTGACAAAAAATGACACTTGGTGATTTAAACCTACTTTGGACCTTGATGCAGTTTTGACAGTGGACGTCCTTCAGGAAAGTGTTTGGGTTATGAAATTGGACACTTTCATGAACGCTGTGCTCGGAGCAGTTAAATGACTTTTTTGTCTCGATGCCTTTTTATAATCTGTCATGTGCTATTTCATGTTGAGACATTAAGATTTTTCACTGAATCAGAGACAAATGAAAATAATCATTAGTTGTATTTTTCTTTTTTGATTATAAAATATTATTTGAAAAGTTGAAATCCACAAAGACAATGGATGCCAGTTTCCCTTTTTTTTTTCTTTTTTCTTTGTACATGACACTGACATGTTTTCAGACTTTACATCCAGCTCTTGGCTCCCTTAGAAGATCCGGCTCTCACTCATAGCCTTCTATATTAGCCCAATTTAGCAATTATAAACGGTTTGTGTGCTAGTAAGCAATTTTTCATTCGGTGCTTTCATAAAATGCTTATTTTTATGCATTTTTTCTTGTTAGAAAACAGTCTGTGCAGGTTTGTTGTTGACCCTGCTCTGACAAATATTTTCATTTTTACAAACTGTGCAGTCACTTGCAGTCTCCATCATTAAAATGCAGCCAGATGCTGCTTCTTTTACAGTTTTTGCACATTATGGTATGATCCCAGCCTGTCCTCGCATGCGATTGGCCCCATGTTGTGTCCATCATCAAAACAAAGTCCCGTCCCTGCCTGCATGGCTTCTGAGCAGGAGCGGCTGAAGATTCAGCTCTCCCCGACGGGAGTCGGCTCTTGTTTTTCGCTACAAAGAATCGGCTCTTGGAGCCGGCTTGTTCGTGAACGACACATCACTATTACTTACAAGAAACGTTCTTTTTTTGTGTGGATTCTGGCGGCCCCTGTGGACAAAAGCAGCAGTCTCCACCACCTGGTTTTGTTGAATTAAAATGGCAAACTGAGTGAAGCCGATCTGGTGGCAGGCATTAAGAATAACAATATAGTAAAAAACAATCATCTTGCTGGTCTGGTTTGTTTATGCATGTCATATCGACGCATCGGTATTAAACAGAACGCTTGAAAACTCCTTGCAGAGCCTCTTAAATACATTTACAGTCATCATATGCCTTTATCTACTTTTCTTTATCTTTATTTTCTTTTACTATTCACTGACTGGCCTTGGTAATCTACAAAGAAATAATTTAATGTGATGGAAGCTGCATTCACATCCTTTACTCCAGTACAAGTATCAATGTCACCTGGTAAAAATACTCAAGTACAAGTAAAATTGCTGTTCTAAGAATCTGAGTAATTATTTCACATTCTGGAGAACAGCTTGATGATTGATAGCACTCCTCAAGTGCCTAGGAAGCCGTTAGCTTAGCTAAACATAAAGTCTGCAAGGGAAAACAGCATGTAGCAAAAACAACAAGAAGAAAATTGTTCACAAATCAAAAGGTTATATATCTGGTTATATATATTTTTAATTTATACATAAAGCAGAGTAAAAACAGCACATTGTGTTTTTACAGTGTTTCTCAGTGTTTCTTTTCCAAAATGTCAAACTATTAAAGTAAGTCATAAGTCATGCCGTAAAAATACAGAAAACTATTAACATGTACTAAAAGCATCAATATGTAGAAAAACATCCCCTTTATATATTATGTAATTATTGGACTGTTTACATTGATGCAGAATTGTATAAGCAGCATTTTATTGATTCATTTGCCCAAGTGAACTCTTTAGAAAACATCTCATTATATTTTAGAAGCTTAACTAAGAGAGACATTTTGCATGATTTTATTATTATTATTATTATATCTATGAAAAGTGACTATAGCTGTCATAAATGTTGTGCAGTGAGTTCTCTGAGCTGGAGTGGAGTACAAGTGTAAATTCTGTAAAGTCACACTCAGAATGATTGATATCAGCCCGACACGTCAGTGCAATGACTGAATTCTTCTGCTCTCTAACGTGACACACACCTGCGTATTTTTACTAAAATGTTTAGACTGTACTCATTGATAATTCATAAAGCCTCAGCTAAGAGAGCAATTACAGCGAGGCAAACAATAGGCTGCTTGTGTTATGAGACCTTAACTATAAAAGGAAAGCAGAGGAGACTCAGAGGCTCAGAGAGGTACACTGTGATCTGCATGAAGGCTGCTGCGAGCTGATGGTGCCGGGGCCATATCTGAAGGTGGGGTTAGTCTGAAATAGCACACAGGATCATGAGACGGTGATGCATAGACACTTTGATCAAAGGAAAACTAAGGTTGAGACCATTTGGCTGTTGCGGTTTTCATGAGCGCGCCCTCTCAGATAGCATCTCGACGTGTCGTTACGGAAGGTCGCTTTGGTGGTTAACTCTCTGAAAGGGCACTCAGCGTCAGTGTCGGGTAACAGCGCTGATATTTGCTCTGCCGAGTCTTCTTCTTTGGTGAAATTTGAAATCAAGGCCTTCCTCGCTCGGGCTCCATTCACGCCGCAGCTGGAAGTGGCCCAATCAGTTTTTTCTCTCACAATGTGACTCACAGATTACATTTTATAATCAGTGTGAACAGTAAAAAAAACGCTGTGTGGTGTCATTTTTTTGCCGTTTTGATCAGAACCACATGGAATCATGGAATGATTTTTGTTTGCTTGAATCAAACGCAGATTCCACAAAGTTAGAATTTCTGCAGTCGTCCAAGCTTCATTAGACGCTGCTTTCAAAAAGAAACTGCAATATTTGCAGCCTGATTGGTGATTGGCACACATATGGAAAGATTTGTGGAATCTGTTAGAAACGAGTGAAACAAAGGCACAAAGACATATTTATTGCATGTGGTTATTTCACAGAGCTGTCAGGCGCCTGCTTTGTGATATGGATTACATCCTAGAATTGATACGAACAGTCATCCAAAAATAATCAGATATGAGCAGGAAATCAGAAGTGAGCGTGAAGGCCTGAGGAGCGAGCGACACTTACAGTCTCTTATGTCAGAATTTGGATTGTGAATCACACAGTGGAGTAGCTCGATCCCGCTGCAGGCTGGTGTATGATGATTTGATTAGCAAGTCGTCAGGACAATGTGCTAAAGCAGGCCTCCTTTTATAGTCCTAAGTTCATACATCAACTTCAACATGGCCCTGACAGCTGTCTTGTCGTGTTTATGAAGTGAACTGAGCAGGATTTGTGGCAGATGCTTCACGGAGCGCGTGACAAAGAGTGGGCAAACTCCCTTGTTTGGCATGACAGGGTTGAGAGCTTCACTCCTCAACTGTCAGAAGGGAACATCTGTGTTTTGGCGAATGAGCGATGTTTGCTCTGCGACGGAGCAATCGGCTCCCTGCAGCCGTCCGAGGTGACAGTCTCTGTCACGGTCCAAGTAAAGAGTGAGATAGAGATGGAGGGGAAGGGGAGGATGGGGTAATCCCTGTATCGAATCCAGCTGCAGAAACAGAGAGGAAAAGTCCAGCTTTTTATGGTTTACTAACACTCCCTCTGCCCGCCCTGCAATCTCTGCGATACTGTGGATTACACACTTGCCTTGAGCATTTCTAGGGTGCATCCTCCTACAACTGAGGGAAAGTGAAAATTGAATCTTACAGTTTTAAAATGATTACTGCCACGAAAGTGAAACACATTATGGTTTACTACTAAAGCTGCTTTACAGGCAAGATTTTTATGCATCAGTCTCAGAAGCCTTAAAGGACCAGTGTGTAAGATTTGGGAGGATCTATTTGAAGAAATGGAATATAATATTCACAAGTATGTTTTTATTCGTGTATAATCGCCTGAATGTAATAATCCTTCTTTCGTTACCTCAGAATGAACCTTTCATATCTACAGAGCTGCTTCTCTTCCACAGAATCAAATATCTTACACTATAGATGCATTGAGTATGAACATAGAGTAGCTGTGTCACTATACTGGGGGCATATAGACCAGCCAGAGAGGACAGCTTCTTCAGAACTGAGGCGGCAACATGTCATGACAAGTATATTAACAAATCCTCCATTCTCCTTGATCAAGGTTCAATACTAAATCAACTGACCTTTGATGAATAGAATCCTCCACAACAACAATCACCTAACGACAGTATAAAGAATGGACAGAGGGTGAGTGATGTCACCCACCAAAGCTCCGTTTTGAAGCCAAAAATATGCGATGCTGCCGCCATGTTGGATGTACTGCGTCTTCCGCCTCCCGGTCAATCTAAAAATCGGCAAAGATGTGGATCATCTGCAGACCTGAAGTGGGCCAAATGACACCTGGGCGCTCTAATAGACCATCTGTAATGGTAGCCACCTGTCAATCAAATTGGCCACACTGTTAATTATACATAACTTTAAGCCTTACTATCATTTGAACAGGTGAGTTCTATAAAAATTCACTCTCAGTACAGTTGTCATTAACTATAGGGACCAGGCTGTAAACATGCTTATTTCTGCTGTGAAGTTGGACATTTTAACATGGGGACTTATGGAGGTTGACATGTTCTGCAGCCAGCTTCAAGTAGCCGCTGGAGGAATTACAGTTTTTAGAACTTCTACGTTGGCTTCATTTCCAGACACAGAGGTTGCCGCCTGCAATCACCGCAGGTTATCTTTCACGCTTGGAAGGGGTGAGGGGTATTCAGTTGGTTGAAAATTGAAATTGAAACGGTCTGTTTGACCTTCACTGTGTAGAGTGATGATGTGCAGAGTTTAACACTAGAGGACTGATTTGACTTTAATCTGTTGAGGGATTAAAAGATGGAACGTTTCTCTGTGCTCACCTTAAATCTAAGTGAACGCTTGTACATACAAGCTGGATTTGTGACATCACAACTAGTTTGGAAGCCAATCATGATCCAGCACTGAACCAGCAAGTCATGAAGAAATAAAGCTTCCAGTCTACATACACTGAAAGATTTTCAGCAATGTAGGTGACAGCATATCCAGAAGGGATCTTTAACTTCAGATTTATCCTTTCTTTTGCCCTCGACAAACACCAGACGTGGACCAAAAGGGTTATTTTGAAGAAAACAATCTGTCTGAAACAACACACTGAGCTCTCTGTCCACAGAAATCTGAACTCTCCAGTAATTGTTGAACTTATATCACCATGCACGTCCACCCACCACACTGAGAAGATGATGTTTGGTTCGCTTATGTTACTGCACAGTGTCTCTGAATCATAAAGTCATCTATATGAGGTTGCGGTTATTCCAGGCATTCATGCAAGACATTTACATGACGACGTTACATTGTGTTTTTTTCTCCTTCGCAAACAACATTCACTATTAATAGGCCAAGGACGATAGAGTCCTTCGGTCACTAATGAAAAGTATTCTGGCTTTGTGTAAGCCCATCAAAGAAGGAACATAAGTGACACAAATGGGACAACAATAAGAAAAGAGGTCAGAAACAGGAGGTACTTGCAGTCCTTGATTTCACTAAAGTAACATTGTTCTGGCAAATCAAATACACCTTTATATTCAACTTTCCTCTTTCATCTGAACACTATTATAAAGCACGTCTGTACAAGAAGACACCAACTCATCTTTCCCTATTGATGTTTTACTTTACGTGTTTGACATTAGTCCTCGTTTCACATAGAATTTGCACTAAAAAAAATCTTTAAAAAGCTATTACAGTAGGTAAAGAAATATCTTTTTATGTACTCTCTGTTTGTGCCAGATTTTTGGCTACAGCTCTTGTCAAACAAAATACAGTCTAAATCTTTGTTAAGCTCTCACCTGCCAATGCATACAAACACAGAATTTGTAGACACATCAGAAATCTGCCAGCAGGCAAGTCTGTCTCTGTCATCGAAACTCAGAGTGGAAATCGCTCTTAGTTAATTATATCTGACAACCAGGTTAGAAACAGACAGTTAGCTTTAAAAAGCTTCCTGTGGTATGTCTGTGCAGAGCCCTGCTTAGTAAGGTCATTTTTGTTCTGGATGTAAGTTACTGTCAAAGTAAGTCATCATTTTTTCTCTCCTCCTAAACAACCTGAGTCTGAGCTTAAGAAAGGTCAGCTAACGTGATAACCTGATCTAACCGTTAGCTACCTGACCAAAACACTATTTTAGCAGTAAGACAAATGACCCAATGTTCACGTGCTAATGCTAACTTTGACTTAATAATTACTTATTCCAAATATTAGTGCATTTAGCGACATTCAATCAAATCATGGCTAAATAAAGTACACCAAATATTGTAACAATTGTTCTAAATAACTGTACAAAAACTTTTTTGAACATGATGTTGATGCTTTTAGTCCCAGACCAAAATACTGAACTGTAAAAGGGCCTACTGTCTACTTGATAGTTCAGGGGGCAACAAATCTATAAATAATACAGAAAATACACATTTCACTTGACATTTGTGATTTTTTAAATTTGAAATTGGTGAAAATATTCTGAATGAAGCTGCAGTTAGCTATTAGCATATGCCCCCAGTATACCCTGAGAGCACAAAAGGATACAGTACATCACTTTCCTTTTTACCTAATGCCAAAATAGTGCACTACTGCTGCTGCTAGCACTGCTATATAGTGTTCTTTATGTTTAAATGTGGAAGTGGGACAGGTTGATAGGCCCTAGACATGTTAACTAGCATGCTAATGAGCTGTTAAGAGCAAAAGAGCCTCAATATGGCCGCCGGGAGCGGAAGAAGGGAGCATAAGAGAAAAGAATATAACCTGAAACTTTTTGATGTATTGTTCAGTCTCACTGTCAGTACAGGAGAAAAAGAATACTGGGCAAAGTGTCAAGCTCGGGGGTTGTTCACTGTGTCTCTAGGCAACAGTAAACCAAATGTTATTATTTCTCCATCGACAGCAATAAAATGAAAGTAGACTCTGGGCAGTGCTGCACTTTGCCCTGTCAAAACTTTTCCATTCATCCTTTTTTTCTTCTTCAGCAGTTAAAACAACCTTCAGTGAAAACAGGAGCTGCCTAATAATGTTAATTTAATTTAGACTGTAACTGTACTCTAATAGAAAACACAGTCAAAGAATGCATTTTAATAATTAATAGAAAATCACAAGCCTAATTTGCTTTGTTCATAATTTATGTTGAATTATTGGAAGGGTGTGTGTAGTGCAGGGATATTACTGCTGCAGTACAACAGGGATAAGGTTGGCAGCAGTACTGCAGTATATAACAGCAACTATTTCTTTTGATTTAATTGAGGTGGGAATTTGGTGTGGTTGTTACAAGAAGATGTTTGCATCTTTGTGTGTGTAGAAGTTTTTCAGAAGCGTTGTGGTTCCTCGGGAAGTGTGTCCGCTCACCAAGGTCAAGCCTCAAGTGAGCGTGTCTTTTTAAAGCAGACTCATTGGTCTGCTGCCATCCAATTTGTTTCACAGCGAGGGAAGGGAGTGGGAGGGCAGGACGAAATGACTGAGACGATCAGAGTTTTGGTCCGAGATGGGGATTTCTTGCTTCATTCAGTTTTAAACAAATTCACTTTGTACTCTTGAAAGGAAATCCGATGATCTACACCGTGGGCTTATACGCCTCACAACAGAGCCAACTCATAACAAAAGGATAAAAGTCCAATCTCTGGATAAATTTGAGCACACAAATCCAGGAGAACTACTGAGGTGACACCAGTGAAAAGAATATGCATTATTCCTCAATAAAGGTGTTCATTTGCATTTGAAAGTGTCCTCGAGTGTAGAGCACAATATACTGTAGACTGGAAGACGTTGTGTCTCTTATGGCAAGAGGAGATACAAAGCCAGACAGACAATCAGAGGATAATTACACATTTCATTTAAGCCTTAGTTTTTAGTATTTTTATCTTCTCCAAACTTTATTGTGCAGTTCATGTTTCATGCTTATGGCAATCATCTGCATACATTATCTGTTGTACTTCAGGGCCTATTGTGTGAAAAAAGGTATACATTATACATGAAATGTTGTCCAACCACTGCAGACAGTCAAAGTTTGTTTCTTCCCAAAACACTCATTTGAATCTTTGTTAAAAACTGCAATAAAAAGTCCCCAGTGGCAATAAAAACTCCACTATTCAAACATGTATAAATTGAATGAATAAAACCTGTAACAATACTTTAGTACTTCAAAGTAATTATTACCAGGAGAATTTTCCGTATTGTTCTTTATTGTTCTCGCTTAATAAAATTCTGTGCTTGAGCTGATCATACGTAACATTTGGGGAAATACACACTGCTTTCTTTTTGACATAGCTTTAAAAAGCTTCCTGTGGTATGTCACTGCTAAGTAAGGCCATTTTTGTTCTGGATGTAAGTTACTGTCAAAGTAAGTCATCATTTTTGTCTCTCCTCCAAAACAACCTGAGTCTGAGCTTAAGAAAGGTCAGCTAACGCGATAACCTGAGCTAACCGTTAGCTACCTGACCAAAAGGCTCATTTAGCAGTAAGACAAATGACCCAATGTTTACACGCTAATGCTAACTTTGACTTAAAATATTCTGAATGAAGCTGCAGTTAGCTATTAGCATATGCCCCCAGTATACCCTGAGAGCACAAAAGGATACAGAACATCACTTTCTACCTAATGCCAAAATAGTGCACTACTGCTGCTGCTAGCACTGCTATATAGTGTTCTTTATGTTTAAGTGTGGAAGTGCATGTCAACTAGCATGCTAATGAGCTATTAAGAGCAAAATGATGTATTGTTCATTTTCACTGTCAGATGTCAGTGTGATGTGATGTTAGGGGGTGTTACATGCTGGAGATACAGTGTGTATTGAAGCATTTAGCTGGATTTAGATGGACCCCGAGACAAGGAATCTATTTCTTCTGGCTGGATTACATTAATTCCTGCATTAATTAAAGTGGTATTAACTGAATTCTTATTTTTAACACTGACATATTATCAGTGTATTAGGTCGTTGTGCTTGTCATGTTAGCAAATAATTATCTAATTACACAAAATTAGCATTCATTTGGTGTCATGTTTTCAGTCACCTGATGAAGGAAAGTCCTATATTCATTCTTTGAGCTTTGCCAACTCCTATTAGGAAACTATCTGTCGCTTTACAGGCTTACTCAAAAAATGTGAAAAAAAAAAAACTGTGAAAATGTGACAATGACTTAAACAGCGGGTCGTCTGGAATAATACAGCATCATTTCTGTATTTCACAAAAGACCTCCACTTCAAGGTCAAGATGTAAAATGGCCTCAAACTGTAACAAATCTTTAGTGACTCGCTCTGCCAAGCACACCGCCACACCAATGACAACACAGCACATTCAGGGACAATGAGATGTCATTTATAGAATTGCACCCTTAGACAGCACCCAAAAAATGATGCTGTAGTGCTCTGCCCTGCACTCTGTCACCAATGACCCTTTTTCTCACACACACACACACACACACACACTGGCCACCATTTCAACCCAGCCTCCAATTCTTCGGCTAACAGTGGCTATAAATCTGTCGCCATGAAGGTGAACATTAGCACCCAGCTCTCTAGTACAAGTACCTAGGTGTACAATTTGAGGTCCATTTGAGCAAATACATAGACCTCGCCATTACGTTGCTATCACACGCAAATTCCCTTCCACATCTCTTCAGCTACCTCCAATTGAAGTGTCATGAGGCTGGCAATCTTGGCCTCTACGGAGGTTTATATCATTGGAGATGGAAGAATCCACCATAAAACCATGAAAAATCATTTGGGTCCATTTAGTTGTTCAGTGTATTTTTCTTTCCTCCTGTGGATAAGTGTCTAAATGGCATGATGTTCAGGTATTTCCAGCATGGTCAGCAAACATTCTGCCTCGATAATCCGACAAGGTTTTGATGTCAGACTGATGAGACTAGATGATACAGCTGACAGCTTTACTTTGTAGCTTCTTTAGCTAACGGTAGCTTAGCTTCATGGACTGCCTGGATAAGCTGATTCGCAGTAGTGTGGTCGTGGGCTGGTGAGTGGGTCAGAGGACTAAAAAAAGAGTTCAGTCCATGGAGGATGAGGGTGAGGTAGCGGAGGAAGGAAAAGCTCAGTCATTGGGTAGGCTTATCACCACGGTGCAGTTTTTACCAAGGTGACAGCTAATGGAAAAAAAGTTGTTTCTGAACCTGCTGGTTCTGGAATGGAGAGTCCTGTAGCGCCTCCCAGAGGGGACGCTTTTTTGCCCTCTCCCCTCTGGGAGGTGCTACAGGTGAGAGGCGTCCCTAAAAATGTTGTTGCACCCTCCGCAAACACCGCCTGAGCCTTCTTGACCAGGGTCAAAGAAAGGTTCTCAGAGATGTGGACACCCAGAAACTTGAAGCTGGTGACACACTCAAGCTCTGTAATGTTGGGTGATGGGTGTGAGAGGCGCCTTTGCTAACAGATTGTTATTGGCGCACTGTGTCACTGAGGAGCACCTCCTCCCTGTAGTCTGACTCATCACTGTTGTGTCATCTGCAAACTTGACAACAGTGTTGGAACCATTTACAGGTGTGTGATTGCAGGTGTGAAGAGGGAGTAGAGGAGAGGGCCCAGTGCATAGCCCTGTGGGACATCAGTGTTCAGGGTTAGGGTTGAGGATGCCAAATATTCCTTAACGTACTGCCAACTACTGTTGAAAAATATGTTACAAGTATCTAAATGTAGAAAATTCTCTAGGAGGCTTTTATTAACCATTATATTGTAACACTGGACACTCTTAGCATTAACCATAAACTTGACTTTTACTAAATTAAATTCGTTTTGAGCTGTGGGTCAAGCAAACGCACAGGGACATCTTCTTCTGTGTAACTTTAATACTTGAATGTCTGTCTCAGCAGCAGGACAACTGAACACTGACAAAATGTGTGATACATCATATCGCTCTGCTAATCTTAACCATCACTTATTTTTACAGACAAGGTGTACTATAAAATATAGTTTCTCTTCTAACTGTTATCATTAATTAAATTATGTCAATTCTCTAACTAAACATCTAAACTAAACTATATGTAAAAGTTGGTCATTTAACCATAATCGTGCATCGTATTTTATAAAGTAAATTAACTTTTAACTCAGCCATCATAAACTGATTTTATATGAAACATCAGAAAAGCAATAGCTACAGCTGTCAAATAAATGTAGTACAGTAAAGAGTACATGTCCCTCTGAAGTGCAGTGGAGTAGGACTGTAATATAGCATAAAACTTAAATACTCCGTATTAAGTAAGTTTTGAACATAAGTGCAGTACTTCAGAGGGACAGGTACTTAGTTGCATTTAAAATGATCGATATCAGTCCAATCCCAGTTTTTCTCCTCGCTGAACATGAGTCACTACGGTTATTGTGAGGATGCCAGAGAACAAGCAGAGAAGCAGGATTTCCCTAAATGTCAAGCTTTTCAGTAAGTCAGTAACAAATTGAATTTGAAGTCAATTCTCAATAAACATTGACATTAAAAACACAAGTAAATTTCACACTTCAGATAGCCAAGACAGCAAAAAACAGTGTGTGTCTTTCTTCTTTTCTCACATCATTTCTGAAAAGTTGAAAGACAGCAGAACTTGCAATGTGTTTTCATATGCATAAATGTAGACAGGAAGTGAGTCTATATGAGAAATTGTTTCCCTTGTGTTTATGCTGTCAGCGCCTGCATGTCTTGATGATAGACATCATATTTAGAATTTTAGAGGACACGCCAAAGATGTGTGTCCTGTTTTGACACATCACATGAATCTATTTCCTGTGCGACACTGGGTGGTCTAAAAAAAAATGTAGGGTCATGTTCGCATTGCCAAAATAAACTTAATTACATAAATAATTTGAGAACCCCAACGAGGTTTAGCCAATCTATATGTCAATGAGGCAGGCAGATAAGAGGCGGTAGGCAGTAAATAAGGCGTAAACGCAGCTTGTAACACTGTACGCTCACGCCATACGATACTATGCCTCTTCCAGTAATTACCGTACCGCTACTGCATCCCTGTTTGAAATGTGATCGTTGTCTGTCAATGATAACACGCTATGCCAGATGGTTTGTGCAGTGTGGCTTCAGCTCCACCACACTTCATTAGGGAGAGGGACTGCAGAGGAAGAAAGTACCGTGGAGGGTTGGATTAGCCATTGCGGCCTGCTCGCTCTCCTCCACTCTGCTGTAGCCGCCTAGAGAGGCTTACTGAAGCCTGTTGGGGCGGCGAAGGGTCTTCACCTTCTGTTCATGCTCCCGATGTAAGAGCCTTCTGTTGGAGGAGACGGGAGGAGGAGCAGGGGAAGAAGGGGAGGATTTGGAGATGGTGATCTGGGGCACATTCACAGCTGTAGCTTGTTTTGAAAAGGAAGAAGGAGGATAAGAGTCTGCATCTCCTCTCAGTAAAAGCAAATATGCATTCAGACAAGCTAAGCTACTGTGAAGTTAAACTCTGAACTAGTGGAACAGCACCCTCTTCCTGTTGTGCGCCAAAAGGCCATCAAATACAGAGTGGAGGCTAATAGAGATGATAAAGGTTCAGTGTGTAACTTTAAGGGTGATCTATTAGCAGAAATGGAATATAATATGTATAACTATGTTTTCAGTAATATATAAACACCTTCAAAATGAATTGTTATTTTTTTATTACCTTAGAATCAGCCTTTTTTAACCCTAACCCTAACCCTTCATATAGAGCGGGTCTTCTTAACCGGAGTCCACCATCTTGTGCTGCCATGTTTGTTACAGTAGCCTGAATGGTCAAAGAGCTCTACAGAGCACGTAGCAGAAAAAGAAGAGGTGTTTGCTGGTTCTGGCTAACCACATTATGCTTTGTTAGAAGTTTGACAAATGGAGGATCATGCTTAATATTCTGCCTGGAGCCCTGGCAATAAAAAAACATGAAGAAACAATAGATTAGCTTTATCCCAGTATGTCAATAATCTAGAACAGCTAGCTAAAGTCAACAAATACACCAACACAATGCAGAACCAGTAACAATAACTATGACCTATAGTCTTGCAACGTATCTAACTAAATACAATATATACAGGTTATATATCTATAGGAAGCTCAATGTGCTCAAGAGGTTACCTATGCTGTGACCTCTTCTGGAACATGAAGGCCACCGTAGATCCTACGACACACTTGCAATTGGAGGGCTAAGTGGGGGATAGTTGAACTGATTGCATTCCGCAGCCTTTAAAAGATGGCATACCCAAAATACGTTAAAACTAGTGATGTGATGATGATGCCTACTCTTTCTTTTTCCTCAGGATGAGTGAGCGATACACACAGATCGGAAATAAAGGGGCTCTACTTGTAATGGTGCTCGTGATCAGCGTCTGGGAGATGACTGTACCAACAGAAGCCACTACAGGTGAGTACATCCAAACTGAATCAACATCTGGTGTTGTCTTGATGCCTAAGAATATTAGTCATGCCCATTACTCCAACTTCTCAAGTGCACCAATGGGAAAACAGTTTGCCTCTGTATACATGCTTGTCACTTATGGGAACATAGTATATTGCAATGAAACACCTCTGTCTTCTCATCTCCACATCATCTCATAGAAACAACCTAAACATCTTCATGACACCACTAATGTTTCCAAAGGTGTTGTAGCAACTTGCTGGTTGCAAAGCATTATTGCCATAATGTCAAACAATCTACCTTGACCCTACTGCTTTATTGCTCACTTTGGCAAAATGGATTGCATAAAGTTAAAGTCAAGATTGGTGATATCCGGGATTTTGAACATTGCCAACAAACCCCATGAATAAGACCAACAGGTGTTGTCTGTGTGGCCAAATTCTGATCTTGCATATCCCTCTGTGCTGTAGACCTCCACTGTTATTCAAAAACACATCAGTGAGCCACACTGTTGCACTGGGTGACATGTTCCTTCATTACCATGAACACAGTTGAAGCCCACACACATCTAGGGTTGGGTAACTTCTATACTTTTATAGCACCAACACTAACGAGTATCAAAAAATATCTTGTCATTCGGTACCAAAATAATAAAATTAGCATTGAAAGAAGTATAGTCCATGAACTGGTATCGAATGACTCCCAGTGAGTCAAGCGCTGATATTGTGCATCCTGCATTTCCCACAATGCAGCTCAATACATATATTGATGGATTTTTTTTTATTGTCCTCAAAGGAGAAGTTTCTTTCCAGGGTGTGCATTTTGTGAGCCTCCAGGACATGGATACATTGCACAGTACATACTTTCCATCACTCCACAAAAAGACTAATGCATAGTGTGTTACTGTGATTTGCGTAGCACAGACAGTATCATCATAGCAGAGTAATCGGTGTAGTTCCTTTTTTTGCTCCCCTTCTGCTGGTAAATCTGTAAAGCTCCTCACGCAGGTGTTAACACAGACATACATATTCAAGTCCAACCAGAGAGAACCCTCGTAAACATCATCAAGGGTTATTTTCTTAGACTTGACAAAGCACTGTCAGAGCCAAAGACGACATTGAACAACTACTTTCACAGGCTGAGTCATACTCTTTATGACTGGTAAACCGATACTGATGTGTACAAATGGAGTTTCCCTTTGAGATGTTTATTCCAGTAGATATAGGGAACCGGAAAGCTTTGAATGACAAGTATCCTACCAAGTGAACCGCTGTTCATAGACAAGGGAATTGACAAAGTAGAAGAAATGTGATGACAGTTAAAGACCACTGAAAGTTCAGCTACAGGCAGTGTCTCTTATCCGATTATGTCATTCTAAAAAGGCTTCAGAAAAAGTGAGACCACTGCTCGAGTCTTTCCAATAAAAATCAAATCAAGGTAAAGACACTTTGGCTCACTCTGTCTCAGTCCCATCATGTGCTCAATGTGATCAGTCAGTCAGGTGGCTCAAAGAGGCTCAAAATAAGTCCAAGGTTCTCATCTGGACAAACAACTTTCCAATCCACAAGCAACGACAGAAAAGATCATGCCGAGTCTCCGTCCACCTGTTCACGCAGCTCTGTGGGAAGCGACTGAACTTGTGGAGGCTTGTTTGATTCACTCATAGTGTGAAGCCTCAGCTCTCTGTCCGAGCGCTGCCACGGTGGCTTCAATTGTGAATTGTGTGGAGGGAAAATTTCTCACTATGCGGCATCAAAAAATGTCACAGTAGTGAACTGTGGAGTAATTGGATTGAAACAACTATTTTGGAGGTATGAGTCAAACCCGTCTCCCCATGCCTCATTAAAAGTGTTGTCGAGTCGTCACTAGTAAACCCAGGGAGATCAATTATGGCAACTCAGCAACATTACAAGTAGAAGGCAGACCCATGTGTTTCATCACTGGGAGTCCCACTGACAATACACAGGTAGGTAATTGGTGGTGTGCAGGCAGTGCTACGGCCGGACAGGATGTCCATTTGTGAGCGTGATGGAAATCGCGCATACCTCTCCTCTCTTCACCAACCAATTAGACGGGAGCGCGGCGCTTTGATGTACGTGTCTTTGATTGGCAGCGATCCCCACTCAAGGCACTCATCTTTTCAGCAGGAAGTGGATCAGAATAATCTCGCATGCATTCAGTTTCTCTCTGATAGCCACCGCAGCCCCCTAATTTCCCCTGGGTGTTATTTCCGTTGGTGTAAACCTGTTATCATTCAACGGATGAAATGAACTCAGACCACGTCCAAAACAGAGAAAATCTTTTTCCTCCCAGAGAACACAAGAAGAAGAAGGACGCAACTAAACCCACTCTCTGACAAGCGAAAGCAGGGCAAATTTAGTTCATTCCAA
This sequence comes from Protonibea diacanthus, assembly GCA_028641955.1. Lineage (NCBI taxonomy): Eukaryota > Metazoa > Chordata > Actinopteri > Sciaenidae > Protonibea > Protonibea diacanthus. The sequence continues at coordinate 2,283,999 of CM053997.1, read as the reverse complement.
GCAAGTTGATTTACTAATGCGCATGTGAGCTTTTTGGAATATCCGGTTTGTGTCAGCAAAGACGGGATGATATTTACACCATCAAACATGCTTTCCTACTGTCTGACAGATATGTAAATTCAGTTTACTTTCCTCTCTGATATGTGAAGAAAGGAGGTTTGTCTCTTTACCCTCAGGACTCTTTGCCTCACAAGTCGTGGGGACAACTGATTTGTTTTCATTAGCATCTGTTGTAATCGATCCTTTGTGTTACCTGCTTTGCTAGTTTTATTTTTAGCCTTCTTAGTATTAAAGCAAGACATAAATAGTGTTTGTTGGTATATAGTGGAAGCAAAACTATTTATGCTTCATTATCTTCTAAAATATGAAGCTTACGGCTGCAATAAGCTTGTGACTCAAGAAATTAAATGTTTTACTTACCGGGATAACTGTTCAGTCTACTTGTGTTTAAATTTTTTTTACAGTAAATCTACAAATCTAAAAAACTGTGAACACTTTTGGAAGTGGTATGATGAGCACAGCAGTAATAAATGAATGGAGACAACCAACGTATTAAATTATTATTCAATTTTTAAAAACCCACATACACACAAAGGGCTCATAGACATGCAAATATGGCACTTTGGCAATACCCAGGAGGTAAACTGGCACCTCTTAAGCTACCATTCCACCCACCGTACTTTGCTGGATATGAACCCTCCGGTTCCCAAGCCAAATCCCTAAGGACTGAGCTACTGCCGCCCCAGCTATGACATCTAATGTTCAAGCTGATGAAAACTCATTCTGAATTTCTGGCATCAGCTCGTTCTCAAAGGTTGGGACAGCAGTGTATTTAGCCCTGTGTTACATCACCTTTTCTTTTAACAACACTCAGTAAGCGTTTGGGCGACACTTTGAGGACAGTAATTGTTGACGTTTTGAAAGTGAAATTCTTTCCCCTTATTGCTTGATATATACGACTTCAGTCATGGGTCAGTCTTGTACATGCACTCCTTCACTCTGAAGCTACACTGTCCCGTCTCTTGCATACAACTCTGGACTCTCTGTCATTTAATGATATGGATTGTGGATGGTGAAATCCCTACATTGCACTGAGAAACATTATTCTTAAATTGTGCCCCATCCTTGCTCGTGAACGAGTGAACCTTTCAAGGATGCTCCTTTCATACCCAAGAGGTTTTGGCCGGCACTATATCATGTCATTCCCCTAATTTTTCTCCCATTAATTAATAAAAACCAGAGCAGTGGTTTAGAAATATGTGACCTTTTAAGGCAAAGTTGTGACAACTTGTGACCCTCTTGCTGCAGGTTGCACATGGTTTGAGAACTTCAGAAGCATAATTCCATCCCGAATAGTATTTTTCAGGCCTTTAGGAGGTAAAAATGGCAGGGACACATCTTTTATTAGAACACAGCTTGTTGGCGGACACGGTACTTTCACACGTCATGGTGGGTGTAAAGAGTTTAAATTCTGACCTTCAGCTTGTGCTAGGGCGATCCCTGCAGACACATTACAGCCTTGGATTTCAGAGTCCACAATGGGAAACCACTTAGCAAAAATCAAAGCACACAGGTTGCTGAGGGGGAACTTGAACCAGAGTGGAATGAAATATATTTGATGGTTCATCTTCAGTATTTTTAGACATGTAACACTCGGGTGGTATAGATGTAGTTTGACTTTAGAGGTGCTTTCCTTACTGTTGTAAAAGCTCTGACGTATGACCTCGATGTCTGACTTATACGTCAAAGATTGTTGCTTGCTCTGCACCTTAGACTTTCTGCACTTTGTAATAAAAATGACTTATATGATGCATAAGAAGCATCTTGCCAAGAAAGAAAAACACTGTTTGCACCCTTGAGAGCGCAGTAACTAACAGTACAGGATCCCCATGTTAAACATAACAATCAATCCATATGCTCTGCTGTATTTACAGTTGCACTGAGACTCCCTGAATCTAATTTGTAATAGTGGCTCAAAGATTGTTCTTTCACCAAAGCATTTCCTCATCTGTCACTCTGCTAAACTGCTACCAACAAAGTAACAAAGGGTTTGAGGGGAAATCTGTTCATCACTATTAACATAACCGTTCTACACCTCATTATGTAGGTTTGTACAGAGGGAATTACACTCTGTGAGCTCATCGTCAGAGATCATTTCTCTATGTGAGAGGTGGTATTTTTGGCTACACACACACACACACACACACACACACACACACACACACACAAGTCTGTGTATAAAGCAAAGCAATGATTACATTATCATTCACAACAGCTTCATGAATGATACAAAGTAAGCATCATTTGCAGTTTCTTCTGTCTCCAGAGATCAACATATAAAAGCTCCTCAAGCAGACTAATTCCAGTACTGAACACAGAGAAATGGCCCATCACTTCATCGCTGAAAGCACCCTCGGTTCAAAGGATTCACCAAAAGGAACAAACGCCTGGTAAACACATAAAACTGTCTGATAGTCAGCAGCACATTAGAATTACTTCACAGGATCCGATCCAGATTTACTTCCAAGCTGCTTTTTGGGGTTCGCCTTAATTTAAACAGCTTGTCATGGTTTGAAAAAAGTTAATTTACCAAAGTAGCGCTCCACCAGGACCAATAAAGTGAAGTCTCTGCTGGTTGCCATGGCAACATCGCAGCGATGTGTCACTTCACATGTTTTATATTTTGTACAGATTAAACAAATGAGCTCTAATGTGTTAATTAGTGAGCTGCTGAGCTGCTCATAGGTGGATTTTGTTTGTCAGAGGGATTTATGGATATGTTACGGATATATTGTCCGCCAAATTTCAAGAGTTAGGGCACTCAGCAGATTCCCTTGTTGTGGCGAAGTCCCCTTTTACTTACTTTTACGTTAAACTTTAATACACCGAGTGAATTCACCCAGTTCTATTTGCAACCGCTCTAGCTAGCTTGCCAAGTTACAGTTAGCTGCTAGTTCAAAGAGCTATTGAAGCTGACTAGCGTATGAGTGTATTTCTAGCAGAATAACATGTTAGCAAACGCCATAGACATTATAAAACATGGACGTCATATACGTGACATCATCATGGGTTTCCGAGAGGCTCTGGCTGCTCCCATCTCAGCAGTCCTGCCTCCGCTGCCGCACGGCTAAAATAAAAATGGGCTAAGAGGTGGATCGTCAGTGGAGCTGAGGCAAGTTGAGTGACGCTCTAATAAGCCACCTGCAACAGCACCCACCTGTCAATCTGACACAGTGGCCTAACCATGTAATTACATCTCATGTAATGATCATGATCAAAAATTTGATCTATTTGGTCCGATGACATTTGTAAAGTCTAGAAGAGACGCGTGATCAAATCATTTTATCCCCATTCAAATTCAAACAGATAAGCTGGCAGGTTAGCTGAAGTCTATGTGACATATTATATCATTACGCATCAGTGTGTAAACAACATTTTACTGTTGTAGCTGGTTGGACATGAGGGGTCTTGAGTAATCGATAATTAATGGGGGAGGAAAGAAGAAAAAGTGCTCATACACAAACAGATTTTCATATTTTGGACATTAAACTTTTTTGTGGAATGTTAGATAACCTGAGCAGTTATAGAAATGAAACCTTCTGAGAACTTTAGAGGGCAAATCTATCTTTAGTGGAACAAACAACACAAAGACTTCTAAATCAATGACACCAACTAAGGAAACAGCTTTTTTTACAAAGGGGTCACATACGAAAAGATTGGGAAGCACAGCTTTAATGTGAAACATTGTGTTTGTAAATGGAAAATCTTAATCTGATAAGTAACTATGAATTATATCTGTCATAAATATAGTTGAGTAGTCCAATATTTCCATCTGAGTATCAGGCAACAGTACATAGCATTAAATACAAATACATAAAAGTGAAATACCTGGCAAATCCAAACTGCACTGAAGCACAATGTTTGAATGAAGGCCCTTAGTTACTTTCCACTACCAAATGAACTTCACAACCTTGACATTTGTCTCAACACTTGCACCGTGCAATATCACATTGTAGGAATTTTATTGAGTGCAACCTAAAATAAGATTCAAATCTGAGAGCACGGACCTTACAGCCGAGTGGCAGCACAAAGTATGTGGGTCAGGGTCACAGTATCTAGGAAATATGCCTGCCAAACATGTGACTACATCATGACTATATAAGAGAAAGGTCAGAAGAAGGACAGAAGTAAAAGCTGTTTTTTTTTTTTTAGAAGTTAAAGAGCATAGAGCAGATAGACGAGGAAGATGGTGGTGGAAATCATTTATAATCCACAATATCTCTTTTCATTCCTTGGAATGAGTGTCTCAGTTCATGTCAGACCTTCAGTTCTTCAGTTCTTATAATATTTTGTAACATATTTTTCTTAAGATTGGGGTTTAGATTGGTATTGATCGACTCTGTCACCAAACAGCAGGTATAACTAAGTCATATTTACTAATTGTCTGCAAAAAAACAAACAAACAAAAAGAACAACATGATTATGGTGATAACTGTTTATGGATCAAGGCTAAAATGAGGACACAAAGTGTCTAAAAGTAAAAGTTTAGAAGACATCATTTTGTCTGAGACAGTAATTCTCTGTCATACTGGACTTTCTGTGTATAAAGATTCTAGTACTAGTCCCTGTGTCCTAAAAAAACATCAGGTCACTGTAGTTTTCTGTTGCACTGCATTATGCTCTGATTAGCCATGATAAGGTCGTCTTATATTTTCAAACAGGTATCTTTTCTTGACACGATGACTGACGCTCACTGGGTGCTGGTTTTGAAGCCTCGCACACATCTGACGCACGCCACGAGTCTTCACATTTCAAAAACATCTGCTGATGAGCGTCATCAAAACAGAAACATGTCGAGCTTTCCACTCTGAACTGCGCTTTTACAAAAGGATTGGTTGAGCTGCCGCAGGGCTGCTGCGTTCAGGAGATGTGGGGGAACAGTGTTGACCTCCAGATGTGTTTGTGCTCGATGTGTGAAGGCAGGAAGTATTTATGTCAGATATCCTGTTGATTGCCAAAACTCTGATTCTATGCTGAATCTTGATTGACCTTAGAGTTTTCTTATTTTTTAAATATATTCACTTCTTGCGTTGCCAAATGGTATGAACACAGTCTGTGTGTGTGTGTGTGTGTTATACAGAAGCAGGAAACATGAAAGAACAATTAAAAAAGACACAGCAGTGTTTCTTCTTTTGCTGCTCTGTTATTTTCTGGATGTACTTCCTTACTGTACATGACTCGCTCCCTTCTACCTGCAGGCAAAGCAACTACGTGACATGCCCGAGGGCTTCTGTTTGGATAGATAGGCTGGATTCATGTGAATTCCCCTGAAGCATAACAGTAGTAAATCATCCATCAGGGCCACGCTCTGTGTCCCACAAGAGGCACATTATTGTTATGTCAGACACTTATTCTGAAAAAACAAAAGCCATCTGAGACAATACTGCTTATTTGTAGTTTTGTTTTTTTCATGATTTTTATTCAAATATCGTCACTCCAGGAAATAACAATCCAAGAAAATTCACTTTATTTGAACTGCTACCCCCTGATTTAGTTTTTCTGATTGATTGAATCATTTACACCTTTACACTACATCTAAATTACTTTTTTGTCTCTTTATTTTGTGAGATTAAACATAACGTGACACAAGACAAGACCAGTGACAGTATACAGAATGGACAAAGCATGAGTGATGGCACCCGTAGGTTTCCGAAGCGCTCTTTCGAAGACGGAAATGTGCGTCAGTAGCCACCGCGATGTTGGATGTACTTCTTCTTCCGCCTCCTGACTAATCTAAATATCTGCAAAGACGTGGATCATCTGCAGACCTGAGGCGGGCGCTCTTATAAGCCATCTGTAACGGCAGCTACCTGTCAATCAAAGAGGCTGTTGTTAATTATGAGTAACTTTAAGCCTTAATATAATTTGAACAGTTGATGAGTTGTAAAAAAAATTCACCCTCAGTACAGTTGTCATGAACAACAAAGAAAGAGCGAGCTAGTAACACAGTGATGAGCATTAACACTTAAGAAGGTGGAGGTGAGGTGGGGGAGTGACATATCAGAGGAGGAATTAAGTGTAAATAAGTACCGAGGTGTTGATGGTGTGTCGTATTTTTAGTGTGAATGTAGTCTGTATGTACTTCACAGTGTGTATCTCTGATTGTGGGTTGCAATTAAAGCTAATGCATGCGTATATGTGTCAGTAGATATATAGAGCTGTGTGAATGACAATTCTCGCCTAATGTAGGTGATATTTGATAGCACAATAAACGACAATGACAGTAATAGCAATGATAACAGTGCAGCACAGATATTAAACAGAAACAACAACATAAAAGGTGAATGAAGTACATAAAACCAGACAACTTTACACAAAAGGCAGGCAGCATGTATGCATATTCATCCATAATTAGCTACGAGCTAAAATGTGACAGCAAGATAAGTGGAAGTAAAATGAATGGTTCAAAAACTTTTCAATCATAGCTCCAAACAGGAAACATTAAGAAGACAGATGAGAATGATGGATGCCCGTTTTCTATCAAAGCAGAAGTAGTCAACAATTCCATAATAAATCATCTTTTTATTAAGAATAAACCTGCCTCCACTCTGAAGTCTGTCGCTGAGCAGTGAGACTAATCATTTAGATTAGATTAGATTTAACTTTATTGTCATTGCACATGTCACAAGTACAAAGCAACGAAATGCAGATAGCATCTAACCAGAAGTGCATCAGTAGTAATTTAAATAATTAATTATGGTAAAGACTGTAAACAGGCTATGACTATGATAATATAAGTATGAACTAAATATAAATATACTATATTATATAATATATAATAGACTATATAAGTATTTACAGATGCAAGTGTGATTGCAGATTTACAATAATTATGATATAATTAATTAATTGTGCGCACAGTAATGCGGTGGGGTGAAGGAAAGACCAGTTCACTTCCTGAGGGAATAGAGGGGTGGGGGGCTGGGGCATCGGGGGACAGAGTTCAGCAGGGAAACAGCTGTGGGGAAAAAGCTGTTCCTGAACCTGGTGGTTTTAGTCCAGAGGCTCCTGTAGCGCTTCCCAGAGGGCAGGAGGGCAAACAGACCGTGAGCTGGATGGTAGGAGTCTCTGGTGATGTTTATTGCTCTCCTAAGGCAACACTTCCTGTAGATGTCCTTGATGGCAGGAAGTGAGACCCTGGCGTTACGCTGGGTGGTTTTTACCACTCTTTGTATAGCCTTCTGGTCCGAGACAGAGCAGTTACCATACCAGACTGTAATACAGTTGGTTAGGATGCTCTCGATGGTGCAGCAGCAGAAGTTCGCCAGAATATCTGAAGAGAGGTGTTTTTTTCTTCAGAATCTTCAAGAAGAAGAGGCGCTGGTGAGCCTTCTTTATCAGGTTGGAGCAGTTGGTGGTCCAGGAGAGATCCTGTGAAATGTGGCTCCCCAGGAATTTGAAGCTGGCCACATGCTCCACTGTTACACCATTGATGTGAATGGGTGGATGAGTGACAGCATTCCTCCTGAAGTCCACGATGAGCTCTCTGGTTTTTGATGCGTTGAGCTGCAGGTTGTTGTCCATGCACTACACAGCCAGGCGATCCACCACCTCCCTGTAGGTCGATTCATTGTTGTTCTTGGTGTCATCTGCAAACATAATGAAGATTTCTGAGGTGGTACGTAAATTAAAAGAGAAACGCTGTCTTAGATGATTAGTTTAGTTTTGATTACATAACAAGATTAGTCTTTAGCCACACTAGCAGCTCTGTCAGGATGTACTGAGATACAGCTGTGCTTTGAACCAATGAAGCCAATGCGCAAGTGCCAAAAACTAATTCCACAAGTAGCGACTTGAGGCTGGTTCCAGAAGTGAGTCAGTCTCCATAAGTCCCCATGTTCAAATGTCCAACTTCACAGCAGAAATAAACATGTTTACAGCCTGGTACAAAAAACAGTTTTGGTCTCTATAGCTAATTTCCCCGTTCATGACAACTGTACTGAGAGTGAATTTATATACAGCTCACCTGTTCAAATGAAATTAAGACTTAAAGTTATGCAGAATTAACAGCGTGGCTGCTTTGATTGACAGCTGTCATTACAAATGGCTTGATTGAGCACCCAGGTGTCACTCAGCCTGCCTCAGGTCTGCTGATGATCCACGTCTTTACTGTTTATTAGATTAGCGGAAGAGGCAGTACAGCCAGCATGGTGAGCCAGCGTCACGCATACACTGTCCATTTTTTATACTGTCATTGGTTTAGCCATGTTCACCGTAGTAGTTCATCTTGCTAACATTTGGTAAAGCTGAGGCTGATGGGAATGTCATTTATTGTCAGTTATTACATTTAATCCTGAAAGTCTGAGCAGATTTCACAGAAATCATCTAATAAATGAGACATTTTACTCAAAACCATACATGCCAGCCTCATGATGGCGTAAGTCAGAGGATCATCAAAGTCAGACCAATCCATCGTCTGAGATCCAGTAATGTTAGAAATGTTTAGTCTGGGCCAAAGCGGTGTACTGACTGACCAACAGACCAACAAACAGGAAACCAACACCAACTCACAGACATCTGTAAAATAAGTCCAACCCGATCCCGTGTGAAGGTAACTTTACAGCATGAAGAAATATGAGACAAGCATTCAAAATGTCTAGTAATTCAAATAATAAAAACAAAGCTTAGTATTTGTTTCAGAGAACCTGTCCAAACTTTTTTTTAAAAAAGTGGTTAAAACTTGTAGTCACAATTAAACTGGGTCATGAGTTGAAAATACAGTAAATGTCCCACTTTACTTTCTCACAATTTATAGTTGTGTCCCCCTCTCCTCCTAATTTTTCATGCATGCAGACTTTTATTTATTTTTGGCGTTTTGCCTTCCTTTGCACAGCGACAGCTGAGCTGCAGACAGGAAACGTGCAGAGAGAGAGAGAGAGAGAGAGAGAAGGAAACAATATTCAACAAAAGGTCCCTAGCTAGAATCACACTGGGGGATGTTGTGGTCACATTTTTTTTAACCCCTTTAATCCTGCTATTTAAATTTCATGGCGTCACGCTCGTCTCATAGACTTTGAAAGACACAAATCTACAAAACACAGCAGAGCAGCAGCAGCACCAGCAGCACCAGCAGCAGCGAGTCCAGGACCGGAGGGAACCTCTGACACAGTGGCAGCGCAGCAGGTTTAGTGGTGGACTCTGGTCGGACAGACTGATCCCCGAGTAAAATGCTTTTCTCTGTATCTGCTGGCAGGGGAAGCTGAGTAGGCATCCAAGTAGAACTCCAAATCCAGTCAGACAAACCGCAGCCTCGCAGTGTGAAACATGTCCTTTAGAGACAGACAGAGGGAGACTGGCAGCACTTCTTACATCTAAAGCAGCTCGGCTTGCTTGCCGTGTGTTTGTCTTTCATGTGTTTTCTTGTTTGTGGCAGAGCATGGGTAAGCATCCCTGCTACTTTTGGCCGACTACCTGCATTATTTTTGATTCATGAGGTGAGGACGTGGGGGGTTGTTAGAGCAGGCGCGCCATCACAACTTGAGCACATAATCAAAAACTTCCCTTTAGAGTCTCTCTGTCTTTTTGTTTTTAATATTTGTCATGTTTTTTTTTAACCTGTTGTTTGCTTCTTTATTCTAACAGCTTCAGCCATCAGCAAAATGTTTGATGCTGTCCTGGTCACAGGCGCTAAATAACCCAAACGCTGTAGGAGGAGAGAGAAACATACGGCGTGAGGAATATTAGATGCCCAGTTAATTTTAATGCGTCATGTTTTCTGAGTTAGAAATCTAAAAAAGTAACAGGTAAACCCCAGAGGTATTGTGATGCTCAACAGTTGCTGAACACCCTTGTCAGATTTAATATCATTCAGTCACAGTAGAGCAGCTGATTCCATCACTGTTCGTCTCAGTAGCTGCTTGTTACAGCAGCTGGAAAGTGTTGCTGTCCACCGACACAACGGGCTGGAATGAAAACGTAATTAACTGGGTTTAGTTGAGCGGCTACAGTACAGACAGTCAGGAGTGGTTTCACGCAGTCATTTCAGATTTACTGTTTACCGCGGCAGCAGTGAGTATTTCAGCAGAAGGACAACTCAAGAAAATGTCACATGCAATTAAAAGAGAATGGAGCAGCTCGGGCTCTAAATAATTCAGACAATGGAGCGTGATCTGGAAATTGGCTCCAAATACTGCAGCGCTGCACTTCTCCCTCCACATATCTGAAGTGTTTTAAGGGAGGCCGCTTGTTGTGGGAAATCTGGAGAGGTATCACTTCCAATCATTAGTATCTCATACTGTACGTTTTTATTTATTTTTATTTAAGATGGTACTTAAAAAAAATAAAAAATCAAATAGACTGATCATGTTTACAATACCAGATTCTTTTTGACACAACGAGGTCATACAAAATGGTCTAAAAGGAGCGTTGCATCAATTCTACGCATGGAGATGAGTTTACTACTACAGAAAATAACCCTGATGATGTCATCCAGCATGAGATTATTATGTGGACTGATGTGCTGTCACAATGCCAACAATTTGATCACGATACGTCCACAAAGGTGAACCCTGGACAGTCTGCTGTGATACATTTACAATGAAATCTTAAAGGTCCAGTGTGTAAAATTTTAAGGAGGAGTATAGGCTAGAAACTGAATATAATATGTGTACTTTGTGTACATTAACTTGAAAATAAGAATCATTATGTTTTTATTAGCTTAGAAAGCCTTCTATATCTACAGAGGGAGTGGGTCCTCTTTCACTGAGTCCGCCATGTTTCTACAAACCCACAATGAGCAAACCAAATACTGGCCACTGTAGTTTATCCTTCATGGTTAGAACAGAAGGGTAAGGCGAGTGGTATTCAGTTGGTTGCAATCTACAACTTCACCATTCGATGTCACTAAATCCTCCATACCGGACCTTTAACTATGTCAAGATAAATTGCAAATCTATGGTTGTATTTATTGGGTCAAATGTTTAATATATTATGCAATTTAGCATATAATTTAGCATATAGCTCAACTATAGTGTAGTGGCTCTGGCTGCTGCCACCTTGGCAGTTCTGCCTCTGCCGCTAATCTAAAAATGGGAAAAGACGTGGATTGTCGGCAGACCCGAGGCAGACTGGATGATGCCTGGTTGCTCAAACAAGCCATTTGTAACGGCACTTACCTGTCAATCAAAGCAGCTACGCTGTGAATTATGTATAACTAACTAACTAAATAAATAAATTTAAAAAATATATAAATTAATGTTTTTTTGTACCAGGCTGTAAACATGTCAACATTTCTGCTGTGAAGTTGAACATTTTAATATGGGGGCTTATGGAGACTGACTCATTCTGCAGCCAACCTCAAGTGGACGTTTGAGGAATTACAGTTTTTGGCTCTTCCACGTTGGCTTCACTTCACAGCCACAGAGATTGCTGCTTGGCATTAACACACCATTATTTACTTACACTGAGTATATTATAATATTGAACTGTTGAACTCAAAGTACTGAAAAAGTACCTAAATTTGAGTTTAGAATGCTGACCACATCCTCTTCCTCAGAGCATTTCTAAAGCTAATATCTTTAAATTCTGAACAGTTTATTTGCTGTGGGATTGCATTATGGGAAATGTAGGTTCTAGTTGTTGACCCATACTTTTAAATCAAAGGACAATTCATTTTTTTCAATTATGTTTTTATTTATTTTTAACATTTCAGTAACAGACAATCAAGGAAATAAGGGAAGAAAAAAGCAGTCCATGGTCACAGTTCACAGTTCATCCTTTGTGAATGTTATGTAGGCATGCTCAAAGGACAATTCTGAGGGGAACACTGATCATGGTTATGGTTAGTACCACTCATCCTGTGGAATGTAATGTCTTCTGATGCTCTTGAGGAGCTTTGTCCAGTGAAGAAAATAACCGTGATGATCGAAGTGATGTCATCTGAGTTACCTTGGCCTACTTTGTGTAGTTTGGGCAGTTAGTGTTCGTCAGAAAGGGTCTAACAGAAATGCATTACATTAAAGAAAATGTAGGATACAGCAGGAGCTGGAACCCAAGTCAGAACATCTCTGCATCTGCTGCTTCAACTATTCTAGATTGCCTAAGTCCCCCAACTTTATGGAAGTGGAAAATGAAATTGGTCTTATTCTTTTCATTTCCAACCAGGAAATTTGTCAGATTTGAAGACAATGAAAACCAGCATTCAACCTCAAAAGGCCACTCAAACAAAGTGGGGATTTAAAAAGGAATACAGTATCCGCATACAGACAGAAGGAAAAGCAACTCTCTGTAATAAAAGTCCTCTGTTAAAAAAATTGGTAGTCTGCTCTTGGTAATTTTTCCTTGATGAAAGGGAGTCACAGCAGGCAATACAGACCCAAGAGAGATATTCTTAAGGGACTCAATCCAAGGCCAGCAGGGAGTGTGTGTGTGTGTGTGTGTGTGTGTGTGTGTGTGTGTGTGTGTGTGTGTGTGTGTGTGTAGATAATAACCATTGCACTGCTGCTGGATTTCTGACTATTCCATCTTTCCTGTCATTTCTCCAGCAGCTCACCATGTCCGAACAGGCACCTGCGAAGTGGTGGCGCTGCATCGCTGCTGCAACAAGAACAAAATCGAGGAGCGGTCACAAACTGTGAAGTGCTCCTGCTTTCCCGGGCAAGTGGCCGGCACCACCAGAGCGGCCCCGTCATGTGTAGATGGTACGCTCCAGCTGAATATTTCATGGGCTATCTTCATTTCTTTCTTTCTTTCTTTTTTTTTTTGCTGATGCTCCTTTCCACAAATCTTGAGGATTAGTTTTGCTGAGATCATGGATAAGTGTTTCAGCACACACTAACTCACTTGAGTGTAATTTCTTCTAGAAGTTGCTGTCAGGGGGCAACATATAGCAGGAGTAAAGCAGTCTGAGATCATTTATGAAATGTCACAGATTGCGGTTTTGGTATATTACAACTGCATTGGGAAATTACACTAATAACATTACATGTTAGATTACATGCTAACAAATCCTTATAAGGAAAAAAGTGATTTGTGTGACCACATTGTGAACACGAAAACCTTTTTATGAAGGAACGGACTAATGATGCTGCAAGTAATAATAACACCATTTCAATTTGGATTTATACATTTGACATTAAAATCTGTCTATAAAACATCAGAAGGATTGAAGTGTTCACTGTTCGCCTGGCTCAAAGGTTTTGTGAGGTGTTAGATGTGCAAAGAAAAGTGACCCAAAAGGGAAGAACCACATCTGCTCAGCAGAATCTGCACAGTCTATGTAATAGTCCATCGAGTCGCACGGTTTGGTCGTACAGTAGCACAAGAACACCTCGATGTATACACATTACAGTAATTATTCCCAGTGGAAAGCATTTGAGTATCCCTGACACAAGATCACACTCAAGGGCAGTGTAGTCCAAATTCAATGCACAGACTACACAGATGAAGGACACAGAGTAACAATGTACACAACTATCCATAAGCAATGAACATCAGGAACATGCTGTCACACCTCACAGCACCAACACTTCTCTGTCCAGATCTCCCACAATCTGAGCGAAGACACAGGATGTGGATGACTTGACAGAATAATGGAGCTCTTTTCACCTTAAGGAACTCTTCAACAATTCTCACATAGAATTTGTCAGAGTGCGGATGTTCTTCTTTTTTGTACCTCTACAAAATGTCAGGAAATAGTGAGTAATGCTCAACACTGTTTCCCAAGGTGACACATTTAAATTGCTTGTTTTGTCTGACCAACACTCAAAAAGCCCAAAGATATATTTCACTAGCTCAGAAGACTCAGAAAATGAGCAAATCTGCACATAAGTTGTGTTTGACATGACTTTATTCATTCAACTATATTCCGACAGAATTATATGTGTGATTACAATTGGATGAAGCTGAACTCTGCTGCTGGGGCTGTCTATTTGTGCTAAACGTAACCGCTGTGAAAGAATCAGGAAATAACTTTTTATTTTGCTGATTAACCGGTTTTATCGAGGCAGACGCTCGCTCACTCTCATTCGCTGTCTGTGTCTCTTGACCAAAGCTTGCTTTCTCCCTCTGTCTCTCTCTCAAACCATCGGACAAAAAACAAATTAATCTTCTTCGTGTCACTATTTTGCGGCGTAAATTGTCATGCCAGATACAGATTCAGTCTGATTGGTGACCACAGCGTGATGTTGGACTGTTTTATCCGGCACAACTTCTCTGTGGCATGTCGCTGTGTTTTTTGCCTGACACCCCTCCCACTCCCACCCACACAATGGAAAAACTTGCGTTATCGCTGCAGCGCCAGATCTAGTCTGAATGTAAGCTAAAAAAATACTCTAGCACTAATGCAGCAGTGTAAGTACTTTAGTTATCCTGATTCATCATTCTGCAGTATGTTTCTTATATATCTATTAGGCTGACGTCACTTTGCTGTACAGTATTTAACTGTACCAGTGAATACTGTCTGTTGGAACCTTACAAAGAGGCTCTTGAAGGGATTTTAATCACCCATGAATGTGAAGCTGTCCACTGCAGACTGTAAAGTCAATGACCCAGAGGGTCTCTTAGCATGCTAATGTGTCAGACCCCCGACTCGGATGAAGTGGCTGCTTCACTTTGGTCTGAAAAGCGCGGGTTTCTGGCTAAACTCTGGACCCAATCATGTTTGACCTATTCCTTGACATTTTAGTATTGACATTTTCTGCAAATTAGAGCTGTGAGTCAGTGCCCTCAGTTTAAAGCTCCATGGGTGATCTCAGGGAAAAAAAATGATCAGCACTTAACCTTTTAATTATTCTTTCTTCTACAACCAGGGATTACCTTTAGCTCCACTCTGTGTGAGACAATCTGCTCTTTATATGAAGATAAATGAACCTCCAGACATCTGAGAAAACCTGAATAGATTTAAAAGTTTAATTTAAGGAGTTATATCTGCAAACTTTACTGAATTCAATAGTTCAATAGTAGAAAAGTGTCTTTTGATTTAAAAATGAAGAAATGTTCTGTATCATAAAACTACATCATGAAAATTGACAGCATTGTCTGAACAATTGTTTCTACTCATTCTAGCACTAACTGGGTGTTAACACTGTCTTCCCTCTGCACTCAATGTCACACTGAAAGCACCCACTTGACTGTCGTGTAGTAGTTTACAAGTCAAGTCTTGTGGATGGATTTGTATCAACCTGATGTACTTGATATTACTATGGGAGACACTCGAGGGACCACTACAACCTGTGAGGTGATGGTCAAGTGACTGACAAGGGTAGCTGAGCTAGCACAACAGGCAAAAAGCTAATCTGCTAGCATGTAGACCACACTGGCTGTGGGTTTGAATTGTTGTTTTATGGAGTTTATGAATGTATGAGGTAGAACAATCTTAAATATAGAGGATGAAGTTGACCAACAGTATCCATGTAAAGTCTAATGACTTTGCTTTAGAACCTTTGTATAGTCACATGCTGACAGTTTTGCACCTAAAGTCCAGTTTGTCCAATTTACGGGGCTCTATTTACAAAATGAGGCAGAAATTGAATGAAATATGCAAAACTATGTTTTTACTATTGTAATAATAATCATAATCGCCTGAAAATTGAGAATTTTTATGTTTCTTGCTACCTACCTTATTGAACCTCCATGTTGATCTTCATGCTTGGAAGGAAATGGTGAAGTGAGGCGGTTGCAATCAGTAACTACATTGCTAGATGCCACTAAAATCCTATACACTGGACCTTTAAAGGTCATAAAGTGTCCGACTTGGCTTCTAAAGGTCCAGTGTGAAAGATTTAGGGTGAATCTATTGTCACAAATGGAATAATAATAATATTCTAAAGTAAGTTTTCATTATTGTATAATCACCTGAAAATAAAAATCATGTTTTCGTTTCCTCAGAATAAGCCTTTTATATCCACAGAGGGAGCAGGTCCTCTTACACACCATGTCCACCATGTTGCTACAGTAGCCCAGAACAGACAAACCAAACACTGGCTCTAGATAGAGCCTTTCGTTTTTTGCTAGAAACTTGGAAGGGGAGGTGAGGAGTATTCAGTTCTGCAGTTCTGCAATTTCACCACTAGATGTCACTAAATTCATCCTACACGCCAGACCTTTAACAGCAAAATTACAACTCACTATCTGCTGCTAATGTAGCTACTGAGCTAGCTAATGTAACACTGCCAGAACTATATGCTTTGGCCACACTCCAGACACATCGTCAATGTTGTCATGACTCTAATTAAGGTATATTGACTAAAGACAAGCTGTTGATTTTTCAACAGTTTTCCTAAAATAAGGAACAAATGATACATGAACATGTGTTTAAGTAGCCATACAGCTCAGGCCTCTCACTCTCATGCAAATGAATTGTTAGCCCTTTACGTGCTTAAACCAATTCTGGTCATTTCTAAATATGAGCTCAAGGTCAATGCAAAGATTTTTTCCCCCCAGCTACAATAAAAAAGTAAAATCAATAAAAGTATAAATGTATTTTTTACTCCCAGATGTTTTCAGTCTGAGCTGCCTTTGTGTTTTTAAAACATCATTAGCTGCTAAGTGAAATGTATCTCATACACTTTATGTATGTTTGGTTATCAATACTCCCATTTCATTTCATGAGAAACCTTTGTGGCTTTTTAATAGCTGCTGCGCAACCACCATCTGCTTGCAGTTGACCTGATGCATGTTTTACACCACAGTGCTGCTATAACCATGGCTGTGTGGTACAAATTGATTCCCTTATGTCATAAAGTATCCATTCTGTGCAATTTAGTCTAGTGGGGCTCCGGTGTTATGTGTGGATTATAATAACCGTCCTCTTCATTAGGAAGAACACTAATGCTGGTGGAGGGGGATGTGGAACGCAGATAATGACCTCTGTAATATGCCTTTTTAAATGATGTCTTGTACAATGGAGTAGCAGAAGCTTAATGCTCTCTTTTATGGAGGAGGCTGAGGAGGTGTTCTCTGCAGCTGAAGGTTTTCCCCTCACATGACTGGAGTCACATTTTTCTCCAGCTCCCACCTTCAGCGCATGGATATTTATGACAAGGCGCTCAACACCTTGCATGTTTGAATACTCAAAATAGACTTAGTGAATGTTGCCAGTCAAAAAATGAATCTTGCATCACTCACCTGAGACAGCTGTCAAAATGTGACATGAATAACGAGATGCAGCTACAGTATGACGATGATTTGATTGGTATTTGGAAAGACGCCTCATTTCAGACTCATATGGAAATATACTTGAAACAAACATAAACGAACTAAAAAAAAATTCAAAAAATGCTTAATTAAATTTGTTGAGCATGAAGCTTGTATGAATTTTGTCACTTAATTTGTTTTTTTATCTTTTGATGAATTGGCAACAAAACTGCTAGCATACAAATAAGAGAACATGCAGGCCAAAAACAACAACAACAAAAAAAGGTAGCTAATGTAACATTATCAACTTAAATGCATAAAATTAATGATAACATTCCTTTACTGAACATCTAGAGGGCAATGTACAACCTACAACATAACATTAACATTACATCTGTAGCCCATGATAATGTTAGCTTACCTTTTTCTAAAATTGTAAATGTTTCATGTTTTTAAAGTTTGTTCCAGTTGTTGGTTCCAGCTTCTTGTCTAATTTTCATTAGGACTGTGGATGACTTTAGTCCATCTGTTACCTTTTTCCCTCCAAAAAGTGATTACAGTAGCTAATGTTGCTAGCAGTGATGTAACATTATTGAAATGTGAGATGATGCTTAGTGCCACGATCAAGCAGTTAAATCAGCTTGGCGAGGAGATCATTTGGAGTGTTCGAGGTTACAGTTTTACCAACTAGGATAGTATAGTGTGATTTTGCAGATGCATGGAGGTCACAGAATGAGATTTAGTATTTAGCATTTAGTTTTTATTTGTTGACAACTGGAATACATTTCAAATTTGAAAATTTCAGAAAAAAAGAAATAAATAGGAGAACGACAATAGGAGAACAACAAATAGTTTTTACGTAACAGTTTCATTGATGCAATTGGCATGCAGGCCTACAGACAGTGTAAACAGAGATATTTCTCACCATTAGCTCTTTGACCTCTGGATCTCTTTACCAGCCTCGATAGTGGAGCAGAAGTGGTGGTGTCAGATGCATCCGTGCCTTGACGGAGAGGAATGCAAAGTTCTTCCTGATCTGAAGGGCTGGAGCTGTGCTACGGGGAACAAGATCAAAACTACTAAGGTAAGTTTGAGAAACTATCACTTCCATAATACCATATTCAAACCTGTTGACACTTTAACACTTCAAGGTCAAACAACTGTGGCTTCGGTTACAGTCGTCTTCCCTGCCTTTACTTAAAAACAGCTAATGTTTGCTGTCGGTGCTTGGACCCCTGGGGGCCTGTAATCAATGGGCTGCCATGTCTCCTTAGCACTTTCAGGCCACTTTGAGCACCCAAAATGGCCAATTACTCACTCCAATTACCTGCTTTTAACGTTGTAACATGATGCCCGCATCCTTCACTGTGTTATGACGACCCGTAGACTTCAGTTCTGTCTCTCTCCATGTACTCAATTATTTAAACTGCCCGCACCACACCTGCCTGGAGCCGGGAGCCTGGAGCCTGAGGCTATTGATTCATGGACTTGTCGGGACCTCAAAATGGGATATATATATATATATATAATTTGTTTTTCTTTTAGTGGTTCTAAGACAAGCCTGAACGTCTGAAGATGTCTGGAAACAGACTTTGCTAATTATCAGATCTTGATTAAAAGATGAAAGTTAAACATGGATTTTCTTTGTTGTCTTCTTTACATGGATGACGGGAAAGATTTCCGCGGACAGAGACCAGCTTTGGTAACGTCAGATGCTACACCATGGAGTCCAGGTAATAAATGTGTTTATTTTAAAATATTTGAAGGTTGAAAATTGCAAAGAAACTTTTACTGCATTGTGTCTGCACATCAGACATATCCGTGTCACACTGAACAGATAAGGCAAATGGTATTAATAACCGTATTTCCCAGTCGTGTAAATATTCTAGATATAGAGAGGACAGCGGGAAGATGTGTATGATCCAAAAAGACAACAACACTGTTCAAAGCATCAGCATTACCCAACGGATTTATCTTGCACACCTTTGAACTCCGCTGGGGAAACAAGTTTCTTAAGTTTCAAATCTTTCTGCAGGCTGCTTGAAGCAGCGGGGAGGGGGGCAGGCTTTCTTCTTTACTTCTGCTGAGCTTCTGGGAAAACAGCGCACAACATAAACCTGGAATCCCCAGCTATACTGACCTCAGTCACTCTATATCATAAATGCATTCCAAGGGAATTCAAAGCGTAAATAAAGCAGCGACTGGTTAGTACAAAGCCCGAGACACGGCAGAGACAGTCTTTTAGTTTGGAGCAGATCTCGGAGTGATGAACAGTGTCTGACGTGCAAAGATGCTGAGCAACAGCCAGAGTCCAAGATACATGCCTGCCAAGCACAAATGTGCTTACATTTTCCGTCTGGTGAGGAAATTTCGGTAGGCTATCTGCCACAGTGGCAGCTAAATGTACCAAAATAGTCATGTAATAACTCTTGCTGCCCGTCTGTTGCTAGCTACTGTAAGCACTAATTATGTAGCGATATTTACAAGGAGTAAGCCGACCTTTAAAACGAAAACTCATCGACAAAAAGGAAGACAAAGCACATCCAAAATGAAGGTTTGGACATAATAGAGTTGTAAGAGGCTGGCAACGGTAGAACACTGAGGCTGTGATGTTCTGTGTGTTGCCTGTATGCCAGACAAAAACAGAAACAACTCATTTTGTCATCAGGAATAAAACAGTGAACCAGGAGAGTGTTTGTGACCATGAACACAGCAAGCGTCACATTGTCCTCATGTCCTGGGCTCAGTCAGAGCCTCGCGTCTCAACACCCTCTGTGATGCCACTGATCGCAATGTCAGAGCACAAAGACGAAGACATGCCACTGGAAAGAAGGTGGACACTTTCTTTGAGTTTGACTTGGAGTGAATGTCATTTAACATGTGTGAATAAGTGAAGATTTTGCTCTGGAATTAGTTTCTCTATTATCGTGTAACCTGTTAGGAAGTATATGTTTAACTGAATTTAAATGAAAAATCAATTCATCTATAGCATTTCATTTTGATATGACACACGGGAGCTCCGGAGTTGACTTTGAGACACTGTAAACTTTTATTTAACATACACTGTACATTTCTTTGTAACCAAGCTCCTACTGCTAATGTGAATGTTTTTTTCTTCAAGTGTGACCACTGAATGAATACTCAGTAATCTACTCTTGACATTAAAAAATAACATGCACTTGGTTTGTCAGCGTTAAGAACAAGCTTTAAATTAGACAAAGTTTTCTGTACAACATTAAATGCACATTGCAAGTGGTCAGCAGCTTTAGTGAGGGTTGACACACTGCAATAAATAATGTTGTCAGCATATGAATGAAAATCAGCATCATTTACATCTTTACCTAAATTATTTCTAAAAATGGTAAAAAGAAGTGGGCCAAGCACAGAGCCCTGTGGAACACCCTTACAAACAGGTTGAACATCAGAGCACTGACCATCAGACCTGACACACTGGGGCCTATCAGTAAGCATATAACTGAACCAACCAACAGCTTTCTCTGATAGTCTGATATCAAAAAACCTCTGTTTGAGGATAAAATGATCAACTGTATCAAAAGCCTTGCATGTAATGTATGAATGCATGACTGCTTAGGGCTTCAATAGCGTGCCAGCTATACTGGATTAGATGATTGCGCATTTAATTAATATTGAATTCATTGGACAGTTATGTCAAAGACATAAAAGATCCAAGTTTGTTGGCTGTAGAAATGGCGTACATGAAGAATGCCATCATGGAGTGATCAGTGTATGAAAAAGTTGGTCTCTGTGGGAACAGATGGAGTTGCTGTGAACCCCGGGACTAAGAATGGTGTGGTCGGCCAATCATTATCGGCAACTGCTGAACTGACCTTTTCTGATGCCATCCATTCCAGTGATGTTCCTGAAAGTAAAAGACCTCCTCTGTGGTCTCTGCACCTTCAACTACACTAGTCCAATGAACAGGACACACACTGCTGGATCGACAAAACGGGGGTAGACAGTGTCAGTGAGTTACAAAGGTACTTTCTGAAAGGCCTTTGATCACTGAGAGGGCCCATGGTGAAGGCTACGATGGCCAACAGCTATGAGGCAACTGCTGCAGTGCTAACAGGAGCCATGGGCATCTCTGCCCTGATTTGCTGGCATTGGTTGACCTGGTCCTGCCTCCTTAGCTGAACATGAATAGGTTTTAACACTGGAATAGGTTAAATCTCCTTATGGTCCAGCTCTCCCCTCCAGAGATCAGGGAGTATGATCCCATAAAAGTGGTGATGCTGTGGCACCAGGAAGCCAAACTTCATGAACCATGCAAAGAAGAGGGTGATTGCGGTGTCTGAGTCTGATGAGGAGGTTGATTAAAGAGAGACTGATTAAAAAGTTTACAAAATCTTCAAAATACTTCAGAAGAATGTTGAGATCAAGACTTCTTGAGTTACATTAAGGCTAGAATTGATTAACCACTGATTAAAAAAGTATTATAATATATTATTATAATTATTATAATTTATTATAGTTTAGGATCTTACATAATACTACATTCCAATGATATGTACACATTATGTGAGGTAATTTCTTATTTCCTACTAGTTTTGTTGGCCGGTGAGTCAAAAAGTGAATTTCGGACACTGGCTGCAGCATTAAGATTTGTAAATTTGCAGTCCCCGTGGCAGTATGGTAACAGTTTAACTGAAAAACAATGTCCCTGAGAAGAGTAAGCATGTTGGTCATACAGTGGTGTCACAGAGTGATGGGTCTTTTCTCTCACAAATAACCTGAGTGCAGACATGAGCTTGCAAAGAGCTCATTATCCAGACAATGGTGAAAAAGTTTAATTTTAGCCATTAACCTTGCTTTTTTGTTTGTCATTTTAAACCATGAAAGCAACAGCCGGCACTGGCGGAAAATGAGAGACCTCATACCCAAATGCTTTTTATATTCCTCTTTGCTAATTACGAAGCATGGAGATAAAAGCACTGTAGCTGGACACATTTGGATAATTTACCAATCTGGAACCAAATTCAAAATGGATTCTGACCTGCCTGTGGGAAGAATTTTGTCAGCTTGTATCAAAGCGCAGGATTTCAGGGTTCATCTTCAGGTTTCAAACTTTTAAGTCGAGAGACTAAATATGTGTTCTGAGTTTGTCAGACTAAAGAAGAAAGTGTTATTAACCACCCAGCCAAATTTGAATGATTAAAAATATTGACAAGTTTATGAAATTAGGTGTAAAAATCGGGTAAAAATGAATTCTCAGCTCCAGGACTGTGGGGGTGTGTCCTCTGAATGTGCTGAAGCCACGCCCACTCATGGGAGCGGTCAAGCAGCCATTTTGTATGTTTTTTTAAAAAAAATCCTCCTACGTTCTCCTTGTGCCCCGCTTTCCTTTTTTTTTTTTTTTTTTTTGTTGATTTTACAGGCAGATTCTCCCATAAAAATTTTGCCTAGTGCAGCTTTAAAATGGCCGTACTATGAGAAGCCCAGCGTCTGTAGTTACAACACAAAACATATTGCTGAGGAGGACACTGCGGTGCACCAATTATACGGCTGAATTACACAAACACCAGCCCAGGCACCTGCTGTGTTAAATCTTTTAGCCAGCCTTACTTCAGGCACTAAATGGAAATGAATCCTTTGCCAGTTAAATTAGCACTTGTCAGCTACCAATTAAACAAACGCAACACCCACTGAAGACTTAGTTTTTCCTTTCAGTATTTTTAGCATTGTTTCAGACAGTCATTCAAACACTGTTAATGATCCCCCCCCTCTCTCTCCTGAAGTGAGACACGGGGTAGATCCATCGCTGAAGACATTTTCTCTTCTGACAAGGAGCGGCTCTGCTCTTTGTCTTTTCAACGTGGAATTATTCTCAAATTAGTACCACATTAATCACAGTGACAGCTCAGAATGTAAATGACTCTGTAAAGGGAAGAATTTATAGCAGCCTGTACAGAGAGCAGCAAAGTGCTGCGACAACCTAAATTTATGGAAACTCTTTACCCTGTGTTTGATATGATTATGCAGGTTTTCTTGTCAAGTGATGGCCTGATGGTTTTTGGATTGTTTTTGCTTTTCTGCATAATTGAGGATGATTTATATGACACTATGCAGTGCTGCGCTGCTTCTCTTGTTCTCTGTCAAACGACCCATTTGTGAATTAATGTAACCAGGCTGTCGGGGCTGTCTGTTTCCTATCAAAAGTTCAGCATCAATAATGGAGCCTTACAAGTTCGCAGACGGCTTCCCTCAGTCTGTCAAACCTACGTGGCGGCTGACAGGCGGTTGGGATCGATAGCGGACATCGTTATGAAGGTTGTTATGTTATGTTCCTCGAGAGTCTTTTCCAGAATGTACTTTTGGAGGAGTAGAGGAGCTGCCAGTCAGCCACTGAGCTTCATGACAGGCAATTTAATCTCAAGGAGAATGGAGGTCTTCAGACTATCTGACAGCATCAAACTAGGAGAGAGAAAGCCTTTGTGTGGAGTGCAAATCCAACTCACCAGCATCCTTTATCCTGAATACTGTATCACACTGCAGCCGATATATCGATGTGCTGATACATGAAGCCAATAATGCAAGTCTTTTATTGGTCCTGAAAATGATACTGAATCTGAAAGAATTCCACAGGTGTTCTCCAAAGCTTGACCTTAACACTTGACTGTTGTCTGTCACCCTGTCAGAAGGAGCCAGTGCACAGTGCAAGAAGCTAATTTACAATGCTTGTGAAGGAGCCAATGATGTCCTGTTCAATACAAAGAGAGTCTTGATATTCTTTGACCACGATTGTTGCTTTTCATTGGCTGTCAGTCAGTAAGAATGACATTTTCTGTCTCCTAGTGTCACAAATGAAGGGTGATATGAGTTAAGTTTGTTCGTTCAGAGGAAATTTTAAATAATTGTTTATCAGATTTTCATGAAAACTCTTGTGAACATTCATAGTACCCAGAGGATGAACCTTAAAGCTGCTATAACCAAGATTTTTGTAATAACAATGGTTGCAAATGACTGCAAGTAATGTGAAATGTGTTTGTTTAAGCATCTTTCAAATCAAATCAAATTTTATTTGTATGGCCCAAACAAGTCACAAAACACATTTTGCCTCTGAGGGCTTTACAATCTGTACAGGGAGTGACACCCTCTGTCCTTAGACCCTCAGTTTGAGTGAGGAAAAATTTGCCCACAAAAAAACCCTTTAACAGGGAAAAAAGGTGGAAGAAACCTCAGGAAGAGCCACAGAGGAGGGATCCCTCTCCCAGGACGGACAGAGGTGCAATGGATGTCACATGTACAGAACAAATCAACACAGACATATTGTACAATTACAATGAATGATAAAATGACAATGAAATACATTAAATGATAGAATGATTACAGTAGCAGTGGAACCTGTGATAGAGTTAGAGGGACACAGATGCACAGCAGCAGCAAATCATAAACTAACTATAAACTGTAGTAGAGATATGGTAACAATAATGACAGTAATAATATA
This sequence comes from Protonibea diacanthus, assembly GCA_028641955.1. Classification (NCBI taxonomy): domain Eukaryota; kingdom Metazoa; phylum Chordata; class Actinopteri; family Sciaenidae; genus Protonibea; species Protonibea diacanthus. The sequence continues at coordinate 2,259,401 of CM053997.1, read as the reverse complement.
TGTAGTGGACGTCGTGCAGGACCACAGCAGCAGCCACGATCCACAAGAACCTGCTGGACGAGAAAGCACAGAAACTCTGGGAAAGTTTAGTTAGTAACATGCATTAACATGCATTAATGAGACAGGTATGTTTACAGATGGTGAGAGAGAGAGACGGAGGGAGGGAGAGAGAGAGAGAGAGAGAGAGAGAGAGAGAGAGAGAGAGTTTTCAGCAAATCAACAGAGACATATTGTTTCTGCTGTATGTTTTGTTCTAATAGCCCACACCTTACTCTTTTGGTTTATTGTCAAAGCTTTCATCAGCGTTGTTCCCAGACGTTTTTAGAAAAAGCTTTTACAGACTCACTGTGTGCTAGCTGCCCTGTACCAAAGAAAAAGAGAACGTCATCGTCTAGCTAGGGAACATATTGCCACATTTAGCAGTTAAAGATGATTATTTAAAAAGCTGGTGAAGACTGAAATAGAACTAAGAGGTGAGTAAATACTCGACTTGTACTCTGCATTAATGTTAATGCTGCTCCATATCGACCGGATGTGTAAATAAGCAACAACTTGCTCACAAAATAATATCAACTGCCAATATTGAGCCTACAGCTTCTTTTCGCTGCCCCAAAGTGGCCAAAAAGATCTTTTAGTGCTCATTTGTTTTTGGTGACCCTGACCTTTCCTCTAGCACTACCTCCCATCAGGTTAAATTTTACATTTTCCTCAATTCATTCTCTCAAGAAGATGAACCTATTTCATTTTAGACACTGAGCTTTAGGTCATACATCAACTTTATACACATATACACAAGATATTTAATACAGAAATTGTCAAAGCACATACAATCTCCCAATGGGATAAATCTTTATGTTTTAATAAACTATAATAAACTACTGTTAAGCAAAAAAAAAAAAAAAAAAAAAAAAGCAAAACTGTGGGCATGCTGTTTGTTTCATCCAATTCTTCCACAGTATACAGCCTTGCAGGGCCACAAGCAGGGTTTTTTACCTTTACCCTTAGTTTTCCTTAGAAGATAATGAGTTTTCTGACAGTAGCAAACACGAAAAACAAACTTCAAGACTAGAAGGAGCCTTCACTGTTGAATAATGCATCTGGTTTTGTAGTTGCTTCGCCAACTTCTTTGTCGTGTCAGTCAGTGTGGGTGGGAGTCTCATGTCTTCTTGCTTGGACTGTTGATAAAGTTGAGGTTTATTACTGTAGGTCATGGCCTTTTCTTTTTTTGTACTTAGCCATGGGATCAGTCTCTGCTTGTATCAAGCGCTCAGTTCCACTGTGTTTTCTTTGTGTTATACCACTTGAGACAGAGAGAAACAGACATTTATGTAGAATACATATTAAAATAAAGTGTTATTTAAACACTAAGATATATTCGCTGTTGCTTGTTGGGTGACTTTCCCTTTTGATGTTGCCCCTGCTTTGATGGCTCTGATTTCATTTTAACGTGAGTTTTTTTCTGTCACAGGTGAACCAACAGTTCTGGTTGGACCATCAAAGGAGAAGAGAGTAATGCAAAGGACCTTTCTGTAAATAGAGACTTCCTTTCTTCTGGATTGCAATTAATCTTTGGAAAACTCTGAATGCTTCTTCTTGAACTCTATGGACATCAAAAAGAAGAATAGATCCTATTCAAAGTACTGAACAATCAGCACTTCTTTTTGAAGGACTCCATATGATTAGCCCTACCGGAAAACAGGATTTATTCTCTGACATTGTACTGCTTGTAGTGGAAGACAATGGTGAACTTTGCCTATATGTTAATTTCTAGAGTATTTATGTCATCTACAGGGGATTTTGCATCACAAGTTGACCAGAGTGAACAGCAGGTCAGTTTATTGTAAGCCTCGCAAATATTCAATACAAACTGTGGTTTTGTTTTATCAGTCAATTGTGGCTTCTCTAACAAAGTGTAGTTTCAAAAGGATCAGATATAGATGGAAATATGTGGCTGAGCAGCAGATATCCAGGGTGATTTTCAAAGGAATACACAATCATCAATGTGTCATTCACAGCGAGTGCCATAACACAAAGAGTAATCAAACCAAATTCAGTTTGAAACTCACCATAAACGCACTATACATTAGGTTATTTACATATTAGATGCTGCATTCAAGTCCAGATTGTTGAGGATTTAAGGACAGCTGAACTAAACCACTGCTATAAACTAATCAAACCTACCAGCTGTTAACAGACAGAAAGTTGGATCCAGCCGTGGTTTATTTTTCCTCTGAAAATCACCCTTCAACGTCCTGCCGCTTCTGCCAGACTGTTCTCGTGTCACAGATCGGATTCTAGACAACAGGAGTGTGAATTAAACGTGCAGCATCTGATCTCTGGTTGGGTGATGACAATGTTCCCAAAACTGTTTTCAATTAGTATGTATGATTTGCTGATCACCTTTCAGTAGGTATCGCTGACACTTCCTTTGTCTGTGTAAGTGATGACATCAGTAATAAACTATGGTTGTGTAACTAACGCCTTCTGTTTTTTAAGCATCTGTATGCTAACTGTGACTTTTTTTTAGTCATGTTAGCAACATTTCTCCATGGATCTGGCAGTTTGTGGCAGTTCTTAGTCATCCAGGCCATCATTCTTAAAAAAAGGTTAAGTCTAGGGCAAATAAACTGGTAGATCCAGAAGGACGTTACACCTCTCATCCAAGAAGCTTCTTCAGTTCTGACTGACTGGTGGGGAGAACAGGGAGTATTTAGCCTAGAGGCAGGATCCATAGCCATAGCTTCCACTTGGTTTATTAGTATGTGTTGTTGTTGTGAGAAAGTCACCTGAGGTTTGGCATGAACAACGGTAATCAGGTCACCTGAGCTCCAGTATGGACGATAGTCGTTGAAGCCACATGAGGCCAAGGGTGGATTGGTGTTCAGTCTTCAGTGTTCAGAAAGCCTCATACATCACTTATCCTCCACCTACAATACTGTCCTTTAATGGATCTACGATTATGCCTAGGCTAAATACTCGTATCTCCCCACCAGTCAGAACTGAAGAAGCTTCTTGGATGAGGCGAAATGTCTTCATGGATCTACAACCAAGTCCAGCTGTCCCAGATTTAACCCTTCTTGAAGAAAGATCTGACAGTTGGTTCATTACTTTGGTCCCAACAGAAATCTACTACTAAACTTCTGGATTTATTGCTATGAGTTTTTGTACTGATGATCCCGTTGGGATGAATTATAATGACTTTGGAGATCCCCTGATTCTCCTCTTGGGTCACCAGCAGGTGTTTTCACTTGCGTTAAATTTCTTGCAATCTATTGGATGGACTGGAACAAACTTTTGTACCTCGGTCCCCAGCAGAGTATTTAGTGACCCCCCCCCCCCCCCTCATTTATCCTATAGTGCCACCAGGTTGACTGTAGTGGTTGTAAGTGAAATGTTTCAATGAAATTCAAATGAAATGTGTTACAGAGACATAGACATCTATGTCTCCTTTAGCGTTAATTATATTAACTCAGTGATCACTTAACTTTTCATCGGGCGCCATCATCAGGTCCATCCTGTTTATAACCAAAACCAAACAGAGAATCAGCCACAGCTGTACTCTATATTTAGTACTACTGTAATTAGAAAATGCTAACATATTAAATAAAATTGTGAACATGGAAAACATTATGCCTGCTAGATGTCAGTATTTAGCATCTAGCAGTCAGTGAGGTGCATGTTAGCATTTAGCTGAAAGCAGCACTCGCTGAGTACAACCTCACTACAGCTCCTCATATAGTTGTAGGGCCACTATATTACTCTGTTCATTACACCGACAACACTGATAATTCTCGTCTTACCTCAGGAATAAAAGAAAAGTTTAAGATTACTGTTTGAGTATATTTTTAAATGTCATAATAGTCAAACTGCTAATGGATGAAAATGAAAAAGTCTATAATTCTACAAAAAGCCCCTCTGCCAAGGAAGACTAAAATGTGGTTAGAAGGTCCTAAAAGAGCTGATTTTTACTTTGTATTTTTGCCTTTGGTTAAAAAGATCAAAATTATAGATGACAGGAAATGACCACTGGGGATAATCATGAGGTGAGTTACCAGATTGTTAGGCACACCGATTTGCAATAAATTCTACTTTTATGGAGATGATCACATTCAGCTTTTGAGGACATGGAGGTGTCGATTTAGCTGTCAATTGCAGAGGTTTTACCCGGTGGTGGTGCTGGCTGGACTGATTGGTACAGAAAGGTGTATCTAATGTGAGGGAGGATAAAATGTTGGAGACACATTTCAGTGTTTTGTAACGCAGTCGAACACCACTATTAACTATCAAGTGATATGAAAACCTGAATACAACAGCCTTGATAAAGGTATCGCTGGGCTGTTGCATTGAATTACAGTCGGCTCTGTGCATCAAACAGACTGAGAGGTCCCTATATTACTCTGTTCATTACACTGACAACACTGATAATACTCATCTTACAGCTACTCATCTTACTCATTACTCATTTTGTTGTGTTGCTGTTTGTGTGTTGCGTTAAATGCGATTAATTTATCCAATCTTATAACATCTGTACACAAAATAATGTAAGCCTCTTTGTGAATTTGAATGTCACTGGGCAGGGTTTACCGATCAATCATTCTCAGATCCACACAGCTGCACAAAGTGTTTTAAGTCATCCCATGACTGAATGTAAGTTTAGTCCAGTTCAATCTGCTGCTTGCCTGTGATTTCAAACTCTTTTTAAACTCTCAAGGGTCCTGCAAACCTGTCACCTCAGAGGGGATGCTGAAGTTTTCAAGTCTGCAGCCGTGTGCGTGGCAGCCAGTTACAGCAGCTCTGAACACCTCTGTGTTTTTAGTAGTTTTAGTATTGTGTGTTTTTGACACCAATCTGTTTTATGTGCACACATGGAGCTGTGGAGACTACTTCATGCTACATCAGGTGACCCATTCAAAACAGGTCATAGCTCTCTTGTTTACACTCAGCGCCAAGCAGTGCTAAGCAGTGCTAGCATACTCTCTGTGGAGAGACCGGAGATCCACGCTCAAGTGAGGAGGAGAAGGGGACGCAGAGCTGGATCTAAGCACCGGGAGTGCAGAGGACGTCTGTTAGGGGAACGTAAGATCTCTCCCCAATAAGACGGAGGAGCTAACGGCGCTAACCAGGCTACAGAGGGAGCATGGAGAGTGTAGCATCACAGAGACGTGGCTGAATGAACTCACTGAGGACTCGCTGGTGACTCTGGACAACTTGTGAGAGCGGACACTGTAGACAGACAGGAAAGCAGAGAGAGCACACAGCAGGAGTCACCACCACTCCACCAGCTGAGCCACCCACCCCAACGCCCATATTTATTTATTTAGGAGTAATTTTCCTATCCACCTTGTATGTTATGAGCTGCTATAACAAGTACATTTCCCCATTGTGGGATCAATAAAGTCTGTCTTATCTTATAGTTGGTTTTCATGACTCCTGTTGTGACGGTGGGTGAAATGACACAGCATAGAGAAGGGAGGCATTTTCATGTAAACCAGTCATCAAAATGGTTGCTTTATTTTGAAATGCATATCCTGTAGCAGATTTGTGGTTTGTTGTTAAATTGTTTCAAATGACGGTCTTACCATCTGTTATCATCATGTTGACCCATTCAGGGTCGAATCCTTTTTCCTTAACAATCAAACAATCCTGTGAATGACAATTTCTTTCTTTGTCTTTTGAGGAGAACTGGTACAAATAGTCCCTTTTCAAAGAGTCACAAAATTACAAGCTGATGACTCATCACAGAAACACAAAAACACAAAAGCACTGCGTTTTGGCAACAATATTCAAGCTAGATGAGAGACATGAACAGCACCGTCATCACCTGTCCCCTGCAGAAGAACCCCAAGTTGGATTTTAACACTAAACCTAACAACTGAAGAAACATGTGAATAAATGGATGCCAGCGCAGTTAGAACAAGTCTCTGTCATCACGTGGCTTGGCTGGAAAAATGCTTGAGTGCTCAAATGGGCCCAGAAATACGAAACATGAGGAAGGAGGAAGCTTGTTTTGGTGCACAGATGTGTGCAAATTGGTTTTTGGTCTCTACAGCTAATTTCCCTGTTCATGGCAACTATACTGAGGGTGATTTATATACAACTGACCTGTTCAAATGATATTGGACCACACCATCAACAAGATACATTAAAATTATTTATTGACAAAATGAATGACTGCAGATGAAGTGTGATCTCGTGAAGGTCTTGGTTCTGATCCTTCGGTAGGGAATCCGCCGCAGCACCCAGGCATGACGGACCCCCCTGACAGGCCCTAGGAAAGAGAGGAGAAAAGGTGAAAGAAATCAGGTGGGTGGGAAGGGCGTGAGGAATACTAGCATGAAGGGAACCAGAGGGTTAGGAGGGTATTTATAGGACCGTCGGAAGTGGCGCGGTTGAGGTGTGGTCCGGCTCCCGAAATGATGCTTTAAGCTCCAATAAAGTTATGCAGAATTAAGAGTGTGACCGCCTTGAATGACAGGTGGGTGCTGTTACAGACGGCTTGTTTGAGCACCCAGACGTCATCCGGCCCACCTCAGGTCCACCAATGATCCATGTCTTTGCCAAGATTTAGAATAGCCAGGCAGAAGAAGCAGTATGTCCAACATGGCGGCGGCCGGCGTTGCATATTTTCAGCTTTAAAACAGCACTCCGGAAACCTACAGGTGACATCACTCCGGCTCTGTCCATTCTTTATACTACACTTCTTCACAATGCTGCATCTATTCAATAAGTTAATCCCTTATGCATCATAAATGGTCATACATTTCCATTCACATAATTACATTTAGAATTAAACAGGAAAGTTACTTTTTCACATCCCCTGGCCTGAGCTTCATTTTAGCTCTTACTGTACCAGTCACTGTTTTGAGTGATACAGTTGAGACTGTACCAGTAACAGATGTAACAAGTACAACAGTGGAGTAAAACACTGCTAACCTATACACACTGCTGATTTGAAGTCTTGTCAGTGTGGTTCATGACCAGCTCACCTACGAATTTCTTATTATTGCACATAATTCTGGTATCTAGATGAGAGCTTCTTAAATGTTTTTAGCTGAGGACCCCAGTGAGAGCTTAGCTCCGCTTGCTCTGGGAAACAGGCTTATTAAAAAATTTCATATCCTCATCATAAAGGGACCCACCAGCAACAAGCCTCAATTTGGATCTCAACCCACAGTTTAAGGAGGGCTGGCAGATTACTGCTGAGGATTTACTATGCTTTTTCGTTGCGTTGCTGACACCTCTAAATTCTTAAATGCTTCTCTTTCGGGAAATTCTAAAGGAAAAAATGTTTCCACAACGAAGGCAGTGCAATCAGGAGCTTATTCAGCTGCAGACGTTTGACAGAGAAATGAGAGGATTTGAAAAAGAGGATATTGCTTTTGTTTTAAAATGGACCTTGGTTTTCCTTTTGTAACATACCCTCTGTGTTCGTACAGAGACACTGTTGCTTGTCTGCACCTGTCAAACATAGTTACACTGAATGACTCTGTTTCCCAGCCTGCTACCCTTTTCCAAACAGCAAGTTTGTGAAGTGTGTTGCAGCGAAAACAGAAGACAAGTGCTGCCTAAAGCGTCTTTTCTCATGTTTCACAAAGAGCCAGGGCTTCAAACATCAGGCTCTATTCTTCTTTACCGAAGGCGTCCTTTGGCAAAACGATAGACATTCTCCGTGAATCAAGAGGCCGTGACACCGCTGGTTTCGGCGTGTCAAAACAGTTTGACACTTCCAGGGTCAATGCTAGATGCCCTGTCAGTATCTGAGTCAGTTTGGAGGAGTTGGAGGAGGGTTCGCGGGTGGGGGGGAGTTGCAAAATATAGAAATCCTCAGTTTCAAAGCTTTGATTTCTTTCAAGGGATTCAAATGAAGTAAAGGCAGGCATTTCTCTCTTTCCCCCCCTTTTTACTGCAGTCATTACACAAGCACATCAAAGGAGTCTCCTCCTCTCACCATATGCTGTATAGTTTCATAATCTAATGAGGGTTTTGTAATTACACCGTCCACCAGGGGAATGGAGCTCATCGATTCTCTGGGAAAAGAAATTTCATTACACGGACCCACTGTAAACCGTTGATGCTATCAACAGCTTTGTACTTTCATTTCATTTAATCATTTTACAAGACAAAAGGACTTGTCAGGGTTACATGTTAAAGAGAGAGTTACAGATGTGAATGTAAATCACGGCGTCTTTGAAAACTTCCCAGGACAGAGGAGAGAGAGATGCTGAAAAGTCAAGCCACTTGCATGGGTAGCAACATGCAGGAAGTTTCTCATCTGATCATGTCATTTGTTTTCCCCGTGGAGCGCAGTAGTCTGTGTGACATTTCAATATATGCGTTATACGCAACTAATGAATACTGCTTTTTTGTTTTGTTATGGATGCACCTCGCATCCAGCAATAGGAAACCCTCTGATGCATTCATCAAGCCATCAAATGACAAATGAGACACTCACTGTCGTGGAATTATTTATATGTTTCTGTGTATCTGCGTATAATAATGGCTAGAGCTGTTAAAAGTGTAGCCTTCTCACAGCTGTGTGTTGAAATCCTTTTAAGTCAAGCCTGGGAACTCCAGTCTGAAACTTTGCTTTGTCTCAGCTGTGAAAGCTACATCTTCCCCGTCGTGACCAGAATGCAAACAAACCTGATTGAAGTCTTCATTTTTATTTCAATTCAATACTTACACTTTACAAGGTCATTATTTTTTATAAACATCTGCTGCATTCTTTACATCTGTGTATCAGTCAGTCGTTTACCTTGGGCTGGATGACATGGAAAATCATTCCATCACTGATAAATGCTGCCATGTTAGTGTAGTGTTGATGAGTGAAGCCTAAACAAACCAGAGGGTTCATTCGTAAAACCAAGCATTGACCTCTGTGGCTGTGAAGTGAAGCCAATTAAGAAGTGCTAAAAACTGCATTTCCTCAAACGGCCACTTGAGGCTGGCTCCAGAAGTGAGTCAGTCTCCATAAGTCCCCATGTTCAAATGTCCAACTTCACAGCAGAAATAAACATGTTTACAGCCTGGTACAAAAAACTGTTTTGGTCTCTATAGCTAATTTCCCCGTTCATGACAACTGTACTGAGGGTGAATTTATATACAACTCACCTGTTCAGATGATATTAAGGTTTAAAGTTACAGTGCCGTTACAGATGGCCTGTTGGAGCACCTACAGTAGGCATCATTCAGCCCAACTTAGGGCCACTGATGATGCACATCTAGGATTGCTCTAAGATGCAAATCTTTAGATTAGCCAGGAGACAAGACTACCATTATAGTGGTGGCCAGAGGCATCACTCTGAGCATCACAACCTGTGGGTGATGTTGCAGATAGAACCCTTATTCTTTACCCTGTCACTGGTTAAACCTTTGAATATAGTCTATAAACATAAAAAAAAATAAAATAAAATAATGCAAACATTTAAGTGTGCATGGATTGGTTTAGAATAAATGTAAATTGTATAAATTGTAAAATGAAAAATAACTTTCTAATACACTTTGTGATAAAATATATTCCATCTAAATGCAAATCTATATTTGCTTTTTTCTTTTATCTGCTTTTGCAAAACAATAAGTGCCTTATAATTTATTTAAATAATGGTGTGGTCGCTGGGTGGGCACTGTTTACTCAATATATTTTGCCCACCGGCTGAATCTGTGCTTAACGTTGTTTTACCTTTTTGTCAATAATTTGCTCAGCTTGAGCAACTGGAGGATCAACTCAACTTCATTTACAATGAGCTCTGTACGCTGAAAACAAACTGGGTGTGGATGAAGACAGGGCAGAGTGTCCCAAGTTTGTGTTCTGCTCGTTCAATAAATTGATCATGCAGTCTCCCTTTTGTTGCACTTTTGGATAATGAGCACCGTCGCTGCTGACTCCAGTAAAATATATCCTAAAGTCTGGTCCATTCCCTTCACTGTGGGCTCTGAAGTTGTCCTGCTGTCTGTGGATGAGCTCAGTCCTGCCCTTGTATGAACAGACAGCAACATACAGAGAGAGAAAGAAAGACAAAAAAAACACTTTTGTGCCAAGTGGTTTCCTCCACTTCCTTCCACAGTAATATCAGCTCACACGGTGCTTTGCGATAGGAGATGGGCATTGTCTCGTTTATTTCTGCTATGTGACAGGCTGGTAGATTAATCTACATTGAGAAAAAGTCAAGTGTGATTTTTTCACAATCAGATATTGAGATTGTTTTATCACTCAGCCCTACACTCACCTGTATTTTACACCCAGGAGACAAGGCATTGATTTGAAGTTATGTTTCAGACCAGCCCTCTTTTTACATTGGTTCAGATTCTATAATTTCTGGCTCATCAGCTGCTAAACGCTTTACTCCATTCATCAACTACCTTTTACTAACTTTGTCTGCCACTTGGCACTGGGAAGGTTTTTCATCATCATTCTTTTTTTTTTTTTCAGTATAAAAAACAGCAGCCTCTGGAAACAAGGTTGGTGAGAGCCACAAGCGTGAACTAGTTGTGACCCTAAAAGAAAAATAACAAGATGCTAAAAAGGTCAGGAGAGCTGAGAACTGCAGTGTTGGCTGATAATTCTCTATGGGTTTGTCACTATAACTGAACCCTTACCCATTACAATTTATCATTTCATCTACCCTAAACATTAGGACTATTATTTAGTGCACATTTAACCATTTTGACATTTGAGACAGCTGGTAGCTGTGAGTTCAATGTATCATCATATTGCAATGAAAACAGAATGTCTTGGCCTTCATTCGCTGCAGATATTAATTGCATCACGTCTTCTTGGATTATGTATAGATCACATGATCCAATCTGTTTAAACACAAGTTCCCAGACTATCCCATAATGTCTTAAATCTCCTCATTCCTGTAACATTTTGTATGTGAGCAGTGCAAATGAATATGATATTAATGTCTGCTTTCATTATGTACTCTTAATATAAAACAAATGGTTATATTATATTACAGCTTTGGTAATGAATTTTTAATATAATAGACCATCCATCTTGAAAATTAGTACTCCCAAATTAGTGCACTCACTTTGTACATTGTAATTACTCCTGACAGGTGCAGTGGATTTATGTGGGCTTCAACAGGATTTCCACTGTTTGAGCTTTTCTAAGATCGGATGAATAAAAGTTTGAGCCTTTACTTGTGAGTTCTTTAGCGTGGCATGGATGTTCATTCCCAGGTTTTCAGCTGTGGGCCTTTGGTGGCTTCTTTAAATAACTGGTTATTACGTTTGAATTTCTGTAAAAATCAATGCTTGAAATAGATTTCTAATTGGCGGTGTCGCAGCATGTACGGTCTTTGCGCAGCTGTGAAAAGCTGGAACAGAAAAGAAAACGTTCAGGATAAAATGTCATTTTTAGTCATTACTCTAATCAACAGGTGCTGTAGTTTCATCCAGGCAATGTATCTGGTTCAAGACGTGTTCAACGTTCTGATTGCCACACACATTAGAAAGAAAACGTTTAATTCAGGCCACATGCACACAAACACTGAAACCCACCGAGGACATTCTTTACCATTATTATAGGTGCTACAGTGATGCATCACAGTACCCATTTATGTCATTAAGACTACCCTCCGGGGTGTTATCGCTATATTTAGTTATCGGAAATTTGATGAGGAATAGATCTCTGAGCACGTACACCGACCAGAGCTGACGTTAGGAGCGGTATCCGGTCCTTCTCGCGCCAATAAAACGGAGACGTTTCTAATTAGCACCAAGATAGATCACGCCTGTTTGCCGCGTTCCCCTGAGCTATGTGAAACATCCCTCGCAGCGCAGTGTTGGATTACACGTGGATAAGAGAAAGGAAGCAGGATTCATTCTGGTTATACATATAACACTTGACTTCCTGCGCCTCTGTATCAAAGTAAGTACAACCCCCACCCTGCTCGACATCTCATTACAGCAACCACTGATCTCAAAGCCCCGGGGATTGACGCTAAACAGTTCAAGATTATAACATGGGTCATATCATTCCTTGTGGTTATGATAACATTTTAGTCTGATCTGGAGGAGCGCCGTTATCACTCCAACAAGAGGGTTCAACAGTACAGCAAGACAGTCACACAACAACAGCCTATATAAAGTAACCAAAGTGATCACACCTAAAAAGTAACCTACTGACAACGGCAGCTGCTTCTCATGTAAGTGCACGACCAATTTCAAATTTTCTGTTCTCTGACCATGGCAACCACGAGAACCATGCTGAGACAAACAGCGGAGTAGCCAATTATACTTCTATTTGAATACCAAGAATGATACGACCTTACCACCTTATCACTTTGTACACATTTTATACTGGAGCACAAAGAAATCTGTTGGACAAAAGGGCATGAAGCAGCATCAGTTCCAAACTCAAGCCAATAAGCAATGTTGCTTGTAATAAACTTGCTACTTTAATTGTATCATATTGCTAACCATTCAGTTTGTTTCAAACTACGACCTTTCTGATATGATATATATACACACATCAAATCTGATGAGAGGAGGGTCTGTGGTCAGCAACCAGGAGTGTTTTTGATTTTGATTCGAAAGCACAGATTAACATTAACATTTTCATCATATAGTCCTAAGTTTTGAAACTGGTTAAGGCTGGCATTTATATTGTTATTGCCATTATCGTACATTAATTAAATCTTCATACACAGTAGTAAATTCATATTGTTAGTGGCAGGATCCGCCAAAGCAAAAAGCTCCAGACAAGATAAACTAATTTAAATATGTACAGCACATACCATCAGTTATGAAAAAGCCAATACGATATAAGTGAGAGTGTAAAGTAAGAATAAACATGTGTTCTGAGTGTGTCAGACCAAAGAAGAAAGTGTTATTAATCACCCAGCCAAATTTGAATGATTAAAAATATCAACAAGTTTATGAAATTAGGTGTCAAAATCAGGTGAAAATGAATTCTCAGCTCCAGGACTGTGGGGGCGTGTCCTCTGAATGTGCTGAAGCCACGCCCACTAATTTTGAAGCCACTGAAACGTGTCAGAAGAGTTCAGAAAATGACATGACTAACTTTGAAACACTGAGATGAATTCATCTCTATCTCTCCTTTCACATTTTTCACACTATTTTCCAGCATATTTAATTTATTTTGAAAGAACTCTCAGAATTGCCTTTACACAGACTTTAAACGTAGACACAGATTTTTTGTCTGATATCTCCAGACAGGGAGTTCCACAACAGCAAAAGCCCTTCGAGATTTTGGAACCATTCGTAGATCTCTGCCAGAGGATCTCAAAGCAGGCTCGTAGATGTAGGCAGCAGCCAGACCATTCAAGGCTTCGGGACGCTGACAGGAGCCTGTGCACATTTCTCCTAATTTGTGCATCAGTGGTGATGTCAGTACAAGCATAGCAACTGTTATTTTCAATGAACACAAGTAGCTTGTCATCTTCTGCTTTTTTTGTGTCAGCACCTGCTCAAAGCTCATTTTCCCAGTGAGTCATAAAAATATATTTGAGTGGGACCATGGGACTTGTATGATCAAGCTTTTTTCAGTGTATTTCAGGTATTGCCACATTCACCAGCACTGAACGACTTTTCAGCCATACATGACCTTTGACCTCTGGCGTGCTCTGCCTAGCTGCGGAAGATATTGTTAGATTTAAAAAATATCCTTTCAAATTGAACTCTCCTTTACAGACAGGTACCTGCGCCATACTGTACAAGCCTCATTACTACTCAATACATTCTCTTACAGCAGACCTCAAACCAGGAAGACGCAGTGCCATTAATGCTCATTTTTTACCACACTGACTCAAATCAGCAGCAGTTTTGTTAGGAGAGAAAAAGCTGTCAAAGCGTTGCTTTCAGAGAAGTGAGCAGCTTTGCATTATGCTCCGGCGAGGTTTAGCAACCGAATTAAAGAGCCACGGATACAATGAACACCAAGGCATCTGACGCGGCATAATGTCTGTGGAAATCATTTTTCCTCAAAGCTGTCTCTTCATTGTCTGCCCGCTGACACGAATTTCTGATTCCATTGTGAAGCTAAAAATTGGTTGAAAATTGGTAAAAGCAAGAGCAAATGAGATGTTGCTGAGCATTACATCCGCCGCAACAAAGCAGACAAATGGACGGCGACGCTGATTTGAGTGAGCCATCAGTGTCATCAAACTTACCTGCGTGCGGCGTGGAGAGCCGCACAGCCACTAGATAAAGCACGGACTCTGATAGGCATTTGCTTTGCCATTGTGTCTCACCAGCACTGCTACACTTTTATTATCTGCGCAGCCTCGGATGAATTTGCTATCATAAAACCAGGTCTGCGACAACAATGGCGCGGGGAGATTGACAATGACCAGATAACACGTGAGTGAGAAAACACAGGCTTTTCATGAAAGCAAGTCATTTCAATAACTGTCAGATTTCTGGTGGCGCATCAGAACTGAACGAATGTGTCTTTTGTCAGTTTTGTCAGCGTCTTTGTTTCCTGACAGTGTCTTTATCCGACTGATCCAAACATGTCGTTGAGGTATGCGTCTGTATTCATCAAGGCCCGGCTGAGATATTTTCTCCCACTGTGACTAGCTGCTATATATGCCAAGCTAGAGAATCATAATAGAGTTTCTCTTTCTCTATTCCCTCGTGGTGGCTCTTCTTATTTTACTCATTCAATTATGAAGAATGAAATATGGGATTAGATATTTTCGGGGCTTTTTTTCCCCCTCCGTGCACCATCCATTTAATATTCCATACAATTTCACGCTTTGCGGAATTTTCCAGCCACGAGTTAATTAATCAGGTAAGGAGACGTTGGGGTTACTGCATCTCAAGACTAAATGACCCATATTTAGCACAAAGAAAAACTTCACTCTGAGGTATCCGAAGAACAAAAAGCAGCATGGCAAGCCAGGCGCTTTGTGTTCAGCAGCAACGGTCCCCCCCGTTTCATCTCAGGGCGGCTTTTAACGAGATAAACCCTCCACTGACAGTGACCTGAGATGAAAGTAAGAGACACAAAGCCGGCAAGAGTTCAGGGAAAGTTCTTCAGTGCCCCACCTACACACCCACTCACCCCGCCTAAACCTCTCTCAAACCCGGTCCTGGTGTTGCTGAGAGATGGGAGGGAAGAGGGGCGGCGGTGGACTAGAAAAGTTCCTTCGCCTCTATTACAACTTTGTGGTTGATCCCACAAGGAGGCCTCGCTAGGTGCTAAAGATGCGGGGATTGACGGCTCTAATCTCGCCGACTTTCTCCGTCTCGCTCGAACTTGGCCTCTTCTTTTGTTCTCTAAGCCTCGGATTCTCTCGTTTCTACATCTCTATTTGGACGCAGGGCTGGTTTCTTCTGAGGGGAGGGGAGAGGATGCTGCTGCAGGAACCACGGGAGTGGAACAGAGGTTGCTGCCACGGTGGAGGCAGCAGAGGTTCAACGTCCTTTAAAGGGAAAAACTGATGTGTGTGTGTGTGTGTGTGTGTGTGTGTTGACCTGCTGACACGTGAACGAGAGATTTTTGATTATCTGACAAATAGTAGTAGTAGTAGTAAAAGTAAAATAAAAACAAATGCAGTAAATGAAATCATTTAGTCTATCTGCTTTTCATTCTAGCTGTGTAATCAGGGAATATTTCACACCTGGAATGCAAGTCGAATGCAATTAACTACCTGCAGAGGCAGAACAGAAAGGCAGCAGTACTCAGGGATCCGCTGCATTAATAACTTGCCACATGAAAACTAATTTGTTTTGGCTAGCAAGAGACATTGTGTTAACAGCGAGTTGTTTTATTGAACGGGTTGTGAAAGAGAAGATAACACTGAGTCACCTTCAGCGTAGAGTCAAGACTGTAACTGTTCTCAGGGAGGAATGCCATTCACATCGTGGGGGGTGGATGGTAAAGATGGGGGAGGGGTCTCATTAGGGCAGCAAATAACGATTCAGGTCATTATTGATTAATCTGCCGATTATTTCCTCAACTAATCCATTTCTTGTTCGGTCAGAAAATGGTGACATGAACACCCGAGGTGACGTCTTTGAATATCTCTGAATAAGTCATTCAGTTTACCGTCACAGAGGGCTGAAAAAAAAAAAGAAATATTTGCTCATATTTTGAAAAATGACTCAAACGATTAACAGATTACCAAAAGAGTTGCAGTTCATTTTTAGCTTACAACTAATTAATTAACTAATAATTGTTGCAGCTCTGGGTCCTCCATTTACAACTCAGGCATTCAGGTGTTGACATGAATGCTTGTGAGTCATAAGCATAGAGAAGCCTCACAGAAACCATGTTTCTATTAGTTACACTGTGTTACATGGCAGCACCTCATTAACAGTGTTTGAGGCATTGGGTAACAGTGCTGCTAATGAATATGTCCCCTGCTCGAATCAACATATGGGGAAATGACAGTAAATCCCCCCCCCCCCCCCCCCACTGACCCTTTGTTCGCCGTCTATTCATGAGTGTGTGAAGCCATGGGATTTATTAGAGGCACAGCTCTCCAGCACTGATCCCCTCTCTCCGGCAGACAGCCTGTTTGTTTTGCAGACAGAAAACATTGGCGAGCAGCAGAGCTTGAGTGGACACCGGGCTGCTACTGTGATACATTAATGACCACTCATTTTCCATGGCGCGCCGGTTCTCTCGATGAGAGCACTGCATGGTAAGCACCTGTAAGCATCAGCCAAAATGACAGGATGTCCCCTTATCCTCGTAAATACCGGACACACACACACACACACACACACACACACACACACACACACAGCAGCAGCTCGGCTGAAGGCAGAAAACCAAACTCAGCCACTCACACTGCCCCTCATGCTTTACCCTCTCCAAGCTCACCAGGACATGCCATATCTATCGCAATAATGACTGAACCTATGAAAAATGTAAGAATTTTCCAGTTACTCTCCCGCTTCATGTTTAGGATCTGTACTCGTAACAAAGTGGAAGTGACCCAGGTAACCTTGACATGCCAGATGGATGAGGGATGGGCTCCAGTACTACTGCAAAGATAAAAGACTTTTCCCAGAGTAAAGACGAAGCTTTCATTCTTGACTTCATTTGATAATTAAGGACATTTCGGGCTGATCTGTATGTTTGCTGTGCTTTGACTATTGGTATATGTTACTGCAATAAGTGCTTTTCATGTAAAAGGGTTAAAAAGGTCAGTGTGATCTTCTTCGCTGTCACATGCTGGAGCAGTGGGCTGAAGATTGCAGACACCAACAGACTAAATAACCTGATCAGGAGAGCTGGTGATGTGTGAGGAGCTGAACACTCTGACGACCGTGGCAGAGAGGAGGATGCTGGCTTCAGTCCATGCTGGACAACGGGTCACATCCTCTCTACAACACACTGGCCCAGCAGAGAAGCTCCTTCATCATTCCTACCTGTGGTCATAAAACTCTATAACGCCTCCCTCAGAGAGTCAGACACAGTTGGTGCACACTAATGCAAATTGGATCTTTTATATATGTTATGTATATATATATGGCTGTAGACTCTTGTTAAGTTAGCTACCGATGCCAATGTTTGTTACATGTATTGCAAACTACTAACATGGATCTTTCTCAAAGTGTCTGTTCTATATTTGACGTTTGACGTGAGCCTTGAGCTCACGCACCTCGAGTGGGTGGAAGTCAGACACAGAAGAAGCATTATTTTCAAAATAAAATACCGTGCAAACTGCCAGACGTAAAAACAGACAAAAGCTAAATTAATTAACTACATAGCATATTTACACATGTAGAAGCATGTTTAGAAGAACATATGCCAGGAAAATGGCCAAATCTGAGCAAGTAAACAAAGTCTACTTGCTAAACGCTTCTGAAACTCTCCCAGTGACATTTGAAGTTGGACCAAAAAGGACGGACCAAAAACTGTGGCGAAAAAAAAACGTGCCAGAACGAGTGCAATGGGGTTTCGGAGTCTCCAAAAAAAAAGGAAAAAAGAAAGGTTTCTCCAATGTAACGGTGCATTGTTCCAGGTGGGTTACATCAACATCAGATAAAAAAAAACTTTAGCGAGTGTTAGCATGCTAACGTGCTAATCCAAGCAAAGCGTTGTCATTGTAAGCAAACTGATGTTCGCATTTAGCTCAAACCACCGCTGTGCCTAACAGAGCTGCTAGCAGGCTGTAGACTCTTGTTAAGTTAGCTACAAGCAGCATTGTGTTGCTGCTGTCCTTCATAACTTTCTGTATTTTAATATCAACCCACAGTGATTTTCTATGATTACACCTGTCTTGTTTTAGTAGTTCCTCATATAGCTCATATCCACATAATTTCACATGATGCAGCACTTTCCTTGAGAGGACATTAGAAGGAGTAATTAATATGTAGGTAATAAGGAAGGAAGGATTAGTAATATGCCATTTGACATCAGTCTATCAGAAACTGTTCTTAAAGTAGTCAGTATGCAGTAGACATTTGTCTCGAAACTAATTATTAGTCATGGGCTCATCGAGCAGCTTGTTAGTCATTAACAACTGACTCAGAGATATTCAGGAACTATTTATTCATCAGTTTGTAGTTACTGCCTAATTTCTTCCTGACTTGATGACTGTGTAACTTCAGTGTCCATTTTGTGGACTTAGTGACGCAGAACTTTATCCAGTTATCACAAGTTCAGGTCCTAATGATTGGTGCTGGAGTATCCAAACTTCCTGAACTTTTCCACAAGAGTGAAAAGAAAGAAATTGCTTTATTGGCTTGCAGGCTGAAGCTGGATGATGCTGTCTGTCGGAGCAGATGCCACGGTAAATTGAGAGCCGCTCTCATCTCTGCAGTGCTCCAAGTTAAAACCAGAAGGCATGCTCGGTCTTCCCCTCCTCAGCACTTTGGAAGGAGGAAGGAATGGAGCCCATTGCTGGCTGGAGATGACTGTCGGATCTCGACTGGAAGTGTTGTTGCAGCGGTTCTGAGCGTGTGATCTGTGTGATTGCGTCAGGCAACGGGAACTGTCTGGTCAAAGTCACAGATGGTGTTTGGAGCCGTTGGCGCTTTGCAGTCACAGAAGCTCAAGAAGCTCTCAGCTGTAATGCTGTCTTTATTGTGGTAAAATGTAGAGGCAGACAGCAGCAGTCTAACACCTTATAGTGTATGGTCAGGTACTTCAAAGCAGACTTTAATGTTGTATTGTTTTTTCTCAAGTCTTTTGCTGCCATCTTGGCCAGGTCTTCCCTGCAAAAGAGGTTTCCAACCTCAATTGAACTAACCTCATTCAGTCAAATCAAATATTGGGTTTCCTCTGGGTCTCCTTTATCTCTATGCTGTTTTTGTTGACATGCAAAGGGATTTTCTTTTTTACTCTAACCAGAACTAACCTTTATTATTATCATGATTATTATTATCAGTTTACCAATCAATTAATAACAATGTGTAACATGATGAAGGGTGTCACCAAGAATCATCACCACACTGCAGTTAGCCTCAACTCCAGAACATCTGACCATCTTTCAAAAGGTAGTTTTTTTTACTGCCTGCAAACCCACTGTTACAGTTAGTGTCACCACTGTCAATCTGATTTTTTAAGCAAATAGACAAAATCAGGGACTGGTGACAGTGGTGGGAGTCGAGTATTTAGCAGTTAAGCAGCCACTGTTTTCTCAGGAGTTGGTGGAGACAGAAACCAAACTAAAAGAAGACTGCTGTGCTTAAAGTCGCTTTCTCCTGAGTGACAAAAACGGGCAAAACATAAATGACTGAAGATTGGTTTAGTATTGGTAAAATTGGTAAACTATTAGACTTTTTTTTTTCACATGGGAGTCCCTCAAATTCAACGACAAAATACGTTGTAAGTCTACGCCCTCCAGAACCACCCGTTTAACCATTTTTTGCTCTGACAACATTAAGACTTAATAGACACAAAGAGAACCTTGTAATGGTTTGGATCAAATTCACCACTTTACTCATCTTAAGGAACCTTTGTTGTCATGGTTACAGTAGTAATTAGTAATCATGGATAGTCTCAATGATTCGGATGTCCATGGAGATAAATTTAAATGGCCTCTTGTGTCTATCATTAGGTAAATTATTTATTTTATTTACAGGTCTGGAAAATGTCAAGAAGGGACCGTTGGATTTTTAGCTTTCAGAGCCCCTTCTGACTCTACAATCTCCTCTGGCGTGTTTTTCAAAAGGATGCCAAGTGAATGCATGTTCCCGAAACAGATGAAAAGGTTGAAAGCAAATCAGAAGCTTGTAATTTCATGAATGTTCTGGAGGCGCAAAGGCTTCTCCGACCTCATGCAGTCGTCATGATCTCCATGTCTCCAGGGGTTTTTCTTGTCTCTCTCTCATACATACTGCCACTGCTAGGGACAGGGAGTCAAGAAGGTTCAATAGGGATGGTGGCACCTCACGGAAACCAATTATACATGGGCTCCGAAGCCTTCATTTCTGTGCCGGAGCTTTCAATGGTTTTGATATTCCATGATGAATTACCACAACCAAATGAGAAGGAGAGAGACGAGGGGGAGCAAGAAAAGCGAGAGAGTGAGAGACTGAAAGAGAAAATCCAGGAGGAATTCTTTGCCTTAACTCCCTCGGGGCGTTCAGTGTGTTGGTGGAGTACAGTACGTTTCTCTGGCAAGCGTATCTCCTCTCTTCCACCCACGCAAGTCTCAAACCGAATGAGGTCCCAGCGGAGGAGTTCCTTCATCCAGTCGCAGTGTGCGTGCTCTTGTGTAGCACACCTCCTCTTAATTACACAAGTGCTGAAAATGTTGTTTGACAGACTTTTAAAAATATTTTCCCTTTCACAAAGTTAATTTCCACAGTCTCTAAGATAATCTCACAGGATGCAAGTTCATTAAGCGGGGAAAGTTAGACGGAGCTCTTTGTACTTTGCATGTCGCCTCTCATTGGTTTAAGGATTGCTTTGACTGTATTTTAAGTGAGCGCTGGGCGTCATTTCATTTCAATGCATCATGTTCTTTGCTTTAGCTTCTCCTTTTGTCTTATGCATACCACAGTTTATATTTAGCAGCAAATGCATCATTCCTCACACTTACTAAACAATGCAGAAACAACTGTACTCTGGAAACCTAACCCGTCTGAGCCGAAGCCAGTAAGAATTCTCACTAGAATAGAAAAATTATCAGAACAATCTAATTGCATTAAAAACTCAGTCTGTGGTGCAACACTGAGCACATCTACATGCACACACACTGTACACGATGATCATTAGCAGTAATATGCTTAAGGCAATGATTTGTTTACAATGTTTGAACTCTGCACAGTTCAAAGTAATGTGATTTTTCAAATGAACCACTTATTATTGAAATGATGTAACAGTCAGTCCAGTGTTCGCCGCCCCACAGCTCCGTAGCACAGCGGTTAGCTTTGTAAATGAAACACCAAGACTCCTTTGTCTTGTGTTGAACACAAAGTTGGGAAAAGAACCCCAAGACATCTACTGTACAAAAACTGAAAAGACAGAGGAGAAATCTAAATAACTTAAACTCTAAATAATTTGATCATTGTCATGGTTATGTGTGTGATAATGATGTGGTAATGTGTAACAAGACACTTTTTTACAATCTGATCCTGGCAGACTCTTTAATTGTGCTCACAGAGTGATGGTGAGTCGGTGTGTTAAATCCAGACTCGTGATTGGCTGCGTACGGGAAAAACGCTGAGCCTTCTCCACCAGATGGAGGCACGTGTGTTGAGAGTAATGAGTTACAATACTGTATGTGCAAAGGTAGTCCAAAAGAAAACGCATCAGATTTAGGGATGCATGTGCAGATGCATAATGCATGGCATATACAGTATTTCAGTGCAGTGAGTTTCTTGGTTCAAGTCTCCGTTGGTTGCCTGGCAACCTAGCAAAGGCAAGAAGACTCCAGGAAGTGACTGCGCTTGGCCACCAAGAATTATTAGAATTAGTGTATAATCAGCTGAAAATAAGGATCTTTATTTGTGACCTCATGATGAGTCTTTTGTATCTACAGATGTAGCAGGTCCTCCTGAAATGCTGTGCTTCTACAGTAGCCCACAATGGACAAACTAAACACTGGCTCAAGATAGAGTCTTTTAAAATCAAATCAAATCAAATTTTATTTGTATCGCCCAAAATCACAAATCATATTTGTCTCTGAGGGCTTTACAATCTGTACAGGGAGTGACACCCTCTGTCCTTAGACCCTCGGTTCGAGTGAGGAAAAACTTGCCCACAAAAAACCCTTTAACAGGGAAAAAAGGTGGAAGAAACCTCAGGAAGAGCCACAGAGGAGGGATCCCTCTCCCAGGACGGACAGAGGTGCAATGGATGTCACATGTACAGAACAAATCAACACAGACATATTGTACAATTACAATGAATGATAAAATGACAATGAAATACAATAAATGATAGAATGATTACAGTAGCAGTGGAACCTGTGATAGAGTTAGAGGGACACAGATGCACAGCAGCAGCAAATCATAAACTAACTATAACCTGTAATGGAGATATGGTAGCAATAATGACAGTGATGCTATATATAGTGGACGTCAGCAGCAGACCACACCAGCAGCCACGATCCACAAGAACCTGCTGGACGAGAGAGCACAGAAACTCCGGGAAAGAAGTTTAGTTAGTAACATGCATTAACATGCATTAATGAGACAGGTATGTTTACAGATGGTGATGGTGATGACACACATAAGTTTTGCAGCCACCTTCATGCTTGAGTGGAAGGATTTCAGTTGGTTGAAATCTGTGATTTCACCACTAGATGGCACTACATTCTACACCGCGGTCCTTTAATGGACTCTCCCCGAATTATTATCTCAGTTTGGTCCTGTTACTCATCCCTCTTAACAATTGCCGTAATGCTTTTTATTTTAATTCAGTCAGTTTATTAATACATGAAAACATGTTCAGTGACATTTCGCCTTTGTTTCATCTGATGTGAACAAAACTACTTTTGTAGATCTTGTTGGCTTGTAGAAAAGTCTTTGTGGTAAAGGTTGAAGTTCAAACCGTATTAAAACTCAGAGTTTGGCCGTAACGAGGTGGAGTGCTTCACAGATTTTGGCCGACATCTTTGCAAATGTGATTTATGCTTACGACGCAGCAAGGAGCTCAAATCTTTAATTACCGTGCAAATTACTGGCCACTGTAATTCATCAGTACACAACCACCAGAACCTCATTTCCACACTAATTTAATGAATAATTGCCTTCTTGGAAAACCTGCCTCTTCTACTATAATGGCAGAGGCCTCGGAGGATACGGCCACTAATGTGGAGCCGAGTTCACACATTCAACCGGACCTCCAACTGCTAGGCCTACATGTTTTTAATGAAACTCATGACGGTGTTGTGGGGATGAACTGGCTTTAATTGCATTGACGTTCACATCTTCATGCTGCAGGGAATTCAGCTATTGTAAAACAGGTTGTCTGAGATCTCTGGTGCTTTTATTTTCCGATTTAGACGCTAGTGAATCATTGACCGTCTACCTTAATTTGTTCCCCAGCTTGAGAGAGGCCACTAACCACTAATTCCCATCAGTATTTAAAAAATAAAGCCTTGCACATGAATTACTACAGCTCATAGGGCTGAATTCTGTTCTCTGCACGAGTCAGATGTTTCTAAAAGTGTTTTCTTTCTCATGATGGTATCTCAGTCTTTGACTTTGATCGTGAAAGATCAATCAATGTTTCTTACAATCTTAATCTTACTGCGCAGACATGTTCTGTTAAAGTAAAAGTCCGATTACTGATTACAACCTCACAATCTATTCCTTTACCCACAGAGACCCCAAAACATAAATCCAATCCCTTCTCTATTGATTCAACCCTTCATGTTAACTGTACTTCCTTGAACAGAAGGAGAGGAATCCAAAGGAAAGCTGGTACAAACGCGCTGACCTTCACTCGCTCCAAAAACACAAGATCCTGGAACGGCGCACTCTCGTATCCAATCAATTACTCGGTGGCTTAATTGATTTGCAAAGGTAATCACTGGGCACACATCCACCAGGGCCAACTATTTGATGTTTTAATAAATGGTTTTACAGCAGAACTGGATGACCGGATCGATTCTGCCTCTGCAACCTTGATTATAGCACGAGTTGGGAGAAAAACAGCAGCGTAGCAGCGGGACGAGCCGGACGATGCGATTGGTCGGGCTTACCTTTATTGTTTACACTGGAGTGTTGCACAGCAGCGTGGTAAAGATCAAAGCCGACCACATTACTCAATTTCCTCTTACAGGAAGGAAACTGAGACCAGACGCTTACTGTAGATCTTATAACACTGCAGAAAATGCAGTAAAATGTAAAAATAAATATGAATCCGAATCAGTCACCTACAACTGACATTTACCGTGATGGAGACAACACTTTCTGACACGAGAAACGCTGAGTCACTGTCACTGATCAGTATTTTTTAAACTTTGGTGGTATAGATGCCATTTTCTTCTGTCAGACCTCCAAAATGCTTTGTGGTTACAACTTCTGAGATGAGATGTGAACACTGTGATATGGAATTTCTAATAAATACATAAATAAATGAAGTAATAAACAAGCTGACCAAAGTTTAGACTTTGTAGCCTATTGGCTTTTAATCAGTACTATAAATGACTACACTTCATCATCTTTATGGTGATAATGATGGCACCAGGAAAGAAGAAGAGATCTAGCCATGAAAAAAATGCTTGTTGTCTTCTCGGCCTGTAGCCCAATCTATATTTTCAAGTTCTCCCTTTGAGTTGAATATTTCAACTTTCATTTTGTCATATGCTGGTGCTTCCTACTTTTCCTTCTCATCTCTAGATTTCATTTTTATCTTTCACAGCCACTGCTCAGTACAGTTCAGCCATGCCATTCCTACATGTCAGGTCTCTGGTTTTACCTACAAGATTCACGTTTCGGTGCATCTGATCATCATCTGTGATGTGAAAACATCAGATGCCCACACAGTCAAAGATATGAAAAGTGTGAACTCTGGTCATAATTGGGTAAATAAAACCCTCACTCACCGAGGAGTGTCTCTCCCGTGTGGCTGCTGACAGCGCTGTGAGCTGAAGTGTCGATCACACCGGAGCAGCCTTTGGTTCAAACGTAGTTTAGCGGCAGAGTGGAAGACGTGGAGCAGCAAACACAAACAAGTGTGCATCGCTCTGCGCTCTGTTCCCATCACAGCTGGTTTTTTAAAAAGTCAGAAAGCTTTATAGCGTGGCACGCTGTTACCCAGCTTTTACTCTGTGTACAATGACAAAGCTTTAAAAAAAGCTCTGACTGAACTGACACGAGGTCAGGAGCTTCTCGATGATTTGTACCATGAGTGTTTATGGACAGCCCTACTGTGCAGTCAAACACCTTCACCACTGAGTGCTTCCAGGTTCACTTTGATTCATCAAACTGTTACTGGTGGCAAGCCATGATGGGTCGATGTCTGCTGTGTAGACTGACACGTCCCCCGGCCAAGTCGTGGCAAGAATTTATGATTCTCTAACAGCCCAGTCTGACACAGTGATCATCTTAAAAGACAAATATATTGTGTAGTCTCATCTCAGCATAAGACACTGGACTTCAGTGGAAGATGATTAAGTTCAAATATGTAGGAGCATCCTTTGAACAAACTCCATTTCCGTGTTGATAATTGATGCTAAATTTCAAAGGAGTGTTGTCCTGGCTGTCTGCTGTTCGCTAAAATAAACATTAGATAATTAAGACTTTCTAAAGAGATTGTAATGCTTTAATGCAACAAACTGTCCCCATGAGACGCTTCTGCAGAACTCCTCACACGCTTCAGTCTCTTAAACACATATTAGATCAAGTGTGATCAAAGTGCAAGACGAGAAACGCAGAGGCCTTACCTGTCACATTAAACGCAAGTCTGATATTTTGTTGCTTATTTGTGTATTTCTAAAGAGCCAGTGAACATTAATCAAACGTGACATTTTCAAAAACAGCCAAACAACTAAATTGTAGTTAATGCAACAACAAGAAAGAGCTTTTACAAACAGATGATTTATGAGCGTTACTCAAAAAAATATATATATAAACGCCATATCTACAACACAGTTTAAAGGCTGTCACCGCACAATATGGTGTAAATGAACGTATAACCACTACCAACTACTACCAACCCAGTAAACAAAGCAGAATTTGGATGTATGTATATATATATATATATAAAAATCCTCACACACACACACAGATTTTACACAGATAGCCTTGAAAAACAGAACCGCACACACACAAAGGGCTCGTAGAGATGCACGTAGCGGCGCCCCGGGAGCAGTTAGTGGTTCAGTACCCTGGTCAACGGCGCCTTGGTAGTGCCTAGGAGGTTCCCAAGTCAATCAGCCAACTGACAGTTCGCAACTGACTGCAGACTCCTTTCCCAGTGTCTGTTGGTCTGTTTTATATCACTGCGTGAAACCAATGACTGGCCCTACCTCGGGGACTCTAGGATGACAGTAAGAAAGTTACATGTCCATTCCTCTATTCATCTTCATTAGACAGCGTTGTCATTTTTCATGTCTAATCACCTCACAGTATTTTGTCCCAGCGGGCGCTCACACTCGCTGCCTTCTTGAAAAAAAGACAGGCAAATTAAGATATTTGAGTATCATAACAAACCTTTTGAACGAACTCAGCTGTGACCTTAAAACAAAAGCCTTTAATCTGAACCTGGACAGACAGACTACAACAAGTGACCCAAGCGACGTGCTGTGCAGTCGGCTTCATACTGTCTCTTTTAACAATCTAATGGGAAAGTCTAACAAGATAGTTTGTTCCCACCAAGTTTGCTCTGAAACTTTGTTCCTTAGTTTTTACATGAAAGTGCTCTTGGATGTCTTTGCAGATAACTTTAATGAAAACGACGATAATTTAAATGAGGACAAATATTCTTTCGTTAATCCTCCAGCCTCTTTGTACACAGCTGCCCACCTTCACAGTCTGCCACGGTGCGGAGCAAACGACGCCTCTGGGAGACATTTCTGAAGTTTAACATTTCCATGGGTTTACTAGTTGAAAGGCTGCCCACCAGCAAGTTTTAATTGCCTTTGGGGGCCGTTCGGGGCAGGTCATCCGTCACTTCGGTTCAGGGCTGCGCCTGCACGCCTCGCTGCGAGACCAAACTGTCTGAATGCAGCCTAGTCAAAGCAGCACTGCCCTCCACGGCGACAAACACAACAACACGACCAACCTGGGCTTCCTGCTTTGGATTTCATTGGTCTGCATCTCTACATGTAATCCTGCCAGGTCAGGTGTGTATACTGAATCTAATTTTGGTACTTTTATGAGCTTAAACAGGCTGATACTGTTAACAACACGTGACAAAATGATTAGCAGTCAGACTTCATTTTGCTCTGCTCAGCTTTCTAATCATGTTTCTTTATTCCGTTAATCTCTTCTGATTTGGAGGGCTCCCAAAAATTTGTCGGGATTATGTTCTCACTTGATTTCCAGTATTTCTGTCCAAATGGCACTGATCTTCATTTGAGATTAATATCTCATATTAAAACATATAGTCAACAAACCCAGTTTTGGATTGATAAATAAAACCAAGGTTTCATTAATCTAATGGTCTCATACTGATATTAAGATATTTCATTTTACACTTAGCTTTCTGTTTCATATTGGGATTTTTTAGTAAAACACGGCAGCAGGGGTGTTTCCATTTGCTGCATGCAGAGAAGGGCCCAGCAGCAAACAGCAGACACTGGTGAACATAGTGGAGCATTTAGCTGCTAAAGAGACAGACGTTTCCCCTCAGGAGTCGGTAGAGACCAGAAACAGAGCTTGTTTTTTTTTTTTGTTTTTTTTTTTTTACCAAACAATCATTTCATCTCGTCTTGTCTTTTTAATTGAAATTGATCAGATTCTATTATCCTTGTTGTATAGTTTTATTAGAAATCCTTTTATGTAAACATTGATTTTGCTACGTGTGCTGTGTCTCTGATGCATTAAAACCCAAAAGGATGCAGTAAACTCACTATCGATGCGTCCAGGGCACTCTGTTTCTGGCCTGAGAATGCGACACTGTGGACAATGAATCTGTGTTTTTATATTATTAACCTCATTTATGTGCACATGTTTTGTCTCAGCTCAGAGTCTTCACAGAGGGCGGAGCAGAGGAGACACAGGTGAAGAGAAGTTAGCATCGTCTGTATCAGTTTCATCCACCCTCAGCTGCAACAACAAGCTAACACACTCTGTGTTTCTGTGTTCTTAGCTGAGCTCGACCAGTAGTCGGTTAAAACAGATCTGTGATGTGGTTTTGTATGTTACGTATAGCTGATGTGTTATGTGGAGTGAGCAATGTGCCAGAGTCCATTTAAACAATAGTCTGCTATTGCTATAAATGCCACATTGTTCATGGCAACCGGTTGTTGTTGTCTCATCCCCTGTGTACAGTATGTGTGTGTGTCGTGTTTTCTGTATGTAAATATAGGTATGCAGGTGCCGGTTCCTGGTTGGCCCCAACTGCCAGAGGCAGGTCACGCTTGTCCTTGAGGAGGTACAGGACCAGGATTGGCCCGACTGGCCAATCCGCGGGGCCCAATTGCCCCATCCCGGGCATTTAAACTGCAGCCGCCAGAGAATCAGGGCGGCTTGTTGTTTTGTGTGCTAAGCTCGCCTTGTTGTTGGAATTGTGTAAGTGTTAGCTGGTTAACTCGGTTGTTTGAGGAGGTTTGTTTTGTGTTTGTTTCTGGGACTGGGCAGGGTTTAATTTAGTTATAGATTTACTGATTATACACGTAGAGAAGATTTGTGTTAGATTCATTAGTTTAGGGGTGTTTTTTGTTATCGATAATTAAATTAGATCGTGAGGTTTTTCTTTCCCATTTTGTTTCACTTAGACAGTGTAGGCTTTGTTAAGAGTTCTCTTTTTGTTATATTTATTTGTTTTTTTGAACAGCATCCATTCGCCCTTCGTTCCCTTAGCACCTCACCTCCTTTTGTTTAGGCTGTTTGATTTTCCAGTTTAATAAAAATATTAAACCTTAACGCCTGGTTTTTATGTTACTTCTCCCTACCCCCTAAGCTGGTTGTGACACCGGTCATATGATAATTTAGTAGAAATTTGGCCTCATGTGCTCTGACACCAGTCAGAATTTTCTGTGAAGTTTGAGTCATCCAGGTCATTTTTTTCCCTGAAGGTTAAATCTGGGGCAGCTAGACTCTGTTTTGAACAAAGGAATTAACAGGAGTAACAGACAAACTAAATGACTAAATGAAATGATTTTCTTAAACCGACGAGAAGACTGGTGCATTTTGAGAAGTGATTAATAAATCGTCTTTGGCAAGTCTGCATTGGCAGCAAAGTCATTTCTGGAATAGAATTTGGTGTTGTGGTAGAATGAGACCATTCATTGGAGCACGATGCCGCAGTTAACTAATTATGTTAGAAGTCAATTGGTACAATTCTTTTCACGTTCATTCAGGTAGAACAGGGAAAGTACTGAAAACAGGCTCAAAGCCAAAGAAATAATGAATGTGCATGACTTTGTAATAAAAACTGTTCTGGTGGATCGCTGGGAAATAAAAAAATATGGGAAGACTTGTAAAATATGACTCCTTTAACAGTTTGTTTGTTCAGGTCCAAATATTCTGTAATATTCAGTGTACTGGAATAGAACCAGAATCATAACAATATATCATCATACGTGAATTTAAAACGACAATGTCAAAAAAAATAACCAAGAAAATGTGTCATCAACATCATCAGTATTAAAAGTTATAATAATAACAGAGTAAATGGTTATATGTGCTAGCATCGCTCCTCTGCAACCCTCAGCTAATTTCACCATAACACCCAAACTCTTTTGAGCACTTACACAAATGATTTGATCATATAACTTTAAAACAACAGTGTAAATATCTGAGGTCAGGTGGAAGACTCCACCTTAAGACTCCACCTTAAATGTTTAAAGAAGGTTAATTTAGCGTATAGGTAAATCCAAAAAGCAAAAACTGTTGCAAACGCTACCATCTTAAACAGTGAACCTGAAATTTACACTTGCAAAGGTCACAGACTGAACAGCAAGAAATGATTTATAGGAATAATCAAATTGGTTGAGAGCAAACAAGTAATAAAGTGAGTCAGTGCTAAATCAAGACAGGCATAAGAACAAATAAAGAAAAAAAAGGCTGAACTGTGAGGGAGCTAATGAGAGCTGACTGAAGGTAAAAAAGTCATTTCTAAAGGAGAAAGTGATGTATTGTTGCATGGCTGTGCCGGTTGCTGTGCCTGTGGCTGCAGCGGGCCCTCAGAGAGCCGCAGTCCACCCTCACCTGATTATTTTTCACCTTGTTTACGGCTGCACTCCTTCATGGCACTGCCTCCATCTCCCTCCCTGCATGGACCTGTCTCATTACGTCCATCTCAACGAGTCACTCAGCCGAGGGAGGGAGGGAAGGAGGGAGAAGGAGAGAGGGAGGGATGGGTAGGGGACAGGTAATACAAGGACAGGTGAGGAAAGACGATTAGAAAGAAATGAATATGGTAGAGGAGCGTTGTCTAAATCCGTCCTGACACGAGACGAGAAAGTGTTTAGTGTGGAAATCACTCCGAGCGTGTAAATTCATCTGAAGCAGGACAGGCAGGGAAGGACAAAGTAGCACCTTACATAAAGCGAGGTCCTACTTTATATCAGGAATTACGTCTTGGGAAAGAGTAAACGCTTGTTGTGGTGCACGTCCACAAGCAGACCGTCCTGCAGCACTTTCTGCATCTCATTAGTCTTTCCTCATACGCTGTCAGTCACAGCCAAGGTGTGAGCTGACATGTAATATTGAGAAAATGAATGCATGTCACATTTATTTTCCTGTGAAATTTTCATGTTTGGGAGGTAGCATGCCCAGACTTTCAAACAGGATAACATATATATATATATATATGTGCTTCCAGTAAATAGACTTAGCCTTGCACCGAGTCCAAAAGTCTGTAACCTTCTCAAGGTTCATTCATTTATCTGTCCACAACGCAGGGCTGCACAGTGTGCAAATGAGAGTGGTATAAATTGTTAAAATAAAATATTGATTTAACTCCTTCTATTCCAACATTACTGTTTGTCAGAGACTAGCAGTGCGATGAATATCATGTTATCATGACAGTAGAAGACCTAATGTCATGCTGGAAAGATGGAACAATGGCTAAATGGACGCTCTGAAGTTTTTTTTGGCAACATCAAAACTGGCACGGTCATTTTCAAAGAGGTCCCTGACCCCTGACCTCAAGATATGTGAATGAAAATGGGTTCTCCAGGAGTCTCCTCTTCATTGATTCATTGAGCAAAACTGTATTCATGTGTGATGATGTCAGTCCCCGTAGCCATTTTACTGTAGTGAGACAATTTTTGAAAGTGAACCTCACTGTATAAAAGACTACTGTGACCTCTGATAACAATCGTAGCCTTGTGAAACATTCCCAGTATGGATGGCTTTCTACAGTATATTGCCAAAAAGTGGGTTTGTGAGTAATATACAGAAGTGCTCGTCAACAAACTACAGAAAAAATCAATTCTTACAGAAATTTCCAAACATCAAAGCTACAGATGTGATCTCCATTACACACAGTATTAGCATTGTATTTAGTCAAACAAAAAAAACAAGTAGAAAAGATGATCATTTTTGTTCTTGTTCTTTTAGGGCTTCCTACAGAACCTATGGGAACAGGTTTCACCTGGACCTCAGTGGTGGTTCTGGCCCATTCAAACCAGTGGAGTGAGACTGGGAGTGTCTGCTTAGATTAACTGTAACACTAAAGGCATATTTTAGCAGGATACAAGTCAGACAGGTCATCTAAGATGTACTATACTGTTGTTCTATTTTGGTTGCACAGCAGACGATTTGACTCGTCAAAGCCAGACAATCATAGGTGGCAACAGTGGCTCAGTTCCATTAAGCAGCTGACAGACGCTGCGAACAGCCTGCATCAGTCTGCACAGAGCAGCTCTGCACATTGTAGGGTCAACGCAGGTGTTTACAATGATAGTAATTAAGGTTCTGTTCCATTTAGTGCAGCAGAGACTTTGCAGTGAGCCAACATGCACCAGCACCCAGCACCCTGACTCTGTCTGACCTGAATGGAATGGGACCTTAATTAGTATCATCTGTAACACCCGTGCTTACTATTTCACTATTTCAGGTCTTTTACACACACACACACATATATATATGTGTGTGTGTGTGTGTGTGTGTGTGTGTGTGTGTGTGTTCACATATTTAAACGTTAGGTTGCATGTATCAAATACATGACTTACAGTCTTATTAAACAGGATGACTTTCAAAGAGGTGGGGGCAAACCATGTACTGTACAGGACAATTTAAATAAAAGGATGACAAAAGTAGACCTGCACAGACTCATTCACAGCTCACACTTGTTAATTGCTCATTTTAAAAAAGCTAATTATTCATTATTATTAAGGAAATGGAGGCTCTCTTCTCTGCTACTGTGACTGTGTGGACAGCAGCAACAACTCAGCAGCACCAGCATCCAAACAAACCTCACAACAGGACGTCCACACATCAACAACTGCACAGCAAGGAGTTAAATACTCACCACAGCCACAACCAACAGGGCAGAAAGCAAACAAACACAGACACACAGACAGGCAAAGGGTGTATGTGACTCACCTTATTTTACGTTTAAGCCCATTTTTCTGTCCTTCATGGAGGTGAAGGGATCCGTGTCCATGTCGTAATGTCCCACTGCTGCTCCTGTGCTGGCCGTTTAGTTTGTTGACAAAATCACTACATTCACTGTTTGTTGTGAGGCCACAGCACAGTCACACTTTACGACAGACTTTATTTCCGGAGTTCAGTTTGGCGCAGGCAGTGATGTCGGACGTCAGTGGCCGTCTCTGATTGATTAGTTTAATTAGTTTCACCTGGGGGCGAACCATGTTTGACCATGGAGCCATTTCATCAATATTGCAATCATAGCCACTAAGAATGTGTCTTAAAATTTAAAGTCAGTTAATTCACAATTATGATTTCATGATTTCATGATATCATATCATGATATTTAGGCTGATAACATGGCTACAGACTATAGCTTGATTTGAAAGCCACCTGTTCGTATCAGACCTATGGATTTGCAGACAGCCCAAATGATTTACATCATACCGTGCAATGGTCAGTGTTCCCTGCTGTTTATTAACAATGTCCCTTTATGACTGCAGCAGTCATGTACTGTATGAGCATGACACCAGAAAATAAAAAGAACTCACAGCCTTTTGAAGTTGTAATTTCCAAATTAAAACTGTTTTTGCAATGTCTTCTGATCTGTGAAGCTGTTTAATGAAATAAAACTGACAGAAATCTGAGAACATGACCTCAGAAAATAACTTTACTTCAGTTCCACCTTAACATGGTCATTTAAAGCAACATTATGCAACCATTTTACCAGTTTCAGCAGCTCCAAACTCACTCTGATGCAACACTGGTTTGTAATAGGGAGAATAGCAACTCTTTCATTCACACTTCACAACCTGAACACCTGTTCTGCACTGTAACTGGACAATTGGGGTTGAGCAGGTGATCTCACCAAGCAAGAGGATGTCGATGGAGGAAGCTAAGAAGAGGAAAAGAAAGAGTGACTGAGCATGGCGTCAGTGAACTGCACTGCAAAACTAGAAGGGAGCAAAAAAAAAAAAAAAAAACAACAAAAACACAAAAGCACAATGTTGCTTCAATAATGAAACAAACTTTCAAACTTTAAATTCTCTGCACTGGGTTCCTAACTCTGGAAAACTGCCATGTGGAATCTTTCACCAAATGTATTAATAGTATGTAGGTTTATTGTAGTGATCTGGTTTTGTTGTTCACATATTCATCCGTATTTCCGGAACAGCATAGACTTACCAGGATCAGAGACAAACAACCACCCTCACATGCATGCCTATGAGCAATTTAAAGCCCGCAGTTACCCTGCATGTCTTTGGACTGTGGAAGGAAGCCAGAATACCTGGAGAGAACCCACACAAACATGGGGAGAACATGCAAACTCCACATAAAAAGGCTCCAACCTGGGTGGTTCAGACCAGGAGCCTTCTTGCTGTGAGTCGAACATGCTAACTACTGCTGCCTCTGTAGATGATCATCTATCCATCCATTATCTGTAACCGCTTACCCTCGTCAGGGTCACGGTGTGGCTGGAGCCTATCCCAGCTGAATTTGGGTGAGAGGCTGAGTGCACCCTGGACAATTATGTACTGTGGATGATCAATGAAATGAAATATGATCATATAAAAGAATCCCACAAGTATGACCTGCAGCCCATCAAACCATGAATAAGTAAAAGAAATATGTGAACTGGCCCAATAAGCACATGAATTTCACTACTCGTGCTAAGTCCAAGTGCAACCAGTCGCTCAGTTTGAGTCAAAGACTAACGGGGAAAACACAAAAACTTTTCATGCTCTGTTCAATATAAATAACACTTGAGGTACACACAGCATCACAGATATACAAGAATGAAATGGTGAATGTTTATGAAAGTAATAAAACTTACATCTTCATTGTGTCATCGGATATGGAAGCAAGTTAAATCATCCAAACTGACAACCTGTCCTCCGTGTAGTGTGCCAGGCATGCTTCATGGTGACATTGTATTGGATGAAGCCACGCATCTCCCGCTGTTGCCGAGCCCGCGGATCATCGATCTGTCCCTCTAGTCCTTCAGGGGCCTCCCTTCACCGCCGCCACGTCTGCGATTAGCTTGTCACTCTCCACATTTCTGGAGCAGAACTAATCAGGCTGGAGAAGAGACTATCCATGCGTGACTTGTCTTACCAATGTATGCAAGAGGCGAACAGAAGCCCAGCAAAATTGGATTTTATTTCCAAAACGTCTCCGGTGTGTTGATGGAAGCCGATCTGTTGCGCTGTTGGAGACGTGTGGAGTTCTTCTGTGTAATTGATCAGGAAGAGTGATTGAGTGTATCAAGAGGTAATTATATAGTAATTAACAGGTTCAGACTGATATATTGGTCTATTAGATACTGACTGTCAGCCAGTCATGTTGTCTGGTGTGATGGGGAGAAACAGTCTGGACTTTTTTTCTTTGATTTTCTGTGAATTTCTACCAAAAGGAAAAAGGTTTTCAGCTGTAACAAAGCCTCCCACATTAGTCTTCTCTAGGTGAGGCTGAAGTATTGATAGCAGCTGATAATGTCTGTACTGTTAATTTAATTTTGTGCACTATCTGTGTGCACTGTTCCTCATTTCCAACAACCACAGAAGGTGTTGTGATTTGAGAGTGCTGAGGTCACCTTGCTGGTCGCTTGTCTTTGGAATAACTGTCCGTTAGCCCCTCCTCGTTTCTTCAATGCATAACAAACTGAGTATGAAGAGACTGCTGATGACTCAAAAAAACAAAAAAACAAACAAAACATGGTATTCACAAAACTTCAGCAGTGTAAAAGCAGGAAAATGTCCCATCTTTCCGATTTGGGAGATACCTACAAGCTACATGCTGCTGGATGTTGGTGAACATAGACAGTATATATATATATATATATATATATATATATGGACGTATGAAGAGGCGTTTCTGATGAGGCGTATATAAAGTGTGGTCGCTCTGGTTGTCACCATCTTCAGAGTCCTGCCTCTGCCACCTTCTCTAATCTAACAATAGGCAAAGAGGTAGAGCATGGGTGGAGCTTGGGTACTCAAATAAAACCACCTGTAACAGCACCTACCTAATAATGTTAATTCTGCATAACTTTAAGCCTTAATATAATCTGAGTTGTATATAAATTCACCCTCAGTTCAGTTGTCATGAACGGGGAAATTAGCTATAGAGACCAAAACTGTTTTTGTACCAGGCTGTAAACATGTTTATTTCTGCTGTGAAGTTGGACATTTGAACATGGGGACTTATGGAGACTGACTCATTCTGTACTGCACTTCACAGCCATGGAGGTTGCCGCTTGTTGGTTACAAGTGAAACTAGATACAAACAAACTGTGTATATGTCTTTTAAATGAGCTGAATCTATTGCATTTGTGTTGATATTGGATTTTACATAAATGTAACCACCGGTGATGGTGGCTTTACAGCCTTGTTGACCTTTCTGTACCTCTATTTACAGAAACTTATAACTCCAACTTCAATTACTTCAGTTGCACAAAAACCTCCTGAATTAAATTGGATCGTTGCTATATACATCTGATAGAGAGATGAGAGGAACACACATTTCTTTGAAAACATTGATTTCTACTTAAAGTGACTGCATTTGAAGTGCTTTATATACAGCACACATAAACACCAAAGGACCTGATCTGAACCCAGTGTAGAGAATTATATAAAAATCAGTCTATGTCAGGGTATTCAGGTGAAAACTAATGTGGTAACACCACTTGTTTTTCTCCCCCACGATTCAATGAATCACACTGACACTGAGGCACGTGGGAGCACCTGAGGGAGGGGGACGGCGCAACAAGGCTCCACACTGACAAATTAAAAATTCAGCTCCGGGATAAAAGTTTCTCACTTACATGCTTGGCCCCAAAAGCACTTCATTCTATGCAAACATTTTTCTTTTGAAATTAATTCAGTGCTGCACATGTGGCCGCATAAAATATTAACAATATTTTAATATTTTAGTGCAAATAATGAGAGCTCTTGACCTCTGTATTTAAATTTAATCATTACATGCAGAATTTATTAGCTGCATTTTCCCTTGTCTGTCTAGGAATTTTTCCCAGTAATTTTCCCAGGAAGCTCAGAGTGATGAAGAGCCTGTCTTCCTGTAATAGATGAACACAACTGAAAAATCATCAGGCAAAGAGAGTCATGAAGTACCCATTTTCTGAGGGAAACAAAACCCTATCCAGTACACGAGGAAGCCTCTGAATCAAACCAAATATTTTGTCTTTGGACTCTTTACTTGTAAATGTGGAAACGGCGTGGCTGTGATAGGGTAAAGGGGGCCGGGCGTGAAGCGTGTGACAGCTCCATCACAGAGTACCGTCGCACGCACAAGCTGAAGGTCAGCCCGCGCTGTAATTGCTGCGTCCCGTTCCCATTTGTTTAAACTGGGGCATTTGGAAATCAGCTGCAGGTGAGAAAGGCATTTGGCCGCCTGTCATCCTCAGTCACCTTCATCCCGGCTGATATCAGCGCAGAGCCATGACAGGAGGCCACAGGTAGAGCTGCAGCGCTTATCATCACCCACCTCCAGTAAAAATCGCATATTCATTCTATATATTTATATCAGGGATGCGCTGAGGGAAATTGCACACATGCACGTACACACAATGTAAATGATGTCTGTGGAATGTGAAGCTAATAAGGCCGCCACTAAAACATGGTCAATGTATACGTGCATAGAATGAAAGTATTTATGAGTTATTTCTAATTCCCAGATTAGAAACTGTCACACATTTAATATTTATTTAAAGGGTCAGGTCACTCAAATTACGAAACATGCTTTTTCACTGTCCGTCAGTGTTACTCATGTAGATATTGGTTTATATCATTGCTCAGCTTTTGAGATATCCACCTCAGATTTCTGCCATGACCTCGATATAATCCACAGACATTATCAACAATTTTTATTGGAATTACTGTATGTCCTACCAAAGTAAACTATTCACAGTGACGTCTTTTTATTACCTTGGCTAACAAAGATGCTGTTCCTGAAAGGTGACTGTGGAATTTTAAAATCAATTTTTTTAGAACTGTGAGCAAAAGATTTGATTGACCTCCCTCATTAGAGTCAACTGACCCTTAACTCCCCATTAAAAAAAGAAAGTACAGTGCAGTTTTGGAAATGAAAATCCATGTAGTTTAAAAATGAATAGTTGAGATATTAACACAGATGCGGGAGCAGTGTACATACACCCATACAGTGTGTATAACAATGAAACCAGACTACCAAATATACTCATAAATATATATGCCTAATCATACTACCTCAAGGTTTGAAAATGGTGTTGCAAGACCCAGGAAGTGATCGGCTTAGCTTAACCTCTGGATGTCACTGGGCACAGCTCAGGAGAATTTCAGAAGCAGACTTTGTTAACTTCCTCAGATTTGGTCATTTTTCCTTGGTTTAAGTGTTTCCACCATGGATAAGTTGGTAGATAACTTCCAGCCAGCTCGATCTGCTCTGCACTGCTTGACGGGGCTGGTTGCAATGTCTGTCGAAAACAGAACAGCCGCATATTCTCAGTGGAACACACAGCGGTGAGTTGCTTCTAGGATGCTTCTCAAACATACCTTGGTGCTTCTGGTGGAATCACAAACATTGCCTAGAATGGACACATACTGGTGGCTTGGCAGCAATATGGGGAAAATAGCAAACATAGCTTGGTCCAAACCTCAAGAGAGTTAAACACTGTAAATATTTATTAGCTAACAGCAGCTAGGTGGAGTGAGTCTTGTCATCACCATGAGATCGCCAGACAACCAGTGGAGATGCCTCTGAACCTCTGAGGGTTTATCAGTATCTGGAACCGAGACGTTAGCAGCAGATCCTGTAAGTCCTGTAAGTTGTGATGTGTGGCCTCCCAATGGATTGGACTTGTTTGTTGAGCACATCCCACAGATGCTTGATTGGATTGAGATCTGAGGAAACTGGAGGCTAAGTCAACACCTTGAACTCGGTGTGTTCCTCAAACCATTCCTGAACCAATTTTACTTTGTGGCAGGGCGCATTATCCTGCTGAAAGGGTATGCATGGTCTGCAACAGTGCTTAGGTAGCATGTGTCAAAGTGCTGTCAAAGCATCACATTGCCTCTGCAGCCTTGCCTTCTTCCAATAGTACATGGAAGTGCCATGTGTTTCTGTGGAAAGCAACACACCCAGTGATGTAAAAAGAATGTGATTCACCGGACCAGGCCATCTTCTTCTTCCTACGCAGCCTCATATGCAACAAACTGCATAGCATTCTGTGTTCTGACACCTTTCTATCAGAACCAGCATTAACTTCTTCAGAAATCTGAGCTACAGTAGAGTGAGTATAGTGTTGGATTGGACCACACAAGCCAGCCTCCGCTCCCCATGTACATCAGTGAGCTTTGCCCGCCAATGACACTGTCGCTGGTTCGTTGCTTTTCCTTCCTTGGACCACTTTTAGGTATCTTAGGTACTGGCCACTGCAGACCGGGAACACCCACAAGAGCTGCAGTTTTGGAGATGTTCTGACCCAGTTCTCAAGCCATCACAATTTGGCCTGTTGTTAAAGTTGCTGAAATCTTCGAGCTTGCTGCTTCTACTGTAGCATTCAACTCTGAGGACAAAGTGTTTGTACTTGCTGCCTAATATAAGAGGTGCCCTGATAACAAGTTAATTATTCACTTTACCTGTCAGCGGCCATAATGCTATGGCTGATCAGTAATGATAAATAATGGACTGCACATGTTCTTTCTTGTTAACAGAAAAGAAAACACCACTTAACACTGACAGACAAACACAAATTAAACAATGATGTAAAGCAGATGTGAATATGAATTTTCTGTAAATGCACATAATGTGTTCTGCATTCATGTAATCTCTACTGAGAAAATGTATAGACATACCAGTCATGATCACGTTAAAGAGAAAGAGGAAGTTTTATTTACTTATTTTACATTCAACTCCAGATGAGGAATAAAAACGACCTGAGGTGAGATCCAGGTCTCCGCCCGGGTTAAGGTCAAATTCCACTCGAGCTGCGCGTGTGAATGTTGAATAACCTTGGTGTGTGTTTTCCACATAATTGAACTTGGGGTCAGCTTTATGTTCGGCTCTATTGTATTAATAAGTGGTGTAACTGGCAGATTGTGTTTCCTTTGTAGCGTCTTTAATCTTTACTGACAGGCAGTGTATTATGGAGCAGAGTTTTCATACGAAATCAGCAAACAGACAAAATACAGCCACTTTTAGTTGCTCTGTTGCTCTGCTTCTCCACGACAAGTAACTGAGTAATTAGCAGCAGCTGCAGACCCATTTTCTGTCAGTAAATTAGCTAAACAACATTTGACTTTATTAAACTTGCAAACGTGTATGCAAACAAGTGAAAACATGAGGAACAAGTAAATTATGCAAAGTGTTTACACGATTTGGTGCTGAGGATAATATCACTTTGGTGTTTGGCAGGAATAATTGACTGGGATCTTTGGATTATGGGATCAGATCGGATAAATAAAGCAAAACTAATCAGCCAAGAGGAGCTTTTTAAGAGAGAGAACGTTCCAGGTTACTGTACACCTCTCTTTGAGCTCTTGTTTTCCCCCCTTCAGAAGAAGCTATTTGCTGCAGTTCACATATTATTCACCATGAAAAACAGCTTCAGCAGAATGTGATAATCCATCACGGCAAACAAGGAGAAAGTTTGTTTTATCCTCACTTTGATTC
Organism: Protonibea diacanthus; assembly: GCA_028641955.1. Classification (NCBI taxonomy): domain Eukaryota; kingdom Metazoa; phylum Chordata; class Actinopteri; family Sciaenidae; genus Protonibea; species Protonibea diacanthus. The sequence goes on along the minus strand of CM053997.1, from coordinate 2,219,144 downwards.
AGTGTTTTCATAGCAGTGCTGCATAATGTTATGCTAGTATCAATCACCTGACACCCGCACAGAGTACTGTAAAGCAGGTAATTTTAAGCAAGCTTTGAAATGGAGTTGCTTGTACTGCAAACCGCTTGGGGGAACGTAAACTATACATAGACAGGAGTAGATTATATTTTATAATCAGTTTAGTAGTCAAGTATCCCGCTTCTCTTTCTTTAAAGCTCTCTGTAACTAGTCTCACATAAATAAGAAGTTATTATTACAAATGGGGTGTACCTTCATGCCCAGAAGACTTTCTCCTTTTATAAAATATCAAAGTGCGTTTTTTTTTTTTTTTTTTTGTCTGGTGTCCGTTGTCACAAATGTCTCAACACCAAATACAACACAAACACACAATCACACATACTGTATCCAAGGTTGCCAAGTTCACTTGCAGCAATATTCTGCTGTGCCCTGTGGAACTGAACGTACACACAGAAAGCTACCACATGCCACAGTGTACAAACACTTTCAGGCATGCTCTTCATCAAAATGCCATATCTCGTCTTCACAAAGGGAGATACGCAGTCAGCAAGTGACAGCTGTTACACTCTTGTGCTTTGTTCACACTGAGACCTGCACGGTGTTTGTTTGTTTCAAAGATGTGTGAAATTCATCAAATTAACTGAGAAGTAAGTCACCAGATTACATTCTAAGAAACTAAAGTCGTGCATGAATAACACAGATTTCTTCTTCTGTTTCATTCTCATGAAGTCGCTAAATATGAAGTAAAGTCATTTTAATGAAGGGTGGGCTTTTTCTCTTAACATCAGCATCCTCATATCAGGCAGCTTTGTTCACAGCAAATGATTTGCAGTAATTAGATTCCATCACTGTGGTATCTTTCATTTGTAATATTTCTGAAGTCAGAAATGAGAAATTCCTGGCCTTGGAAATAATTACAGTCTCAACTCAGGGTTCGCTGGTTTAACCTTGTGATCATGCGAGAAACCTTCAAAACCATGCACGTGTATCTGAACCACAATGATTCAGACCAATCAATGTCCGCTGAGGAATACTGGAAGGTAGAGCATGAGCTACAGGTGTGATTGAATTGGTTGAAGTTGGCCCATGATAAACGGTGAGAGATGGTTCATCCAATTACCTGGTCTGTATTTTGTTTAAAGTGCTTGCCATTTTCTATTGACAAATTCCCATATGATTCTGTGACAAACCATGTGATGAAGTCAGGTTATCACTAGCTAGCTTTCTCCAGGAGCTTTGAACATGATCTACTACAGCTAAACAGCCTCCACCTCGAGTTTTGTCATGAACCCAATGTCAAGAACGACCTTTTAAGGCTATATGGACGAAGAAAAACACTCAAGGAACCGGAACAACCACAAAACTGAGCTAGCACTGGTGTTAAATAAGTCGCTTAACATGATAATAATAATAAGCTAACGTGACCTGGCTGTTGGAACTATCATTATAGTATGTGAAAGGATTATTAGAAATGTTAGCTGTCCTTTGCTAAAATAGCATTGTGTTGGAGGAGTACTTTTTCTCCTGCTAGTTTTTGGCTGGACGACCCTCATATTTAAAAACTGAGGGACAATTCTGTGATAGGAGGGAAGTATTATGGTTCTGAAAGGGTACAAGGTTTACATTACATGTAACCCAGCTAGCAAGAAAGCTACCCGAAAGTAGCCCATGATGCCCTCTGCTGCCTTCGTCTGTCATGTGACCAACGCCTTAGAGGTTGTAGTGGTCGCTCGAGAGTCTCCCTGTGGACAAGAGGTCCTAGAGCGGTCACCGAGTATTGATATCTACAGACACATGCCAATAACAGCTTCCAGCTGAAAGCTCTGGGAAAAAAGCTATTATGGAATAATATAATAATATTTAATAAAATGTATTCCTTTCTTCACCTATAAACAATACGACATAACTATAGCAACATATCACCATGCATCACAGTTCACCATGATCATGCATAGGTAAAAAAGGTAAAAAAGAAGCCACTGCCCGTCATATCTGTGGCTGAGGAATCTGGTTGGGTTGAGAGAATGTAATATAGTGTGGCAGTCGAGTTAGAATCAGATGAACAAGCAGAATAAATTGAAAACAGGACAAATCTAACCAAATATAGAGTGAAAAAAAAAGTGTGATGAGCGAAAAGATAGGAACATATGGTTGTCTGAGCCGAGACAAAGAACACCCCCAAGACCTTAATTCCACAAGAAAAGATGGATAGGGGATATTGATTTCTATGCGTCTTTCACCTGCAATCAGATACTGTACAAATTGCCTTTTGTCGATTTGTAATTATATAGGTGAATGATTTCCTGGCAACTGATAAAATGTGCTTTTTTGCTGATGCCTGGGTTAGCCATGCGAGGTGGAGAGAAAGCACAAGGGAGGCTTAAATCTAAATAACTGATGGAGGGGATGGAGCTTTCTATCCCAGAAGTGTGAATATTGTCTTAATAACTCGGCCAATAATCTCGGCCCGTTCAATGGGACAGAGTTACGCTTGTCGTAAACACATTTCCATCCTAGGCAACATGACCTTGGGCCTCGGGCTTTCTATCCACTGAGAATGTAAAAATAAATCTGTTGTGGTTCAAGTTCATGCGCCAACTTCTGTCAGTGACACGGGCATGGATTTGGATATGATCCGTCTTCATTAAAGAGACGGATAGAGAGTGATGAGAACAGACTCATTCCTTCCTTTAAATCTTTGTACTATAAATTGCTGAAGATCCGGAGACAAACAGCAGACAACAGTACATCACAAACATTGCTCAGTGTAACGCTGCACCAGACTGATGCATTGTGGTACAGGAGAGTGAAAAACGTTCCTCCTCTCCCACTGTGGCTCGGCTCAAATCCTAACACTGCCCTGCTGTGGGCCTCTGCTCCTTGAATAATTTTTTTTTCTGCAAGTCTGTAATGACTGCATCAGCAGATGATAGTGCAGGGGAGAAAGAAAAACGGCAAAGGCGATAGTTTTCGCCCTGTCTGCTCTGCTTGCTGCCACTTCCATCTCAGGTGAATTGCATGAGATTTACTTATTGTCATGGCAACGCTGAAATATTCCGATTTGAGTGTTCATCTACTCAAATGCAGGTGGCATGCCACAAGGTCCTTGAGGTGCCTCAGAAATTAGTAGCACACGCGTGCCCTCAGGACTTCACACTGATTTTTGGTGTTTACATTAAAAACAGCAGTCTGATTTTGAGCTGACTGATGATGAACTGTAAGAGCCTAAATTAACCTTCATCACGTCACTCGAGACATCTACATCTAAGACTTATCAGCCGACTTTGCAGTTTCCCTCCTTTCTGTGGAGCATTTTATCAGCTCTCAGCTCATTGTTTTGTATTTTTTGGCCTGCTTCTTACACTATAAAAAAAATACAGTCAAATGACCCTAAAATTAGAGTAAAATATATTTATTATTTTTTTCCATCCAAGGTTGTGCAGAGAATAACTGTTATTTTACCTTTTTCTAAATTATTGCAAACACCATCACCCATACATATTTACACACACAAATCACAGCCATACTCATTCACACACTGACGTTACAGTGACACTTCAACTGGACTGAGCGAGCTGGACATAAAAGCAGCAACCCACCAATCAGTAGAGAAAGTTTCAACTTTTAAGAAGGCAGTGCAGCTCTCTACTCCTAAAAAAAAAAGACTATCAGCATTATGTTTGTTAGAATACATCCACATAAATGTAAAATTATTTACTAAGATTTACCTTGAAAATTCCAATGTGAAAATGTAGTTGGAGTACGGATATAAACATTTATCTGCATAAGCTACATATTTAATTACAATCTCCCAGGTCAGTCAAATATATTGAAAACAGATGAGGACAGTGCAATTTTAAAATTAGAACTAAAACTCACTTTTAACTTAACTCAGCAATTTTCATGTACAATTCAGCATTATTACCATCACAGTGGCTACAGTCACTTCTGCTTTTTGACTTCCAAATAAAATGATAAGATAATCTGGCTAAAAAATAATTCACTTTCCTCCCAGAGTAGACATGAGCGGTGTGAATGAAGCCTTAGAGAGAGCACCATCCACCTGTAAAAACGTCCTGCTAAGAGAGGCTATCTCCTCGCCGTCCGTCCCACACCAGAGGTTTGACAGAAACATGTGCAAGTTTTAAAAAGCAGTCTGGATTTCCAGATGGGCAACTTCATTCATCTCTAAGTGAAAGGGAGAGAAAGATATTGTCTACCCTGCAGAAAAATAAGAACCCAGTGGGGGATTGGAAGTCTGGACACTCTACATGCAGATTACTTCCATCTTGCAGGAGTTTTGTTGTATAATAAAAGAAAAAATAGAAGAATTAAGAAATATATTTTCTCTCCTGCTGGATGTTTTTTTTTTCTTGCACCATTTAATGTACACCTGTGCACTGTTTTTCTTGCCCGTGTTTCGGTTTCATTTGCCGAGGTTGAGATGAGGCTGGTGATAAGATGTGTGAGAAGGAATTGTGTCTCTGCTGTCTCACATTTTCCCATCACAGTGGGAGCTGAACCCCAGCTTCATCACAGCAGACACAACTTCAGATATTAAAAGATTATGCCGGTCAGAGGTTACAAAGACTGTGACAAGTAACTGAGACATGAACAACAGTCTGAGTGGGATATATCTCATATTAGTTTCCCGCCAAAGGCATCACTAGGTTTTAGGACAGGGGGGGGCTCAGCCCCAAGGAGATGCACAGGATGTGAGCAAACTAGCATGTGAGCACAAAATTTCACAAACAACTAGATATTATTTATTAGTTATTAGTAGTTATTTATTAGGATTTATATATATATATATATATATATATATATATATATATATATGTGTGTGTGTAATAACTTGGTTTTCTCCACTTTCTAATCATTACTCTCAAATAAAAGCTCAAGTTAAATAAATAAGTAATAAATAAGTCTTATATGGTGCACCTTGACTGAAATGTTTCATATTTCATATTAAAATTGAGTTCTATAAAATTCCAAGACTGTCTGCATCACAAATGACTCTATTCTGTGAAATCCTTCAGACTCACCTTTGAGTAGAGGTCTCTCCCCTCTCACTCACTGTGCTCCTCTGCCCTGATTCCTACATGCCAATAGAGGTGGTGGAGTGATTATTATTATTATTATTATTATTATTATTCACTGATGATAATCATACCTGAATGAACTCAGCTCCTGTTTCATGGTGTGCATCCATGCTCCAGAAGGAAGTCACCCCAAAGATAAATGGTAAAGAGAGCGCACACTGAACTCTGTGAACAACCAGGACCTTCACAGTGCATGAAGACTAACCAGCTAGCTAAGTATGGAGGACTAAAAGTGCCAAAATTAAATAAATAAATACATCATTAAATAATTACTTAAATGTGTCATTAATTAATTACAAATGGAATTAAATACATAAATGATTATTAATTAAATAATAATAATTAATTAAAATACCGATTCATTGTATGTCAAAATCATATATAATTATTTCACTATGTCCATTTCTATTTCATGGTCCTGTGTTGCAGTGCTTCATGAATTGGCAAATTGTCAAACTCGCCCATCAAAGTCAGTGGGTGGGGCTAATGCTAATCTAGTCAGTTGCTTTGGTCTGAAGTAGAGCGTAGAGCGCCTGGATAAAGATGATGGTATGTATCTGCTGTGACTGAGCCACTGGAGCCGGAGGAGTTCTGTTCAGAGCTTCCTCAATCAAGTGAGTCTAAAAATAGAACATCAAGGAAGTGACACACCACACATCTCCGTTTTCAGTGGAATCTCAGGAAAACAGTGCAAAAAAACCCCCCAAAAAAACCAAAAAAAAAACCCCACATCTCTCCATTTCTGAGATATTCACAGATATGTAGATATGTAACACTTTAGACTTTTAGGCAGATCCGCCCAATCCGTCCCCAGATTAATAGAGTTATCTAAACCAACGTAGAGGTGAATAATGCTACCCAGTGTATTGGAATGTGTTCACTAGCTCTGCATCATTATCTTGAATTGATTTGCCTTGACTTGATGCGCAGGGTAACCAATCAGGCATTAGGATCCGCCTACCAACTTTGATGGGCGAATTTGACATTTTGACAATTCATTAAGCACTGCAACACAGGGCCATGAAATGGAAATGGAAATAGTGAAAAAATTATATATGTTTTTACGTATGAAATATGCATGAATCGGCATTTTAATGAATTAATTACACATTTAATAACACATTTAAGTAATTATTTAATTATGTATTTAATTTAGTTTAGCACTTTTAGTCCTCCATAGTTAAGCAGCAGCGTTCTTTTACAGCTGGATTTTTAGGTTTTTATTCGTCAAACAGCGTTTCATTAATTACATGGGACTTTACATATGTTAGCTGGCACTGGAGATAACTAACTACCAACTACCAACTGTTACTACCAGCAGTGATGAATACTTACTGTCCTGAAAAACTTTCTTATATCCATCCTTCATCCATCCATTCATGGTCTTCTCCTAACGTGTTCTATTCGGCTCTGCGTGCAACAGTAGAAGTACCAACGGCTGCGGGTACCGAGCCGCAAGCAAGGTTGCAGGGAAAACGTGGACTGGATTTTCAGTAATGTGATTCTGTGTTATAACAACACACCAGATGGTGCGCGGCTCTCTGTACCGTGCACTATAAAGTGAAGGGAAAGGTCCTTAATGACAGGTTATATGATTATTTATTTAAACTGATATGCTGGCCGCTTTATAGTGAATTTGTCGGCATTTTTTTGAAAAAAAAAATGTTTTTTTTTTTTTTGTTTTTTTTTTTATTTAGGTGGGCTTAAGAATATTTTAAGCGGGCATTAGCCCCCCTAAAACAGGCCTAACAATGCCACTGTTTCCCGCCGCGTCCCTTTATCTCAGTCCTGTGGGAGAACAGGTTTGTAAGCATCAGTCAGGGTTCAGCAAGTCTGTTTTGGTTGGTATGTGTTTGGTTTTAGCACATCGCTTCACAGCCAGGATGTTGTCTGAACTGCAGTGTTTCCTACTTTAGTCTGTCCAGCTGTGACTGCCGCAATTTCCAGAACATGACTACATGAAGAGCCCTGAAAATAAAGGTTTGAGTTCTCTAAGAAGAAAACTGTGGTGTGGTTCATTTGGAGTGAGACGTCCAGAGTGACATTCTGACACAAAAGGAAACAATTTTACACAGTCTGAGATCAATTTTATTACATTATTATATTATATATGTTATTTTTGTTCTGTTTTGGTTTCTAATAACAGAACTGATCAGCAATGAAGTCCCCAAGTTCTAACAGCAATGTTTTACTTTTCAATTTTTTCATTTGCTTTGATGATGATGAGCCAAAGGATAACTATTTCCTGTTTTTGTTGTTTACCTTTATTTGATATATTTGGACAAGTTTAAATACCACAAAAAGCAGGTTGAAAAATGATTTAAATGGTGAAATACTGATACTAAATTTCAGGAAAAACGAGACATAGAAGCACAATGACTGCTTGTTTGTTTGCAAATATTTTTCATGAAAATGCCAATTTGTGATGTGAAATGAGTAGCTTGCAGTGATAAACCCACCAAGAATTATCACCTAAGTCTGCTGGAACTTGCACAATTTCCAACCTCAGCCTCAGTTCCTTTTGTAATATGCAGCTGTTCTCAGCAGCAAAACTCTTAATAAAACCATTGCATGTTACATGTTCATCAGGACACAAGAGCTGAAGATTTTTCTCAGGAGCTGCTGGAGACCAAAAACAGAGCTAAAAAAAGAATGAATATTGTCAAATGGCCTGAAACACGACCATGTGTTATCAGTTTATCAATTATCAGCATTTTCAATTAGCTTTTCAAAAAGCCTGTTAAGTATAACACATTGAATTCAGAATGCAGCAACATGGATCACCTACACTAGATTAGCAAAGTTTAAAACAACATTACAGTACAATCCATTCCAAGGACACATCAGGGTAAGTTTGTTAACTTTGTGATTTTTCTAACAGCTCCACAGAGATTGGCAGGAAACAGAGAGGAATAACTCGGGTCAGTAGTTGCAAGCAGGTATAAAACTCTGAATCAGAACCTGACCAGCAACTGCTTACAACTCAGAAACATAATGAATAAACAAGGCACAACAACCAGATCTACAAATATAGATCTGAAAAACAGACATCAAAATACTAAATAGAATGGTTCCAGTGAAGTGTAATTGGACACATGGGATCTTACGGAGGTACGGTATGTGTACGGTATGTGTGCCCTGATTATACACTTCTGATTAAATTAGTGTTTGGCACAGAAAACAGCATTTGAATTTTTAATTCATCACACAGCTTACTCGAGTCTTGACTCTGGAATCACATGGAAGCCTTGAGGCCTGCAGTTCAACTCACAAGAGATCCTGCACCAGAAAAAACGAGTGGGTTAAACAAGACATCAAAATAAAAACAAATAAATACACCACCAAACATATGAGTCGAGTCAAAGTGAATGAAAAGCAAGAAAAAAATAAAAGAAATGACAACCACAAGGACATGCCAAAAAAACAACAAAGCCAAATGAGGCTTCATAAAAGCAGAGCAAACCTTGATTTGTCAAAGTTTACTTTCACTTCAGGATTTAATTAGCTCTTCCTCTGTCAGGATTTGTGTCTTGGCAGCGCATCATCGCTCTGCAGCAGCCAGAAGAAAGCAATACATTATCTGAATCAGAAATCTGATCAGTCGTAAAGAAAAAAAAAATCCTACTTCTCTGTTTCTCAACGTCTTCGTACTAAAAAGACACAATATGCAAATCTAAGAATAAATTTCAAGTTTATTTAAATAAAATACAGCCCATCTGTGGCTCAAACTGTCCAATAAATGAGCTGAAGTCGTGTTGTTCGTTAGCTCCTCTTGGCTTGTAATTGATCAGAGTCAAACAAAATTAAACAAAAGACAAAAATACACCAAAGTGAACTTTTCTGGTCTGGATTAAAGTAAATGAGCAGCAGGTGTGACTGCACCCTTGCTGCTCTTTTGGGAAACAGCTCCTGGCGTGGTGCATCCTGCTCTGTGCGGTTCACATGGCAACAAGACCCTCCAACCTCAAGAGGTCAGCCACACGGGGTATCCTGGGAAGCTGGGCTGTCAGATCCAGCAGCCACTCAGGCGTAGTATATGAAGAATCAGGGGAAAAGAGCAACACACACACACACACACACACACATAGAGGCACACACACATACACACACATGTTCACTCAAATTCCCCAAATCCATCAGTGTTACTCCCCATGCTGCATTACTGTCACACCACTCTGTGCTTTATTCCAGACCTCCCTTCTTCCTCCTTGGCAACCATCTCTGTGCTTTACCCAGGTTAAACTGATACTCTCAGGAGCCGGCTGGGTGGCAAGGGCCCAAACTGGCAGGTGGGAGCCGGGGGTTTCAAGGGATGCAATTAATCTCGATCAAAATTCCCCCTTTAGGTGTGATTAGAAACGAGCTGGGCTGAGGAGAGAGGCAGAGCATTCCAGCAGCGGGACACAAAGTGAGCTGTACACTGAAACCAGGGATAATTTGTCTCGCTAACAAGGATGTAATATTGATCAGGATGCAGACTGAGATCATACAGCACCTTGGTAACATTTTCCCCTTCGTATTGATTTCAAATATTCGACCAGGTCACAGCTTCAAATAGTATCTGATTTGTTTTGGGACAGTTTTAGCTTTACAGAGTCCCAAAGTGGTCAATGTTAAATGGATTAGATATGATAAAATGAATAAACTAAATTGTGTAAAATAGATGAACAAATGAAATAATAAGCAAATAAAGCTGAGTTTTATTGATGTCTTTATTTTTTATTATCTTCTATTGGTGTTTTTTCATTCATGCCATTTTTTAACATTTCCATATATACACTGTATTTTTTTGCCCTTACAAAAGTGTGTCTTTATTTGACACTTTTTATTTCAGAATGTCATATTCATGACAGTGGAGTTTCAGCCAATCATATCATCCTGTAGACGACGGGCAAATGGTAAGCAGTTGTTTGCCTATGAGAGGCAGTGAGTGGTGAAGGGGCGGTGACTGAAAACATGAAATAAAAAGTGACACTGTGGAAAACACCTATACAAACTAGAAACAGATATTTTTTTCCTTATTTAATGTTGAACATTTACTTTAATATTGAACACACAGGTGGCGACAGGGTACTGTAGCAAAAGTGTCTGTTATGATTGTTCTTAATGGCTGGAAATATAATATGGTTATGTTTATAGCCATGCAGCTGCTTGTGTTCTGTTTCATTTCGTCTTACTTGAATTGATAATGTTTATAAATGTTGTTTTTGTGTGTATGTGCTGATAGTCCTGTTCTTCGTGCTGGATGCCATCACTCTTGCCACTGCAGCAGCACAATTCCCCCACAGGGATCAATACACTGTTATAGGACCTCATGTTGTGTTTGGATATTTGATTCAAAACCAAACACCGAGCAGAAGCGAGAAAGAAGAAGTTGCGTCATATTCATCGCTTTGGATTCAGCCGCTTCCTTTGTGTTAAAGACCCTTGATCCTTCTGAGCTGAACCACTCACGCCAAAGTCGTGGTATCAGTGCTCAGCTTTGATCACAATGTCAACAGATATATCTCTCACTCACAAAAGGCTAAGGTAGTGAGGAGGAGCGACACAGGGATCAGAAGCCGGCATTTCCAGCAATTAACAGGGTGATACATCATTAGTCTGGGTGAGTGTTAATAAAGCGAGTGTTTGAGCGGGCCACAAGAGGTTATTTAAATGCAAAAGAGCCTAGGAGCCCTTACCAATCCATCTCATAAACCTGACTGTGGACTAAATGTTTGATTCATAATCTCCTAGTAATGACTTTGCTGTCAGAAGACGTGTCAGAGTCAGATTTCATCCTAACCTTGTTTGCATAATGCTGCAGGGCCTTTGAGGTGAAATGCAATGACAAAAACCCATAAAGAGCCATTATGCTTCTAATGGCAAAATTCACTCTGAAATCGCATTATTTAAGAAATGACTTATGCTGCATCACGACCAGCAGGTTTGAAGCTGTTTACTTGGGTCCTGCTGTGTTCCTTGTTTGGTTGGAGTTGTCTGTGGATGGCACCAGTCGCAGCAACAAGGATCCCTGGAAAATAAGGAATTACTGCCTGTAGTATACACAGACACACAACAAACATTTACCCATTCACAGACTTCACATAGTGATTTACTGACTATCCAATACATCCTCCATAATAAAAGTTTATTTGACACCACCCTGATCCCTTGTTCAAAATCTAGATATTCGAATATATTTTATGTTTCACAAGATGAAAAACTTTCAAGCAATGGTGCCATCACGTGACTCTAGTGATGGCAGTGTAGGTCTGTTGGTTGGTGAGTCTGCCACTTGAACAGATAACCATGAAATTTGGGACGGTCATTCATGTCATACACAGGATAAACTGTAATAATCTGGGTATTCTCTTTTCATCAAGAAGTAAAATTTTCATTTTGAAACACACTAACACTAAAAACATATTTCAATTCTCACTTTGGATGTACAGGGACCAGATGGCAACAGCCCCACTTGCCCATACTCCTGTAGTACCTCCCACAGGAATCCCCGGGTAACACAGTCGGAATCCTCCTCAATCCTCCTCAGTTGGGAAGTGTACTTGAAGTGGAACTTCCATGACCCACCCCCAGCTACACCTGAAGGATAAAGAGCTGTTCCACTGTACCATTGCCATACAGAATCTGCACTGATCCTCCTGAATCTGTGGTTTGACAACTGATGTTGTTTTCCAGCCTGGAACAAGAAGTGTGATACCCAGATAATTGGAGCATGTCCTCTGGTCCCCCTTTTTTAAAATAGGAACCACCAACTAAGGCTGCCAATCCACAGGTACTGTCTCCAACTTCCACATGACACCAAAGTCACCCCAACAATGTGTAACCAACTTCAGCATCTCACTACCTCAGCAAACTTGGCTGGGGGTACCGGTGAGACCTCCCTTGATTTTCCAGACTCAGCTTCCTTCATAAATGATATGTTCAGGAGCTCTTCAAAGTGCTCTTTCCACCATTTGACAATATTCCCAGTGTGGAACAGCAGACCGACTCACCCCCCTCTGGCTGAACACAGTCTGAACCAAGCCCTGCTTTCCCTTCCTGAGATGACGAACAGTTTGCTAGAACTTGCTTGAGGCCAAAAAAATGTCCTTTGACTGCTAAAGCTGCTGGCCTTCTAGCCTGCTGGTACTTGTCTGCTTCTTTGGGAGCTCCCTTAGCCGTTTCCTCATTATGTTGATAAAAAATGTAATTCAGGGAGCATTATGTGGCAAATATTTTTATTGTTGCCAATTAGTAGTATATAGAAGTAATTTCTAGGAGGTATGGTCGTATTTAAAATGACTGCACAGGCCATTGCATTATGACTGACTTTATTTTCATGCTTATCAAACCAGTGTGGAAGCGTGTTTCTTCGTTCTTTTATTAAGGATCATTATTTAGTTTGTCACCTGTCTGTATATACTTAAATACATACTGTATATTCTCATTTTACTGCAATATTTGTAATTTAAGTGGAAGATTAAAGCAATGCTCCCATTAACGAGCCATCAAAGCCGACTCAGAGTTCTCCACACACTTACAGAAGTGCTATTTTCCTGGATATTGACTGGAAGCACGAAATGGAACTAATTGCTGTGCATTACGCCTGAGTCAGACTATACCTTTAGGAATCCTTCAAAACACTAGAAATGTGTGCGTTTACACATGTGGCCAAGCACACACACACACACACACATGCTGCCAAACATAGACATGCAGTCAGTTCCTGACTCCTGTGCTTACTCACTTCTTTATTTATTGCAGCATCAGAGACTCCTCGTGTGATCACCGTTAACACTGGAAGGAAGCTTTTCCCCGTCATCACGCCACAAAATGCTGTCAGATGTTTGAGTTTGCCAGCTGTGAGTGATGACAGAGGGATCTTCTGGAAACGACGCTTTGCACACATGTGCCTCGCAGCTTCTGTAATTGGTACGATGGAAGAGAGTGATGTTGCCACCTAGAAGCACAGGATATGATGTTGCCAGATCAATACTGAGGCAAGTACAATTAGGGTTAAAGACACTGCTGAACACTTTTTCCGTGCTGAAACAGCTAATGAAAGGGAGAGGAGGTTTTAGGAGCTGGTAGTTTCTTGGACTGGAAACTCCTAAATTATGTATGTTACATACACTCCTACAAACCATATAATCCCCATTTTCTAGAAGGGGATGGTAGAGGTGTTCATTTGCAGTAAAAATAAAGATTGATAGTTCTACTGTCACAATAACGGTTCTCACATTTTATGAGGTATAGCAGGTGCTGTAAACCATGACAAATTTTGGTGGGGCAGATACACAGAGGAGTGAAATGTCCTACTGCTGACTGATTTGAATTGATGCAGAAAGCTGAAATGAAAACCCGCGTAACTGTTTGCAATGCTTTAAAACACAGCGCAGCATTTGAGTGCAGAAGGTACGAAGCTACTGATGTCATTAACTTCTTTATTCATATTCCAAATGCCTCATAGCCGGGTAATTACTGCCAAGCTAGACAAAAAGCAAGAGGAGAAACACTAACTGCTGGTCATGGATTTATTTGCCAAAAACAAAAATAAGCTTTGTACTCAATGATTAAAAATAATAATAATAATAATAAAAAAGCAGCACCCATCTGATCTCCATCTACTCCATGATACGAGGCTCCGTCTGAAGCGCCAGCCTGGTGCGGGACTATCCAGTGCAGGTGATATGGAGATCAAATGGCCTGCCAGCCAGCCAAGGCGACCTGTGGCAGCCAGCGCCACCCCCAGCCGCCTCTTGAAAGGAGACACAATCCCGATAAATGTATTCCTGTCAACATTGCTGCGATGCCTTTTTAATACAGCCCCCGGAGGATTCAGGGCAAGAACAGCCTGAGTCAAACTCCATTTCTCTGGGCTGAAAGAGAGATGTGACAAGAGCCTTGTGCAGGTCACCGACAGTAAGACAGTGTCTGGCAGCAAACAGCCATGGTGGATAGATAAAGGCTGTTAGAGGTGTTTGTTTTTGTGTTTGAGTAAACCTAAACCAGCCCGAACAGAGAGGAGCTGTGCCTTTTAAGCGCAAACTCAATTGGTTATTACACTTTGATTGTTGAAGAGAAGAATAAACTGGGCCAGTGGTTTTTAGGAATAGGCCAGCACCAGGATGGAAAAGAACAATTTATGGTGCAGACACACTTTTAGCACAATTGGGTAACTTCAATCTGAGCCAGAGTGGAAAAGTTGGTCTTGTTGTTGCATTCTGGGTCGGTTTAAGGCCATGCACATACACTGGGAGCTCTGTACAATCTGTTCTGGCTGTAGCTAGGGTCCAAGCACAAGCATGGATGGTTGTAGTAACCCTTCATCTCGACTTATTTATCTCCAGCTGTTTTGTAGCATTGTTTCCAGCAGTTGCTTCCAACAGCTGAAACATGCAAACCAAAATTCAACGTGGGAGTCAAACATTGATCGAAGACAAAACAATAGTTATTGCGGCGCAGCTTTGCCTTGTGAAGCTTTGCATTTTGTTGCTTGAAGCTGAAAAATCTGATGCAGCGATGCAGCTAGCCAATTAGAGCCCTTACTGCAATAAATCACTGCTGACTGTATTTAAAGATTTTCATACAGAGCCAATTTCCACCAAGAGAAAAGAAAAGTTAGCATGATGAAATTAAAAATGCTTTTGACAAGTCAAAACGATTGAAATGATTATCTACATGACTCATTTTGATCTTTATATTTATTTTCTTTTGCGCATCAAATTAACACCTGGTATCTAGCCATGGAGATAATGTAATTTTAGTTTTATCTGCTGAGGTTTTGAAATATCTGAAGCCTCTGAGGTTGCTGTCACCACCCATATACAACAGTGATGAGTAGAATCTCTGTTCTGCTCACATCATTGAAAAAATCAATAATGTCACTTAAGAAAATTGACAATATTATGTCTTTCCCAAGTGTAAATCCACTGTAATGTCATCCAGTGGCACCATGGCTGTATCTCATGAGTTATTTTCATTGAATGACAGGAAAGGTCTCTGTGAGAATGTGTAGCGAGAAGCTAGCTAATGACAGCATGAAGCTAAACAAAAAATAAATCACATTTATTCCTTTGGTGTGTTTGTATGAGCAGGTTTGTGGTGGCTCAGCATTTCTTAGATACAAGTGAAATGGCTTCATTGGGGAAAAAAAACAGGTTGGAATCACTGCCCTAAAGCGTCACGCTTTATTGTCTGTTTTCTTCTAAATGGGATCATAACTTACAAAATGAACATTGAGCTGTATGGTAGAACCCTTGAAACTAGCGATTGAGACCATAAACTCACGAGGAAACCGTTTACTGAGGCAATAAATTAAGTGAGAAGTAGGGTAATCTTCCCATTATTACTTTATTATTGCAGCCAATGGAGCTGCCTCCTGCTGGCCATTAGAAAGAATGCAGATTAAAGAAAGCAGTCCAGTTCTCTTTCCAGAAACAGCGTTGGATAATACACAAAGTATAATCCGTAATATGGATAAACGTCAACTCAAATACCACATCATGCAGACCAGAAATGTGAGGGGAAACAGTTGAGCTCCTGTCGCCCTGGAGGATACACAGGAAAAACCACAGACAGCTGTTCACTGTGACAGCTTTGAATCATCTTGAGAACAAAAACTGTTTTCACCTGCATTGTATTCGGGAGCAGGTAGAAATCTCAGAAGCACCTGGACACCTTACAGCAAAACCACAGACTATTTTCAGGAGAATCAGAATTCAGATTGGAGTGTTCTTACCTAGACGAGTATAGAATCATTTCAACATTAAACTCATGTTTAGGTAGTAGATATACGTTTACTTTGTTATTCTAACAGCTGATTGCAGGTCTACTCTAATGTGGTAATTGCAACAACATTTTTCTGCCGTTTCCCACAGAGATGCAGGTATTTATGTCCTGTAGACCTCAGACATATATGAACAATCTGTGATGATGCCTACTCCACACCCGCCCAAGATCATGGCGACATCACAGTCCCCCGACGTGAGTAACACTCCTTCATGTAGACATTAAAAAAGGCATTATGTCCTTGGTGTTTGTGCGTTCTACTTTCATTCTTTCTCACCACCAGAAACCAGTAGCTCTGGATTTGAATGCAACTTTTTAAATATGTGAAGGGGTCACACTCAAGCTAAAATAAGGTGTTATATTGATAAATAGACCTCTTAGATCATGCTGGCAGTGAACACAGCCTTATTCTGAGCTGCTTTCTCATCCTTTAGGACAATGGGATGCTTTAAAAACACCTCCATCCTTCACCAAGCCTTCTAAAGGTCCTTCACCTGGTGGCCGATAATCAAATAATTCCGATGTCATGGCCTGACATTACAGTAGCACAGCTTTCATGAAGGGCCATCCATTGATTTTATGTCAGGGAGGAAACAATACGGAATTGATTATGAAAGCCCCTTAGACCTTTTTTTAAGTTCAGCTAATCGTGTAAGTTTCTTTATGGGGTTGCAAGCTAGTTTGTAGCAACCGGTCGTCCGTAGCATGGGAACTAAAAGGTTTGTTAAGTCTTGTGAGGGCTAAAGGTTCAGCAGCTGACAGAATATTAGGCGGTGCACAACTTTTTGGTCAAGCACAGGTCAACTCCTCCATTTGTCTCTGCTCTCTATCCTGATGCGACCGCATTACGCCCTCAACATTTATCGACATCTGAAAGGTTACATTTGAGCACTGAATATTGAGCCTTGCAGAGGCAGTAAAGAAGCAGGGCAACAAGGGTGGAGGGAGGAGGGAGGAGGGAAGAAAGCCTGCCGGAGGGAAAGACTTCCCACCATGTTGACTTGTCTGGGTGAGAATATCACGCCTTTTTATCACACGGATTCACAGACAACATAACGTACATGTGCATAATATCATGCATACAGCTAAATTAGAACAGGCTAAAGAAAACTGCAATAATGTGTTACTGTATTGTTGAATAATTGATTTTTTTCTTTGGTAAATGAATGAGTCATTTAAAGGGCAGTAATTGAATAGGTTTGGCAGGCCCCTCATCATGATGCATATACATTATTATTGCCTCTTAATGGCAAGTGTCCCATGATAATTACAGTTGTTTTATTGGTTTTTATTCTGTACTTCTGCAGATGATTATTTCTTATAGATATAATATATTGCCCTCTTAAATTGTTGTACTCTAATTAATGTATATTCCGTCCTTTTATTGTCTCAGAATCTTGTTAATTAATGTAGTCATTTTTATTGCTTTATATTTATCACATTAATTTACTTTTCTTGATTTCATTTCCAGTATTTTATGTAGTTGAAATTCTTTTAGGCGACCGGTGTGTTCGATTTATTGGCATCTACCGGTGATTGACAGCAGATTACAACCAACTTGCCTCAGTCTCAATGAATTACAAAAAATGATGGAATGATTACAGTAGCAGTGGAACCTGTGATAGAGATAGAGAGACACAGATGCACAGCAGCAGCAAATCATAAACTAACTATAAACTGTAATGGAGATATGGTAACAATAATGACAAAACAAAAAACTGTTTTTACGTTAGAAATTGACAGCTAGAATTTTACCGTAGTGAATACAGTATAACCTTTTATAATATTACAGTAAAACGATAGACATTAGTACTGTTGATTTCACATACAAGGTTGGTGTTTTATTCCATATTTTAAAATGTCTGTAGATTTTACGGTGAAAAACTGCCAAACCATGACAGTAAAAGACTGTAAAATATGCCATGAAGTATGACAGTGTTAGCTGTATACAATACAAGTCAGATTTAATTTTTTTAGTATAAAGTATTATTTTATATTAGATACTGTTAATTATACAGTAAAACGCTGTATTATTTAATTGCATTTTACGGTATCTACAGACAATACAACAACTCATATTTCAGCTGATTATACATGAATGTAAATAGAGCCCCCTAAATCTTCCACACTGGACCTCTGTGTCAGTGTCTGGTGGTCTTCAGTTCAACATACGCGCCTGTACACAGTTTGTCTGAAAATGTCTTCTAACCATTTAAAAACACATTAGCTGATGAGTGTTTGCTCTGTCTGAGATCAAAGTGGACTGGAGGTGCAGCGGCAGAGTCAGTGCAGATTACAGTGGACTGTCAGGTTTGGTTTGCTGCCAGCGGGCTACTTTGGAACGGCAGAGCAGTGGCAGTTTGCTGTTAGAGGGCTTTTCTTTATGGTAAATCACTGACAGTCCATATCAATAATCACACCCAAAAGATTTCTGAAAAGACTTCCATATAGCCCTTCAGTTTTTCTGTGCGTGCACCCTTCACTGCACATCTGTACCTGCTGCTAACAGCAGTCCACTGTGAGTTATGAAGAGACATTCAAAAGGAAATAGCCTTCATCTCATAGTGTTAAATGTTATCACAGAGGCTTAACAGTCAATTACTCCTTTTAAAAAGTACTGTACTTCTACTACTCAGCAGCAAAACTAATGACTTCCAGCACTTATTACTTTACTTTTGGGACTCAGGTGTCAGCTCCATCAAATATTCCTTCTAAAGAAAGCATCCAGTAGTGAGGCACCAGATTGCAACCCCCTTGCCTCACCTTGTGCTTCCAAGCATGTAAGAGACACTATGGTGGCTGTGAAAACGCAAAAGTGCCTCTCATAAAATATATAAAAGGCTCATTCTTTTCAGGTGATTATACACTCATACACACACTTGACCTTCAAATAATTCCACATATTTCATCTTTTCTATTTAATATGTGCTTTAACAAGCAGTCAACAACAGCTAACGTTAGCTTAGCCGCAGGAACTGAAAACAGCAACTGAGGGTTGTTGAAGTGAAGTTCTATCCTCACATGGCTAATGTTAGCAAGCCCATTAAAAAGACAGCACATAAATGATCTTTGGATTCAGAAGAAGCAGCATTTCTTCACATATAACATAACATATCTCATCACTGGACGCAGAAAGACCAAACTGAAATCAGCTATCAAACTGTCAGAAGACAGCTAACAGGTTAACTCCAAAATTGTAGAAGTAAAGGAGCATTTCTGAGATAAGTGACTGTAATGTCCTGTAATATATTATTCTACTTTATCATTTAAATCTAAATTTAAAAAGTAATTGCATAGCTGTAGCATGCTAATACTTCACTTCACTCATACAGGATATAAAACTGCCATTATACGGACAGTCCAATCAATCTGGGAATAGACAGGATGGAATAGACACGTGTTATTTCATAGAATTTCTTTCATATACTGTACTCATACATTCATTTACCACCAGAATTACATTTAAACATCTTTGCATTTGAGAGAAGTGTCATTTTAAGCTCACTAAATAATCCATATTTTTGCTCCTTGGCCATAAAAGACATGAGCGCTTAGATAAAACACAAAATGTGAAGAACATCACAAGGTTTATTTTTTTTTTTTAGGAATCAATGCACTTTAGAAATGTTAATGCTATTGAATATATTGCTTTATATACTATATACTAAAATACCGATGATTTCTCATATCTACCAAAAGTAGTCTTTATTATCTTTTAATTCTATTTAACTCCCCAAAAGACAAGAAAACATCCCAACATTGTAATATTCTGAATATGATCTCAAGTTTGATTTAAGGTCACACAGAACATTATAATCTCCACTATGCACTCATGTTCAATATGAAATTATACTTCCAGGGGAAGCGAAAAACTAATTTTGGCTCCATTGTGGGTGTGAATTTAATAACTAAATAAGTCGAGAGGAAGATGTGGCTGCTCACGACCTTCACTTGTTTTTATCTTTTATCGAGCGTTGACAGCTCTGTTTTCTTTGTTTGGAAATTCTAAACCCACTTCTACACTGAACAACTCACTTTCTCTCAAATTCCTTAATTACTTACAACAACAGGGTAATGGTTAGTTCAGTGTAATCACAGTCTCTTGGGACTCTGGACTGCTGCAAACCAGGAATAATGCCATAGAAAATTGCTTAATTAGGTCTATGATTGAGTGTTCAAACTGTAAATATATATATCTCCTCCTAACCCTTACAGCCGGAAGATAATTGATTGCCATTTTGTGTAAATAAATGCTAATTTAGTTGCTTTTAATTTGCCATTCTGTAAGTCCTTCTCTGACAAACATCATCTGCTGCACAGAAATTCAAAGGATTTGACTCTTTTCTGTCTTGTCTGTCTCCACAGGTTAACGCTGTGAGAACAAATATAAACCCATTCTGGATCAAGTCAAGGCTGGATCTTCCTTTTATTAAACTGAAAATTTGTGTTCCAACTTCAAGAAATTGCACTTATTCTCTGGTGTTCAACAATCTGAGTTGTAATCAACATCCTTCCAAATCAAACATCCCCCATCTCATTTCAACAAATGATGTGCTGACAAAATAATACACAGGGTACGAATGCATTTACATATAAATTAAACCCTAAACCCAGCGATGGCTGCATAGAAATGTTGTGTTATGAGTCAATAATTTAGACTAATGACTGCAATAATAGCAGCGTTACTGTAAAACAATGTAAGTGGGATATCATTTGCCTATAGCATGTGTTCCCAACATCTTAACCGACACCAGCATCAGTCTTGTGTATTTATTTTCTCAGCAGCTTACAGAATAATGTGCGAGAGACGAGATGAGAGCCGACTGCAGAGAGCTCTTCTCACTTTTAAGCGTATTATTGATCCCACTTTGGAAAGCTTTAAATGTAAAAAAAAGAGGAAGGCTTAATGTAGCATCTTTATTTTTATCATGTCAGAAAGTGTAGAAGCGTGGCCTCGTTGACTCTCGTGTTCACACGTCCTAAAAAGGCTCGATTAACGCCGAGTCACAGCTTTGAGAGTGTTGCTTGCTAATGTTAGTGCAGTTATTATTAATTATAGGGTTTTATCTTAATAACTTGACATTCCTAATGTCAAACCACATTATATTTCCATGCTTTAATATCAGGTGCCACGTTGACAAGAGAGGTGTTAACGAGCTGAAATTATCTTTAAAAAGCAGATTATAACTGCAGGGGGAAAAACGGTCTTAATAAATACTTCTATGTAAAAGTCAATGCTTTAAAAATATTAATGCCATGATATACCCTGACATATATCATACTTGTTGGGAATATGCTGAACCATTAGCATGCATACCAGAGAAAGCTTCTCAGACCGGTTGCACCAAACTCTAATTTGTTTGTATTTTGTGCTAAATTTCAACAAGCATTTCAGCAACTGTTATTTAAAGGTCTGGTGTGTCAGATTTATGGGGCTGTATTTACAGAATATGGCAGATATTGAACATAATATGCTATTGTAAAAATGGTGTTTTTTTTCTACACACTTAAATTACAAACCACCAAATTCTGTAATACAAGTTCTTTCTATACAAGGGTGAGCAGTATTTGATAAGCCAAACACCAAGTCAACAGAAACAATTTATTACACGGTCTAAGGGAATAATAATTTTAGGAGAATGTCTTTAAATGAGGGGAGGGCCTCCTTTTAAAAGTCAGATTAAAAGCAATGTTAAGAGTCGGTAACCAGAAACTCACGATCAGGCTCCAATCTTGTCCTCTACAGTCTCATACGTCACGCCGGTTAGCCACCGCAAGCCATTCTCCACTTTAATTTCTAGTGAAGCCCACCCGGTGAGGGTGAACCAGCCCATCCCCAACAACCCAAGGACATTATAATGTTTATTCAACCAAAGTGATATCTTCAACCAAACCCCTTGAGCTCAAAATGTTTCAGGAAAGAAAGAAACATTTCACAATGTTTTGGCTATGGCTGTTCGTCATTTTGTCCTTTCCCTACACAAGCGTGTGGGATTGAAGCGGGACTGACAATCATAATTCTTTGCGGGAGCGGGCGGGAGCAGGACTGCACAATGTGGGAGTGTGCCGGCGTCTTTAGAAAACGAAAAGAAAAAGCGCGGCCACATCCGGGTACCTGGCCTGCCTATCAGTCAGTGGGCTTCCTGCAGCAGCCGATTGGGAGGTGCAGCAGCCAGTCAGAGGTTGCGTTCACTGCTTAAAAATCATAATCGGCCGTTTCCAAAACATGCATGCAAACTCAAATCAAGGGTAACAACCATAACCGAAGGAATTCAAAAACACACATGAAGACTGAATAATAAACAAAACATGCAATTAACAAAATACGGCACATAATAGAAAACCAACTAGCAGTAATGCATTAACATGACATGATGCTCAGTATGACACTATGCTGACTATGTTTTCATTATAACATAGTTATAATATAAACTTCAACATGATCCAACATGTTGAATGCCCATGTTTCTACAGTAGCCCAGACCGGACAAACTAAACACTGAAATGTGTTGGGGTTTTTTTTGTTTTTTTTCCCCTTTAGTTTAGTTAAATCTCCTATATGAATACTTTTATGGATCAAGCATATTGTGAAGGGTAATGACAAATCCACGGTCTGCAGTTCTGCTGACTGTTTTAGCATTTTTCAGCTCATTGTTTTGGTCTTACTTTACAGCTTTGATTCAGTCTCTACCCTGTTTCCACCGGTAACAGGCACCTCTTTTTTTCTTCTTTTTTTTTTTGTACCAAACAGTTGACAGAAACTCTTAACTTATCAGCAAACTGGGGAATATACTGTAGCATTTAGCAGCTAATGAGCCAAAAACTTCCCTCAGGAGTTGGTGGAGACCAAAGAAAAAAAGCTAAAAGGAAAATCCATATAAACTTGTAAGGACTTGCTTGTAGAATGACAAAACGTGACAAAAAATGATTTTTTCAGGGTCCACTAACTAACTTTTTCATGAGCTTTCAGCTGCACCTCACATCCGTCATTCGTTAGGGTCATTTTCACATCACATTCAACTGAGCTTTCAATTTGCTGCCGAAAACCAAACAGACAGACAGAGCAGTGAGTGGCTGTCTCAAGTGCACTGACACTAAACTGTATTTGAAGCTTAGCCTTGCAACATAGAGCCCAAAGTATGTTTTGTCAGCTAAACAGGAGATAATTTAGAGGTGTGAGATTCACAGACCATCGGGTCACTGTGAAGCTTTTCTACTGCTGCTCTAATGAAACTGTAAGCTGACCCCTGGGGATCGCCTGCCATGTCGATTGATTGCAATTTTACCTCCCCTGCAATCGTAGGCTACTGTAGATTGCCTCCGCTGTGGATATGCCTGTCTATGATTAGGTTCTGTGTGACGAAAAGAAATAATAAAAAAAAAAAGTGGCTTGTTAGAGTCACGTCAGCGGTGTGGCGAGGTGCAACACTGCAAATCTGAATGCACCTCCACTGCTTCCAGTTCGCCCTCACAGCTGTGCCTTCAGTTTCTTTTCACTCTGCGAAAAGGTTAATGTGTTTTCCCAAAAGCAGCCGGGTGCTGGGATGCTTTTCAAACTGTCTGATGGCAAATCAGATCCGGTTCTCCTTTTTGGACCATATGCTGCAACATATGTTTCACAGGCTTCTTGATAACGCCAATACTTGTGCTTTGTTTGGTCGCTGTCATCTTATCAGCCGACCCTTTATTCTTAGAATGTGAGAAATTGTCTGTGACAAGTGTGTTCAATAACTTTGAGCAAAATCAAACCCTGAGGTTTTTTTTTTTCTTGGAAAACACAGCACTGACTTTCACTGGCATCTGTACATTTAATTTGTGAGGCTCAAATTTGGTCATTTAGACACTATGTGAAGGATCTAAACCAAATTTTGTTACACTGGTACAGTGGTACATTGCGTATTTGTTATGATTATATTACTCACTATATCACTCTCTCCTTTTCTCTTTTTAGCTTCCTCCATCAACGTCACCTTCAGTCTTTTCTCCTCTGTCATTATATCCATAGAGGCTGCCGAGCCTGGTTACATTGCCCGCCTGCCCAGCTCCGGCTCTGGCACAGGCTCCGCTCCCTGTCAACATTCCCCAGCACCCCAGTGCTGAATACCTCTTTGCAGTGGTACAAAACACCTATGGTACAAACACTGATACTCCGCCTGAGCTCTAAGCTAACATTATCAAATAGTTTACTTTACAGTCTATCAGGAAACTGTAAATCACAGAGTGGAAACCAGAAAACATTTAGTGCATAAAACATGATCCAGTCTCACCAAAATCAGTGAAATAATTGGTGGTGTGTGACTTAATGCCGTAGAGAGTTACGTACTTCTTGAGGGAGATCATACAGAAGAGAGCATAAAGTTACATAGTAGGTATATAGAATATACCTTGAGATTTTAGGTAGCAGGACTGGTTATTAGAGTAGTAAAATCAATATGAAGCCTGGGTTTTGGTACACTTACCAAAAAGCTACTTTTAGATGTACCTTACTGTGACTAATCACCTTTTTTTCATAACAAAAAAAGTACAAGCAATAATATGGAAAACTTCACTAATCAAAACCTTCATATTACCAACCAACAGTAGTTGAAGAACCAGATATTTCTCTCAGTAGTTGGTGGAGACCAAAACTAAGCTAAAAGGTGAGAGAGTATTAGATTTACATTCGTCCGGTGATCAGAAACACGACTCCAAGTGAGAGCTACTGTCGCTCTGTGTCTGCTGGGTGTATAAAAAGCTGCTGAGGTGACAAACCACTTCCCACCTCTCATTAAGAGATGTCCTTTAATCCGCTAAGAGCTAACTCAGTATCAAACCGCTCCCTTCAAAGTGCCATACTAGCATCTGTATCAGATGGATTTTTTTTGGAAGGAAGATGCTGCTTCAGGAAATCATTTGTTTCCTTTTTGCAATCCACCCCTCCGTAGGACCTTCACATGCCCAGCAAAGGCAATCGTTAAGAGCTTCTTTTTTCTGCTGCCATTAAGGTCTAATATATCAGTTGTGCAGTCAATTGTACTTGACAGGCAGCTTCTTGAACTTGAACTGGGTCATCTGGTGACAGATAACATGGCCTGTTTGTTCAATTTCCTCCTCTGCAATGGCATCACTCTGAAGTGAGTTATTATAAATCACCGTGGATGCGTTCATCATGTATCTTGTCAGTGCTGTGGAGAGTGCTGCAGTGTTTTTATGCATGTGTGTGAAAGAGAGAGAGACAGTACAGTACGTAGAAAGGAAAAACGACAGTGGACAAAAGCGGTAACAAGTTGAGCATGTGTGCAATTGATTGAGTCAGTTTGTGTGTGTGTGTGTGTGTGTGTGTGTGTGTGTGTGTGTGTGTGTGTGTGTGTGTGCTTTCTGTAGGTGAACATGTGTATTCACAGCAATGTATTTACATCTTAGCTGGGTGTGAACTCATGCATGTGACGGTGTTTATTCGTGTGCGTTTTTGTGCATCTGTGCCTCTGTGTGTTCTTCTATCGGAGGCAGGTGAAACCACGCAGCCCATGTCACCCCGGGGGTCCTGGAAAGGCTCTGGTGTATGAGCTTTAATGTGACACAGAGATAATGAAGCTCTAACCCTCCGCCCGCCCGGGAGAGAGGTTATCATCTGAAGTGGACAGCAGATACTGGGGGTGGGATGGCGGGGTGGGTGGCAGATTACTTGGCAACGCTGTCCTCATTCTTCAGCCACACTGCAGGGGACAGCTTCCTCCCCTCTAATATTACAAATAATATCACAGCGAGAGTGTGTGCTGCTTTTATCTAAAAGTAATAATCGCTGGCATTTTTATATCAGTCCATTTGTTTAACAGCTCTGGATGACACAGGGTGTATCCTACAGCTCTTTGTCTGTGATGGGGGAAACAAATCATAAGAGGATGAATTCAGGAGATTAATTGTACTGCAAGAACATGAGCTGCATGTTTCTCTTCATGTTTCTGTAAAACTTTGTCCAAACTTCTGGACATTCCTGTGCCAAGACTCTCTTTCAATACTGACTGCATGATAAACATCTTCAGACTGTTTGCAAAATGAGAATCACCATTTTTTTCTTTGATTCTGCTGTCAAAATCTGTTTCTTGTACAATATCGGCCAAACTCCACCCGGCATGGGTGCAGTGTGTGGCTGTGGCTGCCAGAGCTAATCATGGCTGTTCCAGTCGGGGCAGCGGTCCATTTCAGTAGCGGGTCTCCATTCTGCTCCACGGACAATATGCAGATGTTCTATCTTTGACAGATGCCGTAAGCAGCCCGCATTAATTTGCGCAGAGCAGCTCAAGCTGGCCGGAAGTCAGACACAGAAACGAAACAGTGAATCCAGTCAATTTTCAAAATAAAACACAGTGTGCAAACTTCCGATCGTTAAAGCAGCCAAAAGGGAAACAAATTAACTACAGAGCATGGTCACATGTTTAGAAGCACATAAACCAAGAAAAATAAGTAAATCTTTATCCCCCAAGCCTTCCTTTTTAATCATTTCCAAATGAATTCATAGACCTCTTTTTATTTTGACTATTGGCTCATCATAGCAGGAAAGCTGGAGCTCATAACAGCAACGACGACTCTGCTCCTGCTATTGTTGCCGCACAGTAATTAATAAGGTGATCAGTTGCACCTTTGTTTGATGAGTCAAAATGTAAAAAAAATATGATGACTTTTCTCTCTGCAGGTTTATGTCACGATGCAAAGGTTGTGTTTTTTCTAGTTTGACCATATTTCATGTTTTTCAGTGATGCAGTCAGTACTCCTATGTACTGCTGGTTAGCTTTCTTTAAAACAAAACATATTTTATGAGCTTTATATGTTTTGTATGCAATGGATGGAGTAGAGGTAGAAAGTAGCATGAAATGAAAATAATGTAAAAGCACCTCAAAGTTTATACTTAGTATAGTAGAGGCCAACATCTGGCTGTATGTCAGTGTAAATGAAAATTTAGATTTAGATTGTAAATACCTGCTTGTAACGTGTGTAAATATATTTGTTCTTTTCTTCTTAAGAACATGATTCATTCATGATTCACAATTCATTTGTCTGGCTGGCTGTCAGCTACTCCCAAGGACACAGGTTAGCCACAAACTGTCCACAATGTTTGATGCAGTTGAAATGGTTACACTTCAGGAAAAACGCTGGGTGAAGGATGTGGCCTCGAGCTTCTGGGCAAAATACAATTCCACAAAACACACAAAACTGTGCTCTTGTCAAGATGCGGAATATCCCTTTCAAGTGAGGTGATTTTCAAAGAGCCAGTGAGAGATGTAGCCTTCATAATCATGCACTTTATTATAGATCTACTGTGTTAAAAATATTTTAATTAAGAATAAACCTGACAGAAAGTAATGAACTACAGCTTGCAACACCTGTCTCAAACCTGTGAGCCAAAATTAATTGTCAATGTTTGAAAAGCATTAACTGGCTGTCCCTTTCTTTAGTTTAAGATTAGTCAAAAATCACACAAAGTCTGTTCAACACATGGCCCAGAGAAAGCACCGGCGCTTTGATTAGTGGAAGACCAAAAGCACATTTTACTCCCAACTAAATGGTCTCTGATGGACTCAGGGCGTCCAGCAATGAAGACACCAGGGACAGGCTGTGTATCCATATATGCTAGAGTAGGTTGATATCATATATAAAACATGGACGTATCCACGTTGTCACCCACAAGTCTCTGAAGAACCATTGTGAAGCTCAGCTCATCCTGTAAGGGCATAAACCTGTCAATCAAAGTGGACACTGCAGTTTTGGGCACGTCTGCTTCATTTCACAGCCACAGAAGTTCCTGATTGGTTGACATCTATTTCTTTGTTTAGCTAGCTTACAGTATATACTGTTTGCATTTAGCTATGAAAAGAACTGCTCCGCACAACCTGGGTAGTAGTTTCTGTATCACAATTTCTTCAGTGCTAATATGGAGAACATACGAGCCATGCATCTATACCTTGATTAAATAAGTCCAATTTTTCCAACAAAACATACAACATCTATTTCCTTCTTCTTATCGGGTCGGGTCGCCGTGCTAGCAGGTTTAGCAGGGCGCACCCAGCAAAGCATTCCAGCTCCTCCTGGGGGATCACAAGGTGTTCCCAGGCCAGATGGGCTATATAGTCCCTCCAGCGGGCTCTGGATTTACCCCAAGTTCTTCTAACAGTGCCCAGAACACCTCCAAAGAAAGGCACCCAGGAAGTAGCCTAATCAAATGCTCGAACTACCTCAGCTGGCTACTTTCTACTCCAGACTCCCACCAGATGTCCAAACTCACTAACCCTGTCTCTAAGGCTGAGCCCGGTCAACTTACGAAGGAAACTCATTCTGTATCACTTCATGCTGGAATGCTTAATTAAAATACGAGTCCATATTCAAAGGAATGTATACAAACAGCTTTTAATAGATAATTGACTTGTGGGCGATTGATAGAAACACAAGCTGCATTTTAATCATGTCTAAAGCACAGAGTAAAGAAGGATTTTAATTTGGCTCTGAGTCAGTGTCCTCCACCCGTTTCACAGTATTTTCTCAAAGAACCACTGAAGCTCAGTGTGGCTTTTTGAGCAACCAATAAGAATGTGAGCTCCTTCTCTGACTTTGCCAATGCCTTAGTGTTGTTTTGTTGACTTAATCATCAGAGCAAAATGAACCACTGCAACCCAAAAACATTTTCAGAGACCAACTACAAAGTTTTACTTATTTTTTCATCACACAACACAGCCTGTGTGAGCAAGAGCCTGACTGAAACATCTTACTTGAAAAGACACAGAACCAAACCAAAGTGAATTAGGATGAAAAACAACATGTGAACACAAACCCGGCTGCTCAGGAAATCAAAGCGACCCTCATTTTTTCTCATTAGCTTCTCAGATTCCTGTGACAGGGCTACCTGTACATCACAGAGATCGCAGCGGGCCGAGAATGAGTGAAACGCCAATTTGTCTTGACATGTTAAGTTGTGACTCGATCAGATTACGAAACGCAGCACCGTTAATGGACGAGCTGAGCGCTTGTCTTTCCACGCTGAAGGCCGTACCAGATTCAGTTACCAACACAAGCCTATGACCTTGCTGGTGTCCATCATGCAGCCACTTATTGACAAGATCATTGCCAGATTTCAATCAAACATCAGTTGAGAATTTACTGAGGAATCACTTTATCTTGTTCTCCATGTGCTGTTTTTTCCCTGTAGTCTTCAATCAAAGGTGGGCTACAGTTGGAAATGTCCTACACTATAAAAATGCCCTATCAAATTTAGGTGACTCGTTTAAATATGAGCATCCTTTCCTTGAAACAAGCACATTTGGCTGTTATTAACACTTATTTCTTGAAATATGTCAGGATGTCCAGCTACAAGAAGACTTTCATAAAGGTTCATCAAAGCTCCTTTTAAATATAATGGAATCAAGTTAATTGAAATATTAGAGTACTATCTGACACAGCTGTGAATAAATCTATGACCATTAAGTTGGGACTGATACTGGCAGTGATACTAGCAGATATCTGGTGTGTCTAGCTAACACAATGTTGACTGAAGTGTGTGACTAACTTGTCTGAAATGTGTCACAAGCTACTGGGTGTTTTATGAAATGGGTACAGATGATGAATCCTACTGACCTTGGTAACACTTTGATCCGGTAAGTCAGTTTGTCCTTGATAGTTTGGTTTATGTCAGTTAATGTCACGTTTAGTACTATGGCAATTAGCTGTTAGCATGCTAACACTCTAAACTAAGACGGTACACATGGTAAACATTCAAATATTAGCCAAATATCAGCTTTGCCGTGGTGACAATGTAGCGTTTAGCTCCATTTTTATAATGAACAGTAGTGGACTCAATGTGCAAACACAAGCCTTGCCTTGAAATGTGTCAAGGCGTCAAAGCATGCTGGATGATCTATACCAGACATGTCCTTTGTATCGAGCTAAATAAGATCCTAAATATGATACAATTACTTATTAAGACAAGGCATATATTTAGTTTAATTAACTCATCCTTGCGTAGTCAGTACCAGATCATTTTTGATACAAACATTCAAAATTCATCGAGCAGAATTTACTTGACTTTATTGATTTCTATTGCATTTTTGAAAAACATAAACAGAAAGTTTGTCTCAGCAAAGCCTTTCCTTGAATAAATACAGACAGAATAAGACGTTAAATTGAACATGTTTTTGTCCTTCTATTCCTAATTGCTGGTCAGGTTTGACAGTACCCACCTGGCTAATATATGCATTTAGTGTGTTATTGCCAGCTGTCCCTTTACATCACGCGTTCAGCCACCCTGTGATAGCGCTGCCCTCACTGCCCTCTTCCAGTTGTGAGGAAATCTGTCGCCTGAAGCTCATCAAGGGCATTACTGCTGCCTGCAGCACAGCTCCAAAGTCTTCTTTATACCGTGCTTGTTTCATACTTGTCATAAATACAAACTTCACCAGCATCACAAATGTAACTTTGCTTTATAAATAAAGAAGAAGCAGAGCTGCAACTCTGCAAGAAACTCAATTTCTAGGCCCTCAAACAGCATAAAAACAACCTGAGTGCAGGGATGAAATATTTTCCATGAGGTTAAATTTTATTACAAATACTCGGAACAAAACTAATTACAATGATTACATGAATATGTCACCTTGTTTATCTGATTGCTTTGCAGGCCCTTCAGTAAAATCAATTTTCATGGTTTAAATTGAATCCCTTAATTAAGAGAGGTTCTTTCTGTGTTTCAGCAGCCGTTGAAATGCATTGATTGATGTCTAATTTAGCGATCACCAGAGGGAAACAGCAGCAAGGCAGCTAATACTGCATGAAAAATGTAGACTCGAGCAGACAAAGCAAAATGTGAAATGAAGTTCCGCCAGGGGTTATTTTATTAAATGATGTCTCTGTGTATGAGTGTGTGTGTGCACATGCATGTCTGCACCTGTGTGTGATTGTGTTTGTGCAAACCCATGCTGTCACACATGTTCAGTTATAATGATCATGGCGTGGCATCTCATACTTTTACTGTACGATATTATTTCATGAACACTGGAAACCCTGCGGCGACTTAAAGCTGCAAGACTATTGTGTCAGAATAAAGCTGTTGTAAATGAGATTCTGCTATGTCTCAACTAATTGTGAAAGTCATTCTGGTTACCTCGATTAATCATCGACGAGGGGAAATCTCTACAGAAGTAGTGATGATTCAAACTCTTTCACTTTCTCTGCAATTTGTGGGTCGAAACACAATTTTGGACCTCTCCAAATGGGAGCCAGAAGAAACAATTTCAAGCAGAATTTCCATAAATTCTATCAGGTGCTATTCCTAAGGGACAAATCAGTATCTAACAATGGTGAATCTTCTTCTCTGTTTGAAACAACAATGCTATATAGGACACATTTTGGTTTTCAATAAAATTAGACTCGTGGGTGTAATGGGAGCTGACTTCTCCTCATTCAGACACCTGAATGTGATTCCTGAAACAATAGTATCTTGGTTACTGGGGATGGGATGCTTCTCTCTGTTGAAGCTACAGTTCAGTCAAACATGCAAGTTGTGGACAAACCCCAAATTAAGGAGAACTTACTCAAATGTGCATAAAAAAGAAAACAGACCTGTTGTGTTATGCGCACCCAATGCTAGTGAAATGAACACGGCTTGTGTAGACAGCTGGATTGATCAAGACAGAAATGTATCTGTTCTGTCTGATGCGCTTCAAATGAACAACTGAGAAACACAAACGAAACTCCTGATGGTGTCGATACGCCATCAGTGTCCTCAGTTTCAGTTTACCTACAAAGAATATCTCATCTGGCTACACTGTTAGCTTGTACAATGGGTTACCTGTACATCCATCTGACCATTCAATTCTCTTGCCCAATTTTTTAGCAGTGTTGCAGCCCTCTCAGAGCTCACTCGGGAAGCATCTATAGTCTGAGTTAAATAAAAGTCAGGTCATAATACACCATAGTTTCCTTCAACTCCTGACAGGACTGCTGTGTTTTAGCCGGATTAGCAGTGTGGCTAGGTCTGCCATTTTGGTCCAGACTGAAATATCTAAAGCATCTACTACAGTAGATCAATTGGCATGGAATTTTGAAACATCCATGATTCCCTGACTAACTTTGGTGATTCTGTTAGTCCACCATGAGGTTAACATTTGTGGTGATGTGAAATGCCTTCACAACTACAGTATGGATTGCCATGAAATCTGGTGCAGAAATCCATGTTCCCCTCAGGCTAACCTGCAATAACTTTGGCAATCCTCTAACTTCTCATGTATCACTGGGTCAAACTAAGCAAGTGCTACCACACTTAACTAGATGGTGAAAGTGGTAATTTCATGCTAAACATCAGCCTGTTACCATTTCTATTGTGAGAATGTTAGCATACTGCTCTTAGCATGAAGCGCCATAGTAGGCTAAAGCCTCACAGAGCTGCTTGCGTGGCTGTCTTAGTCTTATTGTATATTTTTTTCTCAAATTGCTCAAGGTGAAAAAGAACAATTAGTTGTTGGAGCATGTCATTGAGGTGACATACAATAACATGTCTCCCTGTTCTTTAAAATGAATCCTGCTGTATAGCCTTCACTAAAACCATGAAAAGAATATATTAAATCTGATTTGTTTGTGGGATAAAGTAATCCATCAGATGAGACTTACAGAAGTGTAGACGCCTGTTAAGTTTGTCCAGACACAAATCTTGCCTGAACAACACCAGCATAACATTAGCATGAATCAGTTCTGAAAGATGATTTATTGCACAGCTGCACAACACCAGTTGTGTGTTGGAAACAAAGCACTTGCCCTTAAATTATTCATGAGATATAATAAGAGGATAGTTGCTATACAGAGTGTTTGTCGATGAAGACAGGACTTGGGGAAGATGGAGCTGAGAAGAGGGAACTCTGTTATGCAAAGTGAACATTTTTCAGTGGGATGGAAATTGGCAGTTAAAGAGTAAGGAAAGTTCGTTTCCATGTTGCACGTAGAGCTAAATCCTTTCAGAACGGAGGAAGATTTTCGGAGGAATAGTGAGACCTCTGCTTCGGCTTGCTTTAGGGAACCTGTTTGTAGTGTAATGTTATTCTGGCCCGTGGACACATCGAGTTCTGCCACAACAAAAGGAGACTCATACTAAAGGAGGAAAGAGACGGCTTTCAAACAGCATATATTAAATGTCTTCTTTTGCTGCTTTCACCTTCTGTGTTGCCGGTCCTTTGAGTTTGTCTCACGTCCTCAGGCTACGGTGCTAACAAGGCTCCCTGCTATGGTCTCTGGTCACACTGTATTTACCAAACTGTCACTGCAGTAGAGTGTAAATACACCGGTTAAAATAGCAGCACACTGCTAACTTCCTTTCTAAACTTGAATCGATTGAGTCACATTTTTTCCAGAGATGTACTGTATGGCAGATAGTTTGGAACACTGTAAAGAAGTGTAGCCACAAACAAAGCAGTGGTTGTACCAAGACAAAAATTGATCATATCTCACAGACTCACAGGAATTCCATGTCAGCAAGTAGTCTGAACAAGATCTCAACAGCTTGTTGTGCCAGTTCAAATAATTTAACAGTGAACATGTTGTTCCTGTTGAGGCTAGACACCACCAAAAATACTGCAGCTAGTGCAGCTTGAGGTTACTTTTCTTCTTGGGCCAGTCAATGACATTTTAATGCCTGAAAACGGAGCGTGACAGTAGTGAGACCTCTGCTTTGAATATACATGTTGTAGTGCCCCCTCAAACAGGAGCTTATCATGGGAGGGTGTCAGAACGCTTCTTTTGTGCTTTTTGTGTCTTTTCTAGCTCTTCTACTTGTACTGTAAAGTTAATCAGTGAAGTCGTGCGTAACAAAAATGAATCAAGGTCACTACTGCAAAGACAAACTTATAAGAAAGCTGATTAAGTAATCTACTGTATGTCTTTATTCTTTCACCCCTTTCACCTCCACAGCGTGTGTCGTATGCTAGCAGGTTTGCTCACTACTGGTAGTGCTAGCTTGGTTCCTTCCTAGCAGTCCCCTTGGCGGTGTCTAATGAAACAGCAGTTGTAATACGTTTAGCAATCCATTATCTGTAACCGCTTATCCTCATCAGGGTCACGGTGGCATCATAGCTGACACTGGGAGAGAGGCGGGGTACACCCTGGACAAATCGGTAGTTCATCACAGAGCTCACAGTGCTACAGTGCTAACAATCCTCTATCAATATCAAAGATCAAATGGAGATATAGAGGACAACACGTCCATCAACTCTATTCTGAGTTCTGGAGGAAGATGTACAAATAAGACTACAAACACGTTTTGGAAGTGTAAATGTCAACTGAAATTTCAAATAACTCAGTAAAGCTTGGATGGGTTAGCTGGTTGCTGCCAGATCATAATCTATAGGATACATTGGTGTATTCACCAAACACCCCAGAAGAGTGCTAGGCTTTAAAGCCAATTTGACACGGTGACCAAACCGTGTAATGACAGCAATGGAGTCCGTCATGTGATGCACACAGGTTCACAGAAGCTTGCATTGAGAAAAAGGTGATTCTAAAATGTTGAATACATTTACATGAGTTTCACAACCCTCATGACTCGTTTCATAATCAGCATTTGATCCATTTGGCCCGATAACATACTCAGTAAAGTCTAAAAGAGTCTTATCCCCATTTAAGTTAGCAGAGAGAGAAACCAGAAGTTTCTTGGCTGTGTTCGGCCAATGGAAATCTCTGCCGCACTTGCTCTATGGGTCCTACAATATGGAGGCATGCATGGAGGATTTGGCTAATTTTATGCCTGAAATGATCACCACATGTTCCTCTTTAAGCTTTAATAATCGGTATCTTCAGTGAATATGATCCAACCAACACAGCGTCAGTGTCAAACTATTTTTAAATGTACTGAGAGTTTTTACACCCTAACTCGCGATCTAACACTGGTTCAACAGACTGCAGGTGCATTTAAAGTTTTAGGTTTTCCCACCTGAACTAAACTCTACAGAGCTGAGCAGAGGGTGAGGCGCTCTGCAAAGGAGGCCATGTTACCATCAGGCAAGCTAATGGGTGAGGGAGAGCACATCAGATCCATAAAAGGCAAAGAGGTTCAGGGGAAGAGTTGGTCCTCTTCCCAGGGAGTAAACTTGAGGAGGGGGAAGTCATTGATGCTACCTGACCTCGTGAAGCAGCGCCGCGCTCGCTCTGCTGTTAGAAGCTGGAAGACTCAGTGCAGCAGCTGAGAAAGTGCTCTATCTGTGAGGTAATTTGGGGAACACATTGAAAGTGATTCATTTTTATGCCCTACTGTTCTTTATGTAATGAGCAGAGAGGTGTTCATTACAGGGAAAATGGCTTCTACTTCTGCCAATTAGGGGTAGATGATTAGCAAAGAGATATGCTGAAATTGCAAATCCAATTCTCTTTGAGGCAGGAAGTGTATTGATAGTACTACCCTCTTCACTTTATGAGTCCCGTGCCAACATTTGTCCTTGCTGTCATTTTTTCCAGAGGCTAAGCTAAACCCCTTCCTTTAGAGGTTTACCTTATGTTCTTTCTATGAACTGCTAGCTGGACACCTAGCCCAGCAGAGTATCCAATTCCATGCCTCATTATCTATGTCCAGTGTCAACATCACAGGAAACTACGGAAGCGTCATGCTATGAGTATTTTTTTTGTGTGTTTTTCGTGGTATTTTTTTTTTCTGAATTATCGAGATACTTCGAAATCCCATGAGAACATCCAACCTGCAAGCGACTCCTGTGGATCTATGGCACGTGTCAAACTCAAGGCCCGTGGGCCACATTTGGCCCGTGAATGAATTATCTTTGGCCTGCATGATAAAATCTATTTACTATTAGAGCTGGCCCACTGGTATATTGCACACACCACCATAATACTACAAACCCCATGATGCACTGCCCGTGCGTCGGCACGTCAATCATGGCCTGCGAACGTGCGCCTAACTCATTCATCTGCAGTCTTATGGTATTACACACCACTTGTGTCAACTTTCAACTATCCCTCTCCCCAAAAAATGGCTAAATGAAAGGTGGACTTTCAAGACAGGTGGGAGGCAGCGTATATGTTTGGGGATGTAAAGGGCAAAGCTGTGTGTCTTCTGTGTGGAGACAGTGTTCTGTAATGAAAGAATACAACCTAAGAAGACACTATGAAACGAAACACCGCGACAGATACAAGCATCTGGACATGACACAAAGGCTACAGAAGGTAGAAGAAGTCTGGTGTCACAGCAGGCTGTGTTCTCTAAAGCCGAATCACAAAGCGAAGCTGCTGTTAAGGCCAAGAGGTTGCAAAATCAGCTCGGCCCTTCACCGAGGGGGTATTTGTCAAAAACTGCATGATTAAAGTTTGTGATGCCGTGTGCCCAGAAAAAAAGGAAAGCATTTTTAAATGTGAGCCTGAGCCGAAACACCGCTGCTGACTGTGTGCGTCACCTTGCTCCCAATCAACAGCTTGTGGGAAGGGGAAAAGATTTCATTGCGTACTTCCTTGCTGTGGATGAGAGCACAGACACTTCTGATCCTGCCCAGCTGTCAATTTTCATCCATGGAGTGGACTCCAGCCTGTGCGTAACAGAGGAGTTTTGGGGATTACACCTCAACACATGGCACAACTACAGGGAAAGTTCTCTTTGAAGAGGTGCCCAGATGTGTAGATGATGTGTCAGGTAAGCTAACAGTTTTGTTTCCATCATGCTGGACATTGTTGTTCATCGCCTTTCATTAATTGGCTTGGCACAAGTAGAATGAGCTATTTGACATAACGTTATTATATATAAAGGTTATATGCTAATAGTATACACTAACACTACAGAGACATAACATGAGAATACAAGTCTAAAACATAACAAGAGTATCATACCCTGTGTGTAACTAATTACATGCCTTACCTTTATTGACCCGGTGCGGTAGAAAGTTGAAGATGGGGCATGTATGTGCGGGGCAGGAGTCACCATAGATCCACAGGAGTCACTTGCAGGTTGGATGTTCTCGCAGGATTTCGAAGTATCTCAATAATTCAGAAAAAAATGACCACAAAAAACAGAAAAACAATTACTCAGAAAAACAGGGGGAAAAAATTACTCAGAAAAAAAATGAGTTTTTTTTTTTTTTCTCCAAATGAATGCAATACGCTTCTGTAGTAAACAATATGTCCTTTATGTAAAGAGGTAGAATGTGTGGAGGTTCATGCAATTAATGTTTGCTTTTAAAAAAAACAAACAAACAAACAAAAAAAAAAACACATGACCTTTACCAACCTTTCCGAACATTAACCAAGGTCTAACCTGAACTGTAGCTCAGGCTTGGGAACTGGAGGGTGGCCAGTTCAAGTCCAGTGCACACCACAGCATGAAGCATAGACTGGATATCTGTAGTCAGTTCACCTTGTGGTCACTGACCTCCTAGCGAACCCCTAACTTCTCCCAGGGTGCCACTATGTGGTGCTATGAACACATTTGCAATGATATGTTGGAAGTGTTTTTAATGGTTGTGTTTCAGACCTGTGTGTGTTAAAAAAGAATGTCCCCATTGAGGGATTGATAAAAGTGAATCTTATCCATATATTTACCATAATGACAATCCTTCCAAATTACAACCATGCTGTAGTTGCCATGCAAATATTATGTAGAAAGAAAGATGTTTTAAAACATTAGCACTGAACATGAAATGAACATGATCTGACACTGTCAGTGTTCTTGTCTGGCACGGTTATCCTGATAGTGCAAAATCAAATATGGATTACTTATGTTTCGGTTTGTTCAATAAAGGAACACATTTCCCACTGAAAGTTTTCATCAAGCACCAGGCAGTGAGAGTGAGAAGGTCAGTATGAATTCTGTGTAATTTAAAGGCCCTGAAAATCTATTTTTCCAATCAGCTTCTTGGGTAGTACAATGAGTGATGTAATCCTACAAGTAAACGCAATTTCCTGCCTTAATTAGAGCATTTTGGTTATTTCATAAGGTAGTCTGTTTATAGAACAATATTTGAATCAAAATGTGATGACAGTCATGGTTTATTTATGTTTCCAGGTCAGTCCAATCTGAGCAAACCACACTGACACAGTCCTCATCCTGAGCTCTCAACTCGAAATACCTAATGAATGGTAGGTTATAGAGACATACTTAAGATTTAAAAACCAAGTTTCCAGGAGCTTTAAGACATAAAATACTTCCTGCTGATGTCTGTGGCCAAGATATTGTTAACGTGTGCAGATATCTTGCACAACTAAAACAAAAAAACAAAACAAAAAAGAAAAATACCACCATCAGCCGTGTGATGAATTACAACCTCAGAGGTTGGTGCAGTTTCACTGCACATAGCAAGAGAGAGAGAGAGAGAGTATGTGTTTGTTCATCCACAGTCCGACATGGTGCCCAGACAGGTGACCTTTTTACCTCACGTCATGGCATGAAAGATGCAACCTGCTGCTGTATGAATTCTGGGTAACCTTGCCCCGTAGGCAGGACATGCCTAAGTATAGCCGCATGCAGTGTGATAGGTCAGGAGGCGGCGTGCTCGTCAGGAAAACCTGACTCTGTGATTAAAGCATCCTCGTGTCCTGCTCCAACCTGTGTTTGCATTTCAAGAAACGTCAGTAAGAAACCATCCTGAATTCGTGCAAATAGTGTGCACACTCGGGACTCATGACGATGTGATCTGACGTTAAGTGAAGCTGGATGGGTTTTTAGCAAGCTGAGAGGTGGAAAAGAGCAATATCGAAAGAGCTGGAGACGTGCTGGCACCTGAGCCTGAAGTGAACTCTTCCAAGCCCATTCGAACTTCCCGTAGTGTCACTCCTGCAGGGTGGGCGAGTATAATTATATGACGGACAGATCAGAAGTCGGCTCAGACCTCTGCATGATCCAGTCAATATTTATACATCTGCTCCCAATTGAGATCTTGAATAATTCGAATGATTCACATGCAAAGGACAATCTGAGTCAAACTTGGGTGGATGCTGGGATCTCTGTGTTTTATTTAGGGTTATGTAAAGCAGTTGAGTCATAAATTATAACAGAAACAGCTTTTCCACGGCCGCTGCTGAAACACGGATAGAGACGAGCGTGAGAAGCGTCGCAGAAAGTGCTGTGACTTGCAGCATATTAGTTTGGATGTCAGCAGTTTGATTGTAATTAAATACCAAACTGGTGCCCTACTTTTGCCCAACTTTGGCAGCCGAGCACATAATCTCAGCGCTGCCGGGGTGAAGGACATGATTAATGACATGAGCGTGTGAAACGAAGACAAAAGTCTGTGTCATCTATTGCTTTTGTTTGTTTGTTGATGTTTTAATTTTTTTTTTTACCCCACCTCCTCTGTGTGTCGGGGGGGTGTAGTTTTTTTTTTTTTTTTCTTTTTCTTAACACCCGTCTCAGCTGTGATTTATCTCCCAGTTGTGCGCGTGCTTCACACAATAGTCTAAAATTAAAAATGGGATTTTTCTTAAAGAAGAGCTGGAAACACTTGAGTAACATAAACTAGAACATGGCTATTCTGAGGATGCGTATTATTACTTCGTTTTATCCTTTTTTCATTAGCTTTCAAACACAATTAGCCTCCTCCCTCCTGCCTCGCTGTCATTTCTTTGATAAATCGTACTTAATCTCCGTACCGGGCTAAACAAAGGTTAAATAAAGTAAAAAATACCCCGGTGATGCTCTGTCAGTGATGAATGACTTGTTCTGTGTTCTGATCTTCTGATGTCAGCAGATACTGTAGCTTTGTGCTTAATGGTGTGTTTGTGGCGTCCTTGTTGTTGCTGGTCTTATTTGTTATGCTGTTTGCTCTCCACAGTTCTCCGTGTGTGTCCCGCCAGCTCCTGCCTGTCCTACTTTACTGTCTCCTTCAATATCGTGATTGTTTTATTATCTTGTCAGACTGTTGTCTTGCCTCTCTGTTATTTTTTTGTTTGTTTGTTTACATTTTGACTATTGCCATACCATAACTGCAAATAAAAATGAATTAAAATCAATGAAATAAGCAGATTTTGGTCCGTTCAAATTAACTGTTTATGCTTGTCAAATAGAAATGACTTAATAACTTACTGTTTTATTAAGATAAAACAACAACAAGCTACATAATTAGCTACATGACTTAAAGCTGGTGTAATCAAAATTTCTGTGTAAACAATAAATCAAATGACCATGTGTATCTGGTCGATCTGCACAGAGCATCTTGAGCTGGCAGGAAGTCATGGAGTTTTAAAGGGGTTTAAAGTCGCATGGAGAACGGACCAAAACAGCGGCATGACCGCGACGTGCCCAGTAGGGTTTAATGATAATCTCACCAGCCTTTGCAGTTGCCCTAACAAAACTTTGTGAAGCATTTAAGTGTCTTTCAGTTCATTTTCTGGTGTGTGACTTTAATGTTTTGGTTCAGTCCCAGCAGCATCTCAGATTTTGTTTTTGTTTTTTTTGCCTCGGCATGACTATTGTGACCCATGGACAATGAAGGCATATGACTGCGCGACACTCGTCATCATCAATTCACCCCTTTGTAAATGCTCATCCTGCCAACTCTGCTATCTAGCTGGACAAGGTTTTTCAAATGTCGACGTCAACGTTGCCGATAACACAAGACAAGCAATTCCTTCTCTGTGTCCACCCCGTCCAACTCCAAGGTAAATGTGGAGGGATCCACAAGACGGCAGCACAGATCATCTCTGCCAAGAATTCTACTAACCAACATACACGCGTTGGATAATAAACCGGACCACCTCCCCGGATCAGGTTCACACTATAAAACTACTAGTTAGCAACCAAAGTTTGATTAAAAGATATTTTGTATCTACAGTCCACATAACCAAAGTAAATATAGCTGTTTAATAGTGTAGCAAACAAAGAATTAAAAAAATAGGCTTAAAATCTCAATATCTGTCCACCACTCACTAAAATGAATGAAACTGGGTACGAAAAAACAGTTTGTTATGTTGCTGAAGAAAAACATTTCATCTGACAACAAAGAAATGAAAACAACTTTTGTTCTTTTTGACATAATTACCAGATCAAACTCATTTCTAACCTTAATTTCTCAACACATGAAACTGGTGACTTTAA
Organism: Protonibea diacanthus; assembly: GCA_028641955.1. NCBI lineage: Eukaryota > Metazoa > Chordata > Actinopteri > Sciaenidae > Protonibea > Protonibea diacanthus. The sequence continues at coordinate 2,178,224 of CM053997.1, read as the reverse complement.
GAGGAACGTGTCAGATGCTGTCTGTTTGTTAGTTATTAAAGTCCATAATTTCCCTGTGAAGCAGAAAAACAACACGAGGACAAAACAAGGACACACTGCCAAGGAAAGGCAATTTTTGGGAGACATAAATTTTGGTGTTTCACTGGTAGAAGCTGCCAGTCTTCCTGCAGATAGCCTTGTTTGTTTGTGGTTTTTGTGCTGGTGCCTAAAATTGATTGCGGAGATTTATAGATGCAGAATTTTATCAGGAACTATGAACAGCCAACTCTTCCCTAAATTGATAAGGCCGATCGGAATGATGAATAATTGGAAAACCTGCACTGGACAGCGACACTGAGACGATGATTGATTCCCAAGAGTTTATTTGCTTGTTTTTGAGCTTTTACACCCAAGGCTTATTTCATAGTCAGGATGACAGTTGTGCAGCACAAAACCTGCCCATAAACCAGAAAATTCACCCTCAGCAGTGACAGGAGTCCACAAATTTGCCCTCCCACTCACTGTCAATAAAGCCAGAGAAAGTCTGTGTGTGATGACAGCGCATTTTGCTCTTCATCTAAACCGAACAGTTGAAAAATCAAACGAGAATCCTCCTTCAGGGTGGAAAAACGCTCCTGTTGCCACAACATTCACAAAACGTTTCAGACCTTAATTTGCGCTCATTTTCCTTCCCTAAATGATAGAGATTAGGAAACGCCAAGGCAGTCTGTAAAGTTGAAGACAAAAGACACCAAGCTGTCCTTTCCGTCTCACACAAAAGCAAAATCACCTCAATAAAACTTGCTCTCTCTCCTCCTTTGAAGCCAGCCTCTATAAATAACTTCCCAGTGGTATTACATGGTGGGACTGCAGAGAAAACCGAGCTAAGAGTGCCCTCTACGTGCAGGCTGAAGCTTTGCATCTGCAAATGTGGCATACAGCCATGCAAAAAAGCTCACTGAATATATAGAATCAGGCATGTCTCACAGATATTGCGTCAAGACTCCTTCTGCACAGTTGGCTCAAATTCTGATTGGTGAAACATTTTCCCTTTCACCTGCCTCTTAAGCAGCTGAGAAACTGCATTTTTCCATATGGGCTCAATATTAAGAGCATTTAAGGTGAAAGTCGGAGGGTGGGGAGGGGGGCTTCACATTCTCGCTGCCCCTCTCTAAGTGCAGTGTCATCAGAAGTTAAGTGGGAAGACAGGCCAGATCAAAGCAGTAAAGCAGATCTTCACCGTCTGACTTCATCTCTGCTAAACCCAGAGAAACCCTGTCACAACCTCATATGCTCAAAAAAAAAAAAAAAAGAAGATTTTCCTTCTGGACTCATTATTCCCCTCCAGCACCGGATGATGCTACAAAAAGCAGTCACGCTCGTGTAACCCTAATCAAAGCGCTCGGTTTGAAGACGTGTTTGGTTAATACGTCTATTAGAGAGCTATAAAAACTGCAATTAGATGGAAAATCTGGAGTCAGTGTCAAAATCCCGGCTGATTTTCAGCAGGGAGATTACGGAAAAGAAAGGGTTTGTCACCTGCACCGACTCATGCTGATGAACTGACTGAATTAACAGTCAGAACAGAGAAGACTATCAACATCATGAGAATGTGAATGTGAACACATGAGCACACAGCACGTGGATTGTATAGATCAGGCTCTGGATGGTCAGATATTTCAGCTTATATAAAGCAAGTTTTAGTTCATATTTCTGTGCAATATTTATAGTATATATTTTACACATTTGGGTAACAGGGAAATTAATAATGTCATATAAAAAAGTAAAATTTTAGATAAAACAGACATGAGAGTAGTGCAGCTTTCAAAGCCATGAATCAGAAATTAGCAGCAAATTGTAAGAGCATTTCTAAAATTGTGGATTAAAGTGGCGTCACAGAGTTTTCTTAGTGTGACAAATCGGTCAGTGTGTTTTTAGTTCAAGAAGCGAACCCAAATGCAGACATAAAGGTAAGAGAACATAAAGTAAATTCAGTAACTTACAGAACAGGATTGTAAACCACGGGGCAGCCTCTGTGGCTGTGAAGTGAAGCTCCTTTTTAGATTAGCCAGAAGGCAGCAGAGGCAGGACTGCCAAGATAGCAACAGCCAGAGCCATCACACTCTGACCTTCACATATGGATCTTCAGAAACCTGTGGGTGACATCATACAACGTCCATATTTATACTGTCTATGTAGTAAACACAAAAAGTGGCTGAGAAGTCCAAGAAAAAACAAATCCATCAATCAAAGAAAAGTCCAATAAACAGAAGTGCAATGATGGAAAAAATACAAAACTTGGATACACTATACTCTCAGGAACACAAGGAGAAGCACAAATACTGAACAAAGCAGGACTGGGGAACAGATAACAGACAACCTGACAAGTGATACCGAAGAGCACAGGGAATAAATACACAAGTGAAGGCAAGATGACAAGACACAGGTGAAATAAATCAGGCTGGAAGAGACAATGAAAACTGGCGGGAAACACAACACGGGAGGATTAGAAAATAAAACAGGAAATGATGAACAAGAAAGCCAAAACAAATGTAAATGTAGAAATCACAGCATGACAACAGAAAATTATTGTAAACAGTAAATGTGGCACCCTGATAGCTCACCTGGTAGACTGCTTGCTTCATGTACTAAGACGGAGTCCTTACTGCAACAAGTAGGTCACCACAGCAGGTCCACAGCAGGTCTACAGTACTACATTAATCACCTGTGTTTGTGTTTAGGTTTAGGCACAAGAACTACATGCTTTGGGTTTGAAAGAAATGTGTTAATCCTAGCTATCTCCAGGGACGTGCCATGTAGTGAAGTGAGTACGTTGTTCCAGTTCCAGCCCATGCACCTTTGCTGCATGTCAACCGCTCTCTTTCTTTACTTAAAGCAAAATCACTGAATAATAGTGCTGCTTCATCACTTGCTCTTTTGGCTTGAGGTGGAGTGATGCGTAGCTGTCCATCAGCAGAAAGTTTTAGACGACCTCAAGTAATTTGAAAGGGCAATATGTAAGATTGGACAGGAATTATAGTTCAAGACTATTAAATCACCAGAAAATGAAGACGTAACTGCTATGATGTTATGTCAAAGACATCTGGTATTGTACAGATGCACAGATATTTAGTGACATTAGAAAGCTAAATGAATAGCTTGCTAATGTCAGTTACTTGCAATAATGCTTGTGCCTCGGGAGACCAGAGTGAGTCAGGGGGGTCTAGGAAGAGACAGCAGGGGCAGAGTCAGAGCTTCTTGAGGAATAAGCACCTAGAGTCAGGCCGGATTCGTCTCTGATCTGGAGCTGTTTACCGGCAGGAGGAGGGTTTATTTTGGGGATTAAAAAGTGGATTTATCTTCAGTCTCGATTCTCAACCTGTCTGCAGCAGTCTGTAGGCAGCCAAATCTCTGTGATTCATGTTTATACAAAGGCTGGACAAAAAAATGCTTGGAGAAAAATGAGGGAGGAAGTTGGTCTACCTGTTCAAACGCTGAGCGCTTGATTTCAGCTTTACTTTACCATGATGTATAGCAGTGAGGGTAGGAAGAGATGAAATGTTACCCCTCTATTTTTTTATGTGTCCAGGAATTACCCTCTACCCGTTAAATATTGTTCCTTCAATTCTTAATGGTGCACTATTCAATTTTTATGTATCAACAATGGATCATTTGACTGAGAAAGAGGTCTCATAGTGATGAAACCTACAAGAAATGATCATTCAGCTCTGCATTTTATCGTCTTTCGGCTCGATTTCAGCTTGATTTTAATGCATTTATTTATTAATGAAGCTAATGTTGCTCTGTGTCTGCTGGGTGTACAAACAGGCGACCGCTGTTGTGTTACTATTGTGTTCACAGCTTGTTCCATCGCCCTCAAGTGGTCAATAAAAACAATTAATACAAGTTTAGATAAATACATTTTTAAAAAGTTATATAATAGACATGTATTAGAAGGAATGTTTGCTATGGCTTGCATTTTCAACATTTCAGCATTTTGCTGGCTTGGTCTGACTAATTTCCAGTAAAAGTCAGACTCCTTGCCCCTTTAAGATCAGGATAATGTCTTTTCAAAGTGTCTTCCTGACACTAAAGTACAGTGCGATCCAGTCAAACAGTGGCAGAACACTAGCAGGAGAACGAACAGCCAGTTCTTCACTCCACAACCTGGCGCTGGAGCAGACAGATGTGCTGATATGCCATCTATAGCCGCAGGGCTTTTCTGACTTCTAAAGGCTTCCGCTGTCAAAGTGGGGCGCCTGGGAGTGCATGACACAAAAGTTAAATGAAGGTTAAATGGAAGCACTTCAAAGTGGGAGATCTCCACAGAAAAATAACGGAGGAAAGGTTAATGTGTGTCTTGTTGAGACACCAGAGCAGCTTGTAGCTTTTGGGCATAACGGTTTGAGGTCCAGTTTGGGTCAGAACGCCTTGGGGCCGCCGTTTATTGGTTTCATTCACACAGTTGCTATGTGCAACGTGACAACAGGCTTGTTCGCGGATGCTTGGAGAGCATTTTTCTTCCAAGTCAGATTTTCCTCTGTTTTAGCTTCAGTACAGAGTCTGTAAGACTAGAGGCACATAATATTAGCTTTGTACTTGCTGGATATCAGGCAGTTTGGAATTGTTAGCCTATGATATGACGGATGCTCCTCAGTGATTTCTGAAAGACGTGCTGGAAATGTGGCAGAAAAGCTTCATGTCTTAAATCTTTCATTGGTTCCACAGGTCAACAGTTTTGCTGTAATGCAAGGATTCATTTTCTTGTCAAGAGTAAGTCACTGCACCCAAAAAGTTGTTCGTATGGAGTTTGAATTGTTTGCTCTCAGCTGTATCCTTATACTAACCCTCATTTTTAAATTGGAGATGAGAGAGGTACCAATCTTCTCATTCAACTCTTGGTAATTAAGCAAGTTGAGTTGTTTAGGACAAAAGAAAGCCTCAATATTCAATGTGCAGCAGGTCAAAAATACATCATGAAATATCGTCATTGATGACAATGATTGGATGTGATGGAGATCTCTAAAATAAATCATTTTAATTTAAAGCACAGAGAACGTTTGAAATGTGTTACCCAACCAAGTCTAAAAGCAAAATTGTCTTTATTCAGAACAGAGACAAGGTTAAGCAAAAAGTCTTATAGAGAAGGAGAGTGAGTCATGATAAGTCGTACAAATTGGGATACCAATGCACACATTCAGTCAGAGGGAACTGATTTCTAGCAAATTGTTAGGTTTGCCAGAGGCTCTGCTCTTTGAGGGAGTGTTGAAAGAATCCAAGCAGCCAAGATTCTGCCGCGAGACCTGATCCTATTTTGATAAACAAGTACTTTAGATCTTCATTTATTTTAATTAACAGCCAAAACTTCCTCAGAATTAACAAAAATACATAAAGTCTTTACATGAGGGAATTCCTGGATACAGCTTAAAAGACATGTGTTACATGTGTCTGCTGCTTCTATCCAGATACACTTTCACGGTATAAGAGGAGCAGGAAAGAAATGGAAGCTGCCAGATCGTCAACTTAAAAATGTTTTCATGTTTTCATGTTTGTGCAGCACATGTAAAAGAAAAAAGAGCTAGGAAAGGAAATCACAGGACTGAGAGCAATTGGAAGCAGGTAGATGTCAGGCAATTACCAGCTTGATGCCACATCAAAAGAATGGTAACATCTCCACTGGGACGCCTGCATCCCTTCACTATTTAACCTATTATCACAACATTGTTAGTGAAGCACGGCTGGCCTGTATGCCAGTGTGACAGCCAATTGCCAATCACCAGGACTCAAAGGCAGCCGACCTGAAACTCGGCAAATACAGGGAATAGAGTTTGACACTGTTTTGAAGGTCGTCTTCTTCTGCATTCAAACCCCAACAGGTCCTTCCCCCCCTCCCTCCCTCACCATGGGGTGCCTGGTCCTGCTGAAACGCCTATCACAAGAAACTGGAGAGGCTCATTGTTCTCTCCTCTCCCGATGACCCTTACCGCCCCATTAAAATCTAGCCTGAAACTCTGCCTGAGGGTCTACAACCATCACTGGCACGTGCAGCCTCACCAAAGCATTGCATGCTAATGAGAGAGAGGGGGGGGGGGGGACTCGGAGAGGTGGAGGGGGTCCAGGTTTGCATCTTTAAAATGTGGGTTGGGGTTGGTTACCAGGCAGAATTAATGACAGACAGACTCACACTTGATTATTAGTGAGTTTGATGCAGGAGGAGAGCAGGACGAGTCGTACTTTGAGCGTAATGAGAGCTGCTGGTCCCATCCAGGTGATCTTGTGTGCTGACTGTTAATGGGAATGCACACAGATATTATTATTCATTGTGCTGAAGGATTATCGCCTCCACCGTGGACGTTCTGTTTTCACCTGGCAGTTTGTTGTATTCTGAAAAATCTGTAAGACTTTTGGGGGTCAGGTGAGCCACTACAATTACAATTTCTGTGCTGATTAAATTTAGCCGGGCACACACTGTATCCTGACTGAACTGTACCTACATGGTGTATTGTATATATTATATATCCTCTATAATTATTTGCTTGAATAGAGATGCATATATTTTGATCAAGCTCTGTGACCTTTCTTCTGGATGGACATTAAATATATATATATATATATATATATATATATATAAAACCATTTAATCTTAACTGAAGTGAAATGATCTAAATAAATAGAAATATAGATCTACCCTATACAAAAGTGTGAAATTAGTGAGCTACAAAAACTCTGATTCATTTTGACATTTAAATTTAAAGTCTTTTCAGTCAAACTGCAGAAAAGTGGGTCATTATTTTTCTTTTGGAATATGACCCAAAATGAATACCCCCTCCTCGATGTGTGCCCCCTACTCCCAAAACTTTGTCTTGCATGACGCCCCTGAGTGGCAAAATAAAGGCAGATTCATCTGTCTATTTTTTATTGAATTTCTAGTTTTATTTGTCGACCTTTCAACATTTGCCAGGAGCCAAGTCAGTCACAGCAGTTCCACACAGTCCAGAAATGAGTGTCACCTCGTGCAGATCGCTGGAAGGCTAATACGCACCTTCCATAGCAGCCACAAGATATTATTGAACATTTACTGATGGGTATGAAAAATAGTTTTTCTTTTCATTGAAACTGGTCGATGAGCCACCTGGCACACCGGATCCTTAATGAGCATCACTGCCGCAAGGTATTACAGTTTTTAACCAGTACATCCAGCATGATTCCTGTCTAAGTAGCAGAAGGGAAACCTTTTTAATGTCTTTGTAGATTAAAGGAAAGGTAAGGAAATAGTGATTATTTTTTAATAAATTGGGAGCTGAGGGCAAATCCATATTTTTTTAATAAGGATGTTAAGTGTAGCTGAAGAAGGGTGTGTTATAACATATAGAAACCTGGCAATCTCACTGATGGTAAATGTCTGTAATTATAGCACCTTTCTAGTCTTCTGACAACTCAACATGCTTTTTTTATACTACATATCTCATTCATACACTGATGGCATCAGCTGCCATGCAAGGTGCCAACTGCTCATCAGTTATAGGAGCTAACCACATTCACACACCGATGGCACAGCCTTCAGGAGCAATTTGGGGTTCAGTATCTTGCCCAAGGACACTTCGACAGGCAGACTGGAGGAGCCGCCAATCTTGGCGGTTCGATCCCCAGCTCGACCCTGAGCCACAGCTGCCCTGATGTGCTGCCTTTGAGTAATTTCCCTTCAGCAGCACCAGAAAGTGTCAGCTTGGTTCAAATTTCAGTGAAACAATAAAATCACGCAGAGTCATGTGTCATATTCGGATATATACTTTATTTTGCTACTGTGACAAGGTGATAACATTCTGTTAGAATTACAAAAACATTAATCAGTTTTCGATACCCGTGTGGTACTTTTCCTCGCTCTGACATGTCGGCTGCAGAGGTAGTGGAAAGACTGACGCAATCTGAAAAACGGTCTAATGCCATACAGTATAATTACCCTGATGAGAAAGTACGCGGCACGTCTGCTACTGGAAGGACATAACGGACTGAGTTCAGATTGCTGAGACAAACTACTACTAGTACTGAGGTCCAAATATGAACACAACTGCCCTCAACATACTTCATTAAGTGTACAAAGCCCTATAAACACAATATATAGCAAATTTTGACAAAGACAAAATCATTGACATGTTTAGACTATATCTGGCGTTAGACTTGATTTGTTCATGTGGTGAATTTTGAATGAGTGGCAACGTGCAAGGATAACAATTGAACCTGAATGTTCCAAAAGTTTGAGCAACACAATATCACCGTGTTCACAAAAAGCCATTTATAATGGTGAGTATGGCACAATAAGGCACAGTTAACTTAACAGCCAGAGTCCTTCCAATAGCAAACCACCTTTGTATTGTCAACACCAACACATGCTGATCTTCATACCACATCACCACGAACAAAACAAAAATGGAAAATTTAAGGGAGAAATGATGGAAGCAGAAATTATTCAACTGGTTCAATCAGCAGCGATTTGCTTATTTAAAAGTTCTGAAAATCCTGAATTCAATAAACCAAAAAATAAATCAAAACTTCTGATATAAGGGCAAACATTTATTATATAAGCACACAATCCAGAGACAAAATTGAAATTCAGAACATCATTGAAATGAATTGGGTTAGTAACAACACTACAAAAACTGCAAAGTTCATTCTGATTCCCAATTTATGCCTCACAATTGAGACTATATGACTGAAACTCCAATCAGCTGTCCTTTATGAGCTAAACACTGTGTTAGCTGCTAAGTGCGATTTACTTGACGGCATGTGAAGTTAACTGTGTGACAGTCTTACAGTAGATCTCCATTCTTTTACAAGTCTTTACATTCTGCAGATTGATTTCACACATCTGGAAAACCCACTATACAGTTGTTAAGACAAGTGAACATGTATGTGTGCTTACAGAAATGATACAGGAGGGGTAAAACTATTTGATATTCATTTCAATTTAACCTCTTTGCTAAATTTGGTCTTAAGCAAACCTCAGAACAAACATCTGTTTCCACACTTACAAAGAAACAAAACACGAAATACATGAGATGCTAATCAATATCACTGATAAGGCTATGCATGTGAAATTCAATCAATTATCTCTGTTTGAATAAAATCATTATGTATCTCTTTAGAATAAATGTTATGAACCAAAAATACATAGAAAAATATTGCTCAATTTTGAACAAATCTCACGGTTTTGCAGCACTAACAAGAATACCATCAAATTTCAAGCACATGCTATTTACTGCACATCATGACCAGAGAGCCATGTTAAGGACCTCCACAGCAGCAGCTCCCTTCAAATGAAACAACTACTTGAAACCTTTAAATATTGTTAATCATCTCATGACACCTTAGATTTATCCTGCGACTCCTTGGGGGTTCCTGACCCCCAGGTTCAGAACTCAGTGATTATACAGAACATGGAGCATGATTCATAAACTCTACATGGATGAAAAAAAAAAAAGGTCCATCAAACCATTACAAGGATGTGTTTTGCTCTTTTTGTTTACTTTTACATAGACATACAAAGTAATTCACTGACAAAACCGCCACCAAAAAACAACGACAAAAAAAGTACTGAAGTTACCCACAAAACTGAAACCCTGAATGGTATTTTTTTTTTTTTAAAAAAAAGAAAGTTATTTATGAAAATGAGTAGATGAAAGGGAAGTTGGCTTTCTTTATCTTTTGGTCTGTGTGGTTTGAAACCAGCAGGGGGCAGTGTTATTTGGTAGAAAGTGATTGTACAGCAGTCTATATCTCTCATTGAGAGTCATCATGTACAATAAGTATAGTGACGTTTTGATTTTAGTAAATGAAAGTCAAGTGAACATTCATAAGGTGTTGATGTTATTCATTAATCAAAGCTACAAAGAATACAGACATACCATCGAATAACGGCATGAAATGCTGGTGAACCCAGTGGATTATGGGATTGAATCTGAATAGCTAAGTTAAAGTCCAAAAATAAAATGTGTGTTAAATAATAACTCGGTTTGTCCACATGATGATGGGACACAACCAAGACTAGCTCATCTCAAAATGGTTCAAGACCTTTGTTAAACAAACAAAAGTGTGCAAATCTTTCCAACTGATCTTAATTACAATAAATGGCATAGCGGATATTCTCAACGATGCTCCGCCATTAGCTCCAGAATTCATCCAGACAAACATAACGACGACTGAATCCTCCAAGAAGGTTTCACAGTTGCGTAGCGTTTGCTCGGCCTGACTCTTAAGTGGACGGTACATGGTTGAGAACCTTCGCTACACAGCTGGAAATCCATTTTCATGACAACACATTCAACTATTCAAAGCTCAAAACAAAAGAAATGAGGACAATAACATTGTTCTTTGTTCATGACTGCTTTGATAGATTACATTTGTGATTAAAATGTGTTTGGCTTTGTTAGGACATCTGAGACGGCAATTGAGACCAAAAGCTTGAGATGAGATCTGATCAACAACACAGCAGGACACTCACAAAAACACATGGAATGGATAGAATATTGAACAAAAGTGACATTTACAGCAACATTTAGACTGTTACATGATACGGTATGTTCATCTGGTACATTTTGCACGCAATACAAACAGGTAGACTTATTAGCATTCAGTAATTAGTAGTATCAGTAATATCCCATACTAGTGTGTTAAAGATGTTAGTGAATTAGTTCATGGAGAGACTATACAGATCAACATTACTTAATCTCATAGCTTTAACATTTGAATACAGAAATGTACAGAGACATATGGAGGTGATTAAAGTGACTTCTTGTGAGTTTTAAAGTTAATCACAGCAAATAAAACAAGTAGATCACATTTAACACAGAGGTTGAGCTTCGTATAATACTATTGAGTATTCACTGTACAACTCCCCTGCATTTGTTACATTACGTTTAAGGCAATGTATCAGAGAATGGAGTGTCACGCTGACCACAAGACAAATATTATATTGCTCATGGGGTCTATGTGTATAAAACCCGCTAATATGCAGATGGTTTTTGGTCATTAATACCTTATTAAGGCCCACAGAGGAAATTACATTCAACCATAATGAAATTCATTGAATTGCAGCAGTTTTATAAAGATGTTTGGGGTGAAGTATGGCCATTTCTGTCATAGTGCAACATACTGTATACAAGTGCAATATGGAACAATAGACAACTGACAGGAAGCATTTCATGACTTGATCGAAAGTACTAAAGTGGGACGTTTGTGCAGGTTTTACTACACAATATTACAGTGCTCAGGCGGGCAGCAAAATACGCGGGCACCAGCGTCGCCAGCTGTGAACACATCTGTTCTCTATCTATGAAAAGTGGGAATTTTAGGGCACTCAATTGCCGTATTAAATGCAGTGCAGTTAGGATTTTGCGTCCTTGCTTTAACACAAATCACCAGATGGATTAACCATTCCCAGTGCACTGGGACTGCTAACACTGCATTCATACTGTGAGCAACACAAGCAACAAGCTGTCAGGAGGTTTTGCTTCCCATAGAGCTAAGCAACCAACCACATAACCATTTTTTTTTCTTTTCAAGCTTTTGCTTCTCTGCCGTTAATTCCAGCCTTTTAAATCTCCTAGAAGAGGCAAAAACACAACTCATACATCAAATTAATTGTGGAGTCAACACACAGTTAGTAATCAGTGTTACTCAAAACTTCACCAAGAATGGACACTGGCCGGTATTAGCATCAAACCAGTGCCTTCTACCCATCAAGAAATCATTTCACTGCCTCGTCTTATAAATGTAACCTTTGAATGTTTACCGAGACTTCATCGCGACGATGATAGATTCCATTTTTCACATGAATTCAGTTTGCTGGTGATGTTGGAACAGTGACAACATGCTGACACTGCATTCACATCATATCGGAAGAATGATGCTTGTTGCTACAGCTTGGAATATTTCAACTCGCTGAAACAAAGATTACTAAATTCAACCAGAAACAAACTGCAGCAAATAATACTTACTTATATACTTACTTACTTACTAAACAGTGCTGATTGTCTGACTGTGAATGTAAGTCATTTTCTAATAATCTGCTAACATCTGTGGATTTGGTGCAATGTTAGCTCTTAGTTGATACAATTTTAGTTGTGAGCATACTTTTCCCCCCAATTGCAGTCTTGTATTTACAATAAATCCGATATGAGGTGAACGTGGCAAAAAGGAAAATATATCTAGTAGTACACTGTTTTCTATTCCATTTTCTGACTTTTAGCCTCTTCACATGCATACATTATCTTACACTTTTCTCTCTGGTTAATATATCTGTTATACTCACTTTGACAAACAGACATAACAGCTCACAGCTTCCTACAACTCAATTGTTGCTTTGGCAGTTAGTGTTTAGAGAAGTGCAGAGGACTCTGAATAGAGCCTGGTGGAACACCGCGAGGCCCCGCTTGGCTTGGAGCTCAGTTTGATCGTAGTGGACGGTGCTGCAGGGTTGCTGCGGAGGTGAGGGTGAGCTGTTGGCAGAGTAGAAGGATCTAGATGTTGGTTTCCCTCTGCATTGCCTCCTCTTCTTTTTTGTCAACTTGCTCCTCTGATGCCTGGGCTTTGCCATCAGCCTCCTTCTGATCCTGAGCATGGTCTGGATCTTCCGTCTCAGTCCGTTTGTACATCTCTGCTTGCTTGCGCTCACGCGCTAAGAGTCTGTAGTTAATGAAGTTTCCAATGAAGAGCCAAATACTTGCCACGATCACAATAGCTCCACAGCAAAAATACATGTATTTGTAGTTTTTTGTGATATCGACCAGTTTGCCTGCAAGACAACACAAGGTTCAAAATGTTAAAGTATCTGCACAATTATAAAATTGCTCAGTAGAATTAATTAATTAAAAAACCATGTCAACTATTATAAATCTACCCATTCAAGGGTAGCCCTCCATTTTCCAGGCTGGTTACCATGGTAGCAATTGCCAACAAGGCACTGTGATTAGTCACTAACCAGCTTCAAAAAAACACTACCTTTCTGGTGTGACTGGGTCTTAATCATGTTGTGAAATTAACTGACTGATCTATAGCCAGAAATAAAAATGTAAGTAAAACCAATGTAAGTGAATGAAATTATCTCAGACAAACCTGCTAGTGGTGGACCAATGAGGACCGGGCAGCACTCCACAATCGTGGTGAGTCCAACAGCACTGGAGAATCTCTGAGCCCCAACCAGGTCCATCAGTGTTTCAAAAAGCACTGAGCTAACCATGCCAAAGGCAAAGCCAAAGAACAATGCATACACCACCAGACCGGTGTAGCTTTCTACCAGTGGACAGAGGATGTGGCACACCCCATTGTATAGCACAGCAAAGCTAAAGAAGTACTGGATCCTGGGACGGACCCAGCGTGAGTTGGCCAGGAGCCCCATAGAGGGCCTGGCAAACATGTCGACAAAAGCCAGAATTGAGAGTAGAAAGGCAGCTGAGTACTCATCCACACCCATGTCCTTAGCATAGGCTGCAAGGAAGACAATAGGTGCAAAGAAGCCAAGGAACATGATGACATTACCAGACAGGTAAATGAGGAAACCACGATGCTTGAAGAGTGTCAGGTCCAAGTATTTGTTGACGGTTTGCCAAACAGTGCTCTTCTCTTTTGTTGTGGTGACAATGGCTAACTCTTTGTCTTTTTTGAGTTTGCTAGGTTGTGGTCCCAGAGGCCTCATGAGGGAACCAGCCACACAGCAGTTCAGTAGCAGACCACCCAGGATGAGGAAGCTGCCTCTCCAGCCAAAGTGATTAAAAAGGTACTGGTTGAGAGGAGCCAAGGTGCTCAGGAACACTGGACTGCCTGCCATTGCCAGCCCATTAGCAATGGGCCGCTTCTTATAGAAGTATTTGCCTATCATCGTCAGTGCTGGTTGCAAGTTGAAGGCTAGTCCAAGTCCTATGAGGAAAGATGAGAGAGGAACATCAGGCTTGCAACAGTCATGCAACAACTGTTAATGTACAAGGAGCACTGGCAGAGAAAAAAAGATCTGTTTTACTGCTTAACTAAACAACCTACATTTTGTTAGATGTAACCGTATCTATGAGCTACTTGGTTTAAGAACAAACTACCAAACACAGGTGATGCATTAAGGTCCCATGTCGTTTTGGCATTATTAGCGATGCTAGCGCAGTGGCTCAAGGCATTGTCCAATATGCTGGTTTATGATGAAATACCTGCAAAACTAATAACATTCCCATCAGTTAAACACTAATTAGCAAATGACACCATGCTTACATGCTAAACTAAAATGGTAGGTTTTTTATTTTAGCAGCAATCTCTCTATCTGATTTTCCTTTTTGCAAACTACAGTATGAAGCAAAAACAAAAGTACACATAGCATTAAAAGTTATAATTCTTATCCAGCCAATTAGTAAAATCACACTAAGAGTTGTTACAATAATGATATTTAATGTTATACATTTCACAGTTATGTAGCTGGTGTCACCAAAAAGCTTTTTACACATATTCCATTACATTATTAATGAATGAGTTGAATCCTTGTAATGAGATATCACAGAGGTCTGCCCATAGTGGCCTATTAAAGAGCCTTGGTGCACAGTAAGACACAGTTTTCTCTCTGTGTACATATTGATTATTAGAAGGTAGATTCATGTCATTTCATAGAGATTTAAATGTACTGTTGTTTGGTAATCATACTGCATCTAAAGTAGATCTCTGATATATGCTGAAAAAATTTGAAGAAGCCAATGAAGGAAAATGTCATGAGGTTGAACAAAATCATACCCCTACTATGAGTAATGCAGCAGCATGATAAAATTAAGCCAAGAACCAAAATAGATTGAATAAACGTAAAATGTTCTTCCTGGAACAAGTTTTATTTCATTTTTGGCCATATTTGGCTTTACAGTACAGTAGAGAGAGACAGGAAAGTTAGGGGAGAGAGAGGGGAAGGACATGTAAACTCAGCCACTATGGTAAGAACCCAGCCTTGATGCGTGGTACGTGTTCTACCAGGTGGCCCAACAGTTATATTTAACCTACTACTTAGAATTAGAGGCTAATCTAATTAACTCAAAATGGTCTTAATTGGATTTAGATGGACTTACCGCCGATAACTCCTATGCAGAGGTAAAGCTGCAACACGCTGGTGCAGAAGGAAGCTAAGATCATGCCAGTGGCACAAAGGCAGCCCCCCATCATGACAATCGGCCTGCAGCCGTATGTGTTGACCAGTATACTGCTGATGGGACCTAGAAAAAAAAAGGGAAAACATTAAATCAAGTTACATGTCTGATGTTTACAGTAGTCAGGATCACTGAGAGTGAGTGCATAATGATTTAATCTGGTTAGTGCCAGCGGGAAACCAGCTTCTATTAATAGCAGCAACTGGGTTGTTTCAGTTCTTAAACACAGCAGTCTCATCATCGCGACATCATGACAGTGTGGAGAATGAGAAAAGACTTGCATCGCTTCTATTTAATGTTTCGTTAACATACAATTTTTATATTTAGGCAAAAGCAAAGCTGTGCCAGAGATGTTTCTGCCAATCTCTTGAGTTTAATTGAGTTTAATTAGGTTGAAACCAAATCCCCAGTTTAACCATATTACCTAAATGACTTAATTAGAAGTGAAAACAAGGGTCAACTAATATTATTAACAAATTGTCCATAGTAAATATCTATTAGGCCTTGCACATCAACTTCCTGACAGACTAGATTCAGAGTACCGTACTATAGTTGTGCACATTATTTTTGTGTTGTAAACTTTAACTGTTGTAACTGTTGTTGAACAGTATGCTATGATATGTAATGAATATCTGAGGTGTGTTCCTTCATTTTCATTGACCTGATAATCTGTGGGGTGGGGTTTGTTTTTCTAATCAGATCATCGAATTTCTTAATCTCACAAATGAACTTGGTTTTAAAGCTTCAGTAATTGATTTTTGTCCATCTGGGGGCACAAACACTGACCGATCTACACATCCAACAGACAAAGATCATTCATTCCAATCATGTTTGTGTCCATGTGATGAATCTGAAGTCCAATATTCAGTCTACTTTTAGCTCTGGTTTAGTGTCCACTGACTCCAGGTGCTATCTGGCTCTTTGGTAGTTAAATGTTCCATCATCTAGTTGCCACCTATCAGTGTGCTGTTTAGTCAAAGTACCCTTGGTTTGTCAGAGTCTAAAACTAAAACACTAAAAACCAAAACAACTAGCTGAAAGATGCTACGACACTCCATTAAGCTAACAGAAACTGCAATTCTCTGTGGGTGTGGGAAACATCTTCGACATGACTCTTAGTCATTTGATTAATGCGGTTTTAAAATGTTAGCATGACTGTGAGGGATGATAACAACATTTGTTGTGATTTTAATTCAGTGCTGCTCGCATTAAACAAAGCCACAGGAATGCATAATGGACAGAAAGAGCATTTCCATTAAAATGACAATGATGAGGCAAGTTTCCTCTATACTAATGACTCATCATCTGCACTCTGTAATTACTGGAAGTGTTGTTGAGTCCTCTAACAAGGTGAATCAAAAATATAACTTAAGAAAATTCAATACGCTCTGAGGTAAGAAAGGTTATGTGGCAAAGGACCGCAGGTCGGATTCGAACCCTGGGCCGCCGCGGCAAGGACTGATCTTTTACTTTTTAATTATACTGCTGCTGTGTTACTTTATGTTGTATTGTCTACATTTTTCTGGTATATGAGGATATTTGATCTGTTTTATATATCTTAGTACATAACATCTGATGAATAATGTGGCTGCTCAAAGCACTTTTTAGCAATCTGTGCATCTCATAATTGATACCTTCCCCTATCCCTTTGCTGAATTTTAAGTACAGGAGGTGTGAATCGAATAGGGAGAGAGAAAAGTAATGAAAGATGTATTTTTTTGAAATAATGCTCTCATTACCAACCAGAAGATGTATCATATTTCTGCCAGGCCCAGTGCAATTTAAAAAGCCACAACGGGCGAGGAGTCATCTGACTTAATTTGCTCTGCATGAATCTTTTTTCGACCTTGAGGAAAGTTCCCCTCATTTGCATCCACAGCAGTGATCAGTATTCTCGGGGGCTCGGCGGGGACCCGAATCGGCCGAGATGAGGAAGCCCCTGAGCCTGCACATTACATCCCTTGAAAAAGGCTTATCATGTCCTGGCCAGACACAGCGTGGACTTCATTACACAGTGGACAAAACCCCAAACTAAATATAACCACCTAGATCCCAAAAGGAAATGACACATATAGAAATGTGTCTAACAGTTTTTTTCCATGACCCTTTAATGTGAGCTACAGTGAAGAGGCCTGCTACAGCTCATGATGTGAGGATGCTGGCTATCCATCACACTTCAAATGGGATAAAGTCGACAGAAATGGAAGCAAACAACTTTTAAAAGCTGCTCTGCTGAGAGAGGACACAGACATGGTTTTCTGAAGTGTGTCTGGCTGCCGACCCATTACACAGGTATTTACAGGGTCATAATGGAGAGTAAATCAGCCCCAGCCCGGTGATAAAACTTTAAAAATATTTTCAGGTTGACATGAGGCTTTCAGGTAATGTTTAGATCCGCGTAACAGCAAGCAGCATCAACTGGATGGGTTAAAGAAGTGGGCAAGTGTCAAACCCCGGATTCAGGAGGAGCAATGTGGATTCCGTCCTGGCTGTGGAACAATGGACCAAGGACAGAATCCCAAGGTGCAGCCAAGGTGAGGAGGATGTCCGGTTTGGGCACCTCAGGATTGCATCTCTGCTTTTTGCAGATGATGTGGTTCTGTTGGCTTCAGCAGACCGTGACCTTCACTCACTGCGGCGATTTGCAGCCCAATGTGAAGCAGTCAGGATTGCAAGACAGAAACTCCAAAGCTGAGAAAAATGGTTGAATGCTCCCACCGGGTTTGGAGTGAGTTGCTACCTCAAGCAAGGGAGTTCAAGTATCTTGGGGTCTTATTCATAATTGAGGGAAAATGAAGCCTGAGATGGACCGGCCGAACTGTTGTGAGGAAGAGGGAGCTGAACCAGAAGACTCCAATTTTCTAGTCCATCTACGTTGCACCCCTCAACTATGCTCATGAGCTTTGGGTCGTGACCAAAAGAATGAGACCGTGGATACAAGCGGCCGAAATGAGCTTCCTCCAGCAGGTGGCCGGGCTCAGCCTTAGAGTTAGGCTAAGTATCTTGGAGTAGAGCCGCTGCTTCTTCGTGTCAAAAGGTGGCAGCTGAGGTGGTTCGGCCATCTGATTAGGATGCTCCCTGGCTGCCTCCTTTAGAGGTGTTTTGGGCACATCCAACTGGGAGGAGACCCCTTGGAAAACCTCAGGACTCCAAAAGTGAATTTATGTGGTTTATACAATATTCAAAGATTCCCAGTGAGTTGTAAGAGAACATCAGAGAACTCAAAATGGCGTCTGTCCAATGCTTGAAAGAGAGTCTGATAAAATCTTGAGTTGATGTGGTGGACTAGCCAACAGCTGCTTATTGATACATCCAGCAGACACAGAGCAACATTAGCATTCATTTGGAATGATGTTGGAAGAGTATTGACTCGCCTTTTAGCTCAATTTTGCTCTCTGCCAACTCCTGAGGGAAAAATAGTCTTCTAATAGTCTTCTGCTAGATTATCCACATTGCTCGCCAGCTAGTCGATAACTTTGTTAGTCATTTGTCGTTGTGTACATTCAGCTTTTAGAGCTTCCTTGGAAGCCCAGGGTTCGAATCCGACCTGTGGCTCTCTCCCACATGTCATTTCCCATCTCTCTCTCCACACATTCCTGTCACTCTTCAGCTGTCTCTGTCAAATAAAGCTCAAAAAGGCCAAAATGGCAAAATGGTACAAATGACAGCAACAAGAGTGAATTTAAACAACACTGTTTTGATACTATACTAAGAAGAGCCTATATAATTGAGCAGAAGTGCAGCTTTAAATGTTTTCTCGGGAACAATCTCCTTTACTCTGGACAATTCACAGGACTCTCAACATTTTTCATTTGAATGACTTTATACTTAAGAAATAGTCCCAGTGCAAACTGTTCCCAGCATGCTCTGTGGATTATCCAATCTACTGTAACATGCACACTAAAAGACTGCAGGGGCTCAGCGCTCAGTCAGGTTCATATGCGGTAAATCCAGGGACCCTCAAGGTGCTCTTGAAGTGGAAAAGGCTTTTCTTGTTCAGGGATTTTTATGCAGACTAAAGAGAAAACTGTTAAAAGTCTATTTAGTCGAGTGTAATAGCTTTAATAACTGCAGACTTCTATAATATACAGAGGAATTCTCTCAATACTTCCCTAAAACAAAAATGTTTTTTGCTTCAGGATAAACCTTTTTATCAAGTGAACACGTCTGTTGTTTATTTGGAATCCTACCAACTACCTGTCTTTATTACCGACAGTGAATGTAACACAGGAGTGCACTGTTTCCTCGCTGCCTCGCCCAAGGTCAAGCCTCTCTCCGTGTGCATGGATTAGTGACACTGATCCAACACAGCCCGCGGCTTAAACGCGTCATCACAGAGCGACACTCGCTGTGCTGAGAAATGTGTTGCTTTATGGCTGTATGATGCAATGCAATAAAAGATTGCAGGGTAGACCTGAAATGTCACACGGAACAGATAGTGAAAGTAAATTAATGATGAAGTTACCCATGAAGAGTTTACACGAAGAGAATAAATCACACCTGCTTCCACTTTATAAGCTTGTACCAAATTCAGAATGCAGAGCCTCTTTAACACTCATCACAGAACATTACATTAGATGGAAAACATGTTTGCCCAGTCATTTGCATAGCCAGCCAAGCAACTGACAAAGACGGGTAAGGCTGTTATTTATTATTGGTGGAAACATGATATGGTTTGCAGGTGAAAGTCAGGAACAAAACTGCACTGATTATTATTAGTATTGATGGTCAAACAGAAAAAAAATACACCACCATTTCAATTTGTAAGGCTCTAATGAGCAAAGATAATTAGTGATTAGTAGACTGCTTAGTTTTTAATAGAAAATGCACTGTAAAAACACAATTGTGTCTGCAAAAATGTTTGAGTAAAAACCTTCCGCGTTTCTGTTTTGGATGATTTCATGTCATGAATAAAAGGTCCAGTGTGTAGGATTTAGTGGCATCCTACCATATGAAAAAGCTGGCATGCCTTCCCTCATCGTAACACGTTATACACACTGGATGATAATAGTCTATAAGGCTCTTCTTGGCTTGCTTCCCACATACTTATTCACTTTTCTTCAGAGAACTGGAAGCCGTTATGCCCTAAGATCAAATGACATTCTACATTTTTCTGTTCCTCGTGTTCGGACTGAAATGGGTAAAATAAGCTTTCAGTTTCTCTGCCCCCTCTGCTTGGAATGCCCTCCAATCTGAATTAAAAATATCAGAACTTGTTTCATTGGAAGGTTTCTGCTCTACTTTAAGAAACCGTCAATGGAAATCTTTTGAACAGTGCTTATGTTCTTAATTTGTTACTGTATCTATAACTTCTGCACTTTATTTGCTCACACCTTGTATTTAATATATTACTGTTTCTGTTTTGGTTTTATTGCTTGTTTGTTGTTGTTGTTCGTCTGTCTTGATTGTTATGTCGTATGCTGCTGCCTTTCCTGGCCAGGTCACCCTTGTGAAAGAGGTCTTGATGTCAATGGGGTTTTTTTTATCTGGTTAAATAAAGGTTAAATAAAATAAAATCCAGCCATAAGGCTGCAGATTGCAACCAATTGAATACCCCTCGCCTCACCTCCCCCTTCCAAGTGAGCAGGAGAAACTACAAAAAACTGCAAAAAACACAAAATCCCATCTCTAGGGCCAGTGTTTGGGTTTGTCCCAATAAAAACAGTTTATTATATTTCAATTCCTGTCATAATCTGCAAATAGGGTCTAATTCTTACACACCAGACCTTTAAAACTGAAGGATTACATACACTTTAATAAGATTCAATGGTTCAATGAAACTGTGAAGCTAAAACCAAGATTGTTTTTTACCTTTAGTTACTATGAGGTTAACACGTTGTAGACACAAGGTTGGCACTGGACAGTAGTGATAAGTAAACGGTCATGTCTGCCATTTGATTTTGATTAATATTTCTGGTTGCTCTTTATCAGGCAGCTTCATAATAATGACCAAGCTGTGTAAACCCTAATACACACACACACACACACACACACACATATAAAACACTCACAGGGCAGCGGGGAATTAGAAAGGTATTAAACATTCAAACAGTGATTGCTTCTTCAGTGTGAGAGGCAGAACAAGAGAACAGATGTTTAATGAATGGCTGATGAGTGCAATCAATATGAATAAATGAGTAACGACGGCCGATCGCTTAGTAACGGCATATTGACGACATCACCTCACGGGAACGACATGCAGTCATTGTGAAGCTAAAGCAACAGTCGGTGATCGGTAAAAACTGATGGCCAACACACTTCATGGTAAGCGTTGCTCTCACTGAGGACAGAGGTCAGCCAAAATACTTCATCCGTCTCCAAAAACAGAATATTTTGTTCAGAACAAACATTTCAGTCTAAATAATACTGAGTGAAAATATTTCACTCATTTTCAGTGCTGTTTGCTTTTTTTTGGCACAGAATAATAAGCAAACTTTCTTGGTCGACAAATACTGTAAGATCCTTGTAACAGTTCCTTGTTTTAGACTAAATAACCTCAAGGGTCAACTACAATATTCACACAGCTAAAACTGGTATTGAAATCCCGCAAATGTGCTTTTTTGTTGCTTTTTTTAAATATAAAAATCCCTTTACTGTAGCTATTAAATAAATATTACCAACGTCTGTACCAAGTGGAACATTTTTTTGGTTGGAAAATAAACTGGGCCTCATTTATGAATCTTGGTGCATTGCTATGAGAATTGCAAGTCAGATTCAGTTAGCCTGAACTGCACAGGTTTGGTATAAATCGCATCGTTTTGACCAGCTGAGTGCCGCCTGTCCATGAGAAGGTCCGAGCTTGTGAGATTTCATCATGACGCACCAAATTCCAATATGAAGTTACCGGCTCTGCTGCATTTATGGGCAAGTTTTCACTTATTTAAAAGGAGTAAAAAAAGAAGAACTAGACAGTGCAGAATCTGAAGTCTTGCTGTCAGCAGATGAAAATAGAGCAATAGCAGTGTGAGGAGTGGTGTAAGGAATAAAAGAAGGAAGAAATATTACTGTAGCTGTCACAGCAGAGCTGGACTGTGTCGGAAATAAACTGGTTTCAATGCCAAAAATGTCTTGCTGAAGCACAGTGTATCATGATATTTAATTACAGGTGATGTTACAGGGTTGGGGGTACGGGCAGCGACCTGCATGTACATCGGACATGGACCACTTTTCACAAATGACTCGTACGTGAGAACGTTTCTGTTCATGCAGGTGGTTGTTGCATGTTAACGTCCTCACACATACCGTATCTTTGGCATTTATTTACTGACATATCTTGCTACTTATCGGTCAACGCATATGCTGATAATATATTGTCAACAAGCTAATGTTGACCTGATTTTGATTGAATGAGCTCTGTTTCAAAGAGTGAAATGAGTCACAATATTTGACTTAACCTTATGTAACATTTATGTATTCAAATCTTGACCCTTGCAGTTATAAGATGTCTGAATGAAGCGTTTACTAAATTCTTTTACTGCTCTTGGTGGAGGCAGTAGTATAACAACACAGGAAATAAGCTTTCCAGGCCTGCTGTTGACCAGTACACACGGTGACAACAGCGGTAGATCGAGTGACAGGAGGATTACAGCGTGGACAGATGGCAGACGTTGCACTGCCAAACAAAAGGTTGCGGGGCTGAAGCCAAAGTGTGAGATACAGCAGGTGATCAGAGCAATATGGTGGTGAAGATGACCTGCTGGAAACATATTCTGACCCTTCAAAAGGCTCTTTATTCATGAAGCAACGCGTGACCAGCTGTAGCATTATGTGGGTATTTCATATGCGAAAAGATTTTGCCTTTTTACGTGGAATTTAATTGGTGTTTGAGCTCCTTGATATCATCTATGTTGGCATGCAGCAAAAACAAATCATTTAAAACATCTTTTAAATTCATAAGAAGTATTGATTTTGTTCTATGCTGCATGCTTTTGTAATAAATGCCTGTTTTACATTGGCTCCACAGGCTCCAAGTTAATTATTTCCCAAAATCAACATGTAGATTATAAATCTGTAACTGATACTGAATGAATTTTGATTTGTTGCTTTAGCTTGGCATAACGTGGTGGTTTTCTGGTTGTCTGGAGGCTCAGCATGTGACGCTGTGCTTTCAAATCCAGGTCATGATCTGATGACACAACCTACTTCCATCTTCAGTCTCCATCTTGTTATTTACTACTGTATCTTGAGGCCGAGACCAAACCACAATGAGTCCAGCGAGACCGAAACACTTGAATAAATCAGTACAGAATGAATCCAATGTGCCTCCATTTTTGTTCCGTCAGACTTTCTGGCCTTTTGAATGAAGCATCTGCTCAGGATACAATGCACCCACCTCCTTGTAACAGATAATCCTTAACAACAACAATGTGGGTAAGAAAATTAAATCCTAAAGAGATTCCCCTCAAAGCAGGTTGACGGTGAGATTTAGAGGATCATGGTTAAAACAGAAGATCTGGATTGACGCTCCTCCACCATAATAAATGCCACCCAGGAGAGTAGATTAAAGCATTTCATTTGGGTTAAGAAATCGGTAGCCTACATATCCTTTGTGTCTGAAAGTCCAACCAGAGCAGCACACCACCTTCATGCTCTGTATTTGAAGCATGTTGAATTACATTGTCCCTGTCAAATAAAATCGGTTGTGTATTTATTTGCAAGGTCACTAGGGGGCTGGAGCCGATCCCAGTTGACACTGGGCGGGGCTGGGACTAAAGCCATGAAAAGAGACAGCTAACAGCTAGATACGCTCAACAGGTTGATAACAACTTCCTCATGGCAGTTAACTGGTTAGACCAAATTTTTTTCTTGCCACTACCATCTGCAAGCACACACCCTTATCTACAAAACCATCCTGCCAATAAAACAAACACCAAGTCATGCCAAGTTTGTGCCATGTTGGACGGACTAGTTCGTACACTGTGCTAATTAGGTTGCACTTTGTTGACGAGTGGAAGCTAGTTAGCTTGAGCTAGTTTGCTAGTGTCTACTTTCTGACTGGAATACAAACCTAATGGCACGATGGGACCTACCAAATGCTAAATGGACAGTTTAAAATCATCAGTGGTTGATGGCCAACGCTAAGGGAGCTTGTTTCAAGAGGTGTTGCATCAACATCATTCTTGATAGCCTTCAGCCAGTCAGATTTAAGTCAACTGTTTCACACTGTACAAATAGCTGCCTGTAGTATGATGATAGTTTTGATTTCAACATACTAAAAAGTAATGAGAATTCAAGTTTGAGGGCAACTTTAAAATGAGATGAAGATTAAAAAACACAACCAATGACTCACCTGCAGCATACATGACCGCGAGCATGATGGAGGAGATCCATGCGATCTGACTGTAAGAGGCATCGAAGATGATCTGGATGTCCTTGAAGTAGACTGTGATGGCCTTGGGGAAGGCGTACGAGAAGCCTATGGAGATAAAAGATGCTAACACCACAGCCCAACCCCAACCGCCGTCTGGTGGGGGCACGGCGGGGGGATTCGCGGCTGGGGGCGCCATCACTGGCCCACCTCAACGCTGACTATTCACTGCAACGACAGAAAACAGAGAGAGAGAGGAAATCAGAGAAACATCCAAGCATTCTGTGGCCTTTCCTTTTCTTTCTACCCTGTTTTAACTTCATTTTATCCTGTGATTGATTATTGATCAGTCACAAAGAGACAGGCTCTTTCCTCCTCTCTCTAAAATCCTTCAGGACTTCAGAACGAGAGCACTTGTTTGTAGGAGAATGTTACAGATCATTACTGATGGTGTATAGATAAATCAGATCACCAGCTGCAGGTCATATTGACAGTATACAGATGGCTGTGGGATCATAAACACAGAAAGACCTTTCTGCCATTTACATGAACAACTGCCAAAAGTAATGTGACACATGAGAGAGAAGGACATACCAGAGGTTTGAGAAGACATGTACAAACATGTAACACACACACACAGTATGAATTATTGCTTGCACTCATTTCACCTGAGAGACCTGACCCCACCCAGCCACCACACAGGAATGGACAGGACAGAGGCTGTCAACTGAGAGAAGCGTAGTAGTACAACCAGGTGCTGCTGGTGTACAAAGCAAACACGCCCTAATTACAACAAGAGAAACAACTGTCCCGAGACGCACTTCACACAGCGGACTCTTTACAAGCTAGCAGATGTGGAGAAACAAAAACACACACATTCACACACATCACAGCGTACAACAGGCATCTGTTCATTGGCTTCACCTTTCTACATCAGCCCTGATTCATGTAGTATTAGCTCAATGTGCATACAATGATGGCCGCCAGTGGAAGAAACAACATGTTTACATTACAGTAATTATTGAGATTAAGCAGTCTAGACGGCTGTGAATTAGTTCCCACAAGTTATTGCGACAGATAACAAACCAGAGACAAGTTAAAGGGGCACTCCACAGATTTTACAAGGTCAGCTCACTTCACATGGTTAATAATACTCAGTCTGTAGAAAATACAGTGTTCTGTTTGGATTTTATTTCAAGACCGGTCAAGACCACAACTGAGAATATCACAATCATCATATCATATATCATATCACAAAATTGCCTGCATACAGCCTTGTCTATAAAATGAATGAAGCCAATGAAACCCAACCCTGAACTCTTCTGTCACATTTAACTTCTCAAAGAACCATTTTTGAGTGATTATTCCTATGCATAAAACAGATTCATACACTCATGAAATGAAATGAAATCTGATGTAAGTTTTTGAGTGACAGCCATATAAGCAGGTTGAAAGGTCCTTTGAAGCTTTGATGCTTCTGTTGCTGACAAATAGGAGCCAACGCTGGGGAATGTGGGTGGAAGTCTCTATTTTGCAGCAAGTCTCATTTAAGAACATCACATTTACAGAGGAAATGGACACTTGAGTCTTGAAGTGACACCTGAAAATCAGCTCTCAACATTAATAAATGATGTTGCTCTCACCAGATTGGGTTACGGCGATGCTGTAGAGACTCTCGCATACCAAGTTCTCTTACCAAGTGTCAGGAAGCCACTAGTGAGATGACTCACTGTTGTGCCGATAAAAAACATTTGCCAAGTTTTTAGAAACATAAATAGATTCGTCACTAGAGTTTTGTACAGGTTGAAGCAATATGAGGGAAAATAAGGAGCAGCTGGAGGCCTGAATGGAGGCTGGAGAGTGTTGGTGTTCATCAGACACTGATGATTCTCATTCCTTTTAACAGTGTAGCAATATCACATGAGAGGTAATGAAGTCATACTGAACATCAGCACGGGTGTGATTCTGTCATAGGCCGCAGACAATCACAGGCTTTGATACAAAATATAAGGTTTGTACAGAAACAGTTTTTTATGGATTATATTGATGCCAAATTGACGAGAAGACTGTGACGTTCTTTATCTCACGTTTGTAGAGTGTTTTTATGGAAGCATAAGGAATTGTGTGAACACCTGTAAGGTGTGATAGTGATACATGCAGTTAAAAGTCCCAGTGCTGTTATACTCTATATTAGCACTCATGGTACAACTCTTGTCCAATCAAATGACTTGGTTGGAGCCAACTGTTGCATAATTATATATATTTGTGTGTGTGGGTTCTAAGTGCTAACACAATGAGAGTTATGGCGGTGACCTTCAGCCCCATAGAAAATATTTCAAAAATGCTAATTATGAAATAAATGAAATGTTAGCTAAAATATACGGGCATCACCTGAGAAGCCATTAGTCATTAGTCCTACCTTAAACCATGACTCAAGTCAAATGTCATTTCCTGTGCATCACAAAGTAATTTCATCCATTGTTGGAAACAAATATCTTCAAATATACAAATATCTCAAAGAATTCTGCTTATCTTTCACACACTGTGCTACAAATCTCTACTCAAATCACCACATTTAAATAAATGTGTTTATTTGCATTTAAATAAATTAAAGCTAAATCACTCACACATCTATGAATGAATGAACAAAAGTACCACAATGATGAATGAGGTTACTGTTTTTGAAATGGGTTCCTCCAAACCGATGCTTCACCAAGGTTTAACAACAACAGGTGGAACATGCATTAACACTAAGTTTGTTTTGGTCTTTTATTTTGTAATGCTGGAGAATGGAAATAATCCTCTGTGTATATCACATTTATTGCCCTTTTAATCAAAGTTAGAGATTATTTTCCACCGTTCCATACAGTCTGTTTAATCCACACTAATCAGATTACAGGCGGTCTGCAGCAGCAGTCAGTGTAGATACTAGTTTTGATTGATTGAGCATGACGACAATGCACGGACGAGCTGCAGAACTCATAAGCAGCTTAAGTTGGTGGGTTTGAATATGAAGCTCCAAAGTGAAGTGAATGACCGTAAAAGTAACAGCTGAGGAGAAAAGAAGAAAAGACAAACTTTCAGACAAGCCCGCTGAATTCAGTTTACAATCAACCGTACGAGTACAAACAAAGTCAAACAAAGCAAAGTCACTGCTGAGTCACTACAATGTCAATACATCCTCATCCAGATCCTCCCAGTGTGCTGTCTCTGCTCTGTACTTCACCTGACACCACTGACTAAAAGAGCAGCTGACAGACGAGTGACTGTCAGGCGGCACGCGTGCGCACACGCACGCGCGCGCGCGCACACACACACACACACACACACAGCTGGCCTGCTCTGAGCAGTGTATTAAAACACAAGCGAGTACCAGGTCAATTGATTTCTGGTGACACCCTAGTCCAACAACTGCAGTTTGTTGGACTAGGGTTGCACAAGACAGACTTCAGTATTACTTGAAAGACATTGCAACCACATGATATTTCATAATAGATTATAGATACCTGCAAGGTAAATTCTTCTTCACATAGGTCAAGTTCAAAGGTCAGCGGCTACATGCCAGCAAGCTCTTATTCCACCCCTCATCAGCCAGCAGCCCTGGTGGGTATTTGGTGTCACTTCTTTGTATAATTAATAAGGGCCAGCTTACTGTTATCATCATAAAACTGGATTAAACATATTAAGCCTTGATTCCACAAAGTAAAGTAAAAGCAAAGCTCCATCTGTGGCTACACAGGACTTGGTGTAACATAAGCCGGCAGCATTGTAGTCAAGACCAGCTAAACTGAGACCAAGTCAAGACCAAACCAGAATTTATCGAGACAAGACCAAGACTTTGAGGGGTCAAGACCAGGTCAAGACCAAGACCAGACAGTATGCAGCATACTTAACGTAACTAACAAGTAGCTAATATTCGCCATATCTCTTTGGGTGAGGCCCACGCCACCTTCTCAGTAAGCGTATTGGAGGATTTCAGTGTGTTTTCTTTTGAATGCTGTTTCGCAGATATGATCTTTGATGTTAGGGGGGTCCAGGGGCTTGCTCCACCAAAGAAAATGTTAATACATTTTAAAATTAAATGCATCAGTCCGTTGAACTTTGAGAACAAAATTGAGAGGCGAGATCTTGAAAGAACGTTGTGCTCTTGTGAACAATTTCACCTTGAACACACTGGTTGCAAAGGCATGATTTCCTTTCAGACATTTTCAAATATAAAATACTCTGTATACTGTGGCTTGGCTGAGTACTTGAATGTTAATATTAAAGGTATTCCGATCAGGATTTTGGAGGATTTTGATGTTAACTCACAAATGACTTTAATGATCATCATGCTTTTTATTTGAAAAAAAGAAAAAAGAAAAGGGAAAAAGTTTTGTCCCAAAACTGAACTAGTTCATATTCATTTCTTTTTTTTAATGACTTTAATGGCTTTATAAAATACTTTGTGAACTAAATAAGAAATTAAATAAATAAAATCCAGAGTCCTCTTTGTCCGAAACTGAGACAAAGCTGAGTAAAAATGCAGTCGATTCCGAGACAAGACCACGACCTTAGAAAAGTAGCCTCAAGACCAAGGCCGTTTTCGAGTACTACAACACTGATAGCCGGTACATGGCAGACTGTGCAGACAGTTTTGATTAAAACATTAAATTGCATCTGTTTTGTCAGACCTTTCTGAGACGAACAACTAAAATACCTCCTGTGTACAGGCCTTAGCAGCTCATAGCAACCCTAAGACTGCCTACTGCCACGCTAGCCGCTCTGTGTACAGCTGTGTTTTGTGCTAAATGCTAACATAAGCATGCCAGCATGCTCACAGTGACAATGCAATTGTGACTCTAGTGGGTTTAGCATGTTTAGCATCTCATTTTAGCGTTTTAGCATGCTGATGAAAGAGAGAGAGAGAGATGGAGCAAAGGGCACAGGTTGGCATTGAAACCCAGGCAACTGTACTGAGCCCTTGTACACAGAGTGCGCACTCCACCAGGTGAGCTTCCAGGGTGCCCCGGCGATCCTCAAAGTTATTACAATTCAGCCTGAGGGTGACATGAAAGTCTGAAGTACCAAATTTCATGCAAAAACATCCAATAGCTGCCAAAACTTTAAACCTCATGGTGGCGTAGGTTTCATCAACAGGCAACTTTCAGTGCACAGACAGACATTGCCATCCTGCATAGCACTTGCATCGCTAAAAACAAGAGAGTGTAGGTGTCAATGAATTACTACAGTGTCAAAAACAATACAAAGTCATGTCCTAAAATGCTTCTCTGACCGACAAGAATTCAATGACTGAAGAACAGCAGAAAATCCTACCATTTTAGGAGGGAGAGTTGTCAAATACAAAGAACGTGAACTATGGAGACACACACACTAACGTTTGTCCTTGTGTGTTGCTGGGCTGTTTTCGTCCCCTGTCCCCTGCATGTACTTGAGATGGCCTTTTGCCTTCACCTTGGTGAGCCTGTTCAAACAACAGGCCTGAGTAAGTCAGCAGTGAGGAGAGGGCAGGAGTGCAGGAACCAAAATAGTGTTTCTATAATCAAATCATCCAACTGGCAAAACTTCATCAGACTGGGTTACATTGTACCACTCTGCAAGAGTGCAAGAGTGAAATGTGTCTGTATGTCCTCCAAGGGCTTTTCTTAGTACCTTGGCAGAAAGCCTAAAACACAGTCTTCTTTGTAGCATGACCATACACAGTATTTAATTTACAACAAGAGACCAGCTGAGAGCCCAGAGTTTCACTCAAGGAGGTGTAGATGGGTGTGGCTATCGAGGTTTCTGAAATTTGCACAAGCTTTGCATTATTTCCCAGCATCAAATCTCTACTCCCTGAATTGCTGCGGCCTACCTGCTGTACTTTGTTACTTCTTTATGTCCTGTGTCTTGCAAGTATTATTAAATAATACTCACACATTTGTCCACTTACTGTACACATCCAGCAGACACCCAGCAACATTAGCATTCAATTGAAGTTGTGTTCCTGATCAATACTCTTCTTTCAGATGAGTTCTCCACCAACTCAAGAAAGATCTGGCTATTTCGTTGCTGAATGCTACACTATGTTCACTGGCTAGTTGCTAACCAAGCTTTTTGCTAAAAAATCAGCTTCCAGTGTCTAGAAACAAAAGAGAGCCATGAGACTGAACCAAAATAGCTCTGAAAATCAAAACAAGCTGAAAGACACAAAAATGCACTAAGAAGAAATGCAGATTCTTTATGGGTTCATCAATACAAGCAATTAATTGTTCACATTACACATAGTCATCTGATCCTTGGTTAACGCAGGAATATTGACTAGTGCTGCTTTAGCTGAAGCAATAATTCTCAAAATGAAAAATGAATTATTATTCTTATATAATGGCTAATTATATACGAGGTAAGAGGATTAGGGCCACATGTGAAAAATATATTTGAGTTCTGAGTTTAAACTTTTTTCTTTAAACTTACTTTAAGCTGTGCCCCTAATCCTCTTCCATAATTAAGAACTCCTGGGGTGGAGAACTACCTTATATTTTGAGACATACCAGGACTTCAAATATTCAATACAGTTAGACTTAAAGAAAGAAGAAAAGAACTGCAAATGTACCGATCAGAAGAAAAATGACTTTTTTCTACTTTCTCAGGCAGAGATCGTTTAATTATCATTTCTTAATGTGGGCTTTTGTGAATCCTTGTAGGGCTTGAAGTGCAGTGAAGGACAACAGAAGGGTAGCTGACTGACAGGTGTCTGGCATGGGAACATGACTAAATTAGAGTTACGGGGTAAAAAGACATTCCTTTAAGACATGTATCTTGAAAATACAGGGTCTGCTTCTAAAGCCTATTATTTGTTGAAACCCTAAGTATTCAGTAGTTGCTGCTCAGATAAACAGGTGCTGTAAGCCCTGTCACACTCAAGGAAACTTGACCTCTACAGTCAGCGACTGCCAGCATGACCCTCACGACACCTGCCCCCACCCACTTACCCAAGTCTCATGATGGGACTTTAGTTATGGCAACGCAAGATTAGCTCAAAGGTAACCTTTGAGTAACACTACTCACTTTGCTTCAGAAATAGTTCATCATTAACCCAATCAGCAACTCTCCAAATGTTAACTAAACCACACATTTGATTCAATTTATCAACGCGACATCTAATCTCACTGCAGCGATGCAGTAAACACACTTGACCTTGGTCATGGTCTTGCACACCAACAAACGGGAGAAATGGCACAGAAACAATGGCTTCCTATGTAAGCTGCTTTCTGGTCAAAAAGGCCACAGGCAGGGGGTCATCCTGTTAGATATACTAAGACCATAATACCCTTTCTACTCAATTGTCAGACTCTGCACTTTGAAGCCCTTGAGCTAATTCCTGGGGAAGAACCTTGATTAAAAAAAACTTTCAAGTGAGCCAATAAACTTCCTTTCAACACACCTCTGACCACTAAAACTGGATGGCAAACCTCAGAGGAAGCTCCAGACTCCATGTGTTTATTAGTTCTTTTGAATTCACAGAAAAAGTGCTTCTTGTGAGTTTGATATCAAGACATCAAATCTGTGAAAAAAAAAAACAGCATGTAAGGATCAGTCTTCTGTGGACACAACAGCATGCTGGGATGTCCTTCCATTTAACTTCTTTCCATGTGGGCTGCCAACACCCACATCCAACATCCAATCCCAAGCTGCTGCTCCACTCCACTCCTCTTCTCTGAACACGTGATGAAGCCCAGAGGCACTGAAGCCGTTACATGTTGAGCCTCATGACTTAAGATAAAAGGAATGGGCATTTGCTTACATAGCAAATTAAATAATTATACATCAAGTATTTAGCAGATGATCTGCAGATTGTGGAGATTAAACTGAAGTGCTGACAAAAAAAACCCAGCTGCAGACATGTTATGTAGTCATGCAGAAGAAAATCTCTCCTTACAGAAAACACTCTTGGTCTGTTGTACGCCAATATCAAGCCCTCTGCCAGAAACCATCGGTATACTGTTAGATTCAGATCTCAGATTCCAACCACATGTCAATAAACTTGTCCAGTCTTGCTTTTTACAATTAGGAACCATCTCCAGAGTCCAACAGTCTGACCTTGAAAAAAATAATCCATACCTTTATATTTTCAAAACTGGACTATTGCATTTCACTCCTCTCTGGTATCAACAAAAGAAAAGTCACTCTCACACCTCCATCTAGTCCAGAACGCAGCAGCTAGGCTTTAACAGGTGATCACATTTCACCAATTTAAGCTTCCCTCCACTGGCTTCCTGTGCATTTTAAGATTTTACTGATCTTTTTTAAAGCCTGTTGGGGTCTGGCCCCTAAATATATTGGTAGCATGTTAACACCATACGAGCCAGTTCGTAGCCTTAGGTCTTTTGTCTTAAAAGGTCCTATATAAGTAGTTATTATTATTATTCATCATGAACTGAGTGACACAGAACCTTTGATTCCCAAAATGAAGGCTATGAATTTAGTTTTTTTGCTTCTGGCATCTGCAACCTATAGAAACTACATCAACAGTGAACCTGAGGGAGAAGGCTTTCTGAATGTACCCACACAGTTTGACTGACAGGTGATCTCTGGGTGGTAAAGTGCTTAATTAAAAGCCTGCCAATTACTTCATTAGCAACTGCTCGCTCCTTTTAAAGTGGGATTTGACGGCTTTTCCATAAAAACCTAGACTTCTAATTATACCTACCTACCTATGTTGTTTTATATGTGATGGATACTAGTGATGCGTCAGACACAAACAAGCCGGTTCAAAGAGCCTGCTCTTTTAAGTGAACAATGGGAGACAGCTTTTTTTTTAACTTTTCTCCTTAGGAAAAGTACCTCCGGGTGCTTTGGGCGTTGGCTACAGGTGTCATGCTGTGCAACCAATCATGTGAGGATTGACAAGGATCATACCACCAAGCAGGGAGGGGCGGGGGTAGCAGCGCTGAGACGGTGGCAGGAGACAAGAGGAGGGAGACGTGCTGAAGGAGAGAGAGAGGAGTGAAGACGAGAGAGAGGAGTGTGGTGCAAAGATTTATTATTTTTTACTCTATACCAAAAACATTTTGGTTTTATTTGTCCAGATGTCAGTGGTGGGCATTAACAAAGCACATTTACTTGAGCGCTGTTATTTAATTTATCTTTTTTTCAGTACTTTTTTTTGAAAATGACAATACCTGTCCTTTTTTAAATTTCTATGCTTAGGTTTTTATAGGCGTTTCTATCTGCTTTG
Source organism: Protonibea diacanthus (assembly GCA_028641955.1). Classification (NCBI taxonomy): domain Eukaryota; kingdom Metazoa; phylum Chordata; class Actinopteri; family Sciaenidae; genus Protonibea; species Protonibea diacanthus. Next base: position 2,144,560 of record CM053997.1, on the reverse strand, counting down.
TGTATGTTAGTGCATTCATGGGGTGGTTTCACAAGGGATTCACAAGGGATTTTACAACTGTAAATGCAATTGGCTACGGCAATTTATTGAAATTTAATTGATATGCGTTCAAATACAAATCACAAGTCAAATCAGTGCTAAATTTGCCTGAATTATAAAAAGTATAAGTGGTAAAATGAAGAGCTGTTTGAGAGCTGAAAGAGCCAAATGATCCAGCTCACTAAAAAGATCCGGAATTCCCATCACTAAGATACACACTGAGAGGGAAATCATCTTGCTGCTGCAACTACTTGTTACTTATTCAATACCATCATATCAACAGTAGCCAACTAATATCCACTGATATATCTGCTGGGAAGTTTAATCAGGCTGGTCCAAATTCCCCAAAATATCCAAATTAAAGTAAATAATTGAAAGCAACAAAAAACAAGGTGTCATTTGAAATTAAATCAGCGCTCTGGTAGCGCATGCCAATGTTACAGCTCAGTCCCAGTTGGGGATTTTTGCTGCATGCCCTTTGTTTCCTGTCTGAATCTTCACTGTCAAATGAATGCCCCAAAATAATCCAGAAAAATGAATCTTGACAGAGAAGATGTTCTCATGTGCGGCAATAATCACACTGTTCGTTCTGAGACATGTAATGAATTTATTTTATTTACTATCCTGATAGACGTGGGGTCAGATGTGGAGGGAAACCTGTTAAACACATCTTTACACAAGAGGAAGTTTTTCCAGAGCAAACAGGGTGAAAATGACAGTTTGGGCTATTAAAGGATGCCAACTGTCCCAAATGTGGACTCTTAATTATACTAATTAAAATAAGGTAAAATATTGAGGAACTAATTTAGATGTTTAGTTTTTCCAGTTTAGAGGTCACTGTGTTTAATAGTAACAGATGGTTTTAATGCAGAGTATCACTCCTTGTTCTGTAACTGCCGGATGTTTGCATGCAGCAAGTTTGTGTCCACAACAAACTTCCCCCAGGGAACATGGAAAAGAGCTCCAGATGTTGAAACTTCATCCAAACCTTAAAAACAGCCCCTGAAATGAATTCATGTAAACAAGGTACACAACCCTGTCAGTCAACTTTCAGGGTCATAGGCAAAATATAGCCGAACACAACCTCACCAAGAAAACTGGACAAATATGTTAACCATGGATGTCAAACACCTGACTAATGAAACACACAAAAAGGTTTGACAATGACGCTCTTGCCCACATGATCTGAGAGGCCACCGCTTCAAGGGAAACAAACAGTGTGGACAATGACAACTGAGGGTTACCTACACACTTAAACAACACTTGAAACAACAGAAAACAAGAAAAACAAGACAGAACAAAAGGCAAAGCGTCTCAACTTTCAACCAAGGGGCAGGAACTCAAATATTGAAGGTTACCAGGAGGAACGTTATTTTAACCGTTAGGCAGAAATAAACACTGTGCAAAGAATCAGTGACACCCTGCCAACAAAACTTTCAACACCCACCAAACAATGTTTCTCCTGTAGTTCCAAAGCCTCTATTACAGTCTACTACAATACTGACTAATAGAGCCCCACCAATATATCAGCCGGCCAGTGTCAGCAACGCCGACTAGGATTGGTATTTAGCCCTTTATATCTACAGAGGGAGCGGGTCTTCTTCCACTGAGCTCGACATGTTGCTACAGTAGCCCTGAACGGACAAAATGAACACTGGCTCTAGATTCTCCTACAAGCTTGGAAGGGGAGGGTGAGGTGAGGGGTATTCAATTCTACTAACTTCACCACTCTGCGCACTAAATCCATCCTACACACTGGACCTTTAAATAAAGGACCTCTAAATAAAGTTAAATAGAGTTAGTTAAATAAAGTTATTTATTTAACAAATCAGTCTTCTGAGTATCTTTGTGTAGTCATTTGGGTCCACAATCGTTCATCCCAGCTCAAAGAATTCACTGTATCTGCTGCCAGATCAGTCTCACATTGGTCAGGCTCTAATAATATACAATGCAATGTCACTGACCAGAGTTAGATAATGAGGTAAATATTGTCCTTTGAGCACTGTATGATAGAAGATCTCATTTTAAACACTGCACTTATTTATTCATGAGACGATGAGAAGATTAATATCTCTTAGTGTGTGTACAGTAAGTATAAGCTATTACCAGCAGCAGGTTAGCTTAGCTCCAGGAAGTGACTGCATCTGGTCAAGAAAGAATCCGGCACACCCCTCCATAAATCCATATCACTTTTACAGTTCAGTTTGTGTACAGGTTAAACAAAGAGGATATATAACTGATGTAGTTGAGAGATGTTGAGAGGGGGATTCTGTTACCTCTGGACAGAGCCAAGCTAGCTGTTTCCCCTCTGTTTTCAGTCTTTGTGCTAAGCTAAAAATGCTGAACTATTCCTTTAAATGAAAGTCATTTTCCATTTGGAGGCTAATTTTGCTTTTGACTTAAATCTTATTGCAAGTCTTTATTTATGTAAAGTCCATTTACTGTTCAACAGTCGTCATTGCCAAAGAAACAGAGAACAAACTGATGTTTAGAAGGAGGAAAAGATTTAAAATATGTCTTCAGGCTACTTTTAAAGCAGCATCATGTGACTTTTGAGAGAAGAAATAATCATTCTTCCTCCTACAAGTGAAAAGATGAATTTATAAGAAATGAAACAAACTTTGTCTCATTTCAAAACAATCAGGGATTTTGCTGTTACAGTTATACTTGGTCTGGTATGACCATTTTCTTACGGAGGCTGATAGTATCTAATATTAGCCAGCATGTTGCAGCATACTTTTTTTTGGCTGCAGGAGCTGTTCAGTGGTGTGAACTTTAAAGTGATTGTGACACTCTTCCACAGCAAACAGTAGCTACACGAGATGCAAAGAGAAAATGACTGTTTATGTCATTGATGACTACGGAAGAGGATTACAGCTACATGTGAGTTCAGTTTAAAGTAAAAAAAAAAAAAAAAAAGTATATTTTAAGTATATAATGTCATAATTCTGAGTTTGTCTTTTTCAGAACTCAATAAATGATTCACATGTGGCTCTAATCATCTTCTGTAGCACACAGTTGAGTCTAAATAAAATAGAGCTCTTTCCGAGGAAACCAGCACAATGTGACATGTTCAGTTATTTATACCGCTCACCAGCTGACCAGGAGTGAAACGTCCTCTTCTGGTGCCAAACATGGGCCTACTTAGGACAAAAACTCCTCATCACATCTTTGGATGAGAATAGACTGCCTGTGATCTGTCATTCTGAGAAAAACCCTGGAAAACGGTGATACAATAGCACAGCGATTCTCCAGCACTGCAGCCTAATCATATGATGCTGCTGATGTAAGGACAGGGACCGGATGAAGCCGGTCCAAATGCCCGGGGCCTACATGGAGTGGGGCGGACGCTCAGAGTCAAAGCAGCTAAAAAAAAAAGATAATCTTTTTTTATCCAAATCATTTTCTCCTCCAGAGACTGACGGCATGGCAGCTCGGACAGGGATTTTCCACCTCTCTCCAAAAAGCTCCTGAACGCATCACAGTATCTATTCAAACATCCGTCGGGGACACTCACGCCTCCTAAAGCCTTGCTCTGCACATATTCCTCATTCATTCGCCAGCACATGCTCATCTCTGCGTACCGCGGCGTCCCGAAAACCCGCCGAAAGCTCGGTTAATCCTCCCGATCACCGGCAGCCACGGCTCGTCTTTCAGCGCCGTCAGCGATAAACATGCATTAAATATTACTTTACCTTTTTGACGGGGGGCGGATGGATGAAGGTGTGTGTGAGTGTGTGTGTGTGTGTCCCGTGCAGGCTCGGTGACCTTGGAGCAGAAAGATGCGTGTGTCTGTGTTGTGGACTGATCTGTGTTTGAATTTCCTGAGCTGCCTGACGTGGAGCTGCCGCGGGCTGCAGAGGGCGGCGCTGCCTGCCGAGGGAAGGCTTCACCGAGCTGCACAGACCTCCTCCCGGAGAGGAGAGGAGACTGTCTCTGTGCTCCGATGTGACAGTTAAGCGATAAGCGCTGATAGAGCAACAAGGGCTGCAACTGACGATTGTTCTTCTGTGATATTGTTTTAAAAAAAAAAAAAAAAAATGGCGACCATATTTTCCCCAGGACCCCAGGATATTTAATTTACTATCACAGAAGACAAGGAAAATCAACAACATGCAAATAGGAATCTCAAACAATCCGACATCTGATATTTCCGCTTGAAAATAAATAATGTCTTGTCATTTATTTTTGTATTTTTTCAGTCGATGATTTTAAGCTCGAAAACTCAAAATGTGATTCTCAAAAGCAGAAATAAAAAGTATTATGGGACTTTAAAGGTCCAGTGTGTAATGCCCCGATGCCACCAGGAGGCTCTTGTACGGGGTGGCCATCATCCTGTTTTGGTCCATTCTCTGTGTGGCTTTATTTCCCACCAAGTGGAGCATTTTGCCCACCAGACTTTGTTAACTTGCTCAGACTTTTTCCTGGTTTATGTGCTTCCACCATGAGTAAGATACGATAAAATAGACTTCAGTGATCCCACACTGGCGGAAATTCACTTGTCACAGCAGCTCGTGTACACAAGGTGGATAAATAATGACTCATAAATAAGAAATATATAGAAGTCATGCTGGACCTGTGGTAGAGCTCCTTCCTACATGGTGGAGTAGCAGTCTGTAGCTGAAGGAGCTGTTTAAGGCCTCCACAGCCTCATGCAGGAGGTGAGAGGAGTTGTTCATGATGATGTCAGCTTAGCTAACATCCTCCTTTCCCATTTCCTCTCCAGAGTCTACACGGAAGTCTAAGACAGTCCTGGACCTCTTGACCAGTTTGTTAAGTCTTTTCCTCTCTCTCTCTCTCTCTCTCTCTCTCTCTCTCTCTCTCTCTCTCTTTCTCTGTTCCCCCTCCTTCAGCAGACGACTGCATAGAAAAATGAAGATGCTACCACAGTGTCATAGAAGGTTTTGAAGTCTTACACACAAGGACCTCAGTCTCATCAGCAAGTGGAGACAATCTGAAAAAAATGGCTCCGGTTTCAACAACACTAATGATTCAGTTGTTCTTCAGACCGACGCACTTGGCCACAAAATATTTGGCATTTATGATTTAGAGACTCAAAACTCACAGCAACACAAATGCTTATTGTTCTGTCAAAGGCTGCTCTTTGTCATACACATCAAATAAACTCCATTTGTACTTCCATGGCAGCTTCTGGACTTACTTTATACTTGTGGAAGCTGTTAACAGAACATGAGACAAACACTTTCAAGGGAAAGTCATTTGTGGTGTTGACAGGGTAGTTCAAAATTCCCACACCCAACATGGGGCTCAAACCCACAACCCTGAGATGAAGAATCTCACACTCTACCGACTGAGCTAGCCAGGCTTGTGTAGTTGGGCAGCTGGGTCAGATTTCAGGGCTGTGTGGACACCAACATGACCACACTCATGACAACTGTACTGAGGGTGGATTTTTATACAACTCACCTGTTCAAATTATATTAAAGCATACAGTTATGCATAATTGAGAGCGTGGCCGCTTTTATTGACAATTGGGTAGAAACCAGGCTTCATTCAGCCCGCCTCAGCTCCACCTACTATCCATGTATTTTCCCATGTTTGGATTAGGTGGTGGAGGCAGAACAGCCAAGATGGTGATGGCCAGAGTCAACGCACTATGAGCTTCAAAATTGCTCTTTAAAAACTTATGGGTGTTGTCATGGAGACTGTCCATGTGTCTGTCAATGTCCATGTTTTATACAGTCTATGGTTTGTTCATTCTGGGCTACTGTAGTCAACATGGCAGACGGTCTGTAGGATTCAAGGATTCAAGGAGTTTTATTGTCATTTCAGCACATGTTAAACATGAAACGAAATTGGATTCCTCTGGTCCCAGAGCAGCCTGATACAATATAAAATATAAAAATATAAAATAGAGTAAAAAATGTAAATTTAAATTTAAACAAAGTATATACAATAATACAATAAAATAAATACAGTCAAGAAGATAAAGATAAACGAATAGTAAAAACAACAACAATATAACACCACATTAGATTTCATTCAAAGATTTAAGATTTTAATTTGAAAACATAGTCATGTTTATTATATTCTATCATTGCCATATTCTATAATTAGAGCCCATAAATCTGACAAACTGCACCTTTAACAATGGTAGCAAGAAGTTGAAATTTCAGTTCAGCTGAATAGAGTGAAACTGTGTGAGCACTGAGGGAAACTGCAGTGTCAGTTGAATTTTCAGCTATGAGCAAAGCTGAAACATCACTTGAATTCATTTGTGACTAAAGCATCCGTGAAGTGAGTTGAAGAAGAGATGAATGCAACTGTGTTGATCAAAATACTTGCAAATTGATTTTCCGTAGGCCCATTTTTACTTCAATGCTGTATCATATGTAGTGTTTCTCCCAAGTGTTCTTTGCCTACATAAAGCTGCTGGCATCACAAGCTGCAATCTGGGTCATTAATCCGCAGGATTAATGTGATAGGGTTACAGTGAAGCCTGCATATGGTGAGTCACTTTCAAATATGAAGAAGACATTTAAGAACTCATTTAAGGCCTCAGGTCCACCGATGATCCATGTATGTTGCTGATATTTAGATTAACCAGGAGGTGGAAAAAGCATTACATCCAAGATGGTGGCGGCTAACACTGCTTATTTTTGGCTTCAAGATAGGCCTTTGGAAACCTACAGGTTTTTACTCTTGTCCCAGCTAGCTCAGTCAGTCCCAATCCCACGTTGGGCAGTGATTGTTGAACTGCTCTGTCCACTCCACAAATAACTTTACCACAGATCTGTTGGAGTCATGTTCTGTTCACAGCATCAACAACATAGCAACAGTATGGGACATTGGTCCAAGTCTGCATGCATGACAACAAGCAGCCTTTGTCAGAAAAAAAACCAACAATACGCATTTTTATTATTGTCATATATGAGTTTCAAAAAACACAACAAATTATTTGTGACCAAACTGCAAGTGTGTTGGTCTGAAGAACCACTGGATGGTTTATTTTTTGATGAAATGGGTTTCTCATAGACATGTAATTCTCTTCAGTGTGTAAAAGTTTACAACACTGAACAATTCAGGGGATGAAGAGAATGTACATAGGAACACATGTGACTGCAGGGTTTCCATAATCATGAATTTATGTAATAAAAGCTATTTTCACAGTCACAGCATGTATGTCCACCACCGCAGTTGGTTTCTGCTCCGATGTTGAATCTGGTTTTGGTGACTTACTCATCTCAATGATAATTCATTTTCAAGAGGATGTGCAAGATAATTACCCAAAAGACATTGTCTTGTGCTGTAGTCTGCTGTTTGTGTGAGCCTGTATCAGTAATCTAAAGACCATCTTGTTCTGTTTGGCTGCTTGCTTTTTTGCGTTAGAAATGCATCCATCTCCCTTTTACCCATCATACTACCACATTTTCATGGTTCATTTTCAGTCATCTGTGTGCTGCTTTGCCGACTTACATCATTTTCACGTGGACTGAAACAAACTAAATGAGGAAACTGCAGTTTTCCGAGCTCACAAAATTCTGGCTGTAAGTAAGTCCGTCATTAAATTTTCATTCCTAAATTGCATCAGTGGCAGAGTTGCTGAATATAACTCGGGGCTGAGGCTCTCTCTTCTTACTTCCTGTCAAGAGTATTCACCATTATGTTTTGATGTAACATACCTACATATAATTATAGCGTGTGGACCAACTGACACAGTGGATTACCTGTTCCAGGAAACATCCTGATCCAATCAAAAGTGAAGTTTTTGAAAAATCTTTTGATTTTTTGGTAATTCATCTATAAAAAAAAAATTACCCTGAGATCCTCACAGAAGATACAGAGTGCAGAGTCGGCTGAAATAGTGCCGAGTTTTAGTATTACGAGCACTGGTTAATAATAATTCAAAATCTTGCCAAACATGCTGTGTCTGGATTTTTTTTTTCTTTTTTACATAAGTTCATGTGTTTACTTGATTGAGAACTGACTTGAGTATTTTCTTAATTCACTGAATCGTTCATTCTTGTTTTTGTGATTTTATTTCATGTAAAACAGCTCTCATACACAAAATTCAGTTTGTTTCAGTCTATAGTTTAACTCTCCCATGCTAGTCTTAATGTTGTTTCAGAGACTTTTCTACACTAAAAAGAATTACATATCTATGAGAATTTCCTCAAAACGTGAATTATTCAGTGGTTCTTCAGATTAATGCACATGTAGGTTGGCCAGAAATGATTTGGTGTCTTTGGGGACTCACAGGAGTCTCAACCACAATAACAAAACTACCTGTAATTGGATTTTTTTCTGAGAAAGACTGCTCATTCATTGTGTAACAGCTTTTGGACCAAATGTCTGCTTTGTCACACTATGCTGTTAAGTGGAGTACAGCATGTCTAAGGGAAAGTATGTAGAGTAGACACAGTAGTTCAAAATATCACCGCCCAACGTGGGGCTCGAACCCACGACCCTGAGATTAAGAGTCTCATGCTCTACCGACTGAGCTAGCCGGGCTTATGTAAGGGGGTAAATGGGTCATGTTTCAGGGCTGGGAACACTCAGTCAGGCAGTGGGGGGGTTGGGTTTCTGGGTCAACTCTGCTCTCACCCCCAACCATAAATTTTTAGATAAAGGAGGCTGTAGTGGGTTATTATGCCTTAAAGGTTAAAGGTTATTTTTTAATGAAATATTGTATGTGCATGCAAGCAAGTGCGATAACACAAGATACAGTGCTGCTCAAAAGTTTATGAACCTCTTGAGCATTTTGGAGTTCTATTGTTTCACCCCGATTTCCTTATTTCATCAAAATCATTATTTCTTATATGAAATAACAGGTAGTCAAGACTAAATTAAAAAGAGTTTTTGGTCAACTTATGTAGGTGCAAAAGTTGAAAAGTGAACCCTGAGCTGCATTGGTTAAAACAAGTTAAGTAGAATTGGTGGGACAAACTGGTATCTAAATGAACCACTGAAATGGACCAATAACATCAGAGATGTTTAGGGATGAAATTGCGCATCACTGATTGAAACAGAGATAAAATCAGGTCACTTTAGTCTATCCCGGGTGAACCCATACAGGTCAATCATGCAGAGGGGAAGCGAGATCTCAGAGGACCTCAGGAAGAGGGTAGTGACAGCACATTTGTCTGGGGGAGCTATGAAATCATCTTTAAAAAATTGAGCTTCATCATTCCAACGTGAGGCAGAATATCTACAAATGGAGAGACTACAACTCTGCCCAGTGGACACCCTTCTAAAATATTAACAACAGACACAAGAAAAATGGTAACAGAAAATATCCTCCTCAAAGTAGATTTGAGATACTGATGAGTCACTACAGAAACCGTTGAGGTTAGGAGTTGCAATATCCTATTAACTGAAGGGGTTCACACACTTTTGCACCCATGAAATCTATTTTCTTAAATCAACCCCTTTTTTTAAAATAAAGAATGACAATATAACCATTTCTTTTGTTTGAGTCCATTATTTGGAATGTCAGTATTGTGAATTGGGGTATAACTTAACATTAAATAAGGTTATTTTAGTATTTTTTTCGACATTGGCTTCACAAACTTTTGAGCAGCACTGTAGCAGCCAGCAAATGGTCCAGCAACAAGCAGCCCCACTCGGCATCTGTCCTTCAGCCTTTTATATCACAAAGCTTTAACCTACAACTAAACGTCAGTCTCAGATTTACTCTTGCTCAGCCTCTTCTTGTTCGGAAGCCACAGGATAAGAGCCACTGTCTCCTTTTTTCTTCTTCACTCCTCTGTCAACATTCTCATCAGTCTTTTTGCCTCTTTTTGTCCGTATAGGCTGCTGAACCCAGTAACATTGCCCAACTCTGGGTGTAGCATGATATTGACTCTGCTCCCCGTCAGCATTCGCCCACTAGCCTGAAAACCAACTCTTCCTCCTGATTGTTCAAAATGTTTTGGTACAAACACTAACACTCCCTCGATGCTCTGAGCTCACAGTCCAGGTGCCCGGCTAACAAAGTGAGCTAACAGTAGCTTACAGCAACCACAGTTTACAGCAGTTTACATACTTCTTGCAGGTGACTGTACCCAGACCACAAAGTTACAAAGTGCGAAAATAGACATACAGGGCGCAGATTGGGAATGACGGAGATGGATGGTAGAATGATGATGAAAAGTTATACACTGTTGCTTTAAAGACTCTCTGTCTAATGACTACTTTCAATACATACAAGCTCTCTGGGAGCTTTCATCTCAACAAAACCTTGTGCTGTGAGAATTCACATGATCCTCTCTGTTTGACAGTGTACACAATAAGCTTTGAGGTCGAAGATAAAAACACAAACACAAGAGATGAGATTATGGAAGCCCGGCGCTCCCAAAATCCAAACAGAAACCTCAGACAAGCTTGCACTGTTGAGGTAGAGGTGTGGCTCACAGGGGAAGCCAGGAAGAAGGAGAATTTTGGGGCGAACATGATCCATGAGAGAAAATAGAAAATATCAGAATCCAAACATTGCTATTGTTTCATGAACATTTGTGTTAATTCCCACCTTCTCATGATCTCTCAGGAGATCATGAGAAGGTTCTGTGGATAACATTAAAGCAGCTAAACAAAGATCAGTTGCCTACTTTATCGCTGAATGATTTGATAATGTCACGTTTGATGTATTGAAAAAAAAAAATTCCCAAAGGGGACTAATGAAATACTTCTTCATAGAGTAGAATATGACTGTCATAAATATGAACTGCTGTACATGTGTATTTGTTATGATTACATTACTCATGACCAGAAACCAAGTGTAAGCAAATGTAAAAACACAAGACATAGCAGCCAGCTAATGTTACTCACTACTCCAACAGCAAGAAGCCCAGCTCAGAATCTGTCTTTAGGCCTTGTATTTCTGTTTTTAGCTTCCTCCATCAATGTCACCTAGGTCTATTCTCCTCTGTCAATATGCCAATAGAGGCTGCTGATCACAGTTACATTGAATGCTTGGCCAGCTCCGGTTCTGGCACGACACCCACTCTCCTGTCAGTATTCCCCATGTGCCCCAGGCCCAAAACCTCTTATTTCTGGTCTAAAGCACCTGTGTTACAAACACTCCCCCTAGTCATATAAATTCACAGTTTTGGCAGACATTAGCTAACATTAGCTGACAGCAGTTACCCTAACCCTTCACCTGATTGAAGTCAATTTAGCATCAACGTGATTTTAAACAATGTTGCCTTAAGTACACATACAGGCAAGATACAATGGGTTTCTAGTTCTCTATAAAGTTTCTTTAAATCAAGCATATCGTTAGCTCAGGCTGGTCAACCATTGGGGTTAGTTTTCTCAGCAGAATCTTCTTTGCGGATTCTTCAAACAGACCCACCAAATCTAACTTCACAACCATTTGCCATGACTTGTCAGTCCTTGACACAAGTGTCTCTGACTGAATTAGTAGTTTAAGGGCTGGGTAAAGTCATACTGTGGAGCCAGTAACCACCTAATTTCCTTTAAGTTAGGTTCAACTAGTGCAGCAGTGAGCTGTATTTCATTCAGAGCTTGACAAATGTTCATAGTCATAAAATGTTTAGATGTATAGTAGAAGTAATGAGTTAGCACTAGCTACACTACATACTCATCATGTTAACCAGTAACAGTATGTAACAGTAAGATATTTGATCAAGAGTCGTGGGACCTGAGACTCCCCAAACCAATCATTCAACCTAAACAGTTGTACATCAACAGCAGTTTTATACTGTTAGTTCACTTCGAGCCATTTTAAGTTTACACAAACATACAGTATTACAAAAATAAAGTGTTTGAATGAATGACAAAAACGTTCTCAATGAGCATCAGAAGAAATGATATATTCAGGGAGATTGTACAGAGACGATACTGTCTACTCAAATGAAGGGACGGATGTCACACACGTGTTCCCACTTACAAGCTTGTGCGGTGGTGAAATGAGAAAACCTTTTGTGCTTCGAGGCAGGGTGGGGGCAAGTCTCAACACATTCACATTTATGCACATTGCTGAAATAGCTCTCATATATAATGTAAGTCCACCAATGAATGTCATGTTTGAGAGTCGCCCTTTGGATTTGACCTTTGAAATGTTTTGTATCGCAAAAAAGTGTGCTAACATAAATTAGACAAGGACAACACATGATGAGTTACCACAAGTGGACATAATATATCCTACCAGCAGGGGGCGGTGTTGTAAATGAATCCAAAAGGTCACAAATGAGCCAAGGTTGCCCTTGAATCCACCCACAGTGGAGTAATAGCTCAGGTTCAGTAAAAGAGTAACGGTTGAAAGGTCAGTTCAAGGTGGCTCGACATGTCATAGAGTTTAGGGAAACCAGACACTCTCATAACTCGCTGGGAAGAGAACTGAACAGCTTTCCTGCTGATTTATCGTCAGACAAAACAATTAATGTTACACATGACTGTAGTGGGAAACCAACAAACATGACATGATATATTGGCTTTTATGATATTTTTGTATTTATTTATTACCTGTTTTATTTTGTTTCATATTGACATTATGTTCATAGAGGCTGCTGAGTCTGGTTACAATGCCCACTTAATACAGCTCTGGTTCTGGCACAACACCAGCGTTGCTCCCCATCATCATTCCCCCTGCTCCAGGCCTGGAAACACACTAGCACTCCCCCGGTGCTCTGAGCTCACAGTCTTGGCAACTCGGCTAATAAAGTGTGCTAACATTAGTTAACAGCAGCTACAGTTCACAGTAGTATTATTCATCTATCAGAAAACTGTAAAGAGTTGAAAGAGAGTTGATGCAGAGCAGTCAGAGGACATCAGAGGGAAAACCAGAAAATATTTTCTCCATAAAATATGATCCAGTTGAAACTCCAGACTGTTGGTAACGGTCTTGAAAACATCCTGATCAGTAGAGTCCAAGCACGTCTGAAGATCCTCCAAAGCTTCACTCATCCATTCTTGGTTGTCCTCACAATTTGAACAATATATGTTATAATATTGCAAAAAAAAATTGCAAAAAATTAAAGTAATATAAAATTTGCATTTTGAAATAAAAGTCTAATCTACAAGTTTATTTAAACCACTATGTGTTTAGGTCCTCTCAACCTGAATGAGAACTAGACTTGCAATGAATGTACTAATTCTCAGTGACTCTCCTTCTTTCCATGATGACATGAATGCAGGTCAAACAAAGGAGCTGATGTAGATAAAGAAGTCATAGAGGGGATTTGAAGCTCTCAGTAGTCAGTACAGACAGAGACTAGACTTGACTTTAACATGCTCTCAGACCGGTTCAATGAAGCTCATTCCTCTCTACTGTCTAAGCCTCTAGAGGTCACTATGCACCAGAAATCTCCTTCACACACCCAGAGAAGAGCAGCACTGTGCTCTCACGTCATCAAATCACTTCACACATCGTAATTTTTCGTCCATGCTGGCTGATGTTTAAGTTTACAGGCCATGTTCCTGATTTAAAGCTGCATTTAAACCATGCGGGGCTGTGTGACTGATGAGACCACCGAAGGAAGAGCCTCTTTCCACACCTTGATGTTTACCTTTCCTGTCAGCTTGTTTCCACAAAGGCAGCGAAGACTCTGACTGTTTGGGTCAGAGGGACTACAGCTGGGGAGGGCTGCATTCTCACCTCAACACCTCCCTCTGGAATGGGGGTGAAGGAGTAAGGAGTAAGGAGACATTTAACAGCTGTATCCATAGGAACCCTCCACCTGTCTCATGCTGCTTTTTACATCTGTACACTGCCAAAAATCTCTGTGTTAACAAGTCATTAAGTCCATTATTGAGCCGAATTTTTTTTATATATATATAAAAGTGTCAATAGTTTGAGCTTTAATCATATCATATAATCATCTTCAAAAGATGGAGTTTGCCCAGTTTGGTATCACCTTGCTGTTCATTGTACAGCCTGTAAGTTTTCTGTTATGTTTCAGTCTCATGGATTTCCTCAACAGTGCTTCCAGGAGCAGCAGGAAGGTTTTCGTTTTTTTTAGCAATAAACTCTCAAAAGCCAACTCTACCTGTCCTGCATCGTACAGCATGCAGGCGAAGTTAGCAAGTAGCTCGGAAACATAGTTTAGCAGCAATGCAGATATTTCTGCCAGGAAATGGTGGAGAGCAAAAGGTGACACAGTCAGTACGTTTACGTGCAGCAAGAAATTCAAATTTCTGATGGTATCATATAATGACATGCATGAGACCGGATCACTTGTCTGAGTATATATGCTGGTCAGAGAATCGGATAAACGGCCGGAGCATGGCTGACTCCGTTACGCTAGGTGGCGCTGTAGCCCTCTCAACAAAGAGCCACTTTCAGTTGACCTCTACTTATCAGCAAGAACAAACTATCTGAAGGCATTCAAACTAAGATGGCATACGACGAGATGGACGATGCTACAGCTGCGTACATTTCGTGCATTATTTTCTTCCTAACAATGCATATAAAAAGAACAACGGATCTTTTGTCCGGGTGAAAGCCCCAGCGGAAAATGTCATGCATGTGCAGAAGGCAAAATCCGCTTCAGATCTGATTGCTGAGTATACATGGCGTTAAATATCCGACTATGAACGAATTATCTAGGTGTTCTTATCTGATTTTGAGATGTCCGATGTGGTCCGAAATAGGTCCGAAGTAGATCAGACTAAGGTGTTTACAAGCACTTTAAAAAGTCCGATACAATCAGAAATTCAAATTTCTTGCTGCATGCAAATATACTAAGTGTAAGTGGGCATTCAGACAGGGACAGGCAAACTGGACGCCGTTGGGAGAGAAATTAAGCCAGATTCAACTTTTGGGAAAACAGAGCTCCACGTCACGTCCCGCAAGCCAATCAGACACTCAGATCGGCCAAACCTCCACAGACAGCCTGAAATGTCTCTGAAGCAGAGACTATCCAGGTGGATTCACAGACTAAACTCTGATAATCTACCTGTGTGTGTGTTCTCACTTTGTTTAATTCATGTACCAGCTTCTAAATCTGAGTCTGTCTCGCAATTTACGCCACAAAATAACGACACAAAGAAGTTAAATTTGATTTGATTTGAGAGAGTGCGCTTTGGTAGAGAGACATAGAGTAACAATAACAGAGAGCAAGCGCCAGCCTTGATAAAGATGTTATTAATCAGCAAAAAACAAAGTTATTTCCTGATTGTTTCACAGTGATTACATTCAGCATGTATAGACATGCCCAAGGCAACCCACCTCATCTCCCTTCACCCCACCACCAGTTGCCGGTTTGCCTGTCCTTGTCTGAACGCCCACTTAAGGAGAGACTGGACTGAACAGAAATATGAGCCTAAATGATGCTCACATTGTGCCGTATCTGCTGGATGTGTGAAACGTTCACTAAATAAGTTGATAATATATCAGTGTTTTAGTAAAAGTTGGGTGTCATAGTTCATTCTTAGCTTACAAAATCATCTAACGAGTCTTTCAGAAAAAGCTAAGCTAGCTGTTTCAACCAGTTTCCAGCCTTTATGCTATGCTAGTCTAAGTAATTGGCTGTAGCTTCATATTTCTTGTACAGGAGCCATATCAGTCAAGGTCAAGGTGTTGCGGCAAATCTTTGCAGGGTAGTGCAGCCAAACCAACTGGGTACATGAAGCCAGAACACAGCAGATGGATTATCGTATTTTAGTCCATGACATTCCAAGCTGACTGTTGAGCTGTTTGACCAGTTTGATCAGCTGATTGGCCACACATTTTCCAAAATGTTGAACATTACTTTACCTGTGAACATAACTGACTGGTGTCAATGAAGGGGCGTTTGAGCTCTTCTGATGTGGCTGTGGTACGACAGACAACGGGTCTACTGGAACCAGTAGTCTGGGTAAAAGCCAAGCAAGCAAGTTATTTCCCCTTCCATCCCCAAAAACTTTTTTACCCTCTTCTTTTTGGGTGGTTGACCACAAGTATCTCCTCTCCACTCCGGAAACAAAAAGCTCAAGCCGGGCCTGAATACCGTGCATCGTCGGTCACCAAACAATAGGTCAGGATGGAGAAACAGGGGAGGTGAGAATAGGAGGGCGCATACTCAAGAGACAAACAGCGGGAGGTTAGTGGAGGATAAAAGTTGGGTGGGGGACTGGGTTGATCAGAGTCCCTGAGGTGCTCTGTCCCCCTCACGCTTTCTACAATGCTGAGCAAACACCACAAGTGATTTGGCCTGTCCTGACAATTGGAGGGGGTGTTACCCAATCACAGCTGATAATCTCAACCAACTGCTGTTTGTGTGGTGTTTTTAAAGTAAAGTAAGTCATACTACCATCACCTCCCTGACTTAAAATAATAAGCAGTCTGGTGACGCTCAGTGTTCAGTCCAAACTGTCACGCTCTGAATGAAAACACGTTTTCCCCGCAGGCTTTCTCCCAGTTATCTCCCATCAGATATGTTCACTTCCCCTGCTCTATTCAAAAATGAGTCACCTATTAACAGTACATTGTTTTCAGCAATGACCCTTTTAACCTATCACTGACCTGACAGCCATGCACTTTAATCTAACAAGTGTTCTTTGAAATGCAAATTTAACAACACCCTCACATGCACAAACACCATAGTCCTCTCAGGGCCATTGTACTGAAGTGGTTCCCTTTTCAGCTCCAGCCAGCAAATGAGGAGGATCAGACATTTTGAATGTTCTGTTGACTTTTACTAACAGGATTCATTGAAGTGTTTTGCCCTCAGGCTGTTGATGCAGATGTACAACTTAGTATGTGACACTTTGTGACACAGTTTATATTAGAGTGACATTGAATAGATATTGAATATCTTATATGATGGAGGGTTCTTTCCGATTGCAGCTACTCACAACAGGCTTAAAAACCCAATTTATCTAACTTTGTGTTTATTCATGATGGATTTCACTGACATTTACCTTTCAGGTGTACTGATACATTCAACTCAGTTTAGTTTAGTTGTTGTATCGTTGTCGTCGTAGCTCAAAGCAGAATAACTGCAGCTTCTTTCTTGTGCAAAACCTCTTTTTAATTTAGCCTTCACTGATTCATTTAAGTTATGTAAACAAAGATCAGATCAATATTTATACAATCTACGTTCTTTTTAGGTTCATAACCTTATTGCAACAACAACAAAAAAAGCTAGCTAGCCAATGTTCAAACGATAATTTAAGAGGCACTTTTATTTATTTAAATATGTTACTGGAATATGTTTCTGGAATCTGGTAGACTGGTGAATGTGTTTTGAGGACTAGATAAAGGCTAAAGAGTTGCTAACACTAATAGAATTCTATCAGTCAAGCGTCACTGCAGAGTCTTTTCATTTCGACAGTCATATTTGACATATGGCTTTTGCTCTGGTTATTTGGTGGTCTGTTGATGTGCATGGAGTTTGATTTCTAAGAAGTAAATATGCTGATGCATCCTTCCAGCCACCCCCGCCATGTTCCTCCCAACTGTTTGAACAGCTGGGCTTTCTTTATCACTGCTCTGGACCCACCGCTGATTCTTCGTGGTGGGAGGGGTAAGTGAGGTGAGTATGTGAAGGTGGGGGGTCCTGGGGGTTGGAGGTTTTCAGCAGGAAGGAGCTCTGGTGTGACTACTGCCTTGTTTGGCAGAACACAGCCAGAGTCAAGAGAAAGGCATACACACACACCATCAACAGCAGACTCTCCCAGCCCTGCAAGAGTCTGATAATCGTGACACTAATGCAGCAGAAGGTAAAAATAGAGCAATGTCTAACAAAGAAAGTTCTACTGAGATTCCATGGATGCATCGCTCTCCCTACTTTCCTGTCTGTTTTTGACTGTCCTGTCAAATAAATGCAAAAAAATTCCCCAAAAAAGTAAACATAAAAGACTAAACAGGGTTAGGGTTAGCCTTAAACAATAAAAAGACAATGCAAGGCAAAGTTCTCATGAAACAGGAAAGTTTTAGCAGCTACTAAGCTTTAAGATTTTGGGACTACCAAAAGGCCTTTGGTTGATTGATCTCAGAGGTATCACCAAGGTCAGCTGATCATACAATAACACAAGTCCATGCAGTGCTTTTAGGTGATTAAAATAATTCTAAAATTAATTCTACATTCATTTGGACCAATTGGAGCCAGGACACAGAAAAGCGAGTCACTGTGTGAACACTGACTTTTACTTGGAGCTTTGCCTGCTCCAAGGCTCTGCTGAAGTGTCCTTGAGCAAGGCAAAGAATCGTTGAAGACTTATTCGAGCCATTTAAGAATTCAGCGGAAGGGGGAGGAAACAGCATTCAACACGAGTCCCATTGTAGATATCCACACCCTGGTTTTCTTATACAATTCATCATGTCCCTGCATGCCTACAATTTCCTTTTGCCTCACTTTCAGATGTGACCATTCGGAACAGATATAACCTTTAATCAAGTTCAGATTACATTTCAAAGTAACCATTCATTCATTTGAAGCATACTGCACTCTGTAGTGTCTGTTTTCAGTCAATTTCCACTTTAATGACACACTCAGTCTCTGATGAAGCACATTAGGAAGCTCACTCATCTCACAACAGCACTTTTAGATGATTTACTATCATCTATATATACACTAATCTTCTCTCACTTTTTGTCACAACAAAATGTCCAGTCAAATGAAACACAACACATTTTTTTAGTAGCTGACTGCACGGCCTGTTTAGTACGCATTCATGTGTATCAACATGTGAAACACGCGTACACACTAATTAAGTCGAGCCTCAGAGTACATTGTGGAATAAACGTCAGTGGGGAAAAGTGCAAAAGGTTGATTGGGAAGTTAAATTGGATATTGAACCGACTTGTCTGTATGGTCAGTGTGTCGGCGTGCAGCAGGTTATTGCTGGATAAAAAGCACGCCAGTGTAAGAACTAACAAATACAAGAAAACTGGGTTACAGAGGCGCTGCAATTTCACCTCAGGGTGAAAGATAAGACAAAAGTCCTCTCTGCTCTAACCTTGAACCCGAGGTGAATGTATATGTGCTATGTCTGCTGCTGTTGGTGCATTTAGATAACTGATGTTGATGTCACCTGATTTCCATATCGAGAGTGAAATTTCCCTATATGTGAAGAGCAAGATAGTCAAGATTAGGATTATGAACCTGCTCCAAGCCAGAGGTGTTGAGAAAAAAAGTGTCCTCTCCTTGGTTTTTAGACAGTGTGTGTGTGTGTGTTCTCTCTCTCTCTCTTTTTTTTTTTTTGGGGGGGGGGGGGTGAAATTATGGGGTGAAAGGACGCATGTTGAGAAATCATATGGCCATCACTCTGGGCCACCACACTCCATGCCAAAGTGAGTCGTCCCATTAATTATAAGAGGCAGGCATCCTAGCCAAGCTCCACACACTGCCTCATTTATCCCCGCTGACCAGTTCACACAGCAGACATTTTGTTTCGGGGGCTCTGAGAGTTGTAATTGGCGGTGGCCACACAACGCAGACTTTAACACGGGCCACTTTGGAGCCTCTCAGCCACCCGTCAACTTCAACCTCACACAGGCTTAGCCTTGACAACACATACACTGTTCTGACGTTAAAATGCTCCTGTGTTGGCTGGTGAGAACATGAATATGGCCCGACACCTGGTATGAGGCTTAATGCAGTGCGGCCCAAAGATCCTCTCCTTGTCAGACATGATAACATGAAATGTTTTCATTCAAATAAATGACTGACTGCTGTTGTGTATGGCTGATTTAGAGCCAGTTTATGAAAGCTCATCAGTGTGCAGTGGCTTATTTGTTCTCCTGCACAGTAAGTGATTGAATTAATGGTCAGACCTCCAACTCATTAAAGTTGCAGGAGTTTGGGAGAAATTCAGATTCAACAGTCAGTAAAAAAAAGCAGTTAGAATAATAAAATTATGCAACAGAAGTTTTGTAACCAAAATAAAAAAAAAAAAACAGCCAGAACTCCCAGTGGTCTCTGACCAGATTCCTTAACAAGATTTTCTCTGGACCTCCTCTGTGAAGCTGATGTGGCAGCAGGCAGCATGCATGTGATTAGTCTGGAGTAAACTGAAGAAAAACTGAGTTGTTTCCTGTATTCACTGACATTTTTGGCCACTTGGGTGCAGTGAAACAATACAGACACTGACCTATCATCATCTTATAAAGCTGATAAGTTGAATTTGTTAGCAAACGGTTGCTTATTTACACATGCAGCAGAGATGGAGCAACATTAGCATTCTTTTTGGAGTCACATTTCTGGTCACCCGACCAATGTAAGTCCAATGTTTTTGAGAAATATCTAGCTTTTTAGCTGCTAGTTGCTAACATTGTTCGTCTGTTGTTTGCATGCTGCAGCTGTATAAAATGAGGTTGACGGGAATCTGTGAGCTGCGGAACCAAAACAATGAGCTCAGAGGAGCTAAAACGCTCCATAAAGCTGAGGGGAACTGAAGAGCAAGGTGATGTTTTTTTTTTTTAATTTATTTTTTGTGGATTTGTAACTATAAGCAACCCCTTTCATATTATACATAATAATGTGATGCATTGTTGATGAAAATACTGATCTTTAACGTCACCAGTAACCCACAAAGAAAAAAGCGCTACCTACAGAAAGTAAAGCTTATCGTCAGGAAATGGAATGGGTCTCAATTTCGTATCACATTCAGGAATGCAATGATAATTTTAATCTGATGATAATATGTTTTCCATTCTGTTATTATTATTATTCTACCCTTTAAAATAAGCAACATCCACTGGAAACACATATGCACACTCAGACATACCTTCCCTGCCATTCCATCCCTTTACTGTATGTTGTTACTGGCAAAGAGCGATACCTGGAGCTAGGCATGCTGGGTAGACATTTTTCAGCACGTTACTATTCTGAGTATAATGTCTGGCCACCAGCCACGTGCAGCATTAGCAGCTCAGCGAGCTCACTGCCAACATCTGTATGCGTTTCGCACACACTGCAGAGGTTCTGGCACCGTCTCTCGACTGACGGTCCGACCTACAGCTCCACATACCTCCAAAACTTATACTCCAAACTGTCTGAGGGTGTTTGGGGGGGGGGGCGGTGTGCAGTGAGGGGTACGGGAGGTGTTTCACTGCCAGAAAAACATCTATCATGCAGGCGCCGCTGTGACCAAACAAATCAGCAGCGGCTAGAAAATATGATTTCACCAGGAGAGGAATGCGAGAGCTGAGTGCTGTAGACGGTGTAAGCTGTGCAGAAAGAAGGCATGATGGGATCAGCGGTGTCTGCTGTAGGGATGATTCTAGGGGCCTACAGCTGGCGAGAGCCTTTAGGTGCTTGGGGGCAACCTGGACAGATATTTGCGGCTACGCCCCTTGATGAGACATTTCAGCTTGTTCAAAAGAAGAAAAGAGTAATGAACAATTCGCACTGGAAGGAGTGAAATTATCTCAAACCACTGTCAGATTTTTTGGCACATACTTCAAGAAGAAGTAAGATTTTCTCCTTGGGCTCTAGATAAACCACATGTCAAGCTAGAGGGAGGTGTTGTTGCTGTCTGGTGTTGGTTACCAGTGTGAGGCCTCAGCAGAGGAGACCATGAGGAAGCAATCAGCCCATCGATGAGTGGGCCTGTTGGGACGGTGCAATCCCCCACTCTCTGCTCTCCGAAAAAATCCTGCAGGAGTCTACAGGGATCTAATCAATCACAGAGAGCAGGAAAAATACTCCAACATGCCATTCCTGCCCTAGATTCCTGCTAAGTTTGTGTTTTTGTTTGTGTTTTTCCCCGCTGAGAAGAAGTCGGCACGCTGAGGCGCTGAAAAAACATCAGACTCCTCAAGGAGAGGAAAGTTATTATCGGTGGTGTTGATCAGCTGAGTCTAACGGGACATTTGCTCTACTTTTAGTTATTCAGCTGCAGGCGAGAATTTGATTTCATTATCTTTCACCCAGGTTACAGTGGATGAGCCAAATGCAGTATATTAAATTGAATCATTTGTTCAAATTAGATTAAACTGCTCCTTGCACAAATAAGTTTATATTGCTGATGTAACAAACTACAACAGCAGGAAGTGGGAGTTTTTGTTATTTTTCAGGAAAATTAAATCACTTTGATGCATGTCCTGTGCCAATAAGTACAGAATCAATACACTGTCCAACGGACAGTTTCTTTCTGGCACGATCCAATTTATTGACAACCTTTAATTAAAAATGACTGAAGTCAGGAGAAAACGGAGCAGCAGGAATGGTTGCATGCAATATTTTTGAGAATTTGTTTAACTGCTGTTGGAGCAGGCCCAAACTATGTTCAATAAAACAACAGAATTATACGTGTGATTAAACACCTCT
Source organism: Protonibea diacanthus (assembly GCA_028641955.1). NCBI lineage: Eukaryota > Metazoa > Chordata > Actinopteri > Sciaenidae > Protonibea > Protonibea diacanthus. Next base: position 2,122,343 of record CM053997.1, on the reverse strand, counting down.
ATCACATCTCTCACCATGAATAATGCGTGCCTGAATAGGCTCAGGGGGGGCATTTGCACTTTTTGAATACAAAGGAGTTGGATACCTGACCAAAGGATGCGTCTCACACCTACAGAGGCAATAAAGCATTCACAGGGCAACTTTCAAATAAACAATAGGATTGCTTATCACAAATCATCTGCATTGTCAGAGTGGAAAGTCTACTGAAGTCTGTTTACTCAAAGTGAGGTCTGGTACTGAATGATGGGGCATTAGTAGATGTTTATTGTCAACATAACATCACACCATGTGCATTACTATATCGTGCCCAGTTAGTTTGTTGTGAGGTTGATTGGAGAATAAACACACACAAATAATGAATCAAATAGATTTAAAGTGTACTCAGTTGTGAAAAACAGTTAGTCGATCAGTTGTTGACCATTAATTTAATCACCAACTATTTTGATCAACAATTAGTCATGATTCTTTGAGGAAAGAAAAGCAAAATTTCTCCAATTTCAGCTTCTCACTTCAGAGTATTTTCTGCTTTCTTTAGTTCTCTGACAGCAAACTGAATATCTTTGGGCTGTGAGACATTTGAGGACTTAACCTTTGGGAAACAATGATCAATATTTTTCCAACATTTTATGGACCAAACAATAAATCAATGAATCAAGAAAATGATCCACAGATTAAATGATAATCAAAATAACTCTATAAGCAAGTTGTCAGCAAGGATTCAGCCTTTTGTACATGGGGAACATGCTCCACCAGTCAAGTCACCAGGGTTCCACAGCAATTCCAAATTGATTTCTAACTGCAATTATCCAGTGCGTAGGATTGCCTCAGCTTCTCCAAAATTCACATAAAAAGCAAAAGGGCTTATGTAGAGTCAGCGTTTGGTTTGTCCGCTCAGGGCTACTGTAGAAAAATGGCGGTTCAACATGGTTGACTCTGTGGAAGAGGACCCGCTCTCTCTGTAGACATAAAGGGCTCATTTTAAGGCAACGAAAACATGATGATTCTTATTTTCGTATGATTATGCACCAGTGAAAACAGACTAATGGAATATACAGCGTTAAGGTTATATATTTGCAACCGATTTACATTGCTACTGTGTTTACAAGCTAAGAAAGTCTTTAAGCAAAATCAGTGATTTAAAATTTTAAACTAGCTAGGAAATTACTCATAAATTCAGTCCATTAAAAAATATGAAGTGCAATCAAATCTGGGATTTTAAGAAAATTACTGTGACCACAGCTATTGTGGTCACAGCAGACTTTTTATTTTCTATTGTTTATAGGTTCATATGCTGAGAACAATGTAGAATAATGTCTTTTAAAGAATACAGAGATGAAAAATTAAACATAATACGAGCCCTTTTTGTTTCTAGCCCACATTCTGTCTTGTCAAAGTATGTTTTGCATCTTTCAAGCATACAGAGCGACTCATTGACATTTACTTTTTATTCAGTTACCAGTGAGATCAGTCAGACTTTCATCTGCATGTCAACAGATTAATGAGCTTGTGTCCTCGCTGAGAGGAGGAAGTGCCAGCAAACAGTGAGAGTATGACCTTGGTCAACAGGAAACTGTTGAACGCTTTGCCTGAGGGGAACCTCACACATCTGCATGGACATGAATATCCCATGAAGGGCCTTTTAATGTGGAAATAAAAAAAGAACACACCTTGTAAATTGCAAATGGGGAAATATCAGTCAGCTTTCAAGTGTAAAATGTTAATTAAAGCCTCTGTTAGTGACTTTACCTTTAATGTTGTTTTGTGTCCTACAAAAAGGTGAAATTTGGCCTTCTGTCTAATTAGCACTTTCATGAATTATGTGCACACAGTCCTGGCATGAGGAAATAACTACTTTTGGAAGTATTATTACCGTATTGCAATACTGGATAACAAAACATGATTAGTCAGTCATGAAAATAATCATTAGTTGTGGCCCTAATCACAAGTAGCCTGTGAATTAGTATTTAGTGATAAAGGTGTTAAATGTAAGAATGTAATGCTGTAGGTGGTTAAAGTGGAGCTAAGTCATACTGCTTCTGCCAGGGCAAAATCCTACACTATCAACTGGAAAGATTTTAAGGATCAGTTGAAAAGTTCCAAACTAAAAACAGGTTGTTTTTCAAATGCTCTCATCATTTAACATTTGAGAGATTATGTATGTGTATTCTCCTATTCATTTCCCGGACCACAGCAATATGGATGAGTTTATGCCATGTAGAAAATGTAACTTAAAGTAACTGTCATCTAAATCAGTCAATGAATCAGACTTTAGTTGTATAACACTTTTCATAAAAACAAAATGTAACAAAGGTTCTTCATACAATAAAACAAACCACCACAACACTCCCTTTATAGACAAAAAGACATTAAACTGAGGTAATACTATCTCCTCAATGAGGAAACACCAGGAACAGCTGGTTAAAAACATATAAATAAATAAAGACATTAAAACGAAAAATACTGAAAAATCTGAAAAATACATGTTTTCTTTTCTTTTTTTTAACATTCTTTTTAAAAATGTTTCCTTCATTAAAAAAAATTAAAGGAAGAATTCTTTAAAGTTTAAAGGTATAATTCAGAGTTATATATAAAGGAGACATTTCACTTTGGAAATAAAACTGACCTGACCAGTACGAACATGCAGCTTGAACTACATGTCCCATGCTCCCCTGTGGCTGTGGCCCCTCCCGCCGCATACCTCTGCTGTGTGCTCACGCTGCTCTGTGGGGATCCTGCACAGCACAAGTTGCCCCAACAGCAGCAGCGGCAGCACGGCACAAAAGTTTGTTCACAGGAATGGGCAAGTTTGAGAAGGACGTTTTTCTTTTACATTCCTCAGCCTCTGTGCTCAGAACAACGCGGGACTGGATGTAAGGGTCGACTGTGCTTGAAGAAAGCAGCACTTTCTGGAGTTTTCTTGGTCATTTCTCACTCTTCTGGCTCTTTTGGATTCGTCGCGCTTCATCTGAGAACTAAAAACAGGGGTGTCCTCTCGGAGAAAATGTGGTCCTCGACGCAGCCTCGCACTTTGGCGAGGTTTGCCGTGGTTTTTCTCGTGTTTCTCAGACTACAGCGTGGATCTGGTGCTGGCACAAGGACGTGTCCCCCTACCTGCGTGTGTTCTGGGGAGCTTTTGGACTGCAGTCGACTGAAAAGGGGCCAAATTCCAGACACGATCCCGGAATGGACAGTTCAACTGTGAGTCCAGTTAAAGAGCCATTGTGTGCCTTGTTACTGTCATGGATAATCATGTTATCTTTCACTTATTGCTTAATTATTTGGATGTCTTTTCACACCTCTGCACTGACTAGGTTGGGTTTACCGTTTCCCCTCAGCACGGATGGGATGATCCACATTCCTGTCGTAGTGAAAACACATTGGCTTGTAAGCCACATAAGTCGTGACTTGGCTTTTGCTTTGATTGGTTCTTTCTGAAGTTACAGAACAGCAAAAAAAAAAAAAAAAAAAAAAAAAAAAAGTTCCCCAGAGGTGCCTGAAAATCAGCTCCACACCGAGCCATTCATGTGTTTATGCGTCCTAACAGCTTTTATTTGTTGTATTGCTCCTTTAAAACAGCATGCCAGGTTTCTCCAGGCCAGCAGGGAAGCTGGAACTTTTTTACACATCAATGTGCGATTGTCAGTCCCCCCCAAACCTCTTTAATAAAGTGTAAATGATTCTGAATAAGGCCTGCAGGTACTCTGGTGGATCATTGAAGCAGCAGTGGAGCTGCTAGTACAGTTTGAGCAGTAATAACAACACTATTAGTGGTTGTTAGCTGATCTAACAGTTCTCACGTTGCAGCCAATGTAATGCTTTGACAGAGTGGTTCACGTCCGCATTTTTATTTGTCAGTCTTCAGGTTTCAGCCTCGCAGACCTTTAGGCCTGCAAAGCCATAAAAGCATAAATCAGATGCAGCCTGTGTGAAGCCTTGGATTGTTTCCCAAAGTAATACCTCCATTACTCTCCTGTTTGTCCACTGGCTCCATTAGAAGAAGCTGAGCTCGGCCTGAAGCCTGTTGGAAATGGCGAACACCACTTTAATGGCATGTTGCATGTGTTCTACTTTACAGATAATTATTCTGACTGGATTTTTATTGCCCTGCGTTGAGCTGCAGTGCTTGATTTTTATTGTCCTGTGTTGGGCTGCAGTGCTTGATTCACTGCCTGCTTGAAAAGCTGTTGCCCTGCTGTTGAATTTAGTTTTTCTCTTTCTAAAATGTGCTGCTCTGGAAACTTGACGTTGCCAGAGAAAACAGACCCAGCCTGAGCCTCATAACCAAGGCCGACCTTCCAAAGAAAATGAAAAAAAAAAAAAAAAAAAAAAAAGTTCCACATGGGGGAAAAAATTCTTTTCACTCTGGCATGCTAATTTACGAGTGGCTCTCCAGCACATCTTAAACCCCTTAAACCGCCCGACCCTTTGTTTTCCAGCACCCCATTATTTCTGCTGAATTAGCAACTCCGGAGCCAGCGATGGTACTGATTAAGGAGGAGCGTGTAGGATTAGTTCGAAACAAACTCACAGAAGGAAAAGGGGGAACGAGAAAGTAGGAGGGAGAAGAAGAAGAGGAGAGCATGGAGAAGGAGGGTTAAGCCATGAGTATTTGGGAGGTTGCTGAGGGGAAAATAGGCCCATATTTAATGCCTTTTCACTTTTTAAGAGTGAGACACGCTTGGAGTTCAAACTTGAAAACATTGTGTGCATTAAGGACAAACTACCATTTAAAGTTTTAATACGTCAAGAGTCACAGTATGGCATGAAACATTCATATCTCCATGGAGCGATATATTGTATAACACGTTTATCAGAGGAATTTGATGTTTTTTTTCCCACCACATTTCTTTGCCTGGGTAACATTAGTAGCCAGGGAAAAGAAGTAGAGGAGCTCAATAACATTACCAACCCCAGTGATTTGCATTGTCGCTAATGCTAATGGCTCCAGCTAATGCTAATTATCGTTATTTAGTCATTTAAACTAACTATTCTATATTCAGGAGCTAAGGAGGAACCTTTGTTTGACTAGGTACCACTAATGCTCAATGAAAAAGGCAGGAAGTACAAGAATAGGTAGATGTTAACAGGAATCCTTTGGTCACAGCTAATTTATTGTTACCATAGCTAGCTAGGAATCTAAGTTATTAGATTAGTGTTCTGTGTCATTAAACATGTGTATTAACATGTGTATAAATACTTAATCAATAAATTTGCATGAAACATTCATATCTCCACGGAGAGTTATACCCTTTAAAGTTGAACAAACATTTATCAGAGCAATTTGATGTTTTTTGGTTTTTTTTATTTAAAAGTACTAAATTTCTGCCTAGGTAACATTAATAACCAGGGAAAAGAAAATAAGTAGAGGCAGTAGATAACATTACCAAACCCAGTGGTTTGCATCATCGCTAATGCTAATGGCTCCAGCTAATGCAAATTTTTGTTAGCGACTTATCTTGGAACCCTGGTGCTCTGTGTCATGAAACAATGTGCTCCAAGAGCAAAATACTACATTATTTGATAAAAAATAATAATAATAATAGTTTAATAAACTATTTGTGAGCCACAGAATGACATGAAACACTTCTTAGTTTACAATGAAAACAAAGAACCTGGACAAATATACATACTTTAGCCATGTTACGTTAATTGTCAGGTAAAAAGACATGAAGTACAAGATGTGGTAGATAACATAATTAATCCCAGTGGTTTGCAGCACAATGCTAAGTTTCATTAACGACTGACCTCACCGTTTTAGCTAGCTATTCTGGCTAATAGCTACAAGCTAGTTAGCTACAGTGCTATATACTGACCTGTCACGGTCACTAATGAAAGAAACGTGACATACATAATATATAATTAGATTTTTTAACCAAAGTTTGCTGTTGGGCATTTCAGTGTGCTCACTTGCATTCCATAGAAACTTTAACCCAACCTACAAAGAAACATTCCTGCAACTTAATTTGAAATCTGCAAAGTCCCATTATCGTAATCTATAAAGTTACTGACAGCTCTTGTAACCTAAAGAGTGGCTCGTTTATTCACTTTTCAGTCTTTGATAAGAAATTCGTGCAGTACATTTTCACCAGACCGGCTGATACAGGCTGGAGCCTGTACGCAGCACTGTGTTATCTTGCTCCGCTCAGAGGCTGCTTTGTGAGGGAAGTGGAAGTGTCAGAACTACTTAGGGTTTATCTCGGAAGTATGATAGGACACCTTTCCCATATGCCCCCAGAGCTGGAACTACAACAGCAACGCATGGCTCCATGCTCGGAAAGAAAAAGAGGAGGACGGGGGGGTTAGTGTTAGTGAGCCGACTAAAACTCTGGTTGAGTGGTTCATGAAACTTTCCACCAAAGAACAAAAACAGGCCTCAGAAAATTCTACAGGGGTGTTTGAGACGTTTGAAAGGCGTCCCTCTCGCTTTTCCCGGCATTGTGAATACATTACCAGTTGATAGGTTCTTCCCCTCCTCCCAGAACTCCTTGATGGATTCCAGATGAGGGAGGTAAGGAGAAGGAGGAAGGGTAGAGGGGGTGTAAAAAAAAAAAAAAAGAGTGTCTGGCACCGCAGCGTTGATCGTGCGCAGCAGCGTCAGTAACTCCACCACTTTATGGTGCACGAGGCTCCGCTTGCCAGACTCCTTGAACTGGTTTTCAGGCTCCTTTTCAAAACAGGCAGCAAAAACAAGAGTCTCACCCCGGGGAGCTGCAGCCAAGAGTGTTCAGTCGAGTCCAAGACCAGGCTCAATTGGGTTTGTGTCAGGCCCAGATCCAAAGGGGGGATCCAGACAAAATCAAGACATAGACCAGAGCTAATCGAGAACTACTCAGGAGTACAATAGACAATAAGAAACCTATGTGCACGTTCCTTCTATTTTCCAATGTGACAATGATTAATCAATACATATGTGCTAGAGAAGTCCTGGCTTCTTCAGGTAAGATACTAGAAAATAAACCAAATATCAGCGAAGAAATAACGTTAGATTCGGTTTGAAAGATTGTAAATATTGAAGTCAAAATAGGAATGTGGTTAATATGAGTCAGGCACCAAAAAAGAGATCTGAACCAAGCCTTGTCCAGTACCGAGACCCCGACTCCAGCACTTCATCGACTTCCCTTGCCAGGTTTCGGCCTCCTTTTGGGCACAAACAGAAAAACTTCTCAGCTTGTGTCTGTTTTGGCTCTGCCTTTCAGCACAGGCCTGGATATGAAGTGAGCTGTTTTGGCACAGACATTCTCTTCTGTGTTCTAAAGTGGGGACGAAAAGCCAAACACGAGGCCTTTAACTTGTAAGCCCTTCTTTTTTGGATGGCTTGAATGGGAAGCAGAACGTTTTCAGCTGCTTTCAGATGCGACTAACACACAGTCAGTCGACAGTATCTGAAACGGATTCAGTCTTTTCACCCCTCGCCTGTTTGTGACAGGACGTTGGTAACAAATCTTGCTTATTTTTTCTGACCGTGCTGTTTGATTTAATCACCAGCGGTTTTGCACCATCTTGCAGTTTAATTGCAGCAGCTTTTCTTTGATCCGTTTCCTCTGTTCGCAGTGTCAAGTCACAATAACACAGAGATTTTGTATGTAATTATGTTTGCAATGTTGACCCAAATGGAAGACTGCAGCAGCCGAGAAATACAGTCCATGGTGTATACTTTTCCCTTAATTTTTCCTTTTTTCCTTCACAGGGACCTGAGCCATAACAAATTGCAGGTGCTTGACAGCACTTTGTTTTCCAAACTACAACATCTAAGTGAAATGTAAGTATGCCCTGTGTTCTCCAGACTTTCTAGAGTGAACAGCCTCCGTCACTGTCCTGCATGTGACAAACTTTTCTTTTTTGTGTAATGTGTACAGAAAGCTGAACCACAATGAACTGGAGGCAATACCAGATTTGGGCCGTTACGCTTCAAACGTCACAACGCTCATTCTGTAAGTAAAACCTTTAAAGTGTTTAAAACCTCCCCAGACTCGCCTCGTCTCATCTGAGCTGACATTGCCGGTTCGGGTAGTGAGCTGGGAAGTGGTTCCACCCCCTTCCTTTCTCTCTAGAGAGCAACCCTTTTGGCTGAGCCCGTTCCCAGACGGGGCAGTCAGAGACATGGCACCCAGCCCCAGACAGGTCACGTGTTTCAAAGACAAATGCCATCAACAGAAATGGAAATGTTTTGTCTGGTGGCTGTTGCTGCTGTTGGTGTATTTTTAACTGGAGGCTGTGACGTATCGCTGGAAAGAGAGAAAATCTGTCACGCGAAAATGATAAATTTGGTAATTTTTCATGTTTAAGCTTCAGTCAGCATATTGCATGTTTTTGTGTTGGACTTAATGAGACTCAGAAAGTGTCTGAGTTCCTGAAAATGTTATTGTCTTGATCCATAACCTTAAATAAGCGATTTAGTCTCCATGTTGTGTAAAGATGGCTGATACTATGGAGAGTTCACTACTGCTGATAGGTCCAATGAAAAAGCGTTTGACTTGTCATACTTCCCATCCCATTCAGACTCTAACCAGATGATCCCTGGGAATAATGTTGTGCAATACGTGCTTTCAGAAGAACACCAGATATTAGTGTGTGAAACCTCAACAATTTTATTTGCTTTCTGTGGCACGTCTCTCCAAAACCAACCGACGTGAAGTTATTGTGGAAGAATGTATCCGTCTCCTCGACTTGATGAGGCGTATTCTTCATCAAGCCCCAACATGATGCTCTGCGGCAGCCGCAAGGAGCTCAGACGTCAGCCATCGACAATTTGTTTGCACATTTGGTGCAGGAGTGTCACCTCCGGCTATGAATTTAAGCAGCGGAAGATGGGCGGGTTTTTACAGCATGCTCTTCTCACCTTAGATGTTTTTCTCCTGCTTGCTGTAACTCTGGATTTGGATTTGATTATAAATGGATTTGTTGTCCTGACTGAAGAAGAAAACATTATTTTTCCATTATTTGTTCCACATATAAATAACACCTGGTGTGAATGGTTGCATTGTTCTCTTAATGGTTAGAAAGGGGTCACTGGTTCATCTGCCACAACTGCCGTGTGTGCTTTTCTTTTTCAAGTTCCCTTGAGCAACTCTGGATTGAAGTGCAGAGTTCCTGCACAGATTTTCAAAAATTCCAGACTCCCTCCAAACCATAACTTGATTTGAAGATGTTGTTCAGTTTGGTTTACCCGAAGTCGTGTCATCCATGTTAACTCAGTCCAGATAAAACAATAGTTTTTGATTTTTGTGAAGGGAGAACTTTGAGTTACAAAATAACACGAAACACAGAGCCTTATTTGTCTGAAAACAGCACATTACATAACTCCAGAGAGGTGTACAAACTCTTGAGATTTACAAGCATCCATCAGAGAAATATTATACTTCTTCATAGCTAATGAACTACATCTATCTGGCTAAGTAACGCTAATGCTCAGTGGAAAAGACTGGAAGTGAAATAGAAGGTAGGTGATTAGGATTCCTTGGGGTTTGTGTCATTGCCCATGCTATTAGCTCCCTGATGTTCCTGAGTTTTAATTAGCCAAGAGAGGTGTAATTATAATGCAGTATGTCACTAAACAATATGTGCACCAAGAGAAAAACACTACACTATTTACTGTGTAACTAAAGAACTGATAATGTCACTAAAGTGGCTCCGTAATTTCACAAAAATATCAACCTAAACTTTCCTAACATTAGCCACCGTTAGCTACTCGTCACACCAGACCAATAAAAGGTAATACCAGAAAAAACAGTGAACAGTACAGTAACAGTATGTTGTGATGTGTTTTTCAGAAGTATTTGATTTTTGGCACTAAAGAACATAGTTATAATAGCAAAACTCAGTCAAAGAGGCAAGAGGCAGACAATGTTAGGAATCCTAGTGGTTTGCTAATAGCTAATGCTAATTCACGTTAGCTAGCTAGCTTCTTACCTGACCTTTCAGAATTATGATTAATATATGTGGCTAGCTATTAGCTAGTAGCCACAGTATATCATACTAGCCCCCCAAATTTGCTAATGTCATGCTCATGTTGCCTTTTTTTCATTAAAAACATCAAATTCGAATATACAGAACTTTGGTTATTATACTACACACTACATTAAACAGCAAGTGAAGTCAGGAGCATAATTCATTTCAAATGAATGTGAAACAATGTGAAGAAAAAGCGCACATAGAAGAAGAAGAAACTGAAGATCACACTGCCTGTGCTAGCCATCGCCCTCTTTCTTCAGATGAGGTGCGCAGTGTGATTTTTCCAGAATTTTTCTCCCACCTTCAGTTTCTCCGAACAGGGAGGGCAGTAAAGAAAAACGAAAAAAAGACCTCGGGGTATCGAATACCACTTATTCAAACAGCCAGTCAGACACAGAGGCAGCTCTCGCCGACTTCTTTGACCTCGCAGCTCTGAGTAAAAACAAACGGCAATAACCCTGCAGCTGGTAGTAATTGAGTCGTGATCATCTTAATTAATTGAACAATTTCCCAGGAATTTATGGAGGGGGTAAACCCCACCGCCGCTAAATCCCTCTGCATGTTCGGAGGGGGGTTCACAACAAATGACCTGGAGATTCCAGGTCTGATTAGGTATATTAGGAGGGTGAACATCTTGGTATGTCTATGGAAATGGAAACCTTGTTGAAGATGAGAATAACAAATAAAAACAGTAGCAAATATAGTAATAATCTTTTCATAATAGGGTCCAACTGGGGCTGCTTCATAATCTCATTAATTATTGTATTAAATGTTTTTCACAATAACCTAGAATCCATCACAAAACCCAAAGGTGATGAATTTACAGTATTTAAAGGAGAGATGGAGCAAGTCCTCACATTTGATAAGCAGGGCCCAGGAGACATTTGGTATTTTTCAGTTGATTTATTATGTTTTAGCATGAGATTCAAGCTCAGGGCAGTTTGTTTTACGGTTTTTGTCCTGCTAGAAGAGCCAGTTAGTTAGCATGAGTGAGAAATCTGTTGATACTACGTGAATTTTTACAGCTCCCCTGCCATTTTATGTAAAGTTCCTTCAGTTCACATGTTAATTCGATCCCTGCTTTTCCCCACTCCGACTGTGAGCCGAAGTGTTAAGATGATCAGCCATTTGAGTGAGATATGTGCAGAGTTTAATATGGCGTCTCAACAGCAAACGCAGCCCTGGTTTTCATTACAGGCGCCACTGCAGAGAGAGGGAGTCATCAGATGGCTTCTCAAAACTCTGTTCTTTTTCCAATAGGAAATACCACACACTCACACACACACATGCACGCACACACTGCGAGCGAGACGGTTTTAGAAAAAGCGACTTTCCATTTAAAGAGCTTCCCCCATTAAAAGAATTAGTCGCTGCTCGGCGGACAAAGCTTTGCTGAAAGCACGAATCAACAGCAACAAAAGAAACCTTCATCGAGGATCTTTGGATTCTGCGAAACAACATAACTTTTCAGTGTGTAAATGTGGTCAGTTTGATGGTGGTAGAGGCCAAAAATACTATGGGGTTTCGTCAAGAGTGCTGGAAGGTATCCGCTTGTGTGAAACCCACATGATGTTGGTTGCTTTACCCACATTTCTAGTGCTCACATTTCATGAATTCAACTTGTTAGAAGGTTTGGAGAGTCTGGAAACGTGCAGATGAAGAGTTTTGTAATATTTTTTTACTGACTATATGCATTGTAAACACTTTCTGTGGCTCTAATCACAGCAGCATTGATTTAGCGCACATATTTGATCAATAGTCAAGACGCCTCGGGCTGTTGTTGACACACGGTTGGCCTTCCATCGACATCCACTAACAGCAGCGAAGCCCGACAACCACGGTTGTAATGGCTCTATAATCACGTTATCTGATAGCTAAGTGAATGAACAAATTTGAAGTGTGTATAATTAAAGTGCACAATGCTCGGCTTGTTTGTGTGTAGAGAAGATGAAGGAGGGCTCATTGAGTGGCAGCGCAGATGTTGAGATGGAGAGGAGAAAAAGAAAACTGTATGCTGGCGCAACTCTCCGTCCCTTCAGTCACACGGTGCACAGAGTTCAGGATGCAAGAATGAACCTCAGAGGGCTGATTATTCTTAGGATTATGGAAGAATTGGTCGGACAGATCACTGATACCCTCCAGCTCTGAAACTACGGGGTCGACCCCCGTCGTCCTCAGACAGGAAGTGTGCACCAGCTCCTCTCCGCGGCTCTGCTTTCCCCCTTGAGAGAAACTGGAAAGACTGGTTCTTTCTCACCAGGCGGCCTTCCTTCTCTCAGCGACTAGTCAGGGGAACATGAAAACTGAGACACAGGTGGTGTGTGGCGCTTTTGTTTGGGACCGGGGGGCCGTGGTGCGTGGAAAGCCCTCAGCAAATCTCCAAACAAAAGAGCTGCCTGTGCCGTTTTTATTGTCGACTATGATCTGTATTTTACTATAGCCGTGTAGTTACTGCACACCAAGGAAACGTCTTTAGATTCATGAGCATTGGCTGTCAAGTTCATTTTTATTTTCATAGTCCAGTATCACAAATACTTGAAAACTTGCAGCCAGTTGAAGTCTTGTGTCTTGTGTTCATTTCTTGTGTTAGGCCAGTGGCATGCTCTCAATGATATGACAAATGACCTTGGAGCTTCTATTGTGCACAGGCATGCTAGCTGCCCCCCCCCAGCCTACCGTCTTTCCCTGCCACGGTACCGAGGTTGACTCAGGCACTAAGCTCAGAAAACATGCTCTGGCGGGTTTTATTCCAGCAGCGTCCCACAGTCCAGGCTGCCAATCCGCCTTGAATCTTTGTTGACTGGATCTTCCCTGTTTTGAATCGGAAGATTTCCAAAAGGTGTTGGGAACCCCGTTTCTATGGGAACATCAACACACGGTGGAAAATGGGTCAGAGTTCTCTCGTTGTTACCACACAGTGTTATGAATAGGTGAGACATCTCAGTTTCACAGCTGCCTTGGTGCCGTGCTGTCTCTTCTGCCCGGGGTGGATGAAATGAGAATAAAATCTGAGATCAAGATTAGACTATAACCGGCAGAGTCGGTGAGAGAAAAGGCGTCGCGTGGTGTGAATAGATGGGTCATAATGCCTGATTCGCTTTGTAAGGGTTAAAAACAGCATTTTTCTTTCATTTGAAACAAAAAGCTGGTAAAGATTTGCATGGCCGGAGTTGCTACTTATGATTAATTAATAATATTATGATCTAAGTGTAAGCAGATTGCATCCCTGTTTGCTTCACCCTCCTCTTCCAAACTTGTAGGAGAAACTAGGTTGGCCCTACATAGATCCAGTGTTTGATTTGACGGTTTAGGCAACAGCATGGCAGTGTAACATGGTGGACACCGCCAAGAGGACCCTTCCTCTCTGTAGATATAAAAGGCTCATTATAATGTAACACTTTTATAATATTTATAGATTCACAAATATTTTAAGTACTCATTTTCTAAATTAACTGGCTCAATTTTTCAGCTCCATCCATGACAGCAGCTTGTAAAGCCGTCTGTACTGTTGGTCAGTTAAATATCCCAAATTAAGCCTATATTATACAACAGATAGTCCCGACCGAGCGATCTGATTGGTCAGCTAGACATTTAGAATGTGCTCAAATCAGCATGACAGCACATCGGACTCATCACTAAAAATATTACTCCGTAATTTCCACACCCTGAAAATATATAACGTGTAAATATGAATAAGTACACTGGAATACTTCAATAAAGTAATACATTTCTTAATATTCAGTATTTTAAGGAGCTGCATTCATACAGGTGTGTACCTCGTTTGTGTTCAAACAGTTTAGTGACTGCTGGACTTTACAACTCTAAGCTGATGGAGGATGATCCAAACATTTCAATCCACAGAGTTGCTGACACAGCGCTATTAGCTTAAAACTACATGTGAAGTTCACGGACTGAGGAGGCAAATCTGTCCATGGAAAAAAATTTTTTTCAGCAGATATGACTACTTGCTGGACTTGTAAACTGGGTTCTGTTACATAGAAGAGTGTACTTTTTCCCCAGGTATCAGTCAGTCCCTGTGTATGGAAATGGTTATTGGAACGGAAACCAAAAAAAATGTTTATTTTGAGAGCGAATTGCCCCAGAATCTGAAACATTTTGATTATATATTTTATTTAAATTGGTAATTGTTGTCTAATCACAATATTACAGTCAAGGGTGTGGGTTAACGTATTATTGGCACTTCAGTGACCGCATCACTGTCGTGCCAATAATGACGTTAAAGCACACCCTCTCATATAATATTGCTTAATTATAATACCGTCCTCAAATTTCTTTTTTTTCGAAGAGCTGCTGGAAAAAAAAAACGAAACAGAAAAACTAACAGATCTCTGGTCAGTAAGGTGTAGCTGGGTGAGGGGTGGGGAGGTAAGGGGGGACTGTAGCCATCGCAATGAATACTGAAAACGAGGCCTGTAGTCTGGTGCATTGGAGGGAATTCCTGCCTCCCCCTCCTCACTCTCTCTCTAGTGCTGGGTCTCATACACAAAGAGGGCACTGTACAGGCTCTGTTTATAACTAAGCAGTCCCTGCACTGCAATTTAGGAGGCGTGCAGCTCAGGAAATTGCTGGCCTCTGCCGAGGCATGCTTTCACTGAGGGAATGGTATTCATCAGCCAAGTAATTGGCAGGTTACTTTTTTAAATACCTTGTTGGTAATTACCTTATAAACAAAATAACACATCAATAAACCCTAAGGTTGCTTGGACCTGGTGTGAAGAGCCGCAGCATTGATCATACTGAGCAATTTGTTGGCATCAGCAAAAAAAAAAAATACCAGCGTTTCACGTTGGGTGGTAAGTTTTAGCTTTGCAAGCGCGTGAGAGTTTGTCATTTTTTAATGCCGCAGGCTAATTGAGGGACTTGACTGTTTGTATATCTGGAAACATGAAACTGGTGCGCGCCACTAGTCAAATACACAGTATTTTTGTCATTTATTGGAGCGATGCTGTCTCTATTTTCAGAGCAAACAACAGGATCGCCAGGATCTCCGCGGAGCAGCTCAGGCCCTTCCTCGCTCTGGAAACGCTTGACCTCAGCAACAACAACATCGTGGACGTAAAGACCAGCTCCTTCCCCGCTCTGCCTCTCAAGAACCTGTGAGTGTCACACAGTGTTTTCTTATTATATATACATGCATTACTGTAGTGTTTTTAGCCCAGAACGTATCATTTCTGTGACGTAAACCTTGTTGTTCAATCTTTCTTTCTCAGGTTCCTCAACAACAACCGTATCTCGACGCTGGAGACGGGCTGCTTCACCAACCTGTCCAGCAGTCTGCAGGTTCTACGGCTCAACCGCAACCGCCTCTCCACCATCCCACCCAAGATTTTCCAGCTGCCCAACCTCCAACATCTGTAAGCTGTCTTTATGTTTTTAGATATATCACAATAAAAGCTTTAGATCATGATGATTCAAGATGCGTCTTAAGACTCTTTCCCAGACTTTTTTTTACTGCGTGTTTTTTACTACACGCTAGTTTAGAAGCTTGTAAAGTTGAGGACGTACAATATCTTAGAAAATACACACACACACGCACACACTTGCTCTCTCTCTCTCGCAGTCTCCTGTTATTGGCTGACAGCTGACCTCCATATCTGTATGGCAGTATGGCATTACGAGGATGTAATTTAATGATATATAGGCTTTGCATTGGCATTTCAGGAAGACTGGCTGTGTCGTCCACCATCACTGTGGTGACCAGTGTGATTTTGAGATGTTCTAAAACCTTGAAATCAGCAGAAAACATTAAATAGTTTTAAAAACTATTGGGAAAACTTCAGGGAACTTTTCCGTTTAATGTTACGTTGTAAAATATTTGCAGTACAGTTCACTACATTTCCCGCCATGTGTTTTCCTTTGCTTGAGCTCTGGTGCTTACTGTTCTGTTTGTGTTTCAGGGAGCTGAGCAGGAACCGTGTCCGCAGGGTGGAGGGCCTGACGTTCCACGGCCTGCACGCTCTTCTCTCCTTGAAGATGCAGAGAAACGGCCTCAGCCGCCTGATGGACGGAGCCTTCTGGGGCCTCAGCAACATGGAAGTCCTGTACGTGAATTTACAAGAAATGTGCATCGAGTTCTGTTCTTCCATCAAATGTAGTACAGAGTCTCATTGTGTGTGTGTGTACGTGTGTGTGTGGGCCTGCAGGCAGCTGGACTACAACAACCTGACGGAGGTGAATAAGGGCTGGCTGTACGGCCTGCTGACTCTGCAGCAGCTCCACCTTGGCCACAACGCCATCAGCAGGATCCGACCTGACGCCTGGGAGTTCTGCCAGAAACTCAGCGAGCTGTGAGTCCACCTTTTTTTCCCCCTCTTTCTCTCTCTTCCCTCCTTTTTTCCTCCCTCCTCTCTCTCTCCCCTCTATTCCCTCCTCACTTTCCATTCACACTTTGAACTCCCAACACTTCTCTGTGTCACCCTCTCCTCCCCTCTGGCACTCCCGCCTGCCCTTCCTCACACTCCAGTTCCTCCCGTCACCAATCCCCACACACACACACACACACACAAAGCAGCATCTCTAATGCTCTGCCAGCCAATGCCAACATTGAAGCACTGCCAACATATTACACACCCCTTTGCCTCTTCTCTGTTCTGCTGTCACTTGAGCCAAAACATCATCCAGTGGAAGTCCCACTTATTTTTTCCTGTCGGGATCCATTATTAGCTGCAACTTCTTTCCTAAAATACTACATTACCCACAGACTGGAGTGATTTTCCCACCCATCAGCTCACATTCCTGGAAGCAGACTTGAGTTTCTTTTGTTGTGGCTTTTGTTTACAGCAGCGGTCATTTCGGTGTTCGCCATGTCTGGAGAGTTTTTCACAGATAGCTTGTTGTTCTTTTCCCTACCCGCTTCTCTTGCTCTTATCACATGAACCTGAGAGTAAACAAGCCGCCTGGCGGCTGGGAAACGTGCCCAGCTATCTGATATGTTCTCATCTGAGTTTACTTTAAAAAAAAAAAAAACACAGCCTTCTCAAAATGATTTGTTTCACAGTTTCTGTTTTGTTGCAAAAATATTCTCCCCA
This sequence comes from Protonibea diacanthus, assembly GCA_028641955.1. Classification (NCBI taxonomy): domain Eukaryota; kingdom Metazoa; phylum Chordata; class Actinopteri; family Sciaenidae; genus Protonibea; species Protonibea diacanthus. The sequence goes on along the minus strand of CM053997.1, from coordinate 2,105,343 downwards.
CACTCGTAGAAAATAAGTCTGAAAAGTCTTGTTTTCTGTAGCTGTGGACTTCCTGGTCCACTTTTAGCTCAAATTTGACATTTGTTGCGGCGATCTTCATTTGTCGAGGACCTTCAAATAAAATAAAAGAAGTGTTATGGTGATTTTAAGATTTTCTTTCTGTTATCCAGGTCTCTGTCCTGTTCTCATGTCATTGTCTTTGTCGTCTGTCCTACAGAAACCTGTCCTCCAACCATCTGTCCCGACTGGAGGAATCCAGCTTCGTCGGCCTCAGCCTGCTGGATGAGCTCCACATCGGAAACAACCGTGTGAGCTTTATTGCAGACGGAGCTTTTCGTGGCCTCTCCAACCTACAGATGCTGTAAGTTAAATTCAAAAATCTGATCTCAGCACTTGCTGTAGTTCAAATGACAAGAATATGACATTGTTCCCGGGACAGGTGTCAAAATGTTGGTAGCTTACCTGCATAGCTGTTGCCTCTATCTGACACTCTTGAGTGGATTTATCAAAAACAAGTTGAAGATGATTAAACCTCAACCCACGTAACCCATGATAAATATGTTCTTTTATTAACAAGGGGAAAGCACAACGTGAATGGGGGCTTTTTTTGAAACAGTGACCACGGCTCTGCCAAAATGGAATGAAGAAAATCTAACAAAGAAACAAGTGAAAAGTCACTGCACATGGCTAAGGATAGCAAATAACTGAAAAACCACAACAGCTGTTTTTTGTCCAGACTGAACAAATGAGATCTATATTTTGCTGTTTGTGAGCTTCAGAGGTGCTGCTGGTTGAATTTTTTAAAAACCTTAACAGATCTAGGCTTGCTGTTTCCCCATGCTTCTAGTCATTGTGCTAAGCTAAGCTAATCTTCTAGCTGCATACTCAATTTACGGACACGACAGTGTTGTGAATCTTCTCAGTGCACTTCCTAAAATGCCAGACTATTCCTTTTAAGTAGATACCACTTTGTGTGATTAAGTTAACGGTAAAAATTAAATGTACATAAAGTCCCTAAAAACAGTACTTCATATGCTGCTCTGGTGCCCCTCCCACCCTCTTTAAACCCACCTCCACCATCAATCCTCTGCCTGAGTGGAAATATCCTGCCTGATTTGTTTTGGGGATGTGAAATAGATTACCGTGTTGAGGTCTCTCCACACTCATAAAAAAACCTCCAAGAGGCACAACCCCGACCTCAACACCCCCCCAGTCCTTCCCCCATCCTCAGCCCGAACCCCCTCCTCCCACACCCACATCCACCCATCCCCCCTTTCCCACAAAAAGGCTCCGTAACATTTCCCCTGGTTGGGACTTTTTTTTTTTTTTTTTTAACTGGAACCAAATGTGAGCCGTGCTGCTGAGGTCACCGTAGGGCAGGTGTGCAGCTAGGTGGACATGGATAGCTTCAGGGCTTCAAATCCACCCCCACCCCAATACACACATACACACACCCTTCCTCAATCTCAATCAGCCATAACCAGGCATGCCGAGGAGGAAAATAACTGTTTGAAAGCATTAGAGCAGCTAAGGGATCAAAGGAGGCAATTTCTCTGGGAAATTCTTGCCTTTTAGTGTTGTTCGTACTCTAATGCCGTGTATTTAGTTGTTTGGTGTGTTTTTTTTCTCTGCGGATAGCAGGAAAAAAAGTGTCCATATTTTTTCAGCTGTCACAGTTTGATAGCAGAAAATGTTTCAAGGAACATCAGCATTGATCAAGGTTTTGGTCTGGTTCCCTCTAAATCAAAGAACATGGACTTTCTTTGTAGAGCTACTATCTTGTTCTGACATTCAAAGATCATAGAGGAAGAAAACCATTGAAGGCACTTTCTGACCAGAAGCCTGTTGCACTAGCTGTTCTTAATTTTGAACGTAGCCTTGTTATAGCACAAGTATTTACTAATTGGACTTTTACGCACTGAATTAAAACAGTTTGAACCACACACACTAGTTATGACGTAGAAATAAAGTTTAACTAAATATTTGCGCACACAATCTGCCAGATCTAGCTGTTATGTAGCTAACTGAACTTACTAGCAAAATCTACGTTAGCTTGTTAATAATATGACACATTTCGATTAAAGAGCTGATGGAATATGGTCAACATGTTTTGTCTGACGCAAACCAAAATACTGTTTATCAGTGATATAAGCTGATGTTTGAAAAATAAATCGTTACAGTTCATAATTATGTTAGACTAAATGACTTGATGTTGGCTAGGCTAACAAAATATTTAACTATGCCGATGTTATTTGGTCATTTAGACAAACATTATTTGTATAACATTTTGTATTTTGAGGTGTTTTCTGCTTTTTCTGTGAAATGTAATTTTAAAACATACAGTCTCTTTCCCTCTAAACATGTACAATCTTAGCAAGCTAACATTAGCTCTGTCAGTTGGTTAGGTTAGCCACACCTGGTAGGTCCTGCACTAAATATTCAGAGTAACTACTAATCTCAACCAGTTATATTTTATTCATCTGTAATATCCGCTTAGTAAACACAAGTTCTAACTGTGTTATATCTGAACAGCCATCTCATAAAGACATTGCAGCTAACAGACAGGTTGGGATCTGATTAAGGGACAATGTATGTACAGGTTTTTGTTACATGAAAATAGCTACTGTTGAGGTCAGATCGCAAAAAGGAGGTTAACACAAAGTAAATGAAACTGTTGGTCACAGATGAACCCACAGAATGTGTTAAATATCACAGATTCATGATGTATTTAATGATGGTTGGAGGATCTGCGGCAATTTCCTTTGAGGGTAACTCGCATACATATTTGAATTACACGCAATGTATATTTATCCCCTCAAATTAAGTTTAAAATTCAGCACACATGTTATATTGCAGCGCTTCCTTGTAAAACTTCTTTTTCTATAGAACACAGAAAAGCCATTGCAGACTTTTAAAAGTGCCGCAAAGGCCAGGAAGTAACTTCCTGTCAGGCACGGAGCCGCTTTGAATATAATTTTAAAGTCACAAACATTTTCCCCCTCACACGAAATGTAAAGCCGCATAAAGTTTTATTAACATCGCAACTGCAGTTGTTTTCTGGGTGTGGATTTTTTACAACGCGGTCTGTCTTTGTTTCTTTCGGAAAGGGATCTCCAAAAGAATGAAATCTCATGGACCATTGAGGACATGAATGGGCCTTTCTCTGCGCTGGACAAGCTGAAAAAACTGTGAGTTCATGATCACTGTAACATGATGTTTCAACCCTGGCCTGTGTGACTTAACGGAACGCAGACAAAATAAAGCCAATGGCTAAAAAGCAAGGTCTGAAATTGATCAGTTTGTCATTTTCCCAGATTTCTGCAGGGGAACCAGATCCGCTCAGTGACCAAGAAGTCTTTCTCTGGCCTGGACGCTCTGCAGCACCTGTGAGTCGGCCTCGTGTTTCACTGATTGTTTCCAAAAGTCCGAGCTGTAAACTAAGCAGGGTGAATCACACTGAGACACAGAGGCTGTTTGTTAGAGCTGTACACCCAAACTGTCTTCTCCCGTTCCTCCACTTTGATGTGGAATCAAGAAAAAACTATGCCATTAGTATCTTTACATGTGTGCCAGACTATATCGATCACCAAGGCAAGAAGTGGAGGGAGCTCTGTGTGTGTGAATGTGTGTGTGTGAGTGTTCAACAGCTGCATTTGATTCTAATTAGAGTTTTTTCCCAGCCGTTGCCAGAGCTCAAAGCAGCCCAGAGTAGGGCCTCTCTTGATTAACACAGCAAACTGCTGCCCAGAGTTTTATTGTTCTGGAGCCCAGACCTTTTTCTTCTCTCGATTGAAGTTTTTGTAGCCCTCACTCTGTACAGCTTATGTTGGCAGAAAAAGCTGCCATCTTTCTGTGAGGATCATACCAGTCCTAATTTCTTTTTCTCTTTCCCTCCACAGAGATTTGAGTAATAATGCTATCATGTCAGTCCAAGCGAATGCCTTCTCTCAGATGAAGAACCTGCAGGAGCTGTAAGTATGATCACGTTTAAGGGCAGCTTCATTTAGTGTTTCGCTGTTGATGTGGGACAGAACACCAGGTGAAACTCATTACGGTCTGCTGAGAAAGTCAGCACCAAACAGTGCTTAGTTCAATGTTCATAACAGATTCAAAGCTTCCTTTGTCTCCTTCCACTAAAGGATAGCTTCTAAAAAGCAATTTTTGAGCACTTAATGCACCGTATGTTAGACAATTTTCCCAAAGTTCTAAAAAAGCAGCAAGTTATGTGTTCTGATCAGTAAGCAAAGCAACATCCAAGGGCCTTTTTTCAGTTATGTGTATTTGTGTATTGCTTTAAGCAGTTCACGTACTGCGCAAGACCAAAATGAAAACCAGCCGTTTAAAGTAATATTATTGCATTGTGAATAAAATGTTTCTGGTATCTTCTCCTCTGGCAGGCGTCTCAATACCTCCAGCCTGCTGTGCGACTGCCAGCTGAAGTGGCTTCCCGTCTGGGTGGCAGAACAAACCTTCCTGCCCTGTGTCAACGCCAGCTGCGCCCACCCGCAGATGCTGAAGGGCAGGAGCGTGTTCGCCGTCAGCCAGGAGGAGTTTGTGTGTGGTGAGTGATGCATTCACTTGGTGTAACACCTTTACACACACATACTGTAATGCCTTAAAAACAGCCATTTATCCATGGCAGGTTTTCCATTTACGAACTGACCCACATTGTTCAGTATTTTCCTCCCTGACTTCTGGACAAGCTAATGAGTGTCATGAAGGGACCGTTATGGAAATTTACGGAGTTAAGTTTTCAGCTTTTCTGGTTACCTTCAGAGTAAAGTACTGAGGACGGCTGTGGCTCGGAGGTAGAGCAGTTCGTCCACTAATCAGAAGATTGGGCAAGATACTGAACCCCAAATTGCTCCTGAAGGCTGTGCCATCGGTGTGTGAATGTGTATGAATGGTTAGCTCCTAAAACTGATGAGCACTTGGCACCTTGCATGGCAGCCAATGCCATCAATGTGTGTGAATGGGTGAATGAGATACGTACTGTAAAGCACTTTGAGTGGTTGGAAGACTAGAAAGGCGCTATATAAGTACAATCCATTTACCATTTATTTCAGTTCCATTTATATACCCAGAAATTTACCAAACATTGCTAAATCTTCCTGATCCAAACAGACATTTTTATACGCGATTTTAAAATCCCCCTTTTGTTTTCTTCCCAGATGACTTCCCAAAGCCTCAAATCACTGTGCAGCCCGAGACCCAGTCAGCCCTGAAGGGCACCAACGTGACATTCGTATGCTCGGCGGCTAGTTCCAGCGACTCACCTATGACCTTTGCCTGGAAGAAAGACAACGAGGTCCTGAATGATGCAGAGATCCACAATCAGGCCCATCTGCGGGTGCAGGGAGGTGCAGGAGGCGAGACCGAGGTGACGGAGTATACAACCACCCTGCAGCTACGCAATGTGGAGTTTTCCAGCGAGGGAAAGTACCAATGTGTCATCTCCAACCACTTTGGATCATCATATTCCACTAAGGCTAGACTCACTGTCAACAGTAAGTTTGAGATTGGTAAAACCAATCCAACCATTTGTCTTTATCTACAAGGTCCTTAAAATTCCTAGTAAATTCTTAAATTACCCAACGTTAAGGTCTTCTTTCTCTTCATTTCCAGTGCTCCCCTCCTTCACCAAGATGCCAATGGACCTGAGTATCCGTGCTGGAGCAACAGCTAGGTTGGAGTGTGCTGCTGTGGGTCACCCTTCCCCTCAGATCGCCTGGCAGAAAGATGGAGGCACAGACTTCCCTGCCGCCCGAGAACGCCGTATGCATGTCATGCCAGAGGACGATGTGTTTTTTATAGTGGACGTCAAGACCGAGGACATTGGCGTTTATAGCTGCACGGCTCAGAACACAGCTGGAGCTATTTCTGCAAATGCTACGCTAACTGTTCTAGGTGAGAAGAGCACTGAAAAGCAGAAAATCCCAAGGCTTGTATGAAGGATGGCTAAAACTGGATACTGCACATTGTTGGTTCCTTCCTATACTAACCATTCTACTGCTGTGATTCTTCTTACAGAAACACCCTCCTTCTTGCGCCCCCTCATGGATCGCACTGTGGCCAAGGGTGAAACCGCTGTCCTCCAGTGCATAGCTGGTGGCAGCCCTCCCCCAAGGCTAAACTGGACCAAAGATGACAGCCCACTGGTAGTGACCGAGCGCCACTTCTTCGCAGCTGCCAACCAGCTCCTCATCATTGTTGACGCTGCCGAGGCCGACGCAGGGAAGTACACTTGCGAGATGTCCAACGCGCTGGGGACAGAGAGGGGTAACGTTCAGCTGGCGGTCATACCAAATCCCAACTGTGACTCTGGAGTGCAGGGCGGTGTGGGAGTCAGCTTCGTCAGCGGGACAGGATCAGATGATGATGGGTGGACCACAGTGGGAATCGTCATCATAGCTGTGGTTTGCTGCGTGGTGGGCACATCGCTGGTTTGGGTGGTCATCATCTACCATACCCGGCGACGCAACGAGGACTGCAGCGTCACCAATACAGGTTTGTTTATGATGCTGTTTCCATGGTATTTTTATTTGATCAAAGTGAATGAAGAGTTCCTTGAACTGTACAAGTATTGCTGATCTTCAGAGTACTCAAGTGTATGATGAACTTGATGTCCTTGTTCCAGATGAGACCAACCTGCCCGCAGACATCCCCAGCTACTTGTCCTCCCAAGGCACACTTGCTGACCGACAGGATGGCTACATCCCATCAGAAAGTGGCAGCAGCCATCAGTATATGGCGTCATCAATTAGTGGTTTCTACCTGCAGCCTAAAGACATGAACGGTAGAATACCTCCCCTTTGTTCTTTGTCCTGAAGTCCAATACTGCTGCAGAATCACATTTTTCTTACACGATACTATTCCTTTATCTCCACAGGTCTTTGTCAGCTGGACACAGGAAGTGAAGCAGACATGGAGGCAGCCATCGATCCTCTGCTCTGCCATTATCAAGGTCCAATTAGCTCACTGCTTCGCCGAGACAACATGTACTCGACTGATCCATCGGAAGTCTTCACAGGTCTGTACAAATTAGCCATTAAATCTGATCCACCATAATCCGACAAGAAGACTGTTGTTGATCCTGAACATTATGTTCTGAAGTATGTTCATTATCTCTGGAATTAGCTTTTTTCACTCACAAAGGAGCTAACAATTTCTATTTCTTTTCCCTTCAGGCTGTTCCATGGACCAAAGGCCTGTCTGCATTGACTCGTACAGTGGCAGCCTGACAAACTCTAAAAGGAGGGACAACTTTCTGTCTGAGCAGTTTGACCTCTGCTCCTCCACCGTCCTCATGCAGCTCCCCAACGTCAGTCTCCATCATGGCCCTTCCCACCAGCAGAGTGACCGCCGACCGTCCATGGAGGAGGGAGAGCTCAATGACTATGGGAGGTCTCATGAATGTCTTTCCCCACCTTTCAACACCTTCATGGGTAAGTATCAAGCAAACAGGTTTTCCAAACTTTTACAAATATCTATACATTGGTCTAACTTCATTTTGCATCTTTCTTGCTCAGGAACATTTGGGAAAGCTCCCTGGAGGCCTCATAAGGACCTATACACAGGCTTCAGCCCGCCGTCAGTGACACATAATGGAATAACTCTGCACGAGAATCCTTACACCGCTCCAGATGCCGATTCTGACCAGGAGGAGAGCGGTTTCAACAAGGAATCGAGGTCAATGCAGTGCAACAGTGTTTATGAACAGCCTTTTGACAGCAGCAGGACTGATCCCATCTCACAGTGCAGAACGAGCACTTAGCTGAGTGACTGTTGTTTTTCATGAAGAGGACGACCAAAAAAATGAACATTTCTACCTCACTGAATGGACACTATTGCAATAAAGGACGCCTCAAATGTGCAACGAGTGAATGTAAAGGACAATTTGATGTTCCTGGAGAAAAGTAAAAAAGAGCATATTAGCAACTGTTCTTTAAGGACACAGCTTCAGTTAAATAATATAGATGATTATATACATTTTTATATAAAGTTTATTATATTTTGTAAATTGTATATAAACAGATTCCATTATTTTTGCTTACCATTTGTGTATGAGTATTTTGCAGCCCTGCCTATTCAGTTATTCCAGCTTTGAATGAAGCAGTGTTTTGCACATATGTAAACAATAAACAAAAAACACCTTAATGTGTGCTGCTACATTCCTCAAAGTGAAACGAGTCTTCAGTGATATGACTATATATTATTAACATATAATCTTTATCACACAGGATATGTATTAGAGATTTCGAGGATGTAGTGCTAGTGGTGGTTGTTATATGCCGGCTTTTTAGAGCAGAACCACGGACCGCCAAGGACGCCTCAGGTCTGTCATCAGTCAGCCCCCCCACAGAGAGAGAGAGAGAGAGAGAGAGAGAGAGGATGTTTAACTGTTTGGTATCGCAATCTGGTTCCTAGTAGGGCGGGGCAGTAATGTCAAGTAACTTACTTTCAGCAGGAGCATGTGGTGCTAATATAATATTTTGCTTCTATTCTACAAATTTGTAGAAATTAATCCAAATTAAGGATTCTGAGCATGAGGAGGGCTTCGATCTCACATTATTCTGCATTCAAAGTGCATGCCAGAAAGTATCCTGAATGGAATCAACCATATGACCCCTGACTCATAATCCTAACCCAAGACTTACCATACTCACCAGACCACAACAAGAACAACTTTATACTTACCCTCCAGATGAAAGATCCAGTTGGCTATGGGACACACTCCAGGGAAGCAACAGCAGGGCCTCCCTTGGGTCAGTGTCTAGTGATGATGGCTGCCCAGTGATCATGAGGTTCACTACTGATGATGTGTAAATTCATACCGAAACCTTAGTTATACTATGGTCAGCATCGAGACTATGAGCAACTTTACTCAAACACCCCATCTACATTTCTACCAGGAACTATCCTGAACCATAAGCATTTAGGCTTGTTGCCTAACAATCTGAACTGGACAATAATAATAACATCTGACTTGCATTTTAGTACACCAAGTTATCTTGAGCTCACTATATCCAGCTTTTACACTAATTTTGGAGTATCAGACTTACCTGATCAACTCAATTTGGTTTCTTGCCCAACCATAATAACTGAAGCTTGCTTGCTTCATCTTAATCATTGAGACTTGTGGCCAAGACCCTCCTTGAGCTTCTTACTTAACCCTAGTTAACTCAACATGAATGGATGTATGGATAGATAGATCAATAGATCAGTCCCCAAAGGGAATTCTTGAAACCAACCTTGGTACCTCAGATTCACTCACCCAAATCATATGAGCTATTTCTCTCATCTTAACTAAACCAGGATTTTTTTCTGAGTGACACGCTGGCCTGTACCTTTGACTCCAAACTGCATGAGTCGTCATATCACTCAGGGAGAGTCATCGAGACAAAAAAACAAACCTAACCCAGCTTTACTGGTACTACTATATTTTTTACCTTTGATGCAGTTTTAGCATTTGCCATTTTTGCACTAAATATCAAACAGAAGTACCAATAGTAGAAGAAAAAATTGTAGTAGAAGGAGTACTAAAATGAAGGTTCTCTGTCATCCAGGTCGGTTTTCTTAAGAAGGGTTGAATCTGGGGCTGGACTTGGTTGTGGTGGAAACAATGGGTAACGATCCCAGCAAGGCTAACTACCTTCGTAATAGTCAGAACTAAAGAAGCCTCTTAGACAAGAGATGAAACATCTTTGTCAATCTACAAGTCCAGTTGCCTGAGTTTCAACCCTTCTCAAGTAAGAGTGATATTGATAGAAGTAGCGGAGGTGCAGTGGCAATACTTAGTATCTTGTAAGTTTTTCAGTCTGTCTTAATACCATGCCCACATGCCCATATGAACGTTTAGACATGTTCAGACTAGCCATGAAGGATTCACTTCCTAGTACAGCTAGTAGAATGTATGGAAGATGTTCAACTGTGTTCACCTTGGGCAAAAGGCATTATTAGTATGATTAAGTTCAGCTAAAACTAATGAGGCTTCAGCAGTATGAGTTAAAAGGGTTCTTTCCAAAGTCTTTTAGAAACAGATTTCCTCACATTACTGTACCCCCCACTGCAGCTCAGAAAGGAAACTATCTTTATTAACACAAAGTGACTTTGTAGCAAAAAGACTTTTGAAGATTCCACTTAATTTGGCAAACTCAGACATCTGAAGCCTTATAATAGCCTCAGCGAACAAGGATGAGGATTATACATTTTGCCCCCTTTCTCCCTTTGGAGCTCATGTTAGGGCCAGTATCACGGCCAGTATTGTCATATCCTTTATCTATCACCACTATGCATACTACGGAATTACTATTTCCATTGCAGCCAATAATACTAATAGTACAACTATTGCTAGAACTGAGGCTGTTACTCCTGCAGCCCAACTCTGATTCTCCATTGCCAATATTACTGCTGGAGCCACTTTAATTAATAACTATTCTATTAATAATTGTGCTCATGATGAAAAACTTCTTTAAATAATGATATATCATTTATCAACCCGCAAACTGCTGTTAGAACCATGTGGCACAATATAACTTAGCCCAAACTAGACTCTGTTTGCTGTATGACTCATCCCTTCAGCCTCCCTCCCACCCTCATCCCCCATCCCTTCTCGCCTGGCGGTTTGTTGTTTCAGGCCTCTCCTCTTCAACATGAGGGAAAAAGGTGTGCTTGTGCACCAGGCTAGCTGTTGAAACTTGCACTTGGAAAGCGTCTTGCGGCTCCCGGCCTGCCACAGTGGAGTTGTGTTTACGAAATGGCAGATTCACGATGGTGGTGCCAGCAGTTTGGAAGGAGATTTAGTGAGATCCCCCCTATTCAAGGGCAGTTGTTTCATTCTTCCGTTTAATATGGCAGCATGAAAAGAACTGGAGTGAAAAGTAGTAAAATGGACTTTTTTTGTTGTAATCATATGTACCCGAAAGGTCTGTGTTTGGATTCGCACTCTCTCTCGGTTTGTGTATGGAAATGTTGATGATGAGATTTGCTTTCATAGGATGTGTTATTTCGCTCCCATCCTTCTGGCTGACTAATGTTTAAGTACACCTGGCTGTTGGCTATGCTGCACTGGTTTCTATGCTTTACCCCACTGTAAAGGAATGAGGGGGTTTGTTGGAAGTCTTGCCAGTTCTTTGAGGAGGTTGCGATTGAGACAAGATGGTGGAGCCACACACATCCAAACACCTGGGAAACAGCTGCCATTGCTGCTGCTGCTGAAGCAACGTTCAAAAACTAGTCTATTTCTGGCTAATAACCTTATCTTAGTGCAAAGTCGTGTCAGGTTAGAGGAGAAACCATGTCGACAACAAACCTGATCTTCCAGGATGGATAAGTGAGGCCTGGGAGGGAGTGATTAATGATAAACTCAGTGGACTCTGATTGTACTTCTTGTTCAGCACAATGTGGTGATGTTTATAGGACTGACACATTGTATTGTTTGGAAGTAAATTTTCAAACCTTTGTGTGGGCAAAGTGATGTATGATGAGCTTTTGATGCATGTAACATGCATACAAACAGATGTCAGATCAGAACAGAAAGGGTAACTTTTAGTAGTTGTGGTTGCTGTTTTTGGGCTTGACAACAGTCCCACTTGAGCAGTTGGGGGAGTTCAAGAAGAAAGCAAACATAAAATATGGGACAGGATTTTACAACTCTGGAAAGTTATCACTGCAACAATTTAAGCTTTCGTTGCTAAGATAAACAGGAATTATTTTCATGTTAAGTAAGAATGTGTGCTTGCGTACATTTGATTGGTCACCACAGCAAGTTGCTGGGTGGTGGTCTGCAATTGGCTCCTATGTCTGGATATGTCAGGTAAAATTTATGAGGCACAGTGTATTAAGTGTCTCATTGATTTTACTATAATTACATGTTTTTCTTTTTACTTAGTGTATTTACATTTTTTTCTGGACACTTGGGGGCATTGCAACAAGCTGTAAACACAGCACTGTCATGATTTTGGTTAGTAAGTTAATATGGCATGTTAGCAAACAGTGGCTTAAAAAGAAATCTCTCTCTCTGTTTCTTTAGCTGCTAGCTGCTTCACCAGTTAGTTGGTAACTGTATCTTTCCAGTGTTTGGTGCTAACCAGGTAGTGTGCAGTGTGTTTTTCAAGTGTTTTTGCTAAAAAAAAACAAAAAAAAACAAAACAGACAGACAGAAATGACACGATAAGGGCCATGAGAGTGAATTGTAAAACAATGAGCTAAAAGATGCTATAATGCTCTATTGAGCTGCAGATTCTAGATGCACTGTCCATCTTCATACTTTTCATACTGCCATTGGGTTAAACTCACATTCTAGTGCCATTGGCTCCCATAAACAACTATGACAATTCCCCTTGCACTGTCCTTTTCACAAGAAAGACATAATATGTGGAAGCAAACAGCACTCTGCTTCCCATTTCATGGGAAGTTTAAACATTAAAAAAACTACATGATGTTGGAATATTAGTGTGTCCGAATCAAAGACCAAAGACTTCTCTAAAGTGGAAAAACGTATTGTTGGAAGAGGCAGTGAGACAAATGAAAGTAGAAGAATATAGACTAGAATCTTGTGCTTCTCCAAGGCGAGTTAATTTTTTTAGTGTAAGCTGCGACTCTTGCTCTTCATCAAGTAAAAATTCACTGTTACGCAGTATTATTCTACTACAGCCAAAAACAGGCAGAATATAACAAGTTCTCTCATGTTATACAGGAGTTGTCAGTCGACATCATGGAGGAAATCTCTGGCTGAAGTTGTGTTGAAACACTCACATCAGTGATTGTTAACCATGTAAGAGGATCTGAAGGGGTTTTTGCCTTGAACTGCCTTGCTCAAGGTCACTTAATGGCAACTGTGGGAAGAAAGTTCCCTCCCCTTCAACAGCTGGTATTGTGGATTTAAACCCTCTTCTCAACAATACGTGATCCCCTACTTGTAGGCAAGGTTTTACACTTCACTAAACTATGCATGTTACAATTAAGCGGGTGGATGTAATTCCCCTCAGAATGGTTTATTTACTCCTTAAGGAAAGTCTCTGAAATTGCTGCAACCAAAAAACAATTTGTGGCCTAACAAGCGACTGAGGCATAGAAGGTTTCCACTTTTAAAAGACGCTGTGGATCCAGGAGTCTCCTGCAGAGTCTGCAGCCAGCGACAACCTTCACATTTCCAGCCGGGGGGAAAAAGAAAACACCGGCCAGATTGCAGAATAATTTCCCCTCTTTGATTCTGCTTCCAGAAAAATGAGACAGGAAGTTGACTATTCCTCCAGACCACCAATGACTGGCAGACGACTGATGGAGTCCGCTACCCCCTGGTCTCAGATCGGCATTTGATCTCCACTTACTGCCTTCGGAGAGTTCATTGTAGCAGTCAGACACTGATCCAGGGTCAGCTCCTCAGGCTATCTCTGCTCTCCACACCCCAGAGACTGAGCCAAGAAAATGAATTTAGCATGCCACGGCCTTATCTCATTGCCAGACACTCAGAATTTTGTAGCTAATTTGCTTTCATTATTGCCAGATGTGGTGACATGCAGACAGATGTTTATTATATTAAATAGCTAAAGGCAGCTCGCAGAAATGATTATTCCTCTGTTATGAAGCTCAGGAAATCTGCTGGAGGATTGCTGTCTGACTTTTAAGACCGCTGAGCTCGTTTCAACATTAGATATGCTTTGTCAGTACGAGCATACAGATTTAAAAAACGACGAGACCTCTGCTTTCGGTATGTGAGGTCACACTCACTTTGGGTCCGACTTCCCAACTGTTGACAGACAAAATCCAACAAGATTTGTGTTGTGTTGCTTTCACGGATGGTTTTTCTCTCTCCCTGGCTGATGGTTTGGGTTTTCCTCTTATGTGACAAAACATTTCGATCATTCGCAGATTATCTTCAAGCTCGGTGAGAATCTTTTGACCATATCGAATCACAGAAACAGCATTCGCTTGGCGCAAACACCAGCCGAAGCCAACTTCAGCTTGGAAACACTGAGCTGCAGAAATCCCACGGTCATATAATATGTTCACACGAGTTGCCATCAGTGTGAATCTCAGCACGGACTCCATAAAACCCCATCAGACCCCATCAGACCATCTCTTTTTAGTCTCCAATCCAGCCAGGGCTCTTTGTATGATTAAAAGCATATACAAGGGCTTTGCATCTTGCAGATGTTGCCATAAATCACCGGTGGGCCCTGCCTCTGCAACTGGCTGCCTGACAAATGTTCCACAATAACTGCGGCCCCCACCCCACCCTTCCAGTAAAAGAGAAAAAAAGAAAAGGGGTAAAAAAGAAAAAAAAGAACCCTGGAATTTCTACCCAGCCATGTCAGCACAGGTGGAAACCTGAGGGGTCGTAAAACCAGAAAGAAAAAAAATCCCGCCCACTCCAGGCTTTCTCTTTCCCAACAATGTCTTAAACTCCCCGCTGTCCCAGCCAGCCCTCCACTGTGACTAATTCCACACAAATCTAAAGAGCTAAATCAGTCAGGCAGTCTATGTGTCTGTGGACGGCAGTAACCAACACCCCCCAAGCCTGTAAAAGACACAACCATAATGGCTGAGAAAGGGACTGTGAATCACAGTCTCTGGGGCATTGGAGAAAGATGCTGTCTGTAGGGACTTTTAAAGCTCAAATCTTCACCCCCATCCTGCTACTTTTGGGTTTTACTCTGATAACGAGAAGAGTGAAAGCCATTCAGAATTGGACAGTTGAGGTCCAATTTTCCTTTTTCTGCAGTTATATGAGCCTGTAGAGACTGATTTGAGGGATGGATGACATAGTTTGATGGAACAAATGAAATGATGAAATCCCAAAGTTACACAAAAGGGCCTGGCAGTTTGGCCTTGTCAAAGGCAGACTTATATTAATTTTCTCTGTCTAGAGTTTGAATAGTTGAGCACTTTAAAGGAGTTTTGTGAAACACTCTTCGCTTTCTTGCTGAGAGAAAGATGAGAAGATCAAACTTCTCCAGTATCTGTCATTGGGTATGAAGCTGCAGCCAGGACATGATTAGCTGAACTCAAGGGGGGCACAGCTAGCTTGGCTCTAGCTTTGCAGCCAAGCTACTATTCAAACTCTAGACAAAGAATCTGTATATGTTAACACACAACTAGGTGCTAACGTTATCCATTTGGTGCTTGGCAGGTTCTTGCAGTAGTGAGTTTATCAGAGCTTTCACTGAAAACAGTGCAGGAAACAGCTGCTGGGAAAGACGCTAATTAGAGTGAAGCAAGACTGTAAAGTTTTGAGCAATAAAACCAAAACAACGAGCTGAAAGATGCTAAAATGCTTCATAGAGCTGTAAAGACTTGCAGTCGGGTGATAATTCTCTGTGGATGAGCTTGTACACATTACTGATAGCTGTGTGACCTATTTGCTTGTATAAAAAATATTAGTGCAGCAATAATTTTGTTGTCTAATTAATGGGACTGAGTGTACATACCGTGTACTCTAATTCTGCTGAGTTGAGTTCATACTGCATCTAAATTTTCTGCGTTTGAGCGGTAGGAGTCAGGTGTGAGGGCTTGTAATGATGAGAGCAGAGATTTATGAGCACAGACACTGACAACAAACTGCCAGAGGCTAAGTTGTTTCCCTGCACCTGGGATACTTAGCCATTCTTTGTTTTACGTTTACAGCTTTACTACTTATAGGCCTACTTATTTTCAGGAATGCATACTAAAGCAGAGCTGGTAACAGCACAAAATATTCTAAATACCAAACTACACATTTGTCATAATGTGTTTTCCCTTCTTTGTTTTACGTTTACAGCTTTACTACTTATAGGTCTGCTTATTTTCAGGAATGCATACTAACTGGGAGCAGCACAACATAATCCAAATACTAAATTACCAAATACTTTTTGTCTAAAATAATGTAATTTGCTTGCATATCTTGGAATACTCTATATGAACTGTGATCTGATACTGTCAAGGTGGTCTAGAACTAGTACAACAGTAACATTCAGGCTAAATTGGGAAAAAAAAAAACTGCCTGTGGTGCTAATGTCAAACACCTCAGAAATAATCCCAAACAAATTGGCAATGAGCAGGGAATTGTTGTCTGTGTTCAGCACACGCCAAACACTCTGCCTGGATGAGTCCAGACTGGTTGAGAGTTGACCCCCGGGGATTTTTTTTACGAGCCACAGGAGGAGAAAAATGAGTAAAGGTGACCTTGTGAGTTTAGTTTAAACTCCAGGTGGTTTCTACTCACTTTGTCAACACTATTCCC
This sequence comes from Protonibea diacanthus, assembly GCA_028641955.1. Taxonomy (NCBI): domain Eukaryota; kingdom Metazoa; phylum Chordata; class Actinopteri; family Sciaenidae; genus Protonibea; species Protonibea diacanthus. Next base: position 2,089,121 of record CM053997.1, on the reverse strand, counting down.
TCACTGGATGCTGGGAAGGCTGTGACACGGTGGCTGGTGGCCGTTGCTGCTAGCAGCCTGCAATTATCTTTTGAATTAGTTTGAGCTTGTTTGATCCTCGTGACAATGTCTAGAAATCCCTGTCAGTGTGGATATGAATAGAGATGTGCACAGATAAATGAATTATGAAATACAATGACACATTACATGAAAACAGACAGGGACAGAGACAGAGGAGTGGACTACAGTGAGAACCACAAATGAAGATGCATAAATGTGAGTTTACACAAATACACAGTTTCGTGTCTCCACATGTCAACCTATATGGTAAAACTACTGTACTAGAGCTACAGAGCTACTCTGATAGTGCCCGTTCACTGATTGGTTGTCACAGTTCCTCTCTTTTTTCTTACAGCCTACAGGAAACGTCCACTTGATTGGTGGGTTTACCCTTTTTTTTTCCTTTTTTCCTCTTTTACAAAAAGCTGAAAATTGGGTCAGCCCCTGATGATTTATCAACCAATCAGTGCTCACTCTGAAAACTTGTCCAATGTCACAGATGTTTCTCCACTGTGTTAACGGATAAAGTGACTAGATATCATTCAACCACCCTCCTGCTCACCTCCCCAGCTCCCCAACTTCTCATCACCCTCCCACAACCAAAATCTCTCTTGAATATTTGTGCAAAACTTACTACATAGAAATGAATTTGTTAAAGCCAGATTGCGTAACTTTTCTACCATAAAATAATGATTTTAATCATAAATAATGATTTTAAATCATTTTGATGCTACACTGACTTGTATTCAGGTCAATGTCATTCCCAATCTGAGCCTCACAGGCCTGTTCTTGCACTATGTAACTTTTGGCTCCGCGTCCGATCTCCCGATCTCCAGATCTCCCGATCTCCTCCTGATTTTGGTGAAACTGGATCATATTTTATGGAGAAAATGTTTTCTGGGGTTTTTTTCTAATGCTCCGCCTGAACTCTCTGTGATTTAGAGAGTACAGAGCTGCCAGAAAACAGTAAATCTGGGACTGACTTTTAGTCGGTGTGAGCTTTGTGGAATAAAAGGCTGCAAGACAGGCGCCAAGATGGGCTTCTCGCTGTCGAACAAGTAATATTAGCTGCTATGTCATGTGTTGTTACACCTGCTTGATGTTTGGCTGTTAGCAAAGTTGTGTTGATCATAAGCAGTGTAATCGGAAACATGTGTACAGCTGTCCATATTTAACACAGTAGTATTTCACACAATTTCTGTTTAGTTTTATCAGCAAGAGTTTAACTAATCTTTGCAAACTGGTCATACCAAGTAATCATGTTGAAGCAAAACCTCTAAGTACTATCAGGCACTATCAAAGTACTAGTACTATCAAAGTAAGGCTATGTTTTGTTTTGTTGGCTGCAAATTCAGCAAAAGTATCAAAGCACTTATAAGAATTCAGGTTGTGATGTCACTACTATACAGTCACTGCCCTCAGACACACCAATAACTGCACACTACCTGTAGTTGGCCTGGCTGTGCGGCACTCAGAAAACAGTCAGGCCAATCAGAAGAGAGGCTCATAAATATTAATGAGACAAAACGCACTGTTCTCACTAGAACTCCAGAGAGCTTAAAAACACAAATATATCTTCTTATGGACATAGAGACTTACATGTAAAATATGGGAGAGAAGAAAATCTGTCATTTTTTTTCTTTCAGAAGTTATAGTCACTAACTCACTAACTGTTTTTCCTTTTAGGTTGACCCTAAGATGCAGCTTTTACTAAATGTCTTACAGCCAATGTCAATATGCATCACCCATTTCCAGTGGCAGCTGGTGAAAACTGGATTTAAAAGATTGCACAAAATGTTATCGATTCTTAGGAGGAAAACAGCAGAAGCAAATCATGATAGCAAATAGAGAGAGTATGGATGTCAGTGAGAACATTTGCAACACCAGAATATATCAAGTAGAATATCAACATGAATAAACTGTGGTGCACATTTAAAAATGTACATTTCACAGCTGCCAGATGTGTAAAGACACATTTTCAAATCAGTCTAAATAAAGCTACGGGACTCAGTCATCAGTCTCCAGCTGACTTTTGACCTCTTGGAGAATCGACACTTCAGACACTCCTGGGGCAAACACACTGGCAATGAGTGTGTGCTTGACCCCTGACCATGGGCCAAGAGACAGACAAATACACGCAGGCCTGTTTTTACATTCATTTTTTTTTCTCGATATGACAGAAATTCCTACTAGTAAATATTTGATTTATCTTTCATATATGATGCTTAAAACGTGACAGAACACTCTTTATTTAACAAGTATCTGTTCGTTTTTTCAATTTCTGGTGCCGCCTCCCTGTGTGCCCACCCCATCGAATGCAGTTTCAAAAAGGCGTGAACGATGCTGTCCGTGGAAATGATGGGAAAAGCCTTGTGCTGACAACGAGCAAACAAACACTAAAGGTTTTTAATTTCAGGCCAAGCCTGCTGTTGACAGCTCGAACAAATGAAAGCAAAGGAAGGAATGAGAGGGGGGGGGGGGGACAGAGAAGAGAAAGACTAACATGACACAGCGCTAATCGAGCTTCTTTCTTTAAAAAGAAGAAATACCTCCCCCTTTGTTGATGCGGAGAGCTCTTTGTAGAGACCAAATCTGATAACAGGGTGTGAGTGTTTTCATAAGTTAACCTCTCCAGTATTTACTGAGACCCTGAGCCGCCAAATGGTGTTTGTGAAACCTGCTGTGCTACATTTAGTCTCACTAAGGGGAGTAACACTTCCAAACAAAAGTTTCATCTTTTACTGATTATTGGCCTGCATCTCAATTGGATTTTCAATAACTTCTCTGGGAAGGAACATTTGGACCGCCGCAGTTTATACGTTGGCTGGAATGTCATAGCAATTAACTCATACTTTCTTCATGTGTGCCAGTCATTAATGAGTACAATATGGCCAGTCCCTCCACATGCAATGAATTCAGTCTTGGCTTGACGACTTGTGCATTTTCCTCAAGTGGATCCAGGATTTGGGGGATTTAAAGTCCAACAAAGTCTAGAGACAGAAATGAAAATGGTCACGTACAAAAGATCTTTTGCATATTAACTGCGCTATAAAGTCAAACTTTGCATCGCAGTAAGTAAAAAGAGGTTCATCATAGGTTTCTTCATTTCCAACCTAGTGTCTGACAATCAAAACCCAATACCATTACGCACAGTGAACCCTACGAGCATGTTCTGGCAGGCAGTGTTGTGCAAACACTGCTGCTTTTTAGAACAACTGAGCTGTCGAATATTTATTGTTTGGTTAAGATTTCAGTGAGAAATTACGACATCAGTCAGCGGCATAGGAGCGGCTCAGCGAAAAGGGGGGGAGGGGGTTTCCCACTTTCCCCTCAAACCGGCACTGTCTGAGCCTGATCAACACACAGATCTGCCCAGAAAGACTTCTGGAGTGTTGATGGATAGTTCATTTTTGGCTTATTCTCTTTGAAAGTCAGCAGCCATAAAAAAAATAGTTTGACTGAAAAGGGCTTTTGAAAGGTATACTGATATTCTTGGCTCGAAGAAGCTGATAGCTGATACTTTGTGCATTACAAGAGTTTTACTGCCAGAGTTTTAGTATTGTCAGTGTGCTTAAGTCTTGGAAACACCATTTAGACTACTAGACTCTAAATCTCAAATATCCACTCATTAAAGGCCTCATTATGTCACTTTTTTCCTGTATTGCCGTTAATGTGTGATAGAAGACATCTATGTACCTATACCATAGTTTCTTCCTTGCACTTGGGAGGAAAGGTGAGGTGAGAGGGCTGCGATTAGCGGCTACAATGTTAGATGCTACGTAATGCTACACAAAGGTTAGAGTTAGGGGTTAGAGGTTACCACATTGACTCTTCCTGAGTTGTCCAACGACATACGTGGTACGCCAGAATTAATCAGAAGTGGGTTAATCCATATAGTGTTAAGGAGGAAGTATGGCAATCCATCCATCGAAGTCGGTTAATAACTTGGTAATAATGTTAAATATAAAGATGAGCTTATAGTTCAGATTCTAGGTGTTTAGGGTTGGGCATGAAGCCCAAGTGGTTAGGGTCAGGACACTTGTCCTGGTGAGGCGTTAAGATCAAGGATATGTAGGGTCTGAAAAACTCCAGAGACTAGGCGGTTAGGGATAGGCAAGAAGTCTGAGAGGTTAGGGTTAGGATAACCATCTGGGCAGGCGTTAGTCTAAAGGCCAACAAGTGGAGGAGATCTCCAGGTCTAGAGTACGCAAGTGACTATATAACCTTCTGGGAAGATGTTATGGTGGTAGATCCAGGGTGTGTAGATTCAGGATGTAATTGTCCAGATAAAAGTGTAGGTCATTGGTTAGGTGTCAAAAATAGAGTCTAAGATCTTCCATCTTTAAAGGTGTTAGTATTTTGATTTGAATTCCTGATAGGATTAAACCTAAAATACATTTTGGGTAAGTGGTATGGTTTAAGTTCACTTGATTGAAAACAGTTTAAGAAAAACTGCATAACATAATCTAGATTTCATACATAGAGAAAGCTCATATCAAAGCAACACATCATGACTGATATTTAATGGCCCCATATATCAGTCTAACTCTGCTCTAAAAACTGCTGAGAAATACAAAAATAATCCCTCACAGGCTTAATATGTCATGTGCTTGCAGGCCCACCCAGAATAGTGACTGCAGCCATTTGTCTTTTTTCATAAGCTATTTTATCATCTGCTCTGTTGTGCTGAAATCATACACACGTTCTCCCACACTGACTCAGCGAGCTCCAGATGGAAAACGGAGCCATCTTTCCTCTCCGCCGCGAGGACGGGCATTTTTGCACTCTTTTCATAACAAAGATTTTCAAATGTTTTCCAGACTGGATGGCAGCAGAGCCGCTGTGTGGCGACTCCATCAACGTCTTGGATAACGTCTTGGCACTGTCATTTCAGTTTCTGAAACACAAATAAGGCTGTTATAAGGGCTGGCTGGCAGGCGGGGGCTCCAGCTGGCCTCCACTCTCTCTCATCTATGGTGCCCCCTCCCTTGGTCTGGACAGAAGACATTCACATACTCTTGTTTGCTGAAAATAGGCGGATGTTTTGACGGTGTGGCTTCATTTAAAGTTTTAAAGCTGTCAAGCCTTATAGCCCTATAATATTCCTATGATTCCTGTCCAGACTTAAAGTATGTCTCTGGGGTATTATATCTGATTTATGGGGCTATAAACTCCAATCACAGCAAAGTAGTAACAAAAAAGGACATCCAATATGTCTATATGATTTCAGAATTTAAATGAGACACTTGAATTGAAATGAATGATGTTTTTAAAGGAGATGAAGGAGGACAAACAGAGAAATTTGTCTAATAAAAAGGTTGAAAATCAAAGTATAGGTGAAAGAGGGACAGAAAGAAAGAGAGGGAGGAGAAGGAGGAGAGAGGGCCTGCAGAGGCTACGTCTCTCCTGGCCTGAATTACTATCATTATTGTAATGACTCTATAATGTTTTCTTTCCTGGACCAGTAATTGTTACCAAGCCCGCTGTTCAGAGGTGCAGGTGGACAAATTGCTGCCGAGCATTACTTTCCACGATAGCGAGGAGAACATAATCATTTCCACCATCTAGGCCTCAAACAGGACTTTTCCCTCTCTCAGTCCAACTGTTGGCATTTGTGGCTATTATACTCACCAAACTACAATCAACAAAGCCACATTTCTTAGCATGAAAAACAGAAAAGTCTGTTAAATTTTATTGTCCCTTGAAACTGGTTGTCGGTACCTCATCGCCATGTTAAACTTCCTCTTCTCACGTTAAAGTTTGATAATCGTCCCACGTAGCATTCCTCTTAAATCTATTACAGACTCATTATGAAGTCAAATCTTTTATTTAGGGGAGTTTGGAAAGAATGCAGACTTTTCCTGAAAATCTGCCATTTTCCCCCTTTCCACAGCTCTCCGCATGAACCGGAGTTGTGTTGTATCCACGTGTATTGACCCTTTTAAACTTCCACGGTCCATATAACCCACATGAACCCCCGCCCACCACCACCTGCGGCAAACTGTCCATGACTCTTAAAACCAGCCAGATGTTGCTTTAAGTCTGGGATTCCTAAGCGGCTTCATGACAAGGACTTGCTGGACTGACACAAATTAGTTCACTGATGTGAGAGTATTTTTATTGTTAAGTAAAAAGTAAGACTGTGTTTCTCTTGTTAGTCTATGTGCAAATCCTGTCTCATTAAACTAATATAATTGGTGTATGTATGGTGTAATTAAAGAAAAAGAAGAAACAGTTTGCTAGAAGTAGTAAAAAAAGCCTACTTTGAAACAGTTTAAAGAAAATATCCATCATATTTTTAATAAAGCACCATTTTATGTTCCTCAGCATGCCTTGTCTACTTCCATTTTGGTTGGAGTGTTCCTACATTTCCCAGAATGCCTTTCAACTACCCCCCAGAGAACATGTCTGAACATGTAGATTTCAGCAGTTTAAGAGTAGGAGGAGAAAATCATGACAGCTGCACTCCAACCATCAGCACGGCAAGATTTTTAAGTAAAAAAGGACACCCCTTCACTCAGAATTCCACCTGCAATGCATTCTGGTTTATTTGATGTTAGTGTTGTCATACAAACTGTTCTCTGTAATGGATTTATCGCTGTATGATTGCTTAATATCTGTGCAAATCAATGGGTTTGGAGAAGCCTTTTTAATTCTAAGGTATTGACATCAAAACATGTCTATGTTTTAGATTGCTGGAACATTTTCTACTATCAGTCTCAAGCTGTGAAATATCTGGGTATGACTTTGTTTGGCTAATTATTTTTCGTAATAAAGAAAGTAAATTACACTGTCCAAGCATCAAGGAGAAACTATGGTGACTGTGAAACATGGAGAACAATCATACAGCCAGTCTTTAATTTGATTGGTTGGGGGTTACTGTAGAAACATGGTGGTTCAACATGGCTGACTCCATCTGTAGATAAACGTCTTATAAAAACATAACATCTAATATAATATATAACATATTTCGGGTGATCTTAATGAAAACATGTTTACGCTTATTACATTCCATTTATGCGATACTCTTTAAGTAGACCTGAATCTAACACACTGGAGCTTTATGTTAATGTTTACTAATAACTGGCCAAAAGAATAACCTCATGGGTGTGGCAAATTTATCATCAACTGACAAATTCATATTGGACAATCATTAAAGTTGCAGTTGATTTATTCTGCCATTTGCAGGCAGTGGAGCAAGCTGTAAACACAACGTTGACATGGTATTGCCTTATAAAGTTTAAACTTACCAATAACCTTTTTATGCATTGATTCAAAGTGGAGCAACATTAGCAATCATTTGGGGTTACGTGTCTGGCCACCCAGCAACAGCTCATCCAATACTCACTCTCCTTACAGCTCTGTTTTGGTCTCCACCAACTCCTGAGGGAAATATCTGGCTCCTTAGCTGCTAATTGCTCCATTATGTTCACCAACTAATCGCCAACTTTGTCTGCCTGTCTTTGGTGCTGGGCAGGTAGTGAAGAGTGAGTTTATTAGAACTTATTTGCTGAAAACAGCTGCCTGCTAGGGCTGAAAAAGAAACCAAAACAGTGAGCTGAAAGATGCTAAAACGCTCCGTAACAACATGAAGCTCTGATGAAGTGCCGGATGATATTTCTCTGTGAGTTTGAGAGGAGTGCAAGGACTCACAATGTCATTTATTAACATAGTCATTTCGGCCATTGTTAATAAATTTTGATTAGTGCAGCAGTGCAATCAAGTTTTGCGGACTAAAAAGTTAAATTAATGGTTGTGAAAGCACAACCACTGATAAATGTAGCATGATATATGACAACCATTCTTTATAGGATAAGTTATGAAAATGTTTGCCTTTTTAGGGTTACCATCCAAGAGAGTATTAGTATTTCCGGGCTGTTACAGGACTATACAGTGGACATATAAGCAGCCTCATGGTCTTGATTTAGAAACACTTTGGCTCTCCAAGGAACTTGCTGCATGCTGCATTCCATTTTCAAACATGAGTTCCTCTTTTTTTTTTCCCACCAGCGACTTTCTTTCCAGTCCCAGATGTTCCTTCGTCGAGTTCTTTAAAGTCCTTGCAGGCAGACGTACATCAAACGGTGAATTCCACATCTTTTGAAAGTGTTGTAATTACCAGTGTGAAAGCAGCACATATGTGGCGCACACTGCATCAATCATACAGTAACACCTGATTTTAATCACCTCGCCAGGCCTGCAGCGATCGTTTTGACACCCACAAAACAGCTTAGAGCTAAATGCCTGAAAGAGGAAAATCAAATTTTCAAAGAAAAAGCACGACGACAGCTACAGTTCTCATTGTTTATGAAATGAGAAAACACTCTCTGTATTCCCAGACATAAATGGTTTTCAACTACCGTTACTGTAAATGTGGTGCTTCTGCTCAACACGTCCCAGAAATCAGCTGTCAATCAAACAGCCGGGGGCGGTACAGTAATGTCTTCTTGGGTGTTTAATTGATGAGTTTTGAGTTTCCATAGGCGATGCTCTTTTCTTTGTATTTTAGGCCATAGTGTATATCACTGCTAATGCTAACTACCATAGTATCCAGTCAACAAAAGCCAAAAACCTTACCAGGCTTCAGTATTAATCATTTTCTTTCTTTTTGTCCATTCACTGTTTTAGGTTTCTTTTGGTCACCAGCTCCTGAGAAAAATATCTGACTTTATAGCTGCCAAATGCTTGTCGCTAACTTTGTTGGGTTGGTCAGGTGGTGTATAGCGGGTTTTTAGAGTCTGAAAAACAACTGCTTTGTTTTTTTCTCACAGACCATAAAATGTAAAATACATCACTTCCTGTGCAACAGGAAAGAGCTAACAGACAGCAAATATATAGAGCACTAGAGAACTGTCACTTTGACTTTCACTATTTCGGTTTTCAACCCCTATAGCATTTTTTAAATGGCTTTTCTTGGTATTCACATGGATTTGACATGCATTTTTTGCTGGGCATAATTCACATATGTTATTATGTAGCCCCTGGCTTATTGTCTTTGGCCCTCGCCCACCACAGTGTAAGTCACTGAGCCTCACCATGCTGTATGGGAGAGACATGTTTCTGGTCAGTGACTCATGCAGCATGCTGAACCATGTGAAACCACAACTCTGTGCCCTTGTGTTAGTCTGCCAGGAGGCCTACAGTACTGTCGGAGCGTGCCTTACAAGCCATTTCCATGCTCTCTCAGCGAGCAAACTTGCAAACAGCTGCGTTTTCCATCAGAAGTGGTTTCTGGAGATGTGTTTTTTTTCCTGTCTTCCAGAGGGGGGAGAGGGGAGTGACAGGATCAGGGGGATTGGAAGGCAGGGCTGCAGATAAAAGTGAGATGTGCCTCGTACTCAGCGGTACGGTGAATGCACACGTTTATTAGCAACAAAGTCTTGAATCGCGCCGACAGAAAGATTTACCGCTGGTGGAGACAACTTGAGGAAGGTCACCATGGCCTGTGGGGCAAAACCAATCAGAGTGTTTTCTTAACTAATGAACTGTGAGATGAGTCACTTAAACTTGCATTAAAGGAACGACTTTTTAGTGAGAAATGTGTCTTCTCCTGACTTCAGGTTCAGTCTTAAATGTGTGCAGTTTGTTAACTTAATGTAGGCTTTTAAAAAGAAAACACATCATTCATTCACTGACTCTTTAAAACATGCACAAGTATGCAAATACAACATTTAGTGTGTTTGCATTCTGATACTGTCGTCAGTTCCAGTGATTAATTTACAGGTTAATAAATTGGATTAAGGCCAGTGTAAAATTAAGTTTTACCCAGAAGGCTTCTTGTGTGAACAGGAAGCAGCATCAGAGCGACCTCTAGTGGTTCCATATCCAGTTAGGATTGATGTAAAGCACCCGAGCCTGACATTTGAAACCAGGCCAGTTCACACACTGTATGGAGAAACTGCTGTGACCACTATGTTTTTTGGCATGTCTTGAAGCGTATAAAAAATGCAGGACATTTACTGCGCTCATTACATTCAGTCTAATTAAACTTTGATCAATGAATTCAATAGACTGATCAATCACTGTAATAGATGAAAACTCACTCACTCAACTCCAGTATCTCTCATGGACAGTTACCATTTCAGAACGTTGTACACCTTGTCAGTATTTGTATCCTTCAGGTTTGGTAAAGAACTGACAAAAAATGTATAATACAGTCATCAACTTTATTTAAAGGTTCAGTGTGTGACTGTATATATATAATTTATAATATAATATATAATATAACATGCTTAACTATGTTTTCTGTGATATATAAACACCTTATAAAACAAATCATTATGTCTTTTTTACCTTAGAATTAGCCTTTTTATCTACATATCCACAGACTGTGCTTCGCCATCACGTTGCCAGCGTAGCACGTCTCATATTGCTGAGATCCCCTGCGGCTCTCCTCCTCACCTGGCCACTTTGGAGGGCCTCACCTGGCCATGACCCCCCTCTTTCTGTCCCTCTGTTATCAGTTTACTCATCTGTTTTTTGACTGCGAATGGTGAGAAAAACGTGTTGCCTGCTCAAATTATCTTACATCAGACCAGTGCTGACAACACATCAGCTTGTTAGCCTTACATCACTTATCTTAGGTTTTATTAGCATACAGACCAGCTTGCTAAAGTCAACCCTCCAAAGGCTACTTGTGCGGTTGTGATGAAAACCTTTTTTGTCACGTCATGGCCACCGTAGATTTTCCTAAGCGGAAGAGTGTTGAGGTTAATGCAATTGGAAATTTGATGATGTACCTTTAAGGGGTTCTGCTCTACCTGCTTCCATGCATGCATTTTTGTACATATGAAAAAACAATTTGACCGCAGGTTTTTACAGATTATGTTAGCTGCAGTCAGGGAAAAATCTCTGTATGGCCGTGGAAGACAAGTGCCTGATATTTAATACTTGATTAAAAGACTAATATTTCTGTCTGATGCATTTCTTTTAAGTCTAGTCGGTCTTTGCACAGGTTCAATGAAAAAATACAGAGCAGGATTGTTGGCCTGCACCAGGCTGATTATCATACATGCATGTGGGTATTGATAGCAGTGAGTTTGATGATTTGAAAGTCTGACTGGGCCATCATTACAAGCTGACTGCTTTTGTTGTCTTTGCAAATAACTCATTTGACTTTGATTCGTCTCTTTATTCAAGCCACCAAAGTTCACATGAAGATCAATGTGTTTCTTCTTCTTGACTATGAGATAGCAAAAGTGTCTTCAAGTTATATTGTGTGTGTGTGTGTGTGTGTGTGTGTGTGTGTGTGTGTGTGTGTGTTTACTCTTTAATTGCCTGCTGGTTCAGACAGTAAAAAGGGCCCGAGTCAGTGGCTGATCAATAGTGTTGGGCGTGATGTTAAAAGCTGGAAAGCGGGTTGATCTTGCCATACCCGGCAGTGACTAATGACTGTGATGTGCGAGAAGATACAGGGTCAGAGTCAGCCTCACCCTTCTGAATAATGAACATCATGCTGAGGTACAGCCGGCGCAGGTTAACTCAGAGAAATGATAATTAGACAGAATGCTGCAAGAGTTCAAGATGTGTTCTCATTTAGATTTTAGGTTCTGCTTTGATGATCAATGGCAGAACTGTGGCATTAGTTTGGTAATGTACTTTTTCAGGATACAAACACTGCAAGAATTAAATATGGCTTGGTCAAAATCTCTAAGCTGTCCAATTAGTGCTTATGAATCGTGTGACCTTTGTTTATAACCCATGAATGCTTGTAACAGGACAACCTGAAAGAACCAAATATACATCAGTATAAATGCTAACACATCGATTTTGACCAAAGAAAATCAAACGTGAGGTGTTCAAGGGACCAAATCCTTGACCTTCCAGTTACAGGACAGTAGGTATCCGTAGACAGTATCTCAACTCTCTAGCACACTCTGCTGCTCCAATTCTTATCTACTATTTCAGAGACAGGCAAATGTTAGCAAAAAAGGCGTCAGTCGTCACTCAGGTCCTCACTGAAGACACGGTAATCCCTCCGGTTGTGGATGTTCAGGTTCAGCTGCTCCACCGCTGCCAGAGCTCAACCGTGACAAAGCCGCCAGATTGGAGGACAGTTATCTGGACTCGCGACGCAGGAGACGATACGAGAGGTCAAACTAAATTGGCTCACCAGAGAGGGGAGTCGACCCTTCAGGCAATCTCCCGCTCCTCCCTTCAATGAATTGGAAGTCCCAGAGGCCGCCCGCTCGGCTCTGAGAAGGCCGACCACATCTCACAAATGGGGCGAATAGGAGAATGAGGTGATCTGCCAATGTCCTTGTTGTTTCGAATGACAAAGAATTCAAGGGCAGGTTTCATTCTGAGCTGACTTCACAGGGCTGTAGGACTCAAGTACAGTCTCCAGACCACTTCTTTGACCTCTTGGACTACCAATAACAGGTTCATTATTGGGATTTACAAATGACTTGCAGACAAAACATCTCCATTGAACTCTGCACTTTCTCTCAGCTCTATGAAAGCATCTTTCAGCTCATTGTTTTTTTTTTTCTGTTTTTTTTTTTATGGCTAACAAATTTATCACTTTGGTTTACTCTTACTGTTCTCAACAATTTAATTTCTAGTCACAGCACCAAACAGCAGAAGAGACAAATGCCTCATTCAGGAGTCAATGGAGACCAAAAGAAACCTTAAGGGTGAAAGAATATTGGACTTCAGAGACGCAGAGCTCCGCATGGATACAAAGTTGCTTAATTTCTGCTGGCTGAGTGAGCAATTGTTAGCCAATACTGTTGTTTACCATATCAACTTTACAATGTTGGATTTACTTTTGTTGTGCTGCGCCCAAGTGGCTAAAGAACGTATGTATGCGTGTAGGTTTACGCAATCAACATCTCGCCATGTGCCAGTGTAAACTGCTGTGTACTTTAATTTCCTAATATTTGCAGCAATTCTTCCTTTTCTATTCTGTTATCTTGTTTCATTTTCATTTTCAGTCTTCCTTTCTGTTTGGCTCTATTGTGTTTCCTTCTCTTTGTTAAAATGCTTTGTCAACATTTCTTCACATATTCCACAGTTTTCAGTTCATTACATGCATACAGAGTTTACTAAATCACTTTCAACACGACTCACAATACTCGTCAAGGTTAGCAGAGCTGGCTGTTAGGATTTATTAATGAGTCCGTGGCTTTAGGGAGAATTAATAAAAAGAAAAACAGCCCTGCTCTTACCCCAGGACATTGTCCAGCGGTTGTTATGTTAATCACTTAGGCCTAATTAATATCATGCATATCATTAGCAAAATGAAGATTCAAATGCCAGCATGTGTTAATTACCGTTATAGAAGTCATCTACAGTTCTGCAGTGAATGTTAACTGTCTGCCAGCGCTAATTTACTTGAACTCCTGTCATTTATGTTGGAAAATAAGAAATGTTGTGTAAGTTTTCAGAAATAGTGAAAAATTCGTTTGCATGTGTTCCAGAGATTATATGTTCATTTCTGTGCTCTGTCCTTTTCTCTGATACAGGGTGTTTAGCAGTATCAAGATCTACTGTGTGTGTGTGTGTGTGTGTGTTTCGGGGGGATTTCCTGATATAATCTCCAGTCCTTTCATTCCTAATAAGCCTCATTCAACGCGCCGCAAATCTCTCGACTTATTGCTGTTATTGAGACAACGTGGGAAAAGACCACTTAACTAACTCACCACCTCCTTCCTTTTGTGTTCGACTGAAAACACGACTGCCACACAAGACTGTCGCACTGGCAGCAAAAACACTTGAAATCTCACACTCGTACACAGTGAATCTGCCTGCCTTCATGTTGCAGATAGTTCCTCCTTATAAAGGTTATCCTAACTAGCTACATAACAATTTGTGTGCGGACCTGTTAACTTACAGTGGATTTAGATTTTGTCCATTTTTTTTATTAATATATAACTAATATCTATATATATATCTATATATATCTATATATAATATCTTATCTACTATTATATAAAGATTAACATTTAAATCTAGAGAAGGGTGTATATTGACCTTTTTGAGACTACATCAAAGTGTATTTCAGACTTGTCAGGACACGACTGTAGATTTCATTTCCAAGATTTGAGGCTTACTTGCAAAAAACCTTGTAAAGACTTACCTCTAAAGATATCAAGCTATGCAGATACTTAAGGTTTTAACTGTCCAGGGATTGAAAAAAAAAACACCTGTGAGAAGTCTTTCTTCACCTCAGTACAATGGAGATGAATACATTTTTGTCTCACAGCTATCAAAGCTTCCAATGTCATATCTGTCCAGAAACAGCCGTCCCAGCCGTTATTCAAGCCCGTCTATAGAGCACGTTGAGAGAGTCGAGCCAGAAAGTTCCAAAATTACATAAAATTGTAGCAATACAAAGATGATCTCAGTCAACTTTAAACATCTCCTTAATTAATCCTCAACTTGCACACATAATTAATTGATATACATGCCCACCCCCTCACCAGTCTCAAACAGTGCTTCCCCGCTGGGGGAGTTAATTGTCAGGTTAGACGGTTCGCCTCCAGAGGATTTGTGCTGTGAATTCTAATGATTCCAACTTTTTTCGACACTGTCAGTGATGCCTGTTAACTACCTAATGAATTATATCACATCCCAAGGTACCATATGCACCGTATTAAGTACTCTGTTGGCAGTGATTGATTCTCACTGGTCATTTTTGGATGCATAAAGTATAACTAAGAAAATGTTTTTATCATGTAAATGGAGACATAGTTTCATCACATTACTATTTTCATATTTTGGTAGAAATGGTTGAATTTTGTTGAATAAGGCTGCTTCCATAGCTACCACCACATATAGTAATAGTAATAAATTAAAGTATAGCTTTAACATTTAGAAATATGCGTTTATTTCTGGCCAAGTGTCACATGAGAAACAGGTTAAAGAAAAAGCTAGCACATGCCAGCACCGCTAAAGCTCATTCTTGATATACTGTATGTAAGAGTAAAATTATATGTTGTGTTGTTGTGAGGGTTCATGCCAGACTAACTAATTAGTGAACTAGGTGGACTTTCAGGCTAGCTGCTTCCTGGTGTGTCTAGTCTTTGTGCTAAATTAAGCTAACAGGCTGCTGCATGGCTTTAACTTCAAATTTACAATACAGAAATGAGTAAAAAAAAAAGTAGGAAAAGTAATAATAATGCAAGTACTACAACTAATGTTGGTGCTAATAGAGCTAGTTCATCTGCTACTAGCCTACTGCTGGTTTTACAAGGCTAAACTGCTAATTCTGTTAGCACTTCTATCAGAAGCTTACTGTTACTATAACTACTTTTTCCTCATTTTGTTCTTTGCCGTGTTATTGTTTTTACTCTTCTCCTTATTCTGGATATTTATCCTCATCTGTGCTCAGATATGTTGTCAGCTGGTAAAACAAGGTTCACAGTGGCCATCTTTAGATATGCACTCTTGTCCTCAATCAGCTGAATATGATTGTTCTCCTCGGGCTAAAGACAGGCGACTGGACTCAATATATTTTCTTTGTTCAAGCGTTTCCCCAGAGTGCTGGAGATAGGACTGAAAAATGGTCATCTTGGCCAAAGGATGCCTTGCCGACCAGCTTTTCCCCGGGTCTTTCCTCTGCTTCTTTCATGTTCATTTGAAAGTCATCCAAGAGTAGTAAATGTGTGTGTGCCAAACACTTTCCCCCTAAAGCTTATCACACATTTTGAAAAGATCTATTGTGCAGATACATGCATGGTCTTCTTCATCAAATAAGACCAGAAATACCAACATCTTACAGTACTTTACAATTCCCAGCTAAATAATTCAGCACATTCTCATTATCATGAAGAGCAGACACCTTAAAACTTCACAAAGGCAAGTGGGTGTCCTCACACTTCATCGCCCCTCCACGCTACAACCAAATCTGGCATTATTCTAATTAATGAGATGAGTTCATTAGTGCTTTCGGGGTTAATGTGTTGTCCTACAGCAGATTAGTGAAGGGATGCCAGTGTTGCTGGAGCATCCTAATTAGATCACAGTGGGTGCTGCCTGCTTAAATAGATGGAATAATGAAAGTCGTCACTCTTCGCAGCGGCAACTTGATTACCGTGCCCTATCTCAGCTCATAAAAGGCTAAACATTCACCTGGAACAGTACTCAACAAAATGGATTCAATTATATGTATCAATAAAACAGCACTTTCTTTTCAAGTTTGACTTGTTCTGGTGAGTGTATTAGTGGGCAAAACTGCCATCCAAAGGACACACATGGTACTGCAGTCATGAATGAGGGTTTACTGCTCCACAACACAGTAATAAAGCAGCTGGGGTGTAGTAAAATGGAGGAAATAATTATAACTACATTACCCACAGAGAATGATCATCTCACTGTAGCTCCTCTCAACCCTGTGGAGCATTTTAGTGTCTTTCAGCTCATTGTTTTGCTGTTTTGCAGTCTGAACATAGTGGTTTTGAAACCAGATTTTTTTTCTCAGGAGTTTGTTCAAACCAAAACAAAGCTAAAAGGAAGACGAACAGCAGACATGCATCCATTAGATGGTCTGCTTATTTTCAATAAGCAACTGTTTACTAACAGGCTTGTAGTAACACTGTTATGTATTTAAAGTTTGTGGCACTCAAATTTGACTGTCTCTGACTGTCTTTGACTGTCAAGACCAACATGGCCACATCCTAATATTAGCACTTTAGTAACCTGTGGGGAGTTTTTAAAACATTACCATGTTCTTTTAACAGCTCTGATTCCAGAGGATGAAATTTATATGTGGGTGTGGGTTGGTTGTTAGGCCCTCAGTATTTCTTAAATCAGCAGTAACTTACAGATTCACAGTCTTGCTCAGCATGTCTAATTATGCCAAATGTGTTAAGCAGCTGGCATTTGATACACACACAATTCCAGCAGTAATTCTGTAATTCTATTGTTTTCTATGATTTCTTTATTTGGCCTACTTGGGTGTATAACATCACGCAAATCCAAATATCATTCCCTCCTTTTGTTTTCTTGCGTTTGTCTCACATTAATCCCACTGCCTGCATGCTGCTTTCATCATTTTCTCTGTTAAGCGTCTAAAATTAACCTAATCTTCTTTGCTCGTCCCATCCCACCCACTCGCCTTGTTGTTCCAGCCCTCGTGTTCTTCTGGGTTTTTTTTTTTTTAAACAGAATGTAGAGATAAGCGGCATATTGCTCTCCGACGGCAGACACACCGAGTGACTTTGCGATTATGATGCAGAGCATGTTGTCTTTGAGATAGGCATAAGTGGAGGAGGAAGAGGAAGGGGAGGAGGGGGGAGGGGATTATGAGGCTAATTCCCTTATAACTTTTTCCCTCATTAATCTCTGTGGAGGGATACGAGATTCTTTAAATGCTAATGTCCAATAAAGATGTCAGCGGTGACATTTTACAGTGGCGGCACAGATGTGAACAAAGTTGTCCGTGATGTTGTTGTGGAAGAACTTTCCTCACTTTACTCATATTACTTGTCTCACATGTTAATTTGAAGAGCCCTCTCTTGGGATTAGACATGAATGCGTCGTTATCAGCAGTGCGCTTGCTTACGCTTCTTTGGCAGGACATTCATTCAAACTGTTTGTGCCAAGGTCGGACGAAACGCCCCCTCTTGTCCTCACAAATAACGCTGCCTCTTTCAGAGGATTTCAAACTTTAATTCAAACACATGGTTTTGTTTCATTTCAGCAGAACCAGCTCTATTTACAAGAAATTAATGGAGGTCAGTGTGGCAACAAGACAAGCACACAGTTAAAGGAAATCCTGTATTTCCTTAAATGCACCCAATGATCACCTAAAACCAAATAATAGACTAATAAATCATTGAGTCCTTCACAATCCCTTTATGCAGAATTAGTGTCCATCAGATAGAAAAGGAAATTCCTTCGCTCTCCTCTCCTAAGGACAAATCATTCTCCGAATATCCCTTCTGAAGGGATATACTTGTTTTCAACACACTGTCATTCTGTTGAGCCTTTTTTACGCTGACCACAGCCCTGACGCTTGCCAAGCTCTTGTCAGCGTCGCCGTCAGTCACAGCACCCTTGGGGAAGTTAAATGAAAATGTGGTGACACTAAAGGCTTGCATAATATCGCCCTCTGTTCTCGTAATCTCTGTTGGCGAATTTGGCATCCTTTTTGCTGTGTGGGATTCGTCCAAAAGGCGCATGGTCATTGAAACACGTGTCGAAGACTTCGTCCACTATCTTCTCCGCCTCCTTTCGACTGATGTTCCTCAGAGCTAGGATGGAGCGAAGGGCACGGTCTCTGACACACTCCTGTCCGACAGAAGAAAAGAAAAAAAAAAAACATGTCTGAGTGTTAAATTAGAAACACGAGCCTGAAACCTGCCAGTTAAAGTTATCCCCACAAGAGTACCTGATGATGCTCCTTCAAGCCGAAGTTGAATCTGCTAGCTTCATTGCTAAAGGTGCAGTCTCCACTGAGGTTGGCTGCCCGGATCTGAAAGAGAGATCAGCAAACAAAACATTCAAACGACGCAGTTGGAGGAGAATATGTGATGTGTACGATTGGGATTTATCGCAACCGCGCCAACCTCCCATGCTGGCATCCTGTTTATGAGGAAACAAACTGGATTTACTCCTGGCAGGGCCCAAACTTAATATTTTTTGAACAAAGTGTATATTCATGACCTGCTTTTTAAGATTTCAATTTTCAGTAAGAACCAAAGAGCTTGGCCGCAGTCAGAGCAGGGCTGCCAGCCGTGGCCTTTAAGGAAACAATATTTGGAAATCACAACAGTCAATGCTGTCTGATTATAGGAATCTGGCTAAGCTTCCTCCTTACTGCCCGTAAACTGGGAGTGAATGAGCTCTTCCCTGCACTTTGGTTACAATGTCAAAGAACGGTCACAGTCTGTAACCTAGTATTAAGTCAAAGGGAACATTTTTATCTGGTTCATTCATGAGAAAAGGAACACAATGCCAAAGATTCAGAGACACAGACATAACAAAAGTTACCACTGTGTGTAAATTCAGCCAGTGCTGAACACAGTGGGACTCACCTCAGAACAAGCCAGATGTCTATAGTTGTTAAACCAGTCCACGTGGGCCCGACAGTGGTCAAAGGCATGGATGAGCTCATGTGTGACCACTCGAGTCATGTGGGACTGCTGGTTGATGTTGTTCTGACACAAAACGATCTGCAAATTCATGTCAAATAAGTCAGATTAAGACATCTGGACCTGCTTTATCTGTGTTACTGCAAAGGTCTCTTTCTTACTTGAGAAGATATGGCGTCAAAACCACCGCTGACCGTCCCGTCACAATCTTCACAGGAGAAATGTCGGTCTTTAAACACTTTGCTGGGTTGAAGGGAACATAAATAACTGGGTAAGAGTGATGTCAATTATGAATGTACAGGAGATGATGATCTAAACATAAACAATAACAGGATACATTCAGGAATGAATAAATTTAGATTTGTTAATCCTATTTCAACACTGTGCTTCTAAAAATGATAACTAAAAATGACTTCTGTTACTTTGTTCATCTGTGTATACGGTAACTTAAACCGTGACAGCAGTAGTAGCCTCGTCTGATGGTTCTGTGTAAACATGTAAACAGTCCCAGCTTGTCTGCAGGAATATGAGAGTTATTAGAGACCTTTTTCACAGCAGCCATTTTGACATGACACACAGGTGTTACCAATGATGCTAATTAAGGTTCAGTTCCATTTAGCGCAGCAGAGACCTTCCGGTGAGCAGCACCCTGACTCTGTGTGACCTGAATGGAACGGAACCTGAATTAGCATCACTGGTGGCGCCTGTAGTATTCCATGTCAAAATGGCTGCTGTGAAGAAAAAAAAAAGGTCTATAATGGTCAACACTTGTGTTTCGTGTACGTACCATCCTGAACTCTTCATGGCGTTGAGGAGGAGTTTAGCATACGGACCTGAGAGAAGGACAGACAGTCAGAGCTGAGCGCAGTTAGCATTCACTGACACGGCTAACTAACTGAGCTAACGCTGAACGGCGCCGAGCGCCTGTGAACACTGCACACGGTAGTTCATCACAGACATTAGACGGCAGCCTCCTCACACGGTGTCCCTGCTCACAGCTGACATGACAGTTCACTCAACAGGCTAAACAAGCTAGCTGAGATACTCACTGGTGTCCACTGCGACCTGCAGCATGACCTGACACTTGTGGTGGAAAGTGAACAAGCTATCCCTGATTAGTCCCTTACTGGAGTTTCCCCTCTTCCTCTCCGGGAATAAGTGGTATCCATAATCCTCCTCTTGTTTAGTCTGGTCCATTGTGTCAAATGTTAGCACATAGGTTTACCCCTGATTTAGCTGCCGCTAGCTAGCGAGAGAGGTCATCGCTGTTTTGTAGATCACGTGACAGCTGTAGGTCACAGATAATGGATGACTATTTTTTTTTTTTTTCATTTGAATTATGTATTAATAAAATATTTTATACAACAACGTCATGAAATATACGTATCTTTAATGTAACATTAAAAAAATAGTTTTGATAGAGTAAACTGTATAGATCGTCTATTCAGAACGTGCAAGCAAGTCGTCAACTCTCAGCACGATATGTGGACTAAAACCAAACCTAGTGTTCAGCGCAATACACTAGCATATTATGTTTTAATACAACAATGCATTAGGGCCAGGGGCACCTTTCATATATATATATATATATATATATATATATATATTTAATTTATCGTTAGACCGTTGGGTGGAAGGAAAATACTCATTTGTAGTGACTCAGTATCATTCACTCCCAGCTTCTCCAAAAATTCAAGGTTAGCACATCAGGGAAACAAAGAAGTATTCATGTGGGTACAGACATTCAGGGATCCAAGGGAATGAAAAAGTGGATAAGATGGCAAAGGAGGCAGTTAGAAAAGATGATGTGGAAAGTATCAAAATCAGAGAGGAAAATCATGGTCTGGGGGAATAAATAAACAGATTGGGAGAATACAGAGTCCCCAAAGTCCCCAAATGTAGTAATTTTATATCTTGTACGCACAAGATGAAAGCTGTTGAAATTCATGCTTCTCAATTGATTTTCATTGCATAAAAAACACAAGGGAGCACACAGCGCGTCTTTTCACTGAGATGTTGTTCAGGTTGGTGGAGAAGCCAGTCACAGTTTAGCTGCATTCCAAACATGAATGTTGGAGCATTTTGGTTGCTCAGTGCAATGTTTAAGCAATTTTATGAGGTCTTTCATGTTGGGTCCTTGCTGTGACCATGGCCTCGTTCAAGACTAAAATAAATGATAACTTTGCAATAATTGCTTGTACCATTAAGCAAAAAGTTTGAATCGAAAGAGTTCAAGGATCTGAAAGAACGGAGAACAAAAAGGTCAGATTGAGGGCTTGCATATGATTGACTGTAAAGATTTTGTTTTTGATATTACAGCTGTCTGTACAGTATACGGTCATTTAAAGTGTCGTGGCACTTGTATAGTTTTGTAGTTCTCGTTAGTAAAACCAACTGTCAATAAGTGAGGCTCCTGTCAAATCATTTTTGTGATATGTGATGTGACAATTTCAGGTGAAAGTAAAACTTAATTAACTGAGTTTTATGTGGTTGAGTTCTGTGGTGGCTGTGTGCATCTGGAGCTGTTAGAGAGCAATCTGAATAGTACACATTTTACTATAGGCAGGTGTAATCACTACAGGGAAACAGCAGAGCGTGTGCTCATTTCATGCAGGAGGTAGAAGAGGGCAACAACAGTTCTGTAGACTGCAAGGCCAGAGTGGATGTTCCATGAAGCAAGTGTGGATCTAGAGATATGGAACATCAAGAGAAGAAATAAAACAGCAGATCTAGTACAGGAACTACAAAGATGAAAAGTATGGGGAATATGTTTACATATACACAGATGGATCAAAGCATCAGGAAATATTATATGAAATCCTGTTCATACCTCCAGATTGACACAACAGGGGAGGGAAGTAGCATTCATGTGGATTCCAGCTCATTTAGGAAAACAAGGAAACGAAAAAGCAGACAAAATTGCAAAGGAGGCAGTAAAGAAAGAGGAGGTGGAAATGAAAGTAAAATGATCAAAAGCAGTCTGGAAGGAAATAAACAACGTTTGGAGAATCAGACGAAAGGAAGAATTTACATAAAATACAAAGTGTAGTAGGAGAGGTAGGATGTAATGGAGAGAACAGGAAAAACAAGTGATCATGAGTAGAATAAGAATAGGGCACAGTAAAGTGCATAGCACACTTTACTATAGGCAAACATCCAACTGGGCAATGTAACTGTGGGGAGAAAGAAACAATAGAACATGTAATTACAGCGTGTCCTAGATATGAAAGAGAGAGGGAAGTGATGAATACAGGGCTGCGAGAGTCAGGAATAGTGCGAAATGAAGAAGAAGAAGAAGAAGAAGAAGAAGAAGAAGAAGAAGAAGAAGAAGAAGAAGAAGAAGAAGAAGAAGAAGAAGAAGAAGTCAATGTTTTCAGGAGAAGAAGTTTATGTAGTAGTTATGGTTTGTCTTATAGACGATCTTTGGTTGCGCTCAGCGCACGCAGACTCAGCGCGCAAAGGCTGCTGGGCCTCGGCTGTCATGGCTGCGGACATAAACACACAGCTCTGAACAGAGACACACTTTGTTTTAATGTTCAGTCGCACTCACCTCACCAACACTTCAGCACTAACTAACCGCCGGAGAAAGAAGCGTCAGGTACTTTAAGAGCTGCACACGGCTGCAGAGTCTCTCCACTTTCCTTTAATCTTTGCTGTTTCTGCTAGCTGCTAGCCGCCAAAGCATGACAGCGTGATTCTCGTGACTTCAAGACAAGGCAACTACAGCAACTACAACAACTACAGCAACGAGTGTTGAGAAATTGTCCAAAACAAATGTCTGTTTCACAGGGAGGAACATGTCCGGGGGAAACAAAGCCATCGAGCTCCAACTTCAGATGCGGCAAAACGCGGAGGACATGCACAGCTTCATGAAGGAGCTGGAGAGCTGGGAGACAGACATAAAGAAGAAGGACGACGAGCTGAGGAGGGGAGGACTTCAGGAGGACCAGGTCTGTCCCTGCTGCAGACATCCATTCATCGCAGGAGCAGGTAACTTAGCGGATGATCCTCTGGATCTTGTTCAGCAGCTTGTTGTCTCTGTTTTGTAGAAGAAGCTCCCACCTGTGCGCAACAAAGACTACAAGACAAAGATGAGGGAGAAGAAGAAGAAGAAGAGGGAGCCAACAGGAAATGGAGACGCAAAGGGCGACGAGTCCAAGCAGGCCTCGAGGATAAAAGCATACGACTATAGATCATGGGACAAGTTTGACGTGGTAGCTAATCTTAACAACAAACAGATATACGGAACGTAATGGGTGAAGTCATGAAGTAGTTGACTAAAGGTTTATGTCCCTGTACTCGCAGGACAAGGCTCTGTCAGAGATGGATAAGGAGGACAGTCCTGCAGAGTCAAATGAGTCAGACTCTGAGGAAGCAGCGGCTGATCAGGAGAAAGCGCTGGCTGAGAAAGAGAAGGTAAACACTGTGCTGGAAGTAAACCGAGAGAAGAGAAGTGACCCTTTCCTAAAGCGCGATCTACTCTTATTTTTAGGGTAACGCTTTTTTCAAAGACGGGAACTACGACAGCGCCATTGAGTGTTACACCAGAGGGATGGGTGCAGATCCTTACAACCCTGTGCTCCCCACAAACCGAGCCACCTCCTTCTTCAGACTCAAAAAGTAAATGGCGAACGATTCTAAGCACTTTCCACTTAATCTCTCTGCTCTCTTCCGTGTCGGCACAGAGTTTTTGTTCTCCTCTAAATCACTGAGACTTTGCTCTCTGCAGGTATGCCGTGGCAGAGTCCGACTGCAACTTAGCGATAGCTCTGGACAGCAACTACTTCAAAGCGTATGCACGAAGAGCTGCAGCACGGTTTGCACTGAAGAAATATGAATCTGCGTTAGAAGGTGACGAACTATTAAACGGATCAGATCATCTGTTTGAATTTGAGCCCTCTGAGATAACAACATGAATCCATCTCCGAACAGATTACGAGATGGTTCTGAAGCTTGACCCCGGGAACGCGGAGGCACAGAATGAGGTGAAAAAAATCCAAGAGGTGAGCGTGAAATGATCATTTTGGGATTAGCGTCATTTCTTGTGTTCTCTTTTATTCACAGCCTTTCATGTGACTGGTTTCAGATCCTCAGAGATCAAACTCCAGCCGCCCAGAGTGAAGCCACGCAGTCACAGGAGGCTCCCACAGCAGACCCCGAGCAGGAGAGGCTGATGGAGGAGCAGCAGAGACGGCAGGAGGCGGTCATACAGAAAGACAGAGTAAGCTTTACTGTGGTTTGTGAATTATCCTGCAGTATTTGAGCTGGACTCATCAGCTCACATGTCAAAAGCCCCATTTTGTTTACAGAATCACATGTCGTTGGGGAACTTACTGATTTTGTGAACACAAAATGTGCTGTGCTGGGTTTGAAATGGTTTTCTGAATGTATCTTTCAGGGCAATGCTTATTTCAAAGAGGGGAAGTATGAAGCAGCTGTTGAGTGTTACAGCAGAGGCATGGAGGCAGACAGCATGAACGTCCTGCTGCCCGCCAACAGAGCCATGGCTTTCCTCAAGCTGGAGAAGTAAGCACATCGTTTATTCCTCCAGCACGCTGGACTGTAAATGTCTGTATTAAAGGGAGTTAAAATGTTTCCTGCAGGTTTCAGGAGGCAGAGGAGGACTGCACCAGAGCCATTTATCTGGACAGCACTTACTCCAAGGCTTTCGCCCGTCGTGCCACGGCCAGAGTGGCTTTAGGAAAACTGCAGGAGGCCAAACAAGGTGCTGTACGGAACAACACTGTCCTCCAAAGGCAAACAGCAGCAACTACATTTAGTCTGTTCATCACCTGGAAGACCAAAAAGCTGTCACCTCTTCAGTAGTATTCTTCTAGATAATCTGTGTTTCTCCAGCTGCTTCTTTTTCTGTCTTAGATTATATCTAGAAGTTCATTTCTAAACAAGTTTTAAGGAAACATTCAGTCAGAGCTGTCTAAAAATGAAATTGCACTGAAATAATCATTACTGATGTCAGCTGTTGACGACTTGCTTTAAAACACAGTCTGTGTGTTTGTGTGTTGCAGATTTCCAGGAGGTCTTGAAACTGGAACCAGGGAACAAGCAGGCCTTGAATGAACTCCAGAAACTCCAGATTGTATGTTTCAAGTTATTAGTTCAAGAGATAAATGAACAAATATAACAAATAACATGACAGAAATACATTGAAAAGCTATTTTTGCTTCATTCTTTGCTGTTAGTTGTTAGTCGAGGAGTGAACCTCGTTCTCAGTCAGCATTCCACTCTACAGCGTTTCAAGCCCCTCTGGCTATAAAAACCATTACGAGCATAAATGATTCAATTCCAATTTTATGTCGAGATGAGTAATGGACATGTCAGACTTTATTAGCTCTGATCTACAACAGACTTCACCTCTCTGCTCTTAATGTCATTGTGTCGTGTTAGGACGAGGGGTCTGGAGGCCTTCTTCAAACACCAGACAGCACGCAGAGGAGGACGGTTCAGCCCATAGAAAAACCAACACATCTGCAGTCAACTGTGAGTTCTCCCTTTGTCATTTTCAGTTGTACATTTTGTAAAGAAGTGTCTCTTGGTGAAAATGTGTCATCATTCCGCTGCACTGATGACAGCAGACGCAGTGTTTTTCTGAACACAGCCTCACAAATTGAAAGATCTGTTTGCTTTTCTTCATTTCATAAAATAAGCTGGATTCTTTTGACTTTTTGGGAAGTTTATCGATGATGTTTGGCATCACTTTGGGCTTCAGGAAGTTGTGATGTAGCATTTTTTTAAAAGAATTTTCTGTCTAATAGCTCAATTTGTCCAGCAGGTGGCAGGAGAGACATCAATGTAGACAGAACATCAGGAACCTGTCACTTTAACTTAGTGTGTTTATTAGAGTCATCACGTCTGACTGAAATAATAATAATAATAATAATAATAATAATAATAATAATAATAATAATGCTCTTTAGAAACCACTGAGGAGGATTGATATTGAGGAGGTGAGCGGGAAGGTGTCGGTGACTGACGTGGAGTCAGGTGGATCTGAGTACATCATCCAGGAGGTGGTGAGGGAGGCTGAGGACAAATCGTCTCCACTGTCGACATCACCCAGCGCCAAAATGATCAAGATCGAGGAGATAGCAGAGCTCCCTTCACACTCGTCTGACCAGTTAGTGGCACGACCTTTTCTATCTCATGTTGCGTCACTCAGTCGGGTGTTGCATCTATTTTTCCCGCCCAATAAACACGTGTCCTGCTATTGTTTCCCAGAGTTCCTTTGAGCAGACAGAGCAAACAACCAGCGCAGCAGGAAATCGCTCATTCCCCCGAACCATCAACCGTCACCTCCGCAACAGTAGCCGACGTGCCTCCTCCACCCACCAACAGCTTCCAGCTCGAGGCCGACCTCCGTAAGATTGGAAACCAGCCTGACGTGGTTTACGGATATCTGAGGGTGAGCTGTGTGTTTGAAGAAAACAGATCTGACTGCGTACGCTGTCATTTACTGTGTGTGTGTGTGTGTGTGTGTGTGTGTGTGTGTTCAGACTTTATGATTACATGCTGTCAGCACAGGGCGTATTGACAGCACAGGCGTGCATATGCAGATGAAGCCAAGCCATGGGCATTTATTTATTCTTTTATGATTCTCGGGATAATCTGATTCCCACAGATGTAGTTTGAATCTCATTTTAAATCACCAGCAAAGACTTAAACTGAAATCTTAGTTGTTTTATTTACTTTATTATTTACTTTATTTACTCGATGCTGGATGCACCTAAACATCAAGATTAGCCTGCAGTGTTTCGTTTTAACTGAAGTTCTCAGTCTTGTTTTTGTTCTCGTCTTACAGCAAATCAAGCCCGACGCGTACAGAAGCATTTTCCACAACTCCCTCGAACCTGACATTCTCAATCAGATCTTGAGAACTCTGCACGGTTTCTATATCAAGTGAGTTTTTAAAGATGCTCAGAGGAAAAAAATCTAAACATGAACTGGCTTTTCCGTACACTAACATCTGCCTCGTGCAGGAATGAAGCACCGGCCACCACGCTGGAGATCCTCAGGAGTCTAGCAAGCGTGAGGCGCTTCGACATGGCTGTCATGTTCATGTCGTCCCCAGAGAAGAAAGGTCGAGTCTCTTTGGCGTATTGTTGCAGATGGCTTCTACTTTTCACTCACACATTCCATCATATTTCTAATTGCTGTACTGATTTTTCTTTCCCCTGCAGTGCTTAAAGAAGTGTTTGACTTCCTTCACCAAGCTGAGCTGGAAGGATCGTCTGTCACAGCCTTGCAGAAGAAGTACGGAGTGTAACGCTCCGATCTAAGGAACATCTGCTCATTCTATAGACTTTAAATTTCAACACACAGTGCGTGTAGTTCTAATTCTGAATAAACTTTTATTCAATTCCCTTTCGTTAAATTGGACTGCTGGGTTACGGCCTTTCACCTGTGGAAATATGATGCCACCTTTCTCTGTTCATACACTGCTTTTATTTCAAGTTGGAATCTGGAAATTCACAAATTTTAGTTTTGTATTCTGACCTCAGTGCATAAAAAGTGTTTTCTGCTCCTGCAACAGCTAATGTCATCATTTATACTTTCTGTGTAAATGTATATGTTGAATCATTTCCTGCACAACTGTTCGCATACATTTAACATGCAATGCTGATAAAATATATTTTTTACATTAAGATGTTCATTGGTGATAGAGGAGGCACATGTGCACAAGTACTTGTATACTGATTTCAAACTCCATGCAAGTTTATGGAAACTTATTAGAAAAGTTTCCACCAATGAAATCTATACAAGACACTCAATGGAGAGGAACATATTTTATTTTGATTTTGAGGACGATAAACCTCAACCAGTTCTGTGAGAGAGTAATGTGAATTTCCAGCTTTCCATTTCACCTTGAATGCAGCATAAAGGTACAGATTGGTCTCTGTGAGTACTCTGTCCCTTCTGTTCTAAAACCTACCAAATAAATCCTGACGCTGCGTCGGCTGAACCACATCAGACACGTGTGAGTGATGGAGTTGTTCAGTTTGAGTCACAAGTGTTCTGCAAATACGGATTTTGTTCTGTTTTAAGAAGCTGACAAATAAAGGTGTATTTTGTAATGTGTGTGTGCTGTGGTTGAGTCAGTAGAAGTAAATTGGTGACAAATTAACACCATTCAGTAAACGTATAGTAGCTCATTGTTTATTAAGCATAATGGTCCATATTGTTTGGCAAGACAGATGAGAATAAGTCATAAAAGAAAATGATTAGCCTTGTGTAATTAAAACCCAAAACGTATTACTGAAGCAGGCAATCCATAAGTCCTTTCTCCCTACATGTCTAATCTTGCTCAGGGTCACAGTGACGTTAGAACCTATCTCGGAATGCATTGTTCTACAGGCAAGGAAACACCCTATTCAGATCACCAGTCCATCACAGTCAGCATACACAACGCTTGAGCAAACACAGCCCAACACATACAGTAAGTGACATTAATAAAGAGATTACCAAATTATATCTTCACTGTGTGCACAGCATTAGCAGGTCAGGAGAGTCAGGCCCAGCCCTTTCAGTGTCTTAACATCCACACCAGTGAGGATCTGCAGGTAGAAGTACATAAATCAGAGTTAGAACAGATAACTGTAATGAAATGAATACACTTGAACCACCAACAGCAACCTTACCTGAAACGCTTACGGTTCCGTTGACCATCACCATCTTCCCAGTGATCGGGTTCTCCGCCTGGCAGCTGATGGACTCTTTGGAAATGTGGCGGTTCACAGTGATGTCGATTTCATCACTCGTTATAGTTTTCCCGTACAAGATCCATGTGAAGTTGCAGGAAGGAGTGCACTCAGCAGTGCATGTGAAGCTGGCCGTGATCCCTATTTCAAGAGAGTCTGGTCCTGAAATGATCACATTCTTTGGTCCGTCTGCCAGATAAGAGAGGAGACACAAATACAAGCCAAGGTTTTTTTTTTTTTTTTTACTTATTCAAACAAATACAGGAAATTATTTTTACTTCAACCCATAATACTGGCTTACCAGGCACCACCACTGTCGTCTCAGCTGTTTTGTTTTTCTTTGTCACTGAGTTAAAAGCCACACAAGTGAGGGCGGCCTCGTTTGGAGGTGTTTCAGGTGTGAAGAATATGGTGGCATTTGTAGACAGGAGTGTGCCATGGTAAAACCAGCTGATGGAGCAGGCGGGGAAGCAGTCAGTCAGACACTGCAGCTCTGTTACAGATGCAGGCAGGGCGAACATCTCCTCACCCACCGGGCCTTTTTTAGGTTTCACAATAAGCACCTTATCCGGACCGTCTGGAAAATATAAGACAAGAGGAGCTGAGTTCAGACTGAGATGTTTGTATGCTAAATATGAAGCCAGCGTTCAAAAAGCCTAGCATTAGCACTGGAAGCAGAGAGAAACAGCAGTTCTGTCTGATGCTAAAAAAAAATAAAGTAAAACAAATTAAACATTGTATTTTATTTCTTTAATCTGCACAATCTGATTTTATTATATGTCTTTGCTGGTAGCAGTGTCTTCCTGCTGTCTACACTGACTACCTGCCAGCTTGTCCCCACTGTCCCCAGACAGGAAATAACAGAAATTGCACAAATGGATTGAAGCTGTTAGCTTAGCTTTAGGGATTAGCAAATTTGTCCACTTCTGAATACTAAATATAGACAACAATATGAAATGTAAATTTCATAACCCTGGTATACTCACAGTTTACTTGCAGCAGGTAGCCAACAGACCAGATGGGTGTTCCACTTTCACGTAATACCAATGTGCTGCTGTTCCCGCCCTCTAGAACCAAACATTGGTATAACCCTCCGTCCTCGCGTAAGAGAGGACTGAAGATCACTGAGGTGTTGTCCGGTGAGAAATGCACTCTTTCAGAGGTTGCCATTGGGTGTTTGTTCTTGAGCCATGTAATGGCTGTAATGGCTGTGTCCTGATGGCCAACACACTGCAGAGAGAATGGCTCACCAGCAACTGGCAGGTCCTGAGAGCTGGGATGCACTTCGAATGGATCTGTCAAGAGAGAATATCAAGTGATATTCTACACCGTAACATATAACTCAAACCAATACGAAATCTGTTGAACATCAGGTGAGAGCAACATCACAGACTCACCAATGATGGTGAGGTTCATAGTGGTGGTAATAGTGGTGTTAGATAACGTGTTCATGACCTCACAGGTCAGAGGCTCATTCCCCTGATGCGTGATGGGTAACTGGATTTGGTCACCCCGGTAAATCCTACCCATGAACTTCCAAGTGAAATCACAGGATGGATTGCACGTGGCAGAGCAAATGTATGAGTACTGTTTTCCAATTGTGACTCTACTGTCACCAGTGATGACAGCGTCAGATAAACCTAAAGAAGAGGAGATACAAGACATTTGAAGGTACAATGCTCATTTTACAAGGTTACATCAGAACATGAATGTAATCGAATTATCTTTAAGTAGTATGTAAGTACTGTAGAGATGATTTAAACCATGACTATGTGAACTATGCTGCACAGTGACCATTGTGGCTGCATTGAATATCCCTTTCTTTCTTTAAAATCTACTTTTAATGATTAAAACGATGACTGGAAAGGCATCATGGCAGTTTAAACTTGGTGATGGGATGGGAGTCATCAAAATTATTGTGTATACAGGTTGGTTGCATTTTTGACTGCTTTTTATCAAATACAGTCCTGAATATTTCTTTCACATACTTGCCACCCACAGAACCAGAGACTTGGAGATGTAGAGATGTGAGACGGTGTCCTGAACCTGACAGATCAGCGTTTCAGTGATGGCAGTACTCGGTGGAATGACTGAAATGGTGTTGCCTTGTGCAGTATTGAACGGTTCGTCATCCAAGTCAACAGTCCATGAGTAGCTGCAGGAGGGGGAGCAGTGAGCTGAGCAGGTAAAGTTGGAAGCAACTCCTGGAGTCAAAAAGGCTTCACCGCTGATATGTATATTTGATGGTCCAGCTGAAAAATTAGGAATAGACTTGGTTGAAGGTATTTTTCATATAAAACCTATGAGCTCATTTTTTAAAATTTTTTTATTATTACCTGTAATTTCCAGCGTCTTTTGAACAGTGACTGATACTCCTGTAGCAGGATTGATGGCTGTGCAGGTCAGGTTTTGTGCTGGTTGAAGTTCTTTAAGCTGCAAGTTCAGGTCCTGGCCCTGAGAGGTCTCATTACCCCAGGTCCAGGTGAACTGGCATGTCGGGTAGCAGTTGGCTGAGCATTGGAAACTATACAGTATTCCCACAGTCACTGTGTCAACCCCACTGATCACCACTGAAGACGGCCCATCTGCAGTCAGAGGTTGAGCAGATGAATAAAAAAAATAGTCCTCTTTAAAAAGTCATTAATTTGCAATATGATATATTGAAATAAGATATTGAAATATTTTTTTATTTCAATAAAGAGAAGTCATTGGCTAACAAAAAGTTATGTAAATTTTGCATTGTTTGAATTAAAAGCTAATACTCCAAGTTACTTAACCTGATTTGTTCTGTACAAATACGATGTTAGTTGCGTAGTTGCTGAATTCACCCACAAATGACCCAGAATTTAATTGATTTAATGTGTAGATTGTGTTCACTGTGATCTCTGCATCAACAGTGCACTTTATGGAATTGTAATCAGAATCAGAATCATTAAAAGCTTTATTGCCAAATACGTTTTTTTTTACACATACAAGGAATTTGTTTTGGTGTTGTTGGTGCATATCAGATAACTCTAAATATAAGAAGGATAAGAAAATCAAGTATTAAATTTAACAATATAAATACATACACTATGTTTTAAAAGTAAAAAATGGAGCCATGGAGATGGGATGTTTTTTGTTGAGACACACCTTGGGAGTCTTAGTTACCCCAAAATTATCGTGTACACAGGCTCGTACTTAGTACGTACAAGTGCTCCAACTAAGAGTCATGTGACATCTTTGGAAAAATGTATGGAATTTTTCTTCTGGAATCAGGGGTGTCAGAAATAGTTTCTCCAAATTCACCACTCTATTGACTGATAGTTCTAACATAAAGATAATTTCTTTTACATACTTGCCACCCTCAATATCAGAGTCCTGGAGATGTAGAGATTTGAAATGGTGTTTGTAGCCTGACAGATCAGACTTTCAGAGGTGGCAGTACTTGGTGGAATGACTGAAATGGTGTTGCCTTGTGCAGTACTGAATGGAATGCCATATAAATCAACGGTCCATGAGTAGTTGCAGGAGGGGGAGCAATCAGCTGAACAGGTAAAGTTGGAAGCTATCCCAGGAATCAAAAGGGCTTGACCGCTGATACTTATATTTGATGGTCCAGCTGAAAAGTTGGAAATAGATTCAGTTGAAGGTATGGTTCCTAAAAAAACTCTGAGCATAAAGGCATTTATTATTATTATTATTATTATTATTATTATTATTATTATTATTATTATTATTATTATCATTACCTGTAATTTCCAGCGTCTTTTGAACAGTGACTGATACTCCTGTAGCAGGATTGACAGCTGTGCAGGTCAGGTTTTGTGCTGGCTGAAGTTCTTCAAGCTGCAAGCTCAGGTCCTGGCCCTGAGAGGTCACGTTGCCCCAGGTCCAGGTGAACTGGCATGTCGGGTAGCAGTTGGCTGAGCATTGGAAACTATACAGTATTCCCACAGTCACTGTGTCAACCCCACTGATCACCACTGAAGACGGCCCATCTGCAGTCAGAGGTTGAGCAGATGAATAAAAAAAATAGTCCTCTTTAAAAAGTCATTAATTTGCAATATGATATATTGAAATAAGATATTGAAATATTTTTTTATTTCAATAAAGAGAAGTCATTGGCTAACAAAAAGTTATGTAAATTTTGCATTGTTTGAATTAAAAGCTAATACTCCAAGTTACTTAACCTGATTTGTTCTGTACAAATACGATGTTAGTTGCGTAGTTGCTGAATTCACCCACAAATGACCCAGAATTTAATTGATTTAATGTGTAGATTGTGTTCACTGTGATCTCTGCATCAACAGTGCACTTTATGGAATTGTAATCAGAATCAGAATCATTAAAAGCTTTATTGCCAAATACGTTTTTTTTTACACATACAAGGAATTTGTTTTGGTGTTGTTGGTGCATATCAGATAACTCTAAATATAAGAAGGATAAGAAAATCAAGTATTAAATTTAACAATATAAATACATACACTATGTTTTAAAAGTAAAAAATGGAGCCATGGAGATGGGATGTTTTTTGTTGAGACACACCTTGGGAGTCTTAGTTACCCCAAAATTATCGTGTACACAGGCTCGTACTTAGTACGTACAAGTGCTCCAACTAAGAGTCATGTGACATCTTTGGAAAAATGTATGGAATTTTTCTTCTGGAATCAGGGGTGTCAGAAATAGTTTCTCCAAATTCACCACTCTATTGACTGATAGTTCTAACATAAAGATAATTTCTTTTACATACTTGCCACCCTCAATATCAGAGTCCTGGAGATGTAGAGATTTGAAATGGTGTTTGTAGCCTGACAGATCAGACTTTCAGAGGTGGCAGTACTTGGTGGAATGACTGAAATGGTGTTGCCTTGTGCAGTACTGAATGGAATGCCATATAAATCAACGGTCCATGAGTAGTTGCAGGAGGGGGAGCAATCAGCTGAACAGGTAAAGTTGGAAGCTATCCCAGGAATCAAAAGGGCTTGACCGCTGATACTTATATTTGATGGTCCAGCTGAAAAGTTGGAAATAGATTCAGTTGAAGGTATGGTTCCTAAAAAAACTCTGAGCATAAAGGCATTTATTATTATTATTATTATTATTATTATTATTATTATTATTATTATTATTATTATTATTATCATTACCTGTAATTTCCAGCGTCTTTTGAACAGTGACTGATACTCCTGTAGCAGGATTGACAGCTGTGCAGGTCAGGTTTTGTGCTGGCTGAAGTTCTTCAAGCTGCAAGCTCAGGTCCTGGCCCTGAGAGGTCACGTTGCCCCAGGTCCAGGTGAACTGGCATGTTGGGTAGCAGTTGGCTGAGCACTGGAAACCATAGAGTATTCCTACACTCACTATGTCGACCCCACTGATCTGCACTGAAGATGGCCCATCTGCAATTGGAGGTTGAGCAGATAGAAAGATAAAGATAAACTTTTTTCAAAAGTCATTCATTTACAATGTTTTTTTTATTTCAACAAGGAGAAATCTTTTATTAGGGAAAAGCTATATTAATCTTGTATAGAAGTTTGAATTAAAAGCTATTACTCATAAGTTACTTAAGCAGATTGGTGCAATTAAAATGTTACATGCATGACTGCTGAATTCACCCACAACTGATCCAGAATTTCAAAGTAAATTGATTTAAGGTGCAGATTGTTTTCTCAACATTGTAATCTCTGCATCGACAGTGCACTTAATAACATTTAAAGCTTTGTGATGGGATGTGTTTGCCAAAATGCACCTTGGGAGTTTTAGTTACTCCAAAATGATTGTGTACACCGGCTTGTACTTTCAACTTTTTGTCAAAGAACCAGATATTTTATTTATAAGTTCTGAATCTTATGCACTGATGATTTAACCAGGATAGTTTCACTGTAATGTTCAAGCTGTACAAGTGCACCAACTAAGAGTCATATGACATGGAATTTTTCTTCTGGAATCAGGGGTGTCAGATATAGTTTCTCCAAATTCACAACTCTATTGACTGATAGTTCTAACATAAAGGTAATTTCTTTCACATACTTGCCACGAGCAGAATCAGAGTCCTGGAGATGTAGAGATTTGAAATGGTGTTCTTAGCCTGACAGATCAGAGTTTCAATGATGGCAGTACTTGGAGGAATGACTGAAATGGTGTTGCCTTGTGCAGTACTGAATGGTTCGCCATCCAAGATAATAGTCCATGAGTAGTTGCAGGAGGGGTAGCAGTCAGCTGAGCAGGTAAAGTTGGAAGCAACTCCAGGAACTAAAAAGGCTTCACCACTGATACTTATATTTGATGGTCCAGCTGAAAAGTTAGAGAGATGTGGTTAAATGTATAGCTCCAAAAAAAACCTCTGAGCTCAAATTCATTTTTTGTTTTTTTAGTATTACCTGTAATTTCCAGCGTCTTTTGAACAGTGACTGATACTCCTGTAATAGGATTGACAGCTGTGCAGATCAGATTCTGTGCTGGCTGAAGTTCTTCAAGCTGCAAACTCAGATCCTGGCCCTGAGAGGTCTCATTACCCCAGGTCCAGGTGAACTGGCATGTCGGGTAGCAGTTGGCTGAGCACTGGAAACCATAGAGTATTCCTACACTCACTATGTCGACCCCACTGATCTGCATTGAAGATGGCCCATCTGCAATTGGAGATGACCAGAAACAAATCATAACAAAGGTTATGTCATGACACTTTCCATACAGAGCAGGTCTAGACCGTACTCTTTATAATATTTACAGAGACCCAACAATTCCACCATGAGCAAACACTTGGTGACAGTTTACAACATGTTATTTGTTAAATATTAAATATTAATCTTGTTTGAATTAAAACTATTACTCATAAGTTACTGAAGCAGATTTGGGCAATTAAAGTGTTAGTTGCACAGTTGCTTCATTTGCCCACAACTGACCCAGAATTTAAAAATGAACTGATTTAAGATGCAGATTGTGTTTTTGTTTTCTCAGCACTGATCTTTTGCAACAACAGTGCACATAATGAAATTTGAAGCTTGTTGATGGATTGTTTTCGCCGAAATGCACCTTGGGAGACATACTGTTACCCAAAGTTATTGTGTAATCAGATTTGTACTTTTGAAGAACCATATATTATGGTCTAATCAAATTCAAAATTGTATGCACTGAATAATGAACAAGGAGGGTTTCATTATCGTGTTCAAGCTATACAAGTGCTCCAGCTAAGAGTCATTTGGATGATACATGGGAAAATATATGGGAATTTTACTTCTGGAATCAGGGGTGTCCAAAACGGCTTCTCCAAATTGAAAGCTCTATTGACTAATAGTTCTAACATAAAGTAAATTTATTTCACTTACTTGCCACCCACAGAACCAGAGACTTGGAGATGTAGAGATGTGAGACGGTGTCCTGAACCTGACAGATCAGAGTTTCAGTGATGGCAGTACTCGGTGGAATGACTGAAATGGTGTTGCCTTGTGCAGTACTGAATGGTTCGCCATCCAAATCAACAGTCCATGAGTAGTTGCAGGAGGGGTAGCAGTTAGCTAAGCAGGTAAAGTTGGAAGCAACTCCGGGAACTAAAAAGGCTTCACCACTGATACTTATATTTGATGGTCCAGCTGAAAAGTTGGAAATAGATGTATTAAATTCATGGCTCCTAAAAAAAAAAAAAAAATCTGCTCAAATTCATTTTTCTTACCTGTAATTTCCAGCATCTTTTGAACAGTGACTGATACTCCTGTAGCAGGATTGATGGCTGTGCAGGTCAGGTTTTGTGCTGGTTGAAGTTCTTTAAGCTGCAAACTCAGATCCTGGCCCTGAGAGGTCTCATTACCCCAGATCCAGGTGAATTGGCATGTTGGGTAGCAGTTGGCCGAGCATTGGAAACTATACAGTATTCCCACAGTCACTATCTCGACCCCACTGATCTGCACTGAAGATGGCCCATCTGCGATTGGAGGTTGAGCAGATAAAAAAAGATAGTGTTTTTTTTTTTCCACCACTGCTGCACTTCATAATGTGACAACCAGTATACTCACAGTTTACTTGCATCTTGTAGCCAACAGACTGGATGGGGGTCCTCCCCTCTGCCACCTCACATTGGTATAAGCCATCATCTGTCTGCAGGAGAGGACTGAAGGTCATTGTGATGTTGTCAGGGGAGAAATGCACTCTTTCAGATGCTGGCATTGGGTCTTTGTTTTTCAGCCATGTAATGGACTCTGGGTTCTGAGAGCCAGCACACTCCAGAGAAAAAGACCTGCCTGACACTGGCAGGATCTGAGAGGTGGAATGCACTGAGATGGGATCTGTACAGAAAGAACATTCAAAACAGCATGCATGAACATGAAATACATGCTGTGATAGTTTCTTGTACCAGATTATTTTTTTATAGCACAGACTCACCAGTGACAGTGAGGTTCATGGTAGTGGTGATAGTGGCATGAGATACAGAGTTTATTGCCTCACAGGTCAGAGGCTCAATTTTAGAATAGTCACTAAAAGTGATTTCCAGTTTATTGGCATACGTTGGCTCATCCTCCTGATGCATGATGGGTAACTGGATTTGGTCACCCTTGTAAATCCTACCCATGAACTTCCAAGTGAAATCACAGGATGGAATGCATGTGGCAAAGCAAATGTATGAGTACTGTTTTCCAATTGTGACTCTACTGTCACCAGTGATCATAGCGTCGGATAAACCTAAAGAACGAGATACAAGACTTTGAATGCTCATTTTACAGGGTTACATCAGAACATAAATGTTATTGAAGTATCTACAAATAATGTTGAAGGAGAGATCAAGTATCATAGAGATGATTTGAAACAAAACTATGTAACCTAAGTTGAACAGTGGCCACTGTGGCCGCAAGCAGTAATGATGCATTGAATTTCCCCTCATTTCCGAAGAATCTTGTTAGTCACTTTCTTTAAACACAAATGTGAGTGGAGCAAATGGACTGAAATAGAAATAAAATTATAAAATGAATAAAATTATTATCAATCATGAAGGCGACAACAAGCTCCATTTGGTAAAGTTGTCCCCTGGTGAGGAGGAAGGTCAGTATTGACATTTGAACAAACCTTCGTTTGATGAAATAATCTCAACATAAGGTCTATGTACTAGTTTCTTTCTTTCAACTGCATCTCAAGTTCTTCATTGGCAACTTTAACTGGCTCAGGCATTTACTTGATTTATTTCCGTGATTACACCACTAAGATATTAACAATAACTATGAAAAGCTAATATTAGCCACTGTAAATGACTGGG
Source organism: Protonibea diacanthus (assembly GCA_028641955.1). NCBI lineage: Eukaryota > Metazoa > Chordata > Actinopteri > Sciaenidae > Protonibea > Protonibea diacanthus. The sequence continues at coordinate 2,051,112 of CM053997.1, read as the reverse complement.
CATACCAAAGCTCTAGCAGGAAAAGTGTATTGAGCATTTTTTTTTTTTTTTTTATCAGGCTTTAATCTCAGGTGTGTAATATAGTTGTTAAATATTATAACATGTAACATAATGTTGATGAAAACACAGAAATATAATCCAAATGTTTGGAGATAACTGTCTAATCACAAATCTCAATTACAACGTAACGTGCATATAAACCAGTTCTTGTGGACTTCCATCATGTACAACAAAACTGTTTAAACAGCACACATTTGCAATACACCCAGACTTTTTATGTTTGTTGCTTTTTGTGAAACTTATTGATTAGAAGTTAAGTTCTTTCACATACTTGGCACCCACAGAGACAGTCTCATAGAGATGAAGAGTTGTGAGACGATGTTCTGAGCCTGACATATCAGAGTTTCAGAGGACACAGTACTAGTAGGCGGAGTGACAGAAATTGTGTTTCCTTGTGTAGTACTGAACGGTTCACTATTCAAGACAACGGTCCATGAGTAGGTGCAGGAGGGGGAGCAGTCAGCTGAGCACGTAAAGTTGGATGTAGTACCGAAAGCCAGCATAGACGGACCATTGATCTGTAGGTTTGATGGCCCAACTGGGAAGTTTGGAAAAAGGTTTAGTCAAAAGATGTTCTGTTTAAGAACTCATGAATTTGAGTTCACTTTGGTCATTCATACCTGTCACTTGCACTGTCTTGCTGACTTTAACTGAAATCCCTGTTTCAGGGTTGACTGCTGTGCAGGTCAGGATCTGTGTTGGCATTATGTGCTGGAGCTCCAGGCTCAGCTCAGGCCCCTGAGAGGTGTCATTACCCCTGGTCCAGGTATACTGGCAGCCCGGGTTGCAGCTGGCATAGCACTGGAAACCATATGGGATTCCCACTGTCACTACATTAACCCCATAGATCTCCACTGAGGATGGCCCATCTGCAGAAAGACAAATTTTTCCAATTAAAACATACTCATCCTCCAACTCCCCTCTGTCTTCTGCGCCATTCTTTAATGTATTTGTACTTCAGTGGACAAAATTGAGTTGAAAGTTGAAGCTGAAGGCTATGAATGAACACTATGACGTTCAGCACAATGTGAGTATTAAAACCTATGGTTAGGCTTAAGAGTAAATATAGCTAAGAAACAGAATTAAAAGAATCTTACATGAGCTTTCCCCCACAGTTCCACTCTGCCCAGTTTCGCTGGCAGAAAAGCCTTAGACATGAGAAAAGAGAACACATTAATGATTCTTTTTCAGGTAGCTCAGCACTGCAAACCAAGGTTATTACTCAGTCAACTAAAACTAAACTAAAAAATAAAACTAAGAGTGAAAAAAATGTTTCCTGAAATAAAAAGAAGAACTTCATAAACAAATAAAAAGTAGCTGTAAAGATTCAGTCAAATTGTCAGGTTTCTGTTTTAGTGTTGTTGTCTTGTTGCTGTCTTGTATTTAGTCCAGTTGTTTTCCCTCTTTCACCGGTCAGGTTGTCTGTGTTCCTGTTTCCCAGTCCTGCGTTGTTCAGTCTGTGCTTCTCTCCGTGTTCCTGCTCATAGTGTATCTCAGTTCTGTATTGGATTTGTTTTGTTTATCTGGACTCCTCAGAGCCTTTTGTCATTTTGTGTTTACTTCCCTTTTATGTCAGTGATTACAGTTACCTTTTGTTCACTCTACCTTCTACTTCTACTCCTAGACCTGCATTTGGATTCACTTCTTAGAACTAAACTATAACTGTGATACTATGTACTTTAGTAAGCATAAGTTTAGTTGTAGTCTTTGTCAGTTTGGTCAAATTTGTTAGCACAACAGGAATGAGGAGGCATTGGTATAACTGAGACTGGGATCTCTATAGACTGCGAGTCATCTGTCTTCATTCCCTGTTGTGTTTGTATTGTAATATTTATTCTGAACTTTTCATATCTTGGCCCTGACAAATAGCTCCCATATTTTAATCACAAACCTAAAACCTATAAAATACTTAAACTAATAAAACCATCTTATCTTAGCTAAACACAGCAGACATTTTGATTTGTCAAAGCCAAAAAATAACAATAAAACTAAAACAAATTTAATGAAAAAAATACAAAACTATAGTAACAAATCTAGTCAAATGTCAGCTAAAAATCATTCCATTGTATCAGTACAGTAAATAATATCTGAAATATTAACATTTAACTGATAAATTTGCTGAAATTATTAATTTGAGCAGATGATGACCCGACGGCAGCGTCTTACCTGCCAGGCAGGTGAGCAGCAGTAGACAGGCTGAGTGATGAACCATGGCGCTGGAGACAGCCTGAACGACTATCCATAATCGTATAACCATCCACACTCTTATAATGCATGGAGATAAAGGCCTTGCCCACTGTTATCACACACTTACACAAAACACAGACAACAAATGACCCAATGTTCCTGGCAAAGGAGTGCAACATGTTGGTTATCAGCTGGGTTAATTCTCTGCAGAGGGCGTGCGTACAAGCCATGGATGGTTGTTTCTTTTGTATGTGCAGCTTTAATCCAAGTCAGATAATGTGGCTTTCTCTGTCTCATATCTGCCTGTGGTTACAGATGTAAAGATTTCCATCTCAATTTATCACAGCATCCTGATAGAATACAACTCCAGCTGTCTGTGAGAGCTGATATGTTTTGGTGTTACCACTGGTATTCTTAATTAATGTATTTACCTTTTATTGATACCTCTACTGTGTTATTGCTCTGGGAAGTTGAAGCAACGCTCCTCTTGATTTTAATGCTTAATATTCATGTGTTGTCATTTTAAATCAAGAAGTGTGGTAAGCACTCTTCCATCTTCTTCTCAATGCATTTAGTTTACTGCACAGCAAAGGAATTGAAGTCTGTTTTAACACTGTATACTAAGTTTGCAGTTTGAGGCCACCATGTGAACTTTAGGTTCGGAGTCTATTAAGTCTCTTCTGTTATGTATTTTCTGTTGAAACTGAATTTTTTAAGACCTTTTAAAACTTCAAACATGTCATATGTGGACAGTGGAAACAAAGTGCAAACACAATATTTATCTCCAAATTTCAAATTGTTATAGCAACCGTGTCAGCAAACAGTTGTCCATGGAGAAACATCATCATTCATTCGTTGTTGTGTTTCTGACAGCTTTCTGGCTCTTTAACTGCTAAAAGCTCCACTTTGTTCATCAGCTAGTTACTAACTGTGTCTGTCTGAAGATCGACTTTTTTGATCTCTCAATGGGGAAATACTTTACTCAAGTTTTATATGTATATTCCCAAAATACACACACACAAACAAAAGGCTCATAGACATGCAGATGAGGAGAGATGGGCAGTCACGTAGCGGCACCCTGGGAGCAGCTAGGGGTTCCTTGCTCAAGGGCCCAGTGCCCAGGAGGTGAACTGGCATCTCTCCAGCTACTATTGCATGCTCCATACTGTCTGTACAGTCCATGCTTCACATAAACTGGCCACCCCGTGGTTCTCCAATCAGGTCTCTATGGATTGAGCTACTGATATTGTACCTGCTGAGCAGGTCACAGGTACAGTCAGTTTTTAGAAATTTTTTCACTGCCATGAGAGTGAAAAGGTCAATTTAATTGTATTATTATTTTTTTTTTAATTGCACAGAAATGACTGAACTCGGGAACTGATCCTCCCCTCTGAGTTATATTTAACATTAATGGTTGCATTAACTATGATTATATTTAATTTTAGTGACTAAACTTTAATTAATGACTCCCAAACTGCTCCGGGGTCTCTCGCAATTATAATTACAGTCGCAATAATTACAAGTTCTTGTTTCTTCACTTTTTCTACTCACATTCCCAGAAAGTAGTGTCAGTGATGCAGGTGTAACTTAAACCACAGCATTACATCTCTGGTGTTGGTGTGATTTACTGGGCATCTTTTGTTTTTATCAAAGCAAAAAGGAGTACGAGCCACAGTGAAGTGTTTGTCTATGGAGTGATATGAACCCTGGGTGTGTCCTTGAACTGTCGCTGCTGTTTGCCAGTATAAGATTGCAGCAAACAAGAGTGTGAAATACTGAACCAGCCTTCCATTTAAAGACAGTAAGACATATGTGGGATTCATTAAACACACTTTAAAAGATTTATGAGTGTGAGTGTAAGTTTCTGTACTAGCATTAGGCACAGTTATGGATAATCACCGGGATCACACCACTTCTCGTTTTTTAAAGTGGTGTACCATCACTATCCAACCTGCAGGTAGACCCAAGGCTAAATGAAGATCATAAGATCAATTTGATATCTTCACAATTGTTCTGGATTTATTAAAGTGGAACTAATTACAGCTTAATGTCTTTCTTCTTAGTTCATTAGGTTTAGTCACCTATGGGAATTCTCTACATAGCTCCACCCAGCAACCTGAGCAGGAGCCTCACTAACACCTGTGTGTAGTCCTCATGTATGGAAACTGACACTCACATACTGATTTTATTTAAGATTTTATTGCCAGTGTGAGACGGTGTTCTTTGTACATATTTGGTAAGAAAGGGTGCCTTTTGTCTCATAGTAAAAGGTCATCAGTGCAGTTTATTAATATTTAGACATGAAGTTTTCAACATTTCAAACACATCAGTGTAGAGCATCAACCAATTCTGACATTTCATGTGCACGCTCTCTCCATGTCTCTCTAACTATAGAGTGCAAACAGGTTCAGCCCACTGTCAACATGTGAGATAAATGGAAAAGAATAATATGCCGCGTGAGATCACAGGCACATGAGTCATTAATTCTCCACAGTTCAACTGCCTTTCTTCACCACAGACTCATTCACATGATATAGAAAGATCTGTCAGACAGAAACAAAGACAGAGAGACAAAGTGAGAGATTATCTTTGTAATGGCAAGAACAATAAATTTATACGTAGTATTACAGCCAAATTAACTGGACCAAATGATAAGATATCAGTGAAGCAATATGTAAAGACCTAAATGAAATTAAGAATACAGTTTAAAAGCAGTAAGTGTCACCTGTGTGCGGAGGGATCACAGTGTGAAAGGAGCAGAAATGATGAAGGTTAGCAGCAGCACAGCTGAAGTTACTTCAGGACGAGTAGACAGGTTGTGATCTGAAGAAGGAAACAGAAACAGACTTGTCAAATAACAGAAGACATGTTAATATTATGTAAGTTTATGTATGTTAAACCTCTTTATGGCTTGTCTACCTGCTATTTGTACAGTTTTCAAGGTAGTCGCCATTTTCCTCGAGGCAGTGTTTTGTGCCTCGCATTTGAGAGTGACAGATTTAAGCGGATGATCCACTGTTATCTCGATCACATTGCCCCTCACAGTCTGACTGTCCACGGATGACACGTAGCGACAAGAAGGCTGACATTTAGCAGAACATGTAAATATATACTTTTCTGCAATTTCTATTACGTCTGGGCCTTTGATGTGAATCTCTGATGGACCAGCTGAAAGAAACATACACAAGAGACACTATTCTTAGTAGCTGAAAGCAATAAGCTCATTGATTAGTTTGATTTTGTGTGTGGGTGTTAGTTTTTTAGCTAACTTGTAGCTGTTCAGTTCCCTGATTAAAGGTATAGTTTGACATTCTGGGAAATATGCTTATTTGCTTTCTTACAGAGAGTTTAATAAGTACCATGATGTTTATTAAAACTGGGAAGAGGGAGTAACAGTTAACCAGGTCCTGTCCAAAGTTAACAAAAAAAAACACCTATCATGACCTATAAAGCTCAATTATTTTATCATTTAGTTACATCTTCAATGAAACAACGTGTAAATGGTCTTGTCATCACTGTGAGGATGCCAGGCAATCAGCAGTGACTCAAAAATATAAGCCCCATATAACCATAACTAACCATAACCATAACAGCTAAACTAAGCTAAGCGTCTGGCTATAGCTTCATAATTCCCCATTAAATCTAGTGAAACTCTTAACTTACATGCCACAGCTATGTCTTGAGTAGCAGCAGCAAACAGCCCAGAGACACTATTGGTGGCTTTGCAGATGAGAACTTTGGAGTCGTCCATCTCCCGAGGAGTGATAGAAATAACGTTCCCATGACCACTAATCCATGGACCTTTATCAATTCTCCAGGCATAGGTACAAGATGGACGACAGTAGGCGTGGCAACTGTAGGTGTGACTCACTGTTGGATTCATCAAATTAGGGCCTGTGACAGAAACATTGGCAGGTCCAGCTGAGGTGAGAAAGACAAATATATGAGTCATTAGAAGGGAAAGACATTCACAAAGCATTTAAGTTGTGAATATAGGCCAATTATTTTGAAATATCTATTTTAATAACAATAGAAAACTGTTACCTAACACTTTTATTTTCTTTGTTGTTGTGGCAGTCTGTTGTGTTTGGTCATCTGTGGCTGTACATGCCACTGTCAGGGCTTCCACCCAACTATTAACAGTGAAGGCTAGCGCATTAGCCTGACCCTGGGCAGTTTGTCCATCCAAAGACATAGAGTAGGTACATTCGGGGCAGTTGGAATCACATCCAATGCTGCTCGGCACACCCACAGTCACGTAGTCCGGACCGATAATCGTGCAGTTTATTTTCTGTCCTTCTGAAAAGCAGTTACAATTATAATGTATCTGAATGACTTTACATTTTATACTTGGTTTAAATTTAAATCACTTACCCACATCATCATCATCATCATCTAGCTCTGGGGTCTCACCATCTGAGGACAACACTGGCTGAAGTCCTACATAGACAACATATTTCATTGTTATCTAAAATAATATCTGCTATTAAGAATCAAAGTTTGCATCTTTGCTTTTGAAGATAGCTGCGCTTAACTACTTAAAGGTGTAGTGTATATAGGGGGCATTACACTATATTTTAGCATTCATTATTATACCATATTTGCTACTTGTGGCTCTAGTATGTTTAAAACCATTTACATCTCAGTAGAAATACACATGGAAAAAATGCAGAATTCAAAATCTATACAGTTGTATTATCAGCAAAATGTCCTTTCAGTATCAACACTTGTAGCACTCACTATGCTGCACTATGTACTCTGTCAGTGTTTAGTATGGAATATATTATGGAATCTTTATACTGATGATATATAAGTAGCAATTTACTGTTGTAGCTGGTTGAGGTGGAGCTCATTGTAACTTCTTTAGCGTTGTGTAGTTGACTCTGTAAGAATGTATCATATTTTAAAAGATAATATTTAAATGTAAAATCTTCATCTGCTAATTAAGAAATAACTAGCTTTCAAATATACTTAATGTTGTGGAGTAAAAAAGTACAACATATACATATACTCAGAAACAGAGGCCATAAAGGAACGTCAAATGGAAAAACTACAAGAACAGCAAAAATATATGGCAGTGATCATGATCTATCACATTGATAGGAAATATATACAAAGTTTAGAGAGTTTTCTAGTAACACAGTAGGACAGATTTTCCTGACAGCCATTAATATTAGCTCTCACATACTCGTCTTAGCACAACTAAAGTTTGGCTCCTTCGCAGGTATTTTTGTCAAAAGGAAAATGCTTGCATTACCTGCCAGTAACAGCAGCAACAAAAGTCTGCTGCGGTTTGAGTGACCCCCATTCTGCTTAGATATGTAGGTATCATCCATTGTCTTGTAAATCTCTGAAGTGTACAGCCACCAGGAAACGGACAACTGGGTGTGTACAGTCAGTCAGTAAACATTAGCAGGAGAACGGCTCTTATCGGAGAGAGTTGTGAAGAAACATATCCGCCTTCTTTGTCACTCTAATGGGAAATCCATTGCCTTTAAATAATGGACGATCAAAGTCAGTAGAACATGACCCACATTGTTTTTAAAAAAGGTTTCATCCTGAGTGACTTTTTGCAGATTGTATTCAGCAACAACAAGACAAAACAATTTAGATTATTTAAGAATCTTGGATCAGTTTTCCAGATGGAAGTCCACAGAAAATAGTGGAGGTTTACAGAGCAGCAGTGCTCCCTTCTGGCTCAGGGAATGTTTTGGAGATCGCAGGCTTGTGTAATATTTGGAGAATGGCCCAGGTAGGGAAGTATTACTTGGTCTGTTCACTATAAAAATTTGTATGTCCCAAACAAATTAGGATTTCACACTGGAAAACACAGCTATACAACAAAACGTAACATGGCATTAACACAACTTAAAATAACATTTGATAATTAGTAATTTTTCACAATTAAAAAAATCATCCTTACAATGAAGGGTGATTTAATTATTTGAGTGGCTAATGATGTGTGTGCCATTATTCTTACTTATACTTCTGCATTCCCAGCATTTATCTTGGTGCTGTACAAAAGGTGAGCTTGCCCTTAGTTCCAGAAATATATCCACTATCAGCATAAATGATCAAAATGCAAACAGAGAAAAAGCTGTTATGCAGTAGATATCCTGACTTAAGGCTAAGGAAGCAGTAGCAGTTAGCATGCATTCAAACACACTGTCTGTGGAGGGTGGACAAAATAATCTGGCACACGTTCAGAAAACCACGTTTATTGAAAACAAAAACTTTGACAATCTAATAACATCAATTACTCCTACAAACACGACAAAGTCAACAAGAAAACAATACTTTTGGGTGCAGGTGTGTATGTGTGAGCGTGTGCAATTTTGTGTGTGAGAATGTGTGCACAATGTGTGTATGCATGTGTGTGTGTGTGTGTGTGTGTTCTTAAAGTGACGTCTCTCTGGAGTCTTTGGGTGGTCTGAAGGTCAGGATCTCTGTGAAAGTGTGACCTGCGCAAACACATGAGAGAAAAACGATACATGAGCCTTTCCAAACGATGCCCGTGTTCTACTTTCAGATCAACCCCTTCACCTTCTCTTCTATGAAACTCACTCACAAGTTAAGTACCACCGAGTAAGATCTTTAGTGACCTCTTCTGGCAAACAGAAGGTACTGTAATAACACTGAAAAAATTAATTTCCTGCAACATAACCCTCTTCAGAGACACTGGAAGTCAGTCAGAGTTGTGGTTCTAAAAGAAACTTCTATGTAAAGATGTCATACAAAATGCAACATTCATTGCTTTTGCATAAATTCTTTAACAATTTGTTTCAAACATGAGCACCAACAATCTGTATGTCACAGCAGCTAGACAGGCAGGTAATGCATGAACAAATGCATGAAAATTACAAGGAGAAGAAAAGGGAGTGAGCATTTACATGGATCTGTAAATGCTCACTCCCTTTGAGCAAGAAATTTGAGCAAGCGATTCATAACCAGGTCACACATCCTGTTGTTCTAATGGCCCATATGTGTCACTGTTCAATATGTACTCTAGCTGTAGCTGCCTGGATTAATTCTCTAGGTCGGTCTGACCATGTGTCCTGTTGTCTTCAGTCACTTTGATTTAGTGGGACACTCTAATCTCCCTAAAACACCTTAATGTGTTTGCATGAGATAGATCCAACTTGCCTTATCAAGGTTGGAAATGAGGTTGTTTCTGATGAATGATAAACGGATAAAAAGTCAATTATGACTAATGACTATGACTATGATACAAAGTCAAACCTCTACCACAAATACAAGTGCAGTAAATAAGGAGGTCATTATGAATTTGACTGATGTTTTTCATTATCTATGATTTCAGGGGGGCTTCAGATTTTTGGCAACTTAGGGGCAATGCAACAAACACAACGCTGATGTATTGTCAGCTTATAAAACTGATATGGTGAACAATTCACACATCAAGCCGACATGGAGCATTAATATCAGACAAATATTATATATTATATAATATCATTTTAGTTGGGTTTTCGTCTCCACCAACTCTTGAGGGAAATATCCATCTCTTTAGCAAATGAACGATCCTCTATGTTCACTAGCCGGCCACTAACTTTGTCTGTTTGTTGTTTGATGGTGATCAGGTACTAGTTCAATGGGTTTATCAGAGCTTTTGTACTATAAACAGTAGCTGTGGCTGGAAGCAAGGCAGGTGAGAGCTATGAGCATGAACCACCTGTTTTTTAACCAAAACAATGAGCTCAAAGAGGCTAAAACGCTCCATAGAACTGAGAGGAACTGCAGAATTTTCACACTATGTGTGGTCTCAACTGTTAATGTAAAAATATTGATGGATGCAACTTGAAGTGTAAATTGCCTTCCTGTCTCTCTCTTACGTTTCCACTGATCCAGCGGCAGGTCTGTGTTGTCCATGGTCTGATCGTAAGGCAACGCTTCAGTCTCCTCCTCAGCATCTCTGAACTCACTGAAGAAGGGGAGGTCGAGTGCCTCCGAGGCGCTCACCCTCCGCTCAGGGTCGAGGAGCAGCATCTTTTCCAAGACACACACTGCTGTAATGCAGACATACAAATGAAGGTCAGCATGACGGAGTTAAGTGCATCAGCACCTGAGTAAACTGGAGAACGGAAAACTTTACGTACCATTTGAGCTTGCTTTGGAGAAAATAGTGTGCAAATCTTTTTTTGGTACTTTTGGTAGACTTCTGATGTAGTTTTTGGCCTGTCAGAAGAGGAAGTGGAAAAAAGGATAGCAAAAGTTGGTTTCAGAAGTGTTTCATACTCAGACTTTGCATTGATTGTATATTTAATACATAACTTCAGGGTATGACTCACATCTTGGCTCTGGAGCTTCACAACAAAGTCAGCAGTTGGAGTTCCTGTAATCTTCATAATTTCTCTGAGCTGGTCCAAGTCTGGCAGTAGCTATGGTCAAGTATCATGTGTTGCACTGATTTTTTTTTTTTTTTACTAAATATAAAGTTTCTATTCTGGTTCATTTAAAAGCATAAAGAGATCTGAAATATTTCTAGTCAAAAGGTCTAAAAGATTTCAAGATGCTAACACACTGTAACACAGGTACATTTTTCAGATTTGACAGTCTGTGCAACATTAAACCAAACTAGTGCTGATGATGGTCAAAGATACGATCATTTCCTTTGAACAGCGGCTTTCCCAGCAGCATCTCTGCCATAATGCAACCTGCCGACCAGATATCCACTGCAACAGAGAGCAAACATCAGCTTCTTCGTTGAATCTGGGTTATGAAACAGGTCTTTTGTCTTTTTTCTGCACTATCATTCACGTAGAATGTGAAGAATGGCGGTTTACCGGTTTGTGTGTAGTGCATCCAGTTGAGGATAACCTCAGGCGCTCGGTACCACCGTGTCACGACATAGCCGGTCATCTCTGCGTCAGCCTGCCTTGCCAGGCCAAAATCAAGAATCTGAAGCAGAAATGTATCATGAATATGTGTAGATGTACGGGACACTGACATCACAGTGGCATTATGTAAAGTTAGAGTACCTTTAGCTCGCAGTCCGGGTTAATGGCTAAATTTCCAGGTTTAAGGTCCTGCAGGATACAGATAGTTATACAGTAAGTGACCAGAGTTATTAGAAGACTATTTTTTATGTTTTACGGAAAGAACCAGTTTTATTTGAATGGCTTATGAATTTCAGGTCAAATGTATGTAAGTATATAGATATATAAATACAATTTAATGATGAAATCTTTCAATTTAATCATATGAAGCTTTTTGCATCCTGAGATACACTTTAGGGAACTTTGGGTCCCTAAGCTTTGACTGGAAGGCTGCTGCCTCTTATAAATAGTTCATTGTTACCATGAGTGGAACTATATTCAGCCATTCACTATGAACATGACAGATTTAGTTCATACAATTTCTACTGGTGCTAAAATATGCTGTTAGCTGGGTGGTTCAAGTCAAGGGAGAAATGTGGGACATTTTAATAACAGAATCTACCAGACAGCGTATCATTCTGTCTTAAGTTTAGAAAGCTCCCTGTGTGGGAATCCAGATGAATGGCAGTGTGTGTGAAAAAGAGCAAGATCCCAACCCCCCAGAGCTCATAGTCTAAGAGGTCAAAGTTCACGCACCCTGTGAATGATCCCTGCAGAGTGGATATACTGAGGAGAGAGGAGATACAGACAACATTAGCAACTTCATCTCAACTCACAGAAACAAGCGTACGACCCCTACTTTTTCCCGTAAATATCAATAATAGTGGGTGGACATGGTCCAACAGACCTCTCTTAACAGGTAATGCATGCATATATATGTTTTTGTCACCTTGAGTCCCTTCAGCATCTGATAGACGAGGAACTGCACTCTGTCTTCTGTTAACCTCTCCAGCTTCATCAGCTTGCCGAGGTCAGTGCCCATGAACGGCATCACCAGGTAACTGTGGGCAAGAGGAGAGGAGTCGAGTGACACTAGAGGAGCAACAACCGCTTTTTGTAATCAGCATTTAGGAATGGATGAGAACTCACAAGTCACGCAAGCGGTCCAATGAGATTTCAGCAGTGAAAACATCCAGAAGCCCGATTACCTAATCAGGAGAAATAATTATAGACTGAAAATGCATTGTGCAGCTTTAAAATGCACAGCCCCCTTATTTGTCTGTGTTCTTACATTCTCATGCTTCATGTGTTTGAGGAGTCGCAGCTCTCTGTAAGCCCTTTTGGCAAAAAGTTTGGACTGGAAGGGTCGATGAAGTTTCTTGATGGCCACCTGCGTCCCCATCCGGCGATCCCATGCTGAACTGAAATGGACAGACACATTGGTGTATATTATCTAGGCTTGAACAGATTGAGTTTCCTCTTTATGCAGCATAACTTTAATCACTACAGACTTTTTCCAGGGCAGACATTTTTTACACGTCTATGAGGACATCCACTAGTGTGATTAATAACATCTGGGCCATTTAAATGGAACAATGCCTCATTAATGATATTAATCACACCTGAGACTTTCTTGCTATGACGAGTCACAAAGTCTGCTGTGAAAAAAAAGAGGTCTGTTTGTGACTGAAGACAAAGTAGCGGTGCATTGTCTGCACTTAACTTGGGGGTCTTTGACTTCTTCCAACAATGAAACTGGGGGGTGGTTTTCTTTGTTTACCCTCATCCACACATCACAATGCAATGAGAGGCCCTGCAGAGCCAGCTGTGGAGAAGCTGCTGACCAAAATACCCCACACAAGCAGGAATATTATAGTATATCCTCAAGCAGTGGTAAAAGTGCTCGGCTAAAAAATGTACTTGACTAAAATGTCAAGCTGGCTCATTACAATTCCTATAAGACAGAGTACTTTTTCTTTAGGTTTACTGGATGCAAATTAAAAATGCTGAAACACAAAAAGGAAGTAGATCTAATTAGTTACTTCCAAACTGTGCATTTAACTATTTACCTCTCATAGATGTGATTTTGGATGAGAACAGAGCAATTTAAATGTGCTCATAGAGTACAACTTTGCATGAACTCAGACTTCCAGTCAGCTGATATCTAACTTCAATACTTCTCTGAGCTGCAGTGTTGATGTTTTCCACCTGGACTTACCACACAGTCCCGTATGCTCCTGTTCCGACCTGCTTCAGGTCCCTGTATCTCTCCGGAACCTCCCACACGGTTCTGTTTACCTCCTGCCGGTAGTATCCTGTCCTAGACCGCACAGCCATATCCTACCGACTAGACAAGGCTGAGGTCACGATCCGTTCGACTTTCGGGTCCGGTCCGCTCCGTCCTCTCATGTGAACAAATTGCTGAGATTTTATTACAAGTCACGCAGTCCGTTCCGCAGAGAAGAGTTTGTTGGGGCGCAAATTCCTCCAGATGAAGCAGCTGACCAGTTGAGCGCTTTGCAGGGTAGTCAGTTACACCCCCAACACACGCACACGCGCGCACACACACACACACACACACAGACAAACCACACATTGTTAGTCATGTTCTTGGTCGCCCAGCACAGCCCGTGGGTGTGTCTACAATGTGGGAGGAGAACCCCCACAAAACATCTGCCCGCCCTGAGGTTATACCCCTGTAATCCTCCTAGAATGTTTCTGTAGTACTCCTGCAGAGGAGGCAATAAAAAGACTTCTTCTTTTCTACTTACTCCAGTCTTATGTATCCTGATCAACCTTCTCACTGTAACTTGTGTCATTAGTTACACCGAGAGCATTGTAACAGTTGTACTTCAGCTATACTATTCTGTTCTATGCTGTGCTATGGTACTATAATATACATAGTATACTATAATAATAATAATATATATATAATGTATAATATACATAGTATACTATAATAATAATAATATATATATATAATGTATAATATACATAATATACTATAATAGCACATATATACATTGCATATATATATATAATGTATGTAATGTATGTATAATATACATAGTATACTATAATATACTGTACTATGCTGTGCTATGCTATACCGTACAATGCTACGATACTACACTGTATTACAATCTTTATATGGACAACATTTATTATGTCATTGTTGAACATCTCATCCCCACTATTTTCGGTGGGGTTTGCCCACTGATTGTGGACTTTAAGGCCTGACGTGCTGTTGGCGTTACAATTCATCACAGTAGTGTTGCATGAGGTTGAGGACAGGACTCTATGAAGGCCAGTTCCTCCACACAAACCTTTCTTTAATCGAGGAACAGGAAAGGGCTTTTATGGACATGGGTGCCCATGGTGTACATTAAAATGACTGAATGTTGTAGAGAATATTTAATAGAAGAAATATACTGACTAACAGAAATTATGTTGTTTATTCTGTCGAAGCCAAGACTTGCCAAGTCATGTTACCCGTTGATGAATGAGAAAATCATCTGAAAAATGAGAAATGACATTCCGTTTAGTGATTTGAAGCCCATGGCTACTGTTAAATCACATGCCACCATGTATTCCAAAGACACTTCTAACTTGTAACATACATACATAAAGTATACGTATACATTCGATTTGCAGTTTGCTATTCAAATCCAACACATATACAACATCCACATAAGCACATAATACTTTAACATTCAGACAGTTTGGATTCTTTTGGACTTTAAATTCAACATTTTGCATCCAGTGTTAATGGACGACTTGCACAAAAGGCTACATGTAGCGCTCCAGTGTGAACCATTAAAGGAAAAAAAAAAAAAGAGAGTAGATTTTGTTTTCTGTTTTCCTCAAAAATAATTCCTTGATGACAACTTGAAGTTTTAGCGCAAATTATTTCCTTGGCTGAGTTAAATTTGAGTGGATTGAGCCAAGGAGCACACCAAGGTACACATTAAAACACAACTGGTTTTAACCTTTAAATCAGAGCTCACTTGAATCTTTAGCTAACCCAAAGAACTATGTAATATATATATAAGTGTGTGTGTCTGTTACTACAGTCAGATTTATTAGTAATCGTGTATTTTTAACTTTTTGCCCCTAATGTCATCTGGCATCTGCAAAATGTCGTCAAAAATGTACTTCAGGTTATTTATTCTCTTTGAAGCTGACAATTAAGATTTGTGGCTTGATGATATATTTCACTTTGGTGAATCTGTTTCAAAACACCAAATGGAGCAATTGAGACACAATTTTTCTGACAGTAAATGTATCTTAGGTGTGCTCACAAATAGAATCCCATTAAACATGATCAAATATTATCCAATCATCCATCTATTATCCAAGACTAAGTCCTAGACTGTATTTCTTTAGCGAATATCAGAGACTTCATAAAATCAGTGCTTTACTTCTTGGCATTTTCACTGACCTTCAGATTAAGCCCTGTGGTGTATTTTTTTCTACCTCAGCAAGAAGTATGCAGAACTAAAACTCCAGTCTGCTGCTGCAAGATGAATGACACAGTTTCAGTGAAGAAGTCAGTCATTTCATGTAATTATCTGCATACGCACTGAGCTCATGCTGATCATACAAATGTTACCTGTGAGGGCCTTCCTTAAGGTGATTATGGGTATAATAATGTTGCAGTAAGGTGTAACACCCACAATTATACCCACAATTGAGGTAAAGAACATCCCCAGTACTTTTATACTATGCTTGCTAATGAAGGTTTACAATCTGTTTTTTCTTTATAACACTCAAGCATCATGAAAACTGAGGAAACCAACTGAGAAGCTGAGGAAACATGAAAGATCACTTATGAGCTCCCTGGTTGCCACAAGCAGCCAAATATAGCTGCTTTATGGGAATCATCACCCTGGAGTGTTTGACCAGTCATTGCTTGGATGGAGCTACTAGTTGAGTAATATATTATCGTCCAGCACAGTTACATACTGTCTGGGAACTGTTTCTAACAGTTTACAAAATGCCCGTAATCTTAATTATTGTAAACACAAACCAGGGCAGCAGAGAACTACAGAAACCTGATGGAGCGTTGCCAACAGGTGATCAGAAATCAGCCATCAGCGACAACTGTATATGAGAAGCGAGGTCACACTGTAAACACAGACCTGCAACACAGTCACTCTGTTCCAGCTTTGGCGTATATTAATTACCTTGCTAATTAATAGCACAGTTGGTGTTTACTATGTAAGCAGGAGAGGATGACTTTCATCCGAGGAAGAGCAGTAGTTTTTGTTTGCTTTTGTTGTTTTCTTTTACTGTGAGGAAATTATGAAGATAAAACAGGTTGAAAGTTGGTCACATTTCCTGGTAATGCCTGTCTGACCCTCAGGATGATTTTTACAGCAGTGTGGCAGATGCAATAAGCAGTCTTAATGGTTACAATACAGCATCAGTAATATTCTGTAATAATAAAATGCACATAAATCATGCAGTAGTATGCAGGCGAAGTGCTAAGCTGTTCTGTGGCATGACGTGGCATTGTTGCAAGCCTTTAAACATGAATTCCATATATGAAAGCAGTGACTGCTTATAGCATTTGTCATGATGAGGGGCCAGACGACAGTCTGTTGTCGCTTTGGAAATCCTAGTGTGCGTTTTTTTCTTCCTTTGAAACCCTTCTATCAGTCTGTAAACACTTCAGCTCCGTAAAGTTGCTCCCTCGTATGAATCCTCACGTCCTCTGCGAACCTTGGCGTTGCTATGGTTCCTCGTTTTAACCTCACTGGGGGGAAACATAAGAGGAAGCAACTTTCTGGACTGGAAAGCTCTTTCTATCAGATTCTAAAATTCTCCCTGTAATTGCAATGTGTGCATCTGATCCTGCGAAGACCGGCCTTTTCCCTGCTGCTCAAATAAACTCATGACAGGAAATCAAACACAGTCACATTGAGCAGAGGGAATGCAGAGTTTTTCTATCAGCTGGCTTGCCACAGTCCTTCTCCCACTCATTGAGTACGTGGTCCTTCTTCAAGTAAAGGCTAGAGGATTACTGCTCCACCTGAAGGCTATCAGTCTTGCTGCCAGATGCTTTGAAGCTGTTCACCTCTTCGAATACCAACTCTGTGCACATACATGAGAGAGAAATTAGAGAATTAGAAGTGAAAAATGTTTGAAACATACTTAAATTCAATATTAAAACCAAGAGTCCTCTGCCACAAGATTTTATTCAGCACTTTTAAAATTGTGCTTGTTCACCTTGGTATACTGGTCTATCGAAGGAACTTAGAATTATGAGGCAAATCATGCACCATGACCCACATCGGCTCTGGGGCTTTTCACAAGCCATAAAACTCCCTTGTGAAATGAAACGTAATCATATTTAGGGTGTTTTGAAAGCCATCTCCAAATATTTCAAAACCTGCGGTAGTTTGGTGGTGTAGTCAGCATTTCTGTGATAAACATGCAAGCTTAAACATATCATTGCATAATGTCCAAGGTTAAACGCTCTGCAGCCTGAAGCTCAGTTTGAATCCATAGAATCAATTCATGCAACTTCCTCCTTCGCAAAACAAATCTGCCCTCTTAAAACTGTTTGCAAAATGAAGACAGTGTTCTTTTGGGGAAAAGAACACAGATAATATGTGGATATTTAAAATGCCAAGTTACAATCACAGAAATCATGGAAATAAGTTTGTTGTAGCTTTTTTAAATCATATATCTTTCTACTTTTAAATGAAAACTTTACCTTTCCATTCTTCTAGAGTTCGGTCTTTACTCTCCAGCGTTTGATCATAAGGTGGGGCCTCTGGCTCATCGTCCGGATCATGGTACTGTGAGAAGTAGGAGTGGGAGAGAGCCTCGCTGGCTGAGATCCTCCCATCACAGTCCAGAACCAGCATACGCTTCAACAGATCGACAGCTAACAGAGACAGAAACAGACAGAGGTGAAAGAGGGCCGGATGTGGGAGGAGACTGGAAACAAGTTTAAACCCAAAGGGACAAACCCGTGTAACCAAATTCCTGATTTGCAATACGAGAGAGAGAGAGGAACTTGAGCTTGGCGGCAACTCGAATCCTTTCAATTGAATTTGAGAAGTTAATAATCCAATCTGTAGTGCATCACCCACCTAGCGGATTTGCTCCTCTGAAGATCTTTTCCAGGTCCTGCTGCGGCATAAAGGGCAGGGACTGGATGTACTTCTGCGCCTGCAAACAGAAACCAGCATTCAGCTAATGACATGTGACAATGTGGATCATTTGGTGTCAAGCAGTTAGTGATCAATCACCCCAAAACTCACACGGATTGACTATTCAATCAACAGCCATTTCAACTGAATGAACTACCGTAATTTCCGGACTATAAGCCGCTTTTTTCACATGCTTTTAACCCTGCGGCCTATACAACGGTGTGGCTAGTTTACTGGCTAACGGAAAGATTATGTGCAGAAGAAAACACTAGTTTTGATTTTCTCCATATGATAATAACATATGGAAAACATCTTTTAAACCAGAATGGCTCTTCCCAATCATCCCTTTATTTATTCTTCCCTCTCTCACATGTTCAGAGCAGATCTTCTTTAATAGATCGGGGGTTGGAGTCCCAACCACCTCCATGATTCTCTTCAGCTGGTCAATATCTTAGAGCAGGAGGAGTTAAGGGCTGTTAAGATTTGTGAAAAGTCATCAACCTGCAGGCTTTGACTTGTCATATTATCTCGTCTCGTAGGAATTCAAATGAGACAAAAATTCGACTTGCTGAGCACTAAAAGCCACTGAAAGTCAACAGTTCATTTCTAGACAGACAATGTCCCACAACGCAACACATAATGATCAGTAAATCAAATTCGTCTTAGCTCTGCTCTTAGATAGCGAATACAACAACCTAGATAATTCAGCCTTTTGTAATCGCCCCTATTCATTCTCCACTTCTCTCTGTTGATGCACCTCCCCTTCAGAAAGGCCTGGGATTGTAATGCAAATCCACAAGAGGTCTGCGTCCACAGGGCACTTTAAAGAGGTAATGGATGAATGATGCTAAGAGGGGAAAAAATCTGCAATTTGCAGTAGACTCTTGCCGTGCTGAAAAAGGATACAGTCAGTGCCAGGAAAAAGGACTTTTCCCTTCAGCAGCTCTCCCATAATGCATCCCACTGACCAAATATCAACTGGAACAGAAACAGAGATTAAATTATTCGACTAACATTTAATGTGTTTGTTTCTGAAAATAAAAAAATTAAAAAAACATTAGAAAAGCTTATTAAGTGTCTCTACTTTGATGGCATCTTACCATTCTGATTGTAGTGCATCCAGTTCAGCATGATCTCCGGCGCTCGATACCAGCGTGTTGCCACATACCCTGTCATCTCATCATCTGTCTGCCTGGCCAATCCGAAGTCAAGGATCTGTAGGACAGGAACACTGTTTTTTAATTGGTGTGGTTCATGGGTTGAAGTGAAGGATTTGTAGGTGTAAACTGGAGGTCAGCCTTACCCTCAGCTCACAGTCCTCATTTACTGCCACATTACTTGGTTTGAGGTCCTGGGAGACATAGTGAAGCAGACAAAGAGAGAAACATGATTAGAATGATGGTGTAGCTGCAGACAGGGGCATAGATATGAATATAAAGCAGCATAAAGCACCGAGCTGATGTTTGCAATCCATGTTTTGGCCCTCTGACTGCATTTATACAGAGCACCAATCAAAAACAAAAGTTTAATTAGTGATTTCAAAACAACCATCCATTACTCCACAATCTAGTTTGAGTCCAATATTTGATAGACTTTTCTATATGTAGCAAAATATTGAATATTCACTACTATCGGCAACTGGATTTCAACCAACTTTAACAACAAAGATCCATAAAAACACACTATTTACAGTTTTGATGTACACCTACATTAGGACTAAATCTTCTCACACAAATTGGTTTCTGCATTTAAACAGTAAACAGTATTTAAACAGTACAGCTGAACTGTGTAAAAATGTGACTCAAACTAAACTAAACTAAACTAAATCTAATTTTATAAAAGAAGTCTGAATGGTCAGCAGAATGGTCATTCATTCTCAATGATGATACTATCAGACAGTGAGATCTTAAAGTTACTTAGGTTAGATTATACTTTACTCATCCCACAGCGGGGAAATTTACTTATCACAGCAGCAAAAAGAAAAGTGTAGTACACACTACAGAAATTAAAGTAGAAAAAAATGGAACAACACCACAAACAAACAGAAGTATCTTATGACCTACACAATAAACATAAACAAACAGACATCATCTACAATGTGCAAAAACAAGTACTTAAGGGGAAGTTCAAAGAGAAAGATGTATGTTAAAGGTCCAGTGTGTAAGTTTTAAGGGGATCTATTGACAGAAATGGAATATGATATTCATAACTATGTTTCCATTCATGTATAATCACCTGCAAAATAAGAATCATCATGTTTGTTACCTTACAATGAGAATTTTACATCTACAGAGGTAGCGGGTCCTTGTTGAACCACCACGTTTCTACAGTAGGCCAGAAGGTGCAAATCAAACATTGGATCTAGACAGGGACTTTGACATCCTTTGCAAGTTTCACAGGCGCTGTAGTTTCTCTTTCATGCTTGAAATGAGAGGGTGTGGCGAGTAGCATTCAGTTGGTTGCAATCTGCATCTTCACCACTAGATGCCACTAAATCTTACACACTGGACCTTTGAGAGGTAAAGATGTTTTTATTTTATTTTAAACCAGGCAGGTGCTTTTTGTTTTCTCAAACTTGATGGTCAAAATGACAGCGAAGCGAGGGCACTCACTCTGTGGATCAATCCTGCTGAATGGATGTACTGTTCGACAGGCGGTGGGGTGGGGCAGGAGGATGGGGGAGGAGAGAGAGAGAGGAGAGAGAGCGAGAGAGAGGACATAAAGGGAGACAGGGGTCAACAGTGCAATTCAACATATTAGCCCCTGCCTAAAGGGGAGACTGCTTTTGTCTGCCCCATGGTAACCAGAAAGGCCGAACAGCCGGCACTGCTGGCTGCTGGACTGTGATGGCATGCAAGCCAGAATTCACAAAGACACAATATCAAACACAAAATAAATATGGGAAATTCAGATGGAAAGCTCTGTTCAATTAGCATAGCACACTACAGTGATTCCCAACTAGGGTTACTTGTACCCAGTGATAGAACTGAAACTTTTATTACACATATTAAATATTTCTCCAAACTAGTAAGCATGCAGATAGGTATAAAAATAGCTATAAATGATAAATAAATCAAATAGTAAATGTAACGGATAAATAGTAGTAGTTTAACAGTAGTTTTATAGAAGTAGTTAGCTAAAATGACAGTTTACTAAAGTAATGTATTCATGGTAGAAATACTTGCTGTGAATTAGACAGCTGAAAGTAATGGATAGATGGTAATGGTAAAATAATTCATAAATGACCAACTTCCTTAGTAGTCTGAAAGTTGACTTGACCACATCAACCTGAACACTGACTGAATTGCGCTTGAATTCATCTGACAGGGGACTGTGGTGGTAAAAAAATGATTGGGTACCACTGCTACACATGCATAACATACAGTATATATTATGCATGGCATACAGCAGGTGTATCATTATGCAGTTAATTACCTTGAGGCCACGGAGAAGCTGGTAAATTAAGAACTGCACATGCTCGTCTGACAGCCTCTGAAATTTAACGATGTTATTGAGGTCTGCACCCATCAGGTTAGTCACCAGGTAGCTGGAAAAGAAGGGGGAGGGGGCGTGAATGAATGGAGGAATTTTCATTTAAGAGGAGAATATGTGTGATGCTACCATGGCAACTGTCAGACATCTCTACAAGCCTATAATCCCCTAGGATCGCCTCCACCGACACCACCCCTTCCCTTTTAATAACAGATTCTTTGCATGTTTGGTAAAAGGTGGACAGCTGTGTAGCTTTGAGTAAACATGAAGGGATAAAAGATTTACAGTTCGTTGAAGTCCTCTAATGCAGCAGCAGGTGTGAAGACGTCCAGCAGCCCTATTACCTTCACCAACAAAGACAGAGAAGAGTTGATCAATAACAGAGCGGAAACATGCAGAGAGCTGCGTCTGTCTGTCTCTGGGTATTTTCATAAGGGGCACTAACATTCTCATGTTTCATGTGCTTGAGCAGCCTGAGTTCCCGGTAGGAGCGGCGGCTGTGGATCAGAGACTGAAAAGGCCTGGACAGTTTCTTCACCGCAACCTTCTGCCGTAAGACAACATCATATGCTGAACTGAAGACAGAAGACAGAGAGAAAAATGATTAAAATTCTTGTCAGAATGTACTTCAACATACCTGAATTATTGTTTACTATAGCCAATGTCATTAATAAGCTGACATTTTGGGAAACATTTTATTCGTTTTATTCAAGATAGATGATAAAATTTATATCACTTTCATGTTTGTTCTTTAAATATGAAGCTACGGTGAGAAGGCAGTTGTCTTAACTTTGCATAAATACTGGAAACAGGTAGCCAGGCTCTGTCAAAATGTAACAAAATCCACCCTTAGTGCTCACTTACCAACATGTTACACACCTTTGCTTAATCTGACGTATTTGTGGTTTTATGTGGGGTTGTGTGCTGGGCAGTGACTTGTTACTTCCTCTGATTTTGCTATTTTCAGAGATAGCTAGATAGACTAGCTGTTCCCCATTTCCCCTCATCAAGCTACATCTGTCCAACACAGCAAAACATTTTTTAAAGAAACTTAACAATCAACATATAATGTGTTAATTAGTGAGCTTTAGAACGAGTCTGCTCTTTGTTTCCTATTACTCCCAAAATACCAGACCTGATATCAGCTCATGATACTGGGAGTATGTCTGGTGATAAATGACTGAGAGTGGAGAAAGAGAGAGACAGGCTGTCTAAGACTAATGCAGAGAGGAGGTGAGGGTGAAAGAGGATGTGGTGGAACAAGAGAAGTGAGGATGTTAGATATAGTAGAAGTGCCATGGTTTATTTCATCTGCCTCTTTTGAAATGCAAATGTCATTCCACATATTGAACGCTGAGCCCTGCTGCTTCTGCTGCTTCTGCCACTGCTTTTGTGGTGCTGGTGGGAGTGGTGGTGGTGTCTTTTTAGTCTTGCCAGCTTTTCGACACTCCATGAGTAATAATAATATAGCCATCGCAGGGCGGAACAGACAAACAGGAAGGAAACATGGCAATGAGAATTGAGAAATGCTGCACACAGTGCTGTTGAAACAGAACAAGAAGGAAGAAGTGAAACACTGGAAAAAGTGGACATTTCAAATAGAGCAGACAAGAATATTTAAAGGAAGATTTATACTTTACATTCACATGTAGAACTGACTCAGTGTATGGTAAGTGGTATATACCATTGGTTTTTCTGACTAATTCCTCAACACAGGGAAATCCCCTCCTTCTTACAGTTGACGTTCTTTAGAACATGTGGTGCTTATTTCAGGAATTTCTCATTTGCGTTCATAATTTTAAAACCACAACCTGCCTTATCATCTTCACAGAATATCTCGATTGAAAGCTTTTTGCAGCAAAGTCTGCAGCAGAATAACTGACCTGTAGTACTGAGCTGGCAGTTAGATGGGGGTGGAGACAGTGACACAGTATATTACATGGAATACAGTTAGAGTTTACTGTGACAAAAAAAAAAAAAAAAAAAAAAAAAAAAAAAAAAAAAAACTGTAACTACTGTATGTAAGCCACACCTGACTTACTCAAAACCTGACTTGTCTTGCTTCACAGCACTCTGTTGTCTCATGGGTGCAATAACTAACTCTTTAGAAATGGATTTCTCCCTGAATGATGTTCAGTGATGTTTGTGCTACTTGAACCTTTTTAAAGACACTATTTATCATTTTTACACTGGTTTATGTACTGATTAAACTTTTTTTTAGCCTTTATGCTCACATACACTAATCATTTCTGGGTGGTATCTTAATTTATATTTAGCATACGGATGTGATGTCAATCTTCTCATCTCACACATCAACTCACAGCAAGAGAGTGAATAATGTCCCACTACTACTACCACGATTTTCTAACATCTTTCTGATTTCAGTATCAGCTTGCCCTCCATGCATTCCCAGAAACACAACCTTGGCATTATGCAATTATGCATTATGTATTTTGCTAAAATTGCTAGAAATTTCTGCTCTAACTGTATTTTACTGGGAGCCTTTTATCACAGACACAATCTGTCCTTTCTAAAATGTATCCAAACTGTTCAAAGGAGCGGAATGTATAACCTTCACATCTGTCATTTCTTTTTTTCCTACAAACCTGCATAAATTCAGCAGTATGTGATATATATGGTCACCTTGAGACAAAGTGACCACCAAATGATGTGTTTCCTGTTTTGTCCACAGTCACTGTAAATATTACTGTATCATCTGATGACAATCTATAATGCTTACATGCATGAGTAAGCTACGCACGGTTCAGTGCATCCATGTGGCCCTCTCTCTTGTAATCACCTGCTGCCAGTCCGGCTGTCCCCCCCCAGGCTTCAGCCAGGACAGCAGCCAGTCTCCTCCATCTCTGACATGAACCAGGCCTCACTGCCTCATACATACCTTCCTCCCTGCCATCTTCCATACATGGGGCTGACTGCACTGCTGTCAGCATACACAGCTCAGCTATGGCATCGATTTCTCTCCTCTTCTTTTGTTTCTCTCTCTTTTTTTTTATTCCCAGCTCTTAATGCGCGTCTGGTTTCAAAAAGAAAGAGGGGGAAGGGACAGCTAATATCCAATGTGAAATTATTCAAGTACACTGTTTATACACAAGGAAACTGTTTTAATGACATTCAACATTTTCTGATCTTTTCAGTTAAGGTGATTCATTCTGATTAAATCAAGATGAAACCTATATGATTTGCATATATGTGAAATGGGGGAAGGTATTCACTTGTGCAATTACAAAGAAGAAATTATAATTAGCTCTATAGACTATTGTCCACAGAGTTTGTTCCTAGTGTCCAACACTACATCATTTTTTGCATTTACAGGAATAATTTTGTGAAATATGCTATCTAAATTCTTACCAAGAGTTGTTACATCTCAATGCTGAATAAGATATTGTCAGCAGCTGTTTAGCTTAGCTTAGCATAAAGACTTGAAACAGGGAAACAGCTCACATAGCTCTGTCTGAAGGCAGCATAGTCTGCACCTCTAAAGCTAGATTATTATATTTCTGATTAATAGAAAAAAAAGATGTATAAATGTTACTTTGTTGTTTACAAAGTTACATGAGGGACTATTTCTTGGTCAGATGCAGTGATTTTCTTAGATTTTGTTGCCTTCCGACGGAATTAGGCTAACTGTTTCCTCTTGTGTCCAGTCATTATGCTAAGCTATGCTAACTGGCTGTTGGATGTAATTTCATACAAAATGGACAGACGTGAGTGGTATTAATTTCTCATCTGTTCTTTAAGCAGATATGCATACACATGCCCACACTTACACACACACTTAAATTGCACTGGAGCTACATGACAACCATCATCGACCCAAACAAAATCAGAACCCCAATCTTGTTTTCTGCACGGTTCATCATATTTCCAATCAACAAACTGACAAGCGGAGACACAACAATTTTGACAGCTGAAAATTAAGCAGTCATGTTTTATTCATAGCTATCCAAATGAGAGGCTTCATGCCAAAGTTCTGGTTTACTGAACAGATATTACATATGCTGACATAAGATGAAAGCATTCTTGATCAGCTTAGTGCATATTCTCTCTAGACTGGTGGTCCACAGTTTTTATCAAAAGAAGCAGAAGCAGAACAGAGAATAATTATGTGTGAAGACAATGAGTCTGGATTAGGATCAAGATATGACGGTGTTCATTCCTCCAAACTTTCTGTCTCATGAGATAAAAATTCAAGAGGCACTTCATGTTAAATTATTAAATCAGCTTTGTATTTACGATGCTTCACTCTCGTCTCTTGTGTCTGAACCTTGCAGCTCTAAAATCTCTCCATAGTCCATCTTTATTAGCTCATATATTCTTGCACCTACCATACCACTCTCTTTCTAAGCTCCATTTCTGTGTTGTTCTATTCTCCCTGTCCCAAGGGTGATGGGGGTATAAGTTCTTCAGCTCTAGCAATAATGGATTATATGATCTTGTCAGATCCTTGACCTCAGGCTTGCAGCCTCAAGAGGGAACAAGCCACTGTTTGAGATAAATGATGAGAGCTGTTTTACTGTGCATCTCGAGAGGTGGAGTGAGGAACTATCCTAACCCCCCATCATGCCTCACACATGCACATACATATGTCGTACTCTTAACCCCCATCCCCCAGCCGATTGCTAATCAAGTTTTGCCATGAGAAAGTCACTGACAATGGCCAGAGATCACCATTAACAATGCAGGGCAATGCTGGGTGGTGTGTGGAGGAATGTCCTTTGTATGTGTGTATAATTTTAGAAAGAGTTTTAGTAAAGTCAAGGCATTTCACCAGTGCCATCATTCACACCTATGTAATGTTGATATGATTCCTTGAGAAATAACAGCTCAGAATGTGCAGTGATTAAAACAACAGAAGAAAAACACCTGCTAAAAGCCTCATCTTTGTCTACCACCAACAAAACAGATACTTTGTGCAGTCCAAGCAGGGGTACCTGTACCTCAGGTGGTACATGGAAAGATAGAAAGATTAGAAAACTAGTAACCAAGAGAGCAGAGAAGAATAAACATTATAGTTAGCTAAAAATAATGGATAAATGATTGAAATGAAAAGCTAAATGTATGGATAAATAAATGCAAAATAGTCCTATCCAATTATGAAATCAGAGATGTTCTAAAAAGTGCTGTTCAAAGCAATAGATGGACCTGACTTTTTGCATTGATGTTTCCATGTTCACACCAGCTGAAACTTTAGAGATCATGAGTAACAAATGTGAATGATTGCTTAGAGCAATGCTTACTCTATCAACAAAGACAACCCTCATTGAATAGATGCTTTGATAACACTGCACATGCAGCATGGGAATCCACCTTAACTGAGGCAGTCTTGTGCAAAAAATGTCCATGTCCATCTGTATATAATGCTAGGGGTGAATGACACAACTAAAAGCAAAGTCATGATCCAGCTAGATTTTTACTCTTGTGCTATTTTGAGCACAGCTTTAAAACTGCCATATTGGCATGATGTTTATGCACAAAATACTCCAGTGGTAGTGTGAATCATGAAGTGGAGC
Organism: Protonibea diacanthus; assembly: GCA_028641955.1. Classification (NCBI taxonomy): domain Eukaryota; kingdom Metazoa; phylum Chordata; class Actinopteri; family Sciaenidae; genus Protonibea; species Protonibea diacanthus. The sequence continues at coordinate 2,023,848 of CM053997.1, read as the reverse complement.
TCCAGCAGAGAAGCACATCTCATCTTCTGCGAGTTCATACACTGGCTTAATTAACAGCTGACTTGACAGGAAGTCAGCTGTTGAGATGAAACCTCCTTTCTGAGGATGCAGGCGATGGCAATGATGGGTGTGGCTAAAGAGGCCTATTCATGAGCTCCATACAATTTTTATACTAGAATATTAGTTTAGGATCTGACACAATACAGTGCGCAAGTCCTGAATCCATCATGATATCTGAGCAACATGATAGGACAGTGATCCTATTTCACAACAAAAGCCACTCTCCTAAACTTCTGGGATAAAAAGGGCTGACAGGGTGAAAGAAAGATGTAATAAATTCAGCCCAGGAGCCCAAAATATAAATGCCAGTTAGGGATACTTCTTCGCCTACACAGACTATCTGTCTAAACAAAAAATTAAAGGATCAGAACTTAACAGCCAATTCCAGAGTGAGTGCTCCATCTGGAGAAAGTTGTACTGACCAACATTTAATCTTCTGCCTCTCTCATCCTTTTGGTACAAAGCATCACAGGATTTGGACTTAGAGGATTTGGGAACATAACAGTGTAGCAAAGCCAGCCCACAAATTTAGATTTTCTGACTGCAGTCTGGAGATTGGCATGTGCTTTAGTCAGGGGTGTCGACACTGGGAAACGACTGTGCAGGTGATTGGATGATCTTTTAGCCAGTTTTCACAAAGGTGGCATTTTTCTAGCCGACCACCAATGAGCTAGGTTCTGCCTAAAAGTTTCTGCCAATTAAAGGTGTGGTAGGAGATGTTTTCTGGAGCATTTTTTACCATATTGCTTGAAAACCTCTTCACAACCCCATTGCAGCCAGTAAAATAGAAGGTTTGTCAAAAAAAACGAAATGTTTTAGTCCAGTCTAGAGGGCGAAAGCATGGGAAAACACCGTCCAATCACGTTGATGGGGCTGCTCATTACAATTGGATCCTGGCACGTCCATCAAACTTCAGTCCGCTTCTCCCTCCCCCTCTGCGTGTTCACCCATTCGTGAACGAATAGAGACCCTTCCATTACTTTGAAGGCGTGGTTTCGAGGGTCTGAAGAAAAGCCATGGGTGTGTATTTTCAAAATATAGCTTGCTGGAACCGTTTTTCCCAACATCTCCTACCCCACCTTTAAAGGATGTTTTTCCTTGCCACCATAACCAAGAATTTTTGAGTCTCTGTATTTCTGTATCCCTGTTAATTTGTATTGCATTGAATTGACATTTGAACTGAAGGAGAATTTAACCGCAGAAAGAGTCTTCCTACAAAGCTTCTTTTAAACAGCTCAGCAGTAATAGTTTAATCTTTGGCCCACAGGATTAATCACTTCTCTGTCGAAGATTTTCAGGCCGCCTAACAGTTAGTTACTTCCTGCCATCATGAAGCTGCGTAGAAAAGCTGAAACATCTTATTCATGTTTTGATGATCCCACTGGGATCAGTCAAACAAACTATTCTATCCACATTTCCTTAGGTAACCATCAGCCTCCTATTACAGCTTAATTAATATTGACTATTGGAGGTGTTTATCACCATGACATGTCACCATGGCAACGGGATTCCACCGGCTGAGCAATTGGATGTTGCAAGATTGGAAATGTCTGCATCCAGACAGTGGGGCATACAGAGAGGAGGGTGGTTTTGTGCAGGTATATTCTAGCAATGTGCTAAATGATGCATGCACCTACTGGAGGCTTCCAAGGTGTCAGACTGGGATTGTTATTCACAGAGAGCAGAAGGACCCTGATGTGGCATGCATTTTTAGGGTTCCACAACACCAACCTCTGCAAAGTAACCCCCTATATTAGAGTATATATAAAGAGAGGGATGAGGGGGGTGGGGGCTATCTGGATGGGAAATTCCTGTGCTGATGCACATACAGGAACAGCAGACAGTGAGCTGTGGGATAAAAACAAGACTTGCAGATCTGATGTCTATATGGCTAACAACAGTACACATATAGAAATCTTAGAGAAATGTACACATTGAAACGTTTAAATACTATTTAATTCTATCATTTTATGTTGTTTTTTTACCCTAAAATATTTATCCCATAGCAAAAGCATAATACGCTGGTAATAACAACAACCCCAAAGCAAGCTGCTTCCCCTTTCACATAGCCGACATGAACGCATCGCTATGCTGATGCATCATGACCAATATACGGTAAATGTTATGGCTGTGCAGCCTCGCCCCTCCACCCGCCCTGCGTACACACAAACACGCGCAAACTCACCACACGGAGCCGTACGCTCCGGAGCCCACCGGCGTCAGGTTCTGGTACCGCTCCGGAACCTCCCACACAGTCTTGTTTAGCTCCTGTCGGTAAAATCCTGGTCTGGCGGACATTTCGCCGAGCCGGGTACAAAAGAGAACGGACTGAGCAATAAAAAAAGGAGAAGGAGAGGGAGAAGTGAAATGAACGGAGGTAAACGGTAGATGGGGCCGCCGTCTGCTGCTTGAACACACGAGCACCGGCCAGTGACAGCCTAACACTCCCTCTCTCTGCCTCTGCCTCTCTCTGCCTCTGCCTCTCTCTGCCTCTGCCTCTCTCTGCCTCTGCCTCTCTCTGCCTCTCTCTCTCTCTCTCTCTCCTACTCCCCACCCCTCCCCCTGTAGCTACAGTTTAAAAAAAAAAAAAGTTCATACAATAATCTATTATTAATAACAGAAATATCAACAAATATTACATGACATGACATTATAGTACACACCATAAAATTATACTATATACATTACCATATACATGTGGGCTAAATACACAAAAAAACTGCATTAAAGCTTCATTAAAGCTGTGTGTAATATTCAGAGGGTTCTATTTACAGAATATGGCAAAAATTTTGTATATTTTAATTAGTGTATAGTCACCTGAAAATAAGAATTATCATGTTTTTGTTGCCTTTCAATGAACCTTCTATATCAGGGGTGTCCAAACTTTTTCTACAGAGGGTGAAGAGAAGTGGAGATGCCCGGGGGCCAATACTAACATTTTAAAAATAATAAAAATAATAATAATAATAAAAGTTACATACAAATGCACTGTCCTGTAACAATTTCGTTTTCATTTTCATTGTGAGACACGAACAAATCTACAGTCAAACCAGTTCTGCCTTTCTTTCACATCTGGAGTCAGATAACAAAGAATAAATTGTATGGAATACGTTAAACTTGCATGAAGTTGATACAAATCTGAACCTCATGTTCATTCTAAACATGACTTATTATGAGTAATGGAAACGCATCTCTCTCTTGTCTTTCACAAAATCATTCACAAAGTAATATTTTGTGTCACAGCTATAGATATATAACACCAGCGGTTATATCCTCAAAGGTTCAAATGCTTTGTTATGTCAACCAAAAAAGACAAATCTTCCAGACTAACAGTATCTGACAATCCTAGCAGGCCATAAATAATATAAAATATATAGAATGAAATCTGACCGCGGGCCGTGATTGACACTGAGTGACACTCGACTATACAGGAAATGTATAAGTTGTATAAACAAAATAAGCTAAAAGAGGCTAAAGGCTTTTCAAGGTTGAAGCGTTATTTGATGTGACTCCTTTCAAATAATACATTTCATTAATTGTTAATGTACAAATACCGACTAATGCAGCTTTATGTTATTTGTTGGCAGTTCACTGTACTGTAGTTTGTTGAAATGGTGTCTTGATGCTACAGCTTAAAAAAATTGGAAGACCAAAAAAGAGAGTTAGGAATTGATGAACAAACGATGAAAGCAAAACACAGCTTACATGTTGTATGGCAATAATGTAGATACATTACTGTCATCTAGTGGTTAACATCTGCTAGTGCAGGAGTTGTCAATAGCAGCGCCTATGTAATGTAATCAACTACAAAAAAATCACAAGAAAATGTGCATATTTTGACTTTGGCTTCTGTTATGTCCATCTAATCTAAGGAATTTTGATGAATCTTAATTATTGTTCTTGAAATTGGTGGGACTTCAACCAGTATGTTATTTTAAGTATGCAATTGATATGGGTTGATCAGAAATTGTTATATTTATTGCTGATTAGAAAACTATTTACAGGACATCAGCATTGAGCTTCAGATCAATGGTTTTGATCACGATAGCAAATGCACTATTTACAGAACAAGTTTTGCAACTTTTTTAACTTTTATTTTTTTTATGATCAGTGTAATTTTTTTACATTTTTTTTTTTATTTCCACACAAGGTGTGTATGTGTGTGAGTGAGTAAGAGAAAGACAGAGACAGAGATTTTTCTATGAAATACAGCAAGAAAGTGTCAGACACTCTAGGCCTCTAGCCTGTCACAGAACGCAGACACAGCCAACTACTCAATGAGGATTTTCATTCAGTCCAAGCACAGATATTGACTTATACAACTCGTATAATACTCATACTCGGCAAAAGTGCTTTATCGGTACCGGATACTCGTTTCAGCCGAGTATCCGGCTCAACTCTAGTAATAATATATGTAGTGGACGTCATGCAGGACCACAGCAGCAGCCACGATCCATGAGAACCTGCTGGACAAGAGAGCACAAAAACTCTGTGGAAGAAGTTTAGTTAGTAACATGCATTTACATGCATTAATGAGACAGGAATATGAGTATCCACACTGTTATTCATTTCTGAATTTCTCTGAGCCTAAAATTAATATAATTAGCTTCTTTTCTTTTTTTTAACAGTGTTGTCATCTGTGTTCCTGTCGTAGTAGTGTACTACTGACGTCATATGCTCTGGGGAACATACATGATGCACTCTTGTATAAAACTGCTACTGAATCATTCTTGCTGCTTCCATAGTTTCATGGTTAGCACTCTGGACTTTGAATGAGTGATCTGAGTTCAACTCTCAGTGAAACCTACTTTCAAGAAGCCACATGAGATTCCACAGTGTGATGGTGTGACTACCTGTATTACCAGGGAGTCAACAACAACCTGTATGATTTTATGATAGTCCCTCAGAATTAAAGATCACCTGCAATCAGCCTCTGGTACATGTACAAGGGTAACCGCACACCCCCCTTTGTGAGCTCTTGTATTTTAGTGCATAGAGTACCCCAGATACCGTACCTCCCTCTGTCCAACTGCACACTTCTTCAGGTTGGCCGTGAGCCCTGCCTGCCTCGGTGACTCGAACGCCATGGCCTCCTGCTGCACATGCTCCGCCCAGCACATGCTCACATCATCCAGGTAGGCGGCAGCATATGCAGCATGCAGACGCAGCACCCAGTCCACGAGGCGTTGAAATGTGGCTGGGGCCCCGAACAACCCGAATGGTAACAGTAAATGTAACAAATTGGTACAAACCGTACGGAGTGGAGAAGGCCGTTTTCTCCTTAGACTCTGGAAACAAGGGGATCTGCCAGTAGCCCTTGGTCAAATCCAGCATCATAAAAAAACAAGCAGTGCCCTGCAATCCAGGAGCTCGTCGACCCGGGGCGTCAGATAGGCATCAGAATCAGAATCAAGTTTATTGCCAAGTAGATTTGCACTTGACTTGGTGTAGTTGGCACAGAATAAACATTAAGTAAAAGGAAAAATATAAAAAATATAGGAAGATAAAAAATATTATTAATATGTAAACAATATAAATATATATACAATATCTCCTACATACAAAGGAGCTGTAGTGCAAGCTACAGCAAGCTGATGTGCAAATATATGACTGTATATGACAGTATAGTTCACACTATATTCACAGAATGCTATAAATACTATAAATGTGCAGGTATACAACAGGATGAAGTGGTCCCAAATAAATAGAGACTGTGCGTTAATGTAGCACAGAAGGTCTGAAGATGCTACGTTAATGTAGCATGTAGGTCTGGATGGGGAGAGAGAGAGAATCAGTGTCAGTGGGGGCTCTGGGCCTTGTTGATAAGGCTAGTAGCGGATGGGAAGAAACTGTTCTTGTGACGTGAGGTTTTGGTCCTGATGGACCGCAGCCTCCTGCCACGGGGGAGTGTCTCAAAGAGTTTGTGACCGGGGTGAGAGGGATCAGCCACAATCTTCCCTGCACGCTTCAGAGTCCTGGAGGCATACAGGTCCTGGAGAGATGGAAGATCGCAGCCAATTACCTTCCCTGCAGACCGAATGACATGCTGTAGTCTGCCCTTATCCATGGCGGTGGCAGCAGCATACTAGATGGTAATGGAGGAGGTGAGGATGGATGATGTGAAGTGCACCATCGCTGTCCTTGGCAGGTTTAATTTCTTCAGCTGCTGCAGGAAGTACATCCTCTGCTGGGCTTTCTTGATGAGAATGCACTTGTGGTCCTGGGAAATGATAGTTCCCAAGAAGCAGAAAGACTCCACACTGTCAATTGCAGAGTCACAGAGGATGATTGGGGCAGGTAAGACTGAGTTCTTCCTGAAGTCCATAACCATCGCCACTGTCTTTAGAGCATTGAGCTCTAGGTTGTTTTGGTTACACCAGGTCACCAGATGGTCAACCTCCCACCTGTAGGGAGACTCGTCACCATCAGAGATGAGTCTGGCAAGACAATCTTAAAACATACAGTAAGGCTCTCCATCATGCCAGAGCAGCCTATTACTCTTCATTTATAGAGGAAAATAAGAACAACCCCAGGTTTCTCTTCAGCACTGTAGCCAGGCTAACAGAGAGCCACAGCTCTATTGAGCTATCTATTCCTTTAGGTCTAAGTAGTAAAGACTTTATGAGCTTCTTAAGACACAAAATTAGAACTATTAGACACAAAATTACACAGCATGTTTGGAAACAGCTGTAAAACCTGATATATATTTAGACTGTTTTTCTCCATCGACCTTCATCAAATAACTTCAATAATTTCTTCATCTAAGCCGTCAACCTGTCTCTTAGACCCCATCCCAACCAGGCTGGTCAAGGATGTTTTACCTCTAGTTAGCCCTTCTTTATTGGATATGATTAATCTGTCTTTATTATCAGGATATGTACCACAGTCCTTTAAAGTAGCTGTAATTAAACCTCTTCTTAAAAAGCCCACTCTAGATCCAGAGGTTTTAGCCAATTACAGACCGATATCAAACCTTCCCTTTCACTCTAAGATAGTTGAGTATTTTTTTTATTTATCAAATTACGCAATTTGTGTAATTTGTTAATGAAACGAACAAGATGCGATCACGGACTCTGCCTGTAGATCTGTGAATCTTAGATCCACTATCTCCGTTTGTAGGCTACATATCAACTTGTATTATTTATCTTGTGGTAATTGATCCTTTCTGTATTGCTTTCAGTTTCACAATTTCTGGCATTAAATTCTGTCCAGCCACAACTTTTCCTGTTCCTTGGAAGAAGAGATGTCAGAGAGAGTTTAGCTGGCTGTGAATTCCAGTCTAGGACAGTAGTCATACTGGGTGACACAGTACAGTAACTCTTTACTATTAGGCTGCTCCAACAAGTCGAGCCGGAGCTTTCAGCTATCAAGCTCCTCTTCTGTGGAACAAACTACCATTCTGGGTTTGAGAGGCAGACACAGTCAACACTTTTAAGAGTAGACTTAAGACTTTCCTTTTTGACAGCGCTGGCTCAGGTCAGGTCATCCCTTTGTTATGCTGCTATAGGACTAGACTGCCGGGGGACTTCTGAATAGAATAGAATAGAATAGAATAGAATAGAATAGAATAGAATAGAATATTTGTCATTATGCAATGCATAACGAAATTTAAGTGCAATACTCAGAGTACACAGGGCCGGTTTTTGCTATGGGCAATGTGGGTGACCGCCCAGGGTGCATTCTATGTGAGGGCGCACGAGCACCCTCAAAAAAAAAAAAAAAAAAAAACTTAAAACAAAACTCGCCAGTTTTTCTATACTGCTCATTTCCATGTGAAGTTAGTGGAGTGTCATTGTCATGTCAGCTTGCTGCTGAGAGTCATACAAGTTGTATGTGTGTGTGTCAGAAGAGGCAAGGTGGAGGGGGGCGGGGATAGACTGATCCCAGGCCACACAACACACACTGCTTCCAAATAGTCATCTACATGACCTCACGTGACTCCGGTTGATTTACAGGTGAATGGGCGGTGTTGGCAAAAGGTAATGCAAAAGTTAATGATGTGGAGTCTTCATCTTCATCATGGATCAAAGTGAAAGACCAAAGAAGCCATCAGGTGCCCAGTTCAGAAAAAGAAGAAGAGGAGAAACGGGCAAAATATTTCTATGAGTGAAGTGAGTGACAGCAGGCTGTAGGCTATTTATTAGCCTCTTGCTAATATGTTGCTATTAGCCACAGAAGATGACTGTATTTGGTCGTATTTAGCTTTGCTGTAGTATAACTATTATAATTGAGGTATCATGTCATGCAACTAATTTAACCCATAGGCAGCCTAGTCTAGTTTGTGTTTGCAACACAAGTCCAAATTCACACAGACGTCCTGACTGTGGAATGTTTTATTGCTATATGCTATATGCTAACTTAAATAAATATAGCTTTTTAAATAATTTGTAGAGTGTTATGCTTAGTTTATAGGATGTTAACATTTTTTTTAATTGGGAAACTGATGCATGTATGATACATATTGTATCTTAATTGTAAATTCAGGGGCACTTCTGAAACATTTTGGAGCTGGAGCACCCACTGGCCACAATGAAGCGTCAGATACTTCCACAGCAGCCACAGACATAGTCGTGGAGTCTGATGAGGAGCCATCTACCTCTGCAGCCACATGTTCCGTGCAGGATTTCTCAGGTGTGTGTGTGTGTATGTGTGCGTGTACATGAGTCTGTGTGGGTAGAAGATTACATTTCATACCTGTTGTCAATGTTAATGCCAGTTGTAAACAGGGTGAAAAACCCAGGTTGAAAAATCTGCTACAGTCTGAGCACTGGGGGGGGCTCCCCCAGGGTGTAAAATACAGCCAGAACCGCCTCTGGGAGTACAAAACATAAGCATTGTATAAAACAAAAATAAAACAGATAAAAGGGATAAAAACATGGAGAAATTAAAAACAAAAACAAACAATAAATAGTGCATACATCCACATCCACATACATACACCATTTCATGAATTGCTTCATGTGATCATTTAAAGCTGTGACAGCCTTTGCATAAAAACTGTTTTTTAGTCTGTTTGTATGTGATTTCATTGTCCTGTATTGCCTGCCCAAGGGTAACAGTTCAAATGCGATGTGGCCAGGGTGGTATGAGTCCTTGATAATGGTCTGAGCTCTTTTGAGGCAGCGGAAATTGTAAAGTTCTTCCAGGGAGGGGAGGGGGCAGGCGATGATTTTTTGGGTGTCTTGGATGCTTTCCTTTCTGCAGCCGTGCAGCTGGCAAACCACACACAAATGCAGAAGTACAGGATGCTCTCGATGGCGCATACATGGCGCATAGAAGGACACAAGCAGCTTTTGGGAGAGGTGGTTCTTCCTGAAAATCCTGTATGTGCACACACAGAAACTTGAAAACTGAGACCCACTCCACACAGTCCCCACTGATGACAAGGGGCTGAATGTCTGTCTTGTTTTTCCTGAAGTCGATGATCAGCTCCTTGGTTTTGTTGGTATTGAGCACCAGATTATTGTCCCTGCACCACCCAACCAGCTGCTCCACTTCGCTATGATGGGCGGACTCGCCGTGACACTTTGGACTCGCCGTAGGCGGGACTCGAACTGACAAAATGTGGAATTTAAAGGGAAACACTCAATGGAGGGAAGTGGCTCCGCCTGCTGCGTCAACGTTATGCACTGACGACACTCACGGGTGTAACAATGTACTTCTGCACTAGTAATAGTAACTTAGTGTTATTATTTTGCTAAATTATTTAAGTGTAATATGTGTCATGTAACATTTTGTTTCAAGTACCAGTCAGGTAAGCAAACACACTGTCGTTGTTTCAGAGGTGATGTCCATAGCAAACAAGAGTTCTCTCAGTCGCAATTTTGTTAGATCTCTGACTCCAAAAGTGATGCCGAGAAAGACTGACGTGAGTTTGATAGCCGCTTTCCAACGCAAAGACTGACATGAGTTTGATAACCCCTTTCTAACGCCGATCCAACATTGGAATGCAGTGGGCCACCGTCCATCGGTGTCTGAAACTTGCTAGTCCATGCAATACTTTTGGGCCTGATCATCATGAGTATTTAAACAAGACTTGATTTTGATAGCCACTTTCCATCGCAAGGACTGACATGAGTTTGATAGCCCCTTTCTAACGCCTTCTGGAATGCAGTGGGCCACCATCCAACGGTGTCTGAAACTTGCTAGTCCATGCAATGCTTTTGGGCTGTATCATCATGACTATTAAAACAAGACAGGAAACTGTGTGGAGGTAAACAGCAGATATACGGCATTAAGGTCTACCAGGAATGTGTGCTTTGCACAGATGGCCAAGACATTTCCTCACTGGATGACCTTGCATTGGGCAAAAGTTGAGAGACGATATATCATGGCACGGCACTGTATGGCGGTATGACGTGCTTTTCATCCTGATATTTGCAGAATTTGCACAAAAAGTAGCGCCCCACAGTCATCAGTGGCCGAAGCGTCTAAGGCGCCATGCTCAGGTCGCAGCCCCCTGGGAGGCGCGGTTCGAATCGCCTGACAACTGACTATTTTTCACTGGAACCACTGGATTGCCTGTAGCTCTGCGCATTACTGAAGAACGATCTAATGGCCCGTGAAGCATTAGAACGTGGTTGTACACGGTAAGTCACCCAGGTTAACCAAGTTACCTAACAAAGGCTGCTTTTTCAATGAGCAGCTTCTGTGTCACTGGCATTGTTGTACCCTGCTGCAAGCAACATACATACATGGTGAACGACTCCAACAATGGTCTCTTCAACACACGCGGTGGTTCCATGGTGTAATGGTTAGCACTCTGACTTCTGAATCCAGCGATCCGGTTCAAATCTCGGGACCTGGTTTGTAAGTAGGCTGCCTCAGCCTGAACACAACATGTTGTTTCAAGTACCAGTCAGGTAAGCAAACACACTGCCATTGTTTCAGAAGCGATGCCCATAGCAACAGCGGTTCTCGGTCACACCGTTGTCAGATCTCTGACTCAAAAAGTGATGCCGAGAAGCACTGACATGAGTTTGATAGCCCTTTTCTAACGCCGCATCTGACATTGAATGGCAGTGGGCCACCATCCAACGCAAAGTCTGAAACTTGCTAGTCCATGCAATGCTGGCTGTATCACATGACTATTAAAACAAGACAGGAAACTGTGTGGAGGTAACAGATATACGCATTAAGGTCTACCAGGAATGTGTGCTTTGCACAGATGGCCAAGACATTTCTCACTGGATGACCTTGCATTGCGGCAAAGTTGAGAGACAATATATCATGGCACGGCACTGTATGGCGGTATGACGTGCTTTTCATCCTGATATTTTGCAGAATTTGCACAAAAAAGTAGCGCCCCACAGTCAGGTGGCCGAGCGGTCTGGCGCTAAGGCTCAGGCTCGCAGTCTTCCCTGGAGGCGTGGGTTCGAATCCCACCGACAACTGACTATTTTTCACTGGAACCACTGATTGGCCTGTAGCTCTGGGCGCATTACGCCGAACGATTCAATGGCCCGTGGATGTATTAGAACGCAAGGTACACGTAAGTCACCTAGGTTAACCAAGTTACCCAATAAAGGCCAAGCCAATGGTAGCTTCTGTGTCACTGGCATTGTTGTACCCCCTTTGCTGCAAGCAACATACATGGGCATGTAGGAACGACTCCAACAATGGTCTCTTCAGCACGGCGGAGTTCCATGGTAATGGTTAGCACTCTGACTCTCTGAATCCAGCGATCCGAGTTCAAATCTCGGTGGGACCTGGAAGTTTCAGCAGGCTGCCTCAGCCTGAACACAACATGTTGTTTAAAGTACCAGTCAGGTAAGCAAACACACTGCCATTGTTTCAGAAGCACATGCCCATAGCAAACAAGGGTTCTTCTCGGTCACACTCGTTGTCAAAGATCTCGACTCCAAAAGTGATGCCGAGAAGCACTGACATGAGTTGATAGCCGCTTCCAACGCAGCGACTGACATAAGTTTACAGCCCCTTTCTAACGCCGACTCCGACATTGGAATGCAGGCCACCATCCAGGTTCGAAACTTGCTAGTCCATGCAATGCTTTTTGGGCTGTATCACATGACTATTAAAACAAGACAGGAAACTGTGGAGGTAAACAGCAGATATAATAATGCATTAAGGTCTACCAGGAATGTGTGCTTTGCACAGATGGCCAAGACATTTCTCACTGGATGACCTTTGCATTGTGGCAAAAGTTGAGAGACGATATATCATGGCACCGGGCACTGTATGGCGGTATGACGTGCTTTTCATCCTGATATTTTGCAGAATTTGCACAAAGTAGCGCCCCACAGTCAGGGTGGCCGAGCTGTCTAAGGCGCCATGCTCAGGGTCGCAGTCTCCCCTGAGGCGTAATCAATCCCACCTCTGACAACTGGATCATTTTTCTCACTGGAACCACTGATTGCCTCTGTAGCTCTTTGCGTACATTAATGAGAACGTATCTAATGGGCTCCGTGATGTATTAGAACGTGGCTGTACACGGTAAGTCACCTAGGTTAACCAAGTTACCCAATAAAAGGCTGCTTTTTCAATGACAGCTTCTGTGTCACTGGCATTGTTGTAACTTTGGCTGCAGGCAACATACATACATGTAGGAACTACCCAACATGGTCTCTTCAGCACGGGCGCGGTTCCATGGTGTAATGGTTAGCACTCTGGACTCTGAATCCAGCTTATCCGGCTCAAATCTCGTGGGACCTGGTTTTAAAGTAGGCCTCAGCCTGAACACATGTTGTTTCAAGTACCAGTCAGGTGTCAAACACACTGCCATTGTTTCAGAAGCTGATGCCCATAGCAACAAGGGTTCTCTCGTCACACTGTTGTCAGATCTCTGACTCCAAAAAGTGATGCCGAGAAGCACTGACATGAGTTTGATAGCCGCTTCCAACGCAAAGACTGGACATGAGCTGATAGTCCCTTCTAACGCCGCATTCGACATTGAATGCAGGCCACATTCAACGGTGTCTGAAACTTGCTAGTCCAAGTTTCAGACACCGTTGGGCTGTATCATCATGACTATTAAAACAAGACAGGAAACTGTGTGGAGGTAAACAGCAGATACGCAGAGCCAAGGTTCACCAGAATGCGTGTTTCTTTGCAGATGGCCAAGACATTTCCTCACTGGATGACCTTGCATTGCGGCAAAGTTGAGAGAGATCATCATGGCACGGCACTGTATGGCGGTATACGGCTTTTCATCCTGATATTTTGCAGAATTTGCACAAAAAGTAGCGCCCCACAGTCAGGTGGCCGAAATGGTTCAAGGCGCTAATGCTCAGGTCGCAGCGCCTCCCCTGGAGGCGTGTTCAATCCCAATCTCTCTGACAACTAACTATTTTTCACTGGAACCACTGATTGGCCTGTAGCTCTGCGCACATTACGGGCGAACGCATCTAATGGCCCGTGATGTATTAGAACGCGGGTTGTACATCGCAAGTCACCTTAGGTTAACCAAGTTACCCAATAAAGGCTGCTTTTTCACGATAGCTTCTAGTCACCGGTAATGTTTGTACCCCTTTGCCAAAGCAACATACATACATGTAGGAACGATCAACAATGGTCTCTTCAGCACGTGGCGGAGGTTCCATGGTGTAATGGTTAGCACTCTGGACTCTGGAGTCCAGCCGATCCGAGTTCAAATCTCGTGGGACTCGGTTTTAAAGTAGGCTGCCTCAGCCTGAACACAACATGTTGTTTCAAGTACCAGTCATAGCAACACACTGCCATTGTTTCAGAAGCCGATGCCCATAGCAAACAAGGGTTCTCGTCACACTGTTGTCAGATCTCTGACTCCAAAAAGTGATGCCGAGAAGCACTGACATGAGTTTGATAGCCGCTTCCAACCAAAGACTGACATGTTTGATAGTGCCCCTCTAACGCCGACTGACATTGGAATGCAGTGGGCCACCATCCAACGGCAAAGTTCAAAACTTGCTAGTCCATGCAATGCTTTTGGGCTGTATCGTCATGACTATTAAAACAAGACAGGAAACTGTGTGGAGGTAAACAGCAGATATACGGCATTATGTCTACCAGGAATGTGTGCTTTGGTACAGATGGCCACACATTTCCTCACTGGATGACCTTGCATTGTGGCAAAAGTTGAGATCTATATATCATGGCACTCCACTGTGCTATGTATGACTAAGCTTTTCATCCTGATATTTTGCAGAATTTGTGACAAAAAGTAGCGCCAGTCAGTGGCCGAGCGGTCTATGGCGCCATGCTCACCGCAGTCTCCCTGGAGGCGTGGGTTCAATCCCACCTCTGACAACTGACTATTTTTCACTGGAACCACGATTGGCCTGTAGCTCTTTGCGTATTATTTACGGCGGCAGAACGTATCTAATGGCCCGTGATGTATTAGAACGTGGTTGTACACGGTAAAGTCACCCAGGTTAACCAAGTTACCAAAGGCTGCTTTTTCACGATAGCTTCTGTGTCACTGGCATTGTTGTACCTCTTTGCTGCAAGGGAACATACATACATGTAGGAACGATTCAACAATGGTCTCTTCAGCACGTATGAGGTTCCATGGTGTAATGGTTAGCACTCTGACCTGAGTCCAGCGATCCGAGTTCAAATCTCGGTGGGACCTGGTTTTAAAGTAGGCTGCCTCAGCCTGAACAACATGTTGTTTCCGGGCACCAGCCAGGTAGCAAACACACTGCCATTGTTTCAGAAGCGATGCCCATAGCAAACAAGGGTTCTCTCTCAACACACTGTTGTCAGATCTCTGACTCCAAAAAGTGATGCCGAGAAGCACTGACATGAGTTTGATAGCCGCTTTCCCAACGCAAAGACTGACATAAGTTTGATACTTTTCAACGCCTCGACCTGGACATTGAATGCAGTGGGCCACCATCCAACGGGTGTTCGAAACTTCTAGTCCATGCAATGCTTTTGGGCTGTATCACATGACTATTAAAACAAGACAGGAAACTGTGTGGAGGTAAACAGCAGATATACGGCATTAAGGTTCACTAGGAATGTGTGTGCTTTGTACAGATGGCCAAGACATTTCCTCACTGGATGACCTTGCATTGTGGCAAAAGTTGAGAGACGATATATCATGGCACGGCACTGTATGGCGGTATGACGTGCTTTTCATCCTGATATTTTGCAGAATTTGCACAAAAAGTAGCGCCCACAGTCAGTGGCCGAAGCGGTTCATATGCTATGCTCAGGTCGAAGGTCTTCCTGGAGGCGTAATCAATCCCACCTCTGACAACTGACTATTTTTCACTGGAACCACTGATTGGCCTGTAGCTCTTTGGGCGTACATTACGAACGATTCAAGGTCCGTGGATGTATTAGAACGCGGTTGTACATAAGTCACCTAGGTTAACCAAGTTACCCAATAAAGGCTGCTTTTTCACGATAGTTTGTGTCACTGGCATTGTTGTACCCTTGCTGCAAGCAACATACATACATGTAGAACGACTCCAACAATGTCTCTTCAGCATAAAGCGGCGTTCCATGGTGTAATGGTTAGCACTCCTGGACTCTGGAATCCAGCGATCCGAGTTCAAATCTCGGGTGGGACCTGGTTTTAGCAGGCTGCCTCAGCCTGAACACAACATGTTGTTTCAAGTACCACAGTCAGGTAAGCAAACACACTGCCATTGTCGGAGAAGCGATGCCCATAGCAATATGGTTCGCTCAACACTGTTGTCAGATCTCTGACTCCAAAAGTGATACCGAGAAGCACTGACATGAGTTTGATAGCCCCTTTCTAACGCCGATCTGACATTGGAATGCAGTGGGCCAACATCCAACGGTGTCTGAAACTTGCTAGTCCATGCAATGCTTTTGGGCTGTATCACATGACTATTAAAACAAGACAGGAACTGTGAGGTAAACAGCAGATATACGCATTAAGGTCTACTAGGAATGTGTGTTGTACAGATGGCCAAGACATTTCTCACTGGATGACCCTTGCATTGCGCAAAGTTGAGAGACAATATATCATGGCACGGCATCATGGCTTATGACGTGCTTTTCATCCTGATATTTTGCAGAATTTAACAAAAAGTAGCGCCTACGTCAGGTGGCCGGAAGGGTTCAGGCGCTATGCTACCAGGTCGCACTTCGGAGTATGCGGGGTTCGAATCCCACCTCTGACAACTGACCATTTTTCACTGGAACCACTGATTGGCCTGTAGCTCTTTGCGCACATTACGGCAGAACGCATTCACGGTCTGCGGATGTATTAGAACGGTTGTACACGGTCACCTAGGTTAAATCCAAGTTACTCAATAGCGCTGCTTTTTTCACGACATAGCTTCTGTGTCACTGCATTGTTGTACTCCCTTTGCTGCAAGCACATACATACATGTAGGAACGACTCCAACAATGGCCTCTTCAGCACGTATGAGTTCCATGGTGTAATGGTTAGCACTCTGACTCTGAGTCCAGCGATCCGGTTCAACCGTGGACCTGGTTTTAAGCAGGCTGCCTCAGCCTGAACACAACATGTTGTTTCAAGTACCAAGCCAGCAAACACACCGCCATTGTTTCAGAAGCGATGCCCATAGCAAACAAGGGTTCTCTCAAGTCACAATTGTTGTCAGATCTCTGACTCCAAAAGTGATGCCGAGAAGCACTGACATGAGTTTGATAGCCGCTTCAACGCAAAGACTGACATAAGTTTGACAGCCCCTTCTAACCGCTTCTAATTCGACATTGAATGCAGTGGGCCACCATCCAACGGTGTCTGAAACTTTTGCCAGTCCATGCAATGCTTTTGGGCTGTATCACAAGGACTATTAAACAAGACAGGAAACTGTGTGAGGCAAACAGCAGATATACGGGCATTAAGGTCTACTAGAATGTGTGTTTGCACAGATGGCCAAGACATTTCCTCACTGGATGACCTTGTATTGTGGCAAAGTTGAGAGACGATATATCATGGCACGGCACTGTATGGCTGCATGATCGCGGTTCATCCTGATATTTTGCAGAATTTGCACAAAAAGTAGCGCCCACAGTCAGGGTGGCCGAGCGGTCTGGGCGCTACAGTCAGGTCGCAGTCTCCTGGAGGCGTGGTTCAATCCCACCTCTGGACAACTGGACTATTTTTCACTGGAACCACTGATTGGCCTGCAGCTCTTGCAGACATTACGCCGAGAACGCATCTTAATGGCCCGTGATGTATTAGAACGTGGTTGTACACGGTAAGTCACCAGGTTAACCGGGTTACCCAATAAAGGCTGCTTTTTCACGACAGTTTGGAAGTCACTGGCATTGTTGTACCCCTTGCTGCAAGCAACATACATACATGTAGGAACGACTCAACAATGGTCTCTTCACACGCAAGGGCGTTCCATGGTGTAATGGTTAGCACTCTGGACTCTGAATCCAGCCGATCCGAGTTCAAATCTCGGTGGGACCTGGTTTTAAAGTAGGCTGCCCTCAGCCTGAACACAACATGTTGTTTCAAGTACCAGTCAGGTAAGCAAACACACTGCCATTGTTTCAGAAGCGATGCCCATAGCAAATATAAGGGTTCTCTCAAGTCACACTGTTGTCAGATCTCTGACTCCCAAAAAGTGATGCCGAGAAGCACCACATGAGTTTGATAGCCGCTCCAACGCAAAGACTGACATGAGTTTGATAGCCCTTTTCTAACGCCGCCGATCTGACATTGGAATGCAGTAACATTCAACTAAAAGTCTGAAACTGTTGGTCCAAGTCTCAGACACCGTTGGGCTGTATCGCCATGACTATTAAAACAAGACAGGAAACTGTGTGGAGGTAAACAGCAGATATAATGGCATTAAGGTCTACAGGAATGTGCTTGCACAGATGGCTACATATTTCCTCACTGGATGACCTTGCATTGCGGCAAAAGTTGAGAGACGATATCATGGCACGCACTGTATGGCGGTATGACGTGCTTTTCATCCTGATATTTGCAGAATTTGCACAAAAGTAGCGCCCACAGTCAGGGTGGCCGAGCGGTTCAAGGCGCTATGCTTCAGGTCGCAGTCTCCCTGGAGCGGGTTCGAATCCCACCTCTGGCCAACTGACTATTTTTCACTGAACCACTGATTGGCCAGGCTCTTTTGCGTACATTACGCCAGAGAACGATTCACGGCCCGTGAAGTATTAGAACGTGGTTGTACACGTAAGTCACCCAGGTTAACCAAGCTACTCCACAAGACTGCTTTTTCACGATAGCTTCTGTGTCACTGGGCATTGTTAAAATTTCTTTGCTGCAAGCAACATACATACATGTAAACATGTCCAACAATGGTCTCTTCAGCATCGCAAGGGCGGTTCCATGGTGTGTAATGAGCTTAGCACTCTGACTCTGAATCCAGCGATCCGAAGTTCAAATCTAGGTGGGACCTGGTTTTAAAGTAGACTGCTCAGCTCGAACACAACATCTTGCTCAAGTACCAGTCAGGTAAGCAAACACACCGCCATTGTTTCAGAAGCGATGCCCATAGCAAACAAGGGTTCTCTCTAGTCACACTGTTGTCAGATCTCTGACTCCAAAGTGATGCCGAGAAGCACTGACATGAGCTTGATAGCCGCTTCCAACGCAAAGACTGACATAAGTTTGATAGCCTTTCAACACGAATCTGACATTGAATGCAGTGGGCCACCATCCAACGGGTGTCTGAAACTTGCTAGTCCATGCAATGCTTTGGGCTGCATCACATGACTATTAAACAAGAGGAAACTGTGTGGAGGTAAACAGCAGATATACGGCATTATGTCTACTTCAGGAATGTGTGCTTGCACAGATGGCCAAGACATTCTCACTGGATGACCTTGCATTGTGGCAAAGTTGGAGAGATCTATATATCATGGCATCGGCACTGTAGCGACGGCATGACGTACTTTCATCCTGATATTTTGCAGAATTTGCACAAAAAGTAGCGCCACAGTCAGGGTGGATGAGTAGCGGCTAAGGCGCCATGCTCAGGTCGAAGTGTCTCCTGAGGCGTGGTCTCAATCCCACCTCTGACAACTGACTATTTTTCACTGGAACCACTGATTGGCCTGTAGCTCTTGGCGCAGACACGGAGAACGTATCTAATGGCCCGTGATGTATTAGAACGTGGTTGTACACGGTAAGTCACCTAGAAGTAATCCAAGTTACCCAATAAAGGCTGCTTTTTCACGATAGCTTCTGTGTCACTGGCATTGTTGTACCCCTTTGCTGCAAGCAACATACATACATGGTGAACCACTCAACAATGGTCTCTTCAGCACGCATGGCGTTCCATGGTGTAATGGTTAGCACTCTGGACTCTGAATCCAGCGATCCGAGTTCAAATCTCGGACCTGGTTTTAAAGTAGGCTGCCTCAGCCCGAACACAACATGTTGTCAAGTACCAAAGTCAGGTAAGCAAACACACTGCCATTGTTTCAGCGATGCCCATAGCAAACAAGGGTTCTCTGTCACACTGTTGTCGATCTCTGACTCCGTGCGATGCCGGTAGCACTGACATGAGTTTGATAGCCGCCTAACGCAGTACCGACATGAGTTTGATAGCCCTTTCTAACGCCGATCTGACATTGGAATGCAGTAACATTCAACGGTGTCTGAAAACTTGCTCAGTCCGTTTCAGACACCGCTATTGTATCGCCATGACTATTAAAACAAGAGACAGGAAACTGTGTGGAAACAGCAGATACGCATTAAGGTCTACCAGGAATGTGCTTGCGCAGAGATGGCCAAGCATATTCTCACTGGATGACCTTGCATTGCGCAAAAGTTGAGAGACGATATATCATGGCACGGCACTGTATGGCGGGAAGGACGCGTTTTCATCCTGATATTTTGCAGAATTCCGTACAAAAAGTAGCTCACAGCTCAGGTGGCCGAGGTCTAAGGCGCTGCTCAGGTCGCAGTCTCCCTGAGGCGCGGGGTTCGAATCCCACCTCTGACAACTGACTATTTTTCACCGGAACACTGATTGGCCTGTAGCTCTTGCGCATATTACGCGAGAACGTATCTAATGGCCCGTGATGGGTTAGAACGCGGTTGCATAATAAGTCATCACCTAGGTTAACCAAGTTACCCAACAAAGGCTGCTTTTTCACGATAGCTTGTGTTTACTGGCATTGTTGTACCTCACGTAAGCAACATGATACATGTAGAACGACTAACAATGGTCTCTTCAGCACGTAGCGGAGGTTCCATGGTGTAATGGAAAGGCACTCTGGACTCTGAGTCCAGCGATCCGGTTCAAATCTCGTGGGACCTGGTTTTTAAAGTAGGCCGCTCAAAGCCTGAACACAACATGTTGTTTCGGGTACCAGTCAGGTAAGTAAACACACTGCCATTGTTTCAGAAGGATGCCCATATAAACAAGGGTTCTTCTCGTCACACTGTTGTCAGATCTCTGACTCCAAAAGTGATGCCGAAGCACTGACATGAGTTTGATAGCCGCTCAACGCAAAGACTGACATAAGTTTGATAGCCCCTTTCAACGCCGAATTCGACATTGAATGCAGGGCCACCATCCAACGGTGTCTGAAACTTGCTAGTCCATGCAATGCTTGGGCTGTATCACATGACTATTAAAACAAGACAGGAAACTGTGGAGGTAAACAGCAGATATACGGCATTAAGGTCATCAGAATGTGTGCTTGCACAGATGGCCAAGACATTTCTCACTGATGACCTTGTACGCGGCAAAAGTTGAGAGATCGATATATCATGGCACGCACGGTATGGCGGTATGACGTGCTTTTCATCCTGATATTTTGCGAATTTGCATTAAAAGTAGCTACTTCACAGTCAGGGTGGCCGAAAGGGCCCATATGCCATGCTCAGGCCGCAGTCTCCCCTGGAGGCGTGGGTTCTAATCCCACCTCTGACAATCCATTTATTTTTTCACTGGAACCACTGATTGGCTCAGGTGCCTCTTAAGGCATTACGAGAACGTATCTAATGGCCCGTGAAGTATTAGAACGTGGTTGTACACGGTAAGTCACCTAGGTTAAACGGGTTACCCAATAAAGACTGCTTTTTTCACGATAGTTTCTGTGTCACTGGCATTGTTAAAATTCCTTTGCTGCAAGCAACATACATACATGTAGGAACGTGTCCAACAATGCTCTCTTCAGCACGTGCGGCGGTTCCATGGTGTAATGGTTAGCACTCTGGACTGGAATCAGCATCCGAAGTTCAAATCTCGTGGGACCTGGTTTTAAAGTAGGCTGCCTCAGCCTGAACACACATGTTGTTTCAAGTACCAGTCAGGTAAGCAAACACACTGCCATTGTTTCAGTTTATGCCCATAGCAAACAAGGGTTCTCTGAATACACTGTTGTCAGATCTCTGACTCAAAAGTGATGCCGAGAAGCACTGACATGAGTTTGATAGCCGCTCAACAACTAAAGACTGGCTATGAGTTTGATAGCCCTTTCAACGCCGATCTGACATTACCCGTGGTGGGTTATTTCACTCATCTAAAAAAGTTCAACTGCTAACCAAGTTCTTATCACCGCTGGGCTGTATCGGCCATGACTACAAAAACAAGACAGGAAACTGTGTGGAGGTAAACAGCAGATATACGGCATTAAGGTCTACTAGGAATGTGTGCTTGCACAGATGGCCAAGACATTTCCTCACTGGATGACCTTTGCATTGGCGGCAAAGTTGAGAGATCTATATATCATGGCACGGCACTGTATGGCAGTATGACGCGGTTTTCATCCTGATATTTTGCAGAATTTGCACAAAAAGTAGCGCCCAGTCAGGGTGGCCGAAGTGTCTAAGGCGCTGCTCAGGTCACAGTCCCTGAGGCGTGTCTGAATCCCACCTCTGACAACTGACTATTTTTCACTGGAACCACTGATTGGCCTGTAGCTCTTTTGCGCATATTTCACGAGAACGTATCTAATGGCCCGTGAAGTATTAGAACGTGGTTGTACACGGTAAGTCACCTAGTTAACCAAGTTACCCAATAAAGACTGCTTTTCAATGAGCAGCTTCTGTGTCACTGGCATTGTTGTACCCTTGCTGCAAGCAACATACATACATGTCGAACATGTCCAACAATGGTCTTCGTAGCACGCAAGGGCGTTCCGTGGTGTAATGGTTAGGCACTCTGGACTCTGAATCCAGCCGATCCTGAGTTCAAATCTCGGTGGGACCTGGTTTTAAAGTAGACTGCCTCAGCCTGAACACAACATGTTGTTTCAAGTACCAGTCAGGTGCTACAAACACACTGCCATTGTTTCAGAAGCGATGCTCATAGCAAACAAGTGGTTCTTCTCGTCACACTGTTGTCGATCTCTGACTCCAAAAGTGATGCCGAGAAGCACTGACATGAGCTTGATAGCCCTTTCTAGCCGATCTTGACATTGGAATGCAGTGGCCACCATCCAACGGTACCTGAAACTTGCTAGTCCATGCAATGCTTTTGGGCTGTATCACATGACTATTAAAACAAGACAGGAAACTGTGGAGGTAAACAGCAGATATACTTCATTAAGGTCTACTAGGAATGTGTGTTTTGCACAGATGGCCAAGACATTTCCTCACTGGATGACCTTGCATTGCGGCAAAAGTTGAGAGACGATATATCATGGCACGGCACTGTATGGCGGTATGACGCGTTTTTCATCCTGATATTTTGCAGAATTTGCACAAAAGTAGCGCCCCACAGTCAGGTGGCCGAGCGTCTAAGGCGCCATACCAGGTCGCAGTCTCCTGGAGGCGGGTTCGAATCCCACCTCTGACAACTGACTATTTTCACTGAACCACTGATTGGCCTGTAGCTCTTGGCGACATTAATACCGAGAACGTATCTTTAATGGCCCGCGGATGTATTAGAACCGTGGTTGTACACGTAAGTCACCTAGGTTAAACTGTTACCTAATAAAGGCCGCTTTTTCAATGATAGTCAGTGTCACTGGCATTGTTGTACCCCTTTGCTGCAAGCGCAACATACATACATGTAGGAACGACTCCAACAATGGTCTCTTCAGCACGCAGAGGTTCCATGGTGTAATGGTTAGCACTCTGGACTCTGGAACTGTGCGATCCAAGTTCAAATCTCGTGGGACCTGCTTCTAAAGTAGGCTGCCTCAGCCTGAACACAACATGTTGTTTAAAGTACCAGTCAGGTAAGCAAACACACTGCCATTGTTTCAGAAGCGATGCCCATAGCAAACAGCGTCTTCGTCACACTATGTCAGATCTCGACTCCAAAAAAGTGATGCCGGTATACTGACATGAGTTTGATAGCCGCTTCCAACGCAAAGACTGACATAAGTTTGATAGCCCTTTCTAACGCCGACCTGACATTGAATGCAGTGGGCCACCATCCAACTGGGTGTCTGAAACTTGCTAGTCCATGCAATGCTTGGGCTGTATCACACACTATTAAAACAAGACAGGAAACTGTGTGGAGGTAAACAGCAGATATACGGCATTAAGGTCTACTAGAGGAATGTGTGCTTTGCACAGATGGCCAAGATTTCCCCTCACTGATGACCTTGCATTGTGGCAAAGTTGAGAGACGATATATCATGGCACGGCACTGTATGGCGGTATGACGTGGCTTTCATCCTGGATATTTTGCAGAATTTGCACAAAAGTAGCGCCCACAGTCAGGGTGGCCGAGCGTCTAAGGCGCTAAGGCTCAGGCCACAGTCTCCCTGGAGGCGTGGGTTCGAATCCCACCCTGACAACTGACTATTTTTCACTGGAACCACTGATTGGCCTGTAGCTCTTGGCGTACATTACGCCGAGAACGTATCTAATGGCCCGTGATGTACAGAACGTGGTTGTACACGTAAGTCACCTAGGCTAACCAAGTTACCTAATAAAGACTGTTAATGATAGTTTGAAATACTGGCATTGTTAAAATTCTCGTTGCAAGCAACATACATACATGTAGGAACATGTCCAACAATGGTCTCTTCAGCACGTGCGGCGGTTCCATGGTGTAATGGTTAGCACTCTGGACTCTGAATCCAGCGAACCGAGTTCAAATCTCGGTGGGACCTGGTTTTAGCAGACTGCCCAGCCTGGGAACACAACATCTTGTTTCAAGTACCAGTCAGGTAAGCAAACACACTGCCATTGTTTCAGAAGTTTGATGCCCATAGCAAACAAGGGTTCTCTCGTCACATCGTTGTCAGATCTCTGACTCAAAGTGATGCCGAGAAGCACTGACATGAGTTTGATAGCCCCTTTCTAACGCCGATCTGACATTGAATGCAGTGGGCCACCATCCAACGGGGTGTTCGAAACTTGCTAGTCCATGCAATGCTTTTGGGCTGTATCACATGACTATTAAACAAGACAGAAACTGTGGAGGTAAACAGCAGATATAATGGCATTAAGGTCTACCAGGAATGTGTGCTTTGCACAGATGGCCAAGACATTTCACTGGATGACCTTGCATTGCGGCAAAAGTTGAGAGACGATATATCATGGCACTGCACTGTATGGCGGTATGACGGCTTTTCATCCTGATATTTTGCAGAATTTGCACGCGTAGCTCACAGTCAGGGGTGGCCGAGCGTTCAAGGCGCCAAGTGCTCAGGTCGCAGTCCCTGGAGGCGTGGGTTCAATCCCACCCTGACAACTGACTATTTTTCACTGAACCACTGATTGGCCTGTAGCTCTTTGGCGTACATTACCGGTAGAACGATCTAATGGGCCCGTGATGTATTAGAACGCGGTTGTACACGTAAGTCACTCAGGTTAAATCCAAGTTACCCAATACAAAGGCTGCTTTTTCACGATAGCTTCTGTGTCACTGGCATTGTTGTGCCCCTTTGCTGCAAGCAACATACATACATGTAGGAACGACCAACAATGGTCTCTTCAGCACGCAAGGAGGTTCCATGGTGTAATGGTTAGCACTCTGGACTCTGAATCCAGCGATCCGAATTCAAATCTCGTGGACCTGGTTTCAAAGTAGGCTGCCTCAGCCTGAACACAACATGTTGTTTAAAGTACCAGTCAGGTAAGCAAACACACTGCCATTGTTTCAGAAGCTTATGCCCATAGCAAACAAGGGTTCTCGGTCACACTGTTGTCAGATCTCTGACTCCAAAAAGTGATGCCGAGAAGCACTGACATGAGTTTGATAGCCG
Organism: Protonibea diacanthus; assembly: GCA_028641955.1. Taxonomy (NCBI): domain Eukaryota; kingdom Metazoa; phylum Chordata; class Actinopteri; family Sciaenidae; genus Protonibea; species Protonibea diacanthus. The sequence continues at coordinate 1,998,738 of CM053997.1, read as the reverse complement.
CTTTCCAACGCAAAGACTGACATAAGTTTGATAGCCCCTTTCTAACGCCGACCTGACATTGGAATGCAGTGGGCCACCATCCAACGCAGTTCGAAATCATAGTCCATGCAATGCTGGGCTGTATCGCTGCGACTATTAAAACAAGACAGGAAACTGTGTGGAGGTAACAGCAGATATACGGCATTAAGGTTCATCAGGAATGTGTGCTTGCACAGATGGCCGCCAAGACATTTCCTCACTGGTGACCTTGCATTGTGGCAAAGTTGGAGAGATCGATATATCATGGCACGCACTGCATATGGCGGTATGGACGGCTTTTCATCCGATATTTGCAGAATTTGCACAAAAAGTAGCGCCCCACAGTCAGGTGGCCGAGCGGTCTGCGCTGCGTTCAGGTCGCAGCGTCTTCCCTGGAGGCGTGGGTTCGAATCCCACCTCTGACAACTGACTATTTTTCACTGGAACCACTGATTGGCCTGTAGCTCTTGCGCATATTACAGAACGTATCTAATGGCCCAGATGTATTAGAACGCGGTTGTACACGGTAAGTCACCTAGGTTAACCAAGGTTACCTAACAAAGGCTGCTTTTTCATGATAGCTTCTGTGTCACTGGCATTGTTGTAACTCCTTGCTGCAAGCAACATACATACATGTGGAACGACTCAACAATGGTCTTTCAGCACGCATGCGGTTCCATGGTGTAATGGTTAGCACTCTGGACTCTGAATCCAGCGCATCCGAGTTCAAATCTCGGTGGGATCTGGTTTTAAAGTAGGCTGCCTCGCCTGAACACAACATGTTGTTTCAAGTACCAGTCAGGTGGCAAACACACTGCCATTGTTTCCAGAAGTTTGCATGCCCATAGCAAACAAGGGTTCTTCTCGTCACACTGTTGTCAGATTCTCTGACTCAAAGTGATGCCGAAGCACTGACATGAGTTTGATAGCCGTCAACGCAAAGACTGACATGAGTTTGATAGCCTTTCTAACGCCATCTGACATTGAATGCAGTGGGCCACCATCCAACGGGTGTCTGAAACTTGCTAGTCCATGCAATGCTTTTGGGCTGTATCGCCATGACTATTATAAAAACAAGACAGGAAACTGTGTGGAGTAAACAGCAGATATACGGCATTAAGATCTACCAGGAATGTGTGCTTTGTACAGATGGCTAAGACATTCTCACTGGATGACCTTGCATTGCGGCAAAAGTTGAGAGACTATATATCATGGCACGCACTGTATGGCGGTATGACGTGCTTTCTTTTCATCCTGATATTTTGCAGAATTTGCACAAAAGTAGCCCACAGTCAGGGTGGTCGAAGCGTTCAAGGCGCCATGCTTCAGGTCGCATGTCTCCCTGGAGGCGTGGTTCAATCCCACTGACAACTGACTATTTTTCTACTGGAACCACTGATTGGCCTGTAGCTCTTGGCGCACATTACGCCGAACGTATCTAATGGCCCGTGATGTATTAGAACGTGGTTGTACACGGTAAGTCACCTAGGTTAACCAAGTTACCCAATAAAGGCTGCTTTTTCACGATAGCTTCTGTGTCACTGGCATTGTTGTAACCCTTTGCTGCAAGCAACATACATACATGTAGAAACGACTAACAATGGTCTCTTCAGCACGCGGCGGGCGGTTCCATGGTGTAATGGTTAGCACTCTGGACTCTTGAATCCAGCTTATCCGAGTTCAAAGGTGGGACCTGGTTTTAAAGTAGGCTGCCTCAGCCTGAACACACAACATGTTGTTTCAAGTACCAGTCAGGCAAGGCAAACACACTGCCATTGTTTCAGAAGCGATGCCCATAGTGTAAACCGGTGTAACAACAAGGACTTTGTGGTAGCCTTCTCATGGATTGGCCCAGAGTTTCACCCCAGATGAACAACAACACGCCGCACCTGTGTGCAGAGGACCCTAAAGACAGATTTACTCACAAGTGAGAAGTGCAAGAATCCTTTTTCAGAAACTCCTTGCTGGCTGCCCTCATGTATTGGCCGAATCAACCCTGGTCAACTGCTTGGCAAGCAGCTATGCTCACTACCATACCACCAATGCCGTGAGAGAAGATGGTTTCGCTCTTACCGGCCATGCCTAGGTTCGACTGACTGTCAAGGAATAATGGATTTGAGCACTGTGAGGAACAATATTTCCATTTGAAAAATACCTTACATTTATTGTGTTTAGTGTCAGAGGTGAAGGTTATTGAGTCTGCAGAACTAAGTCTCATCCCCAGGTCTGTCAATTTGTACAAAGTCAAGGAATCTCCCAGTGGCTGCTCATACTTGACAAAACTAACACTACACCACTCATCATTTTCAAAGCAGGAACCATGAATTCGCTATCAAACCGCTTAAATTTGGCTGTGACAGAGAAGAGCTACTCATAACAATAATGACATTTAGTGTATGAAGCCACACTGGAGAAGGTCTTATTATTATTATTATTATTATTATTATTTTTTATTTTTTTTTTATTTTTTTTTTTTTTTTTCTTTTTTCATTTTTTTTTGTCATCCAGCAGGTCCCTCCTCCTGGGATGGTCTAGGTGGCTGGGTATTCGCGCTCACATGCCCGGTTCGATTCTCGTCAGGAAAGAGATTTTAGCACTGTGTTGTCCTTGGTGACTCACTCTCTGCCTTTGTCGCGATTCTGCCAATGTGCCTGGGTCACCTTGAAAAAGTCCAAGCTGCAATGCATGGCCAAGGAGCCAAAGTAAAAAACTGTTAAAGACGCAAGGGCTTTGGTGTAACGTGTGTGGATTGCACTGCAGAGTTTCACCCTGACTAATAACACGCATACACAATGAGAACCCTTGTGCAGAGACAGCTTTTTTGTTCCCCGGCAGGTTTCAGTACAACAATGGGTTGTTGCACGACATCATGCATTGGCCGAATCTAACCCGGTCAACTGTTGGGAAGCAGCTATGCTGACCACTATACCACCAATGCCTTCTGGAGAAGCTGGTTTCACTGTTACCGCCGTGGGCCTAGGGTTCCATTGCCTGCCAAGGAATGTGGATTTGAGCGCTGTAGGCACCATTTTCAATCGTGAGGCACACCTTATTCAACAATACCTACATTCCTTCTGTGTTTAGCCCCGAGCAACAACTTTTGTGTCCTCCGATTCAAGGGCTGCCCCTGATGGTCTAGTGGCTAGATCTCGGCGCTCACCTGCCCGGGTTCGATTCTCGGTCAGGAAGCCATCTTAGGGTTTTTCTTTGTTCAGACCATACCTTTGTCCCACGGTGAAATTCAGCACTCATGCAAATCGACAAGGCTATCTCTGAAAAGATGCACAACTCACAAATGCAAAGAGTTGGAAAGTGTAAACTGTATCAAACAAGACTTTTGTGGTTTAGCCTTCTCCGCGGATTGGCTCAGAGTTTCACCCTGATGAACAACACACACGCCGCACCTGTGTGCAGAGGACCTCAAAGACACAGATTTCATCACAAGTGAGAAGTGCAAGAACTTTTCAGAAACCTCCTTGCTGGCTGCCCTCATGCATTGGCCGAATCGAATCCCGGTCAACTGCTTCTTTGGCAAGTAGCTATGCTCACCACTATACCACCAATGCCGCGGAGAGAAGATGAGCCACTCTGGTCGCCGCCTAGGGTCTCGACTGACTGCCAAGGAATAATGTGATTTGAGCACTGTGAGAACAATATTTGGATTTGAAACACTCTACATTTATTGTGTTTAGTGTCAGATAAAGGTTATTGAGTTCTGCAGGAACTTAAGTCTCAATTCTGTGTCTGTCAATTTGTACAAAGTCAAGGAATCTCCAGTGTCGCTCATAATACTTTAGACAAAACGAATACCTACACCACTCATCATTTTCAGCAGGAACCATGAATTTCACATCAAACCGCTTTTGTAATTTGGCTGCTGTACAGAGAAGAGCTACTATAATAATGACATTTAGTGTATGAAGCCACACTCTCGAGAGGGCGGTCTTATTATTATTATTATTATTGTTAATATTACATATTATTTTATTATTTTTTTTTCATTTTTTTGCCATCCAGCAGGTCCCTGATGGTCTAGTGGCTGTGGGATTCGGGCGCTCACCGCTGCCCGGTTCGATTCCCTGTCAGGGAAAGAGATTTTAGCACTGTGTTGTCCTTGTGACCTTACCTCCGCTTTGTCGCATTCTGCCAATGTGCCTGGTCACCTTGAAAGTCCAAGCTGCAATGCATGGCTGCTGAGCCCCAAAGTAAAAACTGTTAAAGACGCAAGGGCTTTGTGGTGTAACGGTGTGTGGATTAGCCCAGAGTTTCACCCTGACTAACAACACGCGACACAATGAGAACCCAGCAGAGACAGCTTTTTTGTTCCTCCGGCAGGTTTCAAGACAACAACAATGGGCTGTTGCACGACATCATGCATTGGCCGGAATCAACCCGGTCAACTGCTTGGGAAGCAGCTATGCTGACCACTATACCACCAATGCCTTCTGAGAAGCTGGTTTCACTGTTACCGCCGTGGCCTAGGGTTCCATTGCCTGCCAAGGAATGCATTTGAGCGCTGTGAGGTACCCATTTTCAATCGTGAGGGGCACAATCTTGATTCAACAATACTATCTCCTTCTGCTTAGCCCCGTGAGCAACAACTTTCGTGGGTCTCCTCCGATTCAAGGGCTTTGCCCTGATGGTCTAGTGGCTAGATTCGCGCTCACCGGCCATGCCCGGCCCGATTCTCGGTCAGGAAGCCATTTTAGGGTTTTCTTGTCCTTGTGACCATACCTTTGTCCCACGGTGAAGTTCAGCACTATACAAATCGGCAAGGTTGGACTTGAAAAAGACAAAGTGTACAACTCACAAATGCGTAGCTGAAGTGTAAACCCCGTAACAAACAAGGACTTTGTGGTGTAGCCTTCTGCAGATTGGCCTCCAGAGTTTCACCCTGATGAACAACACACACGCCGCACTCCAGCGCAGAGGACCCCAAAGACAGATTTATCAAGCAGAAGTGCAAGAACTTTTCAGAAACCCCTGCTGGCTGCCCTCATGCATTGGCCGGGAATCGAACCCGGGTCAACTGCTTGGCAAGCAGCTATGCTCACCACTATACCACCAATGCCGTGAGAGAAGATGGTTTCGCCTACCACAGTGCCTAGGTTCGACTGACTGTCAAGGAATAATGATTTGAGCACTGTGAGGAACAATATTTGGATTTGAAAATACTCTACATTTATTGTGTTTAGTGTCAGATAAAGGTTATTGAGTTCTGCAGGAACTTAAGTCTCAATTTCAGGTCTGTCAATTTGTACAAAGTCAAGGGAACTTCCAGTGTCGTCACACTTTGACAAAACGAATACCTATTAATTCACTATCATTTTCTGGCAGGGAACCATGAATTTCAAGCTATCAAACCGCGAATTTGGCTGTGACAGAGAAGAGCTACTCATAATAATGACATTTAGTGTATGAAGCCACACTCTCGAGAGGGCGTGGGTCTTATTATTATTATTATTGTTATTATTATTATTATTATTTTATTATTATTTTTTTTCTTTTTTTGCCATCCATTAGGTCCCTGATGGTCTAGTGGTTAGATTCGCGCTCACCGCCATGCCCGGTTCGATTCCCGTCAGGGAAAGAGATTTAGCACTGCGTTGTCCTTGTGACCTTACTCGCCTTTGTCGCATTCTGCCATCGTGCCTGGGTCACCTTGAAAGTCCAAGTGCAGTAAATGCATGGCTGTTGAGCCTCAAAGTAAAAACTGTTAAAGACGAAGGGCTTTGTGGTGTAACGGTGTGTGGATTAGCCCAGAGTTTCACCCTGACTAACAACACGATACACAATGAGAACTCCTTGTGCAGAGACAGTTTTTTTGTTCCTCGGCAGGTTTCAAGTACAACAATGGGCTGTTGCACGACATCATGCATTGGCCGAATCAACCCGGTCAACTGCTTGGGAAGCAGCTATGCTGACCACTATACCACCAATGCCTTCTGAGAAGCTGGTTTCACTGCACGGGCCATGGGCCTAGGGTTCCATTGCCTGCCAAGGAATGTGATTTGGATGCTGTGGTGAGGCACCATTTTCAATCGTGAGGTACAATCTTGATTCAACAATACCTACATTCCTTCTGTGTTTAGCCCCGTATCAACAACTTGTGTCCTCCGACTAAGGGGCTTTCGCCTCCTGATGGTCTAGTGGCTAGATTCGCGCTTTCTCACCGCCATGCTCCCGGGTTCGATTCCGGCTGTCAGGGAAGCCATTTTAGGGTTTTCTTGTCCTGTGACCATACTTTTGTCCCACGGAAGTTCAGCACTCATACAAATCGCAAGGTTGACCTGAAAAGACAAAGTGTACAACTCACAAATGCGCAGCTGGAAAGTGTAAACCGTGGTAACAAACAAGACTTGTGGTGTAGCCTTTCTGCAGATTGGCCCAGAGTTTCACCCTGATGAACACACACGCCAAGACCTGTGCGCAGAGGACCCTAAAGACAGATTTACTCATTAAGTGAGAAGTGCAAGAACTTTTCTGGTGAAACTCCTTGCTGGCTGCCCTTGCATTGGCCGAATCAACCCGGGTCAACTGCTTGGCAAGCAGCTATGCGCCACCACTATACTCACCAATGCCGTGAGAGAAGATGGTTTCGCCTACCACAAGTGCCTAGGGTTCACTGACTGTCAAGGAATAATGTGATTTGAGCACTGTGAGGAACAATATTTGATTTGAAAATACCTACATTTATTGTGTTTAGTGTCAGATAAAGGTTATTGAGTTCTGCAGGAATCCAAGTCTCAATTTCAGGTCTGTCAATTTGTACAAATATGAATCTCCAGTGTCGCTCATACTTTGACAAACGGCGACACCACTCATCATTTTCAGCAGGAACTATGAATTTCTGTCATCAAAACCGCTTTAAATTTGGCTGTGACAGAGAAGAGCTATCATAATAATGACATTTAGTGTATGAAGCCACACTTCGGAGAGGGCGGTCTTATTATTATTATTATTATTATTATTATTATTATTTTTATTATTATTTATTTATTTTTTCATTTTTTGCCATCCAGGTCCCTGATGGTCTAGTGGCTAGGATTCGGCGCCTACCGCCAGCGTCCGGGTTCGATTCCCCGGTCAGAAAGAGATTTTAGCACTGTGCTGTCCTTGTGACCTTACTCCTCTGCCTTTGTCGTGAGATCTCCTGCCTAATGTGCCTGGGTCACCTTGGAAAGTCCAAGCTGCAATGCATGGCAAGGAGCCTCAAAGTAAAACTGCTAAAGCACGCAAGGGCTTTGTGGTGTAACGGTGTGGATTAGCCCAGAGTTTCACTCCTGACTAACAACACGCATACACAGTGAGAACCTTGTGCAGAGACAGTTTTTTTGTTCCCCCCGCAGGTTTCAAGTACAACAATGGGCTGTTGTACGACATCATGCATTGGCCGAATCGAACCCGGTCAACTGCTTGGGAAGCAGCTATGCTGACCACTTTTACCACCAATGCCTTCTGAGAAGCTGTCACCTGTTACCGCCGTGGGTCGGGTTCCATTGCCTGCCATGGGATGTGACGGATGGGCTGTGAGGCACCATTTTCAATCGTGAGGCACAATCTGATTCAACAATACCTACATTCCCTTCTGTGTTTAGCCCGTGAGCAACAACTTTTGTGTCTCCGATTCAAGGGCTTTCGCTTCCCGATGGTCTAGTGGCTAGATTCGCGCCTCACCGCCATGCCCGGTTCGATTCCCGGTCAGGAAGCCATCTAGGGTTTTCTTGTCTCAGACTCATACCTTTGTCCCACGGTGAAATTCAGCACTCATGCAAATCGACAAGGTTAACCTTGAAAGACCAAGTGTACAACTCACAAATGCGCAGCTGGAAAGTGTAAATCAGGTAACAAACAAGGACTTTGTGGTGTAGCTCTTCTGCAGATTGCCCAGAGTTTCACTCCTGATGAACAACACACGCCGCACCTGTGTGCAGAGGACCAAAGCACTATTTGAATTTCCTCACGTGTGTATGAGAAGCAAGAACTTTTCAGAAACTCCTTGCTGGCTGCCCTCATGCATTGGCCGAATCGAACCCGTCAACTGTTTGGCAAGCAGCTATGCTCACCACTATACCACCAATGCCGTGGAGAGAAGATGGTTTCGCTCTACCGCTATGCCTAGGGTTCACCTGACTGTCAAGGAATACAATGTGATCTGAGCACTGTGAGGAACAATATTTGATTTGAAAATGCACTCTACATTTATTGTGTTTAGTGTCGATAGTGTTATTGAGTTCTGCAGGAACTTAAGTCTCACTCCCCAGGGTCTGTCAATTTGTACAAAGTCAAGGAATCTCCAGTGTCGTTCATACTTTGACAAAACGAACACGACACCACTCATCATTTTCAGCAGGAACCATGAATTTCGTCATCAAACCGCTTTAAATTTGGCTGTGACAGAGAAGAGCTACTCATAATAATGACATTTAGTGTATGAAGCCACACTTCGGAGAGGGCGGTCTTATTATTATTATTATTATTGTTATTATTATTATTATTTTTTTTTTTTTTTTCATTTTTTTGCCATCCAGTAGGTCCCTGATGGTCTAGTGGCTAGGATTCGGCGCTCTCACCGCCGCGGCCCGGGTTCGATTCCCGGTCAGGGAAAGAGATTTTAGCACTGTGTTGTCCTTGTGACCTTACCTCTGCCTTTGTCGCATTCTGCCAATGTGCCTGGGTCACCTTGAAAAAGTCCAAGCGTGCAATGCATGGCTGCTGAGCCTCAAAGTAAAAACTGTTAAAGACGCAAGGGCTTTGTGGTGTAACGGTGTGTGGATTAGCCCAGAGTTTCACCCTGACTAACAACACGCATACACAGTGAGAACCTTGTGCAGAGACAGTTTTTTTTGTTCCCCCCCCGGCAGGTTTCAAGTACAACAATGGGCTGTTGCACGACATCATGCATTGGCCGGGAATCGAACCCGGGTCAACTGCTTGGGAAGCAGCTATGCTGACCACTATACCACCAATGCCTTCTGAGAAGCTGGTTTCACTGTTACCGCCGTGGCCTAGGGTTCCATTGCCTGCCAAGGGATGTGATTTGAGCGCTGTGAGGCACCATTTTCAATCGTGAGGCACAATCTTTGATTCAACAATACCTAATTAATACATAATTGGCCCAGAGTTTCACCCTGATGAACAACACACAGAGACACACACGCTCGCACCTGTGTGCAGAGGACCCCAAAGACAGATTTACCACCGAAACTGTATATTTCTATGTGACCGTTAAATTCAGCTCAAATTTAAATGGATACATTTGACATTAAATCACAACAAGTTTGCTCCTAAATGTTCCATGATCTGTGTAAGGGAAAAGCTTCGGTGATGATACGCTGGCTGTGTATAACTGGCATAATCCTCTGGTCAGAGAAGATGGAGCAACTTCTCTCATTTGTTGGCTTTATTGACTTCTTGCAAATAAACAGGACACTGTAGCAATTGTATCTGCACATATGTGGGGTTTGCGATGTCTGCAAAGACAACGATAATAAATAGTATTAATAATAATTAACCTACAGTGGCATTGATGATAGAATAACATGAATTGCAATACACGAGTGACATGTCATACTGAAAATCACCATTAGGTGGCAGTGTAGGATCATTGAACACAGCACAACAGCCCGGCGCAACAAGCAGGTCACATGACCAAACTAAACTGAGACAGCCCCAGTAGCTACCGATCCGGTCAATTTGTCACGCTAGAATCAGTATTATAGCAGCCGAAATGAACGTTAGTTACACAGCTAAATAAACAATGACAGAACGAAAGAAATGTATGGTAATTAGCCAAGTTACAGCCCGGGCCGTTTCATCGGGATCTGTAAACATATTACGTGGTAAGCTAACGAATTGAACCAAACTTATTAACCTGGCAACATTAATAACTCTCGTCACATACGAAATATAAACAACATCTTCTCACACAAAGAAATTGAGAAGAGCACTGCCGATCGGCCGTGCCTCAACTAGTTTACTGCGCAGGCGCAAAACAGTCCACAGTCTCTGCCTGGAGCAGCTTGCTGTGACGCGAACTCCTCACAGCAGGGAATTCACAACAGTCTCTATGGTGACAGAGAAAAAAAATATTTTTTAAGCATTATTCAAAAATATTATCTCCTAATTTTTTATCGATAAGTTTGTAAAAATGGATAGCCTCAAATACAATATATAAAGTATATTTAAATTTCTACACAATTGTAGACTGTCCCGGACCAGAACATTCAGTCTATTTTTACCATCTAACACAGAGAAAATGTTCATATATAATGTTTTACTTAAAATTACGTAAAATTAAAGATCCACCGCCTGACTCTGCTCAGCAGGGGATGTATTAGAGGCCAATTTCCACCAGGTCGATTTCGTTTCGCGTTAGCGTCACTGAACGACAATTTAAACTAGATAATATAAGTCATAAGTTAAGTCATATTAAGTAAACAATGACTCCACAGTCTACAGACTAATGTGAATGCAGCGAGAGGTGGAGCAGCACTGGGAGAAAAGGATTGTTTCAGTTTTACACTGAAGGAATGAAAGTGAAAGAGATTAATCGTTTCAAGTAAACAACACTTCAGCTTTACAAGAAATACATCTCCGCACATACACACAGGTAAGAACACAAATCAACACTTCATGTGATTAAAATGAGCTGTGTCTATGCAAGACCTTTACCTGTTTCAGTCAATTCAATTTTCAGTCTAGTAAATGTTCTTGAAGTTTATAGTTCATATAGTATAGTATAGTATAAGTTTTTAGTTTTGATTCCATTGCATTGTAAGAGAAAGCAACAGTGATCTGAAATGATCAAGCGAGTCAAGTGAGTCTGCATGCTTGTAGCAGCTTGGTCTTCATCATCTGATCGGGGTTAGGTGTTATTAAGATAGATATTAAGAGTAATATAGAAAAATATAGAATAGATGTCATAGTAGAAAAAAATTCACAGAACATATATCAATGAATGTAAGACCAGTCCAATATCATAAATGAACTAAATTACTTATTATATTACAAGAAGTTATTTCCCCAATTTTTCTTTTTTTTTTCTTTTTACATAAATAAATGTAAATGTAACTGAAGTGACCCCGGATGGCCACACGATGGCAGCATACACTGTATTTAAGTTGTTTGTTTTCAGTTTTCTGCTCAGTGGTCATTTCTACTCAATTCAACTCAACTTTATTTATTTATATAGCACCTTTCATGCAGAGATGCAGCCCACAGTGCTGAATCACAGAGCAGAATAAAGACAGAAATAGAAAACACCACACAGTTTTTAAGCAGCAGAACAGTTGCATAAAAATTAAAACATAAAACGGCAACAATAAAATAATAAACTGAGTTAAACTCAGCAGTGAATGGTGAGGCACCTTAAGTAAAAGGTCTATGTCTTCTATTTGTCTTGTTTTGTCTCCACTTTCAGCCAGCTTTTCTCCTGTTTTCAGCCTGATTTCTGTGTTTTGCTCTGCGTGTCTGTGAAGTGAAGCCAATGGCAAAGTGCCAAAAACTGCAGTTCCCTGAATGGCCACTTGAGGCTAGCTACAAAACAAGTCAACCTCCTTAAACCCCCATGTTAAGATTTCCAACGCCACAGCAGAAACAAACATTTTAGTGATTTATAATAATACCATAAAATAATATTGCCTCTAAATTGTTCGTAAGTGTGAATGTGAGTGTGAATGGTGTGTGTCTCTATGTGCCCTGTGATGACCTTGCCACTTGTCCAGGGTGTACCCTGCCTCTCCTCTCCATAGGCTCCAGCCTCACTGTGACCCCGATGAGCATAAGTGGTTACAGATAATGCACAGAAGGATGGTAATATAGCTAATTTCCCCATTCATGACAAATGTACTGAGGGTGAATTTTTATAGAACTCACCTGTTGACAGCGTGGCCACTTTGATTGACAGGTGGGTGCCTTTACAGGTGGCTTGTTTGAATAACCAGGTATCATTCAGCCTGCCTCAGGTCCCCAGACACTCCACATCTTTGCCCATTTTTTAGATTAGCTGGGTGACATTAGAGGCAGGACTGGCAGCCAGAGCCAACACACTGAGTTTCATAATGGCTCTTCAGAAACCTGTGGATGACATCCATGTTTTATACAGTGGTTTGCCACGATGATTGATACTGTTATAAAGAAATGCAACCAACATACAGAATGGTGGACACAGTATCACAAATGCCTACAGAAGTTTGTATTTGTGTAGTTTGTTTCTGTCATTCAGAGAAATAAATCTACATAAATGGACACGTCATTTGAACTTAACTGCTCCCGAAGCCATTACACATGTTTTCTATATGTTATATTGATAAACATTACACATTACATGACACATTACTCTGAGAATAAAGGCAGGAAAAGCATTTGTATGGCCATTTTGGTGTGCATGATTCTGCTCTCCTTCATGTTGTCATTTTATTAATAAAATATCACAGAGTTGAGATTTTTCACAATTTTTGTTTCTTTCTTTTTCTTCTAGACATGTCTTCTAACTACTGTGTCCTCTCTGAAGAGCAGTGTCTATGTTCCATCTGTCTGGATGTGTTCACTCATCCAGTCACCATACCATGTGGACACAACTTCTGCAAGAAATGCATCACGCAAAACTGGGGCTTTCATGGGAAATATGAGTGTCCTTTGTGCAAAGATATGTTCATCAGAAGACCTGTGCTGCGTGTCAACAGTGTCTTATCTGAGATAGCTGATCAGTTCAGACAGTCGCCTCTAAAGACACCTGACATCTCCTCAGAACAACAATGTAACAAATCATATGTTCTGTTTGACGCCTGCACTGAAACCAAACTGAAGGCTCTGAAGTTCTGCATGGTGTGTAAGACGTCCTACTGTGAGACTCACCTGGTGCCTCATTGCACATTACCAGGCCTAAAAAGACATAAACTGATTGATCCTGCTGAGAACCTGCATAATATGTAAGAGATGTTCTATAAGACTATCTAGATGTGTGTGTGTGTGTGTGTGTGTGTGTGTGTGTGTGTGTGTGTGTGTGTTTGTATGATCTGCACTGAGATGTGTGTGTGTTAGTTCTCCCCCAAAGACTGGATGGAGGTCAGAGTTCACTCATCATATGCACTGAGGACTTGGAGGAGAGCTGTGGCTCAGCTGGAGCAGACACAGAGTCAGTACAGAGAGGAGGAAGCTGCCCATGACCTGCAGGGTCATGTTTTACCACTATGTTCATCACCTCTTCTTTTAACAACACTGTGTGTCAGGACTCAACTGAGGCGTCAACTGAGGAGACTTGCTGTCATCTTTAAAATGGAATATTTTTTTATTTTCTTGTTCTCGCTTGATGTAGGATTTCAGCTGCTTCACGGCTCATGGTCTCCAGCTGTTTTAGCATTTCAAAAAATATCCACCTTTTGTTGCCGCTGTCCAACTTTTTTGAAACATGTTGCTGCAATCAAATTCAAAGTGGTCGTATCATTTTACAAAACAATGTTTCTCAGTTTCAACAGTTGAGTTGTAAGTATTTTCAATTAAATAAGAAGTTTCAATGTTTTCACATTATCACATTTTTTTTATTTCTATTTACATTTTACACAGCATGCCAACTTCTTTTATTTTTTTTAAATGGAGTCTTAATTCAGTTTTTTTAAAGTTCACTCTTCTTTGTGTCGGGGAGGATTTGTGGACATTTATGTGAAGAAATTCATCTCTTATTTCAGATTACTCTGCACATACAACGAGGAAGTGCATTTATGTCTCAGTGGCTTAATAGATCACAATCAGAACACAGTCTGTCTTCTGTGTATGTCCAAGTCTATGCACAGCCTGTACAGACTGAACGCACATATTCAGTGTTTTCTTCAGCTTTTTATCACCTACTGTTAACATACAGGCCTGGTGCATAGTCGCAATGGGGATTACTTGAATGTTTACTGTGTTTTGGTATTTTTAGTCCAACTGGTCAGCTGTTTTTATTTTTAATTACATAGAATTTAATTGTGTTTCAATTATTTGTTTCAATGCTTCAGTGTTTCCGTTTACAGTGGTAACATTCAGAGGAAGCATACCTAATTCTGCCCCGCAAACATGACGTGTACTCTACTTATAGTTCTGCCTGCAGGGTTGTGGATGTTTTGCACAATTTAGGCCTAGAGAGATCCTACTATATCTCTCTACTGCTCTCTTTCTGGCAAACCTGCTGACACATAAACACTTGGTGGCAGAAGAAGAGTGTTGGATCAACAGATTTTATGAGTACGGGGCGGAGCAATGCTGCAACTGTTTTGCCGCCTCAATCCAGAAATGAAAGTGAAACTAATCAGTGCAGCAGAACATAAGTCCACAACACTGGTAAGTCTATTTCGACTACTTTAATGAATTATAGAGACTGTGTGTTTAGTCTGCATCGGGCTGAATTAAATTCAGGTTAAATTTTTGACTTTGTATTAACATTGTATTAATGTGAACCTGCATTTTTGTTGTGCTAGGCTTCATATTTTCCTACATAAAATGGAGTGGAGACTTTTTTTGAGACTTTGTCTCAAAGTCTAAGAAAGTCTAAGAGTCTAACAAGTATCATAAGAATCATGACTGTTAAAAACTGTTGAATGCACTCACTCAGCCACTAATCACTATTATTACTAATAGTCATTATAGTTTTATTGCTTGTTGGCTTGCCATTCAGCCATTCATATTTTTCTGCTGAAAAATAATAGTGTCTTACGGTTTTGGCAATATTTTTCATTTAAACCATTAAATTATGCAGCCTGATGAGGAACAGTGTGCTAGAATGTTTTGCAGTGGTCTGATTAAGGGCAGTTTTGAGACACACAGCTAATAATAAGAAACAGCATAAAGGAAAGTACATTTTTTCCCCTCTTTGTTTTCTAGACATGTTTTCTACATACAGCCTCCTCTCTGAAGAGCAGTTTCTCTGTTCCATCTGTCTGGATGTGTTCACTCATCCAGTCACCATCCCATGTGGACACAACTTCTGCAAGATATGCATCACACAACACTGGGACGTTAATGTCCGGTGTCAGTGTCCCATGTGTAAAGATGTCTTTGAGAGGAGGCCTGAGCTGCGGGTCAACACATTCATATCTGAGATGGCTGCTCAGTTCAGACAGTCAGCTGTAAGGAAAGCCAGCAGCTGCTCTGTGCAAAAAAATGCCAACTCAGGTGGAAACGTTTTGTGTGACGTCTGCACTGGAACCAAACTGAAGGCTCTGAAGTCCTGCCTGGTGTGCCTGGCCTCCTACTGTGAGACTCACTTGGAGCCTCATCACAGAATACCAGGTCTGAAAAGACATAAGGTGATAGATCCTGTGGAGAACCTGGAAGACAGAATGTGTAAGAAGCATGATAGGCCTCTTGAGCTGTACTGCAAGACTGACCAGATGTGTGTGTGTCTGTTCTGCACTGAGTCAGATCATAAGCCTCATGTCTTTACTCCTCTGGTAGAAGAGTATAAGGTAAAGAAAGCTAAACTGGAGAAGGTAGAGGATGAGATTCAACAGATGATCCAGGAACGACGACTGAAGATTCAGCAGATCAAGCAATCAGTGAAGCTCAGCCAAGAAGATGCAGACAGAGAGACTGCAGAGAGTGTGGAGGTCTTCACCGTTCTGATCCAGTCTGTTCAGAGAGGTTTGGCTCAGCTCACTGACACAATCAAAGAGAAGCAGAAAACAACAGAGAAACGGGCTGAAGGCTTCGTCAAAGAGCTGGAAGAGGAAATATCAGAGCTGATGAAGAGAAAAGTTCAAGTGGATCAGCTCTCACGCACAAAAGACCACCTCCAGTTCCTCCAAAGCTTCCCATCCCTGAACACCGCTCCACCCACCATAGACTGGACAGAGGTCACAGTTCACTCATCATTTGAAGGAACTTTGAGGAGAGCTGTGGCTCAGCTGGAGGAGACACTCAGTAATCAGATGAAGAAGCTGTGTGCTGATACTGAGCTGAAGAGAGTCCAGCAGTATGCGGTGGATGTGACTCTGGATCCTGACACTGCAAGTCCCTATCTGGTCCTGTCTGATGATGAGAAACAAGTAAAGTCTGTGGTGATAGAAAGGAATGTCCCTGACAATCCAAAGAGATTTTCCATGTGTAATGGGGTCTTAGGAAAGCAGGGTTTCTCTTCAGGCAGATTTTACTTTGAAGTTCAGGTTAAAGATAAGACTGAATGGGATTTAGGGGTGGCCAGTGAATTGGTCAACAGGAAGGGAAAAATCAGATTGTCCCCTAAGAATGGCTTTTGGACTGTGTGGTTGAGACATGGAACCGAGTACAAAGCTCTTGCTGGTCCTGGCGTGCCTCTCTCTCTGAAGTCAAAGCCACAGAAGGTGGGGGTGTTTGTGGATTATGAGGAGGGTCTGGTCTCCTTTCATGATGTAGATACAGCCGCTCTCATTTACTCCTTCACTGGCTGTAACTTCACTGAAAATCTCTTCCCATACTTCAGCCCCTGTGGTATTGCTGGTGGCAGAAATGCTGCCCCCCTGATCCTTCTCCCTCTTCCTTTGCCATAATTCAAAAGAAAGGTTTTTATTGTGGTTACAGCACCCCAAACCAAATATTGTTTAACGTAAAACTATGATCCAGACAGCAGGAGAAATCTTATTCCTCATCTTGAATTTTTTTTATAGGTTTGGTGTTCACTCTAGCGTCACCTCAACCTGGAGCTCTTCACCTGAACAGGCAAATGCTCTGCAAACCAAAAACAGGACTGTTATCAATATGAATGGACTCTCAACAAATTAGTCAGGTTCAGTTTAAGGCCTGACTGCTGTTTCCTTTAAATGTTTAAATCATGTAAGGTCACACATTCATCTGTTAATGGAACATGTTCCTGTTCATCTGTTTTAGGCTGATGTTTTCCAGAGAATTAATGTTGTGATAAAAAGCATTAATTTGGTACTATAATAGAGGTTTTGTCTAAACTAGTCAACTGTGGTTGGTCATAATTTTTGCTGCTGCCAAAATGTTGATTTTCAGTTAGTGGATTGGTAATATTGACTCATCCATTCAAGACTAATTGTTTAAATTCCCTCCTGAAAACGGCTAAACCAGTAAGAGCCATTAACACTAATAATGGTAGAAATAGTTTTATGTGGTCAACTTGTTCACAACCCATGTCCTGAAAACCTGGAGAAAATATGTGTATTGATTTGTCAAACATTTCAGTATATTCATTTGTTTTTTTGTATTGTTTAATTTGTTGCTTGTATTAGCAGCAGAGCTTTCACAAAGATAGTAGTACTGATTTTAGAGACAGTGTTAGAATTGGAAACTTGTCATATTATTAGTTATATTTGTTTTATGCCAGTAAGTGTGATGTTTGTATGTTCTAAATGCATACTTGATTATGGTTAGAATTTTACTCATGTAGGTGTTGTCATGTTCATGGTGTGTTGTGTATGTTGGTTTTCTTCAGTGCTACATTATCTTTTATCACTTTTTATATAATCACATTAAATAAAATGAAATGAAAACACAAATCATGAGTGACATGAGTGATTCTTCTGTCTGTTTAAAGAACAACAAAATCTTGAGGGCAGCATGTGGTGCGATGATTAGCACTGTCGCCTCACAGCAAGAAGGTTGCTGGTTTGAACCTCGGCTGGGGCCTTTTTGTGTGGAGTTTGCATCTGCTTGGGTTCTTTCTGGCTTCCTCCCACAGTCCAAAGACATGCACATTATGCACTATGTTCTCTGCGATAAGCTGGTGACTTGTCCAGGGTGTACCCTGCCTCTTGCCGAAAGTCATACGCTCCAGCTCCACTGTGACCACTGTGATAAGCAGTTATAGATGTTGGAATAGATGGAAAATAAGGCATTGGTATTTTTTGTAAGAGATGTTCTATAAGACTATCTAGATGTGTGTGTGTGTGTGTGTGTGTGTGTGTGTGTGTGTGTGTTTGTATGATCTGCACTGTATTTTTTGATCCACAGTGCCTGTGGAGGTATAAATCAATGAAAAAAATAAAGTATGATTCTGAACAAATGGATACATTTATGAATGAATAAATGGTATGAACAGTTGAGATATACAGTACTATATATATGTAGCTTCTATGCTCACTACATACATAACTTCAGAATGAATCACTCAGCATGCTTCTCAAATCTCATCTTCTGATAATTATTCTTTTCAAATCATTAGGTCAGTTTCAAAATTTAAGAAATAAATGTAGTCTGTATGTATGTCTGTAATGTATACTTTTCTATTACTCACTTAATGTAGAGAGATGGGTCATTAACAATAAAAGAGATGATGGGGGCATCTACATGAATCATTATACTACTACTACTACTATGTGGTCATTACTCAAATAAATAATGGGTCTTGAATTTGTATATTATGATTTGTGAATATCAGTGACAGTATGTGGATATAGTATCTCATACATATTTTATACACAAATATCAATTAAATAAATTAAACATATCAGTATATAGTATTATCTTTGACAGTAGGCCTACTCTTATATATATTTCTCAAAATATGACTGAGTTAGTCATCTTCGCGTGAGGGCAAACAAAAAAGCCAAATCTTCCAGTCATACAGTATCAATCATAGCAGGCCATAAATAATATATTATGAAAATCTGCATGAAAATCTGATGAACTTTGACATCCCGGGTTTACCCGAGTCAGGGGTCAACAACGCGGGCTAACTATCGTCATAGTAACTAGTGGGTGTGTGTATCCCTTTAAGGCTCGTGCAACGTCGACTACCTCCCGTCACTCACGTCACACGCGGAAGCGCCAACATGGAGGACGGCAGAGAAGCTTCCACGAATTCACTTCTTAGAGATGGTACGAAGAGCTTTATGAAGCGCTTTATGAATATGTTACAGTGTCTCACTGTTCGTCCACAGTCCGTAAACATTTTCTCCGCAGCTCTGTCAGATGTTCACGCTCGTCCCGCAGCTAGCTAAACGCAAAGCACTTTTCCGAGCTATCCGGCTGTGAACGTCACAGTTCTTATTCATAACATGACGTGTTTGTCTGTGTGAGTGACATTCACCGAATACGTGTGTTAAATGGATGTTGTTCATATTAGTGGTAGAAGATGTAAATTGGTGGAGCTCAGCAAAGAAGCTGCAGACAGTGTGGAGCTGTGTGAGAGAGCTCTGGCTTGCTGACGTGATGGAAGAGAGGCACAGAACAACAGAGAAACATTAACACACACGTGTTCTGTTCTGAGTGTTAATTCACTGAGTGGTCTGAGAGTGTGCTGCTGTGTTCGCAGAGTGTTATGCTGATTTCCTTGCCGAAGACTTCGATGTGAAGACGTACACCGCTCAGGCTATTCACCATGCTGTCATTGCTGAGCAGCTGGCCAAGCTGGCACAGGGCATCAGTCAGCTGGATAAAGAGCTGCACAGCCAGGTACACACCAACACACACACCCACAACACAACACAACACAACACAACACAGTCACTGCAGAGTCTGAAGGGTCAGCGCCGCTTCAGTGAGGTGAAATCAATGTTGATTACTCAGAGATTCATATGAAATGGTGCACAATCACATTAATTACTCTCTACTGGTAAATAAGCATAAATAAACAACAAACCTGACTTGCTATAGAATAGAATAGAATAGATATTTAATTGATCCCTCAAGGAGAAATCCTTGTTTCACAAACTGCATGCATTCTTACAACCACACACACACAGGGAGATGATGGAGTGATGGCCAGCCACACATAGCGGCACCCTGGGAGCACCCTGCTCAAGGGCATTGACGAGGTGAACTGGCACCTCTCCTTCTACTTGTCCACCCTTGATACTTTGGTCTGTTCTGGACTTGAAGTATGGAACCAGCCACCTTCTAGTTCCCAGGCCAAATCCCTACAGACTGAGCTATGGTGCAGACAAACAAAAATTTGCCTCTCTGACTTGATTAGTTTGATCGATTAATCACAGAATATTTGGTTAATTGATTATTGGTTTTGAATAGCCTGCATTTCCCGATTTCACCTTGAATGGGAATGTTTTCTGTTTCCTTTGGACTGCTGGTCAGACATTGGAAGTCATCTCTGGGAAATAATGTAATGTATTTTTCATTCATTAGTCATTTTATAGACCAACCAAAAGAAAATAATTAACACCTTAATCAGTAATTGAAATCCTTAGTTGCTGCTACCCTAAAACACAGAGAAAGAAAATTAAAGCTACGAAGGTTAGACAGGCTGAGGAAGAGACATTCAAAATAACTGCAGTTAGGGAGAAAGGCTTTCTTGTTTTTACATTTTGTCACCAATTTAGTCCTTGTCAGGTTTAGAGATTGTAATATAAGAGTAGGTTTCATATGATTTCTTGATGTAGTGCGGGTAGTTATGTGTTACTGCATGAGCTATGTGCGCAACCATGTAGGTTTATTCCACCAGCATTGTAAGCCACATTTTAACCCACTAAAGTTTTATATGTTTTATGCTTTTAAATACAAATCATTTGTACTTACTGCCTTTCTGGCAATTTCACAAAAGTGTGTCTATGCTTTTAGACTGATTTTGTCTCCTTTTATAGTATTTTACAGTGAAATTTAAGTACAAACTTGAAATTTAAAACCAGGTCCCAACAGAAACACAGTGGTAGCCACAATACATTCACCTTCATGTTTATTTCTACTTCTTCATTCCAGGTTGTGGCCAGACATGAAGACCTACTGTCTCAGGCGACCGGGATAGAGTCTCTTGAAGGTAAAAATCCACATTTACATATGCTACCATTATAATTTCACAAACAAAATAGCTTAATGGACTTGTACCATCGGCTTTAGAATTACTGTTGTTTTATTCTTCCCGGCTGCAATTGGCTTCAGTTAATTTTAGGATGCTGTACGATCATCATTTAGATGATGCAAGTTTGAGACATGACCCTCTTGAAAAGTCATTCATTCAGGGATGTAATAAAACCCATATGTGAGATGTTGAAAACCTGTGCATCCATATTCTATGTCAAAATAAATAAATAAATAAATATGCATGCATTTATGTCATCAGTGTAATAATGTTTAGAATCCAGCTGTCAGGTCTCAAATGTCAGACTTTCCCACCAGAATATGAATGTATGGCTTTAAATCAGACTTGATAGTATTACAGAGCAGCAGTAACCGAATATTATAATTTAATATTATTTAATGTTTAATGTTAGTAATGTTGCGTATAATAGTGATCTTCAAACTGCTCGGCTCTACAACTATTGCACTTTTTGTGTTTCACCACAAGAGAGAGCCAGCAGACCTCAGATGAATCAGTCACTTCCAGTCAGATTCACAATGAGAGGTTGATGTTGTTGTTGTTGTTTTCAGGGGTCCTTCAGATGATGCAGACACGGATCAGTGCCCTACAGGCTGCTGTTGACAGGTAAATCTGTTTTCACGTGGCTTTAGTCAGGTTAGATGCATTTAAGGTCAACAGTAACTCAGATATGACTGGCTGCAGTGTCTGCTGCTTTACATTCACACACCTGTTCACAACAACTGTCTCAATTCTTTGGAAAACTTTTTTTTTCTCAGTATAATTCATTATTTATGATTACAAGTTGTCAAAGTTTTGGTGACATACATCCTTAATTATGACATATTAAAAGTCTAGGACTTGTTAGGATTGTATGGATATGGTTTGAACAGCTTATGTTGTGGCCTGGCAACATAAGGTAAACACCTCACAGCTCTCATCTCATTTTAATTTAAATCCTAATCTAAATTCTGATTGGTGCATGACATGACCTTTTTCAAACTGAGCCCTGCTGACTGCAAATGAGTGAGGAGAGCTCAGACAGAGACACGGATCCAGAGTTCTCTCATGGGAAATAACCAAAACTGTTCCAACTTTGGCAGGAAGCAGTGTGTTCATGTTGGATCCAATCACCCATAGTAAGAAGCTGATTGAGAAGAACAGTGTGTGTATTATTATAGGCTACTAAATAGGTTTTCAGGGCCTGGAAAGTTCTGGAAAAGGAGTGACTGACATTGAAGCCCTTGAATTGTCGAAATAGAATGTAGCTCCCAAAGAGGGCCATCTTTATTCACAATCCTATGATGCAGATTTGTGTTTATTTTAATTATCGGCAGTATCAGACCAATGATTTCTTTAGGATTTCTTGCCATGGCAGTCTGAGGCATCTTGTTTAAACCCTGAACAGGTTCTGCTTTTGTATCCATCGCTTTCCGCCCAATTTGGGCATGAAGTAAGATGTGAAAACAACCAGGTTCTAAAAAAATGAAGCATCACAGTGAACACTGGTGGTTCAACATGACAGACACTGTTATAACAGTAACTGTGAAAGATCGATTAAAAAATATCAGTCACATCTTTAACTTTTCACTGTCCAACAACCACTTACTTTATTTAACACACAGAAGAGCTTTTTTCCTATTAGGTCTCCTGACACATAATAGCACTGTTATGCAGACAACACACTGATTTATCTGCGCTGTGACTCTGAATCCTGTATAAAATTTAATTCCTCTAAAACTGATATCAAGCGAATGTCTCAGAATTTCCCTCAACTAAAAGTAATTAGTCAAACACTGATCACAGGTTGGTATCCCAATTCTCAGTCTTATTCTCTAAACCACACATTTTACTACACTGTAAATCTCTGTTTTAGTCCCTTAGTCTGTTTCTCTCCACCAAAAAAACGTGGAAAACTGCATTTCATCGCCTGTCAACTGGACTATTAGAACTCTATGGCATCTCTAAGAATTCTCTGTCCTGTTTACAGTCATTCAACAGTCACTCAGTCACCAGGGTTTTAACTGGAACTAAGAGACAGGATGATATATGACTGGATACATGTTGGTTTGAAATTGATAACAAAGTCTTTTAAAACTTTTCAAATTTAATGTTGACCTCTGACCTGCCATCGCGTATTCCCAGTCGCTCTGATGCTTCTTCCGTTCTTCTCAACGTTTAAAGACTTAGACTCAACCACAGCAGTGACCTCTGCAGTTTGAGCTCCAAGATGATCATTTTAAACTATTTTTTTTACTGTTTAATTCAGACTTTTTTGTTGTTTTATCTTTAAGTTTATCTACAAAACAGCCAAAAATGGCATGATCTGTGTCACACTTGAACCAAAGACTCATAAGGGCCCTAAAAGTTCTGTTATAAGAAGCTGTAGGAGGGAGATAAGTACAGGCCTATACGATGTCTGTATGTTTTTATCTTCCTGGGTCCTAATGAAATCCTGCATATCTTTCCAGGATAAGAACAAAGATTGTTGATCCGTACAACAAGATTGTGGCCAGGATCACCCAGCTTGCCAGACTGCAGGTAACTATCCAGCATACACATCGTGATGATGGTATTATATATATGAACGTTTCTGTGGCTGTGTCAGTCAAATTCTCCCTTCAGATGGCAGAAAGAATAGACAGACACTTCTTAGCATGGCGGTTTTACCAAAGAACATGATTTTACATTCGATTCGAAGCTTTGCAAAGCCCACAGAGAAATCGACACTGTGTAGGAGAGAGGTCCAGCGATTGCTTATATATGTAGGCATGAGATTTGTTATGTGCAGAGTTCGAAGCTGCACCGTGAACACGACAGAGCAAGCACATGAGCGTGTAGCTCAGTAAGAATACTGGGCTGCAGTACTGCTGTTTGTGCAGCCAAGGGAAATCATGATTAAATATTGATGAAACAGCGGCTGTAAAAAGGTCAGTGTGATTCTGAGGTCTCTCTCCTGGGCTAATGGCTTTGTGTCGCTCAGATTTTCTGTGTGTGTGTGTTAGAGAGAGAGATCGCTCTCAGTCTTGTCTCTGGTCTGAGCCTTCAGTATGAGTCGACCAGCAGCTGATTAGTCACTGGGGAATCCACTGCCTCCGTTTGTCTTTTTCCCCTTATCAACTTTGTTCACTTCCTTCTTTCTGCGTCTGCTGCATCACTGATTGACAGCAGCATGTTAGCCTGGTTTCAGACCATCTCTGTGATCATCTCTGACATGAACCAACATGGCAATTCAGTCTAAATATGAGGATACAAGTGACTTCAGATCTGTTGTTGTGGTCATTTTATTGTATGTAGGTGGCAAACAGCTTTTTTCCATCTACAGTACTGAATCCAAAATGTTACATTTCATTATTCCGATGAAAAAGACATCTTTCTCAGGGGCAGCTGTGGCTCAGGAGGTAGAGCAGGTCATCCACTAAAAGTGGTTCCATCCCTGACTCCTTCAGTCTTCAAGTATCCTTGAGCAAAACACTGAAACCCAAATTGCTCCAGAAGGCTGTGCCATCGTGTGAATGCTTAGCTCCCAGTGAATGGCTGAATCACTTATGTAGTGTAATGTCTATTTAGTGCGTCTTGACCAAGCAGCAACCTCTGTGGCTGGGAAATGAAGCCAATGCCAGTGCTATAAACCACAATTCTTTGAGCAGCCGCCTGAGGCTGGTTCCAGAAGTGAGTCATTCCTCATAAGTCCCCATGTTCAAATGTCCAACTTCACAGCAGAAATAAACATGTTTACAGCCTGGTACAAAAAACAGTTTTGGTCTCTATAGCTAATTTCCCCGTTCATGACAACTGTACTGAGGGTGAATTTATATACAACTCACCTGTTAAAGGAGCTTAGTCCATAACTGAAGCTACTGAGGCATTTGACGTGGAGTAACTTGGTTGACACGTCTCTTGCTATTGTTCGTTTGTTTGTGGTGGTTGAATGAAAGCCCAGACGATCTTCTTTAGATGAATCATTGTGCCTGTTTATCCCAACTCCAATGTGACAAGCATTTTAGCGCCATAGCGGTCAAAACACCTGACAACAACAGTGACGTTGCTTCCTATATACCTGAGCCCCTAGGTGACAGCACAGCGACACCACACTCACACAGCGTGAACTACACTTTAAAAAACAGACGGCCATTACAACATATTTGGCTCCTATATCACCTGTTCAAATTATATTAAGGCTTGAAGTTATGCATGATTAAGAGAGTGGCTGCTTTGATTGACAGGTGGGTGCCATTACAGATGGCTTATTAGAGCACCCAGGCGTCATTCAGCCTGCCTTAGGTCTGCCACGATCCACGTCTTTGCTGATATTTAGATTAGCCTGGAGGCGGAAAAGGCAGCGCAGCCAACATATTTTTAGCTTTCAAACAGCACCTTGGAAACATAAGGGTGACGTCACTCATATTCCATTATCCATATCCATTCTTTATGCTGTCATTGATCTTGACTGAAAGGCCTATCAAGGCTCCATATAAGTACCATTCTCTACTGGTATGTGTCATAGTTATCCAACTATGGCTCACTACTTAACATTTTGCACAGCTTGGTATTTTTCAAAAATTACAGCTGAATTTGCAGAGGACAGCAAGTCAGATATTTATAAATATTTGCTTTTTCTGACATTCGAAGGATAGTTTTAATTTTGAATAACTGTAACATAATGACATCCTACTGCACGCACACACTAAAGTTAAAGAGATCAACTCGGACAGTGTTACAAGAAACAAGAGAGGGACTTGGACACAAGATTGGCATACACGTGCATCCAGCCATGTTGTTACACCTTGGCAGAAAAATCTGCTATAAAAAAAATGCCAAAGTTTTGGTTGAGACTTTCTACAACTATTGGATGAAATTTGATACACACAGAGATGTGATCGGGGCGGCTGTGCCTCAGGAGGCAGAGCGGGTTGTCTATTAATCAGATGATTGGTGGTATGATTCCCGGCTCCTGTCTGCATGTCAAAGTGCCCTTGGACAAGTAAAGGCTGTGGTCGGGAGTGGTCAGAGAAATAAAAAGTCGCGATATAAGTACAGTCTGTTTACCATTTAACTAATGGCATGATTCTGTTAGATTGGCATGCTAACACACTAAACGGGATGGTTAACTGTTAAACATCAGCATATTAGCATCATCATGTGGGCTTGTTAGTATGCTGACGTTAACATCCAGCTCAAAGCACCATTGTGCGTGAGTACAGCCTCACCGGCCTGCTAGCATAGCTGTAGACTGTTAGTCTTGTTATATTCATACACGCACACAGATAGGCGCTATCACAGAGACATGACAGGCCATCAGATCTCAGCTACACTCCTTCTCCTCCACTTCACGGCAGCCAATGTTATACTGACCCTCTCCATCCTGTCAGGCATTTAAACTGCCCTGTGCTGTCAGTCTTTCTCTATTGCTTTTAATTTCACCAAATCTATTTTTCTATTTTTACTGATACAGTTACTACTCAGCAGAGTAGTAACTGTGTTGCTTACCATCTTTGAACTGTGTGAATCATTTCTGATAAAAGCTACATGATGAGAGATGCTTCTTCACTCTCTTTTTCTCTTTTTCCTGTTTTGTCTGAATATACAGTATGAGTAGTGTAAGTAGCTCCATGGTTACCATAAGAGTTGGCATAGCAACAATAAAGCGTGATATTTCCTCTCCCAGCTTTAAAACCAGGCATTACAGACCAACAAGACTGCTTGGCTTGAAAGTACCACATGTGTAAAAATAATATAAATACAACGTGCAGAAGGCTATGCCAGCATTTGTCTGGCACTTGTATTATTGGCAATAACAACGCTTTTCTTCCAACTGTCAAAACAGTTTTTCAGCCTGCCTAATACGGAAAATCCTGGACTGTCATTCCCAAAAATGTCTTGGAACTTCATTATAACTCAGGCTTTCTATGCTGTGTTATTTACTTTATTTTACTTAAATGTCCAGTGTATACAATTGAGGGGACTTTATTTATAGAGTATAAGGCATAAGGTAAATATAATATTCATAACTAGGATTTTATTTGTGTATAATCACCTAAAAATAAGAATCTTTGTTTTATACAGACAACACGGGTCCTCTTCCATGGAGTCTGCCTTGCTTTTTGATTTTTATGCACATTTCACAGCTACAGTAGTTTGCCCTTCACACACGGAAGAAGAACAAGAGATCAGGGGGTTCTACTCAGTAACCACAGATGCCACTAAATCCTACACAGTGTCCTTTTTAAAAAATAGATTCCAGGTCCAATATCATTTTACTGAATAAGAGAGGACTCCTATGTTCCTGAAGGTACTCTGCTGATGAGATTTGGAGAGTTGACTGACTGGTTGAGAAAAAAGTAAATCTTTGTATTATTTAGGAAATAATACATGAAGAGATCTGGAGTACAACCTTAATAATATATATCTAATAATTTATTGTGTATACTGTATCTATATGATTGTAAAAACTTGAAGTTTAAGAAATAATGAAGCTCAGTGTGGTGCAAAGATTTCAATAGATGTGTTGGAATTGTAAAATCTCCTAAAAGTTATCAGAATGTGTATAGAACAGGGACATGTTTATAATCTAAGAAAACCTCAACAGATAAAGGTGTGAAGCAAGTGGCTGAAATGCTTCTCTTGGATCGACCTCAAGTCCATTTGATGATGAACTCTTTCATATGGCTGTTACTTCAAAGAGAACAGTCAGGTATACCCACAAACCTTGAGCTAGGCTTTACCGTCTCACTCTCACACGTCAGCAGTGCGTCACTCTTGCTTTAGTATTTGCTTAACTCTTGGATGTTTTGGTTTAGGATTGATGCAAACACCTCACCATCTTGCTCTCTCCCTCTCCTCTTGATCCAGGTAGCCTGTGACCTGCTGCGGAGGATCATTCGTATCTTGTACCTGAGCAAAAGACTCCAGGGGCAGCTACAGGGGGGCAGCAGGGAGATCACCAAGGCCGCTCAGAGCCTCAATGAACTAGGTAAGGATGTGCATGTTTGTTGATGTCTAAACTAAGATGATCTGCAAAACTACAATGGTTACTATGGTCTCCCATTAAGCACCACTCGCATGTGTGTGCTTTTCATGTATAACAGTGGTTAACGGTATGGTAGAGTATAGTCTGGTTGCGTTGTGGTCTACAGGACCACGGGAAGAGGATATCATACAGCAGCTTCAAGGACAACAGGACTGTTGACCTTTACATTGCAGCATGGGGCTTGCTCTGTCAGCTGCTCTGCAATGGCTTGACAGATGAAACACTATCCAGAACTCCAACAGGACTCAAGCATAAACACACAAAAAGATCATTAGAGCAGTCGCATACACACATTCAACAGATTTGCCTAGTAAGGTCTTTGATCATCCTATAATAAAACATAGTGTGAACATGGATAGTTGCTTACAATTTGTGCACATTTCACCTGTTAACAATTTACTGTAAGGTCAGTGCACTACGGTTCATATGATCACTTTAAATGAGCTATTAAGGAATAGAGTCATTTATCTCAATGCATAACACTAAATAAGGAATAGTCCACCTAACTTGAGCGCACACACTAAACCACGAAACTCAATGAGGTTGCTTGTCTCTAAAAGTAAAATAAGGGGCACTTTTCTTCAGGATGGGTACTGAAACCCAGTATCAGACAGGTCTTTAGTTATTAAAAGCCATAGTATTGATAGGTTCTAACGTTATCTGTTCTCCTGTTGCTATTGGAGTAATGAAGACATTTTTCTGGAATCCATTTCCGATATTCCCAATCCAAAACGCAGATCTGTCTCTGGGCCTGTGATGTGTGAGGTCCAGGGCCAGCTCTCTGTAGAGAGAAATGAACACTCAAAAGTTTGTTTACACTTGCCTGCATCGATGCAGACAGTCTTTTGCATGTAATGGTGGTAACACAAGTAATCTTTCCAAAACAAATATAACAATTAACTAAGACAATTTATTAAGTATCCGGTACCGTTAAAGTTGATTGCAGTATTGGTAAGAGTAGAGAAACCATTGCAAACTCAATGATACCCATCCCAAACGTTTCTTCATACAGCTCCAAAATAAATTCATAGCACTGAACCTTAATATACTGTAACAACTTAATTAATTAGTTTTCATTTGCCTGACAGTCATAGTGTAGGACTTTTAGTGGCTCACTTATTTGTTTCCAGGGGCTGACATCCTCCTTCTCTTTGAGTTGTGTTGCTCACGGTGTGGTTGCAAGAATTTGTGTGCTAGATTTGTCATTTGACTGTACCTAAGTGGACAAGAAATGTATAATAACAGACAACTAGATGCACTTCTGTTAAAGATTCCATGAAATTGGCCATTGAACTTGAAAAATCGTAACTTCTATGGTTACATAACCCTTTCCTGGTGGGTAAAAAGTCCAATTAATAAAGTCAACACAATATTTTGATTGATTCTATCTTAAATCAAACTGCATTTCTCTCCATGATTGATAGCCCACTGAGGAATAAGTATCATTGAGACCAACTAGATTGCTGGGAAGTGCAAAGTGCTTATTAACATCGATGTTACATAATGTTAGAAGATGTGATGAGCACTTTACCTGATACATTATTGCCTAATGTCCTACTCCAATGTGGAAATACATCACTTTAAGTAGGTAATGATACCATGATACCCAGTTCAACTCCAGGTACCCCTTTCTCTTAGCTCTCAATCATAGACTTGGTGTCAGTCTCTTGGTCATAATTGTTGCATCTAACAATGGCTGGATAGGTTCAGAGGACTGTGTGACCTTCTGGTGTCAGCAGAGGAAAAGTGATATTGATGCAGAACATGTCACCGCCACCAGTTATCCATCTGCCATACTACCCTTAGTTATCACAAGGCATTAAGCGTGACAGAGCGGGTTCACAAGGACAAGTGTTTTCAGAAGCCTTTGCCTGCTAGCCTGTGACCACTTTTCATACCACGCATACACACACACACACACACACACACACACATATAAACACACAGGCTCCCACAAATTCCGTTGGCTGCAAAGAGCTTTTAAATGGGGTCAATGTCCTCAGTGTTCTCCAGCCCAGCCACAAACTCTTATAGGTGTTACAGTGTTGGCTTCTGGTCTCTACTGTGCCAGTCAGTTGTTGTCCAGCAATTCCAACAATTTTTCAAGTGGGCTTTGCAGCTTTGTGTTTTGTTATGTTTCATACTGTGGGGTCCTGGAATCACTTCACTGGTGTTTAAAGAAGGTCATCTGAAAAATAGTTGAATTTCTTTGCTGTTTCATTTTCCCAGAGTGTACCGCAATTAGAACATCTTTATTATTTTTTTTGTTACTATTTTTTATTTATTAAGATTATTTTTTTGGCCTCTTTTCAAGATTTATTTTGGCAGTAACAGCTGCACAACAGCTGAAGATTGACAGGAAAAGTGGGGAGAGAGAGATGGGGAATGACATGCAGGAAAGAGCCACAGGTCGGATTTGAACCCTGGGGTTCGGCAGCAATGACTGAGCCCTTGCACATTGGGCGGCTGCTCTACCAAGTGAGCTAAACACTGCCCCAATTAGATCATCTTTAATGAAATACACAATTAGGACACTATATAGCAGTATCGCTGGACCACTTTAGTGTGAAAAATCTCAACAATCCACATACAGATGGTTATTAAGATCCTAGTTCTATCTTGATGATTCTCAGACTTCCCCTCTATTGGCAACATGATGCTGGCATGTACTTTGAGCAAAATGTCTCAGCAACTTAGATTTGCCATGATTTGGTACACACATTCACATACTCCTCAGTATACACCGTAATCATCTTGGTGATCTTGATCAGCTTAAAATTTCAGTTGTTATAAGTAACTCAATACAAATCTCAATTTGAAGGCAACATGTTGATGTTTTCCCAGTCTCAGTTGGTGCTGTGTTATGATTATCCTTTCAGCATGGCTGAGGTTTTTTCTTTTCCTTTTTATTTTTTTTATGCAGACGATTGTCTGCTTTATTAATAGGACAACAAGACATGCGATAGATTAGGGTTTACTGGGGTTACTGTAATGTAATCTGTACCTCTTAAAACATCAATAACTGATGAATAAAAAAATGCAAACACATTTTCTGAACACAAAGTAACTTTAGTTCAAAGGGAGGGATACTGACACATATTGTGCCTTTGGCTGTTTATTACAAATTGTGACAAACAATATCAGGTATTCTGTGACTGTACATAATATTTGTCTCATCTTACGTTAACCAGAGAACAACACACACTGCTGCTTAGATACAGTTATGACTGAATTGTCCTTGAGAGCACTCACAACATTCCACAATAAATGGCAATAAATTACCCTCTGTGCGTGCCTATGACACCTATTTTGAGACAGGTCTTTGTACTGAGGAAAAAACAAATCAAGTAAGTGCAATCCTTGAACTCATACATATTCATCTGTTGGTAGTTTCCCTTTTTACAAGTGATGTTTTATTTAAGGAAACTCCTCACCTGATCTCCTCAGGGAACACATCTTTTCTAAAGTCATCATTTTAGTATTTATTCTGTAAGCCGCCCAGGATTTATGTACTCCAGTGTTAATGAGCACTCATCGGTTTAGCTTGTTTAGATTTGTAGTGTTTCCTCATCATAGTCATATTTCCACCATTTTTTTTCATTTGCTTTCCACCTCTCTAATTGCATAATAAAAACCCTCTATCTCCCTCTATAACCACAGTTTAAAAAAAGTTTCTGTCATAGTCTGGTACTTCACTCTAATGAGTGGAGTGTAACCAATTCCCATTTTACTGTACATATATGACATATTTACATTTGAGTTATAACCATTACTCCACATCTTGCGAGCATAGACACTTTTGCCTGGCTTCTGTGTCCTCGAAGGTGACCTTCTTGTTTCTCCTGGGGTCAATCCATGAGTTATGGATGATCACATTGTTTGGCGTAGGGTCAGCTTCTACCACAGACACCACCCTCTTCTTCATCTTGCTTTTCAAAACCTTTTGGAACTTCTGCCGAGTGAAAGCATAGAGGAGAGGGTGAAAGATAGTGGTTCCATAGGCCATCACTAGGAAGCCCAAGCGGAGACGAACAGTTAAATCACTGGGCCCGGTGCTGAGAATGATGGTGTTGAGCACAGTTATTGGAGTCCAGCAAAGCAGGAATGTGGAGATGATGAGAAGGGACATCCTGAAGACCCGTTTCTGCCTCTCCCGTCTCTCCCGATGACGCTTTACTGCTCGTCTTAGCGCAATAATGACTGACACTGATGCCCGCATGCCCAAAGGTGCATTTCCACCTGCCCTGACTCCTGTGCTACTCTGCGACGCGTCAGTCGACTCCGCTTGTGTTGCAGTGCTCAAAGAGATGGTGTTTTTGCTCTTTTGCTTCTTTTTAGGGAGGTTGTGCTGAAAACGTGTTCCAATGCGGATATTAAGTGCTTGAAGTATCTTGTAGTAAGTCACTAGCATTACCACAGCTGTAAAAAAAAATATAGGGATCTGTGCTAGCAGGTGATAGTACAAACCTGGCTCTGTGTAGTATTCATTTGTTTGAGCCACTGTGACCACTGCAGTCTGATTCGCAAGGTCTGAACCAAAGTTAATGAAGAAGCCCACTTCCATGAAGGGAACCAGGAAACTGAAAAATGATAGAGCCCAGATGGATCCCAATAGAGCTACAGCTCGGCCCATTGTGAGCACACGGTTTGCTGGCCGCACTGAGATGTCATAGCGGTCCACAGTGATGGCCAGGACATTAGCAGCAGTAGCTACGCTTGCAAAGGAGACACAGGCCTCATGGAAACAGCTGATCATGGCTGTATCCGCTTCCAAAGGAAGTAACACCACTACAGTTGTCAGAGGGATACAGCATACACACACCTGAAAACAAGAAAAGTCCAGGTCACATTCAAAATGCATTACATTTGTTTCCATCTAGTCTTCAGACCACTTTCTATTGACTGTAAACTGTACTTTGATTTTAAAGGGTATCAAGATGTCTGTCATTTCAGAGAACATACGGTAATCACTAACAGCTGTATTGCTCAAGGAATTATTGGATTTGTAGTTGCCCAAAAGTCAATGTAAACCCAAAATTCCAAAGAAAATGGAGTTGGTGTCTCTTAGTGAACAGGTCAAATGTTAATTTTAGACCTAATTTTTGTGAATGTATTGCGGTATCACCAAATATATAATCCTGTTACGAATCAAAAGTTGTAGCATTGACTACATCTTTCGCCAAAAAATGCTTTGATGCTGTGTTTATTGTTAGAAAACTTTAGCTAAATTTAGCATCCATGAAGGAGGCATCTGGTCATCAATCAGTTTTAGCAAGATTCTGTCAAATTCCTGTTACTTGTTTGACAGCACTGCCAGTAAATATCAGAGCTTGGAAAAACTACTGTTTGGATTTTATTTTCATAGTTCTGGCCATTGGTTCTATGCTTGTTGGTTCTATGATGTTGGTTCCAATACAAGATGTTTTAGCCAGTTGACACTGAGTTGTTATCATATGTAAAAATGACTGATGACCTGGTCTTAACCCAGTGGATGGCAGTAGAGGTTTAAATTACTACTAATAGTTTAGCCAACTTCACTGTATTCAACACCAGAGCCCAAAGTGTTGGAGGGCAATGATTCAACTGACAAAATGAGATGTGACTGATGATTGAAATGATTGATGTTTAGTGGAAGACCTAGTTCCTGTTATTGTCTACATAATTAGACCCCATATTAGGGCTGTGCTATATGAGCCAAATCTCATATCCAGATAGAGAGAATTTCATATTCAAATAATGATACATATTACAATATAGAATTAATGATTTTTTTTAATGTCTATGAATTTGTATTATTAGTTTCAGAAGGCATGTGTAATATTTTACATATATTAGATTTTTATACGTAGCCAACAGAGAGTACAGTGGTACATACCACTGTCCTCATTTGTTGGCTACGTATTGTATTTAAGTTGATTGCGGCTACTACTATTGTCCATTTCCTCTTGGACAATTTATTATCATATCTTAAATGGATGAAATGACCAAAACCCTCTTCCAAACATCTGAGTTTGAGGCTTGTTTTGAACACTCAACAGTACTTTTGTGGCACTCATCTGTGGACTCCCAGATTCTCCATACAATTGACATGACCCTTGCAGAGGTTGGAAAAGGGATTAGTGGTGTTTGGGGACTGGTCTGCAATAGTAATGTTCCATCTTAAACTCAAAAAGTAGCTGGTAATAGATTTCCGGACTCACCAACACATCCACAACATGCAGGTTCATGGTAATGATGTTGGAAACCGAGCTGATGAGATTCTGCTTCATACAGTAGAGGACGAGCACAGTGAGGTTGGAGCTCAAGCCCAAAACTATCTCCAAAAGCAGGAAGCCTGTCAGAGAAACCTACCAACAGAAATAATAGGGTGGCAGTTACTGTCACATTCATTGTCATTTTAGTTATAGTAATGCATAAAAAAATAAAGAAGCTTTAATTTGTACTTTATATAACCAATAAGTCCAAGAAGTTTCCACTTTCCTGTGTGTTCAAGACTGCCATTACCTGGAAGCTAATGGGGTAGATGGCCTCAGAGGAGGTCAGGTCAAGGTCATAGGGGTCAGCAGTGTCAAGCACCGTCATGTTGCTCATTGTGGCTGCAGAGATCAACACTGGAGATGTGTGCATTATCCTGATGATAGGAAGAGGCCTAGAGAGTAGTTTGTACAAAAAGGCTATGAAATAAAAACAATACATTTTGAAGGAATTTTAAATATTTTTTTTCAACCAGAGATTTGTTCAACTGACACCAGACCAGTGGACTTGCAGCTGCCACTTGCCTTTTGCTTTTAGTGAAGAATGTAGTGTAAACAGGCAACACATTGTGTTTGTAGATAAAGTTTGAATCAGACTCCTGGGATTTTATAAGGAATGGCTCAGGCTGCTTACTACTACTAACTTCTTGTTATAACTACTAAATTGTTGTTGAAACTGCACAGTGGGGAAAAAAAAACAAATTCTTAAAGTACAGCCTCGGTATTTTTTACACGTTGCACTTAGTTTTTCGTGGAAATCTCAGGAATGCAGAAACCTAATTGCGTAACAAGACATGTGACTGAAGAGGTAATTCCCTCCCAAAATTCAATAATAAATCTGGTAGATACTTGCGTTTGTGCTGCAATTTAGTGTGTAGACTAACATCATAACTAAGAGGAAGGTGTCAGGGGTCAATTGAAAGAGATACCAACAAAGAAGGCACCATTAATTTTTTCACCAAGTAGTAACATCATTGATACACTCAAGTGCAAGTGCTAGTTTTACATGTTGGGTTGTGAGTGTCATACAACATCTAAAGTCCTAAACATACCAAATGCAGCAATATTAGAATATGAGGTTTAAACTCACCACTCTCTCCCAGCAGTGTCCTCTCCAGCTCAGCAGCGATTGAAGTGGCCACAAGGAACTTGGTGGAGCATGTCAGACCATCCCACCATATTCTGATAAGATCGATCTTCACTTTATCCCGTTCACTTGCATCATTCTTTCTGCGAACATATTGAAATTTGGTGGACAATGAAAAGTCTTTTGCTTTGGGGATACTGGCTTCGCTCAGGCAATAGCCTGTTTGTGAAACACAGAAAGCAACACACACCCGCCCCTCAATGGGGGGCATGTGGTTTGCAACATCAGTGCGGTGCACTAAGATCAATGCTTTCTTTCATACATAGTTCTGTCTCTTCATTGTCCGTTGTCCTTTGACCATTGCCTCAAGTCTCATCCCCGCCTGAACATGATGCCAGTGCCAGAACAATCCTGCTCCACTACGCTCCACTTTTCAGGTATTGTATGTATTTCACACTTGTCTCTTTATCTGGAGATGATGTCCATGTGGTCTGTAGCGCCTTATGTCAAACCATGTCAGGTTTGTCATTTCATATTCCAGAAAATAGCAGAGAGAGAGATAAGAGAGATGAGAGAATGGGCTGGAGGTT
The DNA here is from genome assembly GCA_028641955.1 of Protonibea diacanthus. Lineage (NCBI taxonomy): Eukaryota > Metazoa > Chordata > Actinopteri > Sciaenidae > Protonibea > Protonibea diacanthus. Next base: position 1,963,037 of record CM053997.1, on the reverse strand, counting down.
TCAACAGAAATGAAAAACAAGCTTTTGTGCTTCCTCTGGACTTGACCCAGTCAAACCTTTCACTTCCCTGTGATTCAAGAGGGGGGCAGAGCTGCACCAAAGGTCAGATGCATGGATGTAGGTCATGTGAACTCCTTGGATACTACTCAGGGACTGATCCCTTGACTCGCAGCCTTCTTACTCTCGCTTGATCCTTCACAGACAGCGAGAGTGGAATTGATTGAAGCAGAGAATGATGTCATATCCCTTCATCCTCCCCTTCCCTTGCATTTGTCCTTAGTCACATTTCGTTTTTCATCCTGTGAAGGGAAAGAGTGGAAGATTTAGTAAAATTGTATAAAAGAAATTTGCGTCCACTTAATCTGCATGTTGCATAACATCTCACACTTAATTTCAACTCATTTAGCTTGCTCTTTCTGTGCTAATTGGTTGCCTGTCCTTGTGAGTATCATGCTTGTGTTTGTGTGTGCGCGCCGCACGTGTGGTTAATCAGTTTGCCTCGCCTTTTGTCTTTGATGGTTCTCATCATGTGGTGTTCAGCAAATGAGCACTGAAGACTGTGAACTGGTTCTCTGCAGTCTGTCTCAGTGTATGAAATGATATGCTGACTGGCTGTCACAGTCAGTTTTTGGATTAGGACTCAGACAGGAGATTTAAAATATGAGAGGATTTTTAACACGAGTTGCAAATGCTGTCAAGAACTGATGGGCAGATCAGTTCCTGACTTACATTTAAGAATATATGATTTATTATCTGAATTTGATATTAGATATGGCACATCTATATTTACACACATCTTTGTGTCTATGTGCTATGTCTGCTATTCGAATTAAACAATAGGACAAGCCACTTGCTCAATTACGGAGGTGTATTATCTATATATATCATGGCACTGAACAATACTGAATTCTTATTGGCTATTTTCATATAACTGCACATCTCTGACATAGCAATGTCATCCATGTTCTAAAACAGTACTATCTGGGTGTAGCTGTTTTTAGGCCAAAGCTTCTCCTGATTTTATTTTAGTAACATTTATATGAAGGTTGACAAAGATACTGCCAGCTTTCCATTGAAGCATGAATAAGCAATACCTGACACATGCCAGGTGGTATAAACATGATAATCCAATGTGACTGTGCAGTTATTTTTTGATATTGGTGTTGCTTGTTGTCAATAATAGCTCACATTACTTTTCCTGGAAAAATGTAAAAGTTTATTTTATCCCTATCAACAGGTGTAGGCTTGTCCTAACCGTAACCACAGAAAACTTCTACCTATACTCAATCGGCCAGTCACATCCAGTGTGATTTAGAACACCTAGAACTGTCAACACGCCTACCAAATTCTGTCAAAACACGCAGGTTACAGAGCTGCGACAGAATATCTCAAAAGGGATGCCTAAAACTGATCTGAAGGTGCAATTTCAGCATGGGAAAGAGTCAGCTGATCAGTCCGACAGTCAACAAATTTTGCAATCCGATCAGCTGTAATTTATTAGATTAATATTTTTTGGCTTTTTTTCAAGCTTTATTTGATAGAGACAGCTGAAGAGTGACAGAAATGCGGGGAGAGAGAGATGGGGAATAACAGGCGGGAAAGAGCCACAGGTCAGATTCGAACCCTGGGCTTCCACAGCAAGGACTGAGCCTTCGCACATGGGGCGGCTGCTCTACCAACCGAGTGAAACGGCACCCCTCAGCTGTAATTTATTGGACAAAAATTCCAAGCATACATTTATTTCACTCTTGCTGTTCATTGTAAATTGAACATTTTTGGGTTCTGGAAACACGTGATACTTGTTTTTCACAATTTTCTATCCTAAACAAATGATCAATTAATCTGAAAAATAATCAAGTAATTCTTGTGGTTCAGCCCAAGTAGTTTCTTGAAATAAAGGAACATTTGTCCTCAGCTGTCTTCTGGTTCTTTTTCTCATACTCTGTCTGTTACTTTCAGCTCTGTAGCACTTTCTCATCACACAACTGCAAAATTGCCTTTTTATGAATACTTAATATTTGGCTTGACTGAATGCACATACTGTTATGGTCATCTTTTCTTTTACTTCTGTTTTCCGTGACATGAAATCTGCCCTCTGGGTGACCTCACTCTTAGGACAGATTCAAACATGTTCTGTCTTCAGTTTGATCAGTATTTTGTTGTATGAGCAGGGAGAGCTGGTCTCTCTTTGGGAGGCACCGAACTCAGCTTAGCTTGAGAAGACCTGTGTTCCTTACTGTTTGACAGTCACTCATTTTGTCTAATTATTCTTCACTCAAAATAATGGCTGCTTGAATCGTGACTCATGAGCTCAACAACATGTCAGCATGCTGTGTGTGTTTATCTAGAGCTAAATGTGTTGATTTTACAGTGCCTTCGTGTGGCACACTCACATTACCTTACTATCAGAACACAGATAAACAATGCTAGTATGTGTCTGTGGTGTGTGCTAGTTTACCTTTATCTAGACAAAGACCGTTCCTCAGTGATCCCTGGGTCTGTCGGAGTGCTCCCCTTCCCTGTAGGGCTTTGTAATTTCAATCCCCAGAGGTAGCCTGGTGTCCACAGGTGATAAGCCTGAGTGGCTGAGGTTCAGCTTCCAGTCAGCTTTCAGTCCATCATTCAAGAATCTTCCGCCACACTGTTGAGTCCATTCAGGATGGAAATTTGACTGGTAGAAAGCATGCAGCCACAGAGCCCGGAGGGAGCAAGGGAGATACTGACGCTGCTGCTCTGCCTCCCCCTCTCTTCTCTCTGCTGTGCTTCTTTTTCTGTCAGTCTGTCTCTCTCTGTCCTGCTTCCTGCCTCTCTCTGTATCTGCCTCCAGTGGCCCTTCCTACTCATCCATTGCTCCCTCCCCCTCCCCCTCCTCCTTCCCTCTCTGAAACTATCTTCTCTCTATCTTTTTTTTTTCCTTTTACACCTCTGTGCTCCACTAATTGGACTCACAAAGCTGATTTAACACTCTCCTAGTAGTTTTCTCACTCTCATTTTTATGTTTCTTTCTGTCCTTTGTTAACTTTCTTTATCTTTTGTGCTGTCTGTAATACAAGGGGAAACTCAAAATGACACAAATCTTTTTTGACTTTGAGCAAATAGGTCTGTTTGCCCTCATTAAAGAGCCCAGGTAGGAAACGGTGGCCATGACGATACTAATGGCAGCATCCTTCCTTTCAGGACTTTGGCCACTCCTCCGCTGTTTGTGTTTGCATAGCTCCTGCCGGATGGTACATGCTTAATTGTCCCAATCTGGTTACCATCAGAGCAGTCGCCACGTTGCCCTTATTGCCTGCCGAACGTATCTGCAAGGTAGCTAGTGAGTGGACTAATTACGGCTACTTGGCATTGGCATGGCAACAACAGCCTCGCCGGCCAAAGTGAACGCAGACTGATGGATCAGAATTCAAATCAGGGCCCATCTGTTGTCTTCCGGGATACACTTCTCCACTGATAAAACAAGGACTCCTCATTTTTCACATCTTCCCCGATCTGGTCATTGTATCTCAGCTGTTCATCTGTTTATTCAAGGAGTGTAAGCAGAGATGATGGTTTCCAGTCCGACTGTTTTACTGACATGCGCAACCCAGCGGGAGGCATGTTTTTCCCCCCCAGATACAAGTCTTTAGCTAGAGCGACAGACAGCAGGCTTATACAGAGGGAGAAAACATGAACATGACACAGAGACAGCTTGCCAACCAAAAGAAAAATAAGACAGTTGCAAAGATGACGTGATGATGTGAGAGACTCGTTTCACACCTTAAATTGCTTTAAGCACAATAGAGTGCTACAGAAAACATTCATAAATGTTTCATGAATGCATTAATATTTGAACCTGATATCTGGGCTGTCCACTGGCTAGCCTAAAGGCTGCCGTGTAGTCCTTAACTGTGCTTTCAAACAGAGGTGCATAGGAGTGAAAGCTCCTGCACAGCTGTGTTTTTGTGTGTGCTTTTCATTTATGAAAGACTAGTCATGGACTCAAGGGACAAATGCCTTACCAGTAAATGCTAATGCCTGGATGATGGTGGTACAGGCGGCCGCAAACAACCAAGAGTTTTAGAACTCATGAATCAACTGTGGGAAAAGGAAAATGACATACCTTTCAAAAGGTATGTCATTGGAGACATTACGCTCATTCAACAGAACCCATGAAGTCTACTCATGCCATATTCTGTACATTGCCACTGGCAAGCAGTGAGGTGTCAGAGATTGCTGCGATTTATGATTAAAGGGGCGTCATTGTCGGAAACGCATGAATCAGTAACTGTTTTAAAACTGAAGTCAGCATCATTACTGTCTTAACTTTACTCTCCCAAACTAAAATCAAAATTTATTAAGAGTTGCTAAGGTATAAATATATATTTGTTTTTAGACTGCAGAAAGAGAAAGAATGAACACACATTGTCACATCATGGTTTACACTAGTTGTGACACACTGCAGCCTGGCAGTTGCACAGCCTCAGTCTTCTTTATACATTTAGTGTTGAAGAAGCTTTTTCAGGAAATCCTCTTTTTTTGAAAGCTAAAAAAAACAAAACTGGTTTTCTAGCAGAGACGTCTGCTTTGTGTTGCTACACGGCTCCTTTCAATCAACTAATCAACCTGGTGGTGTCTGCACACACAAATCCGATCAGATCACTTCCAAATAACAGCAAGGACAGTCTGTCTTAAAAATCAGATTTGTTTCACAAATCTGATTTTCCTGCAGTCTGAACAAACCCTTGGTTTTTGGTGACTAAATGGTCGAAAGTGGTAAACACAAAGTTCAAGTTAAGTCACATTTTCGCATTTAGATCGTAAAAACCTTACCTTTAATTACACAGCTTCAAAACCTCATCTCACAGCCTTAATTGGGAAATGGAGATTTCCATGACAACTGAACTCCATCTCCTAATGAAGAATGTGACATTCAAGTAAAACCTCTTGAGTGAATCCTAACTATTGTTTCCATGTTCAAGAATGTAATTTCACGCTCAAATATTTTATACACTTTGCTAAAAATCTGTTGGATCATAATGAGCTTGCAGATGAATAGCAGAGAAGTGGATAATGCTCAAGGATTGATCTGAGAATTGTTTTTATGGATACTTTTCATTATGCTTGTCGCCATAGCGATATATTGAATCTGTTGTAGCCATTGACTGCTGCCACACCTTTCAAAACTACAGGTTTGATATTCAAACCATAGGTTTTCAATGCTCCTTAAAAGCTGTATTATTTGCTCTTCCTCTGTGGGTGTGAATTACAAATGGTAGTGTGTTTTTGGTAGGGGTCCAGTGAGAATGTTGCTTTCCTCTACTTACTGCTTTTGGATTGTGGGAGCAAACATGTTTGACAGCGCAAGCCTCACTTTGATGTTTCCAAATGACGATGCCACAAATAAGCATAGTTGAACTGATCTGATCTGTAGTATGTCTAGTAACAGCTAATGAAGCAAGACTGTGACTCTGAAGATGCTATTTCTAGCAAACCCACCTCAGGTCTACCTCTCACCTGCACCCCAGCCCTCTTCATTTGTGCTCAATGATAATTATTTCCTGACTGTTTAATATGCTCTGATAAGCAGGAAGCAGATCCCTCCCTGCTGCCTGTTCCACAACCCACTCTCCTGATTACCTCCATCACCAAGGTGATGCTGAAGGGGTGTACACTCTGTGTACACTCTTTTTTTATGTATGGGTATCTTTGATTACTGTTGATATCCACCACTGGTCCTCTGAAAAATGATCTGAATGAATTCCCATGAAACCAGGGCACATCTGTGTCAGAGCACTGCTTTATCCCTTGGGAACCAACACATAATATCCAGTGGTCTGTGTGTGTATGTATGTGTGTCTGTGTGGCTTCAAGCGTGGCATATCAGACAGCCCTCTGAGCATATTACGACACAAGTCAGAAAAGACCAACCTCTTTCAATCCCTCTGTCTGTCTGTCTGCCTGTCTATCTGTCTCTCACACACACATATATAAACAAGCAAAAGGATACGGGGCTCAGCTGTTCGATCGTGGTCTCTGGCAGGCTTTGTACTTGGGTTGAGGCTTCGAGCGGATTGCTTTTGAATTGAATGTGGCTCCCGTCCAATTCCCCGGTCCTCTGTGTCTCAGCCTGCCACCTGCCTGATAATACTCTCCGTCTCTCTCTGTGGGAAGAAGAGCAAACAATCTGCAGCTCTAGACAAATAGCACCTCTGAAATGGTTTGATTTCAGACCTCACACCTCTATGCCTCTTCTCTCATAATCAGAAGGTGATCTCCTTGTACCTTTTTGTCTTCCTGATATATTTAAACCTACGTTTGTCAGACGCTAACACTAAGGAATATTCAAATCAGGACTGCCATTAAAACAGAGTTAAGATGATGGCACAAGATTGAAGGAATGAAGCTTGCTGCTTTTCATGTCATATCAGGACAAAATAAAACACAAGTCCGATCATTTCTGTAACTTTCTGAAACCAACAATCTGACAAACACAACCACTTGACACAGCGATCAGCCAGTATGCAGTGTTGAACTTCTTTCTCAAGCTCTCTCTCTTTTTTTTCATTCTTCACACAATTATTTCCACCACATTTCATATGTGCCTTCAAGGACAGACCCCTCTATGAGGACAAGCTTTTTGCCCTGTCCAAAAGGAGATACTTGGAGATACTTTATTTTAAGCATACCCTTCCATTAAGGATCAGAAGTAGGGCTTTTAGGTTCTTAGAGCATATGTCATTGCTTAGAGAGCTTGTACATTTGCTTTTACTCACATGCTTTTGTGTGCATGAAGGCTACATAATGTATCCTGTGTTCCTTCAGAGAGCGGTGTGTGTAGAAATGATTGCTACGCATCAACAAGAAGCAATTAAGCTCGTCATTGGTGGCATTGAAGTAGTGTTGGCAGCAAACACTGAACAAACCCAACAGAAACCACTTTTCTGCATGACTGTGTGACTGTATGACTATGTCCTGCGCTGTTACATTTTTTTATCTGTGACCTCAATATTAATATACTAACCTCCTCGAATGTCACACGTTCAGCTATGTTTGCATTAAAGTTGGACGTTCTTATGTACAATATTCTGGCATCAGTTAAGATAGTTCAGTCCTGATTTACCCTGAAGTGTTTATACTCTTTAATCCTCCAGGTGCTCATAAAATATGTTCTCTCTTGCGTTGCAGCTGCTTGTGTACCCATAGCCAGGCTCATGTATATACTGTAAGCAGCTTAAAGCGGCATCCCTTGATTTTTTTGCATGCATATGGACCCATGTGGTGTCTTACTGCAAAGTCTTGCTCTGGTAAGTTGCTGTTTAGATCCCTTCCTCTATGCGAAGTTTTCTAATGCCACACTTGGCAGGACCATTGACAACGTGTGAATAGCTCAGTATGAACTTAAAATTAAACTGAATGAAATGCACCATTGACAGCTGGAAGAGAAAAAAAGAGCCTCATCCTTGCTGTGTTTTCTGTTCCACTGTTGAATTGTGATGATGACCCACTCTAAATGCCGATGAACTAGGTTCTTTATGGAGGCCCAGTTCAAACGGGTATACTAAATTCTTGTTCTTTAATAACTTGGACTCCCAGCTAAGCCCTTTATGAAGCCCAGTAAAGGAGTATCTCTGGGTCTTGTTCATAAATGATGGGAAAATGGAAAATGTTTCTCTGTAAAACTTTAGTCAATAAATCCAAATGTGCAACCGATTTTTTTAAGAACCGGAGATTTGTTGGCCAACAAACCATTTCACTAATGCCGAAAAGTGACGGTAGGACCTCCTTTGCTTCGGTCACATAGCCAGTCACACATGTCCAACTAGTGTTTACAATGCGATCCAAAGTGTAAGTCCATTAAGTCCATTAAATGTGTATTACGAAATGGTGTGTAACATTCTTGATGTCGCCCCTTCATTATGCACCAGAATCAGTTAATGCTAGCATGTTCAGCTCAAGCACAAACTAAGATATCTCACAATTTGAGAAAAAAAAGAATGTGTATGGCTGCTCAGTTCTGCTAAGGCTGGTTTATGCTTTCATATAATGTTGAAGAATCAAAGTTTTCATTTCAAGTGTTTTATTGCACAAGTAATGTGTCAAGAGTTGGAACCAGTATCTGATAAGATCTGATTTGATAAGCAGAAATGCAGTCTTAGTTGATGAAATTCAAACCAATCAATATCAGCACCAATCTATTTTGACATTCAGAGAAAGAGATTCAGAGTATCCTGGTTCCCAAAACCCTTAATTGCCGAACACATCTCCTGATTTGTTCAATAGGTCTGATTGGTGTGGGAAATGCTCCCAACAATGACTAGGGCAGCTCCGGCTTCAACTAAACAACCAATCTAGGAGAAATCAGTACAGTTGTTTGCTGTTCATTCAGCAGCTTTTAATCATGTCACTGAAAGTCCTTCCTTTCAGTGCTTCCTTGGAACTGTACATTTTCAGTTCAGACTGTTGTACCATGTTGCCAGAAGGAGGTTGCACCAGCAGGTCGTGGCTTAGTCACACACCACAGTCTGTTGTCTGCTGTCTGTCTCCTCATATCTCCTCTATCTGCGTCCCTGTTCCAGCCTTCTCATCTCTCCGCCCAGCCCTGCTTTTTACTTCCTTCCTGCCTGAACAAACTTCATGCACAAGTCAGAGCTGCAGATTGACTGCTTCAAAACTCTTACAACACTTTTACTGTGAATAGTCGGATTCAGTAAAAGTTTAGTGGAAATGACTGCGAGTGAACAGCAGCAACAGAAACCATGGCAGCAGTTTGACTGCCACTGCTGCTAGAATCATCATGGTAGAGCTCAAGTGTTTGCGCAAGGCGCTTGCGATTTGATGGATACAAACTCACACATATTGACAGTGTTAGATCAATTTCAATTTCATATCAGCCCAGAACAGGATTCAGTTGCAAGGCAAGTCAATATTTCTTCCTCTAATGCACGATCAGGCTTTCTAGAGCAGGTGGGTGGACAAACAAAGCAGGGGCAAAAGCAGAATGGAAATGTTTAACACGCAGTAAGAAGTGCTATGTGCTTCTTTGAAACAAGTGTTGCTGACAAATCTGTCAAGCTGACTAGTCCCTCTGTCATCTTTTCTGTCAACAGGATGCAAATTAACTCACAAATATGATAATTTAATCACAAAAGAGATGTGTTGATGAAGTTTCAGACTGACAGGGCTGTTGTTGTGAAAGTGACTGTAAAAACATTTTCTTTGTTCAGAGATTTGATGATTTTTTCATCCCTTAAAAGTAATACAAAATAAAACAAATGTTTTGCTCTTTATTAAGCCAATTAAGCTTTATATGTATATGTATATCTTGTTATGCTTTATGTTTTATCTGTCTTATTCATTGACATATTTTTAATATGTCTAAACTTTTACTGCTTTAATTAGTTTTTTGGGCTTCATAATCTAGATTTTTAAATTGAAATGAAAGAGTTGCTGTGGTATTATAACTTCAGAGTTTTAGAGGGTGTTTATGTGTTATGTTAATGTTAATGTTCATATCTGGTGCAGGAACCACAACATTTTTTTTATACTTCGTCCTCTAGCATGCTCAAGTTGAAGCTAAAAATACACAATTAAATTTTGTTTTAATATTTCAATATCTGCAGTAAAGAGCCAATGGAAACAACAGCAAAAGAAAAACAAAAAGTAACAGACATTGATATATGCTCTGCAATATATTATTCAGAATATTTTGTTCCCCTTGTTCATGGAAATAATGAAATACTAGGAATACAATACATTCAATACAAAACAACACCGCCACCACAAACAACAAAAGCTGAAGCAACAGCACTCTGACACGTGAAGAAGAAACGACACAAAAGAATCAGTAAATAAACCAAAAGCTTGTTAGCTAATCCACTTAAATATCCCAAATGTTTCTTTGAAAAAAAGGATTTGAGTACTAGATATTTGCATCTTGGTAAACACGAATGAAAATGAAAAGTTGGAAAATGTCTTGTGTGTGTTTTTGCTTGGACATGCTCCAGACTACCTGTCACAAGGTGTGGATCTGAGCGGCATCGAGGTGATTGAGAACGACTTGCTGCTGATCAGCAGAGCTAGGCTGGAGGTGGAGAACCAGGCGAAGAGGCTGCTGGAGCAGGGCATGGAGATCCAGGTATACACACACACACACACACACACACTGAAAAAAACACAGCTATTTAACTTTTGATTGTCCTGGACCTGTTGTGCAGTACAACCTTTTTAAATTATTTTCAGTTATGAGCAAAGCACAGCTACATTATGAGAATCAAATAAAGGCCTCCTCAATTATTTGCCTCACCTGTATGCTGATCTTCATCTTTTCTAGTTTGATGTAAAGGCACACTCAGCACTTCCTCCATATTTACCTGCTGTCCTGAAAAAATGGCAGTAATGTAGTAGTGGTGTCTTAATTCAAACACTTGCACTGCACAGATTTTTTACATGCCCATCTTCCTCTATTCCAGTAGGCCTGGCCAATCTTTTTAACCTGTTAACCCAACCAGACCTGGTACCAGGTTGACATCAACTGTAGGTTTCTGAAGAGCCGTTTTAAAGCTCAAAACATGCTGCCATGTTAGTCGTCCTGCCACTTCTGCCTCCAGGCTAAATGACACCTAGGTGCTCAAACAAATCATCTGTAACGGCACCCACCTGTCAATCAAAGCAGCCATGCTGTTAATTCTAACTTTAAGCCTTGATTTCATTTGAACAGGTGAGTTGTATATAAATTCACCCTCAGTACAGTTGTCATGAACGGGGAAATTAGCTATAGAGAAAACTGTTTTTTGTACCAGGCTGTAAACATGTTTATTTCTGCTGTGAAGTTGGACATTTGAACATGGGGACTTATGGAGACTGACTCACTTCTGGAGCCAGCCTCAAGTGGGCGAACTGCAGCGTTTGGCAGTGTTTGGCACTTCGGCATAGGCTTCACTTCACAGCCATGGAGGATACCACTTGCGTATTGAGAGGAATTTTAACAACAAAGTCGTGCATACTTTGTAAATATAAAAGCAAATTGTTATAAAAAGATCTTGGATTATTTCCCACAATAGTAACTAGAAATTCTGAAGTATTTAATGACTGTAAACTTACCACAAATGTGGACTGTTTCATAATAATTGTATATTAGTGTATTTTCATCAAATTTTCAGCTCAAGGAGTTGGAGAAGTTATGCAGTTAAATGATTAACCATGTCTTGGTTATATTGGAGATAATGCCCTTGAAATCTAGATTTTGTACTTGCATGTGGCTCCAACATGCAGTATCACTTTCCACTACATTAGCCTGACACATTTTCAGTTTGTAGACTGTGCACATCCGTTCCTGCTCTCTACATCAGGAGAAAATGAAGTCATTATGGCAGACGTACCCCTCTTCTATATCTTTGGTTTCCTGTTGGGAATTAGTAAGAGTGAACTCTTTTTATGTAAAGCCAAGCAAATCTCGCAGGCAGCCCTGTCATTTCATATCTAGCTGCTGTTTCTGTTCACTGGGTATTAACATCATATAGTGACTCCTATAAGGGAGTAAATGGGTCACAGAAATGAAAGCCCCCCTGCAGTCTTGGTTCATTTACATTTGTGTATCATTAAATGGAAATAATAGGTTTGAGATCAATTTTTGCTGCTGTCATTTGTTTTATTAAAAGAAAAGGGGATTTGATCTTTTTCAAAACGTGTTGAGCTGTTGGTTGTGTCTTGAAGAGCACTTCCTGTAAAATACATGTGAGAGAGGGAGAGCACATGTGAGCTCTGCTAACCTTCATCTGCCCCAGAAAGCCTTGTTCTCCAGGGGACAGTGTCCCATTAAAGAAAGTGTGTTCTTGTGTGTGTGACAGTCTGCTCAGTGTCCACAATGACACATGTTGCCAGTGTCCAGAAAAGTGTTGTAGTGGTGTTTCAGCTTGTGCGTGAGCGGTCCAGCCATGTTGTTGCTTTGTTCTTTCTCGACATGGAGAGATGATAAAATGTCGATCAGACTGGTGGTAGTGTGCAACAGCTTTCTTTTCAGTTTCTGCCATCTGAAGGGAAAAAATGTTAAAAATAGATGAGTAGATGGATGAATTTTAGATGCTTTGATATTTGCACAGTGTCTGGGTTTGATTTTCATGTTTATGCTTGCACTCTGGTGTCAGAAAAAGGAGCCTCTGGATTGATGTTTATGTGAAATGCCAGCGCAGAAGACATTCAGTTTGCTGTTTTTGCATTCAGTATTAGCTACTGTTGAAGTACAATGGACTGGAAATGATGAAATAAAACAGGATTTCTGTTAAAAATAGAATGTTAGAGTAGCAGAGTAGTGAGTATGATATAACTCCTATGCTGTACTGATGGAACTAAAGCTATTGAAATGTAAATTATACTTAATATAATAACATCCTGATAACATCATCAGAGGTATTCTTTTAGACTTTAAAAAGCTCCTTTCAGAGCCAGACAAGACAGTATATCTGACTTCAAAGGCAAGTATGATTAAACTGGACTTAATGAGGAAAATGCAATGCTTCTTTAACAGCAAATCAAAATCAAGCAGCACACAACACAATTCTAATATGATTTATTATATTTACAAAACGGGTATAACTTGAAATGAAGGACTAAACTCAACTTAACAGTTTGCTAATTGTGTAGCCTTACAACTAATGATTATCCAGTATTTTGTTGAATAATATCAAAACACAGAGCTTTCACAAAGAGAGCACATAGAGAATGTTTCTTTTCTGGGAACATAACATGACTCCCTGAGGAGAAAAGTGTGAAGTTCAGGACTGAAGGAAGATTAATAACAATTCATATAGATAAAAAAGAAAACTAAATTGATTTCTGGAATATATATATATTTCTTCTTCTTCTTCTTCTTCTTCTTCTTCTTCTTCTTCTTCTTCTTCTTCTTCTTCTTCTTCTTCTTCATCATGAACATGAATGATTGGTATTTACCTCAACTTGGCTGATTGGTAATATATTGCTTGATTGGAACATTCATTAGAATGCAGTTTCAAATGTGACAAATATAACAGAATTGCAAAAACATCACAAAAAAGATTCATGCAACGATGTTATGACAATCTGTCCCAAGGCATACTCCTTACCAACACTACTGCTGGACATAGTATTCTATTTTTGGACATAAAGGGATTCATTTATTAAAAACAAAACAAAACAAAAACAAACAAAACAAACAAAAAAAAACTTGTGTTTTAACATGTTTTTTAAACTGTGCACCCCCTAAGCTTGACACACTGCACCTTTAACTTTAAAAGTGGATGATCATAATAAATCACCTACTGCAGTAATTATCAAATTCAGAGACCCTTGATGTATCTAAATTTATATAAATCTAATTTAAACTGACTGGACTTTTGCACCTGAATTTGATGGTGATTTTTACCTGGTTTCTAATGACAATAAAACATAACTGTCTGTCTTTTTCATAATGGTTGAATAGAATTCACACAGAGGCCTGGCAAAATTCTTCCATTATAAATTACATTTATTTTATTATTATTATTTTTTTAATTAAAGTTTGATTAGAAATGAGATCAAATCTCAGTTGGTAGAGCAGCTGGGTTCGAATCCATCCTGTGGCTCTCTGTCTCTCTCTCCCCACATTCCTTTCGCTCTTCAGCTGTCTCTGTCACATAAAATTCAAAAAGGCCAAAAAAAAAACATGTTTTGCACATGTTTCTTTATCATTATGTTTAATACTTTGAAGTACACTGACAATTGTTTTCAAACCAAAAAATGCAAATAAATACTGCATTTTTAAAAGTTTAAGAATACTGCTGCTTTACACATCTCTCTAAGTCTTAGCTACTGCTTTTACTCCTACATCTAGACCAGGTGTCTGTGACCCCTAGGTATTTGTGAGAATTAAAAAAATATAACAAAAATGATATGACTATATGCCATATTAAGCTACTTTTGCTACTTTTGAAAAAAATAAATTATTCCATTATGCCTGAACATTTTATCAATCATAAAGACATATAGGCTAATAACCCAGTATATAAATAGGGTAATAAGGTGAAATACAAGGTGAATAAAGTAAATATGAAAGTTATTATAGGCCAGGCTTAAAATGTGACACATAAAGATTACATGCGGGGGCTGAAAAAGGTTGAAGACCCCTGGTGTAGACAATAAGCTCTTTTCCAAAATTAGACACATGCACTTTCTTTTGCTCTGTCTTACACACACACACACACACACACACACATACACACACACACACACACGTCTCTGCCTGTGTTTTCCACTCTCAGAAGTATTTTTATCCTGACTACTGCTGGAGTAGCCTTGGCTAGCAACTCCTGTCACTTGGTTATGTGCGTAGATATATGGGGCTCTAAAGACACACACATATGTACTGTATACACACACAGTGACAGCTTCTTATATCAGCCCTGGGAGCTGTTTATTGTGAATGTTATGTAAGCAGTTGGACATGCTTCCTGGGCTGTGTGGGAGCTCGTTTCACCTCAGCGCTCTGATTGTGCCAGCAGAGACCCTGTAGCCCATCTGTTGAGTGGGAGCTCAACTGACCCACGTAGAAAAACTCCTCCTCTATACTTTTTTTTCCTTCCAAAAATATGCAATCAATCGAGCCCCAGTGGCTAAATATTGTACTAATCGGTAACTCTGGGGAGTGTTGATGGGGACAGCTGATCTGACCTGCTGCCTCTCTAAACCTTTTTTAAATGAGAACTACATAAAGTGGGAACCTTTTTCCCAATAGTTTTCTTTAAAAAGAAAAAAAGCCTTTCAAAGTATTGAAAAGTCATTTAATTAACAGATGTCTTAATTAACAGACAAAATAGTAATGTTAGTTATGAACTGTCGTTGTACAGTATATAACTGGGGGCTGTCAGATGTTAAACACCTGTCTGCAGATGGCTGTAGTTGTGAAGGTGGAATGTGTTGCAGGGCCTGTTTCTGTACTGTTTGTATAATGTGCATACCAAGTAAGTGTAATTTACATCGCTTTGATTCAATAAATTCAATAACATAATCTTGCTATTTTCAACGTTTAGTTGTTCTGGATTACTAAAGTGTTATTGTCTGTTTCAATCAAAGCAGGTGGCTGAGTGTTAATGTCTCAGCCAAAATAGTAACGTCCAAGTTCCACAACAGCAGTAGATCCACAAAGATTTCACAATTAAAGCTTTGTTAGGAAAATATGGAAATCTGTCCACTGAAATGGTAAAAGGCTTTTATTTTGAAATGGATGCAGGACTAAAATATGACAAACATACTGATCAAACAGAGGGAGTCTCTAAAATAAGCCTGCTTCAAATAAAGTCCTGGACCTTATTTGAGGAAATCATTTCATATTTTTATTCAAACTTTTGGGAAGAATGCACTTATTTACTCCTTTGCTGAGAGTGACATGATAAGATTGAAGTCAATCTCATGACTCCATCTTAAGTACAGAGTTGAATCAGGATAGTTAGCATAGCTTAGCATAAAGACTGGAGACTGGAAGAATCAGCTAGCCTGGCTCTGTCCAAAGTTCAAAAATCCACGTGCTAACACCTCTAAAGCTCACTGATTAACATTTTGTGTGTTTTCGTCACAGAATTATGGTCTGCGGTTTGAAGGGACATCTTTCTTTAGTGAAAAACAGACCAGAGTAGAGTCTTGTCGTTACCACGAGGTTGCCTGGCAACAAGCGGAGATGCTGCACATACGTACTGGGTTGATGGGTAAACTTGTGCTCGTTCCATCACACGTTTCCCTGTAAAACCACAAGTTGTCATTTTTACATTTCTGTTTGTGCACGGATTAATCAAATGAGATGCAACATGTTAATCAGTGACAGGTATACGTATAGGTGTATTTCTGAACTTTGCACATAGCCAGGCTAGCTGTTTGTATCTGCTTCTAGTCTTTACATTAAGCTACACTAATTTGCTCCAACTTCAAAAAATGCAACAACAACATGTATTCAAATAGTTTTTCTTAGTCTGAGCTCTGTTGAGCTCTTAGCACTATAACACATGCTGTAACAGCTGGAGTCACACCTGTTTGAAGATTTAGTTCCTCTAATTGCAGTGATCAGTTGCATGCTGCAGTGAACAGGGCTCAATAAAAAAAACTCCAGGAATTACCCTCATTAAGAAAATAACTAAACATGCTTTGAGGTGTATTCGATGCACGCAGACTTAAAAAGTCAGTACAAATTGCAGCTGTGATATTTCTATGTTATTTTCTGTGTGTTTGACCTCTCTTCTCTCCACTTTGGTTTTTCTTCAGTCCTTGCCTTGTTACATTTTCACAGCTCTCTCTCTCTGCCCCTCTCTCTAATTAAATGAATGTAAGGTCTATCTTTAGTTACTCCTTGCTTACTAAGTGTTTGTGTGTGAAACTACAGTACCAAACCCATTAAGTTGATTTCATTGGTTTAAAAACAGCACCATGGATAGCTGCCAACTTCTCTCTCTCTCTCTCTCTCTCTCTCTCTCTCTCTCTCTCTCTCTCTCTCTCTCTCTCTCTCTCTCTCTCTCTCTCTCTCTCTCTCTCTCTCTCAGAATCCCACTCAGGTGGGCACAGCACTGCAGGTCTTCTATAACCTTGGCAGTCTGAGAGAGACCATCAGCTCTGTAGTTGGGGGTTACAGGACCACCATACAGGACAACATCACCAGTGCTCTGGACATCAAGGGCCTGACGCAACCAACAAACCCCAGAGGTAACACCTGAGGATCACAAAGAACACACACACAGACTCACCGGATACATTGTCCTCATTTCCAAGGGATAAAAGACAATGGAATTTTATGATTTGACCTAGTTCATGAGTTGGCTTGATCCAAAATAGATTATTGTACCATGGCCACAGAGAATAGTCAATTCTGGCTGGAGGGTGTTATTTTCACGGCTCTGATGTAGCAGCCACATCATCATTCTAATTAAAGCACATCGTATTTTCAGATAACCAGCCCTGGTTAGGCCAAGGACTCCTCCCCTGGCATTTTCTAAGGATTACTCACTTCAGCACTTCATGAAATAAATAAATCTACATATATAGATGTAATTTTAAAAAAGAAAGAAATGTGCAGTGATCTTAAAAATCTTAAAGTTTGGAGATATTCTGTATTTTTTGTATTGTCACCAAAAAATACTACAAGCATTGTGTGTTTAAAAGCCTGATATATCTTCTTCGTCTGCGCTACAGAGCTCCAGTGTCATCCAAAAACTATTAATAACATCCATGAGGCACGGTTGCACTGGGTGACATTTCCCTTCATTACAATGCAACAATACCACCAGACTTAAATAAATATATCTTGGTCTGAGATTCAGAAAAGCTTTTCTTACTGACACCTGCACTTCTTTAAAGGTCCAGTTTGTAAGATTTAGCGGGATCTATTGGCAGAATATTGCACAAATAATGCATAATATTATTATGCCCCCCCCAGGTGCACCTGGCAGAGCAGTGCTGCCGACACCAGGCAACACTGCAGCTTTCCGTGCCGCCCTGTGGACCAACCTGGAGAAACTGATGGACCAGATATGTGCTGCGTGCAGACAGGTACACGGCTACATGAGACCACTCACTGACTGTAAAGCCAGAGCATGGAATAACACTTTAAAACCAAAGACCCAGCCAGCAGGACTGATGAATAAAGTAAGTTCTTTGCTGCGTGTTTTCCAGGTGCAACATCTGCAGAAGGTCCTGATGAAGAAGAGAGACCCTGTTACTCATGTGTGCTTCATTGATGAGATCATCAAGGTGGGTGGGCAACACTGCTCTGGCCTTGTAGTTATTAAACATTAATGTTAGATTTCTATTTCTTTCTATAACTGTAAGCAGGCCCCTGGTCACTTAAACAGTAGTCGTGGTATCAGTAGTTATCACGGCAGCCATTAACACGTTATCATGACCATCATCAGGGTCTCACTCTCTTACCTCCGCACAAACCTAGATGAACAAATCAGAGCGGGGAGACTGTTACTATGGAAACAAAGCTCTCACCAATTACCCAGAGATGGAGGTGTGAGTTGGAGACCTAATGACATGTCTAAATGCAAGGCTCCTCAGCAGCACAGCTGCACTATCACCATGTGCCATGTGTCCACAGAGAAATGACTGAACAGACACATCGTTCTGCTGTCAGCAGTTCCGTTAATGTCGAGGAGCTGCATCCAGATAAATCAAATCATAAAAGGAGGAGACACTTGAGATGTGGATGAGCTGTATCTCTAATTCTGATGAAGATAATATTTTGTAGGATATAATCAGTAGTGAAGTAGAGCATAAAGCCTCATATTTAGAAATAGCTGTTACACTGGGATGTTTTCTGCTTAGTTACACAAGTTAGTACGCTCTCCTGCACTTTTTTGATCTCTAAATTCTGGGATCACTTGTTTTGTCCTCCCCTCAATCATGGTTTCTTCATGTGATAGCAATTAACTCACCACCCACTCACTCTACAGGGAGAGAAGAACAATGTTTTTTCTTTGAAAGGGAAAGATCATTCATATTTTCATTTCTTCCAGGTTCGATTATCATGACTCTCTTTCAGCACTCAGCAGGAGAAATATGTCCTGTGCTACCGCTCGTACAGAACGCTGCTGCTAAGCCATTAACACACTCAAAGAGATAAGAGTGATCCCTGCTGCCAGCCTCTGCTTCTCTGTCATTTTTACAATTGATTTTCAGATGTTAATGCAGACTTTTATATCTGAGTATGATCAGGCTTAGAATTGAAATTGGTATTTTTTTAGCAGGAACAGAGAATCCTCAGAATGATCAAAAGTCAAACAAATCAAAGTCAATTTTTCTTTTTATTTTAGGCCTCTATTCAAATATTTAAAGTTCATAAAAAGTCTATAAGGGCTTAGAACATTGTGATTAAAGTATATGATGACCATTCTCATGCCCCATTATGTCTCATAGGTTTATGTTTCTGTGTTGATACCATTTGTTGCACAGATTTACTGTTTTTGACTACTTAACCATTTGAGCATAACTTGATAAAAATGATCAGAAATTCAGGATACCAAGACATTCGAGCCATAGAAATAATCTCAGGTTGCTGTGAGCTTAAAATTCTGAAAACTCTCAGCACAATAAAATGACTCCTATGAAGACTAACATCATCACACATGAATACAGCGAGGCTCATTTAATCCACAAGAGGCTCAGCTGTCCAGTAATGTTTAGGGACCTCGCTATGCAGAAATGTTTTAAATACGTACATTCAAACTGCATACACAAAAATGCATGAATTTAGCTCAAAGCTACATGGGATTAGCATAAAGTTGCACTTTATGCTAACGCCCAAAAGTTAGCCTGACTTTGGAGTGTGATTTTTCCACTTTTACCAATGGATGGCTCAGGTCTCCTTGTTTTATACAATACCTTATCTTCACTCTAGCTTTAAAACTGACTCTCTGAAAGACTGTAATGTCAGCTGTAGATGTCTGCATCCTGCATTGACTTTAGACCTTAGACTTTGCAGTGATTTGCTCAAATTCAGCCAATAGAGCATTAGTGCGGCCCAGTACTGATGTTGGTGATACGGCCTGGCTCACAGTCTGCATTCCTAAAGATGTTGGATGGGGTTGAAGTCAGTGCTCTGTGCAGGCCAGTAAAGTTCTTCCACAGCAAACTGGGGAAACCATTTCAGGAGCACTTAAAGGGACAAACACAAAAAACCCACACCAAAGCATCTGTTGTTTGTATTCTACTCAATTCAACATGCTGTCATTAAGGCAGATGTAAGAGTCAAGGTAAAGAAAGTGGAGGAAGTGAGGATGTAATGGATGTGAGAACAGCGGGACAGCAGACCTGCTCCAGAGAATATACAATACAGACACACACGTCCCATCCCATTAGATAATTAAAGCGCTTTCCTTAGTGTGTTCAACTGTGAGTGTGTGTTGGTGTCTTTGCCTGTGGGACAACACTCGCTGCTCTTTTTCTCCTACATTACTGATTACACTGAACGCTCACAGGCTTTGAGCTTGGTCTGTCTAATGTTTGTGTAGATGGTTGATTGATGATGATCACTGTAATAATTTTACTGCATATTACAATTAATGTTCTTATCTCAATTTCAGTTTTATTTGCATATTTGCACCTCAAGTTTCAGTCAGTACATAATTGAGCAGTTTTCTGCAGCGTTCACTTTGGTAGTTATTGTTGTATAATATTCAAATAATTGCTTTGGAGCATTTGGTGCAGCTACCACCCTGAAACCCTGAGCTAATCACTGTGCTTCTCTTCTGTCTACACGATGACAGGATGGTCAGCCTGATATCCTCTACACCTTCTGGAATGATGTAACCAACACACTTAGTGAGGAGTTTCACAGAGCGACTGAAGGTAAGGCTCCACCCCTCTCCACTACAACTACCTGTTTGAGAGGACGCTGACAGTTTACACATCAAAGCTGCTAATTCGGGGCAAAGATGCATTAAAGGGTGTAAATCTTCCAGACAGCTCCACCAGCAGCTCAAACAGCTAGTGGGAGGCTTCATTTAGTGAGCCATAATCATCGAGCTGTAACAAGAGCACAGTTAACAGCAGGGAATCGATGGGGCTGCAAGTAATAAACAGCCTGTTTCATGGAGCTATCAGAGCTTTGAATCAGTGTTGGCCTGTGATACAACCTTGTTTTGTATGAAGTCATTGCTTGCAGCTTTTAGAAAGTACAGTACAATGGAACAACGAGTGCCAGTAGCTGTGTAAAAAGTAGTAATTAGTCTAAAAAACCACAGTATGCTTAAGACATGCAGTCATGCAGACATGCAATTCTGCTGTTGACCGTCGGGACCCCTTATGATGGGCAGCTTTGAGCTTGTGGACTATATAAAGTGAAGTAAGTTTCAATGATATTATGGGGTAAATGTTTGATATATGGTATTAATGTTTAACTTAACTAACTAACTAACTAATGTATTTATACAGTAGATAGCTAGCTGATAAGCTAGATGCTAAATAAGCTATAGCTGGCACAATTTCATTGACCGTTTCTGAGGCTAATAATAATTCCTATGGAAAGTCTCGGATTTCAAATATTTCCAAAATCCTAACTTCCCATGGAAAGTTTCTGGAAATTTCCCAGCAATTTTCCACCTCCTTGCAACCCTAATACTCATTCAAGTCGTTGTGGTAGTTTTCATGACAAACTTATTTCATGAATGAAAAAAGTATTTTAATTCTGAATCTGAAGACACATTATGCATTGCTCAAAGACACTTCAACATGCAGACTGGAGGAACTGTGGATCGAAACACTGATCATCCGATTGGTGGACCACCCTCTCTGCCTCCTGAGCTGCCCCTAACTATGTGTAAAATATCCAGTGTTAAAATAGCGCTGTGCACACTTGTGTTCACTGTTACTATTTGAGAGCCAGCCATTATTTGAGAATTTATAGTATGTGTGAATTATTGAGAAATGATCTATATCTACTAATATTTATTTCACTGATCTTCACTCACCTCCTGTCTTACTAATGGATCTTGAGAATACATAGCGAACAACAAAACTTGAGAACAAAACCTAAATAAAACGAACATTTTGCCAATATTGGCTATAAATGACTGAAGTTCTGGAGCTAACTGATCAGTGCGATCTGAAATAGATGAAACTGGAGAGTATTTATACGTCTTCCTACTCAACTGAAAATATCTGCTAAGGTTGCCTGTGTGAATCTAATGTTATCTCATAGATGCTCTCATCACTTTCTTCTAATTTATTAACACGCAGTGCCAAATTGTTTCGAAGTATTTTTGGATTTTTCATGCACACATTCCAACATCCTTTTCTCTGCTGCTAAAGTCCAACATGAAAACAAACGCAGAGAGTGCATCCCAGCGTTCCATCACTGATTGCAGCACAGAGGCATCATCAATCAGGGAAATTGATTATTTTCAAGTGCTTTTCGGAAATTGAACACTTTGGAACTAGTTGTAAATTAAAGCTGATTGTTGCTTCACCTCCTTAATCATCCCTCTGTTGTTCCTCACCAGATCACCAAAGTCTCTCTCTATAGTCCATTGTGAAACACCGAGAAACAAGAAATAAAAAAAAAAAATAGAAAATGGACAGTGGGTGTATGAGTGGATCTTTTAAAGAGTAGGACATAGAAAAAAAAGAAATACTTAATTATGCTAACAATAACATATCTCCCTCTCTCTCACACACATGCACACACAGATCATATGGAGGCGTTCAGCAGAGAGTTGTCTGATTTCAGGGAATAACAAAGTGAGAACAGGAGAGGCGGATTTGGCTGCTTGCTAACATACTTGGCTTCACACTCACACTTTACAGAAAAAAAAACTGCAGTTTCTGTGTGCGTGTGTGTGTGTGAGTGTGTGCGTGTGTGTGTGTATGTGTGCGTGTTATTCAGGAATAAAAATAAATAAGGAAGGGTGAGGTGCCTGCTAATATGTAATACAGATGATATATATAAATGATAAGACTGATAATATATTCTATATTCTGTATGTTATATTGTTATCTCAAAAATGTATCTCCTAATAGGTATTGTAAAGGGATCAATGATAACTTTTAAAAATGGCAGGATGCTGACCAGGAAAATACATTTGTCGTTTTTAACATGAAAGACTATTTTATAGTGTGTTAGCAGTATAATTTTCTGCCCAGCTCACTTCACAAATATCCTTTTGTTTTTTTGTTCAGGGTTTATCTGGCTCTTCTTCTTGTTTAAGATGTTTACAGGTTATGAAAGGAGAATGTATTTATTTTGGGGTTTATCTTTTGCTGTTTGCTGTCCCTATTTTTTATATGTAAAAAAGAGGACTTTATGCCCATTATGGAAACCTAGGACTGAAAATTTGTTGCAATTTCTCTAAATAGTTGCCAATGGAAACCTGCCACTCCTTGTTGTTGAACCTTGTTGTGTGTGTGTAAGCCTGATATGTCTTTCTGTGCTATAGACTCCATTGTGGTTGAAAAACTATTAAAAACATGTCACACCATCCTGCTGCCCTAAATGTGAATTAATTCACTGCTGAAAATATTCCCAAAATAAATACACTATTTGTAGAAAATTCTAATAGAACCTGATTAAATGTAAATCTATAAATAAATAATGGACACAAACTGTTTGATTTTAGCGACTAATCCATCTCTCACCTCTGCTTTGGATGATTTTTGTCCACTCTTACTTGCAGAACGTAGCCAGTACAGTGAGGTTTATATGCTTCGGGTCCCACCAAAGTGTAGACTTTAACTGGACCAAGCTTCAAACTGACAGCCTGAGATTATGTACTAAGATTTCTCAGGCTTCATGTTTCTCTGGACTGTGTTCAGTTGATCAAGGGTGAAAAGCAGATTTTAATATTCTCACCATCATGCTTCGCTGTTGCATATCACCAATATGCAGTGCTGACTTTTCTTCCAAACCTGGTGTTTTTGGCTGTGACCAAACTGTTTTGGACTCTTTTCACAGAATGAACTTGCAGAAATCTTTAGGTTTCTCCATGGCTCCCCCATTTTGTTCTTTTGTAACAACAGAGGCTTCTATCTAACAACGCTCCCATTAAAGCCATGTTGATTGAGTTTTCTTCTTATTGTAGAAGCATGGATGTGTAGCTAGAGAGGTCGGAGAATCCCCAAATTGTGGGGATTGTTGTGTTTTGTTTGGCTTTTTCTTGCAGTTCTTGGGGATACTTTTGAAGGTCGTCCACGGACAAGGTTGCAGTCTTTTGCAGTGCTCTCCATTTGTAGAGGATCTGCCTCACAGTGGACAGATGGAGCTCAAAATTGATGAATTTAAAGCTTTCCCCTGACAAATATGCTGTCAGTGCCCTCTTCCTGAAATCCTCTGAGAGTTATTTTCTTCTCGGCATGATTGACCTGTATGGGTTCATTTTTGTAACACTGAATTGGGCTGGTTTGATCTGTGTTTTAATTTAACCACCAACTTCATGCTAGTTTTAAGCAGTGCAGCTTAGGGTTCACTAACTTTTGCCCGTATAAAAGAAAGAACATTTCTTTTATTCCATTTACAGCAGCAAACGATCAGAAGATTAGAAAAAAAATCTAATAATAAGCATGTGGCCTGTATACAAATGTGAAGCTGTAAAAAAACGTTCATATATCAGATATCATACAATATTGACCACAGAAGTTGAACCAATCTTCTTTCTTCCTTCTTTTTTTCTCTTTCTCACTTTCTTTACCTCCGTCACTGTGGGATGTGCTGTCAAATCTCCTGCCAGGAAATGTTCTGTCCACTTCTCACTTATTTCCAGCCGTGGTTCTCCCCTCCCAGTGCCCCCATTCTGAACTGTACTGCACACACTGTTCTTGTTGCCACTTTTCTTAAAATTAGATTTAACATAACCTTTAACAGAAGAAAACTAACAAATAGGCAACAGTTGAGAATTGAAGAATAGCCCTAATAAAATGTGCTCATGAGGACATAATTGCAGACTGTCAGTGTGAAAGAACAAGGGGGAAACTCCACCACTCGCCAGACTAATGGTGTAATTTAATTGCTCAATCAGTCAGGGACATACTGTTTGCGGCGGTGCAGCCAAAGAACATATAGGAGCCCCGTCAGTCACAATAAATTTGAGTTTTAAGAATGCTTCTGTTGTATTACTTTGATATTGGATGTGTTGGTGGCTTGTAAATCCATCACCTCCACCACTCACTCCACTCTCTCCAACTGCCTCACTGACATCAAATCCTGCAATTCAGACTAACTTCCTCAAACTCAACTGTGACAAATCAGACCATTATTGGCCCCAAATCCCTCATCAAAACCACAGACAGTTTCCACCTCACCATCGACAACTCCCCTCACAGTCGCAACCTACCTCTGTACAATACAACCAGACTTCGCCCATCACTCTCCTTCTCTGCTGCAGAAACCCTCATTCACATCTGTACAGTATCACCTCCATACTGCAACAGCATCCTCTATGGCACACCATGCAATGCATGCCTGCTCACCCATACTTGGACTTGTGACCACATCACCCCCGTGTCCTCCTGGTTCCACAGCATATTCAGTTCAAAATCCTCCTCCTCACACACAAAGCCCCCCATAACCAGACTCCTTCCTACCTCGCTGACTTGCTTCATCGCCACCTCCTGACTCCACCACCCAGGACCAAGGATCGAACCTGGGGCGACAGAGCCTTCTCTGTAGCCTTCCCCTCCCTTTGGAACTCTCTCCCCAAACACATCCATGACTGTACCGACCTTCCAACATTCAAATCTCTGACAAAAGCACAGCCTTTTAAAACTGATTTTAACGTGTAGCTTAGTCTAATGTGTTTTTAGTTTAATTATTGTTGAATAATCATGATCATGTTGAAATAGTGCAGTATTTTATTAAATACTTTGATTCACATTAATTCTAAAAGTGAGATTAGAAGATCAATGTTTATCTCAAGAACAAGGATAAGTTCTAGTCAGAGGTTTTAAACATTCTGTTAAAGCTTCTCTTTTTCCCTCTAGCCTCGTCCTTCCTGAAGCAGGCGTTTGAAGGCGAGTATCCTAAGCTGCTGCGACTGTACAACGAGCTGTGGCGCCGCCTGCAGCAGTACAGCGCCAGCCTGCAGGGGGCGCTAATAAGCGGCGGAGGAATGGATGCATCTCTGGACATCACCGGCACAGAGACAGACAGTCAGGACCTCTTCACACATGGCAAACAGGACTACAAGTGAGCAGACGCAAACACAGCAACACAATCAGAGTGACTTCAGGGTGTGATCACACCTACGGGCTATTTTGTATAGTGTGAACCAGGATGGAAAAGTTTATTTTGGAGCATATTTGTTCGTTTAGATTTCACTGGTGCTCTCGCATTTGTTTACCAGCTGTTAAATCCTCTCTGGTTCAGGTCAGTTTCATCAAGTACATCTCGGATGTGGTTAATTAGTAATGAGTGATGGCCACCCACCACCAGCCAGGTTCTGTTCAAGGTTTCTGTCTCTTAAAGGATGTTTTTCCTTGCCACTCTCACTTGCTCATGGTGGGAATTGTTGGGTCTTTATAAAGAGATATTACAAAGAGTACAGTCTAGACCTGCTCTATATGGAAAGAGTTATGAGATAGTAAACAAGAACTCACAACACTGAGCAGATATGTTGACTGTTGACTGTGATGGTGACGTTATTTCAATAAAACTTCCTCTCGTTTTGTTACATAATAAGTTTCTAAGGGGCAGCAAAATGTAGACATCCACACTGTGCCAGAGAAAGAGCAACAACCTGCAGAGTCTGAGATAAGGATGCCTAACCCTAACGATCCAACACACCTGAGCTTATTAAACAGATCAGGAGGTATCGGCCAGACAAAACCGATCTATATTAAATCCTGTCTCTTTGTCAAAGTCATTATAAAACTGCAATTAATAAAGCTTCTGCAACAATATCATTACATTTGCACAAGCCTAAACAGAGCTGGTGTGTGAATATTATCATTATGAGGTGAAGTGTGATCACAGCCTTGTACTATGCCACACACAGAACAGAATCAGTTCCAGAAAAACGAGCGCTTGTATCTGATCAGCATCTGCAGAAACCCTGTCAAGTTTAAGAATTGGAAGAGCGAGAACAAATGGATCAGTGTGTGTGGAAGTAGAGACACTGTATGAAAAGAAGGTAGGAGGGAGAACAGCGAAATGAAGGAGTACAGGAGCACAGAGGGAGGAACTGAGGAACAAAGGAGTGATGTAACAGGTGGATGGAGAGGGAGTGAAGACATGACGGAGGAAAGAAAAAAGTATTTTCTTGTATGAGCGTGTGATCACACACGTTAGATAAGAGGCAGAGTTTCTGGTACGCAGCAGTCAGTCAGGCTGCTGGCTAAAAGTGCTAAACAGTGCTAAATGTTTTTAAAGGGAGAGCATGGGTGATTTAAAGTGTGGTTGTATGAGGTACTGGTCCTAGCAAGCGGCAGCCTCTGTGGCTGGGATATGAAGCCAGCATGGGAGTGCTCAAAACCGTAATTCATGATGACACACATTGACACGTTGTCTATTCTTTAACATTCTGTCATTGGTCCATGACCACTGCGTTACCTACAGAAGGTGGAGGTCGGCACTAACACAGAAGCTCAGCAATGTGCTGCTGTGGACAGGGGAAGCAACAGAACAGATTTTACACACACACACACACACAGCCAAACACGTCAGTCTAAATGTATACTATTCAATGCTGCCTTGTCATCTGACAGCCCTTTCTGAAGCCTTCAGACTTCAGTGACAAAAAACATCATTTCACCTTGCAAACAGGAGTTTGCTGTCCCACTGCTGCCTCAATCAATTCTTTGTGTTACTCTGGTTATTTTACCTGGTCTTTTAACGCTTAAGTGGTGAAATTACATTTTTTGTCAATGACGTCTGGCAGCTTTGGAGGGATCGTTATAACTGCTTTCGTTTTCTGTCAGAGAGGGCTGTTTGACGAGAAGGGGAGGTGGTGAAAATATTCTAAATATAGCGAGCACACTGTTTTTTAGGTGCACATCACTTAGCCTTCACGCTGGTCCTCCTGTCTGCCTCTCCAAGCTTGCCGTGTTGGAGACCGCCGTCTAGATAATAACTGATTGTTTATTAGTACCTCCTACAACACCTGGACTATCCCTTTAAACCACGGTACTTTACTCTTCTTGTCCTCTGTCACAATGATATTCAGTCATGAGATAATGAAGATGAATACCGCACACATACGCACACAGACACACACACTCCTATAGTAGCTTGTCAGCACTGAATAGTGATTGGATGAGACACAGTGGCATTTTGCTTCCATTTGCTGTATGTCTGCAGTTTAAGTGCTGCATTAATAAATGTCAGCACTGATATTTTAGCCAATTAGAGGACATTATAATGTCAATATGAGACACTAAATAGATTGTTGGTACCAGCATGCCATTATAGATTTGAAATGTTGTAACTTTAAAGGCTACCTTACAGTAAAATGACCGAGGAGAAGAAAAATCTGTTCATAATGCTTTCTCAAGCATTTCATGTCTGTAAATATCTTCTGAACATATCAATATGTTTTTGTATCCATATCTGTGTGTGTGTGTGTGTGTGTGTGTGTGTGTGCAGCCCAGAGAAGGCTCTGAAGGACTCTCTGCAGCCGTACGAGGCAGCCTATCTCTCCAAGTCTCTCTCTCGCCTGTTTGATCCCATCAACCTCGTGTTCCCCATGGGCGGCCGCAACCCGCCCTCCAACGACGAGCTGGACAGCATCATCAAGACCATCAGCAGGCAAGTGCCACATGCCAGTTTGGCTGCGTCACAGCGAAGACCCACTGGAAGCGATAAAATCATTCAGTGCTGCCTCTGCCACTTCTTACACTTATTAGTGTGTGGACATGTTTGAATGCTACTGATACTTTATTCTGACAGAGGGGTGGCAATACAAACCATATAAAATGTGGATGTTCAGGATCTCTTCCTCATCTTTGACTGGAGCGTTGATCTTTAGCAGGGTCCACAGCGCTGCTACTGGTGGCTGGAAGATACAGAGTTTACACTCCTGTTTTAATAATATCCATCCATTTTCTGTAACTGCTTATCCTTCGCAGGGGCCTATCCCAGCTGGCACATGGTGTGTGAGGGTCTATGCTGTCTGACCAAAATTAAAACAGAAACAGCAGGCCTAAATCTAGCTACTTTAACAAAAATATATCCAGGTGTGTGCAAATCACTGAAATCAACTAATGTAGCCCAGTCCGCAGGTAGCAAACGAATACCTCACATCAAAAAGGGGGCAGCAGTAGCTCAGTCCATAGAGACTTGGCTTGGGAAGCGGAGGGTGGCCGGTTCAAGTCCAGCATGGTCCAAAAAAATATGGAAGGTGGACTGGTAGCTGGAGAGGTGCTAGTCACCTACGAACTGGTGAAACTGCTGAATTTGTCAGTATGTCAATAATGTGTTTAAAACTTGTAACTGCTGCCCCCAAGTGGCCAACAAAAAGTTCTTAAAAGGTTTCAAACACACTATTTGCAGTTGTTTCACGATGGCCACACTGCCAGGCGGGACTAAATGAGGATAAATGGGGATAACAGCACACACTGTCAGAGTCTCCTTGAAAGCTTTATATTCACACTTGGTTGTACAAACAAAATTGACAGTAAAAGTGTGTGAGAGAGAGAGAGACGAAATTCAAACCCTGCCCACTGTCACACAGAATACTCCCGACTGTCTGCTTGACGGTTTTGTTGAGTTACTGCTGGAAGCAGCTCCCCACTGACTCCGCTGTCAGAGAGGGAGTTTCAGACACTGTGCAGCAATCCGATAAGCACTTAGTCTGAAGCATCCTGAGCTTTTACTTGTGAAAACATCAATATTTGAAACTTCCAGCCATTTCTTTTTTCTTACATCACTGGCCTGTTCTAAAAGATAATTCGCTCACGCGTAGAAAAAGATCTCATCCTGTCAGTCTTCAGCTTCATGCTCTGCGGTTCACGTTTGTTTCCATAGAAACCTAATTTAATCAAGCAATCAAGTTCCAGTCTATGAATCAAAATGACAACTCTTCCTCCACGATCAAACAGATTAGAGGGCCTGTCATAAACACGTATGTTACACACAGTACATATGAAGTCATGACAGATTCTCAGTGATGGCTGCAGCTTTGCTTTCTCCTCACTGATACACATTTAACTAACTTTATCTCACACTAAAATAGAAGCACTTGTCAAATCCAGATAATGACAGAGAGGCACTTCATTATATTACAGAAGCGTAGTCTCAGTGCAGTGTGTAAGTCTGAAATCTCTCCCTAACACACACACACATACTCACAGATTTAGCACTGATATATATTAAAAAAAAAACATGAGTCATTATTGATAAAAACATGATGCTCTTGTGCTACAGTAGAACTACAAACATACTGCATTTATGCATTTGATAATTGGCCAGGTGACATTATGTGAATGGAATCTGTCTTATTTGTTTGCAGTGAGCTGAATGTGGCATCCGTAGATCCAAACCTCTCTCTGGCTGTGGCAAAGAACGCTGCCAAGACCGTCCAGCTCTTCTGTGTCAAGTCTGAACAGCTGGTGTGTACAGCACTGTGTGTGTTTGTGTGTGTGTGCGTGTGTATGTGTGCATTTGCTATTTTAAAATTCTGAATTAAAAGGTTTATTTTTTTAACACATCGTGTGTCCATAACACAATGAAATACTTGAGAATGGACAGATGAATGAACATTTTTTTTAACAGTTGGTGTGTATCCTGTCTGTGTACCATACACTGCCTTCTTGTGTGTCTCTCTGTCTAGCTTTTTATTTTTCAATCATTCACACTCCTCTGTGTCTGCAGTTGTGTACTCAGGGTGATGCCAGTCAAGTGATTGGTCCATTAACAGAGGGTCAGAGGAGGAACGTCGCCGTGGTCAACTCCCTCCACCGTCTGCAGCAGGCCGTCGCCAAGGTAGGACACTGCAAATGAATAGTCTAAAAAGATCACACAGCTCATCTGGAGCTGACATTACACACACTGCAACTTGACTGCCAGCAGTTCAGTAGCAGTTTGATTTGAGGACATTTATCAGACTTCACATCAATGCATAACCTTTCTGGCTTCATCTGTCTGTTAAAAGACTTCTTGTTATTCAAAAATGAAAGTGCCTCATATGATATTTGGTACCTGGTGTGATAGAGGGAGTGGTGTCACTGCTGGAGAACAGCTGTGGTTAATATGCGTACCATCCAACTACAAGTTTTTCAGTTTGGTTCTAGCTGAGGACCTTTGTTTCACGTCATATCCCTCTCTTTCCCTCCCCGTTTCCTGTCCACCAGTGATCAAATAAAAACTTATTTCACTGTTGAAGATGATCCACTTTGTTTGTTAGCCATGGCTGTGTACAAGGAAGTATTTGCTGAATTTAAAAAAAGGTGTGTTGGATTAGAATCACATTACTTCAAATCGCTTTCTCCTCTTTAATTAATGGCCATCATTAATGTGAGGGACACTCTGTCCCTCTTTATGCAGTTGGTGTATCCATGAAAATACACGAAGCAACTGCTAACCTTTACTGACTGATCTGATCTGATCTGAGAAGAATCTCCTCAATAACATCAAATTGGCTCATTCAGTGTTTCATGGTTCAGATTGTCACGACTCCAGCAACAGTTAAATTGCCCTCACATTTACATTATGAGCTGTATGTCTGAAAGGAGCTTTAGAAGTTTGTGAATGCACTAATGATCTTTATGAAGAAAAGACATCCGAGGCTTCTCAAGTGCTCACACTACAGCTCAATAGATTTAAAACAAGAAAACAACATGATTTAAAACATGAGCAGTTAGTCTCATTATATGAAGTCATCTCTGTGGTTCAGTTCACTTTTCTGTTTATGATAGCTTTGCTGTGCCTTGTTCAGTAATACGAGGGGGTTTTCCTTCTGTAGGCTAAAGGTGACACGACGCGGGGTCAGTGGGACAAACCACACAGACAAACACGGTCTGTTTCATTTCGAACAATAAGTTAAACGTTGTGTCTCCTCTCTGTCTGCTTCATGACTAGACAGAGCTGCACAGATAAGGCTCAGCATAGCCCCACTTTGCTCTGAAACCATGGTTAAGATCAATTTAACAGACAGACTGAGTGGCTCTCTTTAGAATGTGTTGTGAGCACCATTCAGTGTGACACTGGGTTAACTCAGAAAAAGCTGTTTGTAGTTGCCAGGATAAATACTCTTGACAGTGTGGCAGTACACACACACACACACACACGCACACACACACACACACACACACACACACACACACGCACAGAAGGCAGACATTTCAATGACTGTGAACATGTAACAAACGTGAATGTAGGCTACTTCTTTGTGGCACAGACTCCCTTAAAGCGTGACACATTTTTGTGAATTGTTGAGTTAGTTAAAGTGTAAATTCAGGAAATGTTATACATGAAGTTATTTCTTTCTCTGTGTAAAAAACAAACAAACAAACATCTGACGTCTCTCTATGTTGGAGGACATAGAGTGTAGTGGCTCTGGTTGTTGCCATCTCTCAGTTACTCTAAAAATGGGCAAAGTGGTGGAGCATAGAAGGTGGACTGAAGGAAGCCCTGTTACTCAAATAAGCCACCTGTGACGGCACCCACTTGTCAATCAAAGCGGCCATGCTGTTAAATATTCAGCCTCAGTACAGTTGTCATGAACAGTGAAATTAGCTATAGAGACCAAAACTGTTTTTTGTACCAGGCTGTAAACATGTTTATTTCTGCTGTGAAGTTGGACATTTGAACATGGGGACTTATGGAGACTGACTCATTTCTGGAGCCAGCCTCAAGTGGACGTTTGAGGAACTGCAGTTTTTGGCTTTACTTTATAGAGGTTTCCGCTTGGTCCCAGCATGTTGGCTAGGACTGTTGAGGCACTGGTTAAAAACAATAAAGCATTGCTGAAATGATGTCTGTGTTTATTTGGTTACTGGTGGCACATATGGAGACACATTCTAAGGCAGTGGTCAATAAATATTTGTCCTTATGTCACCAAAGAAACTTCTTCAGTCACAGGTCAAACAGCTCTCTCATGATTTCCTGCACACTTATTATCAGTCAGTAGTAATTATTAGATTAGTTAACTACATTTTTCTCCACAAGACTGTCCACAGACGTGACGGTGACAGCTCCATCACGGCACACACAGTAGCACACACAGTTCAGACAAGCTGTTATGTGGACACACAAACACGCACGTACCTGAAAGGAGGAAATGAAAGGGGATAAAAGGAAAAGCAGTCAGGGTGCAGCGTGTTCAGCTTCCTCCATTAAAGATGGATGGCGTGTCCTGGCACAGCAGCCCGGCTGATTAATAGCATAAAAAAAACAGATTACTCCGGCATTAAATATTTAACCTCAAGGCTTTAAAATTTTACTGTGTGAAAACAGAGTGAGGATTTATTACAGGCAGGTGGAGGGAGGGAACGGGAAGAAGTAGATGGGAAAACAAATATAGAACAGATATAGTCCAGCATGTGTTTGTACTATTTCACAGACCTTTACTGAAGACTTTACTGCAGTCTTCCAAACATGGTTCAATTACTATTTTTTTTTTTATTTTTATTTATTATACATGCTTCTGGGCTCTCAAAACAACATCCTATAGACCTCAGCACCTATGCAGAGAACACAGCAGTCCCCCCATCAGTCGAATTTGTTTACGAGCCTGTTAAAGATCTTAAGCAGTAAAATGTGGACAGAACAGAAGTGACAGTTGTCTGTGCTGATTCTATAAAGATCACACTTTACACATTAGTGACCAGTTTGACTAAACCAGTAAGACCACAATGTTCCACCTGAGAAATAAGTCAAATATCGGAGCATGTCTTGTGGTTCTGTGGTTTTCTCATCAGTGAAGAGAGTTTGAACACAAAACACGTCACAGAGAGCACATCGCATCATTTTAGCGTCTTTGTATGAGCTTCCTGCCTTTTGTCTTCTTGCCTTTCTTGGTTTAAAAGTGTATTACTACATACCTCAGGTTATTGATATAACATAGAGAGCAGTATTAAACATCTTATGTTTAGTCATGTGACTAAAATGCCATTTGTGTTATCATATTTAAGTCCCCTGAATTGGTTTAGATTTAGTCTGGACTAAATATCAAAAGATTTTAGTCGAATAAATCTATTTGGTCAACTAAAATGTGTTGATGGGTTAAAGTGTGATTCATTATTTAAACTTTCTCTTCTAGAGGTGTTTTACTCATTTTATCCTTCTGGAGGAAATGTGCATTGCTGTTAATTAAACTCATTTATGATCGAACATTAAAACTGTGTAATCAGTGTAATCAGCTCAGGTTAGCTGATAAATCAGTGTGTCCACATCTTTCCCACTTTTTCATCAAAAATGTTATCATAAATTATTTTATTTGTTTAGTTTTCATCAGAGAACATGTTGATGACAATTATTAGTCAACAAATTTAACACGGACTTTAACAAGAATCAGCAGATTCTGTGTTACTATCAACCAAATGTGTGGAACGTCCTGCCCATAAAAAAACAATCAAACTTTATTTGTATAGCACTTTTCATACAAAAAAATGTAACACGAAGTGCTTCACATAAAAACATAAAACATAAAAACAAGCAGAGGGTAAAAGTAAATCAGATAAATAGGCTGGACTAAGACCATTAAGAGATTTATAAACCAGTTAAAGAATCTTAATATCTTAAAATGTATAAACTTACATATTTATAAATTCTTTACATTTAATAGTTGTGTAGGTGTGTTTCTGATTTCCTGCTCCTGTTAACCTGTGACTTCCTGTTTTTTGTTCACAGATTATTTCAGGTTTGGGGTCGTGTCCAGCGGCAGAGGCTCTCTCTTCTTCTTTAGAGGTATCACAGCAAACTGCTTTTTTATTTCTGCATTATATATCTTTGTATTATATTCACTTCATTCATTTCTGTCTATCTTCTGTTTTTGTATTTATCATGAATCAAAGCTTCCTCAGCATGCTGCATTGGTAGAAAATCCACATTGTCCTGTGCTGATGTGTGGCCACTTTGTCTTTTATCTGCTGCATCGTTGATGTAACATAATCACAGGAAACAACATCCTCTCCATTATCAGAGGAGATTTTTGTCTGTACAAAAAGCCTGAAGCTCACATCCTCTCTTCAGAACTCTGAACTCAACTAGGAGCCTAAAAGAAAGTTGTTTTTTTTTACTTTTATGTACTGTACGTAGTATTTGTTCTTCTCTGCATCAGTGTTAGTGTTAGCACCTGATTCTGAAGTAGTTCAGTTCAGTCAACAAAAAGACATTTCCGTGCTGCATTTGAAATGTTTGTCCTCTAAGCTCTCTACGGTTGTCATCTTTGATGCTCCACAGTTAAAGGTGTTCTCTTGTGTTTGTCTATTTGTCTTTTTTCTTCAGTCATTCAGTCAAACACGTTGAGCAGCAGTTGAACGTTTAACGACCTGTCTGAGTTTTTCTAAAGATCTCGGAGTATTTGTCAGAAAAATCGATGCTCAGCTCTGTGACTCAAATGTAATGTGCGCACACACACACACACACACAGTGTTCATGTCACTCAAACAACACACAGATCTGAGCTGGGTGGTGGAGGATGTTTCGACAATCCGGAGCATTAAGATATTAATTAGTTAATTGATCCATGTTTCATTTAATCATTTAGCTTTTATTACTTAATGAAATAATCAAACATTTAGTCATAGTCTTTATTTGTTTCGTCTCTTTCATTTATCCTTTTTCTTCACCTGTTGCACGTCGGTCTGAAAATGAGAAAATGAGCGGTAAACGTGATTTGGCCTTTGTATCTGCTGTCAGGTGTGGATCGTGTCTGTTCTGTACAGGATGTTACATCAGAGGACTCACTGTTTGTCTCTGTGTCTTCTCTGTGATTCAGGGAGTTCACACCCTGATGAGCAGCGCCGTGCAGCCTCTCCTGCAGTCAGTGAGCGACTCCATAGAGGCCATCATCATCACGCTACACCAAGAAGACTTTTCAGGGTAAGCGACTGTTTCCAGTGAGCTCAGACGTGCCCTTTGCCTCTGCACTGATATTATTGTTACTCAATGCTAATATAGTCAGATAAGTGGGCCTGCTTCGCTTTTCACTCTCAAAGCTACAGACTCAGATCAAGGTCAACCCCGTGTTGGATACTTTTGTCTGAGAATGTTGTGTATGCTCTGTAGCTGCGCCTCCCAGTGAAAAAGGTCACTGCTGGACGAGTGTTCATTCATTATTATGATGACTGTTTCCTCCACTGAGCATCCATCAGCACTAAAATAGAAATTTCCCTGCATGTGTTCAGGTGAAGCTGTTTTTGGTTCATAAAACTAAAAAAAAAAAAAACACTCTTTAATGACTGGTGTGGTCATAACACGCTGCAGTCTTTGATAGCAGCTGAACATCCAGCTGACTTCAGACAGATCAACATCAAGCGTCATGGAGCTGAGCCTGTGCAGGGAGCTGCTGGAGGGAGAATCAACATGCAGCACTAAAAAACTCCTTCAATGTGCTGATCACATGTAGTATAATTCATCTGTGTGATGAGTAAATGTGAAGGTGTTTGTACAGAAGAGAAAGAAAACACTGATTCACTTTGTGATTTAATATCAGAGGATTCCGTTTATGAAGCAGGATGAGTCAACAAATCACAAGTTGTCCACGTGTATTTTTTGTGTTTTGACATCATTTTGTGTGTGTGTGTGTGTGTGTGTGTGTGTGTGTGTGTGTGTGTGTGTGTGTGTGTTACAGTCCTCTGTCCAGCCCTGATAAGCCAGACGTCCCGTGCTCCCTCTACATGAAGGAGCTGCAGGGCTTCATCTCCAGAGTGATGGCCGACTACTTCCGACACTTCCAGTGCGCCGACTTCATTTACGAGAGCACCGAGTCCATCGCTCAGAGAGCCATCGAGCTGTTTGTGCGCCACACCAGCCTGCTGCGCCCGCTGGGAGAGGGCGGCAAGATGAGGCTGGCTGCAGACTTCGCTCAGGTGAGGTGGAAGTCTTCCAGACTGCTGACAGACGATTCAATGCCAGCGTCATCCACCGGACTGACATGTAGATCTGTGTGTGTGTGTGTGTGTGTGTGTGTGTGTGTGTGTGTGTTCATGTTTACTGTGTGTTTAGATGGAGATGGCAGTGGCTCCTCTGTGCAGGAGAGTGTCTGATCTGGGGAAACCTTACAGAATGCTGCGCTCCTTCAGGTGTGTATGCTCACGTATGGTCTGCTCTGATCAGCAGCTACGTCAACTGTCAAAGTGTCAAACTGCAGTAATGTGAGCACAGCGTCACTGAAAAACCTACCTCTACAAGTGTTAGTTGTCTAAGTTTGGAGATATTTGTCTCAGTCTCAGTATAACTGAGGTAAAAATGTGGTTCCACTAACAACATTCAGTTCCTGTGAAAATCTAGAAAAAAAACACTGACACCAGTTTTTAGGATATTGTAGTTCCCATGAAATCTGTTGAGAATGAGGTGTATGGATCAACCAGAGTCACTTTCACTGTCAGACGGTCATTAGTGTGAATGGAACCTTTAACGCAGCACCATTTTACCAGCCTGGTGTCTACAATCAAATGGCAGTTTGCTGAAGGAGCTTGGAGGTTTGATGTGAATTAGCACACAGTGATGAGCCAGATTTAATGAAAAACGCAGCAGTAATACAGGTGACTGTAATGAATGAGTCTGAAAGTTCTAAACAGTCTAAACACTGATGTGGAAAATGTTCAGCAGTAATTTCAAGTTTCTCAAAGGTTTGACACCACATACCATATTACATTATTAAGTTCCACTGTTATGACAGCAGTGTTTGCCGACCACATTCAGCTACAGACTGTTCACACAGGAGGCAGGCTCATTCCTAATCAGCAGATTATTTATTGTTGAATCCTGAATTAAAGATCCAGAGCTAATCTGGTCTGCACAAATATCAAAATCCTGTTTGGAGCCATGATTGCAGAGCCTTTAAACATTGTACCTCCACCTACTGTTGTCACATTTCAGCTCAGAAGTAATTATGGATGTATGCATGTGCTACGTGACAGGCAAAATCGATTTCAGATTCCTCCATCATGAACTGGAGGGAGGTCACATACCAACTTTAGAGTGAACCGGTGTTCTGAATGATCCTGATGGACTCAAACAGAGTCTCGGCCTCACTGTCTGTCCTCCGTACACTCCAACACACCGCATCACATCGTCTGTGTTCTGTTTCAGACCGCTGCTGTTTCAGACCAGCGAGCTGATCGCCAGCAGTCCAGCTGTGGGTGACCTGATCCCCTACAGCACCCTGCTGCACTTCCTCTTGACCAGAGCCCCGTCTGAGCTCAAGTCACCTCACCAGGTCTGTACACACACACACACACACACACACGCACACACATAGAGCTTCATAAATCTGTGTTGAAGAAGACTTAAATACTCTTTAAACCATCAGCATCTTTGATTTTCTGCAGCAATCACAAGAGCAAACTGCTCACTTCGCAGTGTGTATCGCTATAGCAACTAAAAGAGTGTTCTCCCCCACAGAGAGCCGAGTGGTCCATCGCCCGTTACTCACAGTGGCTGGATGATCATCCCTCCGAGAGAGACAGGCTCACCCTCCTGAGGTAACCTTTTTTTTCCATTGGCTCATTGTTTCATAGGTCAGCTCACACGTCTGAAATCCATCCCATCAACAGAGAGCTGTCAGGCCTCCACAGGACAAAACACAATGACACGGTGTTTTATTCTTAAATGGAACACCGTGATCCCGCTGTGGTTTCAGCTGTGGGGAACGATCGGCCTCTAGTGGTGACTGAAAGCTGAAACACAGTCAGGTTTCAGCAGCTGGTTTCAGTTCATGTCAGTAGACTGTTGTTCTGTCATGATTCTTCCAGCTCAGGATCATTTCTAAAATGAAAAATCTACAGACAGCTTTACTCGTCTACAGTAACCGCTCCCTCCACCACATTGAAAACCACCATTAACATGCCGTGTCCAGCTACGTGTACAAATGTTGATGAGTTGAAGGACATAAACCGGGTTTCTAAAGGGATTCTTTGCTGTTGGCTGAAGCCAACGAAGTTCATCAAAGGTCAACTCCAGAACATTCTCCTGTGTGAAGAGAAACAGTCGGAGTAGTCGGTCGCGTCAAACAAAGACGTGTGTGGTAAATAACTGCTCGCTGAAACCTGTTCACGCGATCGTGTGGTGTGACCGAACTGTTTTCCCGTCTGTGCTCTTAGGGGCGCTCTGGAGGCCTATGTGCAGTCAGTGAGGGCCCGGCAGGGGAAGGAGTTTGCTCCCATCTATCCCATCATGCTCCAGCTGTTGCAGAGAGCCACCAGCGGCTCACAGGAAGTCAGAGCCTGAGCGGGACGACGAGGCAGTGACAAGCTTCCGGAGGTTTAATGTTGGATCGGGCTCAGCTCTATGCACACTACGTAACGTTATTATTTATGACTACAGCAGCTAACATAAACTCTGTTGTTTTTTCTGTCTGAATCAAACATCTGCTGTGGAGGGAAATCTGATTGACTTTTTTTTACTTATTGTAACAACACAAACCGTGTTACTCTGTTGAACATCGTGAGTTTGTAACTACCTGAATTTATCTTGAGTGACCAAAGCTGAATATCATAAAGACACATGAATATTATGATAGAAACCACGTACACGGTAATATCTGGATCACTGAGTCCAAACCACTGCAGCAGGGTTGATCTTGTTGCTGTTCATCTGAAGGGAGTTAACTTAGTTATTAATACTTGTTTGTATCTGCAGTCAGCTGTACTCATGTAGTGATGTATATATCTGTAACAATGACTCTTGACAATAAATTGGGGAAAGAAATGTAGGTTTATTTGTACAGTACTTACACACGCACACTATGACATGTACACACATACACACAGATGTATTCAGATGGGCCATTTCCATTGGTTAGGAGGAGCCTCCTCCACCAGCGGCTCCCACGGTTTCCACTCCGACATCTTCCTGGACAGAGCAAGCTCACACTCCGCCTGCACGCAGAAAGAAGAGACACACACACACACACACACACACACACACACACACACACACACACACATAATTCAATAAGACTTTTCATCCCACAAACAACAATTCATATATCAAACACACATGTTGGGTAATTCATTTCTTCCTGAGAGTGAGCTGAGAAGATCAAGTACAGAGCTCGAGCCAGGAGGTGATTAGCTTAGCATAAACACTGGAAACAGCCAGCCTGCTTATGTCAAAAACACACACCTCATGTCATTTGGACTCAACAAACATAATCCATAAAACAGGACAGCTGCCCTCGGTCTGGCTCGCTTTGTGTATCTTCCTGTAAATCCACCAAGTTACACCTGAACACAGCTGTGAACTACAGACACGCTTTACATTCACAGAAGTCCCAGCACAAGAGATGGAACTATCTATTGCTTAAAAAAAGGTGCAAATGTTAAACCTCACACATAACCATGCTCTCTAATCAAGACATCAGGTATACTTGACCAACAGTGTTTTATAGGAGGATGCTTGTGTTACGGCCTCATAAAATTAAATTAATACTTGACTTAATGCTGGCTCAATGAGACCACAACATATAAAGGACGCCACACAGAAGCTTCAAAGTTTGCAAAAAAAGATTCTTTATTGATAAATTAGCACTGGGGAAGAAAAGAAAAAGCTAACACAAAACGACAAACTAATCTACCAGTGGTCTCAAACTAAAATAAGAAAACTCTGCCATCAAGGACAGAGTTTAAAAAAAAAAAAAAAAAAAGGCTAACTCAGCTCAAAGAAAGAAAAGCAAACTTTCCCCTGCTGCTGCCCCAGAGTCAGAGAGCGACCTCCCTCCTCCTCCTCTTTAACCCCTCCCTGACTGCCAAATTGACTGCCACCTGTGGAACAACAAGGGAGAACAGCAGCCCCCAAAAGAAAAGAAAACACACTCCCACTACCTGGCCACGCGTAACAGCTTGTGAACAGCTGTTCTATTGACAATATAATCAAAAGAACAGCTCGATGTCATTTTTAATCTATGAAATCAAACTGATACTTTTTTTGCCCAGCTTGTCTCAAGTTTTACTCCAGCAATCAACCATGTACGGAACTTTTCAGTATTCAGTGATTTTGTCCAGTCATACTAACCCTAACCTAAACTTTAGTGCTGATGCTCTGTGTTCAGATCCCATCTTGTGTGAGTCACACACACACTTTAAACCACAGGTGTCAAACTGTTCCACAGAGGGCCAGTGTGGCTGCAGGTTTTTGTTCCAACCAACCAAGAGCACACACTTTGGCCAATCAACTGTCTGAAGACTGGTCATGTGACCTACCTGGAAAATGACTTCTTCAATCTGCCCACAGTTTATCTTCTTCTCCAGCTTCTCCACATCAGGCTCCTGTGAACATGAACACAGTCTTTAGGACTTTAGGTTTGACGGGGAGATCACCATGGTAACCTATGCTGCAAAGCAAGAGGATTGGCTCACAGCCTGCCAACAGTCCTACTGCTGACCAATCAGATCACTGTGATGCAGACTCATCACTTCTACAGAATCATGACAGGCTAACAGAGAGGGAATTTTAGCGTTAACTGTAACACTGTATGATCACATACTGTTAAAGCAAATCAGCCAGAGCAAAGCTCTTTAGCAACACTTCAAGCATACACACTACATGAGCTGTACTACAGGAAGACTGGCACAGAAGAAGAAAACAGGTTAAAAGTAAAGTGTGAAGCTGAGCTGTCATATCATGGCAGCACTACAGCCATGAATGAGCACGTCAAACACAAGTTTTTATTTGACTAAAATCAAAGTTATTTGTCTTAGTTATCAGTGAGTTATTGGACATACAGCCTGACAATTTTACAACACAAGAACAACAACAAGAACACATTATTATACAAGATTTAAGCACAAGACTGCACAGATAGAGTTTGGTTTGACATACCGTATTTTCCGGACTATAGAGCACACCTCAATATAAGCCGCACCCACTAAAATTTTAAATATATATATATTTTGTCACATAGAAGCCGCACCGGACTATAAGCCTCCGATATCCAGGTTGAGAAATAAGATATTTACACAGAAAGTTCAGGCCACCTGCTTTTAAAACAGACCTCTGTCCTCTGAAAGCTTCTTGTTTTTTGGCACTGAATCAGTTCTTCCCGCTGCCGTCTCCAACGTCTCACCATAGATTAATTCCTGTCCCCGGTGGTGAACCCCCGGAGACCCAGGCACTCGTTCCACAGCCCCGGGAAGTGGCGAGGTCCGGGCGGAGGAGCGCCCGAGCCTTTCCAAGCCGACCCGGAGCCGGTCGTGGTGCACCGCCACGGAGGAAATGCGCCCGGCGACGGGGAGAGGTCCCGCGAGGGGACCCTCCCGCACCGTGCAGCCGTCCCTGACCCACCGAGTTGAATCCCCCGGGCGGACTGCGTGGTGTGATAATGGCTGCGCGTGCCACCAGGTGGTGTGGAAGATACATCTATGGCAGAGCCGTTTATCTGATCTATGGTGGAAAACACATATGTGTCGTGGGGAAGGGGCGGCATGTTTGGTTATTTTGCAATAATTATGTGACATA
Organism: Protonibea diacanthus; assembly: GCA_028641955.1. Lineage (NCBI taxonomy): Eukaryota > Metazoa > Chordata > Actinopteri > Sciaenidae > Protonibea > Protonibea diacanthus. The sequence continues at coordinate 1,921,024 of CM053997.1, read as the reverse complement.
GCAGGAAATATGCGGCCTCACGAAAATATGCAGCATATTGCTTATTACGCGGTAATCCACACGATCGCGAAAAACTGGAGGGACTGATCATAGGAATTTCTTCATGTGTTTTCCATGATGAGAGGGTGAGGGGGTGAAAATACTATTTTGCTGTTGTGTGTGTTGGGTTGCATGTGCTAAGAATAAAAACTGGCGCGTCCTTCTTTGCACTGACTTCCGCTGCCTGTCTCATTTTTGCACTTCCTGCTAGAGCGCCCCCCTGAGGCTGAAGAAAAATCCATAGAAAAACCGCATCTTCGTATAAGCCGCATGGTTCAAAGCGTGGGAAAAAAGTAGCGGCTTATACTCCGGAAAATACGGTAATCATTTTGTAATGAGCACTATGGTGACAGGTAATCATTTGTAAGATATTTAATCAATTAAAAAAATCTGTAATAATTGGTATTACACTGTGATAAAACATGACTCAGCTTCTCAAATAATGCATCTTTCTGTTTTCTTCTATTTCAGTAGAAATAACCATGACTAATCGGGAAAAAGAATCGAAAGATTAGTCGACAACTGAAATAATGGTTAGCTGCAGCTCTGCTAACAGAGTATATGTTGATGGTGTACAGCAGCCACAGATCCACAGCAGCTGGGAGCACGCTGACCTAACACACCGTCTGTCCTCTCACCGTTTTGACGTGGTTGAACCTCTCGCCGACCAGCTGCTCCGTGTACTTCCTGTAGGCTGCGTCCTGTGGCATGGTCTGCAGCGAGGCCAGGATCTTCGAGTAGAGAACCCTCAGACGCTGAAGGACCAGAACACATCAGAGGTTTAACAGAGACAGCTGGAGTGTGTCCATGAAGTGCAAGGATTCACTATCATGTGGTCAAGGTTGATGTCTATAAGTGTGTGTGTGTGTGTGTGTGTGTGTGTGTGTGTCTGCTGCTCACCTCATGTGGATTCTGCGACACTGCCAGGCCGACCAGGCCTGTCGTCTGAGGGAGAAGAGCAGGACAGAAGAGCAGGAGAGAGGCTTGTTAAGTCTTCACGTCACCACATTCAAAATGATTCAACCCCCACTGAAAATTAAGTTTACTGACAAAATGTTCAAGCTTTCAGTTGTTAGCTGATATGACCTGCTGCAGCCATGAAGCATAGCCAGACAGCAGCTTCTGACAGCGCTCCTGAGGAGTCTTAGTCCATTACTCATGGCCAATGGCCTTCAGTGCTGCGATCACCTTTTTCAAACCCCACCACAGACTTTTGAAGGGGTTCAAGTCAGGTGACCACTCTAGAATCTTCCAGGACTTCTCCTGAAACGAAGCCTTGGTGGACTTTGAGGTACACTTAGGATTATGGCCCTGTTGGAAGGTCCAATGACACCCAAGCTTCAGCATCCTCACTAGTATTTCATGATACTTGACTGAATCCACCTTGCCCTCCACACGGTGCAGGTTTCCAGCACCACAGGAAGCAAAGCAGCTGTGGAGCATCACGGAGCCACCGCCATGCTTCACTGTAGGCAGGCTGTTCCATTCAGGACATTCTTCATTTGTCCTCCTCCTGACATGACACCGAGCCATGGGCCAGAGAAGTTCCAGGTTTGTTTCATTGCTCCACAGAACACAATCTTAAAACGTCTGTGGCTTATTTACATGTTTTTCAGCATACTGGAGCAGACTTTAGGATCAGTCGTGGTGTACGTCTAACGTACGCCTTAAGTTAACTTTACGTTACGTTAACGTCCCCGCTTCCACCAACCAGTTCAACATTTAGTCTGTCACGCTCGGTGTGGGATAAATACACGTTAATGTAATGGAGTGTGCCGCGGACACACAGCTAAGCTAACTAGCAAAACAGCTACGAGCTAACACACATCTCGTTCAAACTACAAACTGCGTCTGTGGACGTCGAACACGTCAGAACCCGGCCAGAACGTGACGTCCAAACACTATGGACTGGGTCGGTTCCGAATTGTTCGCCGCGTTTCTGTCTGTCATTCAAACAAACATGACCTCTACTCGTACCTTCTTCAGCAGGCCAGCCATTCTTCCTCTGCGGGCAGTAGCGATGTGTCGTTCGCGAACGAGCCGGCTCTAAGAGCCGATTCTTTATAGTGAATGACAAGAGCCGACTCCCGCCGGGGTTGGAGAGAGCCGACTCTTCAGCCGCTCCTGCTCAGAATTCAATAAAGGCAGGGACGGGACTTTATTTTGATGATGGGCACACCATGGGTCCAGTCGCATGCGAGGGCAGACTGGGATCATACCATAATGTGAAAGAAGGATGCAGAGCAGAATTTGTGAAATGAAATCAGTCAAAGCAGGGTCAACAACAGACCTGCACAGATGAAAATGCATAAAAATAAGCATTTCATAAAAACACTGAATGAAAAATTACTTATTAGCACATAAACCATTCATAATTGCTAAACTAGGCTAATACAGAAGGCTAAATACTAAATGAAGGGCCATTTGAGAGCTGGCTCTTCTAAGGGAACCGAGCCAAAAGAGCCGACTCTTTGAAAAGAGTTGAACTTCCCATCACATGCTATTTCCGGCCACTAAATATGATGTCACGGACTAAAGCCTGACAAGTAAGGACAGTTCAGTAAGTTCAGTGTATTTTTTTTTTTTTTTTAATGTATATATGTGTATAATATATCATTTCCATATAAACAGAATGTATAGCTACATGTAACAACATGATGCAGAAGAATTGTTTATGACAGGAAGTCTAAACCAACAGCATGGCGCCCTCTGCTGTCCTGAGACTGTCACAGGAAAGAAGGACACATGCTGTTCATCATATTAAATTGTACCTATTATTAATATTCATACACAATCTTACTCATTTACTTCAGGAGTTAACACACCGCTGTGTTTGTAGGCGACATCACAGCCTGTCTGAATCACCAACAAACTGGACTGCTCAGACACAGACGTCCTCTGAAGGTCAAAGACGTCTCCACTGAGAACACTGAGGTCCTTTAAAGTGTGGTCACATAGAGCAGGAGGAAACACAGAGACTTCATGACTTTCTTCATCGTGTCCTGACCTCTGCAGTAATACACAGTGTATGTGGAGGTAAACACAGAGAGTGGGTGGAGGTTGGAAAAGTTTAATGACATTAAACATGAAGTAATGCCAGCTATATGCACGTGACAGACACGATCCGTCTTTAAAACATCTATTTAAAAATGTCTGGCAGAAAAAGAGACGTCTATCTACAGTCCGGTAAAAAAATTCAAAGTATAAAAATATATTACAAATCTCAAATATTTACAAAGACAGCTTCTCTACACACAAACACACGTGTGCGTGTGTCTACAGTTAGTTTTCAGTCTAAGTCGTGTTATCTAAGACGAGCATGTCTCCTCCTACGTGTCCTCAGTAAATTCAGCACCTAATGGAGGAAACACTGGAGGCCACAGACGGCCATGACGACAGGTCACTAAACCCCCAGCATCCTCTGGGAGGAGGAGAGGAGTGCGGAGGCGGAGACAAAGGGGAAAGGAGACGATCATGCCCCTTGAGGTCAGATTAGCAGGAAGTGACAGTGGAGCTCCTCTGGAGGGTGTCAGAAGAACATCCTGTGGGAGGGAACCATTCACATCTGTTAGATTTGTTTCACAAACATCCAAAAGTGTATACACACACACACACACACACACACACACACACACACACACACACACACACACACACACCACCACACACACACACACACACACACACACACACACACACACACACACACCTGTAGATGGAGGGGTCCAGCAGTACAGCCGTGTCTGTGGGGAGCTTGGACAGATGAACCACCTTGGTCTTCTGCTGCAGTCGGTCGCTCTCGTTCACCCAAACATCTGGCAGTCTGACACACACACACAAGAACACGTGTAACACACTGCCAGAGACGCTCATCTTTGTAGCTCTTTTGTTTCTCGGAGACAAACGGGCAAATAAATAACAGTAAAACACATCTGTATCTGCCCAGAAATCTGGTGCATCCACACAAAGTTAGACACTTTTGATGATGTCATCCTGCATCATCAGGACCCACATGTGGATGTCCATGGTGTGACTGACAGCAGGTCATGCTTCAGATTAGAAGCATCTGGTTACTGTAAAACGACCACATGTTCTGAATAATGGCTGACAGGTTGAGACAGGATGAAAAACAGCTGTCTGATACTGAGAGATCACTGCATCACTTTATAATGGACTGAATGAACAAAGAACACAGAGTACGACACGCTGACTGTGTACACTAAATAACATAACATACAGTATATGATGCTCATACAAACATGAACAGCTCATGTAAAGCTCGTGTGAAGCACTGTGCTGTAAAAGAGGGTCAGAGAGGGAGGGACTTGTCAGGGATATTGACTGGCGTTTTCAGTAGCCAACAGTCCACCACTATGTTCTAGCGTCAGTGTGAACACAGCACTAGACACTACAGGAGCCTACCAAGGTGTTTTTTTTTGCCGGGTTTGGCTTCATGGCTGACTGAGCTAACAAACGTCTGCAGGATCAGGAAGTGACAAACTCTAAAACACCTTGAAGAACACCTGGAAATACTGAAAAGTGAAAATCTTAAACATCAATAATAAAGAGCGTGGGGGAGGAGGAAGAGGACTTACATGTCTTCAGGCGTCCAGTGCAACAACACCTTCACTTTCCCAGAATCCTCTTTCCTCCTGGCTATTACCTGAACACACACACACACAAAACAGGCATAAAACAGTGCTCTCAATGCTGCACAGGCTGCACATATGAATGTGTGTGTGTGTGTGTGTGTGTGTGTGTAAGAGCTCACCGTGCTGTGGAAGACCACACTATGTCCGTTGCCCAGGCTCTCGATATGTGTTGCCAGGTTGAGGCAGATGGCTCGATGGCGGATGGCATCCATCGTCTGAGCGTCGAAGAAGTCATGAGGTCGGGCTGAAGATCAAACATGAGTTTAGCTAACAGAGCAAATAGAGTGTGTGTGTGTGTGTGTGTGTGTGTGTGTGTGTGTGTGTTGAACTCACGGAGGGAGCGTCTGTGTTTGTTCTTGAGTTTCCTCCTCTTGTTGAGGCCAGCCTTGGACGGAGACTCCTCCTTCACTTTGCCCTGATTGGACAGTTTGGATGAACCCTGGGAGCTGAAGTGGGTGGGGACGTGACGGGCCAGCCCACCCTGAGAGGCAAACGTGGCGTTGCAGCCTCCAACCACACACTGCAGGAACACACACACAAGATGATGCACAGTGTACAGGTACTGTGGTTCATGACCAAACTGACTGATGTGAGATGGGTGTGTGTGTGTGTGTGTGCGCACTCACCTTGAATGGCTTATCCCCGCTGTGGGTCAGCATGTGTCTCTGCAGCCAGCTCTGACTGGTGGACGGTGTGTTGTACACCTTGCAGCCTTTCCACAGACACACAAACACCTGCGTGGAACGCACACAAGAACACACACTGATAACAAAGTAGACACACACACAGGCTGTAGTGCTGCTGATGACACGACCTCCCGTATGACAGCTAACGGTGGTGTCACCATCTTAATTCTCCACCTTATTTTATATTTACTCACACAATACTGTTAATACTGTTCTCACAGCAGCAGGTGATCCATGTATCACTTTACCTGACCTGCATCTTCCAACAGAACACCTGAGAACGTCTGTGTGTGTGTGTGTGTGTGTGTGTGTGTGTGTGTGTGTGTGTGTGTGTGTGTGTGTGTGTGTGTGTGTGTTTGTGTGTGTGTGTGTGTGCGTGTGTGACGGTCACGTCACAGAGGAGGGTGAGGTGGAGATTGCAGACAAGTTCATTGATCACAGAGGGCGTCATCCTGATTGTAGATCTGTTTTTTAAATATATAACTTCAGTATAAAGTATATAACTTTATACTTTAGATAATGTGGACTTATGGAAAAGTATCCAAGTATTAATCAGCACTCTGTTTCTGTGTTCACCGTGTCTGTCCTCAAACGTTTTCACACAGTTTAGTTCATCTGGAATGTGAGAAAGCCAATAAAGCTTAGAGGCTTCAACGGTTGTCCACCTGTCACGGTAGGCTGACATTCACACAGTGATACTGCGACAGCTCCACACTCTGAATAACACGGCTGACTGAATGACTGCCGTTAGTCTTAATTAATGTACATCTTTCCCCATGAGTCAAAGGGGTGATCAGATGTCTGAACATCTGTCCCTCTGTTCTTCACATTACATTCTCACTGATATTTTCACACCTGCATGTTCAGGAGCTCCACTGGTTATTTGATGCCACGGGACTTTACATGCATGGTGGCCTCCACCTCGCTAAATCAAACTCCAATTAACACACACACACACACACGCTGATGACACTGACCCCTCCTCTCTGTCCGTCCACGTGTGTTGCTCTGATGTGTTCAGCCAGGTCGGGGCTGCTGGGAAACAGCAGCTGGCAGTGATCCCAGCAGCACGTGTAGCTCAGAGACTTCCCCCCCGCGGGCGCGGAACCGCCACCCGCCACTGCACCGCCGCCGTGACCGTTGAGCATGGCCGGGGTGGAGCGGCCGCTGGACGCCGTGCTCTCCATGTCCATCAGGGTGCTGCTGATGCTGGGGAAAAACAAAAACAAAAACACACACACAGGACAGAAAGAAGACATTAGAGAGAACCAGACGGAATAAAACCACAAATACACACACAGGAAAATACTTGATTCACTCACACACACACACACAGTTATAATCTATGGAGTGTTTAGGGCATATAGGAGGTAAATATTGTCAGACCTGTGGTGACTGGTTGAGTCAACAGTACAGTGAAACATTCTACTCATGAAGAACAAATATGATTCAACAGAAGGTGTGTGTGTGTGTGTGTGTGTGTGTGTGTGTGTGTGTGTGTGTGTGATATCTGACCACATATATGCTCCAACGTTATCTGACTGCAGACATGTCAGTACAGAATGTCAAAGACAGTGACTTCATTACACCAGTCATCCACCAGAGGGCGCTGCAGGAACATTGAGTATTGATCGTATCGTTGTAGTGGTGATCATCATCATTTAACCTGCCATGGTGAATAAATGGTAAATGGACTGTACTTATAGTAGCTGTGATTGGACAGCACGGACTGCATGTGTTTATATCTGTGACTCTGGGGTCGATGATAAAGCAGCTTTACCCTGAGAGACATCCACAGATAAAGAGAAAACATGCCGCTCAGGAATTCTACACTTCAACATGAAGTCAGTTCATGAAGTGAAAGAGAAGCTTTGCATGTTCCAGCTCACACACTGTACTGAATGAAGTGCCCTTTCAGGCTGCTGTCAGACTCACTGGCAGTCAGTACTGAACTGAAACCAGCAAACTGTTTTTCAACTTTCATCTGCAACAATGTCAAACATGCATGACAGAAATGTCCACTGAGGCTCACGTCCATGAGATATGAGCACATTCACAACTTCTACAGTGGTGTGTGTTTGTGTGTGTGTGTAAATGGACTGGACCGCCTTTCTAGTCTTCCAACCACTCAAAGCGCTTTACAGTGCATATCTCATTCATCCATTCACACACATTCATACACTGATGGCATTGGCTGCCATGCAAGGTGCCAACTGCTCATCAGTTTGAGGAACTAACCATTCACACACACGAAGCAAGTTGGGGTTTAGTATCTTCGACATGCAGACTGGAGGGGATCAAACCACCGATCATCTGATTAGTGGACGACCCGCTCTACCTCCAAGCCACAGCTCTGTGTGTGTGTGTGTGTGCATGTGCATGCGTGCGAGTGAGTGAGCTGACCATCTGCTCCGATCAGTGTCCATACTGGCTCTCTGTGGGGGCTGTGCTCACACGTCCTACAAGAGGACTAACACCTCTAAAACACACACACTCGCTGTACATCTCTCTCTCACACACACACAGTGTACAGCTGCTGTTCTGCTCTGCGTGAGAACAAAAGTTACAGTGAAGTCTTCCAGCTGCCACAACAGCAGGATTACTAAAAGCAGACAGGCAGCCAAGTGGGCATTAAAGCAGGCGGCACATTATTTTCTGTTTTTATGCTTTCAGGAGTTTCTTTACCAAACACTGCTCGTGTTCTGCAATTAAAGCCTTGAATATTCGGAGTGTTGCTGGTAGAGCAGCTGCCCCATGTTCAAAGGCTCAGTCCTTACTGCAGTGGCCCAGGGTTCAAATCCAACCTACAGCCCTTTGCTGCATGTCATTCCCCACCTCTCTCTCCCCACTTTCCTGTCACTCTTTATATATGGGTCCATGTACAAGCTTTTGAAACCATTGTCTGCTTCTTGCAGCGTGTAACGTTCAGCTGTCAAACTTTCTTGTTTTCTAACGTCTTTAGCTACACATCTCTTCCTACCATTTGAATGCAGCTCCATCATAAAAAAAAACCAAAAAAAAAAACTGCTGACAAAGTAACTTCATAATGAAGCTCTGCATGTCCTTGAACGCACCTCAGGTGACACCAGGTGGGATGAAGCTCCTCCTCTGTGCGGTCCTTCGTATGAACATACAAAGGTAGACTGGATGTTTAAACCAATGTTTGTCAAACGTTTCATATCATGCACCGCCTCTGAAAGTATTCAGCTCAGAGTTTACAGAGCTGTCGTCTGCTGGGTAATAAGTTCTTCATTTATTCATTTCATTTTTTCCTCCATGTATCACCACCAGTGGTACTTAGTATGACTAACCCTAACCTGAGGTTGAGATTCAAGTTAAGCCCTGTACATCATGAGCTGACGTGGACGACTTCCATTCCTTCTTGGCTGAATGATTCTGAAAGAGATGAGATATGCTTCATCGAAGACAAGTTCTCTGTAGAGCTGCAGGGGAGAGCTATGTGAATTTGAATATACTGCTTGGACACACACTAAAATGTCAGTATCACCGTCTCCTCTCTCACAAGAGAGAGCTGACATCATCTCACTCTTACAGCAGCTAGAGTCCATTCATCCATTCACTCCGTTTGCTTTGCTACCTCATGCTTTTGGTTTCTGGACGTCATCCTGATGCCACATGAACCTGCTGATTGTCTCAGACACATTACTGGTCTGCAGTGTTTTGTCACTTTTTAGTATCAGCTCAGTTTGGAACATCGAGTTCAATCACAGGTGGAGCAGAGGTACTGTGTGCTCTGATTGTTTTAGGTTGGTGTACTTAGTCACAGGGTAACCTGCCTCTGTGTTTTTCCCTGCTGAGAGCTTGTGGTGGGTGGCAGCCTACTTTTTAAGCACAATGACTCAACAGCTGATATCAAACCTGTCTGATTTGTGCTTCACTTCATGCATCGCTTCAGCTGTGGTATTTCTGAGAGCTGGAGGGGACAGACCTGAAAATTTCCCTGCAGACATTCAGCATCTTAACGTCCCTTTGACGCTCACAGCAACTGCCACTCTGTTTCTAATAATGATAACGGCGGTTTTTTCTCCAATGTTTGTTGATTGACATACGCTTCCTGTAATCACAGTGAGAATGGGACATGAGCGGCAGAGCATCCAATGATCCAAAGCAAGCGTAGAACACCAGGTAGTAGGTGTGCACGGTTTCACCAGTGTTTGTTTAGTCGTTTCCCACGCTGCTGGCACAGGGAGTGTTTACATGCCGAGCGTGGTCTGATGAAGGTTTGGCGAAGGTTCGAGATTTAACTCTCAGCGGCACGACTGCTGAATGAAACAGTTTCACAGAAGTCTCCAGGGGAAAGCTCACTTTCTAATGAATCGAGAAACGTTTCAAGTTCAGATTGAGGGACAGAAAAAAACAGGAAGACATTTCTAACAATACCCACAGCCTTGGAGAGGGTGACGCGAGGGGAGTGCAATCTGCACCCACTGCACAGTGAGCTGACATTAACCTGTGTGATAAAACACAAGCTCCTCATTTGAATGAAAGCAGCCTGGCTCAGGGTGCGGCTTTGAACGTGACCTCACTACATGTGGAAGAGATTACCTGTGAAGGACAGCACATCTTAGGTAGACACACACACACACACACACACACACACTGTTAACACAGTATCACTTACATACAGCAGTGTTCAGTCAGTCATGGTGGCCTATAAAGCCTACATTTTTAGTCATGTTCTATGCAACACTGCAGACAGTCATTCAAACAGCACTGTGATAAGTGTTAGTGCCTGCACCTTTAAATGAATGTTTTAATGTTTTAATGGAGTCTAGTTGCATGTTTTTATTGTAACACTGGAATTATATCACTGTTACACACACCTTATCCTGCAGTATGATGCTGCTGAGTGCACATAAAGACCTGCCATGAGGAACAGTGGTTAGACCCACAGAGACCACAGACCAGCGGGGAAGCTTAAGATACCAGTCTGGAGCCTCAAGCTTCCCTGCTGGTCTGTGGTCTGATCATGTTTGTCATTACTGATACTTTACATTGGCTTTCTCATGCTCTGTCTATTACACAGGTCTGATGTCATGTTCACACAGTGTTTACATTATTTAAACTGCCTCATTATTGTTAGTTTTTTTTTTTCATGAACATCTCGTTGGTTTACCACAACAGTCCAGAAAAGTTAAGCAGCTGTCATAAAGTTTAACTGAGTCGACTGGAAAGCTTCAGTTTGTTCAATTCTGCCCAGTCCAAACAGAGCGTGAGGATGATGGGATGTTTTCTGCCTGTGATTGGCCGTCATGATGTAGTATCAGAGGCAGCTTGTGTTGCTTGTATTTAATGCCACGGGTAACACTTTGTGTCTGTTGCACCTGTTGCATCCAAACACTGACTGTAGCATCAACAGAAAAACACAATGAGTCATAGAATCTGAAATAATAACACCTGAACGGTCTCTGTGTTCTGTTTCTTAGGTAAGAACTGGCGATGACATGATGGCCGACAGATTAGCAGCGGATAACAGGAAATGTATGTCATTTTGAATTGATGCAATTATGAAATCAGCCAATAATCATCAGTAATAACTGATTTTGACTTCTTATTCAAAACATTTGATGGACTTTATGTTCTCAAAGTGTGTGAAGTTTTTTTTTTAACTTTAAAACAAATAAAGGAACATTTGTTTTCATGTGTGATGTCTGTTAGATCACAACTATGAAATGTTAAATCATCCATCTATATCTATATCTGCTCACTATACCTCAGCCTTTATTACGCTCAAAGATTATCAATGGAGGTAATTATCAATCATCCTAATGTTGCATCAGTCTGTTAACTGTCCTGTGTTAGTTCATCATTTTGGTGTAAGCGTCATCTTTGGGCCCTAACACACACTACTTCAGTCGTCCCTTCAGTCCATGAGGAAGAACCACAGACAGATGAAGCATTATGCATGACTGCTGATGGAAAACAAATATTTTTCACTGGATATCCAAACATCTGAGAGGTTCTCTCACACTTCAGTCACTCCATCAACAACATGTCAGTGATTGTGCGTGTCTGTGTGTGACATCTACGGCGCATCTGTACAGAAAGGCCTCAACCTTGGAGTTCCTTTCAACATCTGGAGGTCAAAAAGCTGTTGGTGGTCAACAGATGTGTGAGGTACAGATGCCAGCTAACTGTGTGAAGGTCAGAGTGACTGATGAAAATCACAGAGCACAGCTCCAACAGCTGATTTTACGGCGTAATGATGGAAATTTAATGTGTGGTGTGACTGAGGGTGAGTGGGCAGCTGTGAGCGGATGAACAAACACACACACACACACACACACACAGATGTGTGTATGCTGCCATGTGCTGCTGTAAAGAGCTAAAACGTCACATTACCGCTGATATTAACACCGACAAACGTTTGGCGAACCATATCCTGTGTGTATTAACGTGATATATTTAACTACAGCGAACGTTTTATATGCGTTAATGAAACTTTACAGAATAACCTTAAGGGGGCATTAAATTGAACCATGTAACCTTCAGCTAACGTTCGCGGAACGTTTCCCGAACCTACAATGTTCACTGTGCTGCCCGGCGGAGGCTAAAACGACTTAGCGTGTAAACAAACAGTTGTTAGCTAACACTTCAAACAGTGAAGTCGGCATCGCGTGGCGACCTCACAGCTTGTTCTAGAAGGAGCGCGAGGCCTCTTCCTACTGTTTATACTTGTACAGACCTGTCCTCTGAATCCATCCGACTGAGAGGCTCTCCATCCGACGAGGTCAGCTCCACGCTGGCCCGTCTCTTGGTGCCTTGCTCGGCTTTCTCCGCGGTCTTTGTGCGGTCGGTAGGCGGTGAGGAGGACACGCTCTCCCCCTCTCTTTGTTCTTGTTTCAGCACCCGGGAGCCCTCTTGTGCGGAATCAGTGCTACTCGCCAAACTCCCCTGTACGGGACTTTTCCCCGGTTCAGAGAGTTTACCGCCGGGTTCCCCTTCATCGCTGTCTGCTTTTTCGCTCGGTACCGCGGTTTCTTTGTCGTACTCGGGGACGGGAGACTGGTTGTCCCCGTGCTCTGCCGCCGCACCACGGCCAGTGTTCACGTCCATTCCTGCTATGTTCTCGTTGTTGTCGCCCGGTTCCTGTTTGGGGTCCGGCACGGCCTGTCCCTCCGTGCCGGTTTCTGCTGTTTCGCCGGTGCCCTTTTGATCCGTCGCGGGCTGGGAATCTTGTTCGGCCCCTTCACTCGTTATCTGAGCCATTTTCGAAAAGCACGAAGAGCTATTTTTGTGATGTTCCACTCGAAAAGTTGCCCCCGGGCTGCCCTTCTTCCTCCAACACACACACATACACACACGCACACACACTCACTCTCCGCTTCAAGCGTAAAACACAGCAGGGGGTTAGTGTGACGTAGGAGCTCCGCATGGACGAAGCTGGTCTATTGAATAGATATGTCACTCCGCACTAAAATCTGCGCGGCAATAACTGACATTAACACGGAAATAAACACATATGTAAACACCAGTGTCTATACAATAATTCATTCTAATTTGGCTTCTTCGTATAACATTAGTTTATAACCTGAAATTTAGATATGTTCACACTAACCAACAGAAAAAACTGCCTGTATGGAGCTCTACCTCATAGTGCACTTTGGAGATATCAGTAAATATTGTGTATGTAAATATTGAAAGGTAATATCTAAGGTGCTAGCTGATTTAAAAAATGTGTTTTGCCTTCATAGTCAGAAAGAAATTAAGGTAACCGCTAGGAGGAGCGCGCTGAACTTTTTTTTTTATTGAGTCATCTTCCCATCATACACGATCTTCGGCATCGTGGCCTCAGCTCCACGTGTTCCGACAAACAGAAAAATGATCCAACTCCAAAAGTGCTGAAAAGGCACGTTTTTATTTCAGCAAGGTGCACATTCGTGCAGACGCCGCTGCACTTTTTTTTTTAGCCCGATGTGTTCCCCCCATGACTGAACCCGAACCCGGTCTGCCCGGAGTCCACTCCAGTCTGTAGGAGACTGTGGACCGTGCTGCTCATCTTTAGAGGGCAGACTTGTTGCATTGTAATGAAGGAAGGCCTGTTCCTCTACTGCCTGTGCTGAGATGAAGTTCCCTCTGTAATGTTCACATTTAAAGTATATTAGGCTACAAAAAGTCCACATATTATATACCAGTGCATGTTAATTAAATAATTAATTCATAACAGTAAAATTTGCATTTTTGTCCACATCACTTGAGTTTATCAGTTGTCATGGAGATGGATCTGTTGACATAACGTTTCATCCTCAGCACTTTGAGGACTCTTATATATATATATATATATTATAAATGCTGCCTTAAAGATGGAGCTTAAAAGGTTCATTTTGACTTTGGAAATAAATGACAAATAATCTCAACCCAAGCTCCACTTCCTACCCTTTTTCAGATCTTTCATGTAGAGTTATTTTCAAGGTGCAGTCTGAAGGTGCAGTGGTCGCACATTGTCCCATTTCACGACTCACTTCTGTTTTCCTGTGTACAAATAGTCCATTATTGTTTTGTAAACGAAACTTTTTCATATCCGTGTAAACCACAGACTCATCCTGTAGCACCTGCATTTGACTTGCAGATTCATTTTGAGGAGCCACGAGCCAATAAAAAAAGCTTAAGAACTGAGATCTGAAAAGTTCATTTGACATGCAGACAACAAAAACCTCCAGCACCAGGCATGTTTTAAGAACATCAACATTTATTTCACATGATATAAAACAGATGGGATATGAACTTTTTGCATATTGACCCTAATAATATTAATAATAACCTCTTATAGTTATAATATTCGCTCTTCTTTTCAGTGTGTACATAAATTACGCTATCTTGTTTTATTAGTTTTTTGTTTTTGTTTGTTTTGTTTTGTTTTTTTTCTTTACAGTTTATACATCTCTTTTAAATTTCTTTTTATATCCTGGAGCTCCAAAGTCCTACTTATTGCTTCGTACATGTGCTATTCTCCGATTCGTCTCCACCTAGGACACGTTCAAACGCAAAATGTCTAATCTGTGTCGCGTCCTCAGGCTCTTTACTCTGTGTCTTCTAAGTAATGTAAACCAAAGAGAGAGAGAGAGAGAGAAACGACAAGAGACACAACTGAAAAAGCAGAACAGTCCAAAACATTCACATACTGTGTGTGTGTGTCTGTGTGTGTGTGTGTGTGTGTCATCGACAGACGGTCTGCTCAACATAAATAATCACAACTTCTGCAAAATACTTTGTTCTGTCCAAAAAAAGAGAATAAAACAGCAGCATGAAGTGGCACCTTGTTGAAGTAAAAATCTGCTTTATGTTCATATATACTTTTTTTTATATATATTTATATATATATAAATATCCAATGAAGGACACTCTGTTATGTTGCAGGTGCAAAAGATGTGAAAATAGAGCAATAAGGGAGCCTCCGGTCTCAAATCAACACAAAGAATCAAAAAATCAAAAGCAGGTTAAAATCCAAGAGCATCGGCGGTCACTTTGGGGTTAAAAGTAAAGCACTGCATGTGTGTGTGTCGAGTTTTGGTGCTTAGCCCGTCTATGGTGAGACTTCTCCAGTGCTCCTATATACAGCTGTACACTCACCTCCAGCAACTCAGAAACAGCTAATGTCCCCTCGCTCCAGATCAGTAGAATATTCTAATAATTATTATGTTAAGATGACTTTAATACTTTATCAAAAGAGTTCTGTATATTGACGTGAGTGTATGTATTTGGCAACACGTTTCTATGGAGCTTTATTACCCCCAAAACAAAACATACGTCAAGACTGTGAAATGGTTTCGTTTGACATATTTAGAGCTTGAAAAGGCTGTTACCTCTCAGGTGACTCATGATTAAATAGGCTGCTGTGATAAACTGAAAGCTCTTTTTTAAAAGTGTTTGAACAGTTCATCTTGTCCAAGACATGCCACAGACAGAATTGTTGGCGAGGGATCAGGAAGAAGGTGCAACTAACCATTCGTCTTTAATGTTTGGTCCATAAAATTATGTAAAATGTCAGTCAGTGTTTCTCCAAAGCTCATGATGACGTCCTCATGTGTCTTTTTTTGTCTACAGTCCAAAAAAATTTCATTTTACTGTTATAGAGGACTAAAGAAACTAAAAAATATTCACCTCTGAGAAGATGAAATCAGAGTTTTTTTTTTAAAAAAGAGGCTGAAAATGATCAAGAAATTATTAAAATAGTTGACAATTAATGTAATAGCTGACAACTAAGGGATTAATCGACTAATCAATGCAGCTCTACACTCCAAAAAAATGTTCTTGAGTTCTCTGGAGAACCTTTTTTTCTGTCTGAGGTTCTTCGGGGAACTGAATGCAAAAAAAGAGTTCTTTGAGCCACAGTTGCAGCTCTCTGGAGTTTTTATGTTTAATGATGTTTTTCTCTTTAAAGGTCCTCTGGAATACTGATTACCGGTTCATTATGGCTTTAATAGCTGTTATATGCTGAATCTATTGACTAATTTTGGGCTGTGTGTAGAAATTATTGTTGTAGTGTCACTTCTAACTATAAAGGGTAATATTCTAATGACCTAACTACTTTTTAGAGAGACTTAATAAATTATGTGACTATAATTTATATGAGGTAATAAATGACTTTACTGGATTACTTTTTAAAAGTAGTTTGCCCAATGTTGCATTGAAAGTGAAAATGGTTCCAATAAGTAAAACTGCAGTAAAACTGAGTGCAGAGCTAAAACGTGGGCAACTTGCACTCCGTCTGTGTCTCCACAGGAAGCATTCAGTGCTGAACCTGTTGCTGCTCTGCTACGCCTCCATCCTAACAGGTCAGACTGTGGTTGTACTGGGCAGCCGCCAGGTGTTCATTAGTGTTATCATGAACGTGGAGCAGCATCCGTTGTTCAGGAAACATCACCTCAATAAAAGACTTGAAACTCTACTGAATACATTGACAATAAAAGGTCTAAAAACATTTTTTTTGAACGAGCTCTGGCTCAAAGACAGAACAGAGACAAAGTCATCTGAAGCAGCTTATTAAACTGACCTATTTCCAGGAATGTAGTGATGACTATCATTCAGGTTAAGTGTTATCTGACTCGAGTCAGCTCACTCTTGGTTTACCACTTCCCTTTTCGAAGTACAGATATGTGTGGCTGTCTGTCACTGCGCAGCTGGAGACTCATTGAGAACCCCGAAAAAGGGTTTGTTGTGAATCTGTCATGAGAGCGAGTCATCTTATGTGGAGACAGACTTATTTTACAACCCCAAAGAACACGTCTGTGCTTGCAGGTATATTTCAGTCCTCTAAAAGATGAAACCATTTCACAGTGTGACTCTGATGCAGAAATGTTTTGGGGTGAATATGACTCCATAGAACGGGTGTTCTGCTCAGTATGGACAGATCTAACAGGAGCTAAAGATACAGTACATCTGCCTTCCTCTCTGTCTGGATTTGACGGCGGCCCGTCTGTGTGTCTCTAAGCAGGGCTGCCGTCCTTCTTAGTCTCCTCATGGGCATGTAACAGTAGTATCAAAGTAGTTCTGTTGTAAACGCAGGAAGCCGTGGAGCATGCTCGGTGCAGGCTGGCTACATTTGGGCTTTTACGGGGACGCCAGTGTGCGGACGTCGAGGCCGGCGTTGCTCACGTGTCGCTGGTCACCAAGGTGAACGTCTGCGCTGCAGGGAGGAAAGAAGAGACAGAGGATGGAGAGAAAAGTGAGACAAGGATTCCACAGTGAGGAGTACAAATTACATATGAACCAAAAATATTAACCAAGCACTCAAATCAAGCTTTAATCCTTCAACGACATGGTAGGCTGTTTATTTTTTACATCACTGGGCAAAAATCACATAACACCCTTTCAGAATACTCATTCAAATACAGATGCTTCAACCCAAACCACAAAAAGATTGTTTGTGATAGTTATCAATCTGGATTTTCAAAGATTCAGGAAATTATTTCACTTTTTTTTGCATTTTTAGGCAGTGGTGGAAGAACTACTTTACTTAGAACATCTAGAAAGAACTTTTATTTTGTGTTGGCTGACTGAATCTGACCAGGGAGCAAGCCACAATCATAGCTCAAAGAACTATAAAGTAACAGTCAGTCTTCTCGCTGATAGTCTAGTTTGATTGTTTAGATCATAGAGAAGCATCAGTGTTAAACTGGGATAGTTAAACTAGTTAAAAAACTCACTGTAGTACGTTTAAAGGCCCAGTGTGTTAGATTTAGGAGGCACTGTTGATAGAATATAGCAGAGACAGACAAACTAAACACTGGCTCTAGTTTTTTGCACATTATGACACCACAGTTGTTTCTCCTTCACGCTTGAAAGGAGAGGGTGACACAGAGCTTAGCATAAAGACTGGAACCAGGGTGAAATAGTTAGCCTGGCACCGTCCAAAGTTCAAAACTACACCTACCAACACCTCTGCAGCTGACTGTCTCTATTCTTTATGTCTACATAACAACAAGTTTTATGTTTTCGTTATAAATGATTAGGTAGTTGTGTATCACATTCATAAACTACCCACGTGGATTAGAAGTATAATGTATTAAACTGAAATACTCCAGTAAAGTACAAGTATCCAGTACTTACTTAGTTCCACCACTGTTCATTTCCATACTTTATTTTATATAATTTGTTACACTATATTTTGGTTATGTTTACGTTATCTTTGCACATCAGCATCTGAGAGCATGAACTGCTTTGTTAGCTCTTTAGTGTAAACTAGTGGCTGCTTAGAATGTGCAGGTGTGACAGAATGTCAGTATTTAAGGGTGTGAGGGCGCATGACATATCATCAAATGCACACAGACCGTGGACGCAGACGGACCACAGTCTCAGCTTCTAAACTAGTCATGCTCAAGCTAAGGCGCAGTGGGTCAAATGTGGCCTCTGACCGTGTGCCGGGAGGCCCTCCGACTCTTTTTTAATTCACAATGAAAATAAACTGATTCACTTTGGGAATCTCTGGTTTGTTTATACCAGTTAGTAAATATTCAGTATTGATACTGGCTGTTATTTGGGAAGTTGCGCACTTGATTTTTGCAAAAAGTTCACGTGCACCTGACCTATGCGGGGTCTGGAAATCTGAGCAAAGACAGTAAACTTAGCAGTTTTATCATTTTGTCACCAGAGTGTGCTGTCTGTCTGGACTGGTTCTATCAGACACAGTTGGTGCTGTTAATGTTAATTTTGTCTTTAACACAGTTTGACATCAACAGAGACACCACACAACTGTAGAGCCTGATGGAGAACTGACTTGAGATCAGGTGACGGTAGTCAGCTAGTGTGTTATTTTTGTGTGGATGGAAGCTTCCTCATGTGACCTCAGCGGTGTCAGAATGAAGTGATCAATTCATTAGATTTTATTGAGGCTTATTACTGCAGTCTGTCTGTCTGTTGTTTTGCTTCATTTAAATGTGGAAGGAGCTCGCAGTAAATCCTTCACTTTCGCAATAAAGACAAAGAGCGAGGTCGCGTTCCAAATGGTTCTGACAGTGTGAGCTGTGAGTAAAAACTTCACACAAGTGTGTCGAGTTAACCTGCTGCTGCTGTGTGGGTGAAGACAGAGGAGAGGTGAATTCAGCCTGCAGGCAAGCAGCAGGAATTATCCTTCTCAAACTTCAGTCAGTGACACACACACACACACACACACACACACACACACACACACACAGACATACATTATAATTTTTGAAATTGTGAATAGTTTGGGGACTTATAACTTTCCAAGAATTTGAAAAAGTATTCCTTTACTGCCAAATTATATTATCTGTAAATAAATATCTGTGTGTATTTCAGGCTGTCTTGTGTTACTCTGGTGGAAAACTTATTTATTTATTTAGTATTTTGCCCCAAAACATGAAGAAGAAGAAGAAGAAGAAGAAGAAGAAGAAGAAGAAGAAGAAGTCATCCAGTCATGTGTAATCTCTTCTTCACCTCTTTAATCCCTCCTTCACAGAAATATTACCGATGGCATGAATCTCACTGTAACTATGGCAACAACATTCTATAACACCGTCTTTTAATGTTTGACTGTGCAGCAGAAGATGTTTGGGTTGACAACAAAGAAGCTACAACGTGCGCTGAGGTGATGGAGGTGATGCGTTTGCTTACAAGCCAACATGTTGTTGTTGTTGTTGCTGTGTTTCTTGTCGTCCGACGTTAGCTGGTTGGAGGAATCCAGGCTCTTCTCCAGCTTCTCCTCTCTGGTGGTTTGCTGCGTCACATCTGGGTCCTCCTCCCTCGGCTCCGGGCTCGGCGTCTCAGGCTCGGGAGTCTGGAAGCTACAACGAGCAGAAGAGGTCACACTGACTCGATTTTATCCTCAAGATCCTTTAATCTGTTTCATTAATGAACACTCTGAAATCTTCTCAGACTGTGACACACACACACACACACACACATGCACACCTGTTTTCGGTGGTGGTGTTTGTTGGTGAGCTGGTCAGATCTTGCTCTCGGCTTTCGTCATCCTCAAAAGGCTGAAGGTTTACAATCTCCACACGCCGAGGCTCCATACCCAGGTCCAGAATCACCACCCTCTGGCTTTCACACAGCTGAAACACACAAACACACACATTTTAATTAGAAAAATGAGAGTACAGCATGTTTTGCACAGCTGTGTTGTGTAAGGAATGACATGTTCAGAGCAGAGCTGCAACAAGGAACAAGTTCTCTTTATGCAAAACAAACTTCATTTTAAGAAGTGTGCTCTCAGTGTTGTTCTCTGCAGAGGACAACTGACATGAATCTTCCATGACAGTAAGACTCCGTGCTGTCAAGTCATGATGTTTTTTTTTTTTACTTGAAATAAAGAAATAAATAAAGATCACCACAGAGAAACATCTGATTTTAACAAACAATGAAATAACTGAGTACATCTGATGTAACAGAGGTCAGCTGGGGAAGAAGTCCATAAATAAATCAAGTAAGTAAGTAAAAAAAATACAAAAATGAATAAAACACATGACTAAACGAATGAATATGTCTGTTTTTCTGTCTGCTGTGCTGGAATGAGGAGTGGGCTGTACAGCCTGGAGCTCTGGGGTGGCATCCTACTGGAGAGCAGCCCAGAGCCAACTAGCAATCCTGGCTGAATCCTGGAGATAAACCCCTTATAGCCAACCTGACTTCTTCAACATTCCCTGTAAAATCCTCCTGTCATTGTCCCAGATTACACTCAGAGATGTTATGGCCACAATGGCTGATTATCTGCTGCGTGGCAGACGTGTCCGGGATTACAGACGGTGAATTGAACAGAGCAGAGTGGTGTATAGTGGAGCTGTGTGTTAGCCCTGCGGCCTCCAGCAGACTGCACCGTACCACAGACACCGTGTGCCTCCCTCTGCAACGGAGTTACATCATCCTGTGTTCACGTAAATATGTAAGAGCTTCAGCTGTAGTTACTGCAGAGGACCAACATGTCTGTTTACGAGCTGCTCGTTAGCCTGTTGAATGCTGTCGTTAATTATTATTCTCTCACTTGTTTTGGAGTTCTTGTAGAGACAATCAAGACTTCTTTGGCTTAGCACCGCCAGAACAATGGCCGTTAATATTCACATCAGTCTACTCCAAACACATGGCAGCAGTAGTAACCACAAATGGCCACTAGATGTCATTAAGGCAACATTCTGCATTCTGTATCTTATATTTCTGTTGAGGCCTTAAAGGTCCAGTGTGTCACATTTAGGTGAATCTACTGGCAGAGATGAATGTAACATTCTTTCTTCTGACTCAGGAACCAGGAAGAGTGGAGCATGTTTGCATGTACTCCCCATGTCTGGGTGGCTTCCTCCCACAGTCCAAAGACATTCACTCAACAGGTTAATTGGTGACTCTAAATTGTCCGTAGGTGTGGATGTGAGTGTGAATGGTTGTTTGTCTCTATGTGCCCTGTGATAAGCTGGCGACTTGTCCAGGGTGTACTCGGATGGATGGACGACTGATCTGATCTCTGATAAATGTCCTCAGCAACTTAAAAGAACCTTTTATTTGGTTTCCTTTAGGCAGAAGAGATGAAGACTGAGACTGACGGGCACTAACTTTACATTTCTCTCTGTATGTTTCACCTTGTGTTGCTGTTCTGTTCATCTAAGGTCCAAACTAGAGCGACTGCTGGTGTGACTTTTTTTTTTCAAAGTGACTCAGTCCTTCCTGCTGCATGAAACTGGACCAAATATGGATTAATCCACACATGAAAATAGTCCCTGACAAATTCACACTTTCCCCCTGCTTGAGTGACGTAAAAATGATTTTATGTGAGGCTTTTTAAAGAACCAATGGCCAGGCTCTGAGTAGGGAAGTCTAGTTAGTCAGGAAGTTTAGTTAGTTAGTTTTTGTCTTGTTATAAGAATAACACTTCTCCTTTAACAGCATGTTAAGTCTCTGAATGTTTAACTGTCACAGGGACTGTCTGAGTTATAACAAGCCTGCACGTCAACCCTGGCTGTACCTCAGTGTGTATGCTGTTAGTCTCAGCCTGCGGCTCCATCCCACTCTGGAGGGTCACGTCTCTGTCATGCTGCACCTCCTCGCGCTTGTCTTTTTTCACCTCCTCCACTCTCTGCACTTCCTGGAGTTTAAAATAGAATCATGTTCTCATCATCACGACACCTCATGTACTGCAGTACATATGTAGCGCTTATATAACCAGCCAGCATATACAGATGTACGGAATAATAATGCTGCATTTACAGTCAATCAAAGAATGAAAATGTTACTATGATGGGGTCAATGTGACGATGATAGAAAACAGGATAAAAATAGCCCGTGAACCTGTGGTGCAGCCTCTGCAGCCATCCTGCTCTGCTCCATGTGAGCCACCTTCAGCTGCTGCAGAGCCGCCTCCAGCTCCACAGGGTCTGCACAGGCCCCCTCCGCCTGGACCCGATTCTGCACACACACACATATACACACACGTTAGCACGAGGGAGCTACTTCTAAGCTAAAGCAGTCTAGTTAAGGCTTAAGTGGTTACCTGCAGGATAATAAAAGGGTTTTCTTTGCTGAAGGAAGGCGAGCGGGACGGGGTTTCTCTCTTCTTCTCTCGGAGCGACGAGGCCTCCTGGTTTCTCCTCATCCTCTCCAGCTGCTCCTCCACGCTCATCCTCATCCTGCCCACCTCTCGCTCCCCAAATCCCGTCTGATCCACTGCACTCCGAGGACGATCCTGCACAGGACAAGACTCTGTGTTTTTTTTTTTGTATCTTTGTAATTCTGGATCTTGGAAAGTCATTTGGTTGAAATGATTCCTGACTGTCTGATCTCTCCCTGTAGTGACAGAATTGTCAGGACATATGGGCCTTTTGTGATTTAAGTCTTGTTGCCTCATATCTGTGGCGCTGTCGGTGATGCAGTGTGGTGGAGTGTGGGTGAACGCAGGCCTAACAGCCACGAGGGACGAGTTACATCATCCTGTGCTCAGTTAAACATGTCACAGCTTCATCTGCAGTTACTGTGAAATTATACTGATGTAGCAGAGATCTCTTTAGCTTACACACTTTAGTACTGTCGCTCACATCACTGCATATTACTACATTTTTTTGTAATCTTTGGGCTACACACATAGTGTTTGCACAAAGTGTTTGCATTAAGCAGTGAACAGGAGAAAGAAGGAGGGAATCTGGACAGATGTGAGCTCTGAGGACAAACATCTGACACAAGACACCTTATTGTATCTTTCCTCACTGAGAAACAACAAGAGTGGCCACTGAACTGACCGAGGACACCAAACAGAGATCAGAACAAGAACTTTCAGCTCAGAAAAGTGAAGAGAAGCAGTGAACCTGAGGGGAAACAACAGGCGACTCGCTAACATGTGATATGTGGAAAAACGGCTCCTGGAGCAGGAGCCTGCTCTGAATAAGAGTGTAAATGTAAAGGGATGTTAAGCACTCTGACTCAAGCAAACAGCTATCCTTTAGGCTGATTCTGACACAGTTACTGAACCCAGAACTCTTTGTTGACGCCAAAGGGAAAACCTACTGATCTGGTTTCAGGCTTCTTGGTCTTCCTCAGAGTGACATAGGAGGCGATGGTGGAGGACTCGGGAGGGCTCATGGGAGATTTGGTCCTGGGAGGAACGATGCCCACAGGGTAGGGGGGTACTGCGGGAGAGACACCAGGGAGCGCCGTCACTTACACATTAGCAAACAAACACTGCAGTCGGGCTAATTGCTCATGTTGTGGCTGAAAACGAGAGCACGCTCCATTTCACTAAAGATATGAAACGTGTTCAAAGAATGTTCACACAAACAGGATACGTTCAGGGACGTCACTGTTCTGTTCATCAGCAAGATGAAAGAATAAACAGATTTCAGTGTGATTACAGCAGCATGAAACGGCCTATTTCCAACATACAGTATATACTGTATGTTGGAAATAGGATGTTTATGTGTAGGTGTGTGTATATGTGTATATACTATAAACTGAACCACAGCCACATCATTATTTTAAATCATTAAATTGTGCGTGAAGTTTCAGTGCACTGCACAAAGTCCTTTTGAATAATAAATATACCGCCTGCCTTGATTATCTTTGCCACAACCGTTTGATAATCATGTTTGAGGGATTACTGCAAACAAATTGTTTATTTATTGTATATATATATATATATATATACACTAAAATATATATATATATATTTTAGTTTAGTGTATAGTATGTTTTTTTTTGTTTTTACCTCTAATATCTGCATTTGGGTTGGGCTCTAATTAAAATGACGTATTTTAAGTGTTTGTATTGAAGGTTTACATGGAACCCAAAGGCAGATGGATGTTGGATAAATGATGCCACCCAAGTTCAGAATCTCACCTGTGAGAGTACCACTGTGGCCATTCTGAAAACATGTTTGAGCGACCCTACTAAAAAGCTTATCTGTCTCGATGGGAAAGGAGCAGATTCGAGCTGTTTTAAAACCAGCTGCAGCAAAGAAAAACATGTGAACAGGTTTTTATACCATGATGATTCACACCACTGGACTGGAGAACAGAGCCAGGAGTACCTTTAGATGCTGTCGCGTCTTTACTCTCGGCAGAGCTCTCTGTCTTGTCCTTGTCCTCGCCGTTGGCCTCGTCCACTTCCTCCTTCACTGTGGTTAGCTCAGGCTCACTCTTATACAGCCGGTAGTCTGGAGCTTGCTGTGAGGGGAGAGATCTCTGGGTCAGAATATACACATGCAGTCAGGCACATATAAACACCCAGCACACACACACACGCAGTTTTGGAAGACGCAGTTTGTCAGTAGTTCTTTGTTTGTCGTACCAGACCTACACCACCATTCCAAAGTTTGGAATCACCTGTTATGATGGTGTTCCTTCTTTCCTTCGGTAATGGATATCTTATATAAAATGTTCAGTTCAGACAACAAATGTCATATTTACATTTGAAAAGAATTAAATGCATACAACTTTCATGTAGTCGATGTTCTCACAGCGTGATTTTGAGTTTGTTCTCCAGGAAAGTGTAACTGACCTGAGATCATTACTGACCCACCTGCTCACTGGTTACATTGAACAGATTCCAGCTCTAGAAACAACCTTCTGTTTCGGATTTAAAGTTCTGAGAAGAGCTTCGCTGTGGTGTCTGTTCATTCCAGCTTGTTAGAGACATCATCGTGCTGTGACACTGACACTGTTGATCTGAGGTTCTGTCTCTTTCTGCTCTTTCAGTCAGTCTGGTTGGACCATTGCACAGTGTTTTGATCTCCGGGTACAAAACATTACCTTTTTTGGAAACCATTCATAGAAAATGACATCTCTTTGTGAAGAGGACAACCTAAAAGACGAATGAAAGACCATCCAGAAATACAGAATCATCCTCTCAGCATCAGCTTTGGTGGCAGGTGAGTCCAAACTTTTGTACATGAAATTTAAAATAACTCCTGTTGATTTGCATATATATTATACATATTCCTGTTTTTGGCTGAAAACCTTGTATCTCCCAAATTCCCAACTCAAACTTTTCACAATCTAGGAAAATGTTTCATGAACTGACAGAATACACATCAGGCCGGTTAGGAAGTGAAAACAATCTTGACATTTTAAGAAAAAAAAAAGTCACAATATTTTGAGAAATATCTTGATGTTAAGTTAGTGTTTACAAGAAAAGGTTAGAATATTTTGAGATAAAGTTTCATTTTCTAAGAAAAAGAATACTTTTCCAAATGTTGTGACACTTTGAGTTCTGCTGACAGCAAGGGAGGAGGTGCAGAGAAGACGAGATGAGGTAAATAAGAGTGCTGATCTTACAGTAAGTGGCTCTCAGCATTAAAAACATTCTTTACTGTTATAAAGAGCCCTTCATTGTTCTTTAAGTGTTCTTTATAGTATCAAAAAGTGCACTGCAGTAGCACGACGTGAAGTAAAGTGGTGCTATAAAGAGGCTTGTACAGCACACACACGCACACACACACAAAGTAGAAGGCAAAACATACTCAAGTGTAAACCCACACAATGAAACAGCCTCATAACAATGACAGATGAATCCACGTACGGACCGGAATGGGTCTGAATGTGACACTGTAGGTGAGTGACAGTGACGGCTGGATGGATTGCAGGAGTAAAAAGAAAGACAACGCTGAAATTAATTATGATATCCAAAATGGGACTTGTTGGGGAATGAGTCTCTTTGGTGTGTATTAATTCAGCCTTCAGGATGGAGCTGAGAAGTGAAAATGATGAAAGGGAATGTAATAAATGGTTGGAAGCACTCCTGAAATGCTGATGGATGGTGGGCACAGATGGAGGGAGCAGACATGGGAGGAGGAGGAGGTGGAGGGGCATGGTGGAGGTTTTTTCAGCAGTTCTTACGCTGTGCGCTCCGTTCCTGGAGCCGGCCTTGCGGTCTTCGGGGCGGTGCGTGTGGCCGGGCAGTCGGCCGCTGGTGTGCGAGTGGTGGGGGGGCACGTGAGGGGGACGCTCTGATGAGTCGTAGTACTGAGGGAGGGGCGGGCGAGGGGGCACGCTGTCTCCCTCCTTGAGAGGACTGAGTGGCAGCAGCGTCACTGGCTGTTGACAGTTAATACAGATAGTCTCATTCCAAGGAAATCATGTGGTTTTACTGGACTGTACTGGTTCTGAGCTGTAAGCAGGCCACTAACTGTGTCTGTCTGCTGTGCACAGTGGGTTTATCAGAGGTTTTTAACCACAAACAGCAGATAACAGCCTTGAGAGTCAAGTAAAACTGTTAAAAAACCATAAACCAACGTCTGTTAAATGATGTTAATGCTACACTGACTTGTAATGAGGTGAATGGTGTCTCTGTCATTCGTACGTCTGTTCTCACACTATGTAACTTTGGGCTCCGGGTCGGGAGAGGTACCTAACGCTTTACGGCACTAAGTCACACACCACCAACTATTTGACTGATTTTGGTGATTGGATCATATTTTATGGAGAAATGTTTTCTGGTCTTTGAGTTTTCTCATGGACAGTAAAGTCAACTGTAGCTGCTGCTAGCTAATGTTAGTGCTCAGTTAGCCGTGCTGACTGAAGAAAGGCTGGTGTACCACAGAAGTTATGAACCGCCAGGAGAAAGAGGTTTTCAGGCCGGAGTGGGAGGGGAATGCTGACAGAACCACAATTAGGCAACTGTAACCGGGCACAGAAGCTTCTATTGACATAGCTAACGGTAGAGGCAAAGAGAACACATTGACAAAAGAAGTTGAGAAAAGGGGAGAGTGAGTGAGCAATAAGCCGCTGGACAAGAGTAAATGCGGGACTGACTTTTAGTGGTTGTTGAAAGCCTGGTGAAATAAAAGGCTGAAAGACAGACGCCGAGCTGGGCTGACTGCTGTTGGACTAGTCAGTAATATTAGCTGCTGCTGTGTCTGCTGTTGGTGACCTTGTTGATGTTTGGATGTTAGCAAAGTTATCGACTTGCTGGTTTTTGATCAGAAATAATGTAATCAGAGCAAATACTCAGTACAGCTGAACATATTTACCACAGTTTACACTGTGAAAACACATAATGTTGCTTTAAGTTGAGGGCTGTGTAACCAAAACAATGAAAGTGGCTAGAACGCTTTGTGACAATGTGACACAACCAGACACAAGTTTCAGTATTCAGCAAGTTAACTTTCAAGCTGTGTGAATGAAACTGAAACCAGCACCTGCCACAGTCATTCTCAGCTCTTTTAGTATTGGTCTGCAGCAGTGTGAAAATACGCAGCTAATTAGTGATTAATCCAGAGATGAGAACATCCATTCCATTCTTGTGTTCCTGGTGAATCTTGTGGCTATATACTTCATGCTAACTCTCATATAATCACCTCCAGGAAGTTGAGATGACTGCACCCTGTTGGTTACTCTTACTCTCACAGACTCATTATGTCTTCAAAAACCTTTAAGACATTTAATTGGAGCCAGAGGCTGAATCAAATTTTAAAGTGGAGAGTCAGTGTGGTGTAGTGTGGATGTCAGTATGGGCTGCTTAGGCTGAGGCTCTGCCTTACCTCATTCTTTTGTAGACTGGAGAGCGGTTTGGAACCAGGAAAACCTGCAGAACGTGAAGAAAATGGAGAGAAGAAGAATGGGACCTGGGAACATGGTTCATTTTACACTGAGCTAAGCTAAGCTAAGAACACCAGTGACTGCTGCTACCAGAAATGAATTTTTCAGTTATCTGTGATTAACAGCCATCCTCAATGTAAATCACATCAGATAAACATGACATGAATGGCAGAATGCGACTTCTTTAAGTGCTGTTGGAGACTCTCACTGCTGTCTGTGCTCCGCTGTGGTTTGTTTTTGGCCAGAGCCTCCATCACGTCCTGGATCCTCCACAGCTCCTTCTGGATCTGGATGTGCCGCTGGCTCGGAGGCTCTGTCTGAAGACACACACAGACATAACTGCTGTTAAAAGCTTGATCACCCCACAGAATGTGTGTGTGGATGTGGATGTGTGTGTGTGTTACCTGTGGGCTGCCCAGGGCCTCCAGCTGCTCCAGCAGGTTGGTCTTGGCCAGAGTGACATCTGCCCCCAACCGGTCATACTCCCTCCAGGAACGATCCAGCTCCTTAAACCGGGACACCAGCCAACAGCGGGGTCATGGGACTGAGTGAAGTACTTTTACTCCCAAGTTCTGATATATTTGGATTTCACATCCACTCCATCAATCAACCCAGTCAGAGTTGTATAGATATGTTGACAGGACATTTAGGACTTATTTCTCTCAAAAACTGTTTTGCCTGGAGACCTAAATGTCTTTCTGTCTTTCTTTCTTTCTTAATGCTTAAACTCTGTGACATTTAGCTTTCTTCTCCCTGGAAAGTAGCACACTGAGCCGAAATTCTTGATTCTGATCTAACTTTCCAAAGCCATGACACCAACACAACAAAATACCTTTTATTATTTTAAAAATAGAACCAGAGTGAGAAGTTTCATGTCTCAGGCTGATGAAGAAAACCTTCTCTTTGTCTCAGCTACTCATCTTAAAAAGACCAAAAACAAAGTGCTAACAAGAAGGGACGATCGATCACATTACTCCTGTCTGTGGATCTTTACAGTGGCCTCAGCGTTGACTGCAAACTTTCACTAGCCCAACATGGCCAGCACGAGCCTCTTAGGCTTCTTGTGCCTGATATCTGACAGAATTATCAACTCCTTACACTCCGTTTCCATCTTCAGTCTGACATTGCTTCTGCTCTAATGGATTTCCCTGGGAAAGGGAGATTCAGTTTACTCTAACCAATCATTAGAGAACAACTGAATCTAACGTTGTTTTAAGTCGACACTGATGCCCACCTAAACGTTCTAAGGTTTTGTTAAGAATAGAGCAGCTGCGAATTCACAAATGTTGGACAGTATTGAGAAGACACGACATTAAATGTGTTGATCAAGGGATCATATCAAATTAAAGATTAGTATTCAGCAGCCCAAATGTGAAAGAGTGAATAAGCAATTCTTCCATATAGACTCTGTGTATAATCTAGGAGGATTTATATCAAATAATTTCAACTACTTGTCCATAACTTAATGTTATGGACAGAATCTGTATGTGTGAATTCAAAAGTCTGGACCAGAATGTTATCTTGTCAGCGTGGAATATGATCACCAACTTCTGGAAGCTTCAACTGCTCTAAGAAATTGCCAGGGTGGAAGCGCTCATGGTAGTTTTTCTTTAATAAATTTCCTTTGCATGTCCTGTAGTGATGTGTGTGTGTGGTAGTGTGTGTGCTGGGGTGTGCTCACAGTGCTGACTCTGGACAGCTCTCTGCAGGTGCTGAGCAGGCCGTTCTGCAGCACGTCTCTCTGCTGGACCAGGCTCTGTATGGCTGTAGCGTTGGAGCCGTTCTGTTCGCTCAACTCCTGACTGGCCGACAGGAGGGCCGTCTCCAGTGTGTGCTGCCACAACACACACACACACAAAAGATACTTATTGTACATATGAGACTACACAGAGACACACACATTAATACACACACGCTGACAGGCTGTACCTTCTCTCTGTGTAGCTGCTGGAGTTTCTCCTCCTGCATCCTCACTGCCTTGTCCTGCTCACACAGTCTGCTCAGCTTGGTCTGACACACACAAACACACACACCCACGCACACATGAATGAAACTTTCTTTGTAAGTGCGATCTTTTTCACTACAAGCTGTGCTTGTCTTACGTCTATGTCGGCCTCCTCTGTGCGCTGGATGAAGGAGCCGTCTTTGTAGTCCTCCGGGCTGATCTGAAATGAGGGGGCACAGTCAGAGACGGACAGCAGGGGGCGACGGCAACACATCTGTGAGGATGGAGAGCCCAGAGCTCCAGCGATGAAGAGATCTCTTCTAAAATGCTACTGTATGCAATTTGCACCTGATTTTTTTTGTAACTTATTTTCCCAAAATGCATGGATGCAGTCTGTCAAACTGTGAGTTCATAAATTTTATCATGGTATAAACTGTGTTTTATTGAGACTCAACGTATTCTTTTTGCCAAATGCTGCAGATTTTAGAGAGGAACTCTTCAAATGCTTTGTGCTGTTCATTCCAGAGGCAGGGAGGGAGGAGATGAAGAAGGGATGAGCACTGTGCATATTCACTAATCCGGTTTAATTTCCTTTAAAGCTGTTTATCCAGGTGTTAGCAGGGATATCGTGGCTGAATATTATAATGCAAAGACAGATGGAGGGAGGAGCAGTCTGAGAGGGCAGATGATGATCATATTAAGCCCCAAACTATTATAGATCATAATCAAATACATAATTTTCCACTGGTGACTGAGAGGACATGTCACATTTTGGTCTTGTCTGCTTTTACAGTTT
The DNA here is from genome assembly GCA_028641955.1 of Protonibea diacanthus. Taxonomy (NCBI): domain Eukaryota; kingdom Metazoa; phylum Chordata; class Actinopteri; family Sciaenidae; genus Protonibea; species Protonibea diacanthus. Next base: position 1,890,416 of record CM053997.1, on the reverse strand, counting down.
GACTCACTAAAATAATGGTAAAACAGTGTCCTCGAATGAAACATTAGCTTCAAGAGATTTGGGAGCTTTTTTTCCTGGTTTTTGTTTAGGAGACTTCCTGAGACGATACTTTTAGTGACTAAAATTCTATTTCAATCTTTTTTTCGTGCTTTGTGGTGCTAGATGTTGTAGACAATCTCGGTTCTCTATTAATGAAATTACAAATCATTTCCAGGGTTATTGTGTTAATAAAACACTAATCCACACCACATTTCTAACTCTTATGACTAATTTAAGCATAATGCGTTATTAGGTGGTTCAATATACAGTACAGTATATGTTCTCTCTATTTTTGGATCCTGGGTTAAAGAATGCCACTTGCGTCACAAACCAAACTTACATAATCTCCAGCATCTATATAACCAACCTCGGGTTATATAGACAGAGAAAAACGTATTGAGCTCTGTGCACAAACTGAGTGTCAAGTCTCCACAGTATGCACGATGTAAAATGGAACCACAGAGATTCAATAAATGTGTAATCAAAAAAAAAAAAACTCTTCTTCAACAGTCTGCATTTAATGCCCCACTCCAGAACTGCAGACTGAAAATGATCTTTTTAAAGCAACAGTCTTACGTAACCCATCAGTTTTTTTTTTTTTTTTTTTTTTTTTTTTTTTAAATAGCATCAACATAAACTACACCAGGGCGACTGATGAACCCTTCTGCCAGAAAAAGAAAGGCTGTTGGCTCACACAGGAGGTGATAGATGAGAGCAGACAGAGGCAGATTTTCAGCGCTCTGGAGTAAAGTGATAAAAATCCTCTGACAGTTCCCCCGACTGAATTTTACAGTGCACATTATTATGTTCTGTTCCAGGAAATACGGCTGAGAGACGACGGTACAAACCCACACAGGGTGAATGCAGAGGCTGCATTAAGGTGGAACCTTAAAGAAAAAGCACCGTTTGAAGACATCATCAGATTGTCTATTTCTGTGCAGAAATGACAAAAAAGCTTTAATGAATGGGCGAATATTAAAATATTGTTCTTTGAACAGAATGATCCTGACTGACTCTCTAATACACTATAGCTGAAATCCATCCGATCAGAACAGTCTGGGCTATCACAGCTGTGCTGAAGGTTTGCAGTAGTTACATACTGAGATGGCAATGAAAGTGGAGCAAACATGAGCTCCCGCGAAGACTGCTACAAAGCACCGAGCACATTTGAAAGAAATCGTTTAACTGGAGAACATTTGAACCTGCTGCCAAATGTTTTCAGACTGCATCTCGAGCTTGGCGCATATAAACTGGAGACGGTCCATATTTGTGAATATTCTGCCACAGAGGGCTTTAAAACTTTGACTCAGTGAATTCTAGTTTAAAGGCAGTTCAACATTTTGGGAAAAAAAAAAACATGTATTCACTTTGAGATTATAAGACTGACTTAAGGTTATGTGTGTGTATGTGTGTTTACAGTGCTGGTGGAATATGGAAGTATACTGACAAAACAGGGATCCATGCAGTTGTTCTGGGGTGGCTGCAGCTCAGGTGGAAGAGTGGGTCATCTAGTAAGTCCCAGTCCAGTTAAAGTGTCCTTGAGCTAGTCACTAACGCCCAAACTGCTCAGTCACCTGACAAAGGGAATCAGACTTTGTCCTGTTCTGCATGTCCAAATAAACTAAGTCTCCAGAGAGAATGTTTATTTTCAGAAAAATAATTCTTTGGAACAGCGGGTGCCCTTTCGGCTCAGTGCAACGTTTTTCTGATGATTGAGGTTGAAGAAAAGTGGACCATTGGGGGCACAAAAACACGGATTTGTTAGTGGCAGAATTAGATTTAAGAGGAACTGTGAAACTACATCTGAACCAGCATTAGGGATTCTTGTAATGACCAAACCTGCTCATGCTCACTGTTAGCAGTTTGAACCCATGACTATCTATACCATAGCCAGAGACAGTGCATGGAATGCAATGCATATTAATAACACATTGTCAAGAAACAGTTTCAGCATGTAACACCACCTAAAACAAGATATGCTATATTTCTGTGTGTGGACAGTTTATTCAACTTATTACTAAAATACTAAAAACATTAAGCTTTATTTTCCACAGAACATCTGAAAAACCTTTAAGACAAACACATCCAAATAGTGTAAGCATTTCCAAAGTGATACTCAACAGTGAAAAGTGCTGAATAAAGACACGTGGTGAGAGGAGAAATCCATGGCTATGTAGCATTACACCATAAGCCATGCTTGCTTCAGGTCACTTCCAACAGCACCAGACAGAAAGCAATGACATGAGATGTGCTGGAACCAAAAACAACTTCATATACACTTTAAAGAATACTGTGATGATGTCTGGGAATGTTTGCGGATCAACAACGGGTTGATGGACGGACTGACTGCATCCAAAGTGGTAAAACAAGAGGTTGATGGTGAAGGGAAGACGTGGATACACAACCACTGGGCTACCAGGGCAAAGGTCTGGTTTGAGTCTGCTCCACTTCAGTCAAGTTACAATTAAAGAGTTCATTCAGAAACAAGAGACATCCATTTTGGTAAAACAAGCCCAGAGTTTCCTGAAGTTTGTGATATTTGAACTCTTCAATCTAAGAACACTGAAATGTAGTTTATGTTGAGCAAAAACCTCTGTCAACAATCTTTTAAGTTTTGCCATAAAATTAGATTACAAACATGAAAACCTTTAACAATGTCTGAATTCAAAATTCCATGATTGGCATGAGGTTTTGACCCAACACCAGGGGTATACAGAAGAAGTCAAAAGACAAATGGACTGTCTTTATACTGACTCAAACCAGAACCTGCCAAGGACCTTACTTGCTGGTAGAGTTGCGGCCTTGGTGCCGAGTTCTCGATCATAGTGTGAATCATGAAGATTAGAGGCTCATTCTCCTTCGTCTAGCAGAGCGCCAAGAAGAAAGAGGATACAATGGTGTAATAACACAGCAGTATGTGTTGCTTGAAGGGTCAGCCACTGTTTAATGGCCAATATCCATGAGCTGGAATGGGACTAAACACTCCCTCTCTTTAAACAGGAGAAAACCCAAGATAAACACCATTTTGAAATGGACAGTTTACTGGTCTCTAGCTTACTGAACATAAACTTAAAGACCATGATTTAAGACCTTTCTCTGGAACACTTACCATTGAAATTCACCTTTGTGGCTGGCAGCAAGTAATAGAAGCCAGCGTGGAAATGCTGGAAAGTTCTGAGGTTTTCATGTACGTGTAAGGACCATTTCTTACATATAATAACTATACTTTATATTGTGCATTTTCCAAGCACACTATAGGTTTTGCCAGTCAAGATCTTTATAATGAACCTTAACTTGCAGAGACTTAAACATATACTTGAGGTAGCTATGTCGTCTCATCAAAAATATTCTTGTATTACAAGGAGATGATGCCCAAAACTCTACCAACCACATTTCAAGCAACTTTTAAGCCAATTTTCAAGTTGAAGTGCGGTTTATATTTGCCACTTGGGTTTTACTTTTTGTAGTTATGGCCATTAAATCTGTCTGTCATGAATATTTTATTTTCATCAAAGTAATTGCTAAGATCTCGGAGGAGCATCTGTAAAATAAAGTTCAAGGGGGCAGGAACCATGAGCAGACTACTAGATCAGATTATCAGGATGGTTGGAGAGGTTAGTCAGACTTATTTTGAAGAGAACTTGTTGCAGTAGTTGTCCTTCATGTCTCTGCAAGGTGAATGTCCAAACATAGAGATGTGAATTTAAATTAAAAAAAAAAAAAAAAGACTGGCCGTTGGGACAATATTTGTTTAAGAGAAGGGACAGATAAATGGTAGTATATGTGATTTGGAATAAATGCCACCAAAAGAGAATGGATTGTCAGATAACTGACTGAGGATATAAATTGGATTGAACCTTTGGAGGAAGAGGAACAACTCCTCAATTAGACTCTTTGTACTTTGATAATCAAACCATTATTTTCTTTTTTTTTTTCAATTAGCCTCTTAAATGCTAGTCACTCCTTCCTACACAGCCTGTTCAAGGCTCGTCTCTCCCTGAAGCACATGACCTTTTCAGAGCTGAGCAGTCGTATTCAATAATGCAGGAACTGTGGAGAAGGCGAGTTCTAACCTACAGGACAAAAATAAACAACACATTTAGATGCCTGTCGTGATCAGGGTATGCCTCTGTGAACTGTCGTCAGGTTCTCTTTGTCTTGCAATTAACCTGGCAGCGAAACGATGTCAGTCAGATCCCGTATTATTATGGATATTACTGTTATTATTAACAAACAGTTGTCAGGCAGTGGCTGTACACCACAGTCAGCTTCAACATACTGGATGGAATTTCTGCCCTTATCTCATTTTCTTATGAAGCCTCCCTGTAAATAACATTTTGACAGCACTTCAGTTTTTTGTCTGAGCAGTTCTTGAGGCAAAGAGTCAAACAGTGCAAACATTCACAGAGGTTGAGCGTTGCTACACTTGGTACATACAAATAAGGCTGTGAGGGATGTGTAATGCATCTCCAACAGTTAACTGTTCAGGGTTTTAATATCTATCCATCAAGGAGCTAACCAGTGTTTATGTGTATTGTAGCTAACACTCCACATTTAATGGTGTATATTTCAATGTTTTTAACACTTTTTTTCTTAACACTTTTTTTCATCTTGCTGATATACCTCTCAGTTTAAGTTACGTTACTTATTCAATTAACTTGTTTGCTAAGGCTTGTTAGGGCCTATTTATGTATTTTACCCTTTTCATTCCTTTGGTTTAATTTGAAGACTCATATTTTTCAAGAGTTCTCTTAGAGGTTGTATTCATTCTTTGGTTTGAGCAGCATCCAGACGCCCTTTTTTCTTTATCTTTCACTCCTTTTTGTTGTATTATAAATCTGATATCTCGGCAATGGATAATTTGATTTTACATCTGGTTTTATGTTGCTTCCTTTTCCCTAAATGAGCTGGGCTGTAAAACTTTATTGCTGCATTGTAATTCAGTTGACTAAAGGCTGAAAAAAATGTGTTTCACTGCTCTGTTTTTTTTCAACTGTCAGAATGCCAGAATGCGGGTCCACCTGCACAACACATCCCACAGTAATGCCTCAAAAGTGGGCTCACTCGTCTTCTGTATTTTATTTTGCCATGTGCTTTGTGGTTCCTGCTTGTCCTTATCTACATATATGTTTCCGTTTGCAAAAATTCTACCATTATTATTGTTTTGTTATATTTTTCTCATCAACACACCTACAATTGTATCCAGCGCCTTTTCACTAACCTATCAGTCTTAGGTTTTATGACTCAAATTTTACTGTCTTTGATCATCATCAGATTTCCAGACAGTTTAAACCATAAAAAGTGTGCATCCTGGTCACAGTTATAAAATCCTCAGAGCATCACAGAGCGTCTCTCCTGCCAGGAAAGATGTTCACACAATAGAGGAGTATCTACCAGTGACTGATTCAAAAACAGTTAGCTCACATTGCTAACATTCAGCACCACAGCAGCTAACTGGCCTGTATTTCTATCTCCCCTCTCTATTTCCATGGATTTCTATTTATTTCTTTATTTGGATGCTCATTAGCTGCCGCTACAGTAGTCACTGTTTTAGTTGGACAAGTTTACATCGCAGACTCTTTGTTAAAGTTTACAGCCTGTCATACTGCTATCCTGCAATGCTCTGTGTAAAAATATTACTGAAAAAGTAAATGTCAAGGTATTCTATAACCACACAAATCTAACAGTTCTTAAAAATGTTTTATTCACAAACTCTGATAAATAACAGGGTATATAAGATGATCTGTGATCTGCAACCAATTTTAAGTCTCTGCTAGTTGATCTCCATGGCATATTGTACTCATCTAAAACAGCATGGTATGCACTGGAAGATGCTCACCAACAATAAAGTGAAAAAAAAATACTAATTTCTTAACTGGAAAAGTCCTTACACAAAGAAAAAAAAAGAGAGAAAGTTTTAGTGTTTGAACTGGGCAAAAGAGCCAAACCTGCTGGGTTAAGTCTCAAGAGCAGCTTGAGCTAACGCAACTTGAAGTTTTGAGATTAGTAGATATTGTTCAGATTTTGAATAAACAGACAGAGAGGTAAAGAAAAGCAGAAGAGGAAAACAGAGACAGAAACAGAAGCCAGGAACAGAGATTATCATACATGTATGTGCATGTACAGTATGCTGTCTAGTTTCCACAAAGGGAAAACTCTGCTTTGCAATGTTCCAGTGCCTCTCAAAATGTGTGTTTGATTTAAATTTTATGTTCTGGACTTTTGGAGGCATAGGCAGAAGTAAGGTTGGAAGCCCTCACCTGGCTGTCCAGGTAAATAAGGTTCCTCTGGAGGTGATGAGAAAGAACATCAGTCTGCAGGAAGCCGCAGAAGAAGAAGGAAGAAGAACAGAAGCAGGAAAAGTGAGGCCATGTTTGGTCAAGATGGACCGAGGCGGACAGGAGAGGACAGAGGAAGGGAAAAAGGGAGGGAAAAGGGGAGTCAGAGGCACATTTCACCAGGAATGAAGAGATCATACAAAGAGAAGGTGGAGAATGTGATGATCATTTAAAAGGCTGCATATTTAATTATGTACCATTGTATGTTTTTCAATGAGAATAATCACAAAGGACATGTTTTAGTTGACCTAAACATATCTGAATCATAGTTTATTTCTCATCATTTGTCATGGCAACTGCCATATAGTGCGATATGTAGATTGAATTTTAAACACTCTGTCCAGTGATAGGATTCAAACGGTGTTCATATGAGATGAAAAAAGTGTGTTTCCAGCATTCATAAGACTATTAATTGTGACAGGACCAATGCCGGTGGAAGTAACAGCACAGGTAGTACTGTACTGCGCAGCATAGATACATAAATAGACACCAGCAATTCCCATAAATGACTATCATAAGAATAATAGCAGAAAAAAGGGGTCATGACTTTATCTTCTGTTGAGAAGATGCAGCTGGATTCTGCCTTCCTACTGAGGTGCTCTGTTCATAACACAGTGCAGTCATAGTACTACTACCTGATATTTAAGACATAGATAACCAATGATGACATGATGTAAAAATGTGTCAAATTACAGTAATACAGTATCTAAGCTCACTTTATATCTATATATTATCCTAGCCAGGTCTTACATGCAGATAAGCTGTCACTACTTATTGGACTGTGTGTGAATCATAAAATTCTCCAAGCAGTCAAACACAACATGCTGCACAGTTTTGAAAACTGGCATGCCAGACATGCTGCATGCCTGTTGTACATGCATGATAAAATAACTTCCAGAAAAGCTGTTCAAGAACTGAAACTGAACTGAACTGAAAATGAACGTTAAACAAAAAAAGAGAAAAAAAAGGCACACTGATGATTTCAAACCATGATGCACATCAAGCTGAAAGAGACAACGGATGCCATGTTGTTTGATGCATCAGCCATGATGCATCCATGCTCTCCTGGCCCTCAACACAGAGACCTCAAGCCGACATGCATGGACAGGAGTAGGGCCCCACAATGCAAAAACACACAGCCAAATACACACACACAGATGCAAAAGAAAGCCCAGAAATCCACGCTTCAGTCCCCCAAAATTCCCAGCAAAAGAACACCTCCACCAGCCTGCACTCACATTGATGCCAGAACACTGCTCCATAATGAAATTGAATTTGGGGTGTTTGCATAAAGACACAAAAATTATATTGTGATTATTTTAAGAAGAAATGTTCAATTTCAGCTTCTCAGATATGAACATTTTCTGCCTTTCTTTAGTCCTCTATGACATTTTATGACATTTTATGAACCAAACAACTAATTAATAAATTCAGAAAAGGTCTGACAGATTAGTCAATAATGAAGAGAATGTATGACCATAAGTTTGGAAAGCACACTTATCCTGCTCTCCGGGACCTGTAACCCCACTGTGGACCAGCGGAAGTAAAGGACGGACATGTCCATCCTACATTACATTATGCTTTTTACCTGCCAGAAGGACACAATCCCTCACTGGCTTCCCACTTGTGAACACAGCCAACTGTGTTTTAGCAGGGAAAAAAATCTGTTGTAATCTGTTGGGCTTTTGTATTAATGTATATTAATGTTAAATGATAAATAATGTTACGTAAATGTTACTTCATCTATTGAGATTAAAATGTCTTGTAAAAAATCTATTTAGTTGAGAAGTCAAAATAATATAACTTCTGTGTTACTTGTTCTTATCGTCAGTTCTTATGGTTCTGTAGCAGTGGACTACATCTTTGCCAAATTTATCTGAAAATGTCAACCTGTAGATGTATACAAGTTAGTGGACCATCAAAATTAGTAGAATCCATCGTCTGTGAACCATGAATGTCTCAACTACATTTTGTGCCATTGTATCTGGTAGATGTGCCTGATTAAAAGTCAGGTGAAAGTTGCCAAAATCATTAGGTTTCATCCTCTGTGGACCGTGAATCTACACACTCTGCAGTGTTCAGTCTGGATTAAAGTAGAGGACCACTCGAGTTGAACTAAAAGAAAGAGCTTGAGTTTTAATGAGTATAATCTCTTTAGAACACACCAAAAGCAATTTCATTTGGAGCAAACTAACCATCCCTTGTGGACACATAAACACAATACAGTTTTTGTCTGCCTGGCACAAATGTGTGCATGCACTCACACACATACTACAACACAGTGCTGACCTTAGCGTTGGGCCCCTCCAAACCCAGGGCCATTAGCTGAGCTACCGTGTGTTCCCGCAGGCTGTTGAGCTCCGCCTGCTGCCGGCGGAGCTTGATCAGCAGCAGGGTCAGCTCCTCGGGCTGCACAGAGCAACACACAGAGGAGAGAAGAGCCACACTGACGACATCAACATCACCTGTCCACTGGTTGGTTGAAATTAAACATCATGCAGTGACCTTCAAGAGGAAAGAAACTACTTCCACAGCTTAACAAAATAAAAGAAGTTCTAACCCTATAGTCTTAAAATGAGGCATTCAAGGCTTATATCTGGAGGCAGGATTATATTATATGCTGATGACTAAATTACTTATCTTCAACCGCAACAGCAGACATTTCGTTTGTTCTTTTTATCTAGTTTAGATTATTTATTCAGAATCTCTTCTGCAAGAGACACCTGAGAACACATTACACATACACATGAAACAGTGTGAACAGAAACCTCAGCATGCAATAGATGTTGTTGTACACATGAGCTCTCCAGTAGGATGCACGGGTATTACATGATACTACTCATTTGAGGAAGCCTGGGAGAGAGACTGAAATCACAGAGAGGATATGTGAGGCTTGCATTTCAAATATTCATTAAAACAAAAGAAACATCAGCTAGTTAGTTGATTTAAAATTTCACTGATCGATTTTTACTTGGCCACTAGGGGGCAGAAGAAATTCACAACAACCTTACAGGCCCAAACTGTACATATACAGCAGATACAAAGCAGCATTAAGTCTGTGATGAGACGTGCTAAACCAACACAAAACTAAAAGGAGTTCAGGAGGTTAAGTGGGTTGTTTGATCCATTCCATGAGCAGATGACCTTAAATTGCAGCCTCTGCCATCAGTGTATGAATGTGTGTGTGAATGGGTGGACAGGACACTTCTGGGTGCAAACCCAATGACAACTCTGAACAAAATCTACAGTCTGCTTTATTTCAGTCTCACCATACTTGTGTGGAGCATCCAGCGAGCTGATATGTTCCTGAGGAGCTGGTGAACACCAAAACAAAGCTTAATGGGCTTAAAGCGGTGACCAATACACAAGTCCAAATGGATGCTAATGCTGCTCTGCGTCTGCTGGATGTGTAAAATAAAAGGCACATTCTCCATATGAAATGTTTAATGTCAGACCTTTCATAATCAGAATCTGAATCCATTTTTGCGGCTTAAAGGTAAAAGATTGCATTTTCTCTAACAGACCAAAGGCACATTTTCCCATCAGTACTACTTCACATCTGTGCCTAGTTCACGCTTTTTTTCAGGGTCTCAACAGGTGTCCTACTTTGGCTCTGATAACTGGCTGAACAGGTATGAGGCCCAGGCCAATTCTCCGTCTGCACAATTACCCAGAAAGCCTCTGTTACAATCCTTCACCTCTGAAAAGGCTCTTTCATTTGCCATGAGGCTAAGTAAGCTAGGAAATCTCCAGCTTCTGGAGAAAAGTCGATATAATATGTCAACTGTGCAGGAAATGTTTCTGAAAATGTGGCAGCCTTTCAACGACCTCATGACTTTGCTGCTGGCCACTGTCTGTGAATGGCTTGATTTATTACGTGTCAGCGGTCTGGGTCAAATATCTTTGTGTCGTTCCCACCATCTAGTTCCAACATCATGCTAGATGATGGTAAAGCGGAACCAGGTAATTCAGTTACAGATTTATGTACACAAACATGTGCCCTGCTGACACAAACACAAGCAGAGGTACTGTAGGTCTATCTCTCTCTCTCACACACACACACACACACACACACACACTCAGCATATCATCATTAGTCACACAGGGATAAAGGAACGCAGTCACTGTGACAAAAACAGCACACTGCAAAAGCCGCGTGGAAAATTACTGGACGCATTTTTTCATCAAACCATCGAGGCACTCGACTGCCGACAAAGCGACGGCGGTGTTACTCACAGCTTGTTTCGAACAGAAATATCAGGCCTCGCTCTCGACTGCCGTCGCTTCAATTTGAGAGCGAATACAATTTGACTTGTGCTGCTGCACTGTGTGTTTGTGAGTCTGCGTGCAATGTCATTAGAGACAATGGCATTGTCAATAATTACATTCCCGCTGAGAGTGGAAGAAGAAAGAAAAGAGCAATAAGAGGCAGCTGACAACAAAACGTCGAGACAGACGTGTGTGTGTGTGTGTTGGTGAGTACAGGCTTTCATTTTTCTGAGTGCTCTTGAAATTCTGTTCTCTCTACACAGTGTACAGGTAACACTCACTGTTTTGCCTTGCAGAGACTGTGGGGTGATTGTCTGAGGAGGGACACCGGCTGCGATGGATCGTCGGTCTGGCTGGTAGCCGTACTGTGGGAGGAAGAGGAGATGACGCTGGAATGAGTTTGACAGAAGAAGACAGTTCACCCATTTGAGTTCAGGTGGTTATTCATTATTACGCTTGAATGTAGCCTGTGAGATAAACTCAAGCAATGTGAAAAACAGGTGAGATTTCCCCTCATTAATTGATACAGATGCCCACTACATGTCTTTATAATACAAAACAATCATTATATCATACATTTCTCCATTTAAATGAATAAAAAATGATATTATTCACTGTTGGTGAGCAAACATTTTAAGCTTTCACATGAGTCAATTTGAGTGAAATCATATATTTACATCCACTTGTGACTATGCTGAGCCCAACAATCATGTTCAAGTGGACTTATTCAATTCAAAATGAAAGAATAAAATAGTATACTATATAAAACTCTAAACAATATGAAAATAATGGTTATTATGGATGTAATGTGATTAAATAAATAATAAGTAATGATAAGTATAAAGTAATGCTAATAATATCAGAACTATTGATTTATTGTCCATAACTGCTTATCTTTTAAAGGGCTGAAGCTGATCCAGGCTGACAATCAGTGACAGGCTATAATGGAATAAAATACTAATGCTAATAAGAATAAGAATGAGAAATATAGAGTAAATAAATATGTAAAGTAGTTTTAAGGTCCTGCAGACTTGACACTGCAGTGTCCTTTATTTAGAATCCGAGGGGCCAGCGTCTATACATGTTGCTGTCAGGCTTCATCGTCCACAAATCTCCAATCTTCCATTGCCATGCAGATAAAACACAGCGCACAGGCACACTCACACGCACACAATCTTGTAAATTGCATTTCAGAAATCAGTGATTGGATGGCTCAACATTTCTGCCGCTGAATAAGTAAAAGACTGGGATTAATATTTGATGCTGAGTTCAGCTTTCTAGCACAAAGTCAGGCCGACACTAAAGCGGCCTCTTTAACACGACAAGAACGACCTGACTTCACTCGATTTCTCTCACAGGACACCTGTGAGAAGCATTTTACACACACTTAATGCACAAAATAACCTGATTTAACATCTACAACTAGCTGCAAACAGTGCATATATGTATGTATGTGAGTCTCACAACAGTATATTTGATAAAAAGCAAAATGAATGAATAGCATGGACAATGGTAAGAAAAAAAAGAAGGACTGGCTGGAATGGAAAGCATACATGATTTGTAGTTAATTAGCTAATGCAAGCTGAATCATTTGTAATGCCCTTTAACTGAATTCATTCACTGATGTAACCAAGAGGAACATCGCTGCATCAAAGGAGGAGCATGATTAAAATGAGAAGACAACAATAGGAAACATTCAGTCAGAGCTCCATCCTGCTATCTATTTGCCAACATCTGCTTTCTTTGTTGGCAAACACAGATCAATGACTGGACTCAATTAAATTCAGCTGCCACAGAGGGCTGAAATGAACTGATTACACTGAGGCAAAACATTTTTTAAAACTCAAAAAACAAACGCAAAATGAACATTTCTCTTCGAGCCGATTCGTTTTACCAGTGCAACATAAAACACCTGCTGACAAGTGCTCCACCCAGAGTCTACGGGTCCAGGTTCACGGCGTGGTAATTATTTTGTGGACTGATTGATTGAAAAAGGTGTTCAGTAATATGCAGTACTATAAGGCACAACATGAAGTGAAATGGTGAAGGCCTTCAAAAACCACTGCGCAGGATTTAGTGACATCGAGCAGTGACGCTGCTGCACCCAAGTGAATACTCTTCGCCTCACCCTCTCCTTTCTAGCTTGAAGGTGAAAACATATCTAGTTCCATTGTTTAGTTTGTGCATTCTGGGCTACTGTAGAAACATGGTAGTTCAACATGGTAGACTCTGCGGAAGAGGTTCAGGTGATTATAAACAAATGAAAACATAGTTATGGATATTATATTTTGTAAATAAAACCCCATAAAGCTGACACACTTTAAAGCTGCTTTTGCATTTTTATCTTATTTAATCAACCTAAAAACAAACTGGCTGTGGGGGGAAGGGGATTGGAATATAGTTACTATGTGCTGTGGTACAACCATCTTTCTCAGGAATAATCTTTGTGTTGACACTTCTTCAGAGTTATGAAATAAGATGATTTGTTCTGTGAAAAGATTTAATAATCTCACAATTCCGTCAAACTTTTGTTTGACTCCAAGGCTCAATAATTGCCTGATCTCTCCTCTGATCTGCTCGTTTGACTAAAATGTCATTCTGTGGAGCAAAGATTCACTTGGAGGAACACTTTCATAGATTGAACATTATTACACGTCACTTCAGCTCATTGTTTTCTAATCTAATCAGTGTTCTGAGTGGCTTCCCCCTCTCACTGACTGTGAATACAAAGCAGAACATGAGTTGCCTGGTGTATTAACGTGAGCTGTCTAGTGTGTCTCAGTCAGAGCACAAACTTGATCTATACTGTCAGTGTGGCTCACAGCTTGGGGACAGAGATTGGACCAGGGCTTTGGACTTGTGACAAGACGATTGGACTCATCCACTGAAGTGAGAATCATCCACTGATGGCAAACTGAATGCCATATCCTGCCCGCCTCTCTCTGGAGACGCTCATGGGAAAATCAGAAGGAACATCTGTGGACTCTTGAGATTCAGGACTGGATCTGACAACCTTATAGTTGATGGGGGATGGGATGCCAAGTGTGAGTATGTTTTTCAATAGGAGAGAGCTGCTTTTGGTCTAATTTTCCTCCTCTGGGTGGAAAGATAAGTGAAATAACTGCAAAGAGTGTGACTTCAAGCTATTTTCTATCTGTGTTGAAGCTCTGTGATTGTCAGGATGAACTGGTATCTAAAGGGAAGTATGCTTGTTTTCCATCTAACTGTCTTGAGGACAAGACTTTAGAGATGCTGCGTACTTAAGCATTTTATTTCTGCATTTGCTTAAGTGGTGGTCAGCAGTCTGTCGATCTACACTAACAAGATTGAAGACACATTAAAATCAATCCATTGGAAAATCACATGGAGCCTTTTGTTGTGAAGTAGCAACAGGAAACACACTGTATTGTCACAGAGCTTAGCACGAACACTATCACTTTGTGAATAGTTAAAGTTGATCAGTTCTGAATTTTGCAAAGGAGAATATTTGATGGGTGTGATGGTCTTCCAGGGTGAGACTTAATGTTAGTTAACTGTTGGGATAGAAGACCTCCATTCTTCTCTGCCTGTACATGCTGCCTTTAGGTTTTATTATCTGAAAACGTGGCATCTGTTTCCACCGCTACGCAGATGACACACAACTCTACACAACTGCTGCTTCATCTGATGGTCTGAGGTCCGTCCACAGTCTTGTGAATTACATTTCATAAATTAGTGATTTAGTAGCTCCAGATTTCCTCCATTTAAATCAGAACAAACAAACCTTTGGTCAATGATCAATAGGCCAACCTGCTCATAAAAACTAAAATCTCTCCATGTGCTGCCTGTTGACAACAGAAGAGATTTTAAGGTTCTATTCACTTTTCAGTCTAGACTACTATCAGTGACTTCCTCACAGTTCATGTTTCTAACAGTCTGTAACAGCTCCCCTGTATTACTGACCATTTTTGTATGAAATGTGCTCTATAAAAGTGTCATATGATTTGAGTCTCCAGTGTCATGCCCTCTACCTTAGCAAGTTGCGTCTTGTGCCGATGGTCCAGCGTTACGTCCCCCCTGAAAACAGGTGACGACACCTCAGAGTGGGTACTGTTGGGGTTATGAGTCACCTGCTGGCGGGGAGGGGAGAAGGTGCTGTAGAGAGCCAGGGAGCCGTGAGATGGTGAGGTGGGGATGGAGTGCGCCACGGTGTGTTCGGAGATGTTGCCCATGGTCTTTGTGGTGGGGAGGGTGCCATAATGACCAACACCTGGAAGGAGAACAACAGGAGAAAAGAAAGCCAGTCAGCCCTTGCCTACAACATTTTCTGTGATGGTCATTCCAAAATAGAGTCTGACATATTAAAAAACAACTAAAATGACTCAAGGTATTGTGTTATCATGCAACACCTAGCCAGCCTAAAAGTGTGCCAAATAACACTTTTAGGCTGATTATTTTGTAACAGTAATACAAGTAATGATGGTGGCAGTCATCAGCAATCAGACTAAACAAACCAAATCAATAGAGACATATGAAAGGTTATTGTGCACCAGGAGCTGCAGCAGCATATTAAAAAATATCTTCTGAAAAATCTTTTTGTTTTTACAGAAATGTCTGGTGGTAGAGTGTTGAAGAATTTTTAGAAATGACTTTTTATGTTTGACGTTTTACTGTCTCAAGATGCTTCCAAGATCTGCTGTGGCCTAATCTCTAATTGTTGGACAGCACCAGGCTTCATAACTAACAACACTAACTAGCTAACTTGAATGGCATAAAAAAGCACCATTACTTTTCATTGTATTTGCTTTGTCATGATGAGTAGGCTAACTATGGGCTAGTGTGGCAACTTTGCACTTGAAACCTCCAAACACTCGTCGTTGCTTATACTGTATGACAGGAAGTATCTGTCCGTACCTGTTGGCTGTGCCAGACTCTGCCTGGAGTAGGCCTGCCTCTGCTGCCACTCATACAGCTGCCACATGGTGTCGTCCCTCATTGACCTCCTTTTCTCTGCCGTGGTGACGGTGGTGGTGGACGCGGGACGGAGGGCCCTGTCATAGACGGAGCCCGCCACGCTACAGATGCTGTCGGGCCTGACCATGCTGTTGCGGGGCAGCGTGCGATAGCCCTCCGGGTAGCGGGGCACGATTTGGGCACGGTGGCTGGGCATGTTCCTGGGTAAGGTCTGATAGGATGTAATACTGAAAGAGAGAAGAGACAAAGTGATGAGAAAGGAGAACTCGCTAACCACCATGGACTGTTTATTTCCCCCCATTAAATGGAGGTCAGAGGTTAGATTAGATTTTGATCTGTGTTCAGTCGTTTTCTTGTTTGTGTTGTGAATTCATGAACAAGCTCTGGTATCTGTCTTGCAAAGATTTTAATCTTACAAAGTGCAAAGAAGTAGGTCTAGGGCTCACACACTGTGTGGGTGTCTCCAAGCTCACCTGCTATTTTAGTTTATGGATGTGCAGCAGCGGAAAACACAAAAGAGCTGAGAGAATTGGAACACACACTCCGAGCCAGTCACGTCACTGGTCTCATTACTCTGAAACAGCTAAACCAATCACAGTGATGCACGATGATGACAACACCTCAACAAATACAGAATCTGCTTCTCAAACTATTAAATCATTTTATTATCTGAATGATGCAGAGAGACAACACAAATCTGCAGCCAAAAAACAGAGTGTGGCTCTTTTAACAGTTAATTAGTAAAATCATTATGAAACAAATAATTTTAAATAAAATATATACATACATATATGATTTGCATCCATCCGGTGCTATTCTGTCATATATCTCAATGTGACACAGCAGCATTTGTGCCATTGTGCAATTCAAGAATAAATGATGGACCACTAATATATAAAATAAATGGATTAATGGTTCTTTTGTTGCAGCCTGGGGTCATTTGCACATAATTTAATGAAGGTAAACACAGTGGACGATTGTGCGTAATGATGCGACACTCCAATCAGAGGTTGCAGATTTATCAACATATGTTTGGCGCTGCCTTCAGATGCTGCAGGGACTTAACAGAGTGAAAGAGAAGCTTCTCATACAGCAGCTGCGGACAACACACACTGATACTGGTGCTCCTGCTTTAATCACATTAATAGTTACTTTTTTATGCTTCTTTTTGTCTATTTTAAGTGCCAATTTCCACCAAAATATCTCTTTGCACTGCCTTGTCTGAATGAACCTTCCACCTGTTTGCACTGTGCACTCTCCCAGCTTTGCACCAAAATACCCCACAGTCAGTCAGAGAGAACTTCAAGGTCAGGAAAACACCAGACTGTCTTAATACACAGTTGAAAAGTCTGAAGACAAACAGGCAAATCAAAAAGCCTCAACGCTAAAAAACAGAAAGGCATTTGGTAGCTTTGAAGTGTGGCACTGGAGCTTATGTTGAATGCTCCACAAAGACTGGAGGTAGCAGAACACATACAGTACACACACACACACACACACACACACACACACACACACACACACACACTCACACACACACACACATACATGGTCTTTGGAGATTTTATAAAACTCAGTGGTGCAGTGAAGACTGTTAAGAGTGAGAGAACATTAAGAAAAAACATATTCACTGTGGACAATCTGCAGCCCCATTTCACTGATAATAACCTTGTGATGTTCAATACACACTTGCACAAATAACAGCCTGTCTGGACAGCAGTCATATCCTGAGAAAATCCAATATCCAGGCTGGATACTTGATTTCCAGGAAAGCACCTTAACTGTAGAGCTTCAGTAGAGTTATAACCCTGAATCTGACCCTGAATCAGTGCCAGCTCAAGGACACTTCAGCAGGATACTGATTCCTTAAGCTAAAAGACATTCCAATAAGCTGCTCCATCACCTTGTCACCCCTGTAATGTTCAGTGGGGGCAACGGTAACTCAAGGCTCTGTCGTCATCTATCTACTCACAGGACAGGTTAGGACTCAAATGGGTATTTTCATCCTGGGTGTCAACTCTAAGTTCACATTTGATCATATCCCTATATTCTGCTGTGGTTCAGTGGAATATAGGTGCCCTTTGACCTTTCAGTCAAAAATGTCCAACATCAAATACGGTCATCCATCTTGTTTTATGTCCAAAAACATATTTTGTGAGGTCACACTGACCTTTTCACTAAAATATTATCAGTTCATCCTGGAGTCCAAGTGGACATTTGTGCCATATTTGAAGAAATTCCCCCGAATTCACATTCACAAGAATGGGACTGAAAGGCAACCCAAAAACACATAATGCCTCCAGCCTCAGCTATCGCCAGCATGCACATATGAACTTATCCTTTATCAAATCAAATTTTATTTGTATAGCCCAAAGTCACGAAACACATTTTTCCTCGGAGGGCTTTACAATCTGTACAGGGAGTGACACCCTCTGTCCTTAGACCCTTAAATGCATCTGCATGTTTTGGAGTTGCTCTAGGTTTTGAGAGGCCCTCCAAACAGAGTGCCACAAGGACAAGTGCTAAAGTCACTTATCTAAATAAAATGGAAGTGAACTGGAAAGCAAAAAGTATGGATGAAAATCAAATGTTTGACAAAGATGCATCAAGGTGTTTAATCCCTGTTGCTCCTGGTTGCATGGTGTTATGGAACCAGCCCTCATTGGCATGGGAAGTGTTGAATAATCTATCTAACTGTAGATTATCAGTTCACAGAGCAAAGAAATCAAATAGATTTACTTCCTAAATCACTAAAAATAAAAAGGAACTAATAATCAGGAATTTAGTGGTGAGAGCCACAGGATCTAGACCATGTTCCTGTGATGTTAGACAGCTCAGATAGGAAAGTAACTTTGTAGTATCTTACTGAACAAAGGACTGAGTAGCAGAGACTTTTTCTTTTGTCAAACAGGATGACGGCGTCAGGAACTGAACTTTGCAGAAACTAAACTAAAATAAATTTGCAAATAACTGAATAAATGAATTAGTAATTCTGTAAACCAATCCGTGACTCATGAATCTTACAGTGGCCAGATGTGCCTCGAAAGCAGGAGATGAGATTACCGTGAAAACATGTCTGCTGTGTTTTATGCTAAGGAAGACATTTGCACCAATCACGATAACACAAACAGCAGCTGATTAAACCTGCAGGTTTGATTCTTGACATTCAAGCCTCAGTAACATGTAGCACACACATTTACCTGATACAGTGAAGAATACTAGTTAAGAACAAGGGCTAGAGGCATCCATTCAATTACATACATTCCACATAAACCCCTGCACTCACTGTTACCCTGCAGCCACTGAATCAATGCTTTTAATCAGGGTGTACTGAATGGGAACCAGCTTAATTATCAGTATGTGTGCGCCTTGACATGTATGGTGCGCTTGACTGCCTTTAATTATCAAACTACTTTTGTTAACAGAACTCCTCTTCACTTTCACTTTTCGACCTGGGAACAGAGTAACAAGGAGCTTGCTATCATTCCAGCCATTAGAAGCTAATCATAAAATAGACGCCTCCATTCTCTTGGACTGTGGCTTTGACCTTATAAGTCCACGGGGAGATATATTATGGTCGTCGTCACTCTTGCTATCACCATTCATCACCTGGATGGGTAGAGCATCGCGGGCTTTGCTCATCTCATTTAACCTTTGCATTCAGTAGAGAGACAAGCTAACATTCGGATCTGCACCATCTAAACAATGAGCAGGCGAGGGCTGAAGGCCTAAACCATGACATGCATTTTTATTTTTATTTATTTTGTTTTATCCTGGTGGTTTAGCGTGTCGTGATTTTTCTTTCTCTTCCCAACTTTGTGTCATGGCTTATGAAATACACTACACTACTATTTCAATGCAATGACAATGAACATAAAACAACATAGAACAAAACACTACCCTGCATATGTTTTAATCCAATGTGAGCAAGCCCTACTTCATATGAACATTATTAAACATGAACAATTTCACAATTTCATCTACTCATGAGTCAGGTTCTTAAAGGAAGTTTTTTCTTGCCACTGTCACCAAGCACTTGCTCATGGTGGTTGTTGTTGAGGCTCTGTAAATAAGATAAAGAGTACAGTCTAGACCTACTCTATATGGAAGTGTCATGACATACCTTCTGTAATGATTTGGTGCTATATAAATAAAATTAAATTGAATATTATTATTGAATATTATTGAATTACCATGAACTTAAAATAATAATAACTAATAGTAAAATAATTTGATACATTTCTCTGATCCCACCATCAATGCATCTATCAGCTATCACATTAACAGGCAGTCCTTCTCAATCTGGTTTAGTCCTAGCGGGTATGATACGGTTTTGTCTCCTGCAGTGGCTCCATAGTTGAATCCTCGTAACCCTTTTCCAGTTCATTTCCCCAGCTGACAAAACCGTACTTTGTAAATATTTTATCAGTGGTAAGAATCATTGGCTTTCAGAAGTTGAGTTGGCAGGAGTACGTTAGCCAGATGTAGTACACTGTAGCACTACTACTGTATGCACACAAATGCATAAACAATGAATGCTAAAGCTGTGGTGCGCCTACACCCAAACTATACAGCCCTACGGATAACCCTGTACAGTCGAAAGATTAACCTACACTTTCCTTATGAAAGGGCTTAACAGTGTGACAGTAGAGAGTATTTAAGAGTAATTATGTTACGTGACCAGTGCTATTAAAAGGAACATTTCTGTCTGAAGTGCAGTGACATTTGTATACCTGTCCTGAAAGCACTGGTCTGGGGACCCTTTTCACTGTTCTTGTGGCCATATTTCGGTCATTATTTCTCATAGATAGTCACCAGCACGGATAGATATTACTCTTAAGGCTTCTGAACTGTTGTTTCTGAAACGACACTTGCACTCACTGATTGGCCAGGTTGCTGGAAGAAGGCAGAGCTGTAGCTTTGACTTTGAGGAAAAACTGTCTGAAAGCTACAGTATTATCCCCATTTGCATGATTCATCACATCTGCCACACTTTATGATGGCGGGCTTTTGACCACACATTGATTCGTGGCAGTTCAGGACAGTTAAAGACATTTCCCTTTAGATGTGGTAAGAGCTAGTTTGCTTTGCGTTATTCTCATCTACACCTATCTACAGTATGGAACACCATGACATACACAGCCTTCATCATCATTGATATCTGTGAAGGTCTGCATAGATTCCTTGGAGACTTATGACGATGTAAACTGTCCATGACCATATTCAACTATTACACATGTGAGAACATGTCCAACACCCGATCCTTCCTCATATCAAATAAATATAGTGTTGCCTTAATGAAAAAACATACATTTGAGACTATACTCATGGCAATAACCAGTCAAACTACAAGATGTATTTAAAAATTGTCTTTCACCCAAAGAATGATCAGAGCTTGTATCTATGGTAGAACTTAATGAACCAGTTTGAAAGGAAGACATATCTTAACCCAGTCTGCCACAGGGGAACATTGCTTCTATTCAGGCCTTTGAAGGGGACATCAGCACTGCAAAATACATCACTTCTGTGCTCTAGGGGAGTTTATTGATTTTCTTTTTCCTTTCCAACTCTTTCTTTTTTGCTACATACACTAAAAACAGGATTTTCTTGCTGACACCAATACAATGAAACAGATTGAACACTTTCCAAGTTTGTGGGAACAATTGGCCAAGGAGAACATCAGAGTTAGCAAGATTATGAGTTAATATCCAGGAATTATTAATTAGCCATTTGGATGCAAAAGCTTCTTCACAGAAACTCTACAGACTGCTGGTCTCCGAACGTCTGTCAACCTTTCTGACAGTACAGCAGATGCATTCTGCCTGATAGAGTCTTTGTCATATTAAAAACACACACATGGGTATGCTACAAATTAAAGCCATTAATATTGAATACGGAATAATAGGTAACAATTTGCAACATGCAGCGCAATACATTCTGCTGTACTGACACTGTGTGCACTGATTTGGATGGAAAGAGCACATGCCTTCTGTAAAAAGGTTTACCATACTGTTTAAAATGTTTGATGACATCCAAACTAAGACTCCAACCAAAATCAAACCAGGGGCGGTGAAGTTACATTTACACATCACTGTACTGGTTCTCAAATAGTTTCCCTTGTTCTTGTGCCAATGAAAAGTTCAAACCTTCTTTAGCATCACCAATTGTCTCGATCAATTCTGCATAATTGACATTTAACGGTATTAATTCTATCAGCCCATGCGTCACCACAAAGTGGCAACCTCTGTGGCAGTGGCTTCTTGTCCACTTGAGGCTGGCTCCAGAAGTGAGTCAGTCTCCATAAGTTCCCATGTTAAAATGTCCAACTTCACAGCAGAATTAAACATGTTTACAGCCTGGAAAAAAAACAGTTTTGGTCTCTATAGTTAAGTTCCTCGTTCATGACAACTGTACTGAGGGTGAATTTTTTATACATAATTATATTTTCTTCAAATGATATTAAGGCTTAAAGTTATGCAGAATGAATGCACTGAAGTTGGTGTCAAGCACGCCTCAAATGATCCACGTCTTTGCAGATTTTCAAATTAGCCAGGAGGCCGAAGAGACAGGACTGCCAACATGGCGACATATTCTGAGCTTCAAAACAGCTCTTCAGAAACCTACAGGTGATGTCACGCATACGCAGTCACCGCCTTGCTGCTCTGAGCTTCTCTTTTTAACAGAAATACTGATTTCTCCCAGCAGCTCTTTTTCCACTTCTACTTTGTCATATCTGTATTGCTGTTAAACTAGTCAGTAAAACTCAACACTTCCTACAGAGATGATTCACGCTGGAAGTTTCCACCAACTCTGCGGGCATATATTTTGTGCAAATATTTGCAGGAAGTGCACACTGAGCTGTAAAAAACAGAAACAGAAAAGTAGAAATGACTGGAAATATTAGGTGAATAAAACTATGTCATATTTCTGTTAAGTAGAGAAACTCTGAGCTGCAGAGTGAGTATGACGTTATGAACATAATACTGAATTTATTATGTGAATCATTATAGCACAGGTAATTTACCCCTTCTGTGTTTTTATTAGCAACCACTCTACTCGTGATAGACACCCCCTGACTTTTATTTTAAGATAATTTACAATATTATTGGAAGCATTAAACGTTACACAATAAATTCACCATTTATATTGGTGTCAGACAGTAACATAAATCATAGGATTACTTACAGGAATGATAACAAGGAATGATAAAGGAAAAATAAATGAAGACACATGTCAGGCTGCACATGCACACTCACTAACAATGCTGCACATCGTCTCCATCACTTATCACCACTGTACTATGCACGACGCTGCTCACTTAAAATAATTTGGCTGTTTGCAGAAGCAGGACTCGCTGTTCGCAGCAATAACAATCAGTCCTACAACAAAGTTTCTCTATTTCCCTCCTTTGCGCTGAGTGCTGATAAAGATGACAAATGTGGCTCAGCAGAGCTCAGCTTTCTCTGCTCTCATTACAGTCTCATTTCCATGACTTATTCATGGCAGCAGAAGGAGAAGGGGAAGCGCTGAGAGCAAACCAAAACATCGGCCCTCTGCACTTCTGTTCCGCTGCGTTCCTCGGTACAGCCCGCTAAACACCAGCTAAACGCCAGCGCTCCCCAAATGAGATACGCATCTGTGGTGACACAGAAAGCTTTCAGCTCAAGGTCAGAGCAAGGATGGAGGATGATACAAGGGGAACTAGGGGGGTAGATGGAACAGTAGAGCTGAAAAAAAGGTTTTAAATCTTGCACACCTGTGTTGGGATGACAGGTCGCCATTAGATCGTAGCAAAAAAGAATGTGCAAGTTGTGCACAAATGACTATGTAGAGTTGAAAACTGTGTAATGTGTATTGAAGACCTATTTTCTGTTCAGGGTAAAAGGAGCGCTTTACATACCAACATACATAAATCAAGAGAAAAACACAAAATGAAGCAGCTGAGTGGTCAGAACACTGGATGTGTTCTGACAAAAACAGTTAGTCTATTGCAGATATGGATTTTTGTGGCCTTTAAATATACTGTATATACTGTATATTAAGAATTCATGTTTCTCATTGTGTCTCATTGTGTCTTATAGATCCCAGCAGCACATAAACTTCTCTCTGTGTCAAGTTGCCAGTGTAATGTTATGGCTAATAGCTAATCATGAAGTTAATGACATGCGACAATGCGATTTGAGAAATGATCAAAATAATATAATCAACATTTGCAAAGGCCGACACAAACATGGATGAGTTATGATGTTTTTCCATAATTCATGTTCACAGTTGTCAGCTATAAAACTATAATGATGTGTCAGTGTGTTTAGAACTTGTTTCTGCCCCACAGTAGCCAGAATTCAGTTATTGCAGATTTAAATCATATTTCAATGAACCACTACTGCAGCTACTGTTCCCACTGAAAATGACATCAGCAGGGTGGATATGTCACTAGCTACTGATTGGTTAGAACATAACTAAACAAAGTAACGTGACATAAAGTCAGCCTGAATGAATGAATGTTGGTTCCAGTTCTGTGTTTTGTGTTTTGGCGTAACATTTGAGGATGCAGAACCTTTGTAGGAAATTCCTGAAAGTGAACCATGATGTATGGACATGACCTTCTTTGATTAAAAAAGGCTCAGAGTCTCAGATTAAGATTGCCTTGAGACAGAATCTGGAAATAACTTAATAATAAAAACCAGGAAATAACTTTATTTTACTTTCTCAATGCCGCTGCTGTGACCAAAGTTCCGTCTCCGAACCAAATTAAACTTCTCTGTGCCACTAGAGTCAGACTAGAAGCTGGGTACATGAAATAAAAGTCAGAACACAACAGGTAGAGTATCTGAGTTTAAACAGTCTCAGTTTTAGAGACATTCCAGACTGTGGAGGTTTGACTGGTCTGAGGCCCTGATTGGTGGCACAATGTGATGTCTTGCTCAACTTGTTGCCGCAGGTCATTGCGTTTTTTGGTGGACACTCCTGTGGACTGCACCGCTGCAGCCAAAATGGACGACCTCCATTCACATGAATGGCAAAACCACAGCAGTGCTGGATCCGCTCTGAATGTACCCTAAATGATATTTAATCTGTCTTAAAGAAGATTTGCCAGACAGGCCACCTCATTATGCACAACCCAAATGATTCTAACAACGAGCAACACTTACAAACACGCGCACAGACACACACACACACACACAGTCAGTCTCACCTCCTGGTTTCTTCATCCGGCCCTCTCGTCCTGTGTGTGCGCACCCAGTGCTCCAGCTGCTGCATGGAGTTGGTCCTGGAGAGTCCTCTCTCCGGCTCCGGAGCAGAGGACTTTAATGGACCCCCAGCCAGGCTGGCGTCCACCTCTGCTGGGCTGCAGTCCGCAGTCTGCTGCTCCCCTGATGTGGATCCAGAGCCGTTGACCTGCACGGGCTTTTGGACGTTGAGGTTGGCCTGGCCCTGGCGAGACGCGGACACCGCGGCCGCGATGGCGGCGGCCTGTGCCGGCTGTAGCTTGATGCTGCTGATTTTAGTGAGAGTCCTCTCTGCACTCGGGTCTCTCTGAAAGCCATATTTATCTCCACCACGGACCGTAGCATACTTCTGTACGTCTGTGAGGGTGGCGTATTTATCTCCTTCTCGTAGTGTGCTGTATTTCTTCACTTCCTTCACAGTGCCATATTTGTCCACAACTTGTATGGTACCATATTTATTGTCACTCATCGTGCTGTATCTCTCTGTCTCCTTTAATGACAGCTGCCTCTTCACTTCTTTTTGAGGAACGTATTTCTGTCCGTCTTTCTGGAGTGTGTGTCTGTCTCCTACTTTCTGTAGTGCATATTTTTCACCATCCTTCGTGAGCAAGTACTTCTCTCCATCTTTAGATGGAGCGTATTTGTCCTCCGTCGGCATTACTGTGTACTTTTCATCCACTTTTTGAACAGCGTACTTCTCCATGTCCCTGTGAATGGCACACACGTCTCCGTCTTTCTGCAGCACAGATTTCTCGCCGTCTTTTCGCAGCAGGTACTTCTCTCCATCCTTGTGGAGGAGATACCTGTCTCCGTCCTTCTGAACCGTGTAGCTCACGCCGTCTTTCTTCAGGGAGTACCTCTCCCCGTCCCTCTGTAACGTATAGTACTCACGCTCCCTCTGTCCGTTGTGTTTCTCGATGTCTTTTTGCCGTTTGTCGTCAACTCGAGATAAGGAGTGCTGTCGCAGAGGCTCGCGGTTGCGCTCGTTGTTTTGGATCTCGGGTCGGGTTAGGACTCTGTGGTTGAGTAAGTTGTTCAACTCCTGAGGCGTCCGCTGGTCCACTTTCAACTTGTCCAGTCTGTGATGAAAGGAAAAGAGGAATAAAGGCAAGAGTTTTCTAAGAGATGCCAAAGATAACTCAAGTGTCAGAAGTCATGTGTTTGTCTGGCAGCCCTTCTATCTCTGTCGCCCTTCCTCTCTGGCCTTCCACTTCATAGAAGTTTCTGATCTCTGACAGAAACCCACGAAACCACAGGACCATAGTGATTCTGGGCTCACTGAGTATTGGATTCACGACAGTGAAGAATTATGGCTATTAGAGTTAGGGTTGTAGCCTAACAGAAGACTGTGTTTCAATCCGTTTAGTCTCACTATGAGAGAAGCTAACTTATCAATCCTTCGCCCTCCACCTAACTGATTGTGAGCATATCGCCTGCATGCCATGTGGTTCCACCGTAGGGACTCAAACTTTTACAACCATCATATCTGTGTGGATATCTCCCCACATGGTGAATACCTACCTTCTGGTTGGTTCAGTGTGGACGAGGGCAGCGTCAGTCATGACTTTCATCCAGGATTCCATCTCTTTGGCTGTGTCAGTGCAGAAATAATACGTCCGCATGTTGGGGTGAGTGGCCTGGCAGGGTGAGGGAGAGAAGGGAGATAAAACTGAAATGTGAGAAACAAGAGTTGGATGGCGACCTTGAGATAGCAGCAGGGAGTCTTTACATCATGCCTGTTGGCAGAGAGTGTGCTTGTGTACAGTATGATTGTATGTGTGTGTGTGAGTGTGTGTGTATGTGTGTGTGTGTGTGTGTGTGTGTGTGTGTGTGTGTGTGTGCGTGTGTGTGTGTGTGTGTGCCCTCTGTCAACCCCTCTATGTGTGTTGCAGCTCAAGTGTGAAAAAGAACATAAGTGTGAAAGTCTTCAAGGCTCCTCTGTGTATCTTGGCAGGTAAAGCTGCATAAATAAAAGCGACACTGACTAACAACTTCCAGTGTGTGTACAGTGTGTGTTCGATTACATTGTGTATGTGTACTGATGAGACTCCTGTGAAGTAGCTCCAATCATCAGATCCTCACTCTTCACTTTTCAGAATGCAAACTCAGAGGAAACTACGTTCGCTCCAAGTTCAGTTAAAAATAGAAATTTACTTGTTTGCCTTTTTTGTGAAATTAGAAGATGGAAGTTAAAGGTCCAGTGTGTCAGATTTAGGGGGCCGTTTTCACAGAATATAATATCAATAACTATGCTTTCATTTGTTTATAATCAGCTAATAATAAGACTCATTGTGTTTTTGTTACCTTAAAATGATCTACAGACAATTTCCATGGTATATTCCATGGTAAACCACCATGTTTCTACAGTAGCCCGGTATGGACAAACTAAACACTGGCTCTCACTGTAGTTTTTCCTTCACACTAGGAAAAAGGTGAGGTGAGGAGGTTGCAATCAGCAAATATACTGCTAGATGTCACTAAATCCTACACACTGGACCTTTAAGTATGGAGCTTTACTGAAACAGAGTTAGCCTAGCTTAGCATAAAGATTAAAAGCATGGGTAAACAGTAAGTCTGTACAATGTTTTAAACTACACCTACCAACAGCTCTCTCTTCTTTGACTCTAGATAAAAACAATTTGTAGTTTAAGGGTGACTCTTGTGATGGAACTTATTTGGCACAGTGAATGTGTATACCATCCCAAAGACTCATGATTAAAGGGAGGTTGTCAGATTTTGGCACCATCGATCCTCAAACCAAAATCAAGACCTGTCCTTGCTGACCATATATGGCAACTAAAGTTATGCCCACAAGTAATAGTTTCCACATGGAGCCACAGACGGATTAAATGTTGATTTATGTTTGGATTAAACAAATAGTAAATAGTGCTGTGTCTGAGGATTTCTCCAACTTCCTTGACCCTAACAACGTTACCACCACAGCTTTACGCCATGATCTAACTTCTCTCTCAGCTCACTTTTTTGGTCTCTCCCAGGACAGAACATGACGGTATCCCCATATTTAAAGAATATCTATAATTCTGTTTGACAGAATTATAAACCCTCCTGATTGCCACATGTTTGTGGACGTGGGACCGGCCTTTCCCTTAAATAGCAGCTGCTTCTGTCACACAGTCACAGTTAGAGTAAATTACTTACTACCTAAAGTAAAGCATTCTTATGGTGAGCTGTTATTTGAAAACAGAAATCAATAAAAGACACTGAGGCACTTAAGTAAGCTTAATGATCATCATCACGACTCATTAAGAACCTATTCAGAAAAGTGACCTTTCAGATAGACTCTTGTGTTCTACCTTGAAGGCGTATTTCCTGCTGATGTGATCGTCCACTGACAGCATGGAGATGTGAAAACTGGGCAGCAGGATACTTCCCAGGATGCTATCTTCTTTCTCATCTGCACCAAGGAAGACAGAAAAATTATCATATGCCAACATATACAGAATAGACATTTGTAGTGAACTAAGCATCAGAAGGTTGGACTGGTATCTTTGTTGGTGGTGATTGAGGAAGTGATGACTTTGTTCCTCGTCCCCAGACTTGTGCTGAGGTTTTGGAGTGTGTTGACTTTGACAACATGGAGGTCTAGCATTATCTGGCTGACGGTGTGATAAACGGTGAGCAGATGATGATGGAACAAAACCCACTGAGGCTTATCACACCACAGCAGACAGAGACAGAGAGATGATCGGACGTCCTTACGAGCCTTCTGCATGAACTACGATCTTGTTTCCCTCTCTGTGTGTGCTGCACAGCTGAGGACAGACTCTCAAGCACTCCTTGATTTTTGTCTTTCACATTTCAGAAGCGAGGCAGCTGCAAAGCACAAAAGATGTGAAGCGCAGCCGTGACTGCATTACACTCAACCTCTCCAACTAAATATTTATTGATGCCACATTTAAAACAGCCTCTCAAAAACAATCAGAGCCGGATAATGTTGGGATGGTAATAACTGCATCGCTCCATTGCCTCTGTGTGCTCTGTATATCACAATGCTGCTTTGATGGGAGCTCACAGGTTGATAACTAAAAAGCAGCACAGAAACATGAGTTAGTGCACCAGCTGCAGCAAGAACTGACAGAACCTGCAACCTGTGCTGCCGTTTGCTTCAGCCGAGCCTACGATGGTGAGCCCTGCAGCTCCTCCAGCCCCGTCCTTGCTGCTGAATTATTGAGATACAGAACACACACACTGAAAATGAGCAAGAAAGAGAGGGAATGAGTAAGCTGGCATGCAGAGAGATGCTGTAGATACACACTGCGGTGCACACGTGGGTGTTTTCAGGCTTTTTCTGAACGACGGACGTTCTGAGATTCTTCAGCAGGTTCTCTGAGGTCTGAAGAGACTGCAGATCTGTCATGAAAACTTATGTCTGTTCAGATGAGTGAACACAAACAGCGTGTCTAAATATCACATACTGGTTTGGTGAATACTTAGATTAAGACTATAGCTTAATTAAATGCAGAATAATGACTCATTTTTTTACAGGTTCGGTGCAAAAGAGACTGTGCTGCCTTTCCTCAGACAAAAGCTTAGAAAAAGGTGCTCGCTCACCCCGCTTAGTTTACTTGCTTAGTTTCACTCAATTCCTGGATGCTGATTATTCTGTTTGATCTTGCAGAAACTCAACAATCGAGCCAAAACAGCCCAACACTACTGGAAAAACAGTAAAATTCCCTCCTCAAAAAATTAAACTCTTTCGACACCCTTGGGGAAACCCGGCTCCTACTTTGAAAACCTCTCATCTAGAGCTCCACTCTATATCCAGTGTAATGTCTGCTTCACCATACAACATCAGTTATACATCTAAAATACACTACTCACAAAAAGTTGGAGGAAATTTCAGAGTGCACCTAAAATGCACTCTAACCTTTCCAGGTGAACTTCATTTGACCTTCTCTAAGCTTCTGAATGCATGTGTCCAACTGTTCAGTGTTTGAGTACTTATTGCATAACATGCTGCTCTCTAACAAGGTGGTTAACCACGAAAATCACAACAAGAGTCTGATCCATGAATGTTCCACTAAATGTTCTGCTTCAATGACAGTTTGTATTTAAACAGTCCTCCTCATCACCACGATGTTCACATTTTGACATCATGACACCAAGACGACACTTAACAGTCCATCAACAGTACCTGGTCAGTGTAAGGCTTCAAACAGGAAGTACTGAGAGGAAGTTACCACTGAGCGCTGAGTCACAGTGAGTGTGAGTGTTATCAGCCCACCATTGTTGTAATTTTTTCTTTCAATAAATTGTTTGAGATGGAGATATTACCATTGCATGCTTCCAACTAAATGCCCTACTTTCATGATATAACATCACTGTAGCATGGACTTTTTACATATTCCGTAAATATCAGCCAGAAGACAAATATCCCAAACTTATTTGAGTAGTGTCTATACATTTAAGTGTGCCTGGTCCACTGACCATGGCCATGATGTCAATTCATTATCCAGTTTGAATTCAAATGGAGGGTCATCGCTCTGTATTTGTTTATTCCTGTTTGTAAAAGCACAACACTCAGTAAAAGCTTCAGCTTATAGATTGATGTGGAAATAATCACAGTGTACACATTTACAGGAAGTTGGAAACACTACAAATTCAAATGAGTGTATTTGAGAGGCTACTTCAACTTTAAGTGTAAACAGACGGCCGTTTTGTTCTGATGAGTTCTCTGGAAACAAAGCCAGTCACTGTATGCAATATTATACACATTATGAATGTCTATATTGTGAGTGTGTTTTGTAGCCTGAATATGATCTAATATCATGTTAACCTTTGGACACACAAAGTGAAGGATTGTGTAACATTTTTTCTTCAAGTTATGTTATTTTTACTTGAGTGCTCTTTCCACCCTCGTTCAACTCACTGAGGATGAATCCAGCTCTGCTTATCGACGTACTGCCACACATTTTGATAACCTGCTCTGTTATATTTACATGACAGCTGTAATCATCATCGCATCTTGTACCTCTGGTAATAAAGGAATTATCTGAGCGCATGTAAACACAACCAATGAATTCGTCTAGATGAGATTTGTAGCAGGAGACATGTTTATCGTCCCTGCTCCTACAAGAAGAATTAAGTACAGCTCCAAACTCTACAAACACCTCCCAACCTGAGTGACAGAGTAAAGTGTTAGAGCAAGCAGGAGGAAAATGGGAAAAAAGGAGGTTATTATCGGAAAGCCGAGCACGTCATTGTCCTTCCCGAGGACGCCTCCTCTGTCTCGTCCCCGGCTGGCTAAGCCAATAAACATCCAATTTTCCCTTGGGTTTGTCATGAAAGCGGCTGCTGATTGCGCTCTGGGAGCGGCTAATTTGTCAATTTATGGAGATGGGGAAATCTCTCTCAAGGCTTTAGGAGACACGGAGGAGGAACAGATGAGCTTTTGTGAACATAAAGTTTGAAATTAGTGGGGCCACAGCGTGGGCGTCGCAACTGCGAGGGAAAACAAGGACACTACTTTTTAACTGGCCAAGGACACTTGACCTTTTGATAGTAGCCACAAAAACAGAGTGGTCAGATTGCAGTTTGATGAAAAGCTCTTTAAAGAGACTGCAGAGTTCTGAGAAAAGGTCTGTGAACAGATGAGACCAAGATCAATCTGTTTTAGAGCAAGGCCAAAAGCAAAGTGTGGAGGTGAGGAGGAAGTCTCCAATATTCTAAGCATACAAGCAGTAAGATGTGGAGTTGGGGGGTGGAATGACCCGGGCCTGTACGTATGAGCCAACTGGCTCACTCATCTTCACTGACGATGTGACTGCTGATGACAGCTTGGGAAAATGGCTCCAAACTCATTGGACAGTGCTTTCTCCTCCAGCAAGACAATGACCCCGAACATATCGTTAAGAGCAACAAAATTAGTGCTGCTGCAGCGAAGCTGTCACAACTAAGATGACTACGTTTAACTGTCAGGGACACTTGACCTCTTGATACTACCCATTACAATGCTCTTGATTAAGTGATAACAGGAGATATTTCAAACTCAAAACATGGCTATCAGCTGGGAAGCACGAAGCAGGACTGGCATGATGGGCTTCACAACGGCTCTGCTCTACGTAAACCTTACTCACTTAGCAACTCTTTTTCTCTACCCCAAAAAATCAGTCCGAAAACATGAAGTACATCATCGGCATCAGCGGCGTGACCAATGGAGGGAAAACCATCCTCACCAACAGACTGATCCTGAATCTGTCCAACTGTTGTGTGGTACATCAGGAAGACTTCTTCAAGTCATTACTGCTCTGGACATGGACGCCATGATGAGTACGATCTATGCGTAGCTGGAGAACCCTGTGAAGTTTGAGAAGTCTCATCGTGTTAATACCCTGGATAGTGAGAGCGCCCCAAAGTCTGACCATAAGGAGGCGGAGGAGACTCACATGAGAGTAGACCTGCTTCACACCTTCAGACCTTTGATCGACATGCTGAACCAACGTTACTTTATTTCCATCCCATACAAAGAATGCTAAAAGAGGAGCTACTCGAGGAACTACACAGTGCCAGACGCTCCCGGCCTCTTTGAGGTCTGGCTCATGTATCTGAAATGCAAGAACATCAGGGATCTTCTACAGGGACTACATCTATGTTTTATATAGTCTGTGGAACCAATACCACTGTCTTTTTTCTTCT
The DNA here is from genome assembly GCA_028641955.1 of Protonibea diacanthus. Lineage (NCBI taxonomy): Eukaryota > Metazoa > Chordata > Actinopteri > Sciaenidae > Protonibea > Protonibea diacanthus. The sequence goes on along the minus strand of CM053997.1, from coordinate 1,857,931 downwards.
TATTCCTCACAATTTGACATGCTAAACGAACTGTAACACAGCAACTTCACGTGTATTTGTGTATGTATCCACCAGTGCCTTTGCATTACAATGGATTTATTTGCAGGAAGTGACAATGGCACCAAATAATGAAACAAAACACAAAGCTGGAGCAGATACTGATGAGACAGTTTAGATCAGTGACACCCCAGACTGCATATATTAAGTTTTCATTTATTCAGACTTTTGCAGAAAGAGTGGTGGGATCCATGAAATGAAGTGAAGTGAATGTGTTTTTTTGAATTGCCAACGAACAAAACCTGGACTCCATTTAATTAAACAGCCTGTGTGTGTGGGTGTGCTGACCTCGGTAGTAGAAGAGGCACATGTCAGACAGGACAAACCACCTCTTTTTCCACAGCTTCATGCCAGTGCTGTCCTGCAGGGGTCAAAGTTCAAAGATCATTAGCCAGTCAAAGTGTAGTTATTACAGAGAACAATACAACCTCTTTCTCTCTCTCACGCACACACACACACACACACAAACACACATAGTTTTTCTTCTCTTTTGATCTCCCCTAACTTCCCTCCTCTTGACACCCTCGCTGTCTCTCCCTCTGGCTGCTTCTATTAACCAGCTTCTATCTCCTCCTCAGAGACAAATTGCTCTGTTTTATCTCTTCATAACGCAGTGACAAATTTGCCTCTGTGCTGCTCGGGGCGAAGTCCTGTGCTTTGTTCTCCATGCTGCTGCTACGCTTCTTTTTCCTTTTTTTCCCCCCACCCTCCCCAGTGCTGTAATGACTGCAGTAACAATAACACGTTTGCTCACTTGGGTCTTTAGCGCTGTTTGCAGTGTGTCGGGTTTGGCCACAGATCTTGAGGTTAGGAGCTTTGGGTAAACACTGATGACATTTCTTTCTGTGAGGGAGCACTCCGCCTGAGAGGTCTGTGGGGAAGCGAGAGGGGTTTTGCTGGTGTGAAGCGAATCGATTCTCGCCTCCGTGTGGATAAAGTGAGTGGCGGCGGCAAGCGATGGCGTCAGAGACTAAGATGGAGGTTATTGACAGTGGCTCTGACCAAGCTCTGAAAGCGGAGTTGAAGTGTGCTCGATGAGGCTTGTCTTCAGGGAGCTGTGCAATGGTCAGAGGTCCACAGAGCAACTGGAATATTGACCCACAGCAGGCCTGAGTGGGGTGAGGAAAACTGCTCAACTTGCAGCAAGTGGGTGGAAAGGCAATAAAAGAACAAGCTGAGCCTCAAACCAGGTTAGTTAATGTCAAGTCAAGCCCCGCAGCATGACCAGAATCCTCCTATTCCTCAGGCTCCACAGGGACTCAGCAGGATTGAATGTTTCCAACCATCAACAACAGTTAATGTTAAAAACATTAGAGGTCTAGTAAACTTTACTCAGCTTGATAATCCAGCCAAGCCCTGATGATCCACTAGAGGTCAGTGTCATGTTTTGCCTCGCCTGGACATATAAAGATTGAGAAAGTCTGCATAAGGGGGAAATTTGGGCAGATGGACGTGTCAACAAACACAGAACTTTCTATGTTTTGTGTGAAACCAAAAGTCAACGATGACTTATTTTACGTTAACTCTCAATCTTTCCCTAAACTTAACCAAACTGCGACTTCAGCAAGATTTGTTTTGAAAGTGGAACCATTGCTAACTTGACTGCGGAATGAAAATGTGTGAAATATCTCAATTTGCATAGTATACAGCATGGTATACTTGACACCATTTCTGTGGTCATATTTCTGTCTCCATTAGCCCCACACACACTCAAAGACATCTCATAATCTTTATGATGACTGGCCTTGCCCACGTACCTGCTTGTAAAGCCAGTTGCTCTTGACCACTGGGGCATTGGGATTCCTCTTGATGGAGTTGGACCTCTTTCCAAAGTTGTGTACTTTTTTGGAAGACCTCGAGGGCTGTTAAACACATAAATGGAGAGTATAAATGTAGATATATGTTCAGCTCTACAGAAACTCGGATGCACATTTTTTTGAATAAATAAGTCACAGTATAAAGTATAAAACCTTTATGACAAACCAAAAACAGCACAGAATGTGCTTGCGTTTCCATTTTGTATCTCCTGCAGAGAGAGTACAACAGGGAGAACTCCAGATATGCAGAGTGAGGAAAAAATAACCCCAAATATCAGCTTTTCTCTCCTGATCTCAACACAACAATCTGATGTGACATGTTTGGCGCATTGGTTGTAAAGAAGCTCGTCTACTAAAACAGTAGCTCTTTCCAGCAGCTATAAAAAGCAACAACAGAGGCAGATGTATTCAGCTCATTAAACAAAGCATATTCCACGTCCCCCATACATCATGGCTCACTTACTGAAGCACTGCAATATAAAAAGCTCTGTTACATCAGTCAGCAGCAGAAAGATACATTGAGTTCTTTGATTAAGTCTAAATTTGAGACAAATGGGACAAATTTACTCTTGAACCATTGAAGTTATCGTAATATGTGTGTACTCATTAAATTTCTTGGTGACCCTCTGGCACCACCATCAGATCTAAATATCTACTGAGAACCACAACTCCCCAGTGGATTACTGTTTCATTTTTTAATTGCACATTTTTTTCTCTCTATAGGAAAAATTACTAAGTTTTTACACTGGAAACTAATGACCAGATCACCATGAAATTTATTGGAGATAATTATGGTGCAGAGGATTACCCTTACTCAAAAGTTTACATCTGCCTGCAGGCAACCTGTCTCCAACAAATTAAGTTTGCATACCAAATGGGTTTTTTTGCTGGCTGTATTAAGTCTTACATATTCTATCTTTGGTAACTTTTTTTTTCAGCAGAGGAAGTACTACTTTCTCTTTAATTTACCTGAGACAAAAGTTCTCTGGCCAAGCGTGTGATTAAGTTTAGGTTTAGGCTTTTAAAACCTGAAACTCGATGAATCAAATTCTAAGTTTAAGTTTTGGTTAAATGCTGTGTTTCAAGTGAACTTTTTAAAAATGTAACCTTAATGTTAAAGTTAATCATGCTGCTGTTACTGCTAGACAATGTTGTTTGGAAACAGAGGAAACACACTGTCAGTCAACATTTTTCAGGTATGTTCAGAATTAATATTTGTAATGAGTTGACTGTTATCAACCTGAACACAATCGTCCTCCACAGAGAGAGAGTTTGTATGTAGAATTACTGTTCAGTCAAACTGGAAGCCCAAAGGTGTTAGATGGGGTTGAGTTCAGGACTGTGCAGGTCAGTCAAGTTCTTCCACAGTAAACTTACACCTGGAAAGCCATTTCTTTATGGAGTTGGCTGTGTGTTATGTTGATGAAGGTGCCTTACCTAAATTGTTGTCGTGAGGTTAAAATTGATTAAATTGAACCAAAGCAAAGCATCGCTGGCACATGTTTGTTTCACGGCACTTGCCTGCATGTTGTCACTGTGTGAGATTTTAAGAGCTGAAAAGTATCCTAATAATGTTAGCAGCTTCTTTACAGCTGTTTTGACCCTTTTCCTAAAATGCATCTCCTTATATATACAGTGTGTGTGTATGTGTGTGCGTGTATGTGTGTGTGTGTATAGTTTCTTTTTAAATGTTTCTCAGGCGAGGCAGAGAGCAGATCCCCTACAGCTCGCTTATAAATAATGACATCTCATGAATACATGAAGATATGCGGTGTTATACTTTCTTTTGGACAGTGTAAGCAGAAGTAATAATAGTATAAACATGACTTATTCATGAAAGCATGGCACTTTTGATTTGATCTACCCATGCATATTTATTTTCTTGTGTTTGTGAGGTTTACTAAGCGTTTCTAAAGGGACACGCTGTTCATCTAACAGTGCGATGACCCGTACAGACACTCGCTGCTAGTACAGCTGAGGTAGCTTCATACTTCCCCGGCCTCAAATGAGAGGTAATAACACAACATGGACACAGTCACTGAGTACTGGGAGACAGTGACGACTCAGCATGTTACCTTTATAATTGGCCTGTGGTTGACCACCAGCACAGCATTATGGGTACAACAAATCAACTCTAACAGGGGTGTTTGGAGGTGCACTGATGGTAGTGTTTGCGTGAATCACTTAAATGCACCTCATCCACTGTCAAAACAATATGCTAAACAATGAATGTAAAAAATACCAGGAACTGCTTGTTTTGATCCAACTCACAATTAACTATATTAATCTCATGTCTAGAGGTAAGATACATGGCTACAGGCAGCAGCCACAGTTCAGCTTAGCCCAATGACTTAAAACAGGGAGAAACAGCTATACGCCAGGCTGTTTCTTGACTTTGAGAAACCGCCATGTAACCAGCTCCATGAAGTCGTGGCCTCTTTTAAAAGTCCAGGGTGTAGGATTCAGCGGCACTTAGTGGTGAAGTTAGAAATTGCAACCAACTGAATACTCTCCCACATATCACCCTCTCCTTCCAAACATGTAGGAAAAACTCTGGCTGCCAAATTCACATTAAAAGCGAAAGTCCATATTTAGATCACTGTCTGGTTTGTATGTTTTGGGCTTCTATACAAAAATGGCGATTCAAAATGGCGGACTCTGTGGAAGAGGACCCGCTCTCTGTAGATCTAAAGGGCTCATTTTAAGACAACAAAAACACAACTATTCTTATATCAGGTTATTATATTATATATATTATAATGTGTAAATCAAATCAAATCAAATTTTATTTGTATAGCCCAAAGTCACAAAATACATTTGCCTCACATTTGCTTTACAATGTGTACAGGGAGTGACACCCTCTGTCCTTAGACCCTTGGTTCGAGTGAGTGTAAGGTCCAGTGTGTAAGATTTCTTTCTTACACACTGGACCTTTAAGTTTCTCTCAAATGTAACACACACCTGCATCCATGACAGGTGTAGCACATATTGCATGTGCAAAATATAACCATATATGAAGGCTGATTCCATAGTGTAGCGGCCTGGGTTTGAATCCAATTTGAAATTATGCAGCTGATGTTTGCTGCATGCATTATGCAAAAGAGACTGACCCGTGTTGATGAAGTGGAGGTGGTGGTGGTGGTGGCAGTAGTGACGGTGGTGGCTGGGCTGGCATTGAAGGTGCTGTAGTCGGAGCCACCTGTGTAGTTTGATGCCTCACTCATGGTGCTCATGGGACGTTCCTTATTGTCACTGGTGCTGCTCTGCTCTGACGAAGCCTTAGGAGCCGGCCTGCCACAGGGCGAGAGACATAGAGAGACAAAGAGAGAGGGAGTGAGTCAGACATCTGACCTTCATATCAAGAAAGGAGGTGTGACCATGGCTCCAGGTTTGTTTTCAGTGGTTACTGGTATTATAATAACATTGTTTCAACAACATTATTCTGCCATTTGATAAACATGGGCAGTAGGCAGATGAAGTAGGTGGTCATCTAACTTCAGCTGAGCATGAGCAATGAAAGAACTGAACATGGGCATCAGTCCAGACTGCGGTTTGTCCTCAGTCCAGTTCTTACTGTGAGATGTCAACATCCATCTCCTTAACAAAATACAACAAATACTTTTTATAGTGTCAATATTCCATTTCCAGTTTCTGTCCTGCTCGTGATGCAGTGGACCAGCTCCTCACTTGTAGACCTCAACAGAGCTTATGATCACTTGGGATCATAAGCTCTCTTTGATCACTTGGAGTGAAGCCAAGGTGGAAGTGACAAAAACTGCAGTTCCTCAAATGGCCACTTGAGGCTGCCTCCAGAAGTGAGACAGCGGGGCACAGCTGGCTTGTTTGAGCAACTATGCTTCATTCCACGACGGCCAAGATGTCAGCGGCCTGAGCGATCATACTGAGCTTCACAAACCTGTGAATGTTACTACATCCATGTTTCACACAGTCTATGCTCATGATGTATCTCTTGGAAGTTAAAAACATTCTCTGGCACTGGGCTCCATCAGAGTTGTACCTTGTCATCAGTGTTTTCCAGTGTGAGATGTGCACTGGGACTTTGATAGAAGATATTTAAATACAACAGAGGTACATTTGATTCTGCCCTTGATTTAATCAGTTCATTAAGCTAAAATAAGGTGCAGGGGGATGCATATGCATGTGTGTGTGCTATACTGTAACTGATTGTGCTACCAACACGATAAAGAGGAGTTGCTAAACTCAAAGGCATAATCTGTCTCCACAACAATCCAGCCAGCCAATCAACCGACCCTCCCTTCTCATCTCATCAAGCAGACCCTATCTTCACTCTCTTAATGACACACTATCTCTGTTGGGGTCATTAAAGAGAGGGAGGTTGAGAACGATGGGGAAGGGTGGAGGGGCTTGAATGAGCGTGAATGGAGAGGGGAAGCGACGGAGACGAGTGCTGGAGAAACAGAGATAAAGAAAGTGAGAATGTGAGGGAAGAGAGTTGGTCGCATGAATCACGGCTATTATTCTCCGGGTGTCACCTCTGATATATGCCTCCACGTCCAACCAATTTAAATGGCCTGCCAACTTGGCCTGACAAATTGAACCAGCTCAAAGTTTTTTTGCCCTGAGTGGAGAAGAAAGACAATAGCTAATGTGAGAAAAAGAAAGTTCAAGGTCCCCATGTCTGATTAAAACTACCACACAGTGACGGCTTTATCTCTGCTTTAAAATGTCAGCAGCACATAATCAAAGTAGGTAAATAAGACTTACTGTCCAAGTTGTTATTATTGTTAATGGCACACATGCAAAACATGCAAAAGTTTTTATGACTTCTGTTCAGGGATGGTGGTCTGGTATACAGCAACATTCTTACAGACCTCTCTTTACAGTTTTAAAGTTATCCAGAAGACAAGGTCAGGCAAAACAATCAAATGTATTCATATTCTACTTCATAGTGCTGAGATACGACCAACCCCTAGCTGTGTTTTGGCTGTATAACCTATTTGAAGGATGCATTGTGTGGTTCAGCTAACCTGAAACCACTTGGACTGGATTTGGCCTGACAGGTTTGGTCTGAATCAGCCTTTATTTCTGTTGTCTGATTTTAAAGGTAAGGCTCCAGTAATCAATATTCTCTTTAGTAACATTGTATGACTTTCCCATAAAGAATTTCCACTTGACCAAAAGTTTGGTCCATGACAAGGTATGTCTGATGGTTAAAGACTAATGGCTGGATGCTCCATGAACACTGCTTTATGTATATGACTTTGTTAACTTAGATGAAAATGACTACTCAAACAAGCTAGAAAAGTGAGAGATTTTAGACTTTTAGTATGAAAAAAAAAAATTAAATTGATTCCAATTCCACATCTGCAATTAATGAGCACAAATCCAGATGTTTCAGGTAGCAGACAGTTGTTACACCAGTGAATAGAATATTTTAGAACTGTAAGGCAGAATTATGGCAAAGAAATGTGCTGTAGTTCATCCAACTCAACCCCCTTCCCCATGTAGACTCTCGCGCTAACAGATGGAGGCTTAAGAGCATCAAAAGGGCGTGTTGAATCTATGTTGCAGAAAGAAGAATACAGCATGACAGCGTGATCTGAGTTGATTGCAAGCAGATTAAGAGAAAACACTTAGTTTTTCTTTGGAACTTGTTAGAAGTATAAATTATGTTGTTTTCTACCTAAACTGTCACTGTCTTTGACACCTTTGAATACACCTGTACGGCCCAACTTTCAGACACACACACACACACACACCCGAAGGCTGATGGTGCTGATAAAAAATATTGGTCTGTCTCCCAGTTCTATCTCCTGAGATTGTCCCACACTGAGGATCAGATAACCAGCAACATAGCAGCAGTAATAGCCCCTGTGTGAAAAATCTTTATCTCTCCTTCACCTCTTTCTTACCTGTCTGAATACCTACCTGTCTTATTAACTCTTTGTAATGTCCTAATTATTTTATCCTTCATCATGTGCAACTTCTATCTTAATTAAAACCACAGTTTATCACCACTCATCCTCATAATTTAGTATACTGTACTTTCACTAAAATTTGCATGCCAGAAGCAGTGTGAATTGCGTGTCAACTGTTTACATGCCCTGCAGCACATTAGCAGCTCTTCTATATTCTCCACTGACAGTGTTGATAATCTCCTTTCCTATACTTCAGCCTACTCAGCAACAATTAGTCCCCTGAAGCTAAATGGAAAAGCCCAAATCTGCAAATCTAATGCTGGCTAAACTATCAAACTGTTACACTGGTATGTCAAGTTGAGCTTTTTTTGTCCTATCTCCATGTTTGTCTTGTCATTTCCTGTTTTATTTTGAAAAGTAACTCTCCTCTTGTTCCAGGTCACTTGCCCTTCCTCCTGTACCTCAGTCTTCCCTGATTCCTGATTGTGTCCACCTGTTTCCCTTTCCCCCCCATGTGTGCTTATAGTCTGCGTCTCCCTTTGTCCTGTGCCAGTGTGTCTTGTCTGAAGTCAAGAGCCACCCGTCATTTTGTCTCGTCACAGTCCGAGTATCTTTTTCACAGTTGTCTGCCTCGATTAGACGGTTTTTTGTTGGCCTTTTGCTGTTTCAGTTTCATAGCCATCTATGTTAGTAAGTTTAGTTTTTCAGCTGCTGTTTTTCAGAGCTGTTTTTATTTTCCACCTTTCAGACGGTAGGATTTTCAGTTGTAGTTTTCATAGCCATCCCTCTTTTCCGAGGCGCCTTCTGTTGAAAGTTCTTCTTTTGCGGCATAATAAAGCCTTTGATCAGCTCTACCCTAACTCTGCGTCCAAGTCCTATCACTGAGTCCTGGGCCTGATACAAACAGAAACATCAGTTTCTTGTCACGTCGATAAAACATACTTGAATTTATTTTAAACTCACAGGAACTGTGAAAATCAATGGCTTGCTTTTGACCAATCACAGTGCAGGATATCGGAGTCTTAGGAGTCTTTCATGTCATGAATTTTTAAAAGGAAATTCTGGATACTCGCTGCAGTTATCCATCGCTCAGTCTGGCAAAAGCACTTAAGGCGAGTTAGCTTGTCAAATTTAATACTTAGCTCTTAATAGGGGGTAAATTACTAATATTAGTTAGGGGAGCTGCAGTTGTGAATTGAAATTATGGTTAATTACGCCTTTTAGGGTCCTTTAGAGACCTGTGGCACCAGTCTACATTTTACACAGAGTTCCTTGGAAGCTACAGCAAGTATTTTATTGTAATTACACCTCTGAGTTTCTTTTGATTTGACTTCACAGAGATCTTTAAGTTGACATTCAAGCTGACATCAAACTGAATGCCCAAAAAGAAACCATGTACACACATGAACATGTTGACTAGGGCATCTAGTCTTCTAAGGTTTGCTGTAAGTTTCTTCAAGACTTAACTGAACCTTTCAACTGAAAAGATTCTACAGTTCTGCCTGACGGCAGCAGCTTCAACTCTTCGTCTGTGTTGACACTTGATGGATTCAGGCACAGAACTGAGTGTAAGTCACCTGTGTTTGGCAGCGCTCAGAGCCAAGCACACAATCACTGGAGTTCTGTTCATAAAACTCAAACACAGCTCATGTAAACAGCTGGATTGATTCAAATAGAAGTGTATCTGTACAGTCAGATCAGTGTGAGATTGGCGGCTGAAAACTATTCTGAAACACCCCCTGTGCAATTAACATCTGTAAGTTCATTTACAAACTGACAGCTGACTCCCAGCATGTGAAGTGTCGTTGAACAGCATCAGAAAACCCCTCCCCTGTCACCATTCCAATGACGGAACTGGATCTGACAACTTTCTGAAAACCGACAATTTGACAGTCACGCCCACCATGATTGGTCAGATGTGTGGATCTGCAGGAATTCTCTTTTTTGTAGAAGTACTTCCAACACTTTTTGTCTGTATAATCGAGCGTGAAGTCTCGGAAAAGGATGCTGTGTCATTATCTGTTTCATACACGAGGAGGGCATTCTGAGGGGAAAACATGAAACCTGCATTACAGGAATAGTTTACTGTACAGTATGTATGTAGTCATCGTATGAAGAATTTATCCATAGTCAGTAAATACCAACAGTAGAAGGCGACGGCCCAGATTGGAGAAGCCAGGACCAGGAAATTGATAACTAGACTCCTTTAAAAAAAACAAAAACAGTCATTTTACTTTGCAAAACACAAAAGTTGCTGGTCCACACATGCCTCGATCAGCAGCAACTAACTTTTGTTCAGATCTTAACTAACCACTTCAGTTATCTGTTGGAAATGGCTGTCTGATGACAAAGTAAAACACTGGAAATATTCCAAATATAGTGTACACTCTTTAAAGGAGTCTGGTTGCTTTGGGAAGAGCGATATGACTCCTTTCCTGGTCCCTCCTGTCTGGTTCTCTGGGAAGGTGCCAACCGGCATCTACAGACCATGAATCAGTACCTCATAAAACCCCTCTTCAAATAACCTGGACTAAGGAGGACGATTGGGTTGACTCAAACTTTCTGGAAGTCTCAGCAAAAGGCAAGTATTATGTGCCCCGGCAGGATATACTGTATTCTAAAGTGTTTTTGACATCTGTTTCATCCATCCACACAGTTATGTGTAGAAATCTCTCAGACACCCACAGTGGGGATTGTTGGGTCGCCCAAACCTCGATATAAAGAGTACGATCCAAACCTAAAAAATGTCCTAGGATAAATTCTGTTATGATTTTGTGCTCTATAAATAAAATTGAATTTTAACATGTTATTGAAACGTGGGTGAAATAACAACCGTCAGCAGCTTGGCATCCTAACTGATTCAACCGAATGAGCTCAAGAGTGAGAATACACTCATTATGAAATATTTTTCAGCTGAGCTGGCAACATTCACATTCATCACTCTCAATTGTGTGTGTGTATGCAATGTCTACAAGTGAAGGCATTTAGCCTTTAGGAAACAGAGACTCATTGTTGCCAGAGGCGGATGTTCTGAAATTGCTCCCATTTCGTGGCTCTGTTGGTGACACTGAATTGCTGGCCAATTGACTCTGAGTGAGAGAGGAGGCCTTCACTTGCCTCGAGTAACAAGAGCCCTACCTCTGAAGCAGGATGACTAACACACACACACACGTCAGAAATTGTCCACAGATCACGCAGCCAATCTGTTACTTCCTCTCTCTGCCTTTTCAATCGTTCCCACTGTCTCATCTTGTCTGCCTTTTCATCTTTCAGTCGCGCCGTTATCTTAGCCTTTATTAACCTTCCTTCCATAAATCCTTTCCTTCGGCTTCTCTGTTTATTCTCACTTCAGTGACTCGCTGATGAAACCGGCTTGTGTGAGCGCTGGCGATGCAGGCCGTTACTCAGCCATCTAAGCAGGATCAGAGAATGGAATGAAATAAAATGGAGCTTTTTGCCTCGATCCATTTGTTTGCAGCATGACTTCCTCTGGCATCGAGAACACCAGTGCACATTGATGTTACTAATGACGCAACTGTGTTTCAAACATCCACTTTTTGTTATCTTAGTACTAGTTGAAACAATAATAATAAATGTTAATGCTGATGTTAATAAAGACACCATCAAGACACTGTATCTGACTAATAACCAAAACTGAGTCGACTGTGTCATTGTCAGATCAGACCGGGGATAATAGGGAAACACCATTCAACAAAACCTGAGCTTCTGGGCTTAATCATTGTCTCAGCTGTAACAATAACTTATTCTCAGTATATTTCTCAATAATGGAATTCTCTTTCTTTGGTTTCTGGATTTGATCAATGAGTCACAGTTCAGTATGAGACAGTCTCGAGCTTTATCTGAGAGACCTCTAATTTTTACAACCCTATCATTGAACAAAGAGCATGTATGTCTGTAGTCGCAGTGGCAGCTGATTTCATTTCAGCTGTAACACAAGCCATTTTTGAAGGGAAAAAAAGACTTAATTAGATTCAGATGGCAACAAAAAAGAGCTAGTTCCTATTCAATTCAACACAGGGTTATTATTCAGAGATGAAACTTTAACTTTTCCCGCTGTTGCAGGAGACACAACTCATGGAATATACATTAATCATCCTCAATATAATTTCTGTGTTAGTCTTGCGCAGCAGCTCATCAGGCAATTCACGCAGAGTCTGAAATAAAGTTAGTGTTAGCAAGAGGCGGAAACAAGAGAAAGAAAAAAATTCTCACACAGAGGACTGAAGCCTTGAATTAAAGATGAATGGAGCTGAAGACAAAGCTGGAAGAGGCGTCCTGGCAGTTTGGATCAGTGGGTTATTGTTAGCATAGTGGGGTTTCAGCAATTAGATCTGACTGAAATTAACGAACAGCTTGACTTGTTTGCCATCTTACAGACACACGAGAAGATCAATATCATGTCCTGCTGGCCTGGCTCCAAGTCTTCCAGCTTTAATTCACTCGTTTTGTATGGAAGTAAAATCTATTGGAATAGGAATATTCCAACTACTAAAAGGTTCAGAGCATGAGACAATGTTTCAGATTTTCCACATTGTCATGTTGGTTGGATGCAGAAGTAGGTGAGCTTGTGTTTTTTCTTGGGGATTTGCAGTTTCTGAGTGCTGCCAGCCAACTGGATCTCATTTCTTTGCACCTGGGTCTTTCCTTTTCTTTCTTTCTTTCTTTCTTTCTTTCCTTCCATCTCCAGTTAACATTTTAGTGACCTGCTGCTCTTTATTAGAGATGGATAACGGAACTAGATGAACATTTGCCAAACCAAATAGTTACTTCTTAACCTTGAGGTGCGCCGCGTGAAAACACTTCACATGAGGCACGGTTCTTTTCGATTTGGCTTGCAATTCTTCCTCCTCCCAATGAGGACGCACGAGAAATACGAGGACGGACATTCTCCCTCACTTGTCTCTAACTTTTGAGGAGACAACAACTCATGACATACAGCATCTCAACTGTCAGTTGACCCTAAGGCTAGCTCTATACCCATTGATTCTCTTTAAGCTGCTTGTCCAAGTAAGTTTATCAATTTGGCATATCCCTCACCTCATTCTGCTACAAAAACCTGGTACCGTATTACTTTCGCCCCCTGAGACTGATTAGGAAACCCCAACTATGGTTGTTAAGATGTTGAGAAGTGCAGTTGTGCTGCTTTTTTACTGTATTAGATAAATAAACAAATAGTAGAAAGCACATTCTGAACACATTTTGCAGAACTGGCCAAGTGACACAAAGAAGGAAAGTTTGTATGGGTCCATTTATAACATTTTACTATGCAATAATGCACAGCAAGCAAGCTTGAGTAACACCTATGAGCTGGGCAAATGAGTAAGTGGCTGTCGAGTTTTTTGTTGGTTCAAACGCTGACATTGATCTTCTCATCTGACTGGTCAGGACGCCAGTAGTTCTGAAGCTGTTCTTTGACATTACCCACCGCTAACAACTCATTCTGCATGCGACAACTTCTGGTTTTAGTCACTAAGCAAGTATCAAGGCTGAGAGTGAAGCTGAAGCCAAAGCAGCTCTTCCAGTGATGTGAGGGATCATTACCTGGTGAGAACCTCTATGGGCTTGTCAGGGTGGACAAGCTTTGCACAATTCACTCTAGAATCAGAACAAGGGAGGGAGAGAGAGAGAGAATGACAAAATAATAAGAAATCAAATTAAATTCAATGACAGAAATCATAACATTGAGAAAAAGCAAACATAAAACAACACATGGATGAAGGTAGTTCTCAGGTCACTGGAGGTGAGGTAAGTCCATGTCATTACGTCTTGTCTTTTTGTTGTCTTGAATGAGTCCATTCGTAAACTGGAAGCTTTCGTAGACAAACCCTCTGTTCTGTGTTTCTCACTATGCAATCTGATTATTAATTTAATGCCACACTATTTTTCCATCCGCAGCTATGATCAAACAGCCCAACCATCATTCAGAGCCTCCCATTTGCTCAACATCACCATCTCTCTCTTTAGTTCAGATTTTCACTCAGTCTTGCATGTCTGCCTGTTGTTTTCCCATCTTCTTATATTTATGTTGTTTGAACAATCAGACAGCTGAAGACATCTGAGAGGAATCTGTTAATAATTGAGCAAGTAGACAGACGGAGGAAGCAGGAAGAGAGAAAGAAAAAGACAAAGAGTCAGAGAGGGTCAGAGCTGCAGCCAGATAAGCTCTACAAACAAACTCGTTAGGATGGGGAGAGCGGCAGGCTATTAACAGAACATCAGGACGATGAGCAGAACAAGATGTTAGTGAGTAGAATATATCACAAAACAGGGAAAAGAGGAAACTAGACAGTCATTAATAAAAGCAAGAGCTGCAGAGGCGTGTGCATCCTGATGAGAGGAGGAAAGCTTCGCCACAGGGGACAAAAAAAAAGCAACTTTGTGGATGTGAGTTTCAGGAATCTGTTCATTTAAACTTCTCCTCAGTCAGTCACACATGAATACACTGTAGGTGAAGATCTCCTGTTAAAGAGCAGGAGGAGAAATCAGATTTGTGATGGGGAGATGTGATGGTAAGAGAGGGTTAAGAAGAGAAGGAAGGAGATTTCTTGTGAATATTTATGTTGAATTAAAGTAAGATCTTCGCAGATGCATCAGTCTCAAAGTTTTTGACTGGATAGAGTGTATTCATTGACAGTACGGGAATGGAGAGACGATGCAAACAGATTGATGAAGGCACCAGTGCACTCCAACAAAAGTGCTTCCTGAAAAGTGCTGAAATTCACTCCCCTCACACCTTCCGGATTGAAGAATTATTGGTAATTATTTCAGAATTACTGAAACTATAATTTGGTCAGTTCTGTGGAGGTGAGAAAGTAAGCCGTCTTTGATTTGGTAAAAAATGTACACAAAAATTGCTAAATCCATGTAAAGAAAATGTTTCTGCTAGCTTATTTACATTTGTACTGTTAGTTAACTGTTAGTTACCCTGACCTGGGAAGTTACCCCAGGAGTTTTTGAAAACTGTACATGTGGTGACTCAGACTAATGTTTGTATATGAGGAGGTGGAAAGCTAACATAGGTTTTGGCCCTTTTTGGTTTGTGTCTCAGGCTGAAGTCTGGTTGTTGTAATGAACACAAAATGCAGATGAGAATAAGGGAAGTAACCAACCAATCAACCAACGGACAGTCCAGTGGCTAGCATGGCTAAAAATCAATGCAGAATTGAATACTACACTTCCCATCATGCTTTTAGTGTCTGGAAAACACCCCATGCCTCCATCCTACAAAGCTTTCGGGCCACTGGTTCACCTCCTTCACCCATTCAAACAAAAGTAAAGTACAACAGTTCATCTGTTGATCGAGTTGACATCTGAACATTAACAACATGTACAGTATTTAGTGTGAATGTAGTTCTAGTCTGTAGAGTCAGTAAAGCCCTCTTCTGCTTAAATGAAGCTTGAGAGGATAACTGAAAAGAACTGAATGCAGCACACATGTGGCTGTATTCCAGGGGCAGGCCAACTCATTTGAGTAATACCTGCCATTGATTTTTCTGTAAGTGGTCCAGGTCAGATAAATGGATGCTGAGAGGAAGGTAGAAGAACTGAAGAGGCTTGAGGGCTCTTGTGAAATTAAGACGCCTCTCATACATTTGACTGGAACCGGTCCATTGGTGCCAACACAGAAGGCTCCATTAAAACAATGCAGGGTGTTGCAACGGTACGTCAGCTGGCAAGGCGCTACCTGGCAAGTGACATACATGCAAATACACATTCCAGGATTATACTTAGTAAAATGAATGCTGTATTTCTATGGTTTACCTCATGATTGTGATGCCAAAAGATAAAGGAGTTGTGTTAACCTTTCCAGAATCCTGTCTATGAGAAAGACAATGATTTCTAAAGAGAGTGAGCCATGGCACCAAGTTTAACCCCTAACCCTTTCAGTTAAGTCATCAACATGTCAGATGGCAGCAGCAAATCACCATGTGAAGTTCTGGAGTCATAAGGCATCTTTACGAATGTTATGGTCAGTCAAAATTTAGGATAGATTTCTCATGTCCAGTTGTTAATAGTGTTGCAGAGGAGGTCCTCTCTGAAGAGCTGGAGGTCTTCAGGAGGTTTCTGAAGGTAGAGAGGGACGCCCCTGATCTGATTCCACCTATGGGGAACAACAGACGAGGAAGTTTTGATTGACCTGAGTGTACGGGCAGCAGAGCCAGCTCAACGGTCGCGAGATAACATATGCCTGTATAAGGATGTTCAAGTAAAAAGGGTGCAGAACTGGAGACTACTTTGCAGGCTTGACTTTCTTCTCACTTTATTCCTCCACTAGTTTCACCAGTATTCCTACAGCTGGTAAGGTAAAGCTAAATCCTGGTAATGAAAGTCAAATAACATTCATCATGACTGAAAGTTACTCAGACTGAACTTTAAAGCAAAAGATTATTTCTCTTTCACCCGCCATCTTAATGCCAGACAGGCAGAACAAGGTGAAACTCTCATCTGCAGCGTCACCGCAGTTAAACACCTTTCGTTCCCCATGACTTTCTCACCTCCTCTCTGCTCAACAAGTTTAAAAATACAAACCATGCACACCTCATTTACATAACTTACACACACACACACACACACACACATACATGCAGACAGCTCAGCACTCCTTAACGGGAGCGGTGTGACAGAGGAGATAATTGGGATGGGAGATGAATGGGGTGAGTGTGAAAGCGATGGAAGAGAGAGTGTGTGAGAGAGAAAGAGCGAAAGAGGAGCTGCCACATAGTGCAGCTCCGCTGAACTTGTTAGCAGTAAAACTGTGTGTGTGTGTGTGTGTGTGTGTGGTGGTGGTCGGTATCTCGGCTGCACAGTTCAGAGACGAGAACAGATTGAAATACCATCCTGACGACTCTTTTGGAGGTGGAGCGTGTAATTGCTGCAGTTTATTTGTCTCTCTCAGAAACTGGCCCTAAATTTCATTTCAGCGCCGTCATCCCGACTCTTTTTTGTTGTTTTCTCGTTTGTCTCATGGGGGAACAGAAAGTAGTTTCTTTGGAAGAATTGTGTGTGTCGTCCACAGAATGGATCCCATTTGCAGAGTTGATGGCTAGGGAGCATCCAGCAGTCAGTCACCGCGACAGCAGACAGCGAGGAAGGGAAAACATTCAAAGAGAGTTTTAGTTTCGGTTTGTGAGTGTGCAGCCATAAACAAACTATACAGAGCTGCACAGATACAGGCAGAGGCAAAGAGATGCAAAGGAACAGTCTGATTTGTGGTGGTAACTGCATGGAGGTTGATAGTTTTATAGCATAAGTCTAAAATGTCTCTTAGCACCTTTAAAAACAACCATGTTGTGTAATTCATCACTTAAATGCTATATGACTGGCAGAGGACACTGATGCTGCTCACAGGGCACGCAAACCTTAACAAGGAACATTTTCTTTGTTCGATCATAATTGTAAATTGTTGTAACACATCAGCATTATGTGTGTGTGTGTGTGTGTGTGTGTGTGTGTGTGTGTGTGTGTGACAGATCTAGCATGTCTGCAGGCCACTCTTTCCTATTAGGCTCCCCGGCCCCTCTTAGAACCCATTTCAGTGCTGCCTGACTCGGTTTGAATTCCTCCAGTGGGCAGCCTTCTGTGCTGATACGGATTAAGTCTTAAGCAGTGGAGACATGGGGGCTGCTGCGGGTGGTGTTTTTAATGCGATTTTTGTACCGCTCACACTGAGCGGAGGAGATTGGCATCACAAGCAGTGTTTCAGCCAAATGCGGAGAGTTCTGAAGTAAAAGTAACTATAAGTAAAAGTCAGCGTATTTCTTCGGGAGACCAGGCTTCTTTCTGAGGAGAACAGACTGAACCTCTGCCCTGACGTGATCCAGTAGTGCACCGCGACTCTCTGGACATCTGTCATGGTTGATTATTCTGAGGCAGTCGTCTACAACTTCTCCTGACTCCTGAGCAAACAGCTGAAACGTGAAAACACCATCGTTGAAGGGAACTCGGCCTTTCAGCTCCGTGCTGTGAAAAGCACGTTAACACCAACATCGTAACACCAATAACAGAGTTTTTTTGCTCTTGCATCACACCTGAAAGGTAACTCTCAGCCTCGGGCAGAACGCTCAAAAAACTCCTCTAACATCCCTTCTGGCTTAGCCCTCAGCTTCATCCCTTCCAGTTCAGACACTGTTCTCTCGAGGATCAAGTCATTTCCCTGCAGGATCTGGCTGAGGCTCTCTAATTCTGCAAAACAGAGCAGACCCCTCATGCTACATCTCACACTTGATCTAAAGAATAATTTCAGCAAATTGCATCATTTCTTGAAACAACACGGTTAATAAAAGACTGAACAACTGGAAGCATCATTTCATTTGAAATATATTAGCTTCCTAGCTCTTCCTCTTCACATCAGAGGAAGGCAGGTGGCTCATGTGCTGCATGGCTGCCCTGTTCCTCCCATCCAGCTGGTTTACGAAGTGCATGCAGTGCACAGTGCACGCTCAACACTACATGTGCCTTTGATGCTGGAAGGGATACTGATGTTGAGGTCTAGCAATTTTGCCCATTGTCTCCCTCCTCCTGAAGCGGTGTATTTTCCACAGCATGTGCTCATAAAGTTAAGCTAGCATGGCCTCCTGTATTTGGACAGTCAGCCAGTTAAATCCAATCTTCAGTATGACAATGTAAAAGCAGCAGTAGAGCAAAGTCAATGGACTTTGTAAAATGAAGTTCATCTTTGGGAATGCAACGTGACATTCTCATTCACTGGATTGATTGTCTGGATCCTCAGAGAGCACAGCAGAGTGCTCAGGTTGTTGTTGGTTGATGGAGGCAGCTCTTGGAAGAACGTGATCTTTGGAAGTGCTTTTTGAACGCTGTTGGACCTTACATAAAGATCGTCTACTCTTGAGGTTTTTTCGAGCCTTCTCATATTCCACATGGAAAGTTGGCCAAGTGAAATCCTTCTTCTACTCACTGTTTCATCTAGAAATGTTCCCTTTTGTTTCGCCCTTGATTTAATTCCATATTGTTTCTCCTTTATTTCTTTCATGTGGGCTTCTTTGGGGTTTTGGTTGATCACGTTAGAAAAAAAAAGGTGTAGACTAAACTGCATGGAAATCATGGGATTGTTACATAAGAACTGTGGGAACCAGTGTTGAATGTATGGACACCACACAGCAGGGGGATGTGACTTTTAATCGCACAATAGACTGCAACTACCAACTACTAGAACAGTGATGTGCTATTGAGTCACCTTACACACAGGCACACAAACCCTCACCTCATACAAACACACAAGTGCTACTGTGATACATTCATTCATCAAACAGACTGATTTTGGATACACTGGAAACTGAAGCGTTCAGCCCTGGAGCAAGAAGGATTCACTGTCTGACAGTAGACTACAACACTGCAAAATCCCACAGTCACCAACTTGACAGCAGTGCTGAACGGTCCATCATGTCTGCAGCTGATTCCAGAGCAGCCGCCAGAAGGGAAACATAAACTTCTCTTACAGAGGCAAGACAGCTGACAGATATTAAAATGATAATTCAAATTTAATTCTGATTATTAGGGTATTTTTATTGATCATGATAACGGAGCAAATTATTTTGCAATATCTAAGAATCCAGAAAAAAATTGTACAACAAGGTCCAATGATGAAAAACAACTTGTTTTATATGTTCATAAAACTATAAGACTTCCACAAATCATTCTAAACTGTGGCAGACTACTGGACTGGTGGCGTGTCTCAGAATCTTAGGTTAACAAAAAGGTTAAGAACCCCTGTTGTAATAATCTGAAATTATAGCAGTTAAAGTCAAGTCTTATCACAGCCCTGACAAACAATCAAACCCAAATGAATTGGTCCTGTTGGGTTGGACTCAAATTTGGACTTTTGTTCTCCTTTTTTACATTAGTTGTAAAAAGTAGTTATTTCCAAACGTGAAAAAAAAGTGAGGTGTGAAAAGCAAGTGTTAGAAGTTACTTTGAGACTATGTGGGTCCAATCTTGCTATGTAAAAATAAGCAAAGCGGTAAATAGACACAGAGTTGGGTTCCTATTTTCTTCAGGTTCACACTCTTCCAGTGGTTTGAGATTGAGTTGAAAAAACACATTGCTTCAGGCCAGGTTGGTGCCTGTACTCTTGTCCCTTACTGACAACAGAACCTTGTCTTGATACATAAAGTTGAATGAGACGCCAATAAGTAACAATGACAGTGACAGTTTGTAACTGTATGTATTTTATAGACTGTCCCATTGATCTCTAATGAAAATAATTGTTAGTTGCAGCTAGTTTTTCTTTTATCCATGAGAAACAAAGGTTCCCTCAGCTTAAAGACCATTCAACTCAATCACTGCAGCTCTTAAACAAAGTAGTTATTCAGATCCAAACTGTGATCGTTCACTAAGCCCAATAGAACTGTTGTTGTAAAAGGCAACACTTTACTGCTTATGGCTTTGGGACATCAGAGAACTCTAATAAAAATCTCTTTACAGTACTTATTTGTGATGGTGTGCTGCCATTATGGGGCATAAAGACATATGTACATGGGTCATCTTGGATGACAACTACAGTTTGGAGAACACTTTGCATCATTGCTAACAATGACCTATATTCACACAGGATACAATAATCTAGTTTTATGGCACTATAATAATATAAAACACATTAAAATATTGGCACGTTGAGTTTTTCTGTTGTACCGTGGTATCAGCTGTGCTCCAGCAGTCAGTCATACAGTCATCCACTTCTCATGTATTCAGCATGAGAAGTGGATGAGAAAGAGAAAAAGAAACAGACACAGGGCTGTTGGCTGGTGTACAGCTGCAGTGTGGATCAGGCTGAAAACTGAAAAGATTATCCAAAGTTTATTGCGGGTATAACAACCACAATCCTCTGCTTTCTATTCAACCAAGCTCAGACAACAACACCCCTACAGAAAGGACGGGCTCAGAGGCCGGACTGAAAATGGATTCCACCATGAATACTTTCCGTCGTGAAAAACCTGACAGAGGATTTGGAGCGGTGTACAGAGTGTGGAGTGTGATAAGCGGCCCGGTCGTTATGCTCTCAGTGTGTGGGCGTCCACGCTGCAGCTTCTGTCAGCTGTACACTGACGCTCTGTTACAGTCGGCGCAGCTGCATGGACGCACTGTCTCTGATTATTATGTGTTTAACAAGGAACAGTCAGAGCTTTAGCATGACCTACAGATGATGTAGTCATTCCTCCACAACACCACTGCTGAAGCCACGTCACATGCTCTTAAGTTGTAGGCCAAAACAGGGTCTGCTGACTAGAGACGGTTATCAGAATGATCTCACACACAAAAACAAGTCAGTCACACTAATGTTGAAATATAAAAAATCGTGTGAGCACAAGGTTGATAAAAAAAACAAAAAAACATTGAGGAGGGCTGAAAATGTCTGATTTGAATGAGTTCTGACTGTGAGAAGAAATAACGCCACATTTGTAGCAAACTGTCAAAAACTGTGTGTCCAGTGTATATTATTAATGTGTAAATCTGGACAGAAGAGCTCCAAAAAAGCAGTGTGGTAATGTAAATTTCAAAGTGGAAAATCCCAACAATACACTGTAAATTTTGGCTGTGAAATCCACAGTAATTTACTGTTTTGCCCAGTAAATTATTGTAAACCATTTCACAGAAGTATACTGTGTATTCAGTCAGAAACTACAGTAATTTTAGAGTTACTGTTAAAATTACAGTAACCAATAATGTACTGTAAAAATTACATTAACAATAATGTACTGTAAAAATTACATTAATAATGTACTGTAAAAAATTACAATAACCAGTGATGTACTGTAGGGTTACTTGTTAAATGCTGCCAGTTAGTTGCCGGTTTACAGTGTAGCATTGGGTCAGTTTACGGTTTGCTTCCCTAAAAAAGAGACAGGAAACATTTTTTAACTTTTTTGTTGGCGGCAGCACATGTAGCATTAGCAGAATTAGCATCACAGGTGTTGCAGAGTCAGTTAGCGGTGTCTTTCGGTGTCTGTGGTAAAATTAATAAACAATGACCTCATCATTTCCCATTTTCAGCATAACTAATATTATTTGTCATGTCACTCATGTTTATCACATCTGTTTGCTATGTTAGTGAGGTAGCTAGCCAGCTAGTACACACAGCAACGTAGCAGAAGTACAAAGCCTCATTTTGATCTGTTCCTGTTTGTCCTATATCAAGCTAGCAATGCACATGTTTCAAATTAAAAGCCTTTTAAATGGTAAATGGACTGAGCTTTTATAATGTCTTTCTCCACTCAAAGCTCTTTTACACGCACATTCATACACTGATGGCATTAGCTGCCATGCAAGGTCCCATCTGCTGATCAGTTTTAGGAGCTAGCCATTCATGGTGCGTTCACACATCGATGGTGGCCTTCAATTTGGGGTCGCCCTCGAGCATTGCAGTAGACGAAAATCATTCATTTCTCAACAAGGCTTTTCTTTTGAAAAATCTGCAGGAACATATTGTGGAAAACTTGCAACTCCACCTCTAATTATGTTCTACTTGGGAGAGGCTGAAACACGTGTAACACCTAGTGGTAAAATCTGGTGTTACCAGTCCGGTCCAGCCGTACCTAATAACGATTAAAAGATTTTAACACCTGAGTCTATGCAACAAAAGAATCCACCAACAGTAATGTGACCTCCATGAACGTGGTCCTTAGCAGTTGTCCATCACATGCTGGTTAAGAGGAGTGAGGAGTCAGCAGTCAGTGTTGGTGTAAAACAGAGCAGTGAAGAAAGGTTCAGGTGACACAGTCATCAACGTGCACCAAACAGTTGGATATCAGCTGTGGACCAATGCATGACATTTTGGGGGATCACGAGACTGCAAAAATTCTGGTGCTGCTCAGTTCTCGATCTGTCTGTGTATTTAATAAAGGGGACATTCAGTACTTTGGGAACCCTGGATGCCCAATATAACTCCGGTAACCGGGGCGTGCTGACAAGTCTAGACTCGCGACCTGACTCTGGTCTGAGTAGGAGTTCTGAAGTCTGGTGTATCAAAGTCATTCAGTGCATTCTCACACTGTCCCAGCTGCACGGTCCAGCTGCAGCAGTGGTTTGAAGAATGAATCCATCTATGCGTTTCTCCATTGACCTCACAAATCAGAAGCAAACAATGCGGTGTGGGTGCGTCAGAGACTTACTGTTCATTTACGACAAAGATGCAGTTGTCTTGAGAGGGGATGCCTGACACCGGGTGCTTACAGGTCACCTTCCGCTCATTGTGACTGCAGGGGAAGAGACAGAGAGAGAGGGTTCAATCACAGCAGCGACATCGAAACAGACAGAGAGCTGCAGACACAATTTATACAAAATATAACACAAGACTGAAAAAGTACAATCACTGCATCATAAACCTTTCAAACATCTCCCTGTAGAGATACATCAGGAAGACACATGACACACACCTGGAGCTGTGGGTGACACTAAACTTCAGCATAATGTCCTGTTTGAGAAAAAGAGTCCCTTCCAAAATAAAAGCACAGAGCACACAAGACAGAAAAGCCAGGTCCTCTTCTAAAACACTGTATCCAGTTCAGTCCACAGCAGACTGAGTCTGAGAGAGAGCCACAATGAACTGATAGACTCTCTCTCTCTCTCTCTCTCTCTCTGCCTCAGTGGCACTTCCTGTATCCCCCTTTTCCTCTCCTCCTTCTTTCCTTTGTCTTCCTCCCCTTATCTTGTTCTTTAATGCTTGCATTCATCTTTTCTCTATCCTTCACTTTCCTTCTCTTTTCTCTTCTCATTTCACTTGCTTTCTGTTTCAGGTTTATCTCTCCGGAACAATGAAAAGACCAACTGTGATGAGTTAACCGGACTATTGTTTACAAAAGAGCAGATGAATAAAACAGTTTGAAATGTAAAACATGATAAATGAATCTTGTTCTGTGCTGTACAACTTTTGTGACATTTGACTGCAGCACATTTCTTCTGTGTTGTAGATACAATATTATCAATACAATAGTGTATTTATTTGAATTGTGTTGGTGCTTTACACAGTAACTCTATTTCTAAAAGTGAATTGTTTTATTTGTATGTAAAACCAAAACTTCTTTTTGAGGTCTTAAAAAACAAAGGCTTTAACATTTTATGTTGCAATAAGTAGGTCTGTTATTTTTTTCAATCCAAGTCTTAAACACATGAATGTAAGAAACTGTAATAACAGTAACTGAAACACACGGGAGAAATAGCATATTAGTTAGATGGTCTACAGCACAGCATGAGATGCAATTAAAGCTCCACAAACAGCCAGTCAGACGACCATAGACTTGTATTTAAGATTGAGATGTTTGACAAAAAAAAGTAAAGTAATCAAGTTTCTTTACTTTCTGTTTAAATGTAACTCTTACCTAAAAGTGACATGAAGCAAACAGAGCAGCAGCAGCTCTGATTGGCCGGTTGTTATGTGCTGCCTTTGTCTCACTGTGATGACATGCACCAGACTCCATATCCTGCACCTTGATTTCTTTAACCACCGTCTGTCCCTTTATCTTTCCTCCTTTATGTCTCAGCATATACTGCTTATTTATCATCACTCATGCTTTTCCTCTGTTTCCCTTTCATTGTCTCCCTACACAGTCTCCATCTATCTCTGACTCCAGCTCTTTCATCCTGACCCCTCTCTTTATCTTGCTATATTACTTCCTCTCACTCTTACTTCACTTCTCTATTCCCCTCTCCTTCTTGCTCCCCCCCCTCTCTCTTCCTCTGCTGCTTCTCTCTCAGTCATATGCTGCGTCACAAGAAAAACTGCTGACTGCTTCACCTCCTTCTCACAAAACAGGAGTTTTGTTATCAGCCCTGAAAGCATGATGGCAATGATAATGAAGTTAGTCGAGGAAAGTTTGGAACACACACACACACACAGTCACAGAGCACCTAAACAAACCCTAAATCTAGACCAGTTCCCCTCCCTGATCTTCCTCTAACCACAGATAACCTTCACTGTGATTAATGACAGTATTAGTACTCGCTCACTCTACCTGCGTGTAGTTTACACAAACTTTGCAACAACAGTGTGCATGTCTGCATGACATTGAAAGTCTGTATGTGGAGCAGAGTGTCTTTACAAGCAGCAGGAGGTGACGCAAATGCTGACAGAGTGAAAGAGACGGAGAATAGAATTCTTTTCTGCCTTAAAACTTGTCACTCCAAATCCCAATGGCATGTGGCGCACACACACACACACACACACACACACACACACACACACACACACACACACACACACACACACACACACACACACACAGTCAGCCTGTGATGGCAGCAGTGAAACTGCCAAAACTTACTGGATTATTTTTCTGTCTTTTCTACAAACGCTTGCTTACAAACACGTCCTTTTATTCAGATTTCATGGAAAGTCTTTGACTCGTTAATTAAAAAACACAACCAAGTAAAGGGATTCAAAATTATCACTGCCACAAGCAAATTCATTGATCTCACTGTGGGCAACTGTACCTTTTTCAGAGTAACCAATAGAGGGCGCTAATAACCTCTGTCCAAGGAACACAGCAAGCTGTGAGGAGATTTTGGAGCAGTGGTCAGTGGCACATTTCCCACGATGTTCATTATAATAAAGAAATGTAAGACGATTACTACAGCTTCTGATCATCTTGAAATTTATTTTATTTTATTACGAGAATGTGATCCAATGAAAAGTGAAAAGTCTGAACGAGCTGTAAAGTGTTTAAAGGGCTTATGGAGACTGAGTCACTTCTGCAGCCAGCCTCCAGTGGACATTTGAGGAAATGCAGTTTTTGGTGCTTCTGCATAGGCTTCACTTCACAGCCACAGAGAGTCAGCAGGAAGTCAGTGAAAGAACTTTCATGAACCCAAAATCGTTACAGGAGAAGTTTTTGGCAATGTGTCCAAAAATTGCACTGAAACGAACGAGGCGCCATGTTTTCTGTTTCATAAGATTCCAACCTGCTCACCATATTAATTCTGTACCAGCCCTCACTGGTCTTATCTTACTGGCTTCTATTCATTCTAAAATATTTTATAATTGGTTTAATGTTCATTAAATGTTATTTATGTATTCATTTTTGCAGATTTCTATTCATTGTCATCTATTTCTGTTTTTACTTTTTGCTCCGTGAAGCATTCTGGGCTCCATGTTTACATGAAAGGTGCTGCATAAATAAATAAAGTTTGAGTTTATCGTCTGTAGCCATAATTAGAGTTTCAGTTGCTGCCTCCACCCAAAGCAGAAGAGATGGGATTTAGGCCAACAAGCACAAGAAAAACTGCATATTAAGTGAAGCAGGAGTTTATGCCCTCCACCTTTAAATGCTGTAATCTTATTATAAACAGTTTCCTATGATGGCACGTTCTAAAAATTAACATCATAAATATTCAAACGGCCAAATAAAAAAAAAGGTGAATAGATTATTTTTCCCTCAGCTCTGACACCTGAGTGAAGAAGCCTTAAATAAACTCAGAGGGCTCTCTGGGGGGTCAGCATGTGTTGGCAGCAGATGGAGACTGAGCGTGTGCACTGTTCCTCCCACACCCACATCTGGGGATGCCAGATGTGGGTGAGTCTGGGAGGAGCGCATGAGCGGAGGGTACCTCCTGGGTCTAATCTAGCCAGCCGTGCAGCACCATAGCTGGGATTGCTCTGTTGCTGCGGTTCCCTGCGGCTCGAGGACAGCCAGGACAGAGGACTGCAAAGGCCAGTCAGTGTTTAACACACACACACACACACACACACACACACACACACACACACACACACACACACACACACATACACTCCTGATTATTTTTCAGTTGTGTCTGTCAGACTTCAAAAGTTCAAATAATAAAGAATACAACTTATACAATACAATACATCTGTCACATCTTGTGATACTGACTTGAGTGAAGGAGCAGTGCATCATATCAAAAAAAGAAGACAAGTTGTGAATAAACTATCAGGGCAGCTTTCAACAAGCTTTCAACTCCAGCTAAAGAAACACTTCAAACCAGAGGCATCATTACACTCCGTTTCAGATACGCAGCGAGACAAATGGCAGTGACGCGTCGGGCTGGTGGACTCCGTGTGAACTGTGCCTTATCCAATTTTAACTACAGTTACATCTCCTCTGCTCCCCTGCAAGGATTGAATAGCAGACGAGACAGAAAGAGACTGTCTCAAGTCACCTTAAGTCATGAAAGACAGCGGTTCATTTCCTCATAATCACAGACAGATGAACGTAAACATGAACGGTAACAGACAGCACTGACATGGAAGAGTTCATCTGATGACAGCGTTTAACCAAGCCCTGTTTTAAAGCAGATGCTCCCACACACTAATCAGCTGCAACGGCGTGCTTAAAGTTGTTGTTTAACAGCCAATGAACTTGTCATCCTATAAATGTTGCTCTAATTATGGATGCCAAAACTCATCCTTCATGTGGAAGTGCTACACTGCTTTGGTAAAAGAAGCCCTGTTTTTTCTACGTCTGAATAAATGAATACCATGCACTGGTGTCAGCTTGTTGTGGATCACTACTCCACATAAGCTGTACTTAAACTGGTGATTAGTCTAATAGAATTTAATTATTGCTCCTTTCAAAATGTCCTTTGTGTGACTTTTCCTCAACCCACCACAAAGAAAAATACCACCAAACAAACTGGTAGCAGCTCTCTGAGGTTACACTTAAAATTTCAACCTTCAGATCAGGTTTAGTCGTCCTGCTTTATAGTGTTTTTCATACGTATTGTTTATCAGTTTTTAATCTTAAAAATCAGAAATGCTACTTTTAGTCTGAGCCGGCTGGAGGAGCGTCTGGGGGTCTGGGTTTGATTGGCAGCAGCTGGCAGGCTGCCGGTGTTGCACCTTAGGGAACGAGGAGTAAACAAACTTGCGCTATAGCCTCCATGTCATGGGCTGTCAGTGTGATGTTAGTGGTGTTGAACAGTCAGGAGTGCACCAGCATCTAACCGGACCCAAGAGACATTTGTAGGAATGTTTACATGTTGTTTAAGGTGCAGCAGCTGAGCAGCTAGCTACAAATTTGCAAATTTGCAGTCAAAGCAGGAAAGCTAATGTGGGCTGTTCAGAGTCTGTGGATCTGGTGGTGTGTAGCTGCTGCTGCTCAGTTTGACTGTCTGCCCTGCGCCATCTTTATGGGATTTTGCAAGATTTGATTGGTTGTATCAAATTAAGGTCTCCATCTACATAGACCGAATGGTATTCTGTTGAGGGCACCATCATGAAACCAAAAAATATACAATTCACATCTTTTTCAATGGAGAACACAGGACAGATTTACAGAGCAGATATGCTGTAGAAGTTGAGACCAGTTAGATTTTAAAGTTAGGTTCAACATAGATTCATTTGCTATGTTTCGAGAAGAGTTCAAGAAGAACGCGAAATAAGAAATAATAATAAATAAGAAGAAGAAGCGAAACATCTTCAAGAAACTAAGCAAGTCCAGTTGACTGTATTAACTATTACTTCTTCTTCTGTCCATCCAGTACTTTTGTGCAGCATCCTGGGCTATAGCAATAACTTCTAGACGTAGTTGGTAGTTTTATTGGGTCTCTGCACAGAGGTGTGCATGGACCTGCCAGTATTCTTCAGTGAGTTTTCACTGACAAAAGATACCAGAAACCCTCTACTCAGTAGTTCAAGTTATGGAGCTAACTTTTGGCTTGGCTACATGAAGGGCACACTATTTCTATGCATTACCACTGAACATTGGCACTGGACATAAACTGTGAGCTGCAGATTTATCCAACATAAACAAAATTCTAAGGAACTTCACCAAAAACAGTACTAAGCCAGAAGCTCTCCAGATCTTGACTTCATCTATGTATTCTGAACGGATATCACAAACTGGAGAGGAGACGACAAGCCACCCTGTCTGGGACCAACTTCACAGCACTTGAATAATTTGTAGCAAGCTGTATGTGTGTTTGTAATAAATCAAGAAGTTTCTGTTCTTTCAAGTCCTGAACGCATTCTGATCACTAACATCCCAGTACAATGCTGCTAATGCTAAGAGGTCTCAGGTTCAGCCCCTGCACAAGCCAACAATTCGTCCTCAGAAAGGAACCAAAGCCTTTCCCGTGTGGGTACTTGAAATAAGGCTGTTTCAGGAGCGCAGACCATCAGGTTGTTGTCTGGGTGATAAAATAGAGCAGAGAAAATGAAGAGATACAGGGAGGCAAGAGAGAAAAAGAGAGGCAGGAGGTGAGAAACAAACTGTAAATGAGGGAGGCCAAGACAAATAAATGGAATAAACAAAGAGAACAGAGTGCCAATTCACTGCAGCGTCCTGGTGTGGTTCCAAGCACTCCAATTCACATGTATTGACATAAAAAAATAATGGGATGGAGGAAGGAGGAGGAGGAGAAGGAGGAGACAGAAGAAGAAGACGAAGACAAGGAAGATGGGAGGGGAGCTTAAAGGAGCTTTGCCCATTAAGGCAGGAAGGTTTGAAGGACAGTGCTGTCACCTTCATTTACACTCTCAATACAGAATGAACTCTGCGGTCTCAAGGTCTGACCACCGAGCAGACTAATGATTGTGTTTGAGAATGAAATGGGTGAGGAATCTGTTGTTTCACACAGAACTGTGGCCTCTTTTGATGAGATCTTTGAAAGCATTTGGGCATTCACAAGGTCAATTCTGCCTTGCATCGAAATGACACATTTGCATTGTTTATCATTTTGTGCGGGCAAGATTTGAGTGTGTGTTTCATTGCTGAAAAGTGGTAACTGGACTTCTTTGTGTAAATCTGTAACTGTATATGTGAAACAAGCTGTAACTAAGGATTATTTTCATTAATTAATCCGCTGATAATTTTCTACAGTAGGTTACCACTTTGTTTTGTTCATAGAATGTCTTAAAACTGTTGATCACCAATCATAGTGCAAATGTCAAAGCCATTATACAGTGACAACAGATGGAGATGTGGTATAAAAATAAGAGAAATGTGAGCAGGAAGGAGCCTTTAGGTTCAGCTTTTTTCATTTTTTAAATCTAAACTTTGAGCATAGTTGCACTGAGCGAAACACGTTCCGTTCAAACATTTACAGCCCGTAAGAGAAGAGCGAGTCTATTTATTTTGTAAATGGAATTTTAAGCCCTAAAGTTTGCTCTACTGGACAGAAAATGACGCCGCCGATGCTCCTCTAACTCAGCGTGAACGCACATGAAAAATTCAACGCGATTAACATCTGCATAACGGCCACAGAGCTGTCATTTTAATAAACAATGTCTTTGAGCACACTATACAGTACACACACAACACACAGCCAGCCACACACACGTCCACACACACAACACACATGTCCACACACAATGAGAACAATAGTACAATAATCAGCTAATTCTGACCACGTGAAATGTCACCTAATGTTTAATGTCATTAGTTCTCAGTGTGGACAAACGTGCTTTGCTTTAAAATGCCATGTTGAAAAGCCGCCTGTGGTCAGTGTGTGTGCGTGTGTGTGTGTGTGTGCCATGCAGCCTTGTTTCCACAGCTTGACCATAGCTCCCCTCCCCTCCCTGCAGAGCGGCTGCCATTCACTGTCTCTCCCTTTGGCCAGGCCACTAACCTTTCAGAAAGGCCACCAGCACTGACAGCCCTGTCCCCCACCCTTTCCTTTCTTCCTCCTTCCATTTCTTTCCTTCCACTCCTCCTCTTTCCTAACCCTGGCTCACAGTTCTCTTCATATCTGCCTCTGCCTTTCTTCCTGCTGCCCCCTTCCCCGACCTTTTCCCTCTGATTTTCTTCTTTACTGTCTCAATTAGGTCTCTGTCTGCCAGCCCTTCAGCTGCTTCTCACTGTCCCCTCTGACCTCTTAACTCCTTGCTTCTCTCGATTTTCTCCTTACTTCCTCTGTCTTGACCTGTGCAGGTCACTCATATTTAAACACCTCTGCTTTGAGCTGGACAGACCAAACCCATCAATCAACCGAAAAACTACTTATCCAGGTTGTTCTCTTGAGTCACTTTGCATATCAAACGTTTTTGTTAATTTGAAGAGCAACTTAATAACACATTTTACATGTTACCTTCACAAATTTGTCATGAACTTGTACTCAAACCCAGATAAGTCAACACAGTAGCATATGCTCGCATACATGTGACTTTGAATCAAGTGTGTGTCCCACACAAGAACAACCTCTGTGAAGGAAAGCCAACACTGAAGTACCAAAAACTGCAGTTCCTCAAACGTCCACTTGAGGCTGGCTCCAGAAGTGAGTCAGTCTCCATAAGTCCCCATGTTCAAATGTCCAACTTCACAGCAGAAATAAACATGTTTACAGCCTGGTACAAAAAACAGTTTTGGTCTCTATAGCTAATTTCCCCGTTCATGACAACTGTACTGAGGGTGAATTTATATACAACTCACCTGTTCAAATGATATTAAGGCTTAAAGTTATGCAGAATTAAGAGCGTGGACGCTTTGACAGGTGGCTCAAAATTGTTTGAGCATAATGGTCTCTTTTCAAAGTATAAAGTCGATGTAAGAGTTGCATATGTAATGACAGTTCAATGATTTGTCACAGACAGTATGTATGATGGTGGATTTCCACCATCTGTGGGAGTTCACAAATTGGATTGGGACCCCCAGAAGAGTTGAACAATAAATCTGAGGATTTGCAGGATAATAAACATGGTGTAAAATAGAAAGAAAAAGAAACCAAACTGAACTCTAATATCTCCGACTGGACACCTTTCTCCTAAAAAGGTGTCCCTTAATGACTGTCTGTCAGAAGTGTTTCTAATATTTTGGCCACATTAGATCATCATATCAGGAACACCTTTCAATATATTTTACTGCAGCACAACAATACATTCAACAATACATACATATCGAGGTGAGTTCAACTATATGTGGTTAGTTTCATGCCACCTCCTGCACCAGCTCCAGTCCCTGCCCTATGCCTAGGTACATGCCCTTGCATGTTATCATTATTTATACCACTATATGTTTTTTAATATTAATATTATTACCACTCCAATTAAACATTACATTGGAGAGTTTAAATGTGAGTTATTTAAAGAAACAGGAATAGTCAAGAAATAGTAATGAATTCAGTTCAAGGGAAAATGTGGGTTCCTTTGCAATAACATGTCATGCAGCATCTCAGAGCAAATCTTAACCACGCATCCTCCTGATCCAACTCATCCCACGTCTACAGCTCTGATACTCACTTCATGGTGTGGCTAGTAAGTAAGTACTTAAGTAAGTCCAGTACCATAAAAAAACAAACAAAAAAAAACACATAGAGGCGACCCTCTTGTAGAACTCCAACACAATGGCACTCAGCAGGGTGGGTGTCCCCAGTCCAGCTCCTCCTCAGGAGTTTAGTTCCAGAGTCAGTGCTATGCACTGAGGTGAGCTAACTGTCTGTAGCTGGCATTGTGCCACCACCCACACCAGCTCTACTTCCTGTCCTGCCAGAGAGGTGACAGTCCAAGTCCCATTCCAATTTATTAAGGTTTTAATTAAGCGTGAGTTCATATAAGTACATACATAAGAAATGCATGGATGTGCAGTACCTCTCATAAGTTGGCTGTTAAATGGTATATGTATCTTATAGTAAAACCCATGTTTCGCCATGTAGAAACTACTGCATGACAATCATACTCGGCAACAACATTAAACCAGCATCAAGCCAATGCTCCTTCCTCATACTGAGACCTAACAGCACAACAAATTGCCTTTCACAGAGCAACTGCTCTCTCACATTATTACTACGAGGAGTTCTACGAGGAATCAGGTTCAGTAAGAGGTGCACTGTGCTGTCTGTTTACCTGTGGGTTAAGTCTGAGATGCATGATGCATGAATACCAATAAGACGTATCGTGCAGTGTTCTTCATTTTGAATTCATTGGAATTTTTCAAACTACATAGACACCAACACAAAGTACAAGTACTAAAAAAGTATTGATTAAAGCTCCCTAACAAATAAATAAAAGTTATGAATAAGTGAATAAATAAAGTCTGTTTTCATCATGTTAAAATCCCCTCTGGATAAGCAGGAATAATAGAGTAATAGAGTAGCCAGTTTGCACGATGAGCCTCTTAATGCTTCTCACAAATTAGTCATGTTCCAGCAAACAATAAGTGAGGGCTGCAGCAAAAGTACAAAAGCACACCACTCTTCTTGCTATCGCACTCCTGTATTGGCTCCCATGTTGCTATTGGTAACTGCGACAGATGGCTGATGGGATTGCGATTGTGATGAAGGTCTCTGGAGTGGAGTGCTATCAGCCAGTCGTGGATTCCATCAGAGACAATCCAAAGAAGTACTACTAGAGAAAAAAAATCGGAGAAAAATATGAGCCTTCTCTGTCCTTTATTCCTCATACCCTCTCCTCAATATTTCCTTTCCACCCATCATCATCTTCATCAGAAGTTGCAGTGAGCCTTAACACCCACGGCCATTCAATGGCCAGTGATATCGTCCTCCTCCTGGCCTTTAAGTCAGACATTATTTTTTACGAGTAACCTACAATGACAGCGGTGGTAGTCTAAGCTTCAAGACCTGCCATTAACCATCTATTATATGGAAGATGTGATGGATTGTGTATGAGAACCAGCCACTGGATCATACATTATTTAGTAAGCACTCATACTGAGGACACGTGATCACACACACGGTTTAGATTATTCACATTTACTTTACTTCTTCAGACAACAGCAAAAAAAATAGAAAGTAACGGGCAATCTTGAGGTTGCATTGCAATGACCAGTCAGCTGATCACACAGCTTGTTAACACACCGACGGTTGATTCAGATTATCTAAACACTGAAAGAATATGACATGAATGCAGCATTACCACCAACAGCTGTGTAATAATTTGACCTTTCACCTTCATTTTACCTTCCAGGTAAGTTTGAGTATTTACAGCCTGCATGACTGTTTGTCTGACTGTCCTAAGTGATGTCACTTTGTTCCCAGATCTTGAGAATTAACTCAGTGAACACAATTATAAGTGTGAAATTCTAATTCCACTTCAAGGGAAAGAAACACCACCATTTAAAACCCCCAATGATTTGAGATAATTGGCAGTTGTTTGCATGTTATCTTGCCCACAGTCTTTTGTTTACAGCAATTAAATTAACGATTAACACTTAAAGCAGCATCATTAAAATATCAGCTTTACAGTCATTCTGATGCTACACTGACTTGTAATCAGGTGAATGGTGTCTCTGTCATTCGCACGTCTGTTCTCACACTATGTAACTTTGGGCTCCGGGTCGGGAGAAGTACGTAACACTTTATGGCACAAAGTCACACACCACCAACTATTTCACAGATTTTCATCACATGTTGTGATCTGCATCAGCTGTCTGTGGTCCCTAAGTAAAGGAAACTGCTGCCAAATGTAGCTACTGTTAGCTAATGTTAGCTCCAATCACGTCCAATCATCTCTGAACATGGCAGAGGTGAAGAGGCTAAATAAGATGTCATTGAAGCTAACAAGAGAAAAAAAAAGAGTGACAGGCTGCTGGACAAGAGTAAATGTGGGACTGACTTTTAGTGGTTGGTGAGAGCTTGGTGAAATAAAAGGCTGAAAGACAGACGCCGAGCTGGGCTGAGCTGTCAGTAATATTAGCTGGCTGCTGTGTCTGCTGTTGGTGTACTTGCTTGGTGTTTGGCTGTTAGCAAAGTTGCCCATATTTACCATATTGATATTGCTCTCTGAAAGTGGAGGCACGAAATCGCAAAAATACCAAATCTTACATAACGTTGCTTTAAGTTGGCGGTGGTATATTGATGTGTAAAAATGCTGCATGCAGCATCTTTCATTCCACCTGGGGATGAGCATATAAGATGAGATAAGACAGTTTTCACTTCATGTGAGGAAATAAAAGTAGGGAAAAAGAAACCCAGCAGGAGACGAGAGTGAGAAAGACACTGCACACTACCACACTACGAGTCTTCATGTGTACATATAGGGAACTGCTGTGTGGACTTGGATGCACAAATAAGTGGTGACACAAACAGGTCAGACAAACAGGCAGGATGGTAACTGCACTGCATCGCTAAATTAAGCCACGCCGAGGAATCGAGGTTTCCACTCAATTTGCACTGATGTGTGCTTTCAAAGGGAGATCAAAAATAACTACTTTGCTGTTGGTCACGCTCCATTCAGAATTTCCTGTTCATGTCAAAGCTCACTCTAGAGTCGGCTCCCATCACCTTGTTTACCAAAAACTCTACAATGCTCTTCAAGGCTACTTTTGGAGAAAAACAACAGAAATGGAACACCATCCTGTTGCAGTGATACTTCGTTACGCTTCCTATTCTTTCTCTGGTTGTAATTGGCAAAGCTTTTTCTACGGTATCCATCAGCTCCCACATTCCCATCTTTTACTCCCCGTCCACAGCCATTAGGACAATGATGAAGCCGTCCGTGACTGTCAACATCACACTGCTGCAGCGCTTCAACTGCCAGCTGGAGGCGGCAGCAAAGTCCTGGGTCTGAGTAGGTAACCAGATAGATAGACAGTATTTACGTATGTAGGTTGGTAGGTGGGTGCGCAGATGGATGAGATTTGGGTATTTTTGAGCCCTAATAGATGTGAAAACAGACAGATTTTCTCATTTTCAACAACAAATTAGACATAAAATAGATAGATTTAGTGTGTTTCTTAAATTAACCAAAAAGAAAATTGCTAAACTGTAGACGCAGAATTTGAGATATTGCACATTTATATTTCTATCTAATAAATAGATCTTGCGATGTCCTACACCTAACAGAAAGGCAAAAAGGAATATGACGTTGTATATATCATAATTATGTTCTCACAAGAAGTGAAGCCTCCAATCCATCAATAGCTACACCTGATGTGGGAAAACAGTGCTCCCAGGTAAACAAATATCCTTCACATTGATGAATATTCTGCATTAACACAAGCAGCCAGTGACAGTTTGTCCAGCAGCTCTAATGACATTAGCTGCTGTTAGGAAATTGCACCTCTGAATCACCCAGCTGAAACAACAACACAAACAGCTCCGAGCCATGGCGGAGCAGCTCATTTGATTTTCACTCAGATTTTGAAAGAAAAGCCTTGGCAACAGCATGTGTGTGAATCTTGCATCGCAATCTACACTGCCAATAAATAACCTCTCAGCATATGCCACACTGTACGGCATATTTCACAGTGTCTGCAAACCAAGAAAATACACTGCACACGTTGTACAAAAAAAAAAAAAAACACCCAAAACACAACAGCGATAAAGTCCACCGCTTGTTGACTCACCAGAGGAATTGTAGTTATGGAGGCAGGCAGAGCAGGAGGAGCACGGCAGCCTCTTCCATGGGCTTTGCTCCGGGTGAAGGCAGCAGCTCGGCTTGTGCGAGCGCTGCTAAACAGCCCTCCCTCCCTCGTTTTCTCTCTCCTGCTCTGCCTGCACCACCATTGTGCCAGCGCTATAAGACAGATGTGTCAGCGTGGAGTGGTCGTCCTGCAAGAAATTCCCACGAGGCTGCGACTGTGAAGGCAGCACGGGTCAAACATGGCATGCCAGAAGTAAAGGTATGGATTGTGTACAGCGCTGCACAGTCACAGTGTTTGTCATTGTTTATTTGAATGAGATTTCATCTCCCTGGATCAGCTGTCTTTTTGCTTCATCACAAAACCTGCCAGCAACTGAGTCACTGACAGTCACAGAGCGTATACCACGCACAACATAGAAGCATTTCTTAAGCTTAACTCATGCTTCGAGCAATGAAAATGATCCATCTTTACTAAAATACATTTGTAGGAGATTCTGTGAGGAGGAGTCCCACTTTCAAGCTTTAACTGAAAGCTGACGCTGTCCTCAAAAACAAAAAAAACTCTCCATGTTTACATTTTCCCATGAAGAACCTCTAGTGCCTCTGTGAGCGTCACCTAACTAAACCTTAGACTGGAATTAATTGATTGTTTTGGCTACTTAGTGGTAAGGTTGCAAAAGGGCAGAAAGCTTCCAGTAAATTTCCAAAAACTTTCCATAGGAAGTGAAGCTGGGCAATTTAGGAAATATTCCAATTTGGAAATTCCATGGAAATTTAGGGGAATTAACTGGAAATTTGGGGTAATTTAAATGAACCGTACCATATCCAAACATAAATCTAAACATTTAGTTTTGTCATAAGCAGACATGCAAAATAAAACAATTAAAAACATTTCAACAGATTTATTTGTAAGTAGAAGTTTATCAAGTTTGAATTATTTTATTGAACAATATTATGTAGTCCACAAGCTGAAATGTGTGTCTTCAATAGTCTCTGTGTGCTCTGGGCTCTAAAGTGTGGTCCAGGTACAGAAATCACCTGTGCAGGTAGGGGGCGTGGCCTCAATAGCCCTGCATTAAGCAGTGTGCTATGTGCACGCGATTGAGGAATAGCAGATATTCCTGTGCACCTGCATGAAATCTGGTTGTTTTAGTCAAGATTATGCTAAAATATATTTTCCCCAAACTAAAGTTAAGTTCCCTGTTAAAGGTCAACCTTCAATTTTGTAAATTCATGGTTTATTCCTGTTTATTCCCCTTAATTCCCGTTAATTCCCATACATTTCCATCAGGGAATTTTGCAAAACTGCTTAGTGGCACCCGATTTTTAGGGTTCCCACAGAGGTGTATTTTACTCCAGGCAGACATAGAGCAACATTATCATCCATTTGAAGCAGTGTTTGTGTCCTGGTCTGGAGAGGAATTAAGGTGCAGCGGTATAATTCTAGGTGGCTTGGAAGCTGATCGGCCCGGGAGGCATCAGGCTGGTATTAAACTGTAGAATGAAATGTGTAAATCAGAGTGAAAACCACACTCAGACCTGTTGAGGTCCACCTGCTTTTAATCTGTAGTATCATCTCTGATCTCAGCCGGTCGTCGCATGCGATTGGTCATACACGTGCATGTGACCCGAGCAGGCGAATGACAAAGGAGAGGAAGCGAAAACGTCGAGCTGAGAGTGAGCATGGGAGAGAAGCTTTTCAGGAAAAATGACAGACATGTGCACCAGCATGGCTAGTGTCAGGTCAGAGCTCTGATAGTGCAGGTGACCTGTTTTCCGGTCACATGGGTCCAGTGTCTCGTGCTCTGCGACCTATAAATAACTCTACTGACAGTCTACAGCCATGCTACCAGCTCCGAGGCTGTACATGAGATATGGCATGGCTTTAGTTTAGCATAGCATATTGATATTCAGCAGGTATAAAGATTGTTTACCAGTTGCTATGTTCATGCAACGTTAGTTTAGCATGTTAAAATGTGACTTTGCCATGCTGCTAGCAGGACTAAAAATACTGAGTAAAAAAGCTAAAATAGATGTGTAACAATATTTTGTTCTGCAGCATGCAGCTGTTTGAGTGAAGAGCCTACTTAGCACCAAAGAGCAGACAGGCATAGTTAAAGACCAGCTGGTGAACATAGTGGAGCA
This sequence comes from Protonibea diacanthus, assembly GCA_028641955.1. Taxonomy (NCBI): domain Eukaryota; kingdom Metazoa; phylum Chordata; class Actinopteri; family Sciaenidae; genus Protonibea; species Protonibea diacanthus. Next base: position 1,819,769 of record CM053997.1, on the reverse strand, counting down.
TTTAACAGCTAAAGAGCCAGGAGTTGGTAGAGACCAAAAACCAAGCTAAAAGAGGGAACGTGGATGTACTTTCATCAGATGACACAGACATGACTCCAAATGTATTGTTAATTCACCACATCATCTTAAGGGTGACAATGTTGTGTTCACAACTTGTTTCACCTGTCCTTAAATGACCTAAACATCAATTAGCCTGTCCACAGTGGTGATGGAAGAACAGAAAACAGTAGCTAGGCAGGACTTTTCAAGATGCAGTATATCAAACACAAAGTTGGATCAGTTGGGACCTGACAGTGGTATGAAGATCACTTCCTGGGGTTGATTTCATGTTATCTGGACCAAAGTCTTGGACAGACACACTAAGTAAAGTACTGACATCACCGTATACTGTAGGTCTGCCAAGTGGCTGACCAAAGGCAACAGCTACAGAGCTACTCAACGTGACTACCATGACAAAAGTGCTGATAAAAAGCGAGAGGACTGGTGTCGCTGTACATCACGAAGAAGTCAACGCAAACTAATTACAAGCAGACCAGAGTTATGTTCTCCTGTCCTCTATGCAGAACATCATCAGAGCTCATTTACATACAAAGAGGATTAGAAGAGATTAAAACTGCAGCTCAGGTGTGAAGATTTAGGTGTTTTTTGATGTCCGCGATGCTGTAAAGCTTCTGTTTGCGTTTGAAGTAGAGAAACCAGCTGTGAAGCTTTACATATACCCGTCTTTTCTCCTCAAACATCACCTCCATTTCCAACAGGAGAGACGTACTTTTTCTGGGTTAGGATATGCTTTGATACCTTTTCTCCCGATGTGTGTCCTGCATACGAGCCTTCAGTTGTTTCTGCAGTTGAAAATCCTTTTCAGCTGTGAAATGAGTGTCTACTTCTTAAAGCTGCACGATTCTGCCAGCTATAGCAGGCTGCTCCTTCATGCTGCACCATTTTCCTGTCACTTAGCTATTTCCAGAACAGACGTCGTAGGTGTGAAGTTTTCAAAATTCAAAGAATGTATCACTCATTAAACATGTATACTGTTTGCTCCGAGCTGAAACCTTACAAACGAGTAAAAGCGCTAACCCACTGCTTCTACACAAATCGTTAGATCACAGAGGCCGCAGTTTGAAATGAAGGCTGAACATTAACTTTCTTTTAAGTGAGTTTTGTTGCAGCGTTGTACTGTCTGATACAGTTTCAAAGGCTTTCACAGTCAGCTCACTGTAACATTCAGAGGAAACTGTGATCAAAGCAAACTCTTCTGAGAACTGTTACTGTATGTCATCTCATTCTGCTAACCTGCTATGAGCAGCATTTACTGGAGATCTGCTCTAGACCTAACCCTAACCCAGTTTGGGAACCGCTCTCTCAAAGGAACTGAAATATATATAAAAATAAGAAGACAAGGCTACAGTTTAAGAGAAATTGTTCATCAAAAGCCTCCAAAAAGAGTTGAAACACTCTCCTTGGAACACAGTGGTCCATAGAAGCTAGGGTGTTCTGGGTTTTCTTGGAAAAATAAGACTCGGCTCTCTCATGTAGCAGTCGTGGAGTAAAGAGCCTGTGTTCTGGAGTCTGTTTCCAGGGTTACACAAAGATAATGAAAAACAAAATTGGGCCACGAGGAGGAACCGGTGTTTGGGTGTACTGAGCATTATGTCGACACTTGAGAAAACCGTCCCTCCAAACTACCTTTTCCCATGCCCTCAAAATGGTAAATATCTTCAAGGGCATACCAAGCAAAGTTAAGGCACATTAAGGATGAAAAAGTTTCTTTCCGTGTTTGGCAGTATTTATGCTAATTAAAGAGATGATGTTTTTGTGACTGAGTAGAGGGTAAACAGGGACGTAAGAGAAGAAGTAAGAAGTCTACCACTGATAAGTTTTACTGGAGAATATTTTGGGGTGGCTGCCATCTGTTCTTTGTTAATTAAAGTGCTAAATTAAGCTTGCTTTGAGATATCTAAATGAACACAAAGGGAATGAAAAAAGGGAGAAGGGATGGTCTGTTGGTGGATGGTTCAGGACAGATGAGTCTCAATGGAAGAAGGTCAGGTTTAAACTTTCTCCTCAAAGTTAGTACAACTCGTTCCTCCCTCCTCCTCTTCACTGTGGTATATTTGATGTTGGGCTGCTTTCTCCTCTTTCTTTATCCTTTACATCTAAAATGCAGAAGGTTTGAGAATAGCCTACAGACGCCATGGGACACGGCCTGTTGAAAAGAAATGGTGTGCTTCTGCATCATTCTGGCTTCATCATCTTAGCACAGACCACCTAGGCTAGTGGAATGTATCACCCGCCCGCTGAAGGAGACAGACAATGAGAGCAGGTAAACACAAAGGTATCTGCTGCACTGTTCAGCGACCAAAATAATCGGATATTCGGGACAAGTAGTGTCGTGTTTTTTTCTGCTTCCATTTCTACGAGATGCTGGTAAAAGGCAAGCTCTTGAAAAGCTGTTCCATCGATAAAAGTTGCACTTGAGGGCTTGTAAGGTTGGTCTAATGTAATGAGTTTGTGCCTCTGAAAGAGTACTATGCACTTAGGCTACAGTGCTACAGTAGATGGAACACATGTGGTGCATTAAGAAAGAAGGCCGGAGCCACCCTTGAGAAGTGGCTGGAAATGGCAGGTAGAGGGGACATCGTGAGTGAAAAACACATTAGCGGAGATATTGGTGTTTGAATGTACATGAAGGCCAAAGAGGACATGTGTGTGTTTATGTGTGATTCACTGATAAGGTACGGGGAAATTCTAGTACACACAGACGCAAATACACTGTAGCAGCTTTCATTTTTCATGTGGTGTGTTTTCCTGAGGAGAGGTTTTCTTGTTTTGCAAAGCTAGCTGATGGTGCGCTTGAATCGGGTCATGGAAATGTTGACCTGAATTGCAACCACTTAGAAAGCTCCCAACTAGAACTGTAGTTGACTAATTGATTAGTTGTCGACTAACGGCCAATAAATCGCCAACTATTCTGATAATAAATTCACTTTTTTGGAGGAATCTTTTAAGAAAAATGTTTAAATTCTTTGATTTCAGCTTCTGTCTGGAGGATTGAAGTTTCACAGCAGCTAACGCCTGTACAATAGAGGTGTCAACTCGGATCCAAATACAACAGTATTCATCAGTCAGCAGTCACTTATTCAACTGAAGTCAGGCTGATCCATGGGTCTCTTTAGTCTCGGGTGTTTCCGGCTCTGTATGGATCTGAATCTGAATCCAGTTCTGTGCTACTGAGTCTGCGGAGAGTTACACCGATCCGCTGTCAGCTCACCCGAGTCCCGACTCCAAAAGCTATTGCTAACAGCGGCAACTACAGCTTACTGTCAACGATAGTAGCTGGATTTCTGGCAGCTTTTTAGGCGGATGGACTGGGACATGTTGTAATGAGATTGTGAGGTTAAAAGGAGAGGAGTGAATGGCGCATTTTATCAGTTTAGTTTGCATATGTGGCCCACTGTTAGGCGAGTGTATGATGTAGATCCGGGTTAATGGAGACTACAGACTCACTGATCCCGAGTCAGTTAGAGGATCCGGATGAATGATCCGGATGAATTGAATCACGATTCATACAGCACTATTGTACAATTAATTAACTGTGGCAAATAAACACAGACTGCAAAAACAGCCCAGGTGGTAAATTTGCTCAAATAAAGCAGGATGGAACACTGTCCGGCCCGGTCCAGCTGCCGCTCCGTGCTGCTGCTGCTGCTGATGCTGCCATCCTGTGAGGCTTTGTGTCTGAAACCTCCCTGACAACAGACCAGGATCCAGGAAGGAGGCTGGTGTGTGTGTGTGTGTGTGTGTGTGTGTGTGGCGGTTAGCCACTTTTGCCATACTCTTCACACACATTAACTGTATATCAGGGCTGTCATATTTAATTCAGGTTACCAAGACAACAGGTGAAATGTCCTCCGTGCTTATCGATGTGTGAGCGGGAGTCAAGGAGAGAGAGCAGCTGAAGGTGTGCAGAATCATTTAAGCAGAATTTTTAACGAGGGCCCTCCGCTGCATTCTGCTTATTTGCTATATCTGCTGTTATGAGGTCTGATGTGACTGTGACTACTCGAGTGCTAAATTCACTTTAGTTCAGTGATATCAACAACAAGAAAACAACTGTCTTCATGGATGTTTCTTTAACGGCTTATTGTCGGTGCAGTCAGGTGGAGAAATCAACGAGCATCTCCAGTTTGGAAGGTGAACCAGGTAAATACTTTTTACAGAACCGCTTCCACTCAAGCTTGTCAAAGGCTGGATGAGGTGGTGCAATCAGACAATATCAGACAGGGAGGGTGATGGTTTTTAGTGCCGTTCCAGAATAAGACCTGTCTCAGAAACAAGTTAGCACGAGGCTTGGAGTCTCGTGGGGTCTCAGTAATGGAGGAGTGTTTAAAGCTTTATCAATCCAGAGAAAGTCAGTCGAGCATGTTTGCCCTTTACGAGCAATGTACTCCACACTTGTCAGCTGGCAAATGAATAAGCAGCAACCTGTCAGACAAAAATGAACAGCCCCTGGCTTGTACTTTATAAAATTCACTTTGAATGGCAGCAGATATGTGAACACTCTTTCTTGGCATGGCAATGCTTGCGAGGACGTGCAACTAAAGTTAGAAGAGTGTGCCTAAAAACTGGACTTTGGTTGAGTTTCTCCCAACAGAGCTGATTACCGTCTGCTGAAATGTATGGCTGCAGCAAATGAGAGCAAAGCGTATTCAAAAGAATTAATTTGCCAGTTGGGGAAAGGAGGGGGGCATATTAAAATTGGTTCTGTGCCTGAGAGAGAAGAAAGCAGAAAGCAGTTTTGTGCAGTGGAATTAGAGTTCAGCACTAATGTGTGGAAGGCAGCTGTTCACGGCCCAGCTTTGGGAGTGATAAATGCATCATATCCATCATGATGAGAGCTATTTATAATGACAGTATCCTGATGATAACACCAAAATCACACCCATTATCGCTGAATGATCGCCAAGAGTACTATGGAAGGAAATTACCTCATTATCAAAGATTTGAGCTTAAGGTACTTTTTTTGTACTTTTTCTAAGTGGTACTTTTTCAGATACTTGAATTGAACTTAATTTAACTTGGCTAGCATGGACTCAGACTACAGGGACGTGGCTTGGGAACTAGAGGCTGGTTCAAACATGGTGGGGAGCGGTGGCACTTCTGAGGTGCCCTTGAGCAAGGCACTGAACCCCTAACCCCAAAACCTCATCAGGCACGTCTCTGTCACGTCATGGCCGTGACACTGTTTTGATCCATCCTCCACGTGGCTTCAAACCTCACCAGGAGCATTTCGGAAGTTAGCAGTTTGCTACTCGGACTTTGTGTACTTGCTGTGATATGGTGGCTCGTTTTTCCTTGATTTAGGTGCGTCTAAACGTGTAAATATGCAACAGAGTCAATTTGTTTCCCTTTTGGCTGTTTTTTCGCCCAGGATGTTTTATTTTGAAAATCGACGAGATTCTCTATGCTGTTTCTGTGTCTGGCTTCCAGCCAGGTCGAGCTGCTCTGTACAGATTGATGCGGGCTGCTCGCAGTGTCCGTCAAAAATAGAACAGCCGTGTATTCACCGCGGAGCTGAGAGGAGGCCTGCTTCTGGAATGCTTCTGAAGCGGATGGTGGGGTTTGAAATATTGACCAGAACGGCCGTGTTTAACTCCGGCGGCCACAGCACAAAGAACGTGCCGCATCCCTGCCCGGTGGAATTTAAGGGTAACAGCTCCAGAGTGGTGCTACATGGCAGCCCATCTCTCCACCATCACTCCACCAACTGTGCACAGACAGTCAGCAGCTCAGCTTCCCCACGGGGGCAAACCACCCAGTGGATTAATCCGACCCTGTCACAGAGCCATTACATCACATCCTACGATATGTCGGTAACCAATAAGTTCACCATCGCTACATGCATCTTCACAGCCGTGTGAAAGACCAACAACAACCTCTGACACTTCCTTTGTGTTGCTTGGCAACAAAAGCAGGCAGAATCTGTGTGTGTACAACATGATTCATGAATGCATTTTGATGCTTTCCTCAGGGTGATGAGCTGGTCTGAGAGGAAGTAAAGAAAGAACGTGCACAGGGATTATGTTCCTGCAAAGTCAGTGTGATAATGAATCTGCTCATCAGTCTGTGTGATGGTGATGCTGATGATGCTAAAGGCAGAACATAGAGCTGCACGCAGAAAAGGAATTCTACTCGTTCATGTGTATCTGTGGGTAGACATGCAATGATTGGACTATTGAGTAAAAAACAGAAAACATATTTTGTTTCACAAACTCGCTTTTGTGGCATGAAAGTCGCCTTGGGCCACAGAGAGTCACCTTCCACGCCATGAAATCCATCACACACCATGGAATGAAGACAGAGACTTTGGAGTAAATAGAATAAAATTACAATATCATTACCGACATTCATTTACAATACGTTGGACAGAATGCACCTTCAACACTCCTGGCATATTGTACAGAGAAGCAATTTCCTGCACGCAACGGGAGTGTGTGACAATCAGCGAGCGTTCCACGCACTGAGATTCATCACATGCCACGACCAGCTGCACCGCCTCGACGCATTTTGTGCAAAATGTGATTTAATGGGTCTTAATTCATGCATGAAATTTTATGACAAGAAATAAACTGAATGGATTTTACTGCACAAAATGTCAACCAAAGGCGACTCAAGAAAAAAATGACTGTCAGTAATTTGTGGTGAAAAAATAAAAAACAACAGCCACAGGACTCCCTAGAGAAGAGGTTGGGTGGTCAATGAAGCGCTGAACCATGATCATGACTTCTAGAGACGGGCTGTTCTGATACACTGGAAAAATGTCAGCACTGATGCCGCCCTTATTACGAGGATATTGCCAGTTAAGTGGCTGATCCAGTATCTTTGTGTTTCAGCTATCACTTTTTATCACCACAGCTGACCAACTGACCTTACATGTTACTAACTGCAGGATATGGATATAAATTTGGGAAAATGGGAGCACTTTCATTTATTTTCCATGACCACTTATCCACATCAGGGACACATGCAGCTGATCCCAGCTGACATTGGGCGATGTGACGGATAGACCCTGGACAAGTCACCAGTTCATCAGGACTGTACAGAGTTAGTAAAGGTAAGTAAGGTTAACAATAATACACTGAAATCTTGCATAAAAGGCCAGCTGCTAATGAAGATCACTGACCTGAAATACATGAAGACACATTTATCATACATAAGATTCAAATGTCAGCAAGTAGGTTTTCTCTGTAGCTCTCTGTCTGGGATGGTCTACCATCTTCTCTCTTTTCCTCTTCCTCTCACCTCCTCTCCCCTCTTTGCAGAACACTGAGCCCCAGTTGTTGTAATTTTAACACCATTCTGCGCTTTGTATTTGTTGCCCTAAAGAAAACACTCCTCATTTTGCTCCCTTTATACTCTAAAATGAGCTTTTCTTCGTCTCCTCCCTCCTCTTGTCCTGTTTTCTCTCCCTCCTTTCCACTTTAGATTACGTATGTGTGTGTGTGTGTGTTTCCCAGCATGCCCCACACTTCCAGCCTCTGCTCTCCGGCGGCATCCTTGGAGGTTCGCGTCGGATTCGAGGAAGCAGTATTTTTAAACCTGCCTGTTACCCGAAGAGGGAGGATCTGAGTCACAAATTCATCTGCACGACACGTTTGAGTCCGGTGAGGACTTCCAAACACCTCCTGCCTCAACACGCTGCAAATGAAGATACAAAACTGTTGAAAAAGATGCCTACCATCACCATCGAGTGTCTTAACTCTTATATTGCTGTTTAAAGCAGAGGGGTGCTGGCTAGTCTCAGCAATTTAGGAACGTTTAGAACAATACTTCAATTGTTGATTTTGCTGCATACATTTCCTTGAGAGACAAATATATTGTGTGAATTCCTCTGGGCCACCACACTGCTCCACTTTTTAGAAAGATACTGGAAAAAAATGTGTTCAAACTAATGTTGTTTTACCGTAATTTGTGTCAAAAACATTTAATGAATATTAAAGTTAAAGAGTCAAAATGTGACTTTTATGAGTCCATTTAGCATCTGTGCATAAAAGTTAATATTCGACAGACCTTACAGCGGTCATTACATTACAGCATGCTCCACGCGTACAGTATAAATGAGGTGCATGCACAAAAACTATGCATAGGCCATTTACCATAAACTGTATTTTATAAAAAGATAATGTGTGCAGCGCACGCGAGCAGCTCACTCGGGATTTTCCAGAGCGAGCTGAGTGTGATGTAGTGCAGTTTTTAGGAGGAATGAAATCTAATAATACACCTTTTCTTTTTTTTCTTACAGTCTACAAGGATCTGTAGAACGCGCCGATCTGGAGGCCGTTTCTAAACTTAAAAATGTCAATGAACTAGTATTTGAAATATAGTTTCATGCATTATTTAAAATGCACTTATTTCCATCTGTTTGTTACTTTCATGTTGTTCTTCAATGTAGAGCAGTTTGTCAAGGCTGGTTCATTAAATGTAATCTGATTACATTTCCAATGTTTGATGACAACTGACACATGACTGCTGGACCCATGTTACAGTGGAAAACCAGGGTCCTGCCCTACATGTCGGAAAATGTTGCCGTCTTAGCTACAATGCTAAAGTTGTTAGCAGTAGATTGCTGTGTTTCAGAGATTCTGGTTTTCAGGTTTTCTAATACATCTGATAAGTGAATATCTGTTTTTGTCTGTCTTGAATATGAGGTCAGTTTATTACTACAATATTACACAACAATTTTCTGTTTCACCCTTTTTCCAGCTTAACAGCGGTTGGTTGCACCCACATAAGTCAGAGCAGCTCAGGACAAAGTTCAACAAATGTGAACTTTCAGCACACCCCACGCTCTGCAGAGCAATCGCAACACACACACACACACACTCACACACACACACACTCACAGACTTACATGTACAATTTTATTATTGGTATATGTGCAAAACCCTTTTTTGTGGTTACGTGAGCACATCTTTTGTCTTCTCTTCCAGATATTGGAAATTCAATTCAATTTTATTTCAATAGCTCCAAATCACAACAGAAGTTATCTCATGACTTTCCATACAGAGCAGGTCTGGACTGTACTCTTTATAATATTATTTACAGAGACCTGCAATTCTCACCATGAGCAAGCACTTGGTGACGGTGGTGAGGACTTGCCAGTCTTCCAGTTTCACCATGACTGAGATCCATGAAAACAGATGTACCTGAACGCATAGCTTCATAAAACTGTTGAAATATGCTTGGTCCGCGTGGATAACATGCGCTTCAGTCAGTAAACAAAGTCTCTTTCAGCTCGCACTGAGACGAGTAGCTGACTAAAAGGACGACGTAAACGGTCTGAGTTCAAGGAGCAGCATCCTGGCACGTGAATACTGTTGTGTACTATATCCTCAACATTCATGTTAGCGTGTGTGTGTGTGTGCGTGTGCGCTGTGGCTTGAATAAAAAGTAGAGCACTCTAACTGGTATTTGTGAAGCATGCATAGATGCCTCACAGGGATTCTGGGAAGTCATTTCTACATGAGTGAAGAGCTCAGCGTTGCTCCTCATGTCACAGGCGGCCATCACTCTGTGAGGAGGCCTTCCCCTCTTCTCCCTGTCACATGATGCACCCGGTCACGAGTGTGCACTGAGCAAGCAAGGACAGAGAGGAACATGGCTGCCGTGCTGTAGCACTGTAACGTAAAATGACACATGGTTAGATGTGGCAGAATGGCCTGTGTCCTCCAGCCTTACATGCAGGACAGCCTCAGTGCTTCACCTACCTCTAAGCCACACACACACACACACACATACACACACACAGAGTCAGAGGCAGGGATGCCTGGCACAAATCATCCATGCATAAGGTCACCAAATGTGAGAAGCACACACTCGCTCACACACACAAATGTCAGGACAAATGACAAAGCCCGTCTATCATCCTGCTGCCTTTTACAGCTGCTCTCACATCCTCCAGGAAGACGACAAAGGCTGACGGGAGATCAGTGTTTGACTGACACAAAACTTTCACCTCATACATGTATGCAGGTATTATGTACACATAAGCACCTATTTTTTATTTTGTCACTATTAGTATTTTCTTCAGTATCTGGACTGAAGTCTTCCTTCCAGGCACACACTGCTTTCATTTCTTTTCAGTTTAGTCTCAAAATCAATTTGTCGCCTTATTTATTTATTTATTTTTTTCATCAAAGTTATCATTGCGAGCAGTTGTGAGCAAGAACTGTCAGTGCTGCTTCGTTCTGATGCTTCCTTTGTGATGCGTTCAGGATGCTCTGACACCTGAGACGAACTAACGACATTCCTGAGATGTCAAAGAAGATATGAACGGGGTAATAATAACCTCCGAGAGTGTATCCACCGTCTGTCTGTTTCTTCTTGGATCAGTAACATGTTGTGCTCTGTTGTGTTGTACAGCAGCTTATTGCCGCTTTCCAGAAAAAAAAAAAAAAAGATCAATATGAGTTTCTTATAACAGGAAGTGTTTCATGTTAAATCAGGATGTTTTGACATTATTATAATCAAAACATTTTAGAATGTTATTGATTATTATTATGATGACACACAGATCATATTCTACTATTGTACTGTTTATATTATTAAATATACTGTGTGCTTTTACTTGAATTTCCTCGTGTGCTGCCATATGAAGGCCTATGTTACGCTTAAAGTATGTGTTATGCTGTTTATCTATGCCATGGCCATAACGAATTCTAAATTCTGATTGGCTGGAAAGTTATCTGATTTCTAGAAAAAAGAAATGATTAAAAACAGACATCTATATACAGTATGGCCCCATAGATGTATTAATGCTACATACATGCTACCCAGCTCCTGATACAGGCTGTAATGTAAACTTCCGTCTAACTGAGGTGGTGAATTAATGGCCCGCGCTGCAGGGACATACCAGCAGAGGAGAGGAGAGAGGGATGAGATAATGAACGAGGGGAAGGGAGGGGAAATGATTACCTCCGTAGTAAGCAGTGAGTGTGTGCTGACCTCAATCACAAGGTAAAGGAAAGATTATAGCGCTGTGATGGTGTTGCTAGCTGAAATTAGGCAAATGGCAAAATATGTTTTCTCATGTTTTGATTCCTTACAGCAGCATGGAGCATGATAATTCATTCATCATGGCAATGTCGACATACAGGGAGGTGGCCAAGATGGAGAAGACCAGAGCCAACGCACTGAGCTTCACAGAGACTACATCCATTTTATACAGTCTATGCCTTCATATGTTATGAGGTACCACTGCATATGTAGCATAAAGCCTTTAGTCTGCAGACGAGGCTGATGAATGTCCTCAGGTGAACTCACTTTAGCCAGCAATGGATGGGGCCTAATGCTACTAAATAAATGGAGCTAGTTGCTCCAGGCTACATTAGCCGCGACTAGCATAACACACCCAAATCTCTGATCTGCCGTCAGCCAGCGTGCCTGGTCTACAACCAACCCTAAAGGTCACATGTTACCCTGCTGCACATCGAGCTCTGCTAGCTACCTGTTGCAGCCTGCATTAAATTCAAATCTCTAATGCTGACTATAAAGTAGTCTCTGGTTCTGCACCCACCTACTTGAATGCCATTATACAGGCATATGTTATCTCACACCATTGACGTCTGGCTCTGCCACCTGAACTCTGTAGTTCCCCGTTAGTGGAACGTCCTACCAGTTCCTACCAGAGCAAAGCAAACCGTCTGTAGACCTCCAGCTCTTCAGAGAGGACCTCCTCTCCAACACTACCAACAACTGGACATGATACATCTGTCCCCCTTTACAACTGGACTTTGATTTTATGTGAGTAGTACTTATTACTGCACTAACATGCACTTGTCAAACTGTACCTTGATTGTTTCCTTCTCTGTAAGTCACTCTGGATAAAAGCGTCAGCTAAATGACTGAATGTAAATGTAATGCTTTTCATTTGAAAAACCAGCTGTGCAGAGGTGCATGTCAATGTGGCACTTTACTCATTTCTGGCTTTACAATAGTTCTCTCAGATGTTAATGTGTCCTTGAACACACCAACATGTATGAGCTGTCAGTGTAGTGTTTGCCTGCAGCTGTGTTACATAACGTGGCACCACTTCGACATAAAAATAACGGCGTAAATGTTCACTGTGGCGGATTATTTATCTTGAGCAAAATCTCTGTGCGTTGAGATCAACTGGAACCGATGACATGCTTTGGAAAACAGTCTGCAGGGATGTAAAATTTGCATATGTGTATGTATTTAATGGATTACAATAGCCAAACAACAGATGTTGGCTTTTGTAAAATGTCATTCTGCAACAAATAAGGCAACAACAACAACTTGCATGAGCACAAGACATTTCATAGAGAAATGGAAGCCATGGAGGAATATCTGACGAGCTGACAAATTCATGGTGTAGTCTACTGACAGCTGCTTGGTCATCTTACAGCGATCTCTAACTATCAATTACACCAAATCATCAGCTTAATGACAGCAGCGCTCAGCTCACATTAAAAATGTTATTACCGACTCATCTGGGGCAAAGACATGAAATTTAAGAGCTTATAACAACAATAAAAAACACCTTCCAGGAGTTTTTTTTTTTTTGGAACAAGCAGCTGACAACAGTGATGGCGAAGTGTTTCTATAGAGTCGGTGCTGCAGCCTCTTTCTGGAGGCGTCAGCAGGAATCAGACTTTTTCTTTCTTTAACCTACATAAAGCTCTTGTTCCCTCGCTCCGTCTCGACCCATCTGTGCACCAGGCAGGGAGCCACATTTTTTTTTTTTCTCCCTACTTTCCTTAGGTAACGCACAGCTAATTACGTAATCATATTGGCTGGACATCTTCATTAAACTTCCGTCTAATTGAGGTGGTGAATTAATGGCCCGCGTTGCAGGGACATACCAGCAGAGGAGAGGAGAGAGGGATGAGATAATGAACGAGGGGAAGGGAGGGGAAATGATTACCTCCGTAGTAAGCAGTGAGTGTGTGCTGACCTCAATCACAAGGTAAAGGAGAGATTATAGTGCTGTGATGGTGTTGCTAGCTGAAATTAGGTGGATGACAAAATAATGGATGGATGGATGGATGGATGGATGCTACTAAATAAATGAAGCTAGCTGCTCCAGGCTACATTAGCCACGACTAGCATAACACACCCAAATCTCTGACTTTCTCTGGTTCTGCTCCATGTATGTCACACAAATAGATGCACAATATCTCACTCGACAAGTGATCCATTCAGGTCAAATCTTTAAGATGCGGGTGTGGTTTTTAAGTTTTAGTCTGTGTGGAAGTCAGACATGGCCACAGTTTGATTTTTAAGTGATTTTTGAGTTCATTTAAAGCTTAATAACTTATCTAACTTTATAACTATTACATCATGCATTGCAATCCTGCCCAAAGCTCACATGAAACAGATCAAAGGTTCTCTAAAATCAGAGATTAGAATTATTGACAGTTTTCTTTCAAAGTTCAATGATTAAACTTATGAGTCTGCTGTCATTCTAGATTTTTCTTAATAACAACAAATCCCCTAAAAAGTCAGACCAACGCTAAAATCGTCCATCTCTCAGTACTGACTTACTTACTGTGTCAGTAATTTCCTCAAACAGCTTCTCACTTTTGTTTTTAGCAGACGTTACTCAAACAGGAGGAAATGGTGCATATTTAGGGACTATTTTTAGCGGTGGATTAATCCACATTTGGCTTTAGTAAATATTTGAAGCAGCAGGACTGAGTGTGTGTGGGACGAAGTCAAAATAAACTCCAGTGTGTGTGTGTGTGTGTGTGTTCATGGTAATGAAGGAACATGTCACCCTGTGCGACTGTGTGTGGCTCTCTGATGTGTTTTTAACAGAGCAATGTGGCACAGAGGAAGAAGACACATCAGGTGCCTGATACGCTCATGTGAAGTACTTGTTAGTAGGTTACATTGATTGTTGGTTCGACTCTGCACATGGGACTAACAGTACAATATCTTAGGGTTATTTTTAGTGTAATTTCAGTGTCATCTCCCCTGGATATCCTTCAACATCTGGCAGGAATGCATCCCAAAACTCCTGCTGAAACAATTTGAACAATCAGAACTCAGTCTGCTTCTTCTCTGGGTTTTTCTCCCATCCACCCAAAAGCAGAAGTGCCTGAGTGTAAATGGGTTAATAATGCATTTCATGCCTCTAGCTGAATCTACTGCATGTGTGCGCTTGATCTGAAGTAATTCAGCTGAATCCTCTTTCTGGCTGAACAGATGAGCAGCAGGAAGAGGGGCGGAGAAGGAGATATTTCACAGTGTCAATTGAAGGTGAAGCTGATGGAATTGGAGTGAGCTGAGCTGTGCCGGTACTGAAAACTGAATTTGGAGAGGGTGAGATAGAGTCAGAGAGGGACCCGTGATGCAGGAGGAAGCATGGAGATCCCTCTCTAATGCAGCGTCACCAATGTGATTCAGCACTCCGAGCAGAATTTGCCAACAGCGGCTCCGCTCTCACCTCAGTGAGCTTTCAGCACCCATATTCTACACACCCAGCTGTGTGGAGGAGGTGGTGCATGAAGGCAGGTAGGCAGATAGAAGAGTGGCTTCGTTCGTGGCTCCCCCCGCCTCTCCTTCAAACACAGCATTTCGACTTGCTTAGTTCTTACAGCTCTCTCTATCTCTGTATGTGTGTGTGTGTGTGTGTGTGTGCTCACGCGTCAGTCAGTCGTCAGTTGTGAAAATAGTGTGGTATAGCCGAAACCCTCCCTTCCACCTCCTCGCCTCAGTCAGCCAGTTGGAACGGCCCCTTTTCTCAATCGAGATTTGCAATTTTGAACAAACTAACCTTTGTGACAAATATCTGCATCTTCCACAGTGGAAGTTGGAAGTAACTGTAATTTCAATTTCTTTGTTTCAACCACTTGAGACGCCCAACCTCCCCCTTCCTAACACAAGACACCAGGTTCTTTTGTGTTTTAAATTGTGATGTCTAGACTCAAACTTGCACCTAAATACAAGATTCTGCAGGATACCCGAAGTGTAAAACACACCAAAGAGGTCGGTGCCGATACCTGCAACAGACATGAATGTATCCCCAAAACACGGGGTCTTTCTTCATCTTTGACTGCTTGTGTGTTGACTGACCTTTTCTTTGCAAAGAAAATAAAAACCTTGTCGGCCGGCAGTAGTCTCTATTTCATTCTTTACCAGCAGCAGAGAAAATTCCACAACAAAGTGTAGGAGGACAAAAGACTCAGGTCTTAATAACAGAACTATCCTAAGACACTTTGCAATCTCAAGGTAATAAACATTTACATCAGTAGATGCGCTCTGATGCTGCTGTCGATCCATTAAGGTGACCGTAGCTACGAGCTCAACTCACAATGCTTCTTAGCCTTTGCTGTGGTCAAAGGTTTGGTGCTGGTAACAGAAGGAACAAATGGATATGCTGTTATACTGTATTGAATTGGACATAGCTAGGTGTGCGCAAACTGACAACTCAATATGTATCAGTGCAGACAGCTGTAATCCTGTCCACTGTTGCACTAGCTTTCATTGCTAAATGTAGTCTTGGCGTTCCTGACCATAACCTGCCAAAAATATCTATTACTGTATGAGCAGCACCATTATAGTGAATATGATAGTGTTTTCTCTGCATGGAGGCGTTGACAGCAGTTCTGTGACAAAACCTCATGGGATATGTAGTTCTTATATGCTAAGAAAATAAGCATTGTGGTATCTTGTTATGAGCTGGTAGAACACCCATACTGTACACTGTAGATGTGGAAATCCATCATCCAAACGCACTTCTGTACAACAGTAAGTGAACGCATCACCGTTCCAATGCACTTTAGTACCTACAATAGTCATGAACGCATATCTGTCGACTAAAATCTGGCACTGTGACAAATAAAAAACTTTTGTAACACTGTATTCTAGCAAATGTCTTCTGGTACAACTGCTCCGGGAAAATGGTGGAGAGAGTGGACGCATAGTTAAGTAGCTCACCCAAGCCGGTTGAAAACCCCCTCACCAAACAAAGTGCAACTTGATAAAAATTGAGGTATGAGTGGGGTAAGCAAAACAAGAGGCCAGAAACACATCAAGAAGCAAGACAAAACATGTCCGAACATGAGGTTAGCAAATCAGAGGAAGACGCAACTAAGAAAATGGTCCGTGCTGAGACACTAGGAGTTAGCCACTATTAGCAAAGCAAATGTCTTGGTTACATTGCACACCCTCGAAAGTCAATAACTGACTGTGTATAATTATCTGCTGCAACGCAGAACATTCAGAATATTCAAATGACTGCGTACTGACTTCAAGGTTGGTCAGTCGCTCAATAATATAGTCAGTGTACGTGATGGGGACACAGTGCTGTTTCTAAATGGGAGTTCTCTCGTTCCTCATGCAGCTGAGACAGACGAACATCAGAGATGTAGAAACATGGACGGGCAGCTCCATCCCTGTGTGCGGAGCTCAGTGTCAGCCTGATGAATGACATCATTATCTCACAGAGATGAAACACACACTGGCAGGGGGTCAGTTTGGATCTATCTCTGGTTCATCAGGGGTTCATTCACCCAGGGGAAGCTGACTGCTCTTCTCTGCTTTTGTTTTTCATCTTCACACCACTGACATCTTAACCAGAATTACTGCTGCAGCTGTGTGTTTTGAAGTATTCCCAAAAATCTGAATAACCCACCAGCGGGGCAGAAAAATAAATGTGCTTGTTTCCAGTACAGCTTGTCTTGTTCTAGAGAGGAGCTGTTAGTGTGCATAGTGATAACACCTTTGGGGGAAAACTGATTGAAGATGCTTCACTATCACAGATGTAACAGTCCGCTGGACAGCAAAGCCCTTTGGGTAACAGAGTGTGTGCAGGGCATGTGGTCGGATAAACTGCTGTTTTTTTTCCACTGTGTATGTGATAGTGTCACAGCGTGTCAGAGAGGACGGATTCATCCAATTTTAAAAGTCTAATAACAACACTTGAAGCAGCTGTTAACTGAGGCATGTAAGAGGTGAGGTGAGGTGTTTATTTGAGTTTTCAGGTGTTAACATCACTGACATCAGTGACAAAAGCAGCCTACCTCCATACCTCACCCCCACCCACATCTCTTCTCCTTCTACTTCTCCCACATCTCGTTCGATCACTTCATTGTTTATTGAGGTTTTAACAGCCAAACGTAACAAGATGTACTACAACCTGTACTTCCGCATCTCATTCTAGTTATCGTCTGGGGCCTGTAAGCAGCTCAGATGGAACACACCTGAGATGGAACCCCTACTCTGAGTCTCTCTCCGGCCCACAGCACATTCTCTCAGGCCAGCCTAACCAATGACATCTCTCCTCCACACCTGAATCGTTATAGAGCTTTATACAGTAGTTTCAGTTTCAGCCGCAGCAGAGAAGAAGCCCTAAAAAGCCCTGTACACTACCTGCACAGCTTCACATTGTGGAACAATTATCAGCTAAAGAGCCAAATATTTCCTCACCTCTCTCCCTCTCTGAACTCAGTTTGGTTGCAGCAGATGTCTGTCCTCCATGATCCTGCTTTTGCTGAGGGGTTTCTGCCTTGTAAAGGAAGTTTTTCCTCGCCACTGTCACCAAGTGCTTGCTCATGGTGGGAACTGTTAGGTCTCTGTAAATAATACTATAAAGAGTACGGTCTAGACCTGAGCTATACGGGAAGTGTAATGAGATAATGTTTGTGGAGCTATAGAAAATAAATGAAATTGAATTGAATATTTTTCTCAGGAGTTGGTGGAGACCAACATCAGAGCTAAAAGAGTGGAATCTTTTCACTTCTCTTCCTGCAGAAACCTAAACAATTTCATGCACAGCAGAGTTTCCTCACTGAAAGGAAACATTCAACGTATACGATAAGATTTAGTGAGTTACAGAACATTAATAAAGTATGTACACATTTTATTGCATAATTAACCAAACACTGGCCCCGAAAAGATCATATAAATATAATATTCTGCAAAAACTATTCTAGCTTCTTGTCCCAGAAACCTTCCTAACGTTCCTCAGGTTGAACAAACATGAAACTTGACATAATTTACAGATACAGCTGCATACATGTTGCATGTCAACACACGACCAGCATAAAAAATATCAAAGTCTGAGTAGCATCTCGAAACATGGATCTCCGGAGTCACAGCACACTCTGTCCTGTAGCTTCCAGAAGAGCTGCAGAGGAAAGCAGCTGTTGTACTGTGGCTGAATATCAAGCAGTTAACTAAACAGGAGCACATTAAGTCAGGACGCGTCCGGAGCTTACCGTGACCACGGGGGTGTCCTGGGAAGGCCGGACAGAGAAAAACAGATGTTTTCACCTGCTGCAGCTGTCTCCACAACTCACTAACTGCTATTGGTCTGCTCTACTTGTAGCTCTCTTCCTCTCTTTCTGTCACACATACACACACTTGACATTGGAGGCAGCAGCAGAGCACTGCCAAACTGGGTCACTTTGTAGTCGGTTTTGGGAAGAGGCCGAGGGATGCTGAAGAGATGCACCCACCATGCCTCTGCTACTGCTGCAAGCATCACTGGGGCTGCCACTCACCAGTTACCATCTGGTGCGGACGTTACAGGCAACAGAGGCATCACTGAACCTGCCGTCACTAGTTAACATTACAGCAACAGTCACTCTGCATGGTAATGGCAGCAGGTAGTGCACAGTTAGCTAGTAGCTACGTCAAACATCTGCGTGTAATGGTGGGGTGGCAAGGATCTGGATTAAAAGCAGAATTATCAGCCATACCGGACTACTGAGTGTACCCTGTGCCACGCACATCAGAGTGTCCCTTCCTCTGGCAATGGGCTGCACTGATAACAAACACTAGATGTGACATAATGACTCCCCATATGTGTTTATGATGATGCTGACAGCTGCCTTTCCTCAGGTTAGCAGCTTGTAGAAAAAAACAACTCAACCACACTCACACTCAAATCTATTCAGCTGCTGCTAATACACCAACTGTTTAGTTTAGTGTTAAACTGTTGTTTTTTTGTTTTTTCCTAGTCAGGCACTATTTAGGCACCGGTATGATACCCAACCCAACTGAACCAACACCGCTAAGGTGTAACAAGGGGAAAATAAAGTAGAAGTAGCTTGTGTCTCCAGAGGGAGCTGTGTGAAGGCTGACAAATGTCCTCTAATGATGAACCCATAGTCTCCAGGCTACATTAGCCACTACTAGCATAACACACACAAAGCTGTAACTAAACTGCTGTTGGTGAAGCTGCATTATGGGTAATGTAGGCACCAGGTTTGCACAATTTTGAATTTTGATCTTTAAAACTTCCCATGGGTTTTACTTACTCGTAGCCATCAGCAATATATATCTATATATACACGATATTTACAAAAGTATTCGGCCGCACCTGTCCTGTTGGAGGAAGGATAATGATATGCATATGATATGTCAGGCCCTGTCGTCCAACATCAGTGCCTGACCTCATAAATGCTCTGCAGCAAAAGGGGGACCAACTCCATATTAAAGTATATGTATTTGAATACAATGTCCCAGTTGGTATAATGGTCAGGTGTCCAAATACTTTTGTCCATATAGTGTGTATATACTGCCACATCTGGCCCATTTCTAGGACAGTGTGTGTGGCCCGGACACTGAAGACTAACTCATTTCTAATTTCTAATGGAAACATGTTGGAGGTGGTGAATGGATGTATGGACAGAGAGGGAGGAGGAGAGATGTTCTATCTGTGGATGGAAAGAGAGAGAGAGAGAGAGAGAGAGAGAGAGAGAGAGAGAGAGAGAGAGAGAGAGGGGGCACTGTGCTGTGCCGCCACAAGCCCTCACACTTCAGGCTGCTGTTGTCATGGTTACCCATCTCCACACATACTTTGTCTGTACACACACACACACACACACACACACAAACGTACGTACATGCAGCAAGCACACATGGACAGAACAGCGTACACACACACATGCACGCACACACACACTGTTTGCATACCAAACAGAGAGAAGAAGCAGTGAAGAGAAAGCGAGATGGAGATAAATAAAGAACAGAAAAGAGAGAGAGAGAGAGAGAGAGAGAGAGAGAGAGAGAGAGGTGGACACTCCGGTGATGGAGGGAGCAGGAAGAAGAGAAAAACTGCCAGAGCGAATCCGCCCGCTCATCCATCTCCTCATTCGTCCATCAAGACATCCATCCCATCAGCCCCATCAAATCTGAGAGACAATCCAAAAACAACAAGAAGACACACACACACACACACACACACACACACACACACACACACACACACACACACACACACACACACACAATCTAACCCAGAAAGTATACACTGCTTGAGTTTATTTAAATAAGTGATGGGGAACCTTGAGATGTGACAGTAGAGAGCTGCAGTGTGACATTCAGGAGGCTTAGACCAACAGACAGAGATGGATTATGTCACAGAGAGAGAGAGAGAGAGAGAGAGAGGAGAAGGAGGGCAGAGGGGCGGATGGGTGGAGGGGTGGAGGGGCAGCTCTGGTTCATGACTAATGCAATAAATAAAGTGGGAAGAATATCCCTTTAGTTACAGACTGAGGCCATGAGCTTCAAACACAAACACACACACACACATTCAACACAAGTGTGACTCGGATCCAAATAAATAAATACAGAATAAAAAGAAGCAGCTCGACTGCAAATAATGACACAGTTTCTCTCCCAGCATGCACCAGGTGTGAGCACCCAGGCAGAAACCAACAGGAAAACAGGCAAATGCATTCAAAGCAAAAGACTTACCTGAGGAGGAGGCGACGTGCAGCAGGCGGACATGGAAGAAAAGGACAGGGAGAGGCTCAGTTAGCAGTTAGCTTAGCATAGTGAACAGAACAACAGTGGCGATGTGGATCAGGTCAGTATGACAGTGTGGACGTGATGTCTCAGAAACACAAGACTCAGCGTGCATTCACACAGGATCTGTTCCATAAAGCTATGTGAGGCAAATTTGTGATATTGAGTTTCATGAATAAAAATGACTTGAATTAAATGTTCTTTAACATCTTCTTTAACGTTCGATCACCTCGAGTGAATGCCACACCCCATGATGTAATCCTGTACTGTCAGTGACACACTGTGGAGCAACCACAGACTTGAATGAACACCTCTGTGCTGGATTTTAAGACCTCACACAGGTGTTTCTTTTATTATGTCCACCCCCCCACAGTCTCTAACAAGGATGGATCACAAACTAAGCTCAACACTACCCCCCCTACACACAGCCCTGCAACTGCAGTCTAACAGCTCACTCCGCTGTGCACAGCTTCAACTGAACTGAACAAAATACATAAAATAAGACTCAAACAATATAAGACGTCTGATAAAAACACTGAACAGATTTTATGAACAGGATGATTGCACCTCAAACAGTGACTGACCACAGAGTGAAGCAACAATCATACTTTGGGTGTCATAATCTCCTATGAAGATGATCACAGTCAAGGTTTTCGCCCTGAATTTAGCCTTTCAGGGGACACAAAGGCCGCCGCAGCCACCTGATTGGTGGAGATGATTCAGGAACTCTGCAGACGTTACATAAATACACCCCCACTATAAATATTTTGGAATATTTGTAACTTGATGATTATCTTTGCTGCAATAAATGGTTTGACAGGCCGCTTTTGAAATATGGTTGGACTCAAACAAATGGAGTGACTGCTCTCTGATGTTGTGACAAGTGCAGAGCAACAGAGTCTCAGACAAATGATGGCAGATTGAAGGATGAGGAGAGAGAGAGAGGATGAAGGATGCCTCTGCGGGACAGTATGTATGTGCAGACGTCTTTTTGAATGAAGTGTAAAGACGATATTCAGAGCAGAAGAAACACCAAAACAATGATGATGTTCTGTAATATTGTCCCTTCAAACAGACTCCACAGTCGACACATCACACTGCAGTTTGACAGGATGTGAGGGATCGTGCAGACCAAATGAAACACTGCTGCATTTCAAACACTGTCTGAGGTCTCTCATTGAGTGTCATGTTCAGGGTGAATGCATCATTTAACCAACACTGGATCACTTCTGTTTAAACGATGTGCCATTATTATGGGGGGAATGATGAGCAAGTTCAGAATCTCACTCCTGCATTTGAGTTATTTGTGTGTTCTCTGGATATTCTGACGTTTCACTCTGACATCGACAAGGAAGAAGAGACAAGTCAGCCACGTACAGCTGTCTGAACAGACAGGCAGAAACATACAGGGTGCATACACAGCCAACAACCCAACCCAAAACACAACCCAAGGATGCATATGGACATGTCCATACCAATATTTGAGTAAACTCGTCCACATTCTCTTTGGAATAAAGTACTTAGAAGCAGAGTGCGCTGCGAGCTATAATCATGTTTCTAAATGGAAATAGAATTTTTCGGTCTTGTTGCTCGGGCGCTTCATCGTCACGGTTACATCGATACACAGATCAGCTGCAGTGTCATCCGAACTTTCATGTAGGCATAAACCCACCCACCTGAACGAGTTATTTTCTGTAATCTAGAGAGCTGTGTTAGCATGGACCTCTACGGGTCCCTGTCAGGTGGCCTTTAAAAAGACGTGCAGGCTTCCCAGGTGATTTCTGTACTGTGCTGATGTGTACTTCAAAGATTTACTACACTGATTAAAGAGGCTGCTTCAGCCATTCTCCATGTTTCCACACACACTGTAATGCCACTGCAAATACTGCAGGACTGAAAACTCTGCAGAGGAAACAGGATTAAAGTTTCAGACAGCTCTGGTGAAGCTGTGTGTGCGTGTGTGTGACCTTTTGGATGTGTCCAGCTCACAACATTAAAACGAACGTTAGATCCTATGGGTGTGTTGGGAGATTTAAAGGAGCAGTGTGTAAGATTTTGTGTCGCCCTCGCCTTCTTCCCAGCGTAAAGGAGAAACTATGGTGGCTGAAATATGTAAGAAGCCGTCTGTAGAGTCAGCATTTAGTTTGTCTGCTCTGGGCTACTGTAGAAACATGGCCCAGAGCAGACAAACTGGCAGAGTCTTATTTTCAGGTAATTATACACTAATGAAAACACAGTTATGAAAATTATATTCTGTAAACAAAGCCCTCTAAATCTGACACACTGAACCTTTAAATATGAATAAAGTTAAGAGGGACTTTATTGCTCGAGGTGGAGAGGGGGTGTTGTTGTGTTCCTACTAATGTTGGGACCAGTCAACAAACAATGCTTGGCAAGGTGTATGTAGAGCAGCTAATAGATCTCCAATAAATGTTTAGTGATTTTCAAGCTGGAGCCAAACACATTCAGCTGGAACGGGCTCATCACATCCACCATTAAGTCCAGTTATCGAAGGCTCTGTGTCGTACATTGTGCTTTAAAGTGGTGCTGGACGTCTCACACTTGTGGCGGTGGCCCTGTTGTGGACGACTGCTAAATGAGGCAGCTCACTGCTCACTTCTGTCTAATATATCTGAGTTCAGCGTGCGTCAGTGTGTGAAGTCGTCAGTAGATCATCCAGTCGCCCCTCTGCATTGCATTAATACGCCCTGGGAAAGAGCCAGGTCTACAGTTACTGTACTTGGCACTTGAAGCCTGTCTGATTGTGAACCTGAGCCATGTAGTGTAGACCAGTAGAGCTTTGTCCCCCTCTTGTGGTCACAAACTAACATGTCCACTACTCATGCATGTAAACAAGCACTCAGTCCCAAGTGTTCTGATGCCGGCCTGACCCATGTAACAGAGACATCTGTGAGCACTGCAGGGGAAGAGGGTGAAACCTCCTTTAATTATGTTCAAATGAATCAAACAGGCTAAAAATGAGATTCACAAATCCACTTTTTCACAATTGGAGGATTGAACATCCACCCCCAGGGTCCTCTAAAGTCTCTGGAGGCCAGTTTGGAAAGCACTTATTCAGGGCATTCATTCTCTAAACTCAATAGTTATTTAAACATCACTTCAGAAGAACTTGAGAAACAGCTAGGGGGTGAAGTACTGTCAAAAACAGGAGACTTGTAAAACAGCAACCGAAGACGTGAGGGAACAGAGCTCGGCGTGAACAGTAACAGAAGCAGAGACGAGCGTGTCAGAGGCACAGAACGACCGATGAATAAAAATAGGCTTGAAGATGAGAGTGTGATGTGATGCTGCGGGGAAGCTGTTCTCAGAGCAGCCAGGAGGAGAAGCACACGGCCAGCAGTCAGTCCCACATCACACACTGACTCAGCAAGATCCCCTCATGACGTCAGCAGAGTTCTCTCAGTTTGGTCTAATTTGTCAGATACATTTCTTAAAAGCTTTACCGGGCAGGAAGAAGACTAAGTAAAGACGCTCTTGTATTGCATTGTGGGAAATGTAGTAAAGAATAATACATGTGGAGCAAATGTCAAGATATCTCAGCCTCTGCTTTCAGGTTTGACCCTGATTTTTAAAATGTTCTTGAAGATTTTCAAACTTTGTGGTGTGCTTAGTCCAAACAACACTATAAAAAAGGTAAATGCCTCAGAGGACAGTAAAATATAAGAAAAACAAGGCAGCAGCACATCCACAGCCTGTGATTCTGTGGCTGTTTGGGGGACAGGGGGGAAAAACTAAAGAAGACACCCCAGAGGACACATGATCATGTTTACACTCCTGGAAGAACACCTCAATCAAATACGTGCCAGCACACATTCCCAACAGATTACTTTATAACATGAACGCTGTATTTCCACTGTTTACCTCTTCATCTTTGTGATGAAAGATGAAAAAGTTGCCGGCATGATAACTTTACAAAGTTGTAAAACCTTTCTGTGCGTATTACAAACCACCGTGCAGTGTTCTGTCTGATGAGCCTCTGTGTCTGTGAAGTAAACACAGTTCCTCAAGCGTCCACTTGAGGCTGGCTCCAGAAGTGAGTCAGCCTCCATAAGGCCCCATGTTCAGATGTCCAACTTGGTACAAAAACAGTTTTGGTCTCTGTAGCTCATTTCCCATTTTTTTATAAAGAAGAAGATGACACTTTGAGTTATTGATAACACTGAACCATTCTGTATGTCTGACTGAGAAATGAAGTTGATATTACATATCAGCTTACTTATTCGTGTAATAACTTTCAGCCTCAGACAATGTTAATGCACAGTTCTAATCTACCAGTGTGATCTTAGAGAGAAGCACAGACAATGATTAATGGCCGCGATATTAACTTGAAATAAATGTGAGGCCTGTCAGCTTAAGAATAATACGAGTCATGTAGTGCTGATTCATGGCTCATTGTAATGATAATTCAGCATATAGTGAATGACCTTTTTTGAATTCTCCCAGCAGCAGGACTGACTCCTGAAGGCTCTCGCTCAGCATGTAGTTAAAAGCCAGCTTTCCCTCCTGAGTCATACTCACACTGAATGAAAGAAACCTGTGCCCGAGGAAGAAACTGTCCAACATCCACAGACAATGACCACGGCCACGTGATCCCCGATGCCCCCTCCATGATTACATCACCGCTGATTTCCCCTGACCTCTCTTTAGGCTTTGTTTTGATTTTGCCTCGAAGAAGGAGATTTATTCTATTAAACCCTAAATGAAGAATTCTTTTTTCACAACCCCACTCACACAAAGAACAATAGACAAATGTGGAGAGATGTTGCCACATAGCAGCGCCATGGGAACAGTTAGGTGCTCGAGGGTAACTCGGCAGTGCCCAGGAAATGAACTGCCGCTTCTAGACTGGAACTGGCCACCTTTTGGTTCTTTAGTCAAGCCAAGACTGAGCTAATGTTGCCCCCAAGCAGGTACAGCGGCAGAGTTTCTGTCCAGATTTAGTGATTTTCCAGAAAATGCCTAAAATTATAAATGAACATGTGTTACCATCAGTGGTCCAACAGTGGTACTAATTCTCCAGTCAGTGCTGTTAAACCGCTGCAGAAATAAAGACACAGCATCATTAAAAGGGCACCAGTTGAAGCTCAAACAATGAATGCCATGAAGAACACTAGTTTACAGTCGCATCATCACTCCACACGTGATGTTTACGCCTTGTCACCGATGTTTTCATCACGTGCTTTACATACATCACATTTCATCAATGTACAAACTTTTTCCATAAAAGCCAAGCACAAAACAAACCGGATGGAAACATGTCTACAGTTTCTCCAGAGCTCTGTGTGTGCATCCTGGACACCTATATCCACACGCATTGTACTCTGTACTGAGAGGACTTCACATCCATCCAGGATCCGTACAGTGCAATCTATACACCCCTTCTGTGGCCTCCCCTCATTTGATGTGAGGTTTATCTGGGCAGCATGAGACTGAAGGCGAGTGACTGCACCAAAATCACAGAGCTGGCAACTGTCTTTACTCAAGCTGTGCACAGATCCTTCCCTCAAAAACCTTCAAGTTTCCCAGGCTTGGAGAGGTAAAGTACAGCAGCCCTCCTTCCTTTAACTCCAAGCCTCCTGAGCCAGTTTGAACAGAGGAAACAGTGCTGGATCCTTCTCTTATAGATGACTCAAAGACTTTACTTATGAAGTTAAAGAATGAGTAAAAATCAAAAGAAAGAAGTACAAGGAAGTTAAGAAGGAACAAAGAAATTACAAGACTTAAGAGAAGGAAAGCTGAAATAAATAAACTCCTTTCATTAGAGGAGGCTGAAAAACAAAGTAAGCACAAGGACAGATCAAAGAAAGAGCAACCAGGCCGATGAAAGAGGAGAAGAAGCATAAAGAAATAAAAGTCTTGAAAAAGAGCAAATACAGCCCTGAAGAAAGAGACGTGGGAGTGTACAGGCCAAAGAGAGGGATCAGTGTGCCAGAGAGGAGGCTGGTGGAGGGGAAGAAGGATGCGATGTGAGGACGAGATGGAGGGTGGGTTCTCCCTCCTCCTCCTCTGAGTGTGTGATGTGTTGCAGCCGAGCGTGCAGCTTTCATTATGGGCCCGTAATTAAAAGAAGACAAGAGTGGAAAAGTGCCTAATACTCCTGGCTGCGTCCCGGGAGAGCACCGGGATCAAAGCCCGCCCAGACATGCTGCTTGCATGCACCCAGCACCGAGGCAGCACCCAAAGCAGCCTGCCGCTCCACCCGAGCCTGGCTGTGATTAGTACGAGGAAGAGGAGGAGAAGCCGAGATGAGAGGAGGGAGAGATAGAAGGAGAAACACGGAGAGATAAGAGAGAGGGAGGATGTCTGAGCACTGTAACATGGAGGATCAGAGTCATTTTAGCTCTCGGGTGGAAGTTAAGACCACCAAAACTTTTCCCCACTTCTTCTATTTGTAAAACAGAGTAGACATGCATCCTCGAGAGTTAGAACACATGCACCAGCCTGTAAAACCTGTAATGTTATTTATATAGCCCCAAGTAATAACAGTTTTTTCATAATACCTCCATAAAGAATAGACTGTACTCTACAGTATTATTAACAGAGACCCAACAATTCCCACCATGAGCAAGCACTTGGCAACAGTGACAAGGTAAAACGTCCTTTAAGAGGCAGAAACCTCGAGCAGAACCAAGCTCAATTCTCTGATGAGTCCTCTTTTTGTAGTTGGATTTATTCCCTATGCTCTACAGATAAATGAAGATTTTAAGAGAACATCCACCATGAACTTTAAATCTACTTTTACAGACCATTGCACCCCAAAATGAACAGAAATAGTCTCATCAAGGAGAGAAGAGGTAGGAATGTGGATCATCACAAAAGTTCAGACTAAATTATTAGAAAGAACTTTTGTGAAATTCTAATTTGCTACATTTGTAAATGAATACTCTGATCTCTCTTTGTTTTGGTTCTACAAGGAAGAAGAACTTTGAGGCAGCACTAGGCAAGTGAGGAAATTGCCATTGGTCATGAAAACACTGGTCACAAAGCCACTACAGTATCTGCACCCAAGAGTGCATCACAGTCCATCACAGTCAAGGCAACCAAAGTCCTCGGAGTCCAGGGAAATGATGTCCAAAGCTGCTGTGTTCTAAGGAACAACTTGACAATGACAGTAATTAACTATAAGTCAATCATTATTACTATCCTTTCTAAATATAGAGTAACAATGAGTTTAAACAACATGCATGTGTAGTCAACATACAGTAAAGTCTGGTGTTTACATCATCAGTCATGGCACATGGTAATTATAAAATGTGTCTCAATGAAGAGGAAAAGCTGTCAGAGCTGTCAGGACTCAAAAAGTTTGATGCAAACGGTTCATTTTCATTTGTTGAGTGTGATGTATTACAGTAGCAAGCATCATATGGTGTTAGTGATATGTTGACAGGTTCTAATGTGAACACATAGCTACTTTTCCTACTGTCTGTTCAAGAACTCTGAAATAAGCTCTGTAAAACTATGATACAGCTTTTGTGGTTTCGGCTGCTCAATAGATTTGTTGCATTCAATGGTTATATGAGATGTGATTCAAAGAAGATGTCATTTTGCAATTTCAACCAAAACAATGAGCTGAAAGATGTTAAAATTCCATGAGGGAGCTGGGGGGAACTACTGAGTGCTGGTGATCAATTTCTTTGGGTTCATCACTGCAAGGAATCCCTTTCACAGTCACTTGACCCATTGTTCATATGAACATATTGATTCTCCTGTCCTGTATTTGACTGATAGCACATCATGCTGCAGGTCTTCTACACAGCAGTGTTTGATCAGCATGTTCAAAACTCAGTGAGCTAAAAGGTCAACAAGAAACAATGGTTCAATAAGCACAAATTTACATGTCAAACTTGTCCACAGTTGAACTCAACCTAAAATGAAATGATGTTTTTGTACTTTCTAACTCATTCTATTCACTCTCCCTCCTCATCCCTTTCTGCAGAGGCATGTGCTCTCTTTGTGAAGTTCCAGAAATGTAATTAAAATCTGCTGTTTCCACTCAGCTTTCATTATTCAGCACACAGAAACAATCCCATGGAAACAAAGGTGGATCGATATATTAACAACCTGCACACATACACATCAAGGTCTTATTGTTCTGTTTGTGTTGATTCTTGTGAAGGTGAATCTGAACATATAGTCTACTCTGTTGCTTTGATTAAATGATTAGTGACTATCCACAAACCAAAGTCTCATAGAAAATTCGTCTTTGGCAGCAGATAAGTAATGGCACTACTATTTTGGCTTCAGTGGGGAGTCCATTCCACCACAGCTGAGCCAGAACAAAGAAAAGCCTGACCAGTGTCCTGTGATTTTTTTTTTTTTTTTAAAGATATTTTTTTGGCCTTTTTCAAACTTTATTGTATAGATGCAACTGAAGAGTGACAGGAATGTGGGGAGAGAGAGAGAGGGACTGACATGCAGCGAAGCGCCGCGGGTCAGATTTGAACCCTGGGCTGCTGCGGCAAGGACTGAGCATTTGTACATGGGGCGGCTGCTCTACCAACTGAGCTAAACAACACCCCCAGTGTCCTCTGATTGATGGGATGGCTAAAAGTCCAGATGTACTGAGTAATGACAGTTGTAGGACAGCAAAAAATGTCTTTGGACTGGGCCCAGGACGTAGCCTTGTGGAACTCCGAAACATGCCAGGAAACACCCTTTTCATGATTTTCTGTTGAAATAGAAACTTTGGTTGTGAGACAGTTAAATATTGTCGTCCTTATAGAGAGGGTGATGCTAGAAGCTTGGTGACAGTGACTACTGGCAATGGTAATTAGAGAAGCACCTCCTATAGGTGGTGAACTAAGGACTCCTGTTAGTTAGCCAGCCCAGTCAAGCTACAGGTCTCTTACACCAAAACAACAACAAAAGGCCTGGTTGATGACGCCTTTAAGTAGTATGAGATCAATCTATCTGACATGACACTGAAATCATGTTCACGGTTGAGATAATGTATGAAAGTTTCATTCATTTTACATTCACATTTAGTCTCACTGGCCAGCTTCCTCCTTCACTCTCTGATCCTGTATCAGTATCCTGTGTTGGTAATGAACTAGAATGATCCAAAAATAAAATACATTCATAGTAAATACTCCAAGCATTATGTAATTTACTTCTGAACCATGAACACTGTTGGTTAAAGTCATTTTTCTTAGTTTGACTGATGCACTGTCTGCTCTTTGGCTGTGCAGCATAATACTGTCATCAAGACAAATGCTAGTGTATTCATTACATCTGGTGAATAAAGTGGTTCAGATTCTGACATGTACTTATAGAAAATAAATGGTTGGTTATTATTCCCACTCAATATGACAAAGGCTATAATGTTGTTCTATAATGCAGTTGTTTTTTTTTTTTTTTTTTTTCCCAGAACAGCTCCTTAGGCCAGACAGAGGAGGAAGAACAGCAAATGAAACAACTCACTCCGATATTCCCACAACCATCAGCAGCCACATCAGCTAAAGGAAGGCAAGACACTCCATTACACATCAGCACTTAATATTTTACACAAACCACTCCTCTTAAGTATAGGGAGGTTTTTGTCCTGTGTTCATCTATCCAAAGAAAGATCGCTGTACATTGCCAGCATTGTTGGAGAGATTCCTTTAACCAATCTGACAGTAGAATCTTATCTGGACCTGGATTCATTTTCAGAAAAGTCAGAATTTTATAAGCGGCAGTACTTTTTCTCTAAAACCAACACCATGTGTAACGCCATGAACATGTTATGTTCATATGTTATTTATGTAGGTATTGTGGCCAATTTTGACCTTATTAAGCTGATTGATCAAATATGGGCTCCGGGTTCCACCATTGCAGTCACATCAGGTTGCTGTCTCAGTACATGCACTCACACAGCAAATATACTGTACACTGACAAAGTTTAATAAAGCTGGCCTTACACCTAACAATGTTTAAATGATTTCGCTATTGCAAACAAAAAAAAGTTTTACTCGAGTTGTGACACACACTGAGTTGTCTTAAGTTGGTCTTTCCCTCATCTTGAGGTTTTGATAAAATCAAACATGTTTAATATTTATATATTTTATATTTTTAGTCTCAGCTTGTGCAAATACTGACGTTCAATCACGTGAATGGCATCAGCAACCAATAGGAGTCTTCTCTCCAGAACCATCAAATAGCAAGCTAAGTCTTGGTTCTATTGGACTGTAGAAAAGGAGGACAAACTGGTGGAGCTGTGGAGTGATTGAGAGCACCTCTTTGATGCGTCTTCCCATTTGTACCATGATCAAGTGGGGAAGTCAAAAAGTGGACAGAAATCGCTGCAGCCCTCAAAATGCACACAGACAGTTTTGGCCAAAAGTTGCTTTTGTTTCTGCTCCATTGTCCAACAGTTTTTTTTCTCAGTTTTTGTAAATTTACACCAGGTGCAGGATGGGAAATCGAAAGGAAAATGAGTCTAGTTGTAGTTCTGTAAACAGTGACCCTGTGAGATCCTCAGTCTTTGCCTGTGACTAAAAACTGTGCTGTAGAAGTAAGAGGGTGTCAGACTTTAGTATTTTAAGTCTTTTAAGTGTTATGCTGGACATAACTTGATGCATGGCATGGAGTATTATATGTGTGAAGAATATGAACAGTATTGATATTTGGTATAGGCCCTTGTGGACTTCACACCCTGACTTTGTCATCCAGCCATGTTTGTAAATTTGTACCAAATATCTCATTTATTAATCATGATTCAGTTTAAAGTTTTGCAAGTGCAACTTAACACTATTTAAGCTTGAAGACACTCACTTCACAAATTCAAAAAAATGCATTCTGAACTATGACACACACCAACCACCACTGCACTCAAAAATAAGTGTTGGATTACTATTTAAACACTTGCCCGAGGGCACCTTGACAGTTGCTGCTGAGGGTGTGCAGAGCATCCCTCGTTCACTTTGCCACAGAAAGTTTCCAGTAAACATCGGCTGCCTGCTGGGTTTGGCAGGAGCTCTGATCCAGACCCTCAGTATTACATCCAGGGAAATTAAACTCTTACCACCCCCATATTACTTTTCTAGAATATGTATAATAATGGACAATAATATTTAAGCTTCCCTGGACTGTAACTGCCTCTTGACTAATGTCTATGGCTGCTTACCAGCCTGCTTAGCACTGAAAAAATATCTTTTTGTCGATATAACCTAACCAAATGAGTTTTTAAAACAGCTTTTCAGTGACATTACATTTGAACTCGGGCATTCAGCAGGGCCAATAAAACTGAGAGATACAACAGTTTAAACACAGTATAAACAAGGCTCCACCATCTTTACAACCAACACAGCATGTTTGAGTGTGTGGTCTTACACTCAGTTAATAACAGCCGCAGAGCCCGGGGGCATTAACATACTGTACGCCTGTGGTGTGTGTGTGTGTGTGTGTGTGTGTGTGTGTGTGTGTGTGTGTGGATGGGGGGATAAATTATCTGAAATTCAAAAAGTACAGTGATGAAAGACATGTAAGGCAAAAATGCTTGGGTTGTTGGTGAAGGCTCGCCTGTTTACTCTGTCGGAAAAAATCTGAAAGGATGAAGGGTGGAAGGAGAAGAAGAGAAGAGAAGAGAGGAGAGGAGAGGAATGGAGAGGAGAGGAGAGGAGGTTTTTGCAGAAGCAGGGATGTCAGCTTTAAGTGAATTTTAATTTTTTAAAACTGCAGTCTGAGCAAAAAGTCGGATCATTAGGCAAACTTTTTCTCAAGGTACTGGAGGGTATGGGATCAGGGACCCCTCTTCTAAAGACTGTGTGTGTTTGTGTATAAGCCAAAAGAGGTCTACAATAAATAGGTTTTAAAAACCTGTTCTACATTGAATCACGGATGAGGACAGCAAACTGAAGTTGTCTGATGTCTGCAACAGCATGAATGGATCTGAAAGATGGGAAAAAATTAAGAAGAGAGGAAAGAGAGGAAAGAACACAGTACAGTGGAACTGATAACTGTGTGTGTGTGTGTGTGTGTGTGGGATGTGAGAATGTGGGTGTGGATTTGGTTGAAAGTAATAAGAATGATAATGGAACACACATGGGGAGAGCAGTGTGAATACGCGTAAAAAAACACACACAAAATGAAGTATAAGCCAAACTTCATACTCAGTGTGGTCTTAATGGAAACTATTGACCCACAGTACAACTCACAATAGATACAGAGGCTGTGACGGCTGTAAAAGGGGTGTCAAAATGTTTCACAGTGGTGCGAGGACTCTGCTGCAAGCCGCGAAAACAAAATTGATCCTTCAAAATGCATTTCTGTTCTCGCTATTTCTAACAAGTCTGACATCGGTAAAAGCATTTTAAAATCAAAGTGAGATTAGGGTCAGTCGGTACTTCATATAATTTCCTACTAGAGCAAAAACACTCGCATCCAGCAGCCACAAAACAGACTGCTAGAGAGAAAGATTTATCAACCGCCATCGCTGCGGTGGCTAATTATACACAAGATAATCTTGTGAAAGATTATGATCAGAAATAAGAGGGCAAAAAACTACAGATGAAGACAAGAACAGTGCTGTGGTTTGACTTGGAGCCTGCAGTGATGACATCACAATAATGACTTTCATATTTCTATAACTGTAGATGCTGTTTGATAACCGCCATATGGATTTGTTTTGTGTTTGCCACCACATTAGACATATGAGCTAATTAAGAAACAGAGATATCAGAAGCAGACTGATACGTTTATGATTTTTCCTTTCATTAACTCACATATCTCACCCAGACATTAATCCAGATGTGGCTACAGATGAGTTGAGGTTTCATGTGTTCATGATAAACATCCTGTGTTATGTCGTGTAAGACTATTCTGACACATTTACACATCTATATATCTATTTATCGTATTTAAAGTATTTGCACATTTCACTTAACTTCTGCTATTTGACTTCAGACTCAACGTTATGCACAGAAGAAGTGCTGGTCTATTAAGTCTATTTGCACCCTCACTGCTATGCACTGTAGGTAACAATATGATAAGCACTACATGAGTGAGCATGGCTGGGCCCGGGACCAAACACAACCTCTGAAACCAGCAGTGGCCAGTTTAACAGGGAATACAGGATCTTACCAAAGTGTTTATCTTGGCAGTTTGGTTGGCCTGGTTTGGTTAGCTACACTGCTGACCGAGATAACAACAGTTAGCAGTTATCTAATTAGTAATCTTTCCATCAGGAAAGTCCATAATTAACCTTTGTACTGTAACATTATTCCCTGTTGGTCTCAGAGGTCGTGCTTGAACCTGGTCCTGTCCTGCTGCTGGGCAACATTCTGTTACCTGGTAACGACAGACGTAGTTAGTTAGCAGTTAGCTACTTTAGCAAGTAGTTTGACTAAGCTATCTGTCCATCATAAACTCTGTAAATCACAGAAAGTTGAAGCTGAGCAGCTGGAGCACATCAGAGGGAAAAGCAGGAAATATATTCTGTATAAAAATCTGATCCAGTTTCACCAAAATCACTGAATAAAGTTAGAAGTTAGTTTTTGTACAGTGAGGCCTGGCCATAGATGCACCATAATCATACTACACACTTCCACTTGAAGCTTGCAGCAGGTAGTAACAGTGCTGACCTGCAACACTGTGGTCTTTCTTTGGGGCAGAACCAAACCGTGATGGTCTCCACCGAGCTATGTCATCCCTGTAAAGTGATTGGCTTAACACGTGCGGTCGTGGATTCAGTACAGCAAATCGTGGTTGTCCGACTGGATGGAAATTCAACATGACACATCAAAGCTCTGGACGAGCACTCATCTCTGGTGCTGCAGCAGCCTCAAACACACACACACACTGCAGTCCGCCTCAGATAGAAGCTCAATGCATTTTATCAGGACTCACTTCATATTCATGGAGCACCGTACCCAATTTATGAAGGAATATGGAAGTTAATGAATTTCATTGCATACCGACAGTGAAATAAATCTAACTGTGCCTGGAGGAAAATAAATTCTGCACCATTTAGGACAATTAACTGAGAGGCCAAAAGAGAGAAAGGAGCAGACGGAGCCACAGGTCAGGAGCTGAGGCATCCCAGCCTGACTACACGTTACTCATGCCAAAACCCTGCTGGGTAGTCTCTGTCACGTCGTGGCTGCGACACGTGTTTTGGTCCATGCAATACACAACTTCACATCCCTTTAAAGTATCTATTCTATTCTAATATGCAATGTAGTTAAATTGTTTCCCTTTTGGCTCTTTTAACGATCTTAAGTTCGCACAGGGCATTTTTGAAAATTGACTCATATATATGAAAATTGATTCTCTATGCCTTTTGTGTGTCTGACTTCTGGCCAGCTCGAACTGCTCCCTGCAGATTGACACGGGCTGCTTGTGGCGACCCGCTTCTGAAACGAACCATAGCGGTTCTGGTGGAGTTTGAAACATTGACTAGAACGGCCGTGGTTAGCCCTGACGGCTGCGTCGCATACATGCCCGGTGGCTCAACATTAAAACATTAGAACCACTCTAATGCTACTGAGACAGCTCAGTATCTTCTGACCGGGATGACAATACAGTCAGTACAAAAATCAGTTTTGGTCCTATAGCTAATTTCCCGGTTCATGACAACTGTACTGAGGGTGATTTTTTTTAAAGAACTCACCTTTTTAAATTATATTAGGACCACTATGTAACCTGTATTAAATGCTATGATATCAACCAATGACTTCATCACAAAATCAGCAAATAGACCATGAATGCAGTTAGTTGCTGCCTCTATGACCTTTTGGAAAAAAGTTGAAAAGCTCTCGATGTATGTGATTATATGAACTTGAATCTTGATTGAAAGAACGAGGAGGGAACATGGCAGACAGCGAGCGCTCTGATTAACGTCCTCGACAGAATTAACATGCTGCTACCAGTCCCTCCCTGTCTGCAGAAAATGGCTCCATTTGCTGAATTATGTTGTGGTCCAATGTGTCCTGCTAATGTCTGTCATTTCCACCATGACCTCACTATAATGAGGACTTCTTCTTCTTTTTTTCTTTTTTTTCAACACATTGGAGCGAGGTCTGGCAGCAGACCATTAGAGGTTATTCAGTGTACACAGTAATGGATGTGCAGACTGTCGGGGAACTGATGCTCTGACCCCCTGCTCCCCTCACTGCTGCCTGCCTGCAATCATCATTTGGGAATTGACATTGTTATGATAAGTCAGTCTGGCTAAGAAGCTCAGCTGTATGACCCATGATGCTGAAATATAGCCGTTCTAAATCACAAACAGGCAGCAAGAAAATGACAAAATTAACTCAAATCAAAATCAAACTTGAGCAGCATTACCTGTGATTCCTCTTGCAACTCTTTGATTAAAGATCACAGTCAGTGACCCTGAGTGCTGGTTCTGATCCACAGATCTGGATCCACATCTAGAGGCCAAACCACAGACTTCATGGAGCTATATTCATGTTACAATTCTGAGCTTTTTTTGCAAGCAGATAAATTACATTTTGTCAACCCTTCCTATTCTCTGATTTGGAGGAAATTGTAGCACATTGTAACATTCTGTCAGGTTGAATAAGTTTGCAGGAAAACAGTACACCGTACAGTGACAGACGCTGAGGGAGACGCACTGTGAGCACACAGAGTGAGGGTACTGAGAGGACATCATTGTTCCCTACAGTATCTGGATGATAGCAGAGATGCAAATAAAACTCTTAAGGACAGGAGAGTTTTGTGATGAGAATTTCCCGACACAATATAACGTCTGTGCATGCAAAATGTCCCATCACTGCACACCCAACACAACACCCAGAACACCAGCCAACAGTTTATCTGATTTTTCTAAAGAAGTCAATGATGGTCGGTCAGTCCACAACTTTGGTCCCCACACTCCTGTTTTTTTTTTTCATCCGGCTCCAGCAGCAGGTTGACGTTTCCTGGCTCAGAATAAAATGTTATTTGATGATGGTGATGATTGAATCATCTCATTCTTTCGGTCACTACCCAAAGCTCATAAACACAGGTGAGCATTGGAATGTAAATAGACTGGAAAATTGAGAGCTTTGCCTTCTTGCTCAGCTCCCTCTTCCCCACAATGGTCCGACACAACGTCTGCATTACTGCTGACACTGCACCAATTCGCCGGTCTATCTCATGCTCCATTTTCCTCATGAACAAACCATGACATACTTAGAGTCCTTCGCTTGGGGCAGCTACCTCCTTGTTTATGAAACAAGTTTTAACATCTTCTGGATGTAGTCTGATACGATGTGTTCATCACATTTACTGTATAAGAAACTATGTGTGAGATATACATATTTATATGTACTGACATGAGCATGGCTTGGCATGGGAATGTTAAACCATACTGAGAAGTCAGAATAAATCAGTGAGCTGTAGGCAGTATTAATCAGGCAGTGACAAAACCCAAAACAACCCCTTCTGCCTCAGCTAGCATGCTAACATGCTAAATGGTGCTCATGGTGACATGGTAAACACCAGATCAGGCTGTAAGCATGATCACTGTGAGCGTGCGGTTTCATTGAGTTGCTACCATGGCTGCAGACTCTTGAATTGTTCCTGATCATCCCTTCCTGTTTATCTTGGCCAGTCAAAGTTTGGTCTGTTTCAAACTTTTTCAGAAAACTCAGTCTTTGTCTTTTCTGCACGTACTGACAGCTCCGTGTCCTTTTGGATCTCCTCTCCTCAGGAGGAGTGAAGGTTGTGAATGATATATGAAGTGAAAGGCATCTCATCTGTCACCGCTACTGTCTCACCAGCCGATGGAGACTTTACATCCGGCACAGGCCCATCAGGAATCAACAACACGACTGATTCCCCCAGAAGAAACTAAGACATCATCATCTCCCCAACTAATATGACATGTTATTAGATGTAGAGAAGTATTTAACAATTACAGTTCACCAGTTAATTGTACATAACGATCATTTCAGGCGTGAAAAGTGTGTGTGACGCATTGACAATTCAGGTCCCTCGGTCTCTTGTGTTAACACAGCCAGAAAGAGAGCACATTTCATGCATAATGTGGAGTTTGGGGATTCTTTATTACAGCGATTACTTCACACACAGAGGATAACGTCCCGAAGAAAGAGCAGGTTCACGCTTTTGACAAGCAGTTCAATATTTCAAGACGCAGTGTGGGTGAAGCGGAAGAGTTTCCGTCTTTGTAGCGCTGGAAGTCTTTGGAGTTGGGAGGCCGCGCGCAGCTGAAATATTCATTCCTCTGCCGGAGTGTGACTGAGATTTCCATCGAGATGTGAATTAAACATGTGTGAGACAGAGGCGAGAGAGAGAAGGAGAGAGAGAGAGAGAGGGAGAGGGAGAGAGACAGAGACAGAGTTTCATTCAACTGTCAATCCAGACTTTTGAATCACTGCAGAGAGAAAATGTGAATTAATAGCTTCCATTAAGCTAATAATGAAAGGGAACACGTCCATTTGTGAACCGATCATAAAGATATATCTTCTGAACGTCAACTTTTATCCACATGAAGACAAGGGGAAGCACCACAGTACTAACTATCCATACGACCACAATGGACTGATACAGGTAGAGAAGTAAGAGGTGCCATGTCTTCTGAGAGGCTGTTGTGAAAAAGAACTAACTCCTAAATTCCACTGGGCACAACTGCGATGTGTTCCACCGGAGCTGTTCACGCCCGCTGACAATGACAATGACTGGGATTCCACCTGAAGTGCTGCAGCGTTGCTCTATTTTTGACCAATCGAGCTAACAGGAAGTCAGACACAGAGATGGCATAGAGAATCCAGTTAGTTTTCAAAATAAAACAGACAAACTGTGGGGCTATTGTGGAGAAGAAAATCTTTAAAGAACCAGTGGGTATCATTTAGTGGAATCTAACAGTGAGGTTGCACATTCCTACCAACTGAATACCTCACCTCACCCTTCCAAGCGTGTAGAAGAATCTGTCCCATGGCTACTAAACTCATCAAAGGGAAACATAGCACACTCCATGGAGGAGGAGTCATTCTCTCTGTAGATACAAAGGACTCACTCTAAACCAATGAAAACTGGTTAATATACACCAAAGAAAACATATTTATTAAGATCTGAAGATCATCAAGATCTGATGACATCTGACAGAGTTTCAAAATATTAACAGAAGCAGGGGGGTAAGATCTGTAGGTGTAGAGAGTTATTTCAGGTGCCCAGAGCTCTGGAAGTGAAAATGCCATTGATTTTTCTCAAAGACAGTGTTACATGACTCTCATTTCAAAGCTGGGATGGACATGAAGCTTTCCTGGTTGATGTCTTCAGTACAAAAGATGAACAAAAAAGATGCTGGAACACGGTTCAGGAGTGTTACAGCCCTCTTTAACCCCTGACTTCAACTCCCAGGGCGCACTGAGCTCAACATCCTGTTACGTGCTGCGCTAACAGCAGCTGTCAGTAAGTAAACTATCATAATTAATATTATATATTGTATATATAGTATTGACCTGGAACATAGCATTTGTCGATATTTTACCAACTTTTTGCAAGCTCTGTTGTTTGAAACCTGCAGGAGATGAAGAAATCTGTCCAAATCCAACAAACCATCCGCAGCATCTCTCCTCTCTCTGCTGTGATTACAGACAGTGTGTGAAACAGAAAAGTCTCCTGGAGGAACCTCTTCAAACATCACTGACAGCAGAACACTTCACACAAGTTTTATTTGGAAATGCACACTTTGACTTGACTGGCCACATGTTGAGAAAACAGTTGAAGTTGCACGATGGTTCCTCTTCAACATGCAAAAGCACCTTCATCGTGCATTAAATGTGTGCAGAGCACATATGATGTAAGTTACTAAAAAGGACTAAGATGGAAGCTAAAGAGTTAAAGAAACAAAGCAGGAGGACAAAAAGAAAGACGACAAGGGAGGAGGCAGACGGAGTGTGAAGTGAAATGTCACACTGGCTGGTCTGTTACTGATGACAAGTGGATTCATTACAGCCACAGCAGACAGAGAACAACACATGGGACCATTTCTGTCACACATCAGAGTGAAAAGTCGCTGCATGGTTCCAGAGTTGGGATGGAGCAGTCAGACCTTCTGTCAGTGCAAATGGAATCCAAGCTGATTTCCTTTCATCAACATAACTCAGACAACTGCAGACCAGGCCAGATCAAATCATTTCAAGCTTGATAGTAACTTGTTGGAAATAGCTGGTATTATTGAAGATTCCAAATTTCAACAAGCCAAAATGATTTACTTGTGATAGGCTGTGCAGGATGAGCACAGAAACACCTTCAAACATGACTTTTGTATTTAGAATGTCTTATAGCCTACTGGTCCCAATAGAACCAAATCAATACTTTAGTTTAGGAATAATTGGTAAAACAGTTCATGGCCTGGCCAGCTGAAGCATTTTGAAATGTGGACAGAAGGAGCAGGGAATCAAACCACCAACCCCACAATGACCTGTCAAAACCTGCCAAACTAACCAACACAACAGAACCAATGAGTCTCACCTAGACACAAAGGAGCTTTGTACTAAATATTTGTCCTAAATGCTAACACCTGGATGCTAACATGCTATTTTTTTCTTCAAATTTAAACTTGATGGTGGAGGCATATGAAAAGCTATCAGATCACAAAGTTATCACAGTTGACTGTGTGGGGAACATCACTGTCTGAACGAAAGTTCATGGCAATCCATCCAATAGTTGTTGTAGACATTTGTTAAGAACAGAATCACTAAATAAATATGTTTTTAAAGGCTGTGTAAAGTGTTATCAACCACCCAGCCAAATTTGAATGATTAAAAATATCAACAAGTTTATGAAATTAGGTGTCAAAATCATGTAAAAATGAATTCTCAGCTCCAGGACTGTGGGGGCATGTCCACTCAATGTGCTGAAGACACGCCCATTCATGGGAGCAGTCAAGCAGCCATTTTGAAGCGACTGAAACGTGTCAGATGAGTTCAGAAAATGACATGACTAACTTTGAAAAACTCTGAGTGAGATGAATTCATCTCTATGTCTCTGCTCAGGGTTGGGCTCAGCGTGTCATTGAGCCAGTCTTTAAGGACCGCCCACAAAAATCCTGGACTGGTGAAAAACTATTTGAACCTCCAACTCCACATTTCATTGTGACTAAGCTGTGTAGTGAGTGGGACAGTTAGCAGTTGATGAATAAACTTGTCAGATTAAACTAAATAATGGCGACTAATATCCCTTTACATAGTAGTACATAGATGATCATTTTACTGATGCCAATGGAGCCAACAAGAAGCCCTGCGTACTGCAGCTGGGAAACAACACGATTCCCTGTCTGGTGTAGGGTTCTGAAAACTCTCTGATAATCTTGATACTTTATGTCTAGTATCAGCCTGAAAAGAAAGAAAAAGGTTGGAAGATGTTTCTGGTTTAAAATGCCATTTTCTTCCACACGCACTTCAGAAAGGCAGCTGCATGGAGCGCCGTGCAGAGCTGACAGCTCTCTGCTCATTTACAAAGAACGACTGAAGAGTTAAAAGCTCCATCCTTCTCCTCTGCTAATCACACACACACTTCTAAAACAGAGGGTGGACTGTGGTCTTGTTATGTGTGTGTGGATGTGTGTGTTTGAGACATGCCTAGGATTCATCACTAGGGTGGCAGCCTCCAGTTTTAACCCCGTGCTGACAGGTCCTATTTGTGGAGCAGCATGCCCTAATTCTTCTTAAATGTGCAGGCAAGACAGAGTTTAACAGAAAAAGGCAAAAAAATGAAGTGAGCTGAGAGGACGGGGAGGAGGAGGTGAGTGAGTGCACAATGGAGGCATGGAGTGATTGATAGGTGTGTTTCCAAGGAAAAACCTGGGTTCATCCACAGCAGTATATCTGTTACAATAAAAAATGAATGTTATACCGTATAGATAGGATTTGAAATGTACTAACTATCAATAATAAAAGCTAAATGAATCTATGAACTGCTTGCAGCACTGGAAGTTTCACTCTTTTTACAGATTCCAGGACAAATCTATGAGTGGAATCGTCCTGGTCTGTATAGAAATAGATCACTGGAACATGGAAACTTCCCAAGAGGCGCTGCACCCTGGACGGATTGATGAATGAACTCTTTCCACATTCCAGAAACTGCATTATTCAAAGGACACAACTAAATAGGTATGTCCTTCAGAGAACCTGAAGTCCTCACATGGTGCATTTGGTGGTCAAACACCATCCACAGCCAACATTGGTAAACCAAAAAGAAGTTTCATAATATCCAAGTCTGCAGTCCAGGTTGTGATATTTCATTTTAAAGAGGCACTATTTAACACATCAAGGTCAAAGTGTACTCATGGTTAGAACTACTCATCCTGTAACACAGAATGGTTTGGGGGTGGTATTGCCCAAAACAAGCACTGACTAGGAAGAAAAAAGCATGAGGAAGAAGAAAACCAGAGTCATTGATTGGCTTTCTGATCTTTGGTTCTCTGGATAGTCCGTTTGCTTTCCCACTGTAAGCAAACTGCACCAGGGTTCACTTGCAAGTGGACCGAGACCCACGTGTTCAGGCGGAACAGAGTTCACTTGTTTGGTCCGCAGCAGAGATCGGATGAGCTTTCACACCTGCCCAAACAATCCGGACTATCCGAGGAAACAAACTCTGCTCCATTTAAAGTGGACCAAATAGCGCTGGTGTGAAAGCGCCCCTAGGCAACCCCCAAGAATACACAAAATGAACAGAAAGCCCACACGAAAAACTGGACTGGAGGTTGAAGGACTTTTGAATTTACCAAGTATGGAGGGTCTAACAAAGGACAGCACCAAGATGCAATGGGGAAATGTAGTGTTCTTGAAATTTTGATCCATACTAAGGACTAACGGGGCATAAGGGATAACATTCATGTAATATGGGATTGATGGTGATGACTGTAAACAACTTGCCACACTGCTATATGAAATGGCAGGTATCCCATGACTTTATGAACGTCCACCTGTGACAGACAGAAATACACCAGGTTGGGGAGTTTTTCTATTTTGATTTAAATGATTTAAAATCTGCACTGAGGAAGCACTGAAGGTTTTTATT
Organism: Protonibea diacanthus; assembly: GCA_028641955.1. Taxonomy (NCBI): domain Eukaryota; kingdom Metazoa; phylum Chordata; class Actinopteri; family Sciaenidae; genus Protonibea; species Protonibea diacanthus. The sequence goes on along the minus strand of CM053997.1, from coordinate 1,776,998 downwards.
GAGCGTCGAAAACAAGACCTCAGCTGATTTAGATAGAAGCAGCATCAGCTTGATCAGATTATCCAACAAGCAGAACACATTGTGTTTGCAGAAATGTGTTTTTGCCCTCTGTCGTACCTTGTGACTTCTCACATACAAATCATTACTGCAGAGGTATGAGTGAGAAACTGTGAAGCGAGCCTTTCAGGGTGGCTCTGTTGTTGAGCGTGCATGTGGCAGCCCCCTGAGCTCCGCGGAAAAATAGTAAGAGAGTGCACGAGAGGCCAAGCATGTTGCTCCAAGAATATTACCCTCTTCACTGAATGGTCTGTCCTTCCTCAGCAAGTAAACAAGGGGGAAATGCAAGCACACACACACACACACACACACACACACACACGTATGCACACACTCATTTCAGCCCAGATAATTTCAATTAGCTGTGGAGGGACTGCATGAATCCCTTTAGTGTTTGATGAAATATGCCAGTGTGTGTGTGTGTACGTGTGTGTGTGTGTGTGTGTACGTGTGTGGGCAGCAGGCATCTGCTGTGATGGGGTTGGCAGTTCTTGTAGTGATGAACCTTTGTTCTGAGCCCTACAGCACTGAGACAATAGACACACACACACACACACGCACACACACACACACACACACACACACACACACACACACACACACACACACACAGTAACATACAGAGTCGGAGCACCCCAACATGCCAGCAATAAACTTCCTGTGATGTTACATTTTTTGGATTTGTGACCGAGCTCAGATATTCAGTCTTGTCGAGCTTCGTCTACCCGAGAGCTCCGAGTTCATCAAGCCGGCCTCTTATCAGTCGACCTCCCAGGATAGAACAGTTTGACCAGATTTAGCTTTCCCGTGATAAGAGCTCCTCGCAGAGCTCTGCTCCCGCTCTGCAGGCTCCTCCAGTCAATCTAATCTATTAAAGATACAAACAGCATCTGTGGCAGATTGGCTCACCATGCTCTCAGACATTTCTGCAGTCGCTAACACAGCCTTTAGTTTCTCTGCAGCCAAGCTGTTGTTTTTGTGCAATCATTTCTGTTGTTCGTTTCACCCATTCATTTTGATTTTGGTTTCTGTCCTGTTCCATGTTTATTATTTCTGCATCAGGACTAACTACAGCTAACTAAATTAAAAACACTGTTTTTGTATGGAGGGGTTACTTCAGATTTACAAGTTAGGTTGTATGAGATACTCTGTGTATTACAGACAGCCCTTTCCGGTGGCAAACTGAAGCATTTATATCCATCTATGCTCTCTATAAAGCTACCAGACTCCTTTGACAAAAACAGTGTGGGCACCACGGGGACTCCACATGTGAATTTCGTTCATTGTCTGAATTGAACTGGACTTTTACTGTGAAATGTCACAGATCACACTCTAGGTCACAGGTCACTTCCTGTTTGTAACCCGACACCCTCACCTGATCAACAAAACTCCAAGTTGCCCTTTGTTGTCTCTCTTTCCTCTGCTCTTTACGGGCCAGAAGGGTCCCTGATCCTCAGTTCGGTTCGCGCAGCCAACAATGAAAGGACAAAAGATCAGGCCGAAACGGGAGCGCCTGCCTGTCCTGAGGCCTCTCTGGTTAGCACACTGCTAACAGAGAGTGTAAACAAGTGAGTGCCTGCAGCACACAGTCTGCCAGCTGATCTGAACTTAAGGAAAACACACAGAGCGACCGGCTTCCTCCACTGACACCGGAGAAAGATCACCGGACATCTTTCTCCAGCCCGATTCACAGGGCAAACCTTTGGACCTTTGGACTGGTAACAGACTGGACATTTAGTACAGGACTGTTAACTTTAATATGAATGTTTATATTTAGTTACCAGTGTGTTTCCTTTTGATTTTTACTGTTGTGATTGCTTCTGTGGTTAGCTTGAGTTTAGACATAAGGTCGACAATTACACACACGTAACACGAGTTTCATGCACGTGCATGCTGAGCACATAGATTAAACCACATTGTTTATCCATGCTTTTATTATCTTGTTAATAAATGTTTGTGTATATACATGCTGGTCTGTTCAGAGTGAATGCTGCCAACCTCTTCTATGCTGAACTCCTGCTGAGAATGAAACTGATCAATTATTTGGCTAAAGTAATAATTTATTCTTATCTTTTGATGATCTTGATAGCTAAAGCTAATTGATCACATCTTCACAGTTTGGTGTCCCTTTAAACCATTTCTTATCCCCAACAGCAGCATGTTTACCTCATGTAACACGGAAGTTTACTGCTCCACAGTGATCGGTTAGTTAGTTTGTGTTACTGCGTGACGCCAGACAAACTGCGATCCTTTAAACACTACCAGTGAACTTTTTCACGCTCTAAATGATTCCAGCACCACTCAGGCACGCTGTATAAATGCACTGCAAACACACCAGGGTCAAAGGTCAAAGACAACCACCTCTCGGCTTCTTGATTCTTTCGGTGAGATAACATGACACAGCACTTTCTCCTGCCTCAGCTGGCCTGGCACTAACATCTCCGTGTATTGTGCTGTTGGGGAATTGGCTAGACCAGCTGGCCCGAGACCAACATCTGTGTTTGTGTGTGTGTGTGCGCATGTGTGTGTGCGTGTGAGCATGAGAAATGACTGGTCTAGCTGAGCACCTTTCAGAGATTTCAATTAGGAAACAGACTGTTGGCCAACACTGCACTTGTCTCTCTCTCTCTCTCTTTCTCTCTTTCTCGCACACACACACACACACACACACACACACACACACACACAGCTGTTGTGCTCGCTCGAGTACAAAATCTTAGCAGCAGCCAGGCCCGTCAGAGTTTTCAGCCACGCCTCAATTCCACAGCAGACTCTCAGCTCATTCCGCCTCATTCTCCACCTTTCAAACTGCTGTAGAATAGCAAACAGCATCCTGCTGCTGCTGACGTCAGACAGTCAGAGTGGATGAAGTATTTCACTGACAGCTGCCAGTTCACACAGCTGCACTCCTGTCAATAATCCCACTGTCAAAAAGGAGGAGAGACAGAAAAGAGGACTGGCAGACAAAGACTTAAAGAAAGGTCCTCGCAGGTTAGCGTCCTGAGTGGAGAGAGGTGCTGTCACTGCTGGAACTGAGAGTTTTAGTCACGTCATGTTTTATTAGTTTCACCACAATCGAAATCAGAAAGTCTTGTCTCACTCAAGCCTGAGAGGATGAACGCATGATTTCGTAATGCTGGCTTGATGTTACATTTGTTAACTGTGTTATCTTCAGTCCACACTGATCTTCACTCTCCCTCTTCACTGCAGGAATCTTGCAAGATTCTCACTTTCCCTGATGTGAAATCATCAGTCCAACCTCGTTCATAACACTCATAACACAGCGTGGTATTACAGATTACTGTCTGAGTCAGGATGACCTGTCCAGCATGAAGAAGATCTGTCAGGAGAATACATAGAACCTCCATGAAAGCATCTATGACTTGGTTGCCTGGATGTTTTTTTTTTTTTAAGATTTAAATGATCATATTTAAGCCACATATGGGACTGGCTCTATTGTCCCCGTCGACTATGTGCTTGGGGGTAGACTGAGATCCTGATTTCTGTTAGTTTAGTTTAGGCTGAAAACCGAGAGGAGAGCAGACGTTTGCAGTCGGGAGGTGATCAGGCAAGCTTCACCTTCATTTCAATCTCTACTCCTACTGTAGGTCAGGAACGGACTATCTATTATGTCCTTTAAGTGAGCAGTGATGAAGGCAGCCTGCTTTTCTATGATAATTAACAAACTGCATGCTAATGAAGACCCTGTCTGCTCAGAAATATGATGTATGTAAGTCTGAAAGCAGTACTCGTCACTGTCTGTCAGGTACCTTTACAGAGGTGGTATAAAATCCATTTATTCCCTGAGAGAGACCTCAGTTCACCTCAGAGTGCGCACAGCTTCTTGGTTAGCAGAGGAGGATGGAGCTTTTAACTCTTCAGTCTTTCTTTGTAAATGAGCAGAGAGCTGTCAGCTCTGCAGAGCGCTCCATGCAGCCGTCTCTCTGATGCTCGTGGAAGAGTCAAGCTGCAGAACAAAACTGCATTTTTAACCAGAAACAGGTTCCGACCTCAAACATTGCTGTTCTTTGTTTCTTCTCATCGTTCTCTTTGTTTGAGCCAGGAGCAATGTTAATCATGCATAAATCACAATCATTCAGTCGCACCCTTTTCTTCTCTTTTGTCCTTAATATGATCTCTGTATTTTTGTCTTCATTCTTTGTTTTCATCCTTTCATCATTCTAATTTTCAATAATCAACACCATTTTACTTGAATCACTCTCTCCTCATGTCCTCTCCTCTCTCTCTGTATCATAATCCCATCTCTAGAGTGGCTCGTCTTGAGGTCAGGAACCAAAAGACAAACAGAACGAAGTCCAAAAAGGAAGGAGGACCAGTTCTTATGTTACACCCATGACCTGCAGCCACTAAGATGGAGGAGTGGATAAACACACATAATCACGACACGCAGAGAGACATTCTGTATGAGGCTGACATCACCGAGTTAACGCGAGGACACTCCTGCATGACAAACACACAGCCTCACTCCAGCGCCACACACACACACACACACACAGCTCTGTATTCAGGGTCATATGGAGCGCTGTGTGTTTGGAGGAGAATATCTGAAAGCCTCCAGAAATGTTTTGGAATGCAAGACGAGCCATTCCTCCGGCTGCCAGAGGGAGAGACGATACTAACCCAACCGGCCGCAGATGGAAAAGTCAATAATGATGTTTCAAATGTTTGTTTTTTCTGCTGATAAAGTAATATCTGTGAGGTCGCGGTGGTCAGGCCATCTATGCTAAGTAAGAGAAAAACAGACAAACTGACAGACAGACCGGCTCAGCCCTCAGTCCTCCAGAAACTACACGGGACGGGGGTTTATCTTCCCAAACTCTGATATGTTACAAAGAGGCCGGCTGATGTTTGGTGCTTGTCGTTCTCGTCTTGTCTTTTCTATCTTCGTCTCTGAGATCAGACACCAAAACTCTGGCGTAGACACAAGGACGGCGAGAGCATATACAGCTCCTGGTCTTTTAGTTGGGATAGAAATTCTGCTTTATCCTCGAGGTCGGTGTGTACGTTTGACATGTAGAGTTGAAGGCTGACAAGCAGCACAGACCAAACATCACAATCAGGTTGTCTGCTCACAATCTAACCTTCTTCTCACTGAGACCAAATGTCTCAACAAGGTGTGCAGTTTTGGCTGACTTGGACGAAACTAAAACTAAAAATGTGGACTAAAATGTGTCTATTTGTACCAGATGGTTATAATCACACGGTGGCTATCTGACTCTTTAGACCCGCTCCCTAGTTTAGGTATAAACAGCAAGTAAGGATGACCATTCTCAGTATCAGTCGCAGTCTGGTAAGGTTAAAGCAACAACAAACTATTTGGATTAGGAAAAGATTATGGTGTCATTGGGAGGTAAACATTTACACTGGCTATTCCGTCTCGGGTACAAACAGCATAGTTCGCTCCTGACACCTTGGTGCGAATAGGAAGCGCCCAAAAACAAAGAGCAAGGTTATGTCCCCATAACACAGCCACATTTGAGAAGATCTTCACACTCATTTCACATGAAGTTGCATCAAAACTAAGGTTGCAAAGAGGTGGAAAGTTTCTGGTAAATTTCTAGAAATTTTCTGGAAACTTTCCATGAGCCGTTAAGCTCAGGAATTTTGGAAATATTCCAAATCAGAAACTCCTTTGGAAATGTATGGGAATTAACTGGAAATTGGGGGTAATTAAGTCAAGATTATACTATATTTAAGTTAGTTCACTGTTAAGGGCAAACCTTCAATTGCGTAAATTCCTGGTTTATTCCTGTTTATTCCCATAAATTCCTGTTAATTACAATGGTAAGTTTCCAACTTTGAAAATTTCTGGAGTTTTGCAAGCCCAATCAAAACACATTTACGTTCCAGTATAAAAGCCCTCTAGTCACTGCAGGGGAAGACATTCTATTATAGAGTGATGAAGCTGGCACTAGGGATGAGGTCGGGTTGAATTGAGAGGTTAACAAAACATGAGACTTTACCTGTTTCCATTTAACAGTCAACATTATTTTTCATTGTTTTAAGCATGACACAATTGTTGCATAACCTTAACCACATGGTTATTATTGTAACCATGACAATAAAGGTCCCCTAAGCACTTTAATCAAAACCATTTCCCCCTCCCTAAACCTAACTGACCCTAACTGTTAGTAGTATTTGGCCATTCAGATGCTGACTGATGTTGTAGCAGCCTTGCATCACTCATCGTTTAACTAATTGAGTTGACAATGCCAAACAGGCTTTTTCTTAGAACATAGAGGAATTCCAACATGCACATCAACAAATACAAAGAGATGGCTTGTCTCTCACCAAAACTGAGCTCTCTAGAAACCTACAACTTCTTGCTGTCCGGTCATTGCTTCCAAAATGATTCCAAATTTATTAAGAAAAGAGAAAAGCCCTTTCTTGACTTGGCAGAGGAGGATCACATTTCCCAACAGGCATCTCAGTAAAGGGAGATTTCTAACAATTTTTGTTTTTTATATATATATGTTTGAAGTCACTAACAGGAGAGGTAGCCATGGGAAATGCTAAGCTACTCGTCCACATGAGAACATTTTCTTTTCCTTTAAAAATAGTTCGGCTCACACTCACACACACTTCATCTGACAAGGAGCCAACTGTAGGGCTACTATTGTATAGCAAGTAAATATTCAAGAGAGAGCGAGTCGGTGGGTGACGGTGACAGGGTGTGGGAACAGGAAACAGATCCGTGACTTCCACAGATGTCAGATTGTGGGATAAAGGAGTCTTTGCAGCCTGATCCAAAATCAGCACTGGGCTGTTCCCAGCAGGGGCTTTATCCAGGATATGGATATGGTAATCTGATAGCAGTTCTTTGGGTAGTGGGTGACTTGTCCTGGGAGCCACCTATGGGTGTTCCAGTGGACTTAATGAGGCTGTTGACTGTTAAACTGTCCACAGAATGAAGAGCTTCTCTTGAATGGAAAAATAACCAGAGTGTTTCCAGCAGCACAACGCTGCAGTCCACTGACTACAGACCTGCTGTATATTCTTCGATTGGTGTTCAATGCAGGTGTCTTTGCTTGAGTGCACAGATGACAAGCACAAAAGCCGTTCAGGTGCACGCACACGGCATATGTACACGTCCAGTACTGACATTCACAGCTTAACAAACCCTTTGTGTGTTAGTGCTGGTTATATGGCCTAAAATATGATCTCAAAACATTCAAAAGTTAGAATATGTCATGATAGTTATGCAATCTCTTTGCTATGCAAGCAGTAGAATCATTTAGACTACTATGTCCCCCCAGGCTAAGCCAGGTAGCCTAAACATCCCTCTCCAAAGGCAGTCGTGGGCAGGATAGGAAATCTAATCTACCTGGGGGTCCTCCCAGTTGGAAATACACAGAATAAACAAGGAGAGAACAAAGGAAGATCTACTCCGAACCTGGATGTCTATGCTCCCCACTCTGGACGTAAATGCAGTCATCAAATTTCACAAAAAGCCAATCATTTGTTTTTAAAAGTACAAACAAACTTCATTCAGGAGATATTTGACAGAGAGAACGGAGCTAAAAGATTAGTAGTGGTCTTAAAATGCGTCTGGTACAGTTTAAGAGAAACCTTAGCCATGTTTATTCAAAAACACTTTAACAAACACAAACTTTGTATTTAATCCAAGCTGGCATCACAGAACAATGCCTTCCACACAACAACAAAAACACCAGTCCTGGAAAAACTCCCAAATCAGGAGCAGCGTCTTTGTCACTGCCATGACTTTGTGCAAGGCTAGCATGTAGCAAGGGCGTGTGGTCAGAGATAATTGAGCTATTCTGTTTCCTTCCTGTGTCTGTCCTCCGAAGGAGAGCTGGCCTCAGACACGCAGCAAACAAAATGCTGATACAACCTTCCTGCCCGAGGAAGAGGCTGTGTTTGTGTTCCTAGCGCTCGTGCGCGCTACTATATTCAGATTTCACCCCAGCCGAAAGACTCGACGCAATACTTAGGAGACCTGTATCCCAAAAAAAGGATATAATTCAAAGTTATTATTAGAAAGACAGAAAGAGGGCATGTGACGCTCACTCTTTCTGTTCCTCTCCATCCTGCCAAAGTCTCTCCACAAGGAGAAAAGGGTTGTCTGATATCAGACAGTGCAGTCAACTCGTCTGTGGGTGGATTCGAAGGTTCTGGACTGAGGCAAGTAAAAAGGGTAAACAACCAAAAAAAACACACAAGCACACATTGTCTTTTTTTTTTTTTTTTTTTTAGGGTTTATCCTCTCCATCCCAAACACTTCACTGTCATCTCTCATGCTGCTGTGCAGAGTGGGAGGATGAAACCAGTCTTTCAGGTTCAACATAAACACACACACACAAATGTTGTGCAAGCTCAGTTTGGCTCGAGCCACCTGACAAACACACACACACGCACATACACACACACTGCTGCAAATCCATGGGGCCCCCCTGCAGCTTGCCTTCAGTAAGCCCCCTGTTTATCTCTAGCGGCCTTTCTCTCCGCTCACTCCAGCATGTCAATGATCATGACTGCTCCTCTCCTACCTAGAAATGCCGTGTCACTGCCTCAGTGGTGATATGAATGAATAAACGGGAGATGAAACTGAGATGAGCTCATTTATGAATCTGATCATATTCAAACTGAGTCCTGAAAAGTGGATATTTCATACCAAGTCTGATCAGATACTTACTGATTAAATATGTATCTGACACACTGATATAAAAGCTGCGGCCTTCTAAATCTAAAGTTATTGTTATGATATGATTAAAGGTGGGCGGCATGCTTTGCACTGTCACAGCAAGGAGGTTCTAGATTCAAGCCTAGCAGCTGGCTGGCTGTGTGGAGTTTGCATGTTCTCCCCATGTCTAAAACTCCCTCCCACAGTCCAAAGACATTCAGGTTAATAGACTCTAAATTGCCCATAGGTGTGAATGGTTGTTTGTTGCTATGTGTCAGCCCTGTGATGAACTGGCGACCTGTTCAGGGTGTACCCCGCCTCTAGAAATTATTGAAGAAAGGTTCTAAGTGGAGTGTAGCTCCCGAAAATGGTGGGACATGATCCAGTTTCACTTAGTTTGGATTTGTGGGAACTACAAAAACAACCTTTGGCAGAGTGCAGACACAGACAACAAACTCACAGGGAGCAGCAACTTAAAGCCAATATGGATGAGGAATCCTTCAAGAACACAGAAATTTGAAAACTGATTGACCTCCATCTACTGACGGATATCATGTGATATGATCAAAAGCTCCCCAATACCTACTCCCAGGTCCTGAAGTGAGATTGTTTTGTCAGTATTTTTTTTACATGGAGACCAAAGCCACAAGCTTCAAACACAAACCCCAGCATACTGCTGCACATTCTGAAATGTGACTTGACTCTAAAAATTAAAATAAAAGCAGCAGCGTTGCAACAATCAAAGCCAGGACTTCTTCCTCAGCATGTACCAGGTCTGAGCACCTGGCAGAAACTCATTATCGTCAAAAAACAAGTCAAGACAACCAGCCTCTGCGAGAAAACAACACAGGAAATGAGCAGATGCATTAAAACCAAATGTCTTACCTGGTGAAGAGGAGTGTAGGAGTTGTACAGGAGATGGACATGGGAAAAAGAAAGAGAAACACAAATAGAATCTGTTAGCGATGATGTTAGGCGGAAATACTGAACAGAGCAAATACAATAATTCCTTTTAAACCACATAGAAATGGAGGAACTACACTGCTTATCATAGCTTTCCAAAATGACACATGGGATTACTTTTAGATCGGACATTCCTGTTGGTTGTTCAAATGCTGCAAGTTAATTTCAGTGACTCATCACAAAGAACAAATATTTCATGTAAAAGGATCTGTTCTTGGTCCACTACTTTTTAGACTGTGTATGTTACCACGAAGGATCGTAATGAATAAACTTTGTATCTATGTTCATTACTATGCAGATGACACACAACTCTATATAATTGTTATTGCTGATTATATGCCTGCATAGTCCTCCAACTCAATTGGGACAAAACAGTTAATAGTTTCAATTCTGTCTGCATCTTATCCAAACACTAAGCCCTGAACCCACAAGTAACCTACAGTCATTTTAAAGTCATACTATATAACATATAACATAACATATTGAGACATATGATTCAGGTAGCTATTAAACTCAAGGATACAATTATCGATATAACTACCTTTTTCTAACCTTTTCAGCAGTATTGTTAGAATGTAATGCTCTTCCAAAAAACAGCCCCACTGTGTATTTACTTGTTTTTCTGTTGCAGTTCTTATATTTCCTCCACAAATTCCATCACTGCCAGCAAAAAAAAGGCTGTTTCCTTTCACCAACATTGGTTGTATGAAGTTCTTGGACAAATGACCATTGCCATTGTTTTTTTCTCGTGAGAACAGTGTCCTTCCTTTAGCCCTGACTGTATCTAATATCAGGGCATGATGGTTGCTTGATGTGTCAATGAAACCAAATACTGATGCATAGTAAGTGGAACAAATGGAAATAAGGGATTCAGATTAATTACAACATTAAGTCTCATTGGTGTGTGAGAAATATGAAGAAAGTGGCAAAAACCAGAACAAAAGGGACATAATTGCCTTTGTTAATATTTAATTCAATCTGTCATTCAAACCCTTGCTCCTCACACACACACACACACACACACACACACACACACACACACACACACACACACACACAAACAATTCATCTGAGTGTGGCTTATGACAGAGCTGTAGAATACTTCCTCTCCCTGTAATTCTGGAGAGCTGAGGGGGGCGTAAGGAGCAGGATAATGGGAGCAGAGAGTAGAAATGGGGTGCTCAGGACTGCCCTGTTAGTCGGCTTTTAATCCTGGCCTGATAAAGCTGCTGAGCTCGTTGGGACGGACGGTCACTCCTCCAGAGGAATGGTCATTTCCAACAGTGAATGAAAACGTCTGAGTCACTGAACATGAATGAAACCATCCCAAGTCAATTTACACTGCTGGGACAGTCAGCCCGTGTAGTGTAGTGTTAAGTACCAAGCTGGGCAAATTAGATTAGCTGCAGAATTAATGCCTAAGGGTCATTAAAGGAGTAAAAGGTTATACAGTCTTATTTTAAACGGTGTGACATTGAAAGTGAAAGGTCCAGCAGGAGCCATAGAAAGTCAAATGAGCCTCCAGCCATGCCAGCAGCTCTGTGCAGCCGTGCTGAGGCACAGCAGCGCTTCCAGCTAAAGCGGCCATCGTTGACAATGCTAACAAGCTCATATTTAGCATTTCGTGGTCACCATCTTTCACATGAAATCTAGCAAATTATCAATAAACACAAAACTCTGTGGAGGCGTGGGAATGTCATTAGTTTTGGATGTAACAGACCGTAAATATGAGACAAATTAAAAAAAAAACGGAGAGTGCTGAATGAAAAGACAGATGATCCCCAAATTATTACAAATCCAGAGGGGGGGCAACAATGTCTGTGTCCAATGAATAGCTGTAGATACAGTTCACTTTGAGCCATCAATGTCGGTGACACTAGATAAAAGTCAGGGGACCACAAAGATTATTTCATTCTCTGAAAACACTGAATGCCTGATTTATGGCAATCCACCGACTACTCAACTCAAAACCAAAAATGTCATAGCAGAAGAAGCTATAGGAAAAATTACATAAGTGTAAAAATAGTTCAGCCAGTAGCAAACATGCTAGCAATAGCTTGCTAGCGGTAGCAGAGATGGTTAAGAGAAGAGACGTCTCACTCAAAAGTAATTTCTTGTATCTGTGTCACATGGGTTTAGCCACTGCTCCTGAGTGTATTGAGTCTAATAGGAGAAGTGAACGTGAGCATAGATTATAAGCGATTATTTCGCCCCAGAGTCATCTGGACTGACTGTGACTGTGACTCTGACTGCTGATCTCGACATGTATATTAAAATGGATTGATTTTGTGGAGTTTTGCCATTTTAAACTTGGGTTCACTTCACATCAATGATGGATGAGTCCGGTGGAACTGCCTTCACAACAGGGTCTTGTAAACTCCAAATCATCCTGCACTTAGACTATTTGTACTAAATGCTAACACAGTCCACTGTGAAAGTCTCCTCTGCTTAATGAGGACTGATGCACTGCTGTAATTTACCTTCACTACCATTCTTTCCAATTCAGAGCAAATGAAGCAGTTTGTCCTCACTTCTTTATTATGCACGACTTTAAAAGCTTGAATAGCTACAGGCTGTCAGACTTCCACATCCATCTTCTTTTACTCACAAAGCCCTGCATTTTGGAGGCTGTTTGCTGGAGTGGTTTAGATCATTTTGTCACCCTAAACCACCCTGAAAGTTTGCATGGAAGAGAATAGAGATGTTTAATGCATTACATCAATCTACCTTTCATAAGATGGAATAAGCTTGAGGAGTTTAATAGTCAGGTAGAAACTACAACCGATTGAGGTTGTTTCCTTAACTTTCTCACTATGAGCGAGAAAGTTGAGGAAATGTGAACATTCTGCCAGTTTAGAGCTCAAGTTAAGTGGTTAGGGAAGAAGTATATAAAATGTCATAGTAAGACAGTTATCAGTGTAAGTCTATATGTGAATAGAATTGAGACTCGGACTCGATTTGGACGTGACTCCCGTGATCGACTCAACTTGAAGGCAAAAAGCTAAGTCGTCTCATAAATATTGAAAAAAATGCATCATTGTGTCTTCTGGAGCTCTGCCAAATTGTCATGAATAATGAATGACATAACCAGGATGCGCACACCGTCTTCATTACTTAATACGCACTTTGAGTTGCAGCTGCTGGCACCAGATGAAATGGGAGAACACGCTCAGTTTAAATGAGACAAATTAGCCCTTCATTATGAAATTCCTCATCAATAGTTTCTCCTCCTCTCCAGAATATCGCTGTTTGTTCGTTTTCTTCCCTGCAGCTGTGAAAATGATTCTAACCCACAAATCATTTATTTATTTCATTTATGTGCTAGTTCCTGCTTTTAGCTATCAAATAGCAGAATTTTTACATTTTAAGATTTTTATTAATATGTATTCACTTGTAATGATTTAAAAAAATGCCGTCTGGGGCAGCTGGCTACTGCGAGAGGAACTGATAAAGTGATAAAAATATCTAATGAATGAATTCTCTACAGAGGCTCCTACAGCTTAATGATGAATGGTCTTAACTGCTCAGGATTTAAACACAAATAAGGCAGTTAACAGAATCATTGCTGAATAGTGTAAAATGTATTCATTAGTTAGAATGTTGAAAATAGTGAGTCATCTGATCTACAGTTCTTACTTTCCTCAAGTAAAGAAGCTTTAGGTCCCCTCAAGCTCAAATGTTGCTCACATTTTAATGTGTTCAGATCAAAACCAGTGCTTATACTTTGAGTCCATAAATGTGTTCACACTATTAGTTCTGTCTAAAGTCAGCGTACTGTCAGTACGTGGATGGAACACTGGACACCTTACACACTCAGTGGTTGCCATTTTAGCTAGCTATGTAGCTGAAGGAAAGGGACCACCAGCATTGAAAAAATGGCAGCCAAGGGAGATGCTGGAGTTGCAATATACAAATGTACATACAGTATATATGTTTTATATTTACATTTTTGTTGCTGCCCCAAGTGAAGGAGTTCAAGTGTCTTGGGGTCTTGTTCATGACTCTGACTGGACTGTTGTGGGGAAGAGGGAGCTGAGCTGGAAGGCAAAGATCTCGATTTTCCAGTTCATCCATGTTCACACCCTCACCTGTGGTCATGAGCTTTGATAGGGACTGAAAGAATGAGATTGCGGATACAAGCGGCCAAAATGAGCTTCCTTTGCTGAGTGGCGGGGCTCAGAGATAGGGTAAGGAGCTCGGAGTAGAGCTGCTGATCCTTTGCTCCAGCTGAGATTGTTTGGACATCTGATTAGGATGCCCCCTGAGTGCCTTCCTTTGGAGGTGTTCAAGGCATGTCCAACTGGTAGGAGACCCAGGCACAGACCCAGAACCTGCTGGAGGTACCACATAGCCCATCTAACCTGAACACCTCAGGATCCCCCTGGAATGCATTGCTGGGCAGAAGGATGTGTGGCACATCATGTTAACCTGGTGCCACCACGACCCAACTCCAGATAAGTGCCAAAATATAAACCCATCCATCCATTTTCGTCCAGTCAAATGTTGGCGCTGAAGCCCTGCTGCAATGCAGCAAATAAGTTATAAATAACAAAAATGTTGTCATTTCTGGAAAGTGCACAACAGCCACACTCGAATTGAGACACACCACCAAGCTAAAATTAGCCAGGAAGTACAGTGTGCACGGTGTACTACATAAAAGTGTATTAACGTTTCAGAATTTGGGACACAGCACAGAACACAACAATGTTTCAACCAAACAGAAACTTGGACCTTGACATACTTTGATTCATTACTTGTAACTGGACATTGTAATTTTCAGACAAAACTCTGATGACTTACAGACAGCTCTGGTGTGTGTAGCTCTAATGACAGAGCTGGTGAACCACCCACCACCAGGACTGTGGGACACACAAGATGCACATAAACACACACACAGTATAAATCTAAAGAGTGTAAACACTATGGCAGCACCTCACTTTGTAACTTGTAATTTGACACAATCTTTTCAGTTTCGCCGTCTTGCAGCTCAACCGCTCACATGCTGTACATCTTTGTTTAATCACTGCCGATGCTGTATCCATCTCCATTTATCACACTGCATTCGTCAGTGGCCATGGAGAACATCTGACTGTGATTGGCTGAAGGATGGCTGTTACTGACACAGCATCCTCATTACTGATCTAATGAGTCCCCACAGCTGGAGAGCTGCTGCTTTCTGCTGTTACTAAGCTATAGCTTCTCCTACTTGTTGCAGTTGAAATGTGTGATGCAAAGATAGTGTCAACACAGACTTTAAAGAATGTATTGCCTCGAACCAGGAAGACTACCAACAGCTGCATTTGTAGAAACACAAATTAGTAACAGACACAGCTCTACAGAGTGAGAGAGAATAACAATACAAATGAGATTTGCTGCTTTGCTCTGTTTTAACATATCGTAAAGTTAAAGTGTTCAGGTTTTGGGCTGTTGATCACCAAAAACAATATTTTTGAAGGCGTCACCTTTAATTTTTCAGACTTTTTATGAAGCAAATGATACATTAGAATAATGATGTTGATAATTAGGTAGTGATCGATAATAAAAATAATCACTAGTTGCAGCTAGTCCAGAGGTGAGGCTCCATGGTCAACATGTTCTTTTCCCCCCAAGGGATTAATAAAAGTATCTCTTCAACTCGTCAAAACTTGCAACTTGGTTGAAACTACAATGGCAGTATGAACTATGAACGGCAATGTGTGACGTCGCCCAAAGTGTCGTGATAGGACAGGACTGGACTGTATAGTACAGAACGGTTACACGCTGTGTGCCTTCATGCTGTTTAACTGAAGCTAACAGCTCATCACACAGCTGCTCCACCACACTCACATGTTAAATCAACACACACACCTTCAACAGTGTCGGAGGCTCAGAGCTGCACAGATGCAGGCGTCATCTCAGAGTCTGAAACGCTGATTAACAACAGAACCGTGATGTGACACGGCGTCAGTATGAACTGTGTCTGTCCGTATGTTTACTTAGTTCTGAACGTATCATCTTTACAACTCTGCAACACTCACTCTGATGCCCCTTCCTTCGATGTTGCTATGGCAACGCACACACATACACACACACACACACACACATACACACTCAACGGTCTCTCTTGACTTCCAGTAGAGGAAGAGGCAGCGCAATCAAATAGCATTCTGAGCCAAAAAGCTTTTCCTGTAATTATCCCCTTGAATTCAAGCCAGAGGTATGACACATCTACTGCGTGTGTGTGTGTGCACGGTTACATGTGTGTGTGTGTATGTGTTTGAGATAATGGGTGGGTAAGAGTAGAGAGCGTGACTTCTTTCCCAAACACAAGACCACCACAGATGAAAAACTCAAGTATACACAGAAGATATGCCTACACACACGCATGCACACACACACACACACGCATGCAAACATGCTCATACACACACACACGAAACAGGTGACACTTTTGTGGAAAGAACATTTTTCTTATTCTCCCCCTCACACAAACAAGTCAACAGTCTTTAGTGTGTGTGTGTGTGTGTGTGTGTGTGTGTGTGTGTGTGTGTGTGTGTGTGTGTGTTTGTTTGTGTGTTTCCTCAGCAGGCCATCTCTCTCTCCAGGGATGCTGATGAGACATGAGAGCAGATAAGTGCTGGGAGCTGCTGCTGTGTTTGCCTTAGTTTGGGTGGAGACACACACACACACACACACACACACACACACACACACACACACACACTACATGTCACTGCGTGCTACACAACAAAGATACTTTGTAACTGTCCTGTAACAGTTACTGTGTCTCATGAATTTTGTTGCATGTGTTTGCATATTACTTATGAGTGTGTGTGTGTGTGTGTGTGTGTGTGTGTGTGTGTGTGTGTGCGTGCACAAGAGAGCATTCAGTGCTTTGTTACCTAGAAACAAGGTGACATACCAGGAATGGCAAAAAAAAAATCCTGGACTACATTCTTTATGTTTTTTTTTTTTTTTCAGATTTCCATCACCCTAACAGGAGGAGGTGGATGGATTTCAGTGTGGTGCACACAGCATTGAAAAATGTCATTTAAAGAATGTAACGGCAGAAACAGTGTCCTCATTAGGCTGGAATTATGACCTCACAGGACAAACAGAGCGGGTACTTTACATTCCGCACATCTCAATAATACACAGTCCTGAGCAGGACGCGAGCTGATTGGTTGGAAAAGAAATGTTTGCTTTCAAAATCTCAGCAAATAAACAGGCTCTGCTTTTTTAATTAGCAGCCTCACTGCTTCTATTACAGTTCTTCATGGTTGCACTGCGGTCACTTTCCAACAAGACGAGCTACAGAAAGGACACGACTGGCTGTGGACACAAATCGGTATGAAGTTGGGCAGGCAGTCCAGCTGAGGAATAAGACCTCCAACACCACAGTGCTGAACACAGGAGCTCCCCAAGGCTGCGTGCTCAGCCCCCTGCCCTTCACTCTGCTCACCCACGACTATACTGCAGGGAACAGCTCAAATCACATCATTAAGTTCGCTGATGACACAACCGTGGTGGGGCTGATAGTGGAAACAACGAGGTCCCGTACAGAGAGGCGGCGGAACACCTCACTGTGCACCACCAGACACGCCACTAAGAAAGCTCAACAGCATCTCTACTTCCTGCGGAGGCTGCGGAGAGTAGCAGAGATCCTGACCATCTTCTACAGAGGGACCATCGAGAGCATCCTCAAGGGTCATTGCATTGTTAAACAATGAAATGTAAACTTACACATATATCCATGCACATGGAGCCAAACATGTCTCTGCTCTCTGCTGCAACCATACTGTATAAAACATGGACACTGAATCCAAGATTGCACAAGCAGCAACCTCCGTGGCTGTGAAGTGAAGCCTATGGAAAAGTGCCACAAACTGCAGTTCCTCCAACATCCACTTGAGGCTGGTTCCAGAAGTGAGTCAGTCTCCATATGTCCCCATGTTCAAATGTCCAACTTCACAGCAGAAATAAACATGTTTACAGCCTGGTACAAAAAACAGTTTTGGCCTCTATAGCTAATTTCCCCGTTCATGACAACTGTACTGAGGATGGATTTATATACAACTCACCTGTTCACATTATATTAAGACTTAAAGTTATGCAGAATTAAGAGCGTGGATGCTTTGATTGACAGGTAGGTGCTGTTACAGATGGTTTGTTTGAGCAACGAGGCGTCATTCAGCACGCCTCAGGTCCACCGATGAACCACATCTTTGACAAATTTTAGATTAGCTGGGAGGCAGAACAGTCATTGGTTCTGTTGCCAGCCTCAAGTGGATGTTTGAGGAACTGCAGTTTTTGGTACTTCACAGCCACGAAGGTTACTTCTTGTCTAAAAGAGGTTTCAATGTGTAAGTGTGTGTGAGTGTGTGTCTGGAGTCTTCCTCTGTCTCCTGATCGGATTAAAGCAGCCACAGCCGTTTGTGAACTTCCATACTTTGTGATGTTCTCTGTGCCCACCCCCACCACACCCCCATAATTCGGCCTTAAGGCCCATCCGCCTTTCAGTTCTCCAAATGCTCTGCCACTGCAAACAAGCTCCATCGCAGCACAGCAGCTGGTGTCATTGCCTTTTTTACATAACTCGCCATGCCTCATCTGCACCCTGGACCCATTTACAATACCCATGAGCGCACAACAATGTCACTTTAGATATCAAGAGGGACAAAAAGAGCCGCTGCACCATCTGCATCTTTAAATCCAGCTCTGGAGGGAGAATGTGGGACGGCGCGGTGAACAGAGGATGGAAATGGGGCAACATATTGCAATACAAGGTTCAGTGGACACGTGTGTTAGCATAGCGAAGAGAGGCGCTTCACTGACATTGGCGAGCATTAAAAATGCATGCAGTGGAATTCAAACATGGAGCACTCAGACACAGAAAGGGGACATCACCATGGACCAGTGTCATCTCTAAATACAGCATGCTATCTTGCCGACAGGAGCAAAACAATGTTCTCTTCTGACTTCCTGTCTGTGGCTCTCAGCTCCAAGCCCATTGGTTCCCATAGAAGATATAAATCTTTAAAATCATATCAAAAATATATAGTTTCATCTTTTAAAAAAGGTTCAATCATTTCTTAAAACAGCTGTTCACTGTATTTTTTATCAAACGTTGCTCAAACAGGAGGGAATAATGCATTAGTTGGGCATTATTTTCAGCGGCGGTCCTGTGAGTCCGGGATGGTGTATGTGGGACTGAGTGTGACTGGCATGTCACCCAGTGCAACAGTTGATGTGTTTTTAATAGCTCTTAACAACGATGGAGCCCTGTGGCACAGAGGTAGAAGATTCGTCATCCTCTGACACAAACACTTGTTGTTGAAGTGACACTCACTGTTGATTTGACTGCACATGAGAACTGCTGACTATAAATAAAGATGCCTATAGAAGATCAGCAGGCTTGTCCTTTTGTGATCACAAAGGGCATTTTGACTCTTTGTATTTCTCTGAGTGACTATCAGGTGTCAGGCGCTGTATACTCAGCTGCAACAGAACAACATAATAATGCAGCTTTGAAGAGCAGGTATCTCACATCACAAAACTCCCATATCGCACAGCTCAATACATCAAGGGATGTGGTAAGTGACTGAAACTGCTGAATACAAAGAGAACCCTCTAAGTTAGAGTTGAAACCTGTGGTCATTTTTGTTATTTCCACGATTTTCTAACACAGAATCATGTCAAATTATGATGTAAGCCCAGCACAAGTCATCAGAGCAGTGGGTGGAAGCTTCATGTGAATGTTCCATGTTCCATTACATAAAACAACAAAGGACATTTTTGTTTTCCTTGATAAACCAATAATCAATCATCTATATTCTTGTCGACTTTGTGACTCAGTGTGACTGTGACTGTGTGACTCAGATTAGCGTGTCCAGAAGGGACAAACCCAGCACTGGCTCTACATAAGACCTTTCACGTTTTTTACAAGTTTCACGGCTGTAGTGTCACTGTAGTTTCTCCTTCATGCTTGCACCAAGACAGAGAGGCGAGGAGTTTTCAGCTGGTTGCAAACTTCACCACTAGATGCCACTAAATTCTACACCTTAACATTCTATACAAAACTCCAATAATAACCACCAGACAGACAAATTACTATATTATTTATACAGCAAATTTGATGTACAATTGCATGTTAAATGACAATAATTATCTGTAACTGTTTATCTGTGTGTTACACAGTATAATCACTTTATTGTAGTTGACTGAAGGACAATCTGCAGAATAACTTCAAACCTTCAATGAAAATTTCATTAAATGTTTTGACATTTATTTGAATTATATTTGACACATTTAAGACTTCTGTTTGGCAGCATGTGTTTCTACAGTGTGGAAGTAGAGTGTAGTGTAGATTCACCACATAACATCAACTGTTTATATTATGTGTGTAAGCTGTAAGATGAAGATATGTTCCCACGGTGCATGGCGACTGATCATTTTCTGTCTCAATCCACACAAAAAATGTGGATCACTTGCAGGGCCATAATATTCTGGTTTATTCTCAGTGATTTCATAATAATTATTAATATCAGTTACTTTGGTGAAGACAAGCTCAGTTTACAGCCAAGCAAACATTGATCATATATGATAATCAATGATTTGTATGTTTGCCTGTTGTTGGCACGTTCAGCTGACCTGATGAGCACTAATGATCTATGTTACACTCTGAATTGACTGGAATTAATTCACTTGAAATGAACACTGTTTAATTAATATCACTACACTGTAGTATCAAATGACATTATGCCTTCTAGGAAATGATTCAGACTTATGAAATAAAAGAATGACTTTATAATTCTATGGATATTTTTACATTAAAGAAACATTTGATTTGTTTAAGACAAACAAACGACGGGGAATAATGAGAAAACTCCAGGAAGACAGGTCACCTACGCTGTGTCTGTCAACCCCAGTACAGACAACCCTGTGTGATCCTTACCCGCACGCACGCACACACGCACGCACACAAACACACGCTGCTCCCACTTGCTGCTGCTATTATCATATGGACTGCTTGTTTTCAATCAGTGAACCCTGCAGGTGCTGGCACACTCACACAAACACACACAGAGCCTCTGGGACCTGTACAACCTGTGGCCAACACACACACACACATAAACAAAACCCGAGGAAAACATCAGATCTGGTGAAAATGACTGTTCTCTTTATGAAGCCATCCAACACACACACACACGCACACACACACACACACACCAGCCTGTCCAGGCCCAGATCAATAGAAGTGCTTCTCTCAGCACACACTCTGGGCTCCGGGCCGTGCGTAGCCGCTCTGCTCTTTAATGATGACTAATTAGACAGCAGTAAAACATCAGTTGTCGACTAGAAAAAAGGCGACGGGCAGGTTTTAAAGTACATCAGGTCAAATCCTGCAGGCGTGCAGAGTGGCTGCTGAAAGCTTTGATCCTAACAAACAGTGGGGACGAGGGGATGTGCTCTTCACTGCTCAAAATACTGATTATTACAGGACTGTCTGCAGACAGTTAGAAGTGAATAATGAGGGCGAAATATGTTGAAAAGTTCATTTTTTGTGTCAGATATAAGTCTATCAGGTGTCATTGTGTCATACTGAATGGATGTTTAGCTGCTGCACGGCCTCTTTCTGTTTTACTTAAATTATTGTCATCACTTCCTGTATATCACTTCCTGTGCAGCAGAGGACTTTTCCCAGCAGCCATTGTTAAAGGTTGATTCACACGTTCCATCCTTTGTTTTGATGCTCTGCTTCTACAGTGTTGATCTTTACTGATCCAGCAAAAGCTGACTCAGCATAATATTCTTGCAGTTTCACACAGTTAAAGACATATTTCCCACTCGGGAGCTGCCCCACTACAACATCTACAGCTGCAGCTGCCAGAGGTTAAGAGTCTTGCTTCTGTCTACATGTCTGCCTGGCTCCCTCCAGCTCTCTCTCTCCATGTAAGGCCGGGAGTTTTACTCAGGCATGTCAGCGTTAATGGACTGCATATACAGTACACACAGGGAGCGACAGGGTGAGTGAAAGAGACTGCAAGGTGGGGTGAAAAAGGGTGGAGGCTGTGTGATGACAAGAAAAGGAGAACTGAGAAATATTTTAATTAATTCAAACTCCAAATTTCACTCAATCCATCCATCAGCCATGTCAACACGGAGCAAAACATGGAGCTGTCGGTGCAGCCAGCGAGCACTGAGGATAATGGGAGAGCAGCAGCCCGGAGAAGGCTTTATTTCCACTGTTTGGATTTGACGCTGTGTGAGCCAAACAGACTTGTGATGGTGGCTTCACAGAGTACAGTTTGATCCGGGTGGTTCCACTGCATGTTTCTGTCTTCAAAGGCAAGAAGCAGCAACTACAGTGTGAGTGTTGCACAAATCAAAAGTTATCGCTTGTTCTCATCAACAACAAGTAACATCTACAGCAGCCTGACGAAATAAAGACGTCTGGAAAAAAAAACAGCTTTAACTTTGGAGTCAGTGAACCAACGCTGCAAAGTATACGAAGAGGCAACTAACTACGAGGGTTGAGTTCAGATGCAGCTTCTGTAATTGCTCCTGTAAGGCTGGGGACCAAGTCTCAATACTGCACACACTCAGAAGATACTGTAGATCAAAGAAGAAAGCATCCAATGCTCGCTCAGACACTTTCAGGCATCTTTCACTGATCCTGGCTCAAATACTTTAAGTTGATCTGAGAAGCTCTAGACCACTTTGGCATGTTTTGTTAAATGACAAAAAGAGTTAAAAGTTTTATTTATCCAAACCAAGGCACTGAATTAACATTGCTTAGGTATCTGAATCAAAACTCACCTATACTGGCTCGGTTCTGTAATGATGTCAATATGCTGGCAAGAAAAACAACTTCACTCCAGAAGACATTTTGGTTATGGACTCCCAGTCTGGTCTCATTTCCAGGGCATCAAATACCAACATCTTCATGATAAAGCAGCATTATTTGATGACAAGCAATATGAACATGTTGGGTGTAGCTCATTTAAAGCACCACTGTGTTTGATTTTGGGCCATCTAGTGGTGTAGTTGTGGACTGCAACCATCTCCAGTTGCCCTTCTGGTCTGAGAGTGGAGCCAGTGTTTATTTTATCCATTCTGGGCTACTGTAGAAACACAGCGGTTCAACATAGTGGACTCAGCATCTGTGATTGCATTTTACAGCCACCGTATTTTCTCCTTCATGCTAGAAAGGGCAAAAAGAGCAAAACAAGGCGTGTTTAATCCTCAACTCGACCACTAGATGCCACTAATTTCTACACACTGCTCCTTTAATCAAACAGCTGAGTGAAATATGTGAGGGTTCTGAGAGAATGATGAGCAATAACACACCAAAAAACATTTACTCACAGGAACTCAAACCCTGGACCTACACTACTGTTGCCCGGGGGCCAAAAACTGGAGGAGAAGGGCCGGTAAATAAACAAACATTAACAATTATTTATTAGATCACATGAATAAACATTAGCATGGGCTGATGCGGCTCATCGTTAGCTGTGTTTCATCTCAGTGGAGCTTTTTCAAACAGCATTTCAGAACTGAATATATCAAAACAGTTACAACACTGGATGACACGACCGCTGCATGATTTGCATCTCTCAGTAGAAAGTCCAGCGTGCTGGTCACCTGTTCACCTTAGGTTTCTGTCTCTGTCAGGCTGACATGAGTGAGACACGTCACTCAGATTTCAGATGGTCTGACTCACACGCTCATTCTGTGGTTCAGAACTCGATCTTGCAGTTAGTGGTAAACGGTTGCCATCAAAACACGGCCAGCTTCTCTGTATAGCATCAAGTTCCTGGAGCCGTGCAGTGATTCAACCTGCAGATAGAATCCTCCGTTCATCGCGGTGACTAATGCGAGCCTTTGAAAGCCGAGCAGAAGTGAAGGCATGACAGTAGAACAGGTCAGAGCAGGCCACGAGCTTTGTGGGTTTAAACTATTACACAATTCACATTTCTCCGCACTGTGGTCTGACCTTAAACCCTCGACGTCTAGACTATTGTGATGAGCAATCTGTTTCCTAACGAGATAACAGCCCGTGTCATTTTCAGTCAGGCTTGGCTCGCTAACATGATAATGACCGCCTTTTATTTCCCAGTAAATCCCACTCGGAAGTCGACGAGAGAGCGGTCATGACACCCAAACCTAATTTTACTTTCTTTCCTTTGTTCTTTCCTCTTTTGCAGGAATTCCGTGTTCATGGATAGAGTGAGAGGAGGGACAGAGGGAGAGGCCCTCACATGCAGACATCTGCTTCAACAATACAAACACCTCTGAGTGTGTATGCGCAGTAGCCGGCAGGAGCATTTCTGTCTGACAGCCAGACACAGGAAGGAATGCTAGCAGAAGAACTGGTCAGTCTGTCTGCTTAGTTTACAATCTGCAGCGCACAGGAGCTGTGAGAAGGACAGCGAGAGAGACGCTCACTCTGTTCAATAAACACTGACACGTTCATATAAATACATCTCTGTTTGGATGGTTATTTTATTAAGTGTGTGAGTTTCTTATTGTAAGTCTACAACTTTATGAGTCTGCAGGAGTAACCACTAATTCACAGCCGATGGCAGATGGTGCACGGTGGTTCAACATGGTGGACTCAAGCTCATCATGAGGCAGGTGATTGTACACTCAGTTACAATAAGTTATCACTTATCAATACAGTTGTCACATCTCTGTGTAAATAGAGCTGCCTAAGTCTGACTCACCGGACCTCGATGATACGTTCTCTGAGTAGTCCGCTACTTTGAACAAAAGCACGCCGTGCCTGTAGCTGAACTACTTCCAGCTGAAGTTGCTTGTAGCTGCAGTTTCAAAGTAGCTCGGGGACTGATACATTTGTACAAATAGAATTGTGTCTGTTGTGACTGATGTCATGAATGCTACAAAAAAACTTTAGAAAATTGCTGGCTAGGTGGATTGCCCTTTAGAGTCTTCAACCAACACAAGCAGTCTCTACTGGACGCAGAAAAATACAATGTCCTGGCAAGCAGGCCGTCAGGTTTTGATGTTCCTTGGGTGCATGTAGACATTTCAGCCCGATTAATCAGTGTCACCACAAGCATCAGAATCAACCCTCTGGGCACCATCAATATTCACTGCTGAGGCATCCAGCTAGCTCACTTACAAAAGCTGAGTCCTTACCACAGAGACTTGGGTTTGATTCTAAGCTGTCATCTCTCTCTGTCTCTCTCTCTCTCTCGCAGTTGCTTCTATCAGATAAAAAGCCCCCCAAAATAATCTAAAAATATATCCACACGCTTGCTGGTGATACAGACAGTACTCGTTGATACCTGCTGTGGACCAAAGAGGACAAACACAACTGCACCCTGCTGCAAAAAACACTCATAAATCTTTCAATATACAGGATGTTTGTCGTATGAATGTTATTGGTGTCACCCAAGGACTTTTTTATAAGGCTCAGTTGCCTCCTTTGTGTCATCAATCACTTTGTAAGAGAATCTGTCACCTTTTGCCAGCTGCTTGATATCTCTTTGGAAAGTAAAGCTCTTCTCCTGCACCCACACGAGTCTGTTCAGAACTGATTCATGCTCGCTAATTCTCCCACAGCAGGAACGCTTTTTAAAGACGCATTTAAACACAAACTATGGAAGTTTAAAATACACACAGCCAGATGAAATAACGGCTGTGCTGTGAGTCACATTTCTGCTGTTAGCCCTGACTCTGAGGAACACATTTGACGCCAAATAAATTCACTTATTCAAATGATTATCCACCTTGAAAAGTAACATTTCATTCCCTTACGGTGAGAGCAGTGTGTTACAGTGTGTGGCAGGTGTACAGTTTACTAACATGTAGAGGTAACAGGCAATAGCACAGCATCATTCATCACTGAATAATTGCACTAATTAATTTATCTGGCCAGATGTCTCTGCACTCCCACTGCAGTCTATTCCACAGTTCATTCATTAGCGTGTGTGTGTGTGTGTGTGTGTGGTTATCAGTTCCCTGCAGCTAGTATCCATCAGGTGACTCCTCTAGTCTTCCAACAGCCCTAAATATAGTCATGTTCTGCATCCTCCTCCGAGACATGGAGAGCGAAAACAAAACGAGATCGGCTAATTAGCGGCCTCATCATCTCTGCTCTCTGATGGTCCGTGTTTATTCTCCTCTCCGGACGAACGACGCTACAGAGAGAGGACGAAGATGGTGAGTCTCTCTGGGAGAGTCGGGAAGGAGGATGCATAATTTATGCAAAGCGTGTTAACATTTCAGCATGTTCACATTTGCTCTTTAACAGCCGGACAAGGATGGCATTTTAGAGTCAGTTCTGCCTGTCAGGGTTTAATAACGCAGCCTAAACAAAAGCTAACAGCTGAATGTCACGAGATAGGAGCTGCTTTTTTTCTGACACGGTGGGCAGAAGAATTAAAGGAGGATTCTGGGTTGTTTCACAATTCAGGCTGCCTGATAAGACGACAGCTGTGCTGACATCGGGCAGACGGTTCCGCAGATTCCAGTCCTGCACCACCAGACTCAGGGCCAGCTTCATCTCGCAGGACTGTTGAACTCTTCACCTTGTAACTACGTCACTTTACTCGCTCTGTGCTGGATGTCACCTTATACTTCCACCATGCTGGTTGAAAGACAGGTGCAAAACAGGTTGCACGGCAGCAATTTCCTGCTTCTGTCCACAAAAATCTGGCTTTACCGCATGCACATCCTTTTGTTATTTTAGTGACTTTATTGACTTTATTGACAGGAGCGGGTGAAGAGTGGAGGCAGGGAAAGATCCCTGGGTTGGAATCGTATCCGTGTCACCATGGTGAGGAATGGACTGAAAACAGGGTGCACACGCTCTACCAGTTGAGCTATCAGGACGGCCCACTACTTCTATATTTTAAGGCGAGTTTGAACTCACATGACCTTTAAAGTGTCAACTTTTTTTGTGCGTCTCCATGGTGATAGGAAGCAAAGTTACTGCGACCGGTACATTACCTCTGCAATCAATGTAGTCCATAAAAGAAGGACAGGACGGATGTCCACTGACACGAGAAAAATAAACTTCTCTTCACTAAATGAAAAGAGCATTGCAGTAAACACACACACACACACACACACACACACACACACACACAAACAAAGGCAAATGTGAAACACCCAGAGCAACCAGAGGACAATTAAGCGGGAACAGGTTAACAAGTCATGTGTGTGTGTGTGTGTGTGTGTGTGTGCTCTGCAACTGCGCACACACACACAGAAAGAAAAGGGTAATGCATGACCTTGTTGTGCCGCTGATGGAATCAGGGAGGCCATATTTCACTCCTAAACAAAAGCTGCTCACACCGTATTTGGTCATCTTCTACGCAGGCACACACACGCATTCACACACACACACACACATCTGCACAAGCCAGCCTGGAGTAAAAGCGTCTTTCCCAATAAACCGATGTCAGTATTGAAAATAGATTAAGCTTGTCCTTGTCTCTGTTCTTGTCCTTGTGTGTGTGTGTGTTCTCCACAGGGAATCACAAGACACGTCGACCAATGAGGAGAGCGGACAGTGGTGTTTCCTGGCCTCATCTCTGCGTGTCATCACACACACTGCGGTTTCAGTCAGATGACACGCTTCATGCATTCACATGTTCAAACACAAGAACTTCCTTAAAGTGGTTAAACGCAAATCAAGCTGAACTTCTGCAGCGATGATACGAGAATAGATTCTTCCTCAGTGAGGCAGAAACACCAACACAGCCTCAATGGACCAGAATGCAATGCAACAGACAGACATGTTGTCTTTTGAGGAAAAGGATGCAACTCTTCCTGTTTGTCTGTCGGGATGATGTAATTAGTTGACATTCTCCTCTGAGTAATTCTGGGAAGATCACCACCACATGTAAAAGAGCATTAACCTGTATTCTACGGAGACCCAGAAGGGACACGAAGGACAAATGGATAGAAAAAAAAGACCTTTCTGAATTATTAAAGTTTTTGTTGTATCCGGAGAAATATTTAGCTTCCAGCCTGAATCTTTCAGAATAAAACACGTTCACAGATTAATTTAAATGTTCACACAGACTGCAAAATTATACACTTGAAAAAGAAGACATAATATGTAGCTTTGGAAGAAACAAACAGTGTTTTTGTGTATTTGCAGCATGGTGTCGGCTGGGAACTAAATGTCATGTTGGCATGAAGGCTCAAGGAAAAGACGCAGTCATTAATTTGTAGCTAAATACTAACATTAGCATGCTAACATGCTCACAATGACAGTTCTAACACGCCAATATGTCATTTTTTACCATAATGTTGTAATGTTAGCATGCTAACATTAGCAATACATTAAATAAAGTAAAAGTACTTTAAAGATTAAAAGGAACCTTACTGGTTCTTTAAGGAACAGGTGATGCAAAGGGTCAACTTAAAGAAACAGTATCAGTGCTGCAAAGAAAGGACCTTTAAATGAAAAAAGAAATTAAGCATTTAATTTATGCAAATTAAGCAATTAAGCAAAAAATTTATCAAAAGGCTCTTCAAAGTATTTAAACAGCAAAAAATGGTCCTTACAAATAAAAAAGGTTCTCAGGAGAACACAGAGTGCTCCACAGCACTTAACAAGAACCAGTGTGTGTAGCAGAGGCTGATGGGAATGTCTGAACTAAACAAATTGGACCTGATGATGACACTTGATAAAAAATTCACTTTGAGGAAAATGTTGGACCGTCTGACCATCACTGTTAACACGAGCTAAAGCACTACTGCGCTACTGTGCATGCAGCAACTCAACAATAGAAAAGAAGATAATTACAGATGATTACAGTTTGTGTCACAGTTTGAAGTCTGCTGAACACACCACGATACTGATGAAATTATGGTATGACCTGCTTTGAAGCTGTTGACGAGCAGAGCTGCAGGTTAATGTGACATGATGCTCTGCTGGTGATGGTCAACAAGTAGCCGGGCCTTTATTTACTTCAGGTGAAGAGAGAAGCAGACTTTATTTCAGGGCTTCTATTAGAGACAGAACTTTATTTTCTGTTTCATGAGGATATCTCATCATATCTTAGTAAAAACTCAAAACAGCACTGCCATGTCCTAATCACAGCTCTGCTACTCCCACTGCCACTCCCAGAAATACTCTTTTCATTTACTTATTATCAGATCCAGTAGATTCCATTTGCTGCTCATCTCTGTACTGATTTCAGGAGAACGTTTCTCTAGTTACAAACGGCAACCTTCAAGCACACACACACACACACACACACACACACACAGAGCAGACTCACCATACTGTATTGATTCTTACAGAAATGTGAAAAAACAAACAAAATAAAATTAAATAAAAGCAGCAGCTCTCCTGCAAACAAAGCCACAATTTCTCCCCCAGCATGCACCGGGGCTGAGCACCCGGGCAGAAACCCATTACAGACAACCAGCCCCCTGCTGAAGAAGAAAAGAGGAAAAAAGGCAGATACATGAAAATCAAATAACTTACCTGGTGAGGACGTGTGGAAGAGTTGCACAGCAGATGGACATGGAAAGAAAAGACACAGACAATCTGTTAGCCATCATGTTAAAGAAAAAAATATTGAACAAAAGAAAAATTGTCAAACACGGAGCAGTACATGAACATCTATAGCCACACGAGCATGGCTACAATGAGAGAAAATGTCAGAATGACAGAAACAGAATAAACAATAATTGTTCAATACATCATTTATTACTGACTTCATGCTTCTTAACACAAAGAGCGAAGGGGACCATGTCAAAATGTAATAATGGGATAATTTAATGGTCAGTACACACACATTATAACACACACATTATAACATTATAACTGTAGTGTGATGTGTGCCCAAGCAGCAACCTACACACAGAAAGTGCCACAAACTGCAGTTCCTTAAATGTCCACTTGAGGCTGGTTCCAGAAGTGAGTCAGTCTCCATAAGTCCCCATGTTAAAATGTCCAACTTCACAGCAGAATTAAACATGTTTACAGCCTGGTACAAAAAACAGTTTTGGTCTCTATAGCTAATTTCCCCGTTCATGACAACTGTACTGAGGGTGAATTTATATACAACTCACCTGTTCAAATGATATTAATATTTAAAGTTATGTATGCAGTTTGTTTAAGTATCTATGTATGCACAATGAGAATCAATTAATGAAATGCTATCACACGAAACACTATGTGAGTTTTTAGGAGGATGCAAAAAGGTGGATGAAGTCCGTCTTATTTTCCCCCTCCCCAAACTCTCTGCATGTCCTTTCTGGAGATGTGTAAAATTGACAAAGTGATGATTTTTCCTTGAATAATTAGCCTAGTCATCTTTAAAGAAACACTTTTTGACATTTTTGAATATACACTTATTTGTCTTCTTGTCAAGATAAATAAAAAGATTGCTGATCACTGTCAAACCGTCTAAAATGTCATTCTGATGCTTTGAATAGTAAAGAATAAAACAAATGTCTTAATTAGAGCTTTAGAGGTGTTAGTGTGGATTTATTATCTGGACAGAGCCAGGCTAGCTGTTTCGCTCTGTCTCCAGTCTCTGTGCTAAGCTAAGCTAACTAGCTGCTGGTAGTAGACTGATATTAAGCATGGAGACATGCACATCCAACTCTCAAGAAAGAAAACAAATAAACATATTTCCTCAAATATGGAACTATTTAAGCATATTTCTGGTGTGGATTCAACACCCCTCCCTGCTTTGGCTCAGATGAAATATGGCACGCTGCACTGTTTCTGTGCGAATGCTTCTGTTATGATACAGATTCCACATGAGGCCCACATGTTTGTTAAAGAAATGAGAGCAGAATTATGTGTTACTTTTGATCTTTTTACATTTTCTGCAGCAGTGCCACAGTCATTTTATTTCCCGCCCACAGGCACTTGAATGAATCTAAGCTAACGCACTGCTGCCTGCTACATGACAACCACGTCCAAAGTGAATAAAATCCTGTGTTGTCGCTGTAAATCTGGGAGGTGTTCGTCAACTGCTGGCTCAGTGTGTACTTCATGGAGGATGCTTGGCAGAGAAGAGGTCCCACCGAGCCAAGAGTGTCTTCATATACTGTAAACAGCCAACCAAGAATACACAATAAAGCCAACCCCTGCACGTACCAACTCTTATGCACAGTTTTGGCAGTGTGTGATGCCAATACACACAACGGCTGAGTAGATTAAAGCAGAGACACCACAGTCATAAGCAGAGCACATGCTTCAGAGGGCGAGCAGAGCCAGGTGTCTCTGGATGTGTCCATTAAAGCTTCTGTAAGAAGAGCTTCTGCTCTGCTGCTTTCATCAGAAAACGCTCCACTCTTCTCTTCTCCTTCCTTCTCCTCTTTCAAATATCCTTCTCTCCTTTGTTTTCCCACATGTCCTTAATTCAACATTTGACTCTACTTCTGTCCTCTCCAAAAACACATGCCTCTGCCCCCCTCCCTCCTTCTACATATACTCCTCTTCACTCATCGGCTAAGAGAAGTACTCATCCATCCATCCATCCATCCATCCATCCATCCATCATGTACATCTCCTGCCATCTCCTTTTCTCTTCCAGCCTTAAAATTGTTGCCTTCCTTCCTCCATATAATTCTGTAATCGTCAAAAATGACTAACTTTAATATCCGCCCCCAATGTTCTCCCAAAAGCACTCCTTATTGCAGACACACTTCTCTCTTATCTTATCTTCCAATTCCAATGAAGTCTAAAGTGGAAAATAAAACCAGTTTGTGCTCTAGAATTAACGTTTGTGTTTGAATCACTTAAAATTTGGTCACAAGTAATGGAAAACAAAAGAATTAATTGTTTTACACGAGTACTCTAACACTTTAGAATGGCAGTGTCATAACAGAAGAGAAGAGAAAAGAAGAGAAAAAAAGGAGTTCAAAAAAGTAGAAAAGCAGAGGGTGAGAAGTCCTGACTTCTAGTCCTCATTATGGTTGAATCCAACAATGCAGCTGGATAGCATTCTTTTATTAGTCTAACCCTGCCTGGAAACAATGAATCTTTCCACACTTTCAGAGTGAATATATCTTTTACTTACTTTATGTTTGTTATGCACCAAAACATCAAGACAAATTCTTTGTATGTGTAAACCTACTATACTTTTCAATAAGCCTGTTTCTGATTCTGATAACTCAATCACTAGTTTTTGTCCAAACAATATCTTCCCAGTCTATCCAGGGTGTCTTGTTAACTTCTTGTTTTGTGATAATTATTGCTGTCTATCTAAGATCTATGATATGAAATGCACTGTTTCTGTCTTATCATCTTTGTCAAGTCAGATGTTATCATTGGTTTAATTTGGGTTTATTTATGTTCCCTCCAGAAGCTCAGAAGACATTATACAGCTCAACAGTACTTCTGACAAGTACACCAATCCTCTTGTGTAAAGTTGGTGGAGTGCTGCTGTACTCTAAAGGCTGTCCAAAAAAAAAAAAAACACATTGTTCAGTATATCCATGTTGAACCCAACTATCTTGACTAAACTGGACTATCCATGGACATGGTTCATCCAAACAGCAATTAAGTGTATCTTCTCTTTTTCAGGGGGTTAAGGGTTGCTGGGCATAGGTGTGTTTTTTGTGATGAATGGAACCACTATGAAACAATCAGAAATAACTTTATATTTACCAGCGCTCCCTCTCCTCATTCACTGTCTCTGTCACTCGACCACAGCCGTCTTTGTCAAACAACTAACACAAACCAAAGGAAACTTGTTCATGTCCCTATTTTGAAGCATCGACTGTGAGCCAGACTCAGATTTAGAAGTTGGGTACATGTAATAAACAAAGCCAAAACACAACAGGTAGAGTATGAGAGTTTAACCCATGATTTCACCTGGATAGTGTCTGGTTTCAGTGACACTGAATCGACCCTTAGCGTGTGTCAACTCTCCAGAAAAGCAGCGATTTCCATGAGAGCAACAAACACTTTTTACTCCTGACACCTGATGGAGTGTATAACTTCCTAACAGCCTTCACTGCTCCCCTATCTATCGGACTGTCCTTTAACAGCGACCCTTCCCTCTCCTCTCTGAACTCCTCCTCTGCTCTTATGAAACAGCTCCTCTCCTCACCTTTGTGCTCTCCCCCTCTGCATCGCTATTGTGTCGCTGCCCACTCGCAGATTTACCATCTTACATAAAGTCATTAGCACAGGTGGTTCATTTATACTGTGTTTAGATTTTCGCTCTGCTTCTCTTCATTCCACTGTTTGGCTGCCTACTCGCAGATTTACCCTCTTATGTAAACTCATCAGTAGAGGGGGTCCCTTTTCACAATATTTAGGTGCCCACGCATGAGTCCAGCCTGAGAGGAATATGTAGTACTAGCATTCGAACACAAAGGAGCAGGAAGGCGGAGGATAAGGATACATGCAGAGGGACAGATTACAATGGAGAGACATGGGATTCACTGAGAGAGATGAGGAGCCACAGATAGAGGAGGAGAAGGCGTTGACACTAAGCTGACAGGGAAGAACATTATCATTCTGTTAGGCAGGCAGATTTCTACCACTGAGCTGAAGAGCTCATCCTCTCCCGTTTTAACTCTTTAACCCCACTTCTCCTCCTCCTCCTCCTCCTTCATTTTTTAAGTTTTTACTCACTCCACATATTTCTCATAGTCTACATATCCTGCAGCATTAGGTCTTGTAAAAATGTGTCTCTATTTGATGTCTGTGTTTTTAAGCTTATACACGTCTGGTGAAAGTATAATATTAAAAAAAAGGAGACATTGGAAGCCCTGGGGCACTTATGCAACTGCTGTGAAAATGCTTACGTCTGAAAACATAATGGAGGGTGTTAGTTTTCAGTTTGACTGAAAATAATCTCTATAAACAGATATCTGCTTGTGAATGCAGAATATGTAGGTGAGAGACCAACATTTTAGTGGTGGAAGGTTGTAGTCTGAGCAGTATTGACCAATGATGTTTGAGTGGGCTTTAGTTGTTGCAATAGTCCATGTGAAGAGCAAACCAGACAGAAAGCATTGGCCGAAATACAATCTTAGAGTCTGATGATGATTTAGCTAAGTTATTTACATTCATATGCAAATATCTGTTCATAGACGACAGCAGATATGTGTCTTTCTCGTCATTCTCCTATATCTAGTTGTTAATCAGGCTGCAGAGAAATTCTTGGCCCAGATTTCCGTATTCCAGAAACGTTGGCCATTGCCTCCAGAGGCTAAACGGTAGTCAGATGATAGCCGATGGATTCTGAGATTGGACTGAGAAAGGTCAAGGAATTGTTTCATTATTCATTATTTCAGCCAGATCATGATAGATGTGATTTTATCATTTAATTATTCTACAAATTTCTGTCCAAATCAATGACTTTGAGCTAAACATAAAAAAGGCAATAAGTTATTGAACACCTAAATGTCCATTCTTCTGGTTTCAGACTAGTCACCAGACCTTGGAACATGTCTGTTGGGAACTGCTCCCATTCACCTGCAACAGCATTAATGATTCATGTGGCTCAATCTATATTCTTCAAATGTGCAGAAGCAAACCTTTTTCTCTGGGATTCCACAAGTGTCAATCCTTGGGCCACTGCTCTTTAACTTAAACCTGCTCCCAGTTGGTACACAAACAAAACAGAATACAGCCATGTGCAGATGACACACCGTTGTACATTTTACCCCGATAATCTCTGTCCCATTAACAAGCGTTTTACAGCTGAATACAGACAAGGCTATAGTATCGTTGACCCTTGAAGTCAGAGACAGAAAATGTACCCACACTTGGAATCGCTGTCGCTAAAACACAGTTTAGTCAGTATAACCCTGACCCACTGAAGCAATACTTTAGGTTAGACAGAGAAATAGTAATAGTGGATGAACCTTTGCTTGTTGTGACAAGATGAAGATGAGAAGACAAGAGAGGTTGACAAAACAGAGAACAGAGCAGACACATTCATCACCATGTTTACCGGCTGTGATTTATACCTTCAGCGACGTTACAGGGAAGACGGCAACTTTGTTTCCAAGGAACCGGATTATTATTCAACTTACAGCTTAGTGAGTCACACTCAGTCACACCTGTCCTAAAGTCCAACTGAAATCACAATGAATGCTTTTAATGTCAAGAATAATGTCAAAGTGATCTGGCTGCATTCACCAGGTCCTGGTATTGTGCGCTTACTGGGACGCTCGCCAGCATGTAAGCAAAGACTACAAAATAAATGTCACACTCATGGTTGCTGTTCTTTTTTTTTTTTTCAAATGATTAATGTACACACAGATATGAATCCAGGGTCAACGAAACAAACAAGGAATTTCAGTTCTTGTTGTCATGGTGACACCTTTCTAAAAAGACAGAGATTCTGTCATCTGAATCTCGTGTTTTTCATGATTCTTGAAATACCACAAACACACACACTCTCTCACACACACACACACACACACACAGTGTTAAGACTTTGTATAACAAACAGTATAAATCCTGTTGACAGAGCTGTCGTCATGTTAATCTAGACTGGATGCAGGGAGTGTGTGTGTGTGTGTGTCGATTCATACCTGCACTCAACAAATGTTTGTTTGTGTGTGTGTGTGTCAGCATATTGAACACAAACAAAAGGTCCGGCACTGCTGCATTCAGATTTCCTTCCAAGCGTGGGCTGAACTGAAGATCATATTTGCAGAAACACTGACACATTCACATCACTTTCATCCTCTCTATATCCTGTAAGAGCTTTACTCTGCTTTTTCCCACCATACGTTATCGCACATGTGGCCCAACACACTCTGATCTATCAACAGCAGCACACAGTTTTTAGTCTTTTTGGTGGATGCATGTGTGTCTGTGTGGGCTGAGAGGCATGCAGGACACACAGCAAGACAAATGGAACCGCAGATGTTTCAGCATGCTTAATTTTTGGTTCTTTCTAGACACAAATTCGACTTTGGGTCAACAGAGCCAGCACACACTTTGTGTCTGACACACCGCTCTCTGCTTGGTGTTGCTGTAACTTACTGGGAAACCAAAACATTCCCAAACAATAAATCATGACATCAGAGGTTCTTTCAGCTGTGGTTTCACATCTGTGTTCTCTATATGAGCTTTACATCCACGGGCCTGAGCAAAGGATTCGCTTTTTTTTGGCTGCAGAAAACACATACTGCTAAACAAAGTTGGCAATGTGCAAAAAATAATACTAACGGCGATCATTAACTGGCTTGAGCTCACAATAATTTTCAATTCAGTGAAACATCAAGACAAAAAAACAGTTTGCAGCCAGAACAGCACTGCTTTGCTGACAAGACGTTGTAAACAACTATGTTTTTTTTTTGTCAGGCTGTGATTGACTTGTGATTTCTCTCAAGTGAATCGATTTTTTCAACCCATCCCTAATATTTGGGACAAAACAGCTGAGGCAGATGTGGGCTCGAGCGTGCAGCACATCCAATATAAAGTCATAGTTATCACTTCCTGCACACTAAAAATCACTCACTCTCTCACAGAACTCATTTATTCCCTCTACAATAGAGGACTCTTTCTCCAGGATTTGTTTTCTCCAGGATGGAGATCAGAAAGTTATCTTTGGAAAGACTTCTGATGCTAGCAGTTCATGCATGATGAGCTGTAAGAAGATGTCAAATGACTTTACCTCTAAAGTTCAGGACCAGAACGCACAAATGAGCCCCCAAAGAGGATCTTTGCCTGTTAAAGAGGCACTGATGGGGCAAAGGGAGCTCTGTGCTTATTAATGCAGTGTTTATTCAATTTGGGGATGCTAATGTGTACACCGCTCACTAACATTTG
This sequence comes from Protonibea diacanthus, assembly GCA_028641955.1. Taxonomy (NCBI): domain Eukaryota; kingdom Metazoa; phylum Chordata; class Actinopteri; family Sciaenidae; genus Protonibea; species Protonibea diacanthus. Next base: position 1,740,585 of record CM053997.1, on the reverse strand, counting down.
TTTTTCACCTGGTTGGAGCGCTGAGCGGCAGATGTGTTACTCCCATGGACTGCAAAACAGAGATAGAGCTGCTACAGTACAGCTGCACTGGGACCAACTTGTTAAAAGTTAGCCCAAGGGCACCAAGTATTTCACTGTGAGAAAAAAGAAATGCCCCAATTTCTTTTCAGAAAAAAGATTTTTTCTGACATTGTTTCTTTATTAAGGAGGAAAGATGGGAGAGGTAGGGAGAACACCTGACAGTGGTCCCATGACGATGCAGTTTTGAGGCAACAGAGGTAGAAAGAAGTACTAACATATTTTATTTCAGCAAAATGGTTTGAGGTTTAGTTTTAATTTGACCTTAGAGGAATCTCTTGAAGAATAGAAAAAAAAATAAAAAAAAGATCAGAAACACATACATTATGTATTATTTATTTATGTAGTGTTGGTGACCGTATTGCTGCTCCTTGCTGCAGAAGCCCAGGGTTCAAATCTGACCTGTGGCTCTTTCCTGCATGTCATTCCCCATCTCTCTCTCTCCCCACATTTCCTGTCACTCTTCAGCTGTCTCTATCAAACAAAGCTTGAAAAAGGCCAAAAAAATAATCTTTACAAAAAAAAAAAAGAAAAAATCTGATTTGTTTTAAGGTTCAAAACATGTTTTAACAATATTGTCACTGTATCTTACCTAATATGGTGAAAATGACAGTAGAGCAGTACAGACATGCATCAACTGGAAGCTAACATGAGTATTATGCTCAGTGGGTGTGTGAACTGACCTTGGATCTGCTTAGACAGTCAAAACTAACGATGGGTGGAGGACTGTCACTTACACTGGTTGCAACACAATAAGGGAAAATGTACAGTCATTGTTTTGTAAAAAAAAAAAAAAGAAAAAAAAAAGAAAAGAAACAAGAAAAACAAGGTAACGAATCACCTTGAAGAATAATTAACAGGCCATATAAGGCTTAACCAATCAGAATTGAGTACTGATTGCAGATCAGAATAAGAAAAACAAATCTGCATTCATTATTTGGACTTTTATTCGTTGCTTGTTGGATAATTTGACCTGTGAGAAGGCCAACATCTCACATCTGAAACATGACGAGTGACCCTGGACTAGACTCTGCTCACAGTGGATGTGTTATGTCTGTGTGTTCTGATGGGGGCTACACATTGTGAGGCAAATTTAATCCTTCCAGTGCAAGGCTAACATAGACAATTCACTAAATTCTACTTTAGGACCACAGGTGTTCATTCACTCCACCCTCCTCCATTCCTCTCCTCTCTGAGTATTTAGAAGTAATTCTCAAGCTTTCCATTCTTACATAGGACATGTACAATAATACAGGTCCTGGACTTCAGACAGAAGTAATAGTAGAGGTCTTAAATAAACACTTGGGTTCAAATGTGATCTCATGCTAAAGGCAAAGGCTAAAGCTAACAAGTCAGAGTAAAAAAACCTTGACATCCCTGTCAGTTGTGGAAGACATGGAAGTAAAGAAACAGTGTGTTATTGATGTAGTTAGTCCTTCACATTGGGAGGAATGCTGCAGTTAGCTTGTTAGCATGCTAATGCTTGCAGATAAACACAGTGTTGGCTCTACCCCTTAAAATCCTGTGTTGTATTTTTGGTTGTGCACAGTGTGTAGGGATTAGCGGCATTTCGTGGTGAGGGTGCAGACTGTCACCAACTGAATACCCCTCACTTCACTCTCCCCTTTCAAGCGTGTGGACGTGAACTGCTGTCTGCAAAGCTGTGATTGGAAAATCAGGAGGGGTTTAGCCAATTATACAACAGATGAGGATCAAGGGCAGAGAGGAGGTCAATATCTGTGATGTGATCACCAGAAAATGTTTTGATAACTTACAGCGATAACAGAAATTATGAATAGCCTTCCAGTTATCTCATCACAAAACAATTTTCTTGTTTCCTCGAGATAACAGGTTTGTTTCGTCCAGATAATGAAACAACTTTCTTGAGCTCGAGCAATAATACATTTTTTTCAAGCACTCATCTTTGTCCTTGTTCTTTCCGGCCTTCTGTGGATCACAAACATGTTTTTCAGTGAGCAGCACAGAGCCGCACATACTCATTTTTCAAATCCAGCGTGAGCCGCAGAACCTGCAGGTCCTTGCACTTTGTCACCGAGGTCGTCCTTGTTGCGAGATAATTTATACAAGGTGACAGAAATCATTTATTCCTAGAGGTGGGGAGGAAAGAGCAGAGAAGTCCTCTCTGCATTGTAAATCAGCCTGGGAGTATCTGAACGCAGTTAATCTGTGCAGAGATGAGATACGACGGGATATGAAATTCTCCCTCACGTATTATGAATGGATTAGAGAGACTTACACATGCAATAATGAATATTATAAGAGGAAAGATGATGGGCATCGCTGTGGCGGAGTACCGAGCTCCCTGTGTCTGCAGAGTGTGGAATTACCAGCTGCTTTCTAAATGATGACGTTACCTCATCTGGATGACCTCACCTTCTTTCCATTGGGAACACACACTGCAGTGTGTGTGTGTGTGTGTGTGTGGGCTCGAAGGGATGGCTGTTGCAGGTAGCAAACTGTTAATTAATATAATGACTGAATGGATGATTACCTGCTTGTACATGCATGTGTGTGAATGCAGGCGAGCGGTGTTATTTGATAAGTGTGATAAGTGTGTGTGTGTGTGTGTGTGTGTGTGTGCTGCAGGCACATGTATGCTAATCTACTCGATAGCAGCACCTAAATATTTTAGCAGCTCTCTGCTCTGCCTGCCGGTGTGTTGCGTGTTTGGACTGCAGTATGACCGTCCACTTGTTAAACATTCAGTTTAGAGCAAATCATGAATGTAAGACAGGAACAAACACAAAACATCTATAATGGAATTCAAGTTCAGTGTTTAGAATGATAAAACAATATTAACTCGTGTATGTGACCTTTCAGATGGATTATCACACCAATCATCCAGACCGTTGAAGTGCACTTGAGAAAGAACTGCGGTTCCCATCATGCTTTTCAAGAGACTTGTTGACTGTGACTTCCTGCCTCAGGCCTTCATTGTTGTCCAAAAACCCATCTGTGAACCACACACACACACACACACACACCGTCCTGCTGCCACAAATACACACAAGTGGACCAAATGCAGATTCATCCACTGCTGAAAATAGTCCCAAATAAATGCACCATTTCCTCCTGTCTGAGTGACGTTTGTTAAAAGCTACAGTGAGCAGCTGTTGTAGGAAATTACTGAACCTTCTTTTCAACATTGATGTCTTCTGTACGAACCAATGAGCTTGGAGCTGAGAGCCACAGACAGTCAGTAAAGTACTGAGAGACGGACTAACACACTACTGGTTTTGTTTGCAGGAAAATTACATCAACATTCTCATTTCAGGTTCAGAACAGTGTGCGTTCACAGCTGCGTCCACTGCCTGTTAATCCCAGAACCCATCGCCTATCGTCTGGTGACGATTTGCGGGAATGGACGACAGATATCTGGGCCAAGACTTTCTCTGCAGTCTGATTACCAACTTGATATGTGAGAATGTTGCGAAAGACACATCTCTGCTGATCTCTATAAGCAGATATCTGCATATGAAAGCAGAAATCATTGTCAGATTATAGCTAATTGGTTCTGAGATGACATCACAGAGGTGTTCCACCTCTTTTGCTTCCCACAGGGACTGTCACAACCATAGCCTGGTCAAATGTGACCGGTCAATACTTGGACTACAAATAGAAACGGAACGTTACAGATGCTGGATTCATATGCAGATATGTGTTTATAGACTGACTGCCTGATGTTGCCTGTATTTTGAATGGACAGCAGCAGGATGCAACTACCCTACTATGGTTCCTATTAACAACCCGTACCTACTGTGTCATCTCTTCACAGAGCTAAACAGAGCAGTCCAGTCCAGCTACCATCATCAGCTCAGCAACAGATTTCATGTTCACAGTTACAAGAGTGAAGGTCATCTCTCTCCTTTTCCTTATGGCACTATGACATATTTTATGGATATTTCAGAATTATATTCAGTGCAAAAACAGAACAAAACAACTGATACACAACGAAACCCAAACAGTGAATAAATGAGTGATTTGAATGAACTTTGAGCAGATATCAAAGATGACTTTTCATGATGGTTTTAATCTTGATACAGTTTTCTGTCTGTATTATGTTTATAATTATCAGTGTGCTTTCATTTTTAATGATCATATAAATTAATATTCTTCAGATTCAGAGTTGTTGGTTGTTTTAACTGTAATTTCTGCAGAGCGAGGCTATTCAGCAGAGACTGAATAGAGCGTGTGTTCAGGTCTGACCTTCTCCTGTCACATTTAATTCACTTCAAATAATACTAAATGATAATTAAATAATCATCTGAGCTTTAATTTTTTTTAAAAAAAATCAGCTTTCTGTACAGAACATGAGCCATGTTGAGACTGTATATTAAAAATATGCTCTTAAAATCAAGAAGGCCTCAAAGAAGCTTCTGCGAGCACCGCTAGGGTCAGTATGCCCCTCCCACCAGCACAGGCCTTTGGCCATCATTGGTCAGCTGCTTTAAGGAGTTTTTGTAACTTTCCCACTTTCACACAGTGATTGGGCGGCTGCGCGGGGCTGAGAAAGTAAACACAGATCATTTCTCAAGCTCTTTTCTTTTCATCCATCGTGCTTACTGCATCACTTTTCACTTGAACACATGCCTCGTGTCCCTGTTGGTACTATTCGGTTGGAGCTCCACCTTTTTAACAGAAAATCTTCTACAGTTCGAAGCGTTAACTTGTTTGTTTGGAGTGTTTTTGTCCACAGACAACATGACTAATGTAATTCACACCCTCGCTCAGCGCCCCCCTCCTCTCTTCTCTTGTCACTCTATGTCAGGTACACTTAGCAGAAGCAGCATTAGCATAATCAGTAAACGGGCAGCTGTTATGTGCCCACGTACACATACAGTTAGACCTGTAGCAGAGCGGACCGACGCCGCTCCGCTAACTTTATCCGATTTATGGCTTTAGTCTGTGGCAGGGGAACACTCTGCAGCGGGGAACACAATGCTCCATAACACCGGCTCCACATCATCCACTTAGCTTGTGTCTGTGTGCGTGTGTGTGTGTGTACAGGGAGAGATTTGTGGTGTGTTTGTGTGTGTGTGTGTGTGTGTGTGTGCATGCTCGAGTCAAACTCGAAACCAGTGGAAAAAAAACTTTAGTGACAGCGACACTGACCGCCACTGCTGCGTATCTAAAACAACCACACACGCACGCACAAAATAACACACTTTTGTGTTTTCACAAGCCTGTTTGTGCTGCCGTCTCCTGCTTTTAAATTTATAATCATAAGCCAAACATAAGCCTCCATTGACTCCAGAGCAGCGGGCTCACCTCGAAAATCCTATTCATGTTATCCATTTGTTTGTTTTTGCACAAACACACACAGACACGGAGAGGGGATTGGTGGGCTTCAAATCCAGATTGAGGACATTAGCGTAGTGAGAAAAGGTCCGGCTGCTGCCAGCGTGGACTGAGAGAATTTCATAAGCTTGGCACAGAACAGCTCAGATCCCCTCCATCATTGTAATCCTGGGCCAGTCTCAGTGCTAGATTACCTATTCATCCCGCCTGCAGGATCATGGGAGATGAGCCTGACGGAGAGAAGGGTGGGGGCAGAGTGCCATCACCGAGGAACAGGAGAGCTGTCATGTGGATTAGCCTGCTTGCCCACAGCTGCAGGACTTGAGTTGGAAACTTAAAAAAAACAAACCAGAAAAACTAAAGAAACAAAAAGAGTTGCACTCCTTTGAGAAAAAAGTCATCATGTTACAGGAGCAAAGTTGTAATTTCAAGCAAAAAGTCATGAGACTAAATATTATATGTCATGTTTTGAGCTGAAATAAGGCAAATTAGCCTACGTGCTAATGGTTTAATGGTGCCACAGGGGTTGGAAAATGCAGACTGACGTTGCGCTGCAGCCGCCAATCATCACTCAGATCAGCCAAACCTCCACAGTCAGCCTGAAATGTGTCTGAAACTGAGACCATCTCTGATCTGTTCTGGCTTTGTGTATTCCACGTACCAGCTTCTAAATCTGTGTCTGACTAAAGAGTGACACAAAGAAGTTTCATTTGGTTTGTGTCCACTGGTTTGAAAGAAGGAAACAGAGAGACACAGACAGTGAATGAGAGTAAGGGAGCGCTGGAATTGATAAAGCGTATTAATCAGCAAAATAAAAAGTTATTTCTTGATTGTGTCACATTATTATTATTAGTATTATCCTCATATTATATTTATACTCCAGCTATCCTACTATGACTTCAGCTCTGCGATGACCTGGCGACTCGTCCAGGGTGTACCCTGCTTCACCAGTGTTATTTCTGGGACTGTCTCTACCACCTTGATGAGGATAAGCGTTCATGGAAAACGGAATGGTGGAAAATGACTTATTCATAATATTACAACTTTATTTTCTCAATAGTATGACTTCTTTTCAGAGAACTAAAAAATGTAATATAACGTGAGAATAAAGAAGTCTTTTTTTCTTTTTTCATAAAATCTAATAAAATTATGACTGACCTAAAATACTGTGACACTTTCTTCATAGATTTCAGTTTAATCTGATGATAATACTGATTTGTAAAATGTTTGTCATAATGGTTATAACAGTAAGACTTCAGTTTCACATTTTCTTTATTATTTTATGACTTTTCAGTCCAACTACATCTCAAACTTCCATCTTTATTCATACAACAACACAATATCTCTTTTCTCAAACCATTGTGACCAAAATGTGTTCCACAAATCAAACTCCTCCTGTCGGAAGAGGTCCAAACTGTAACCTGAGCTCTTGTGATTAGTTCTGACCATCCAAGCTTCTCTGCTCCTGGGCATAAACCTGATGTAATCCCCCTGACACAAACCGAGTGCCCAGCAGGGCACTTTATTCCTTTCTTCGACTCCCTCCATCTATCCGAGCGAGGAGGCTGGAGAGAAGAGGAGCGAGCGCAAGCAGATGGCAGAGGAAGCACAGCCACAAGCCAACGCAGCAGAAAAGTCCACCTTTCTCTCCAGCCAGCGGGCATTAATCACACTTTGCCTCGCACCAACGTGTACTGCTACCAATCAGCCTCCATGCGAGAGCATAGCAGCACACTGTAACACTCTGCAGGGTGCTAAAAGACAGAGAGAGAGCGAGAGGGTGGAGAGGAGAGGAGGGGAGGCCAGATGGGACATTTAGGGAATTACTGCAAGCAAGTTTGAAAGAGTTTACTCATGAATGTGTGTGTGTGTGTGTGTGTGTGTGTGTGTGTGCGGGTATGTGTTCATAAGAGGAGGAGAGGTGTTTGACACACTTGACAACCAGCCAGCTCCATGAACTTTGTTAACATCTGCTGGTATTTGGCTTTCGCAAACACACACATGCAAACTCTCATTTGTGTGTGTGTGTGTGTGTGTGTGTGTGTGTGTTGTAAACACGGCTGATACTTCTCTCTCTCTGGTTCCTCCTGAACATTTCTGCACAAAGACGCCGTCCATGCGATGACCTAGTTTCTGTCCAGCATGAATTTTGTGTTTTATAAATGAAATCATCAGTTTCATTAATCTGTGAAGACATTTTACTGTACTATTAATTATTCATTCATTCAAAAATAGCTGAATATTTTACTGACAGAGCAGTGACTCATATTCCACTACCACCTCCAAACCCAAAATGTTTTTCATCAGTTATCTATGGAGTACACTGACATTAACGCAGTGAAACAGGCGTGGGAGGAGCTGCTGATCAACTCATAGAAACCATTCAATCATGTCAACATTGCCTGGATTATTTAACAATGCTACAATTTTATTTAATTCAACTCGAGCGGTCATATTTAGTTTGGGATGATGTGGTGGCATTAAATACTACCAAACCCAAGAAGTCTTATCCATGGCTCTGATTAAGAACCAGGTCATTGGTGCAAATCAGAGCCTGCAGCACCAGAAACCTGTTATTTCTGAGCATGATGCACCATCTCAACCTACGCTACAATCTCAGAACCTGTACACCATCGTCTGGTGGCAATTTAGCCTCTGGGGGTGACACAGAGCGGGGTTTCTGGGCTTCCAGTGTAGCCAGTAGATATAAAATGCATAACGGATATCCGTGCCAAGATGTCCTCTGCAGACCAATTAGCAACCTGATACATGGAAATGAAAAGAAAGTCACATTTCTGCTAATCTCTGGTAACAAATATTTGCATATGAATGCAGATAAAATTGCGAAAAAAAGAGATTAATCTTTGTCAAATGTTGGTTGACGGGCTCCATTATTCTATTTTGGCCAGTGTTTTCCCCTTCTTTCACTCCCCACATGGACTATTGTGACCAAAAGCCCACTCAAACATGATTGGTTAATGCTACTCGCACCTCAAACAGAAACCAGAACTCTTCCGGTGCCAAAATCTTTGACCTGCCACAGAGTTTCCAGTCAGCTGAACGAGACCTTTACTTCCAGAAAGATGTTACCTTGGAGAAACTGAATCTGCACACTATTCAATAATGAAATATTCATTAGCTGCAGCTCTAAATAAAATACATCTTGGACAAGTATACATACACACACATGGGTACACATGAACTCATGCATCAATGCAACCAAAAATGTAATTCCTCTCTTGTGAAGTTCACTGGTACAAACACACTCACACGGAAAGGCCAGAAGAGAAGCAGCCAGTCCTTGCATCGGAACATTTTCTCCCCAGTAACGTTACACCAGGGCTGAGGACACAAGCTCCTGTTGTCACACTGGGCTGGTTCAGACAATGAGGACTGATGACACATGACTGTGACTGCACCAGTGATCACAGCTAAGACTGCTGACTCTTCATCATCATCAACACACACCCTTATAATAATCCAAGTGTTGTCATTACTACCACAATGACTATGGTTTTGCTGTGACGAACTGAGTGTGTGTGTGTGTGTGTTTGTTCCTTGGGAGCAGTGCTTGATCAGCAGAAATATCTTTAACGGTCTGCCTACAGGTGTGTGCAAGTTTCTGCAGGAGCGCTTTAGACAAATCATGAAGACAGTGTGAGAACGGAAGTGGTGAGAAGCAGGTCAGGGTGGTGGTTTCAGCATACAAAGCACAGGGCTCCAGTGAAAGATTATATTTTCATTAAATATAGAACAAGTCTCATTGCTTTGAGGTGCTGTTGACTTTCAATATTGCAGCTCTGATATCACCACTCCCCACAAGGACACGCCAAGTTCAGCACAGCAGGGAGTTGGGAGTGACAAATGACAAAATGTGATTACGTTTCCAGGGAATTTAAACACCATATTTATTCTCACAGGGAAGCATGAATGCAATAAGGAACTCTATGACAATCCATCAAATCTGTCTGAAAAGTTGCTACAGAAATCCCTCTAGGGATCCAAAGCAGGTTTTAATGAAATTTGGCCAGTAGTTATCCAAATATTTTGCTCTGAATGAAGACCAATCCTCAACTGCCGGGAAAATGGGAAAAGAAAGCCACGGTAAAATGCATGCATCCATCCATTCATGCATTTTCCTTACGCATATTTGGGGGATCATGGTGGCAGCATGTCTGACAGGGTGTTCCTGAGGTTCCTCCCCCCAGAAACACATTCCAGCTCCTGCTAGAAAACCCGGAGGCATTCCCAGGCCAGATGGGCTATATAGTCCCTACAGAGAGTTTTGGGCCTGACCCGGGGTCTCCTGCCAGTTTGACATGCCCTGAACACCTCCACAGGAAGCTGGCTGCTTTTGATGCAAAGGAGCAGCAGCTCTACTCCGTGTTCCCTCCAGATGTCCGAGCTTCTCACTCTGTCTGTCATTCTAAGGCTAGCCACCCTATGGAGTAACTCATTTCAGCCACTGGTACCCACGAGCATTGCCTTCCAACACAGCTGTTTTTCCCACAATGATGAATGTACATGATGTTTAAATGCTTTTTAAAACCTAAAAAGTAGATGTTGTAAACCTTCAACACACCTTTCAGGGGGTTTAGGAATTCTTCTGTCAGTCTGTCTGCTGCAGTCTACAACTGATCCATGACTGGCCGTACTTATCTGAATGGAATGAATCGATATATGCGACTGGATGCCAGCTGAGGGCGTGAATAGTGTGTGCCTGGTTCTGTAAGTACAGATTCAGTACTGCATGTTCCCGCCCACTCCCTCCTCCGTGTTGCTTCAATCCACCCATGCAGATAGATGTACCTTCAGTTCAGCTGCAAAGATGTTAGGTCTGATGTCAGTGCACACATCCTGCCGTACAGCATCATCTAAATCTGTGATGTCTGAGATGTCAGGGAGCCACAGTGCTCCACAAAAGTGATCACTGTGGTCATGAAGCGGCTGATTTATACTCTGCACAAACTTCCACGTTTGATGCTTCTGCTGGATGGCAGATGGAGGCAAGGCCTTGACATCTACGTAATGTTTTTTTCCTCCAGTGCTGGTTTCACCCTGAACAGTGTTTGGGTAAATGTGTCAACCCCGTTCTGCTCGTCTGTCTGTCTGCAGGCTCATAGAAGCAGACAACCCCCAAGACTCATTCCCTCACTAACACGCTGCGTCTCAGACACCAGCTGCCTGAACACACCCTCGCTCCGCATGATGTGTCAGTGCTCACATCAGAAAAATTACAATAATCCTTTTCCGAAGTGAGGGAACTTGTGAAGTTTTTTTTTTTTTTTTTTTTTTTTTGCAAGATCTTCTCTCAGACTGTAAATCCACATCAGGCAAGAATTTGAATACCTTCCAAATAACCTGTGAAAGGGGAACTCCAATTTTCCACATCAAAGTGTGTCTACAGGGGCTGTGGAGTACTACAGTACAATAAAAATTGTATAAAGCCTTTGTTGCTCCAGAGAAAGAAAAATCTGCCCAAGTGATGTCTCTTGACTCAGCATCGGTCAGGACCACAAGTTTAAAACTGACAAAAAGAAGTGAGCTTACAAGGACTCTGTAGCTCGGTCATCATCTCTGCTTGAGTTAAGCACTGTGAGGCTACATTAGCCACTGCTAGCACACACCTGAATCTCAGACGCATCTGTTAGCAGTCAAGTTGACTTGTTGGGAATGACAGCACCAAAAAAAAAATGTCAACTTCATCATGACAATATAGAGGAAGTCAGATCACCACAGCCATTCGAATCTATCTTCAGTAGAGTTGCAATGGGGCTGAAAGTTTCCAGTAAATATCTGGAAACATTCCACAGGAAGTTAAGCTGCAGAATTTTGGAAATTTATGGAAATTAACTGGAAATTTGGGGTAATTTAAATGAACTGTATCATGACCAAACATAAATCTAAATATTTGGTTTTGTCATAAGCAAACATGCAAAATAAAACAATTAAAAAACGTTTGATATTACTATTACATTTCATTACTGAACAATATTATGTAGTCCACAAGCTCAAATGTGTGGCTTCAAGCAGGTCAGCGGGTTCTCACATCTTCAAAAAGATTATAGTAAGCTGTTTGAGAAATCAATCACATATTCAGAATTTAAGCCAAAATATTGCCAAAAAATATCAAAAAATTTGATACAGATGAAAAATTTAACAGTTGTAAGTCAGGCTCATATTTTTTGGCATTGCTGCTGGTCCATGCAAAGTATGTGCTGGGGCAAAAAGCATCTCCAGTGCAGACTTTGAATTGGTGACATTTCAACAGTAATACAGGTACAGACAAGAAACAAGCTGAGAGACGCCTGCAGTCCAAATTAAAGTGTCGAGGGCAGACACACCAGCGTGAGCAGACTTCAATAACAGCAGTCACACTGGAGAGACGTGTGTATCCTTGGTCAGTGTTGAGATTCAAACTGCTCCACAATGCATTCAAAATCACACCATTAATTCCCCAACCCAATTGGTTGCTATGCCAACACTCCTTGATAACCAGGGAGCTCACTGGTGATCTGTTCAGCTTTCTCTTGTTTCCATGTTCGCGTGTAGTCGATGTTGGCTCCCACTTGAGGGGATACAGTAGATTTCAGATGATGCATGTTCATTATTTTTGAATGATGATTAAAAAAACAGCTTGGTGCCTTGCCGCCCACTTACTTACACACACACACACACACACACACACACACACAGCAGGGCAGTCAATGTGTTTATTCAGCTTCTGGGCTCAGAAAAGTGTCACTGTACTGTACAGTATTGTATTAGATGTTTGGAATCAGAAAGTCAAAGAAGTTTGGTGAGGACAGAATATGTGTGTGTGTGTGTGTGTGTGTGTGTGTGTGTGTGTGTGATTTCTGTGTCCTGATCTGACTGGAAACACACACAACAGGGTGAAAATGAGTGCGTTGCATTCACAGACAGCACAGAAGGGGACGCAGGACAGTTTTCCAGAAAACAAGCTGAGGGGGGGGCATGTGAAGACTCTGCACAGGAAAAGTGTGTTTCCTGTCGCCCCTCTGACCTCACTTCCTGAGGATCACTTAGGATACACATACACACACAAACATATTAGGCAGTTATTGCAGATGAACTGAAAAGACTGAAAAGAAAGATTTTGTAGACAGAGCACTCATGAAAAGGGAACAGCACAGTTTGTTTGTTTCTACACGTTTTACACTTTAGGTTCAGTTTAAACATCAAGTTTTAGAATGTGATCTGTGGAACCAGAGGGCCTATCTGGGACTGAGACTACAGTTTTTTAACAGAAAAGTCTGCATGAGGCTCAAATGACACACACGTGTGTGCAAAGATCTTCATGATCTAGTCTGGCTCACAGGAAGTAGGCTGCAATTGGCATTCACCTTCCCTTCCACAATCTGCATGCTGCGGTTTTCAAAGTTCAACCTCTTAGCCCGAAATCCCACTCTGTCACGTCGCGACTGCAACACTGTTTTGGTCCATCCTGCACACGACTTCAAACCCCAATGGGAGCGTTTCAGAAGCGTTTAGCCCGCCAGACTTTGTTTACTTGATCTGGTCACTTCTACATTGTTTTGCTTTTGTCTGTTTTTCCGACTGGCAGTTGGCACAGGGTATTTTACTTTGAAAATCCACTGGATTCTCTTTGCTGTTTCTGTGTCTGGCTTTCACCAGCTGTGTGCTGAAAAATGGCTACTTATTCTAACCCTAGCTTGGCTGCTAACAAACATAAAGTTCCTTTTGAATTCCAGGGCTCGCCTCCCCATGTCCAAGTGTTCCACCAAGACAGAACCATCACTGCATCCCAGGCTTAACAATGCCCAAGATGATGTGATTGGTTAAAAAGAAATACAGACAAGATATTTCCCCAATATTAGAATGCCAAACCTTTCTCCAGTGCTGGCACAGAGCTGACATCTGGGTTTGAGTTTCATGAACATTGCAGTTTTCTGTCACTGTAACCTGAACATCTTTGGGTCTTAAACTCTGAGTTTGACAAAACAGTTGTAGACGTCGCCTTAGCTGTGGGGAATTATTAACCCTATTAAACCGTCCCTGTACCAACATATTTCACATCCACGGTCTGTCAACTGGGAATAAACCACTGTAAGAAACAACATCATAGCAAAATGTTTCACTTATTTCTTCTCCAAACATTATTAGTTATTAGGAGTTGTTAGGATTATTATTATTCTGTCTCTACAGCCTCATAAATGGTTCCATATGTGCTTTTTCTGGCTCTGACTGCATGTCAATCATGCGCATGACACACTACTTTACAGTCTCATCTTGTGTAACAGAACATAAATATTTAATAAGACAGTCATAAAATATTTTATTATGAAATGATGCATTACATTTCTGACTTCATCTTAGCTCAGGAAGAGCAGTATTCAGGGTTGTCGACAGAGCACGAAGATCTCTTAAAATGACTGACAGAGTGCTTCTACCCCCCCCGATATCGTGTGATACTTTAAATTAGTACCCACGGCAAACATGAACTCAATAAATGATTCTATCTATTAAAACTGCGTAGGCGGGATTGGATGCTTTCGACTGGGGTCCCCTAGGACCCTAATACATTGATTTTTTTTTTTGATTTTTTTTTAAAAAAGCACTAATTAAAACAAATCAAAAATTGATATGAAAACATTCAGAACACACTGATGAAGTCAAGAGAAAGAAGAATGATAGAATAAAGAACCTGTGAGTCTGACTAAAGGTATAGCTGTGGGGTCTGCAGGTATACTGCCAATGCTGAATTTACCAACAAGTCATAAAAGAGATAATAGCTCATATTTAAGAAAATGATTTCTTCTCTGTCACCCTGGCAAACCCCAGAACTTTAAAACTGGATCAGAATGTATACTTTTTATTTCCCTCTGATGTTCTCCGGCTGCTCGGCTTCAACTCTCTGTGATTTACAGTTTCCTGATGGACAGATTAGCTCACCGCTAATTAACTGCTGCTAACTGAACCTGTCATTAGCAGGTAACAGAACTGGACTCAGTCCTCTGAGACCAACAGTGAATAACATTACACTAGCAGACTTAGTTGATGCAAAGATTTCTAAGATTTCTAGGTAGCAAACCGCTAACTGTAGCTAGCTGAACTGACTCAGTCCCAGGCTGCCAGGAGACAAACCCGGCAAGAAAACCTCCTCAGCAGGCTACTGTACTGTTCACTGTTAGACTGGACACCGCTGGTTTCAGAGGTCCCTCCCTAACTGACTCTGTTTCAGGTTTCATGGGGACTGAACCTAGAACGTTATGCTAAAATGTGATGATTTTACGAAGCTTTCTACAGGGAAGAAGATTCACTCTCATGACGCTCTGATCGTACCTGTGTGATTGAACTGAATTCATTCATACATTTCTACACAAGGCCAAATCTAAGATGAATGGGAGGATATAATCCTCACCTGAGAATGCACTTGAGACACTTTTGAGACACTTGTCCCAACACTTATTACCAGGTGACAAAACAGTTTCATCCGTCAGTCTTTGGGTGGAGGACACTGAGCAGCAGCGAGCAGAGAGATGGCCCTCTGAAAGTTCCTCCTCTCCTCCCCCCTGCTGCTCTGGGTCTGCCACATTTCAAAATCCATTTCCCACTGAAAGTCTTATCAGCCAGTCGAGGAAAAATCCTCAGAACATGTTACGAGTGGGGCAAAGAGAGCAGATAACAAAAAATATATCACAAGCTCAATCTTTCAGCTTTCTATTTGCTTCATCTTTATCTGCTCGTCCAACCCTGCACTCACCACCGCTGCTGGGTTCCTGTCCTGTCTCCTGTCTCTTTGTCTTTATGATGACCTCCAATCTGGGACCACTCACACACACACACACACACACACACATACACAAAACACATATGAGATAATTCCAGGTGGTGCAGACAGAGACATAAACACACCCTGTAATCACACACGACACACACACACACACACAGGCCTTTGCTGGAAACAATGGAGGATCCCAGCAGAGGTCACTCAAAGTCATTTCTCTCGCTCATCACTGATTTAAGCTGCTTCAGCTGGGATTATTCACTTCTGTCTTCAAATCATTCAGCTCTCTTCAACATTTTCATTTTCAGTTACTTTGTAGCTGCTCGAGTTTTTCTGATCAGGAGCGATGGAACATTTCAAAACACGCCTTTACAGAATGAAATGTTAAAAAGAGCATGCAGCATGCAGGCTCGGTGATGAAAACGCGTCATGGTGAGGAGATTTTTATTTAATTTGTCTTCTGCAAACATGAATGCTAGTTTCAAATGTCAAAGACACACACAGATAAAGCATTACTGCTTAATTCCACTGGACATGACTGTGTCATGTTCGGCTGCTCCGTGGCTGCTGGAGCAGGCCGCTCTAGACGATGAATGTGATTCCAACAGAAGCTCGTGTCAGAAGCGGCTCTCTGCCCTGCAGCACAGAGCAGATCGAGCTGGCACGAAGTCAGACACAGAAACAGCATTTTCAAAATAAAACACACTGTGCAGTCTCCAGATCATAAAACAGACAAAACAGGAAACTGTTTAACTACTTGATTCTGAAACACTCCTGGTGGGATATGAAGCTGTGTGGAGAACGGACCAAAACAGAGTCACGGTCGTGCTGAATATCTGATATCAGTTTGTGTAAGACTGAAAGTAAGAATCCTTTTCATTATTTAATAATCTCATAATTATTTAGGAAATGGTCAATATTCTGTTTGCTCTGTCTGCAATTTCAGCAAACAAAGAAAATTTCCCAAATGCAATATGAAACATTCAAACTAAGTGCTTGTAAACTGATGAGCCAACACTGTCACGCTCCTTAAGCTCCCGTGTGTGTGTGCGTGTGTGTGTCTTCTTGATTGCAGGAGTGGAGTCAGGTGTGTGGGTGTCAGGCAGCAAGCTGTGTGATCATGTGATCGTTACCTCTTCTACCCTGTCAGTCTTGTCTAGCCTTTTCTTGACTCTCGTTGTCTGTCTGGCTCTGCCGCTGACCTTTAGTCTCGTGCCTGGAGCCATCCTGACCTCCCACCTGACTCCGCTCCACTCCTGCTCCACCTAAAGATTCTCCCTGAACCTGAACTCACTCTCCTGGGATCACTGATACTCTCCCCCTTTGAAAAAAAAACAGGTGGCAACTAATGCTCTCAAGATATCAGCAGTATGATTACAGCAAAATATCAAATTCACAGCAACAAATGGACATAATCTGTGGCTCTGAGTGCATGTTTTACACTGATGGCTGATAATAATGCCGTAGGAGCTCAAGGGAACGCATGTACTACATTTAGGTTGTAATTTATGAAACAAGAAGCATGAGTCAATGTTAAAGCATTTTTTTAAAATCTAACCTATATTTCTCTAGCTGTGCACAGGAACTGACTGTGACCGTCAGAACAGAACAGAACAGAACAAAACAAAACAACAGCAACATGTTCCGCCTGCAGAACACCTCACATTTCCCTTGAATAAAAACCCACCTAGACCACACACGCGCGCGAGCGCGCACACACACACACACACAGCCCGACCTGTATCAGTGAGAAGCTGGCGTAGAGAGGTCAGGATGACCCATGTACAGAACATTTTCTAATCGCTCCACCTGGAATTATGTTGTCACGCTGCATTAAATGGTCGGGGGGGGGGAGGAACATACGTGAGCGTGTGAGCAGAAAACCAGCGAGGATTTAAGGAGATAAGCCAAGGAGAAAAAACACTACGAGAAAAGGTTTTACACCTGTTTTGCATTTAAAGGTCATCGTGGACACATTCCCACGCTCTTTACGAACAAATATGTCATGTTAGCATTTGGTAAATTCTACCAAGAATATGTGTGTATTCAAAAATAATCCCTAGAAATGGTAAGTCTTCTCAAAAATTTAACGTGACACCACATTTTCTTTCCACGTGTTGATCATCTCTGCATAGTTTTAGTAAAATTCATCTTTCTCTGAGCTTCATCATGCTGTGGCATCCATGAAATAGTCACAATATGATGCCGTGTCTCTGAATACTTCATTTTCGTGCAGTGCTGGACGTAATCAGCGGTTCTGCTCTGTGAGATGCTCAGACTCCAGTGAAGCTGCGTACCCTCGGGCTAACACTCTGCAGGAAGCAGCGAGCACTTAAAAGCTTCATCCTTAATCCAAATGTCAACAGAGACGGCCGACGTGAAACCCCCACAACACGCAACCTGAGACTGTGTTCCTCTCTCAAAGGGCACAAGAGCTCAGGATCACTGTAAGATGTACACAACTCTAATCCTGTGAGAAAAAAAAATAAAGTACAATACAATCCCAGGCTACATCACTTGGAGGTGGATTGACACTGCAGATAGCCAATGAGAGGAATGGAATCCTTTGAATTATGGAGGCTCTCGACAGCTACCAGACAGTGTGGAGCTACCAGACTCCAGAGAGTCTCAAACTGTAAACAGCCATGTGCTTAGAGCTAAATGCTAACTTGCTATGAGCTAAAAGCACACAATGACAACGTCAAAGCTCTAACGTGTTATTTGTCATCATCCAGTGACTCACAAGGCAGCTCCCAGCACGTCTGCACCCAGTTTGGTAGGTATTTGTCATAATTGGTGGCACTATAAAGAGGATCACTTCAACCTGAGGGCAAAAATTGGACCACATTTTGTGACAATCCATCCAATGGTTAATTTACATGACTAATGAAACAGTGTTCAAACTGACAGACTGAAACATCTGTACCCAGGTAGAGTTTGACCAGTTAGCCAACATTGGCCGGTTTCAGTATATGACAAATTCGCCAATATGAGTTGAGTTTTGTTTTTTGTTTTTTCCTCTATATGATGCAGAAAGAAATGCTTACGAGGTTTATTGAACTGTCATTTACAAAGAAGCAGCTCTCAGCAATGTCATTTTAATGTCAATTATTTAACATGTTGAAGAATATTTAACTTCTTTAATAAAGTTATTTGTTCAAGGAAGCAGCTTTCTGAGATCCTTTGTGTGGTCATATCAGTGCAAAATCCACAAAGGCAAAAGTCTTTTTTATTCCAGCTCTAAAATTTACAGTATCAGCCAGCAATTTTCTGTGAATCTGTTTCCAGACATACCAGTCAGGCTCTAGTCAAGACCCCTTCAGGATCAGGGAAAAGTCTGAGGGGTCACCAGATACTTGTGTTCTTTTCTGATGATTCTGCTTCCTTCCCTGTAATGTTCTGGATACTTTCACCTCTTCAGGCCTTCTGAAAAATCCTCCAAATGATCCAACCTGAGAGGAAGTCATTCAGAAAACCACTGGCAGCCATGCGAGAACTTTGCCTGAAACTTGACAAAGTTAAGAAACAACTGTCTGATTCAAGCATTAATAAAAAGAGATTACACATCTGACACAAATGACAATTTTTCATTACTTTAAACGTACTACAGTTCAACCTGGAGTCACTCAAGTCGTCCAAAGAAAGACAGACAAAGATGAATCTGATCAAACTCGCTCTGAAGTTTTCTCTCTCTACAGAGCCACGTCTGGCTGAGCAGCAGACTCAGGCTCAATTCAATCAATCCAGCCTGCCAGGGTTCCTCCTCACTCCAACAGCCTGAAGTTTGATCATAAAAAGTTTCTTACAGACATCAATGAATGATCTATAGAGAATAAATGCTTCATTACTTTTAAAGAAACGGTGTGAGCTCTGGCTGATAGTGAATGAGCGGGGTGTGTGTGTGTGTATATGTTTGTGCATGAAATGATAGATTGTAGAGTCCTTTCATTCTGCAGCAGTCTAACTAAAATCTAACTTTTGACACCAGCAGCATCAGAAACTGTCAAAACTCTCCAAGATTTACCTTTGGTGTGTCACAAAAGAACATGTGATGTGAAACATGAATGTTTTAAGATCAAACTTTACACATCACAGTGAGAGTCCAATCTCAGGAATGAAAGAATGTAATTCAGTTTAAAAATCTTGGCGATAAAGAGCCACTGAAGCAATCAATGAATCAATAAATCAATCATCAGCAATCAATCAACAGGTGTTTACCTGTAGACATAGTCTGAAAACATCACACAACCCAGTTTGTGAGTTGTTGAGCCATACAGTATTTTCTCGGTTGCTAAATTTATTGATTAAACTGCTGATTATGTTGTTAATAAATCATTTCTTGTGATGTACCAATTTGAAAATGTTTTTTTTTTCTTAAAAATCCAAAAGTTATTCAATTTAGAGTGATATGCAACATGTTAATCCTTCAGTTTGAAAGGGACAACCACTAAATGTTTGGAATATGAGTCTCCCAAGCTAAACAAAAAATATGTTTCATTGCCTTAAAGAAGGAGCCATAAGGCTTCTGTTCTGGCTTCCCTTTTCACAACATTTCAACAACATTGTTTCTCAATGTTTTCCAAAACTAATCACTACTATGAAAATTACAGCATATACAATATAACTGTTTCCTATAAGGAAGTTTAAGGTTTGGTTATGGTTCAACACAAAAGCTATTTGGTTAGGACTGAGAGACGATACAGTCAGGACTCTACAAGAACTTCATGCCGTCATGGTTAAAATAATAACTACTTGGTTCTGGTTCTGATGATTGTGGTCAAAGGTCAAAAGAAACCAGCTCTGACGGTCAGAAACAAAATGAGAAACAAGCCACAGTTTCCTCTGTTAAAGTCGCAAGCTTCTTGACCCGTTCATCCACCCTGACGTCTTCCATCGAGGGTTTTACAGTTTTCTAATAATGTCATAAAACTTCCACCTTTTGCTTGTGACACTGTGCAGCACTGTTTGCATGCCTGCCTGCACAAAGACCTGAAAGATCCAAAATGAAGAAGTACAGCAACAGTAAAAATGTAAGTTTCCTTCATGCAGTGGAAGAGAAAAGTAAGGCGGAACTTTCTCAACCATGTGATCACATTTCGGATCAGGATCCCAAATGGTGAGACGGTGGCTGGTGGCATTTGTGCCCCGATTCCATTCCAACCAATAGTCTTGCATCACAGACTATATTCACTCAGCACTCAAATCCCTCTGGGTATCAGCGGCCTACATGCACATATCTGGACGCCTCCAATCAACTGAGCCGGAATAACGGGAAAGTCATTTTCAGACAGTGTCAGGTTAAATGGGGTCAGCAGTGTCTTTGGGCTCGCTCTGCTGTGAGAGAGGCCCAGAGCGTTCCTGTTTCAAGGTCAGAAGTTCGATAGGGTGTCAGACTGTCAGGAGAGACAGAGTGAGATGTGCAGTCACCCACACATAGAACAAAGAGTGAGCTGCAAAAATATCTCATCTGAAATGCGACCAACACTTTTAAATAAAGAAGGCACTCGGAGCACAAATCTCCAACATACCGCTCCAGAAGAACACATCATTCCTATGTCTTCAATTTGAAGTCAAATTCATTTCTTGACATCCCCCTGGGAATCAGAATCAAGCCTCCATCTCCATTAGTTTCAGTTATGACACCAATCAATAATTGTTTAATGGTGGAACTCTCAGATTTGGATCACCACCAAAATCTAATTGACTTTTCTTTGGCTCGAGGCCAGCTGGCCCAGCAAATTTATTGGTAATGCACTTTTTGAGATATCCTGCTGTCAGACACACCAACAAACTAATTAACAGACACAAACTGCATCTCCCTTGGTGGAAGAAATATTGCTTACACAAGGAAATACTTTGAAATAATGATAACAACAAAACTCTGGCTGTTGACACAAAATACCTTCTCGCTGAAGTTATGGTCTTTTGTCTGAAGCTGTCAGTGATCTGTTGTGTTTAACCTCCAGTTCCAGCAAAATGGCTAATTAGCACTGTTAGCTTTCATAATATGAAATTATTGAAAGGCTGCAAATTTAAGTCACCATTCATACATAAATACATATAAAATATTTTTTTTAGTATCCACAATTAAGAAATAGAAGCTGTGTAAATTCCAAACCATTACCATGTGCAGATATATTTTTACATATATCAGAACAAAAACAAATATTATATACAAATATTTCAATTGATTTTAACTTCCCAAAGGAGAACCTTTTTACAACCTTATGACAGCCAAGGGATTGTTTTAATGAAAATCAGAAAACAGAAAATTCAACAACCAAGTCATCATGAGAGCAGCTTGCATCTATACAAAAAACACAAATATCTCAATATGTCATATTTCACTCTAAATATATACAAATATATATATACATTTCAATATTTAATAATTGGCTAAATGAAATAAGTGTAAAGGGCTCTGTGGATGACATATGAAGTAGTCCTAAGTTGCTTTAATACAGTAAATATTGAAATTTTGCTAACAACAGAAATGTTATTCTTACCATAAGATTTCCCTGCAAAAAAAAACTTTAACTAAAAGTACTTCACAATCATACTGAATTACTTAGTTACACTGCACTACCAATTATGACCCTCATCAACTTAAACAGTACCTCAAAGGGAAACAGTGTTTCTGATTTTCCCATGTTTTTATGAGTATATGAGCGACCGAAATATGGAAAATAGTCCAGTACTGAGTGAGAGCACTGCAGAACTGTAATCATCCGGAGTAATTGTGCACCGTTAAAGTACGCCCACACTGACTGTCTCAGATTGTTATTCTGATTGTCTGACAACGTTATGAAAGAGAGACAGACCTTTCTACCAAAGAGTAAGATCCTTTTTGTTTAACCAGAAACAGTCACCATCGTCGCTCTATTGAAAGGCTCCAGTGACAAAAACAGCAATTTTACCTCACACAACACTGGAGTTGCTGATCTACAGCTGCCTCCATCAATATGTTTGTTTGTGTTGTGTGACTTTGGTGTTTTAACATGTTTGGATCTATGAAATGACAGAATACCAAAGGTTCCTTTAGACTCTCTTGTGATGATGACATCCTATGGGTATCAATTAACAATTTAAAATGTAACAGTGACACAAAACAGGCTGTGTGAATCACCACACTGTTACACAGACTTTCCCTGGTAACAGTTTCAGTTTCAATTTATTCACAGAGTTAATGTAAGGAAACAGCCAGTCGGTGAAAGTGTGTGTGAAGGTGTGTATGTGCGTGTCAGAATCAGAATCAGAGAACGACAGCAGTCCTTTATCCCAGTCCAAAATCACCCTGATCCTCCGAAAGGCCTCCTTCACTGGGATGTCAGTGTCTGGGTGTGATTCAGAGCATGCTCTGTATTTACCATTGTAGAATCTTAGTCTCCAAAGTCCAGACAGCAAGTTGTCCTTCCTCTGGACAGACCCTGCAAGTACCCCGAGCTCCCAGTAATCACTGTCTCCAACCTCAACATCCCAGCTGTGAGTCCCTGAGTTGAAGCCCTCAGAGCCCAGAACAGAGCTCAGATGTTGAATCCTCTCTGGGTTTTCAGGAAGCTGCTGCCTCTGACCCCATCTAACACTCCGAAGATCTCTAGACAGGACGAGTTCTGAACCAGCAGTGTTGGGGTCCAGAATCACAGGAACGTAGGAGACCAACTCCTTCATCCTGTTCCAGATGTTGAAGGAAAGGTTGCCCAGGTGTTTGGCCACGTCTATCAGAGTTTCTGAAGCCAGTTCTGGATCATCCATGAAGGGGCGCTGCTGGACTCTTTTCACTGCAGCCTTGTAGTTGTGCAGGAATGAGACGTCTTCAGCTCTCAGCTCGTCCTCTGTGGCTCTGACGGTGTCTGAAAGAGCTGCTATCTCTCTGCTCAGAGCCTCCATCTTCTCCTTCATCGTCTGACTCTTCTGCTTCTCTTCCTCTCTCAAAGCAGAGATCCTGGCCACCTCTTCTTCTTGCAGAAACTGGTAAAGCTTCCTGAACTCTTCCTTAATTTGCACCTCTGCACACTGGGCCTGGACCTTGATGTGATCTGCTGTTACGTCACAATTTCCTTTTACTCGACGCAAGACATTCAGTTTCTCCTGGAAGGGCTTGAGCAATTCCTGGAGTTGGTTCCTGTGATCCTTTGCAGCTTCATCAATGGGTCTGAACCTGTGGTCTGTGTGTTTTTCTGAATCCCGACAGACGACACACACCGGCTGCAGGTGGTTCAGACAGAAGAGCTTGAGTTTTTCAGTGTGGAGACTGCAGAGAGCTTCTGAAGATCTATGATCTCTCTCTAGTAAAAAGGCCTCACACAGGTTTTTTAACACCAAGTTAGAAGGCGGGTCACTCCTCGAGGACCTTCTCTTGCAAACCATACATCGGAGGATTTGTTTCTCAGCCCACCAGCTCTGCAGACAGGTCTTACAGAAGCTGTGGCTACACGACAGGAGAACAGGATCTTTGAAGACATCATGGCAGACCGGACACAGCAGTTCCCTCTCAAGGAAAGAAGACGCCATAATTGCAGGCAGGCAGGCAGGCAGACAGCACAGCGAGGCAGACAGTCGCGGTTTGGACGGGAAACGTTGTCTCCTGAAAGTTACTTTCACTTTGAGCTGAGCTGTTTCTGAAACTCTGCGCTGAGCACTGAACTGGCAGCTTTCCAAACTCATCCAGTATTTCCAGAACTTCCTCGTGTAGCTATCCTCTCTTCGTGGGAGTTTTTTTTTTTGCAGACTGTGAATCTCTGTCTTTCCCACAGTGAGTGTGTCTCTCCCGTCTGTGAGACAGCAAAACAAACAGCGTTTCCTGGTTTGTCAGATGAGTCATGAAAGGGGTGGAGCTTTGCTATGTCATTCCTTGAATACTGCAGCTGAATACACTCACTGTGTCCAGCAGTGATTTCATTCTTTGGAGTGGTTATGTTGTATCCAGGATGCAAATACTAATATGTAATAACTTATTTTTATAACTGCTATTGTGCACAGTCTGCCAACGCTGGAATCCAGTGTTGTGTGTGTGTGTGCTGTGGAGAAACAATGAAGCAATCGGAAAAAAGGTGGAGGAGTTCATCCTCCTGCTTAGTTTGGTAGCTGTGCACCAACATCCATGAAGAAAAGTGACAGAAGAATGTCAGCAAACATGGAGGAGAGAAATTAGCTAGACAAGTACAAGGAATGCTTTGGAATCAAGGAAACGTTAACGTGAACGTTAACACGAAAAGCTTCTGTGCGAACTGAAGACGACGTCAGCAGGGTGGCTGCGTCACTTGCAGACTCTCTCAGCGCTGCTTCAACAACAAATCAGCCAACATCAACACAGTGTCAGGCGAATGTACAACATCTTTATGTGATTTGCACAGAAAATATAAAAAACAAACAAACCACAAATCACGAATTCCCAGAGCTCAAAGATATTAAGTTCCACATAAAAGGAGAAAGCAGCACATCCTCACCACGTAGAGGCTGCAGCACAGAGAATGTCTGCTGTTTCTGCTCGAAAATAAAGTCTGGAATAATTAATGAGCAGTCAAATATTTTGACTTCAGCACTACAGTCGACTGTCTGACTGTGTCAGTTCTTTTGTGGATTAATGCCACGTTATTGCCAGTCCTGTTCTGTTCCTCCTCGCTGCACTGCAGTGGCCCTGCTTCCCCCTCGGGGACGATTCCATCCTTAGATAATCTAATCCCAGTCAAACTACAATATTTACATTCATCACACACATCGTCCTCTGAGTGCTTCATTATAACAAAGATCCAAACACAGCCAGATCTACAGGCTGTCAGGGTCAAAGGTTGCATGTGGGGAATGAATTTGCTTTAATGCAGCGCTGGAGTGTGTGTGTGTGTGTGTGTGTGTGTGTGTGTGTGTGTGTGTGTGTGTTTAGATTGTACAGGAAACTATTCATGAGTACATTAGCCCCACCCAGCCAACGACCCACTTAGGAACTCTTTGTCCCAAAAAAAAAAAAAAAAAAAACACTCATGATGTTGCAGAGCTAGTAATAACTGTGGAAAACACACACTCACAGAGACACAGACACACACACACACGTCCTCGCTGTCAGAGCATTGTCAGCAGTGCTTGTTAGGATGGAAACACCTGCAGAGTGTGTGACTGAGTGACACGTCCTCTTCACCATCTTCTCCTCTCTCTCTCTCTCCTCCTTAATTCTCTTCATTTCCTCTCTTCCTATCTCTCTCTGCATCTTAGGCAAACACCCACACCCACCCACCGCACACACACACACACACAGTTGCAATGATAGCATCTCAGTCTCGTGTGCAATAGATTCAGCGCTCAAACTTTGGTCTGATACACTGGACTGTTGGTGTGCACACTTCCATTTAGTGGGACATTTGCTACACAAAGAAACACACAACCACACACAACCGCACATAACTACATGAATAACCACATTGGATTTTGACCGAGCCTTGTTTTTGCACACAGACATGGGCTCTCTCACACTCATCTTACTCAGAGACATGCTCAGCATGGCTGTAGTTTTGGTTTCTGAAGTCAGAGATAGATTATTAACATACATTTATATGAACCTAGAAAATAGAAAATCATTTATTTAACTGTCAGGAAAGAGAACAGAAATGCTGTCTTAGTCTCCTGATCTTCACCTACAAGGCAAAACACAGGTTTCCAGAAACATTCAAAGGAAAGACATCTGTTTTTTCATCCCTGAGTCTTCTGCTGCTGTAAAACTGTGACACGCTCCACCAGTGGATGGAAGAAGGACGAAGAGGGAAAAACCGAGCCAGCGACACACATCACACATCTTGCTGTGAGCCTGACAAGGCAACTCAATCCAGAGCGTCACTCGTGTGGACTATGACACCGATCGGTAAGATGATTCTGCTCCGAGAGAGTGAAGCGTTCAAACTGCAACTGTACAACAGGTGTCCCCACCTCCACCCTCCACCCCACAGTGGAAACGACACCCTTGCACATTCGTACAGTGGTATGTCGACGGCCGAATGAGTGAGTGACCACAAAGGAAACTGGAGTCGTAACTGAGGCAGATCTTTGAATCCAGATGGAGAAACTTCACGTTTGTCGTCACGTCGGGTCTCACTGACTGTGACCTCGTGTTAAACGCACATCTTTTTAATTAGGCTCCTCTCCTTCCCTCAGACATCAACACAAACCTTTCCTACTCACTGAGCTCTCACTGCTCTTTGCTTCTCGCACTGGAAAAAAACACTGCAGCTGAATCCTGCAAAATCTTTATCTAACTGCTGGCTGGTAATACGAATAAATCTCAGTATCAGTAGCAGTCATTGTAGGTTGCTATAGCAATCCACTGTATATTGTACTATAGTATCTTTTCTGGAGAGTAAACTGAAAGCTGCAGATAATAACAGTGTATCAAAACATGTCAAATAAAGTCCTGATCTTTGTATTGTAGATAAGTTGTCACCAATAACAGGAACCAGAAATATATATCATTGCACTGATGTCTATGATTTTATTTTGCCATGTTTCATGGCATCTTACTTGGGGACTTAATCGCCTCTCATGGCCCAGATGGAGGCTGTTTTCTGGGGGACAGTTCACCGAAGAGTCGGCAGGGAGACCCGACTGGGTCACGGTGACATTACCACATGTAAGCTGGGTGACCTTTTGTCATGTAGCTGTGCTGTTGTTTGTTCTCATGGAGGGAATCTTTATTTACAAGGGCTGAATCAAACTTGTTTGTTTCTGCTTTGTTGTTGGAGGGAAATATGCTCATTGTTCTCAGTAAAGGGCAGCAAAGAGGGTTAAACACCTGAAAAATCAAGTATCTTATCACATCCATTTCAAAAATCATGTAAACCCAGTAAAATCTTAAAGCGGTCTGTCCTGCTCACTGATTTACACCATTACTCAAAGATATGAATGGATTGCTGGGTACAGATGTGTGGGAAAATGTTTCACAGCGTGTGTTTTTGTATCAGCCCAGCCCTAATGTCTGTCAAAGCAGTTTCGCATGAATCTCAGATGAAACCTCCAGTTTAAAAAGCAGCTCTGCAGGTTCTCTGGGAGATTGAAGAGTCGTGTTCTCAGAAATACTCCCTGAAGTTCACCGATTGCTCTGATATGGGAGATAAGGTTCTTTTTCTTGTTGCCATTGGATGTGTTACAGAGCGAAAACGTTACGTGTGAAGTGTCGTCTGACTTCACCACGCTCAGACAGATACAAAGCCAGATACAAACCATCAACACGGCTCGCTCAAAGCAGACACATCCATTACTCACATAGTTCTGTCCTTGTTTGCTCTCTAAACCTGTTCTCTGTTATCCAATGTGTCCCTGCATGCTGCCGGCCTCGGCAGTTCACTGTATAGAACTGAGCACAGACGTGCATGCACAAACCGTCCAAAATGTTTCCACAGCATTTACATATAATAAAAATCTGTCTGCTACTGAATTAACCCATAATTATCATTCATACAATACTCAAGATGCATTGTTGCATCTGTGTCACTCAGCAGAAATTAGCAACACACTTTCATTTTCCTCCTCTGCAGACTGAGCTGTGTTTAATCCATGTTTTATTCATCACACAATGAAAAGGATCAATTCTGAGAAGTTTCACATTTTCATACATGCGCACACACACGTGCGTAGACTTCCACGCGCTTCCACACATCACAGAAGGGTGGACTTCTTCAAAGCTTCATTGTTTTGCTCAGCATCATTGAGTTTTACACAGCGGCTGAGAATCAGCTGCTGCACTGGATGCATAAAGTTGTGTTTTCTGGTGGGCGGGGAGCAACAAGGCTACGTTCATGTTACTCTAACTGTTTATTTTGTGGTGTTCCCAAAGCACTGAGCAGCTGCCAAGCTAAACCAAAGACACACACACACACACACACACACACAGGACAGAGAGAGAGAGAGAGACGTACACACAGTGGAAATAAAAAGAGAGAGAGAGACAGAGGCAGCCATGGTGGCCTGACATGACCGCCTCCCCCTCCTCCTCTCCCCTCAGTGTCACTTCCAGGTTACACTCTTGATTCTCTTTCATTTCATTCCTGCATCTGTCCGTTCCTCTTGGTTTTACATTCATCTGTCTGTGTTCTAGCAGCCTTTGATCACCTTCTCCTCCTCTTTCATCTCCACGTGCTTCAGGCTAAATGACAACTCCAGAAAAACAGGCTCTGTTTGCTAAATGTTCTGCTTGAGGTCAAAGGTCAGCTGCATGTCAGAGTTAGTAAAGTCAGATTTGAAACCAGCTCTGACCTCTCAAACTCTCTCATCCCATTCAGTCAGTTCAGCTATCTGCTCGTTGTAGGTCTTTTATATGCTTTTGCTCATGTGAAATACTGAAAACCACGCTGACATGCTTTATACATATCTGCATTGTTACATTAAAGAGGAAGTTTTGAGTCTTGTGCATTCATTTATCAGCTTTTATATGATATGACCTATGTATGTGCTCCAAAATGAGACCGTATAAAAACTTATTTTGTTTTTTTATTTGAGGAATCATCACACTGGGTATATATAGAATATTTTGCTGTCAGAAAAAAAACTCCAGTATTGTTGGACGTTATTTCCTATATTTCAACCCCACATATATTGTATGTTTGAGAGGTTAAAGATGCCTAAAAGATAACAGTGTGAGCTGGTATTTATCAATGAGGGAGAAATCCAGTGGACATGGCCCACAATGCAATGCAGCAACACAGCACATTGAGTTCTGACACGACTCTCCAGCCAGAATTCTCTTCCTCTCTCCAACCCACCTGAACGTAAAACCTAAAGATGACTGCAGCTGGCCTAAGCTTTGTCTTGGCACTGTCAAAATGCATTCTGGGAAATGCAGGGAGTGAATTACTGCAGCACAAGTAAACTTTGTTCTACATGTGAATAAAACACAAACCTATAGATGAAACAACAACGAGAAAACTGCTTCTAGTAGTCACATGTTTGTGCGTGTGTTTGGTGACGTCCTTGTTTAGCATTGCTTTGATTGGGTTGTTCTTTTAAAGAATGGCTCCTGGGTTGGCAGTATACATACCTATGTATTATTGAGAGTGTGCACTATAACACTATCATGCGAGATGGCAGGACTGACTTGAGTTTTGGACCTTATCCTTGCTCGAGTTGTCCCAGCATCGATGGTGTGGGAGCATTCCAAGAAGACTGGAGCATAATTGTCTGCTAATCCCACATGACAGACAACGTTTGCATTAAAGAGTAACTAACTGCCCGTAGGAGGCATTGTCTAGTGTGATCCACAGGGCGAGGGGACACAGAGGACACTGACTGACCACCGCTCAGTGCAGCGTGAATTGAAACACAGAGATAACTGTGAGCTGTACTCAGAGCTAACCAGCCATGAGCAGCTACTGTAACGGGGAGTCCGGTGGAGCTTTGATCGTCATTAGAAGAACACATATGGCCCTTAGGAGAGTCACTGTGTGGCATGTGTGTTGTAACTGAGGTAGCAGCTCAGAGGCTCTCTGTGGAGGAGTGTGTTAGAACACGAGCGGACCATTCCACCATCACTTGTATCATAAAGTAGATAAAAGAATGCAAACACAGTTAAGGTGGGCCAATCACATACCAGAATGATATCAGATACATCCACTTAGTGTCGCGGTGCTATGGACAGGTGGAACCTGACACTGAGCCATAAATCAAAACCTACACGGAAGGTATTTACAGCAGGACTCCTGTTAACCCCTTGTGTCAAGTAAAAATGGAGTGTAAGTTGAAACTCTCCAATGTTGCCCCGCTGGGTGGCTGAGTGAGTGTTCCAATCGTGTTGGCCTTCAGTCTTTGAGTGTGTGTGTGTGAATGGCAGGTAAAGTCCTGCTCCTCCAGAGGGGAGCGCACAACCACACAATACTGGAGTTTTAGATGGAACTTATAACATTCCATTAAGTTCTGTTGTAGGCTACTGTTTGATGAAAAGCAACATTTCGTCACTCACTGAAGAGGCTTGACTGGTGCACAGTCCAAGGCCTGAGAACTACCCATCAGTCAGTTAGAACCGAAGACGCCTCTTTGATGAAATGATTGAGATGTCTTCAGGAAACTATGCAAGTCTATTCTCCTTCAGCAGATACTTTGACCTGGATGAAGGTTTTAACCAGCGGTGACTACGGCACCATCAAAATCTACAGGGTCCCTCTTCTGTTGAGGACATGCTCATTATATTAAAAGGATGGAGACCAACCAACCATCAAAAGACCAGGACCCTTACCTTTCACTCTGACCTGACTGAAACATCAACCTGCAGCACTTCTTTTGCGTCTGACAGAGAAAAGTCATACCAACAACCATGAGAAATCCTTGAGAGGAAACCTGCAACTGTGGCTTGTTTTCGGCATTCAAACAAACTACTGCTGCTTCTGATCAAGACGAATCGAACCACCGAGGAGCCAACAACAAATCCAACAGGATATTAAGTTACAGGTCAGATTTCAAATCCATCAATGTGCTCTGCCGTCTTGCCATCACTCATGTTCACAGTGAAGAGCTTGCCAGCTGCCCGCGACTGCCTGCGGTTACTGAGTGTGTTGCTGAGCCCTCGTCCTGCGTGTGTCCTTCCCCCCACCGCTATATATCACCATCGCTAACCTCCATCGGCTGTGCTCATCATGCATGGAAACAGTCCTCCCCATCTCTGCTGCTATAAATCAGTTCCTAACTCCAGCACCCTCCAAGCTCTGCCACACATACGCTGCACCCAAGCCACACAGAGAGGCAGGAACTTAATAAACCCCGCACTGGAAATATACCAGCACAGGACTGGGAGGGCTGTGTGAGGAAGTGTGTGGAATAATAAGTGATCTGAAAACTTGGGAATCTGATCACATCCAATCGAATAGTTTCAGGATGTGACAGTCAGACACATGCACACAGTGTGAGTGTGAGAGCAGCTAGATCACACATCTGATACCTGCAAGGCTTCTGTGACTCGCAAAAAATATATATCACACATGCAGGAGCAAATTCAGAGGTGAGGTCAAGCTAGAACACACACACACACACACACACACACACACAGATTCAGAGGACAGATTCCTGTGAGGAGTGTTACAGTGCCCACACACACATACACACACACACACACACACACAGATGTGAGGAGATGGTAAAGGCTTTAGGGAGTGCTCAGTGAAGCAGGGAGCAAACATCAAACAGCTCCAGCCAGGGAAGAGACACACAGAGGAGGACACACACACACACACACACACAGATAGAGAGAGAGAGAGAGAGAGAGAGAGAGAGAGAGAGAGAGAGAGAGAGAGAGAGAGAGAGAGAGAGAGAGAGAGACATCCTGGGATTTGAGTCTTGAGAGGAGAGGAGGGCAGTCTGGCTCCTACTGAGCAGGAAGGGTCTCTCCACGCACACAGACACACAGACACAAACACACACAGACACACACAGAGTCCTGATAGAAAAGGAATGTACACACACCATTACTGTCACAGGAAACTGTGGTCTCTTAGGAAAATATCAATTAACAGCAACTTTTAGACGCTCCCATGATCAACTCTAAAGTCATGTGACCATCTTGAATTGTCCAGTGAAGTCACAAATATTTGAATCTTTCCTATCTCTACCATCCATTCCATGTGATGTAAACGCAGCATTACGCATACGTCTGTCACACACAAGTCTCCACTGTGTGATGTATGTAAGATGATGTCACCTCACACTCCTCCAAACACACAGAACACGACTGTTTTCTCAGGCTGAGCAGCAGCCATGGCTGCTAAACTGCAAACTGACAAGAAAGAAAACAAATGTCATATGACTACATTAAAACTCCCCAAACCTGCAACTTTTTGACTCCACATGCAATACCACAGTCATGCGATGGATAGCATGGCGTTGACGCATTACTGTCATCACTGCAGCGTAGTCTGATTTGTAGGGTGAATCTTGTGTTCTCATACTTTGCCAAACCTCAAAACTAAAGATTTCATGTCCATTCTAATCAAGTGAAGCTGCACACAGCAGGTAAAAAAAAAAAAAATTTCACCTATGTGACGTGTCATATCCATAACACATGTATTTTTGGCTGTTATACATGCAGTGCAGTGGGAGAACAGGTTGGAAACAAAAAAAGACAATAAATATGAACAATTGTGATCCTGGGAGGAAACCAAGGGAGGGCAATGAGGAGGGTGACGAGGTAACGAGGTACACACCTGTGTTAACGAGGTACACACGTGTTAACGAGGTACACACCTGTGTTAACGAGGCGGTCTAACAGCTCCATAACAGAGAATATTCATTAAAAAAGTTGAATTTGTGAATTCAGATGTATTACTGTATTAAAGTTGACTTCTAGTGGACTTATTCGTATTTGTTTACACATGACGTGACCATGTGGAGATGGCGGAGTAATATTTTTAGTGATGAGTCAGGTGTGCTGTCATGCTGATTTAAGCACATTCTAAATGTCTAGTTGACCAATCAGATTGCTCGATCAGACCTATTTGTCGTATAATTTTTATTTGATCACCATCACCGTGATTTGATCAACTTTATCTTCACAGTCCAATAAAGTTTTGGGAGTTTTACTCTCAACTGTTCTGATGTACAGTAGAACCTGCAGCAGTCCTGGCCTGAGCGTAGGATGGATGTACACTGCACACAACTAGCAAACAAAAAGAAATTCAAAACCTGAACGCACAATTTCAAAGCCACGTGACAGACATACAAATGTCTACTACAGTAGCAGGGAGGCCACTACTACCAGATTACTAGATATGAAAGTTGTGATTTGTAGGGATATATAAACTGTCCTGAGAATTCATTATCGTACGGTTTCATGTAACCACATATCCACTCCAATATGTGAGGGAGTGTAGTGGGAAAACATTTACAACGCAGAGGCCTCCTAGTAGCACCCACTGGGACTTTATAGCATAGAGAAGGAGAAAAAGATGAGAGAGACTGAAAGACGAGAGAGACTAACAAAATTCAACAAGGAATTCAACAATGGTCTGTATACAGACAGGTGACCAATTAAAGGAGAACCCTGAATACATGAATGGAGGAACATGACAAAAGCTGAAGCTTCTATACAGAGCGCTGGAGCTCAATAAATGGCTTGTCACTGTGTATTCATTCAGCCATGGTTTCATCCAGCTTGACAGCAGCATTACCAATATTTACTGCGCCGTGTTCAGCACTGCACATCCATAAAGCCTGCAAAATTCTGCATCTCACTATCATCCACTGCTACTGCAACACCAGCAGTGATGGACATGTCAGAGCAGGCATCCTGTAGTACAGAAGTATAGTCTTTCAAATCACTGTGTGACAAACTTTGCTAGTTCCTTCTGATGATGACGATGATATCAAATATACAACCTCCGGTTCCCAAGCTGTCCCTACAGACTGATCTACTGATGCCCCATATATTAAATCAACTCAACTTTTTTCTTCTTTTGTTTCATGTCACAACCCAAAGCCAAAGATGTGGTTGTTTAACAGAGCACAAAAGAGACACAGTGGATCTACTGCTTTAGATACAACAAAGCGGATGTGAGTCACATTGCTGACCAGTTTCATATTTAGAAAAAACTAAAAAAAAATCCGGGGCCAATTCTTTCTTCCTTTTGCAAATGTGAACAGCACAATCAGCAGCCACAACAGCTGAGTGGTGAAACCAAATGTGGATCTTGCAGTTCCTCTAATAGCCTCATAGATGTTGCTTCCACAATAAACTGACCGCAGTACACGGAAATCAAAGGGAACCCAAAGTGTGTGTCAAAATAAAACGTCAAGACAATTCTTCTGCAATGGGTAATACCCTCAAACAGCTGATTTCATTTCCTCTTTTGTAATTTCAACCTTTTGAACAAAAAAAAACATCAAAACTTGCAACTTAGAGTCCAAACTCAGTCAAACCGGCACAAAGGGAAATTGTGCTGCTACAATGTTACCTAGTATAGACTACTATAGCCCCCAAATAGCTCTGCAAATCTTTACTCCATGTTGAAAACCTTTAGATGTGAACAGATGCAACACTTTAACATTGCTTAAAACTTTCAGAAAAGCTGCATTATGACATCTATAACAACACTCACATTCATAGTGAATGGCATTTCTGAATAGCCCAAACTACTCTCAATATATGGCATGCTTTGCCAAGACATGTAGTGACAGCAGCTTTTATAACATACGGCTGTAAACAGAGGAAAAGCCAGCAAAAAGCCTACAGGCCTCAAAAGGTTATTAGCTTTTGTTCCATTAAGAGGATCTTAAGGCTTAAAATGGGTAGGTTTAGGAGGGTGTCTGCCTTGACTGGCGGGTGTCTCATCCAAGGCTGCCACTCTTTTGTCACAGCAATGAGCTCTAAACCCCAAATATTTGCCCAAAAGCCAACCAGACAATTACTTTACATTTCCCTGAAGTCAGTGAGACAATCAGACAGGTAGCCTGCTGTAAACATGCTTCACTTCACTGAGATCCACGCTGTGCCTTGTTCAGCTGATTGAAAGTGACTAAACATTCGACCATGACACATGAGAAGCTGCCATGTTTCATTCCATGCCAAAACTCCTTGGACGCGCTATGGGTCAGTGCAGGAGCAATTAGTTAGCTGTACAGAGCTAAAAAAAAAAATCTTGGCAAGACTTCAAAATCTTGGCAATCAAAGAAAAAAAATGTTTTGAAAGGCATTTGGAAGACATTGCAGCAGCTCTGAACACTGATCAGAATCTAAATGAGAAACATGCAACAACCCAATGTGAAAATGTGTCCAGTTCTCCCTTTAAAACAGTGGTTTGGACTGAACACCCTGGAATCACAAAGCAGAAACAAAAGGCCAGTAGTGTCTTTTCCTCATATTCCACTGGAACTTTGCACACTCTGAAATCAGGATTGTGTCAAGGTTTGTTTTGGAGACTTAAGAGAGTGGTTTCAAACTAGATTCTTCATCTAAAGTGTTGCCTAGTGATAGCATTTCAGCCAAGGAGTCACTTTACCCCCAAGTGGGCTTCATTACAGCAAACCAACATGTTGGAAACTCATGTTCAGAGGAATCCTAACAGCCTTTACAATACAACTGAGGATATAAACAGTTTCAGAATGGAAACTTGAGGATCAAACAAAGGCCGGAGCAATTTGACCCCCACCCCTGAAGGATTGGGGCTGGGGAGTGACCGCTTGTCAACGGGCATTCAGAGGGCAGCAGTGTCCTTCGACACTGTGGATGCAGAGGGAGCAGCAGAGGCCACCATTCTAATAATAGGCTGATAGAAAAGTGACCGAGTAAGAATTTGAGAGGAATTTGAAGGATTCGAAGAAGTGGTGATGATGCAGTGTTGTTCAGTGAACATGAGACTAGGCCTAATTGTTCAGAATCCAATGCTGCTCATTGTATTCACGGCTGTGGATGTGGCAGCGTGAATTCTCAGCCTGCAGTCCAGTCTGAGTCAGCCAATACCAGAAAACAGCAGTGGTTGTGTGTTCCAACCTAATGTCCTCTATCAGCGCCTATACTCACTGTGACTAAATGCAGAGACTCCAGCCTGACGCTTGGTATAACGATGTGTCACATTTCTGACCACCTCACCTTCCGATCAAACCCTAAGTTGTCTGCCAATGTGCAGGATATTAAAAACACATTTATGAGGAGGATTGTGGTATTTTCTGGTACCTCGCCTGGGTTTGGATGAGGTGGTCTGTCAATTCGGTCAAAGATGCATTTACGTTTACCCTAAACCAGTACTTCCAGACCCAGAACTATCTGGAGTTCTGCTACATGACCAAATTGGTCCTGACATAGTATTCAGGGTTTCGGGCTTGATTTGGGCTGTTTCTTTGCATAAACATCCGGGTAAAGAGAATGTAGCAAATGTGTTGCACTACTTTGCACTGGAAAATAATCAAGAATGGAATAAAATGCAGTCAGATCAGGTCTTACAGATGTCGGAACATGCCCAGTTCAGATCTCAGTTTTGAAGCCTCGTCACTGAGTGCACATCTGGGTTTGTGCTTTGTGTTTGTTTCATAAAATAGTCTAAAAATATTTTCAGAGAACACATAAAATAAATAAG
Source organism: Protonibea diacanthus (assembly GCA_028641955.1). Classification (NCBI taxonomy): domain Eukaryota; kingdom Metazoa; phylum Chordata; class Actinopteri; family Sciaenidae; genus Protonibea; species Protonibea diacanthus. The sequence continues at coordinate 1,704,393 of CM053997.1, read as the reverse complement.
CCTATGAATCTGAGCAAATATTCAGTGCCACCATTGGATATTCCAGTCAGTACTCGAGTACTGAGTACTGAGGATGGTACAAGCCATCATACTAGCAAAGATTAAAGAAAAGCCTAAATGAAAATAATAAATAAATATAAACACGCCTTATTTTCTGTCTTATCCCGTTAACAGACTTAGTTTTCTCTTGTGATTCCGTGGGGAGAGTCCTGATCCACAGGGACAGAATCCCAAGGTTCACTGCATTGACAATCAGTTCTTGGTAATTTTATTGATTGTAAATTTGTTCGATGAACTTGCACCAGTGAAGTGAAACAGCAAAAAGGCTGAGTTCTACATTTTTGGCTCTGTCTTGTAGAGGGGTCGTGTGTCAAAACTTAGTGACAATGCTCATAATTTACGTTATATTATGCCCATATGGTAAATATTCCTCAAGAAAATGTGTCTAATCAAATCAAGCACAAACTAATCGTGAAGCTGTGAGCTCTACGCCTGCTGTGTTCACGGTCCTCTGTGGGTGAAAGGATGCACACAATGCACAGACACAATCTCATGCCTGCCTGCACCACCTATATGAGAGTGTCCTGTCCTGATCACGACACACTCAGTGTGTCCTGCCTGCAGTCACACCTGCATCCGCACAGCTGTCCACCTGCCACATCTGCCCGCCAGCGACTCATTCAAGTCACTGGTTGTGCGTCTGCGTGCAGACGCTTCGCACGTGTGACCGTGCTTCTGTTTACACGACTGCATGCAAAACACGCCGGCGGTGCGTGTGTGTGTGTGTGTGCACACAATCTCTATGCATTCATACATACCAATGAGCAGCGGTTGTGGGCTATTTATAGAGTGGCTATATTAGCTCACCGTATGTGTCAGCTGCTGCTCTCAAAATGGCCACAGACAGCACGAGCAACAGCAGGAAAACTAGGTGGGAAAAGTAGGTAGAACAAATGAAAGTGCCTGCTCACAACCTCAGAGTGTGTGTGTGTGTGTGTGTGTGTGTGTGTGTGATGCATGTGTGTTTGTGTGTGTCAGCTGTGGGTGTGTATGAGGCTGCGGGGCATTTTTTGTCGTCAAACAGGTCCACAAAATATACATGTAGGCAAATGTGCACAAGGAGTCGGACGCACTAATAACCCTGGAGAGGGTGCACAGCAGCACACACACACACACACACACACACACACACACACGCGCACACACATACACACACACATGTTCACACACGCAGCACACCAACAAGTAGAGCCTGTTCGGCGCAGCAAAGAACCCTCTGAGTCACACTCGCTTGTCAAACTTGCGTCCTACAGACAGCAGAGACTTGTTCCCGTGCAAATCCCTCCGTGTGAGTGTGACAGCGCGCGTGTGTGTGTGTGTGAGGAGAGAGAGACAGATAGAGAGAGGTGAAGGGCGAGCGGATGACTGATAGGAGGAGAAAGCCTCAACAGCAGCGAGACGGAGTCAGGACCGTGTAGCAATCCATTCATGATGGCCTGCGTGTGTGTGACCGTGTGTGTGTGGGGGCATGTGTTTGAGTGTGTGTGTGTGTTACAGGTGAGGGAAACAGATCAGTGTGAATTCCTCCAGCAGGTCAGACAGGCAGAGAGGTGAGTGTTGATGAGAGCTGTGCCCGCCGACCAAACAAAGCAGCCCCTCACTGCCTGAGACGGCTACCCAAACTGCCTCCCTGCATCTATCAGTCTCTTCCTCTCCTCCCTCTCTCTCTCTCTCTCTCTCTCTCTCTCTCCTTATTTCTCCCGCCACACGTTCCAACTCACTTGATGAAGCAGCGAGCTCCTTCGAACGTGTATCCTTCCTCCCATCCTGTTGGTAAATCTGAAAGGACAGGGGAGGAGGAAGAAAAAAAACACAGAAACATCAGCAGCTGTGCAGAGAGATATGAAGCTGATCACACACACACACACACACACACACACACACACACACACCTGCACAGCAATGCAGTGTCTGGACCACAAATAGCTCATTTTGGCTCATGCTCTTTTCATGCAATCCCGCGCCCCCCTCCTCAATAACCAGAGCAGATATTTCAGGATTACTCAATCATTCTCACTGTGTGTGTATATGTGTGTGTTTGTGTGTGTGTGCGCGCGCTCTGGTTCCAGCTGTTTGCTGATCTGCATGCAATGATGCCCTGCCACCCCCTCTCTCTTTAGCTTTTTTTTTTTTTTTTAATATTATTTTGGAATCTCAGTTTTGCACCGTCGCACCACACGCGATGCATTGTTCAGCACAGCAGCCTCGGTGCCCCTGTGTGCTTGGAAACGCCGTGTTTTCTGCAGCAGCACGCCTGTCAGGGGACAGGGGAGGAGGAGGGGAGGGGGGGTAGAGGATATGTCAAATGTCACTGCAGGGAATCGGCTCCGAAATCGGTTCACGCCTACGTGACGGAACTTTTAAAAAGTGTGTCGCAAAGTGTCCAGGTAGAGCGAGCAGGAGGAGGGTGGAGAGGCGGCGGAGAGAGAGAGAGAGAGAGAGAGAGAGGGAGAGAGAGAGGAGGGGGACGCCGTGCGTAATGGTCCGCCAGAGGAGAGCAGAAAAGGGGAGCGGGGCAGAGGAGGCTGTTGCTTTGCTGCAGAGAGAAGAAATCTCCCCTCATCGTCTTCCGCGGCTCTCTCCGCAACTTGTCGCCCCCCTTTTTCTTTTTCCTTTCCTCCGCCGTGACGCGCGGATAACCTTTCCCAGGCGCTGCGTGCGCGCATGTGTGTGCGGTGTTTTTCGCAGGGATTGAAGCGAACCCCCCATTCTCACATTGTTTACCTGGAGTTTTCCTGTGCCCCGTGATCACAGCTTCTCCAGTAACAGGATGCAACCAGGTTGTACTCTTTGCTTCTTCGCTGTTGGTGGAAGAAAACGGGGGAAAAGGTGAACAGAGAAACCCGAAAAAGACAAACAGGGAGAAAAAAAATGCGTCGGAGAAATAAAGCAGTGCGTATCCATAAATCCACGAATCCGCGTGATATTTACTTGATGAAGAATATGCGTCCATCCCGAGTCACCCCATAACTCCAAGAAGAGGGAAGGCAGGAGAGCCAGTCCGGATTAGGATCCGCCGCCATGTCTAGCTGAGAGCTCTACTGCTCTGGGTTACTACACACACAGAGGCTAGAGTGCGCGGCGCCGTGCCAAGCGCGCGCGAGGGATTCCACGTGCGCGCGCACACCGGAGATGGGAGCGCGCCGGGAGGATAAAGACACAAGCAATGATTTTCTGCCAGGAGGAGAGGGGGGGGCGTTTTTTTGGCACACGTCCTGATGAGTGTCGGACGAAATTGGCCCCAGTGAAAGTTCACCATGAACGCACGTGCTGCTTTAACGGCTCAGCTGTGAGTTTCTGATCACCCAACCAATCAGTCAATGAATCACTGGATCTATCTACCAATAGTTCTGTTCTGTGCTAAAGCATAGAAGATGCATAGAACATATTATATGTATTATATTTCGATATATGATAATTATGATTATACTGTATCATTTTTATTGTTCCTTTTATTACATCTATTTATACGCATTAACGTGTTTTAGTCATTTGTTTATTGTTGTTTAATGTATTTCTTTTTATAATTTGGTGTTTCCTCACTGAAAACTGTTGACATAGTTTTATTTGATTTTGTTTGCATGAAAAGTGCTACACAAATAAAGTCTGATTTACGTGTGTTTTGAAAAATGGAGGCGTGTGTGCAATAATTTCATAAAAATTGCTGAAATTAAAGAATGAGTGAAAAAGTGTTGAAACAAAACTGAAGGATGGTTTGTACAGAATACTGTTTGTATATAAGTGTGTGTGTGTGTGTGTGTGTGTGTGTGTTCATATTTCTTACATTATACAGCTCTGTAAAAAACAGCTTCTCTTCATGTGTCTGTTGAATTCATACACAAAGATGAACCCAAGCAGCATCCTCTGTGAAATGAAGCCAACACACAAGTGTCAAAAACTGCAGTTCCTCAATCGCCCACTTGAGGCTGGCTCCAGAAGTGAGTCAGTCTCCATAAGTCCCCATGTTCAAATGTCCAACTTCACAGCAGAAATAAACATGTTTACAGCCTGGTACAAAAAACAGTTTTGGTCTCTATAGCTAATTTCCCCGTTCATGACAACTGTACTGAGAGTGAATTTATATACAACTCACCTCTTCAAATGATACTAAGGCTTAAAGTTATGCAGGATTAACAGCGTAATCTCTTTGATTGACAGGTAGGTTCTGTTATAGATGGTTTAATTAGAACAACCAGGTGTCATGCAGGTCAGCTCATGATCGTCTTTGCTGATATTAGCCAGGAGGTGGAAGAGGCAGGACGGCCAACATGGCAGCAGCCAGTGCCAGAAACTTGGAGCTTACAAACGGCTCTTGTGGGTGACGTCACACACGTGCTGTCCATTCTTTAGACTGTTAGTGACTGAACCTCAAAAGTAATCGGAATCAAAGAACAATTATTGACCAAAAGAGATGAAATGAAAAGTTGTGAGTAAGGAAACAAAGGGTTCACTTTTGGCTTCAAGGAAAGAGGCATACATTGAGGGTATCGTCTGTATATGATGGTTCATAAAAACGGACAGAGAGAGAAACAACTGTCCACGATCACCACCAACTTCAGATATCAGAGTTATTCCACCAAATATATATAATTTGTGAACTCTTCCTGAGTTAGAACATTAGTATTGTGTTGTTTAAATACAAATATGAACTTCTTTTCTATATGTCTGAAAACACTATTTCATTTTCTACAAATAAATATTCTAAATGAAAATATCTTTGTTTGGAATGTATCAGCATGCATCTTCAGATCCTTTGGCTGTGCACACATGTGCAATTATTGGTCAGGGGTCATTAAACAGCTGTTCTGTTGTAAATCTCAGCATCCAACATCGTCCAACGATTAGCATCAACCTGCTCTCTCCTCGCCTCACTAACAGACATATACTAATGTACACACTCTAATGGCTACACCATTACATGTGACCTATCTATAACCATACACACATTCACTACAGCATCATCACCACTTTCCATTCACACGATAATACACAAACTCACATGCTTGGATCTCTTACCTCATCCCATGTTTCATATTTTCTCTATTTTTCTTCCTCTCTGTCATCTTTCTTCCTGTTTTGTATGAATGTATTCATTTTTTAAATATAACTCTAGTTTCATTTCAATTTTATTTCATTTTCATTTTTTCAGCCCTTTAAAAGCAAACAGATTTTTTGTGTGTGTCTCACAGAGAGACACACTGAATGAAAAATACAGAAAAGACACAATAAAAGTGGGCTGTAAGGTGCGTCTTAAAAGCATCAACACGGGTGGCGTTTAGCTCAGTTGATAAAGCAGCCGCCCCATATGCAAAATCTCAATGTGGGGGCCTAGGTTCGAATCACAACCTGTGCGGCCCTTTCCCGCATGTCATTCCCCATCTCTCTCCCCACATTTCCTGTCACTCTTCAGCTGTCTGTATCCAATAAAGCAAAAAGGCCAAAAAAATAATGTAAAAAAAAAAAGCATCAACAGACTGAGCCTGTCTGATGACCTCCAGGAGACTATTCCAAAGCTGAGGAGACGCTACTGAAAACGTACTGGCAATGAAGAGGATACATGTAGGGGCAAGACCATGGGGAAATCCATAGACAATTAGAAGGGTTTTGAATTGATCCTGACTACAACGCTATTACAGTACAACACTAAGCCAGTGTAGGATGCAAGAATAGAGGTGATGTGTTTGGTTTCTTGGACCTTGTTGGTAACCGGGCTGCAGTGTTTTGAAATAGTTGTAAGCAGGAAATGGTAACCTGAGATATGTAGAGGTAGTGTGAGTTACAATAGTTCAGACTGGTTGATATTGTGTGGTTAAAGCATGTCTTTCTAGATCAGTGGGTGACAGGAAGTGCCTGTCATTTTGGAGATGGTTGTGAGTTGGAAGAAGATGGACCTGACAACGGAATTTACCTGTCTGTTAAAAGTTCACCATTACATATGAGACCCAGCCAGATTTTTAGTGTGTGGTCTGATGTAAGTGGAAAAGCGAGTGGAATTTTGGGCTGTGACGGTGGGTAAACAGTAAGATCTCTGTCCTCATTTAACTGAAGGGAATCTTGAACCAGTCAGTGTCTGACATCTTGAAAACAGTTTTGCAATCAAGTTCCATCAGCCTGAATTGAGAGGAAGGTAAATCTTACAGAAGCATTTAAGACAAAAGACAAGTGGACCTAAAATTAAACCCTGAGGAACCCCACAAGATGATTTTTTTTTTCTCTTCCATGCACTGATCATCTGATTGTTTCTTGTTGTTTTCGAGATGTCTCTGTTCTAGATTGTCTCATTACATCACATCAAAACTGGCAACTCTGGTTAAAGCATGCAAGCATTGCGGCCTCATGAGATCACAAGATCACAAAATCACCTGAGAATTAATCTTGCAAGGCCTCAAGCTATGCACTTGTATTCAAACCACAGAGATTTGGACTGATCAGTGTCTACTGGCAGCCACCGCATGAGCTACAGGTGTGGTCTAAGTTATGTTTTTGTAATGTTTGTTTGAAAGAGGTTAGCACTGATGCAGCTGCATCAGTTAAATCAGAACTGGAGAAATGAAAACTGCGTTTTCATTGGATCTCTTTTTGACGTGCATTCCTTCAGGTTTTTTATTTAATTAGTCACTGTGTGGTATATTACAGAACTGGCGTGTCTCTAAAAGTGATCACAGGATTATTCTTCTTCTTAATGAAGGATATGCAGCAAACTCTATCAATATCCACATATATTTTGTCCAACTTAAGAGTATCTTCAGTCAGTGGTCAGGCGGTCTAATTTGAAAACTACTTTTCAGCTGTCAGTCAGCAGTGGTTTAATCCCCAAAATCCAATTTTTCTGCAGTAAAGCTCTTATGAGAGCTAATGACAGTGCTAATGTTCAATAATGAGGGGCTCCTTCAGGAGACCCCGCCTGTCTCGGATGACAGGGAGCTTATTTTGGAGCTGAGTGTTTGCTCAAGCACTGATCAGCTGGCGGGGCACAGCACGCACTGCCAATGTTCTGCTCCCATCCAATCACAACATCTTACAGGAGGTCACACTTAAAGCTCAACTGGCTGGAAATCCCCCCCGACACCCAAACAAACCACCTATCCACCCCCCACCCACGCCACCCATTCCCATAACATCCACATACACGCACGCTTCCTAATGAGCCTAGACAAAGCACACACACGTTGTTAAGTCTATACCCCCGAGGTCAGGAATAGCTCACATTCTGAACACACACACACACACACACACACACATAGACACACCCCGTTGCTTAACCCCCACAAACACACACACACACACACACACACACCCAGAGGTCAAATGGTCTTCCAGGAGGAGGAGGATCTCCTCCCACTGTTAAGTCCTGGCCAAGTGCTGTAAATGTTGCACAACCCGTCACCTCCTCCACCCCTCTGGTCCACCGCCCTGCTCACACTCCTCAGCCTGCCTCTGTGGAACAACTTTGTTTTATGATATTGTCATCCATTATGTGTTTAAACAGCAGGAGGAGTTATGGTTATTGACAAGAATTTGAACACTTAGACCTGCTTAAAACTTCATTATAGTATGTTATAAACAGCTATTCATGTTTATGAATGATAAATGGGGTGAGCGACATTAAAGCAAAAAAACTGCACAACTTAAAACTATCTGCTGAAACATTTAGATACACAGCTAATACTATCTGAGTAAATACTTAAATATATAAATATTTTAACCATTAGATATTTTTTTGGCCACTTGGGGGCAGTGGAGTTATATCATCCCCATATATGGTCGATATGAGCATGATGGCAAAGAATTACAAATCTAGCAGACACAAGCAAAACACACACAACCCAAACTGTTACAAAGGATAATGTGAATTAATGTGCGTAGTCCACCAAGTAGTAACCTCTGTGGCTGTGAAAGGAAGCCTCAAACATCTTGAGGCTGGCTGCAGAAGTGAGTCAGTCTCCATAAGTCCCCATGTTAAAATGTCCAACTTCACAGCAGAAATAAGAGATTCACAGCAGCTCTTCAGAAACCTGTGGCTGACGTCACAGATACTACGTCCATGCTTTATACAGTCTATGGTTTCCGCCCACTGTTATATAAATATTAGAAGTTGGCTAATATAGAAAAAGACGTCGCAACAAGAACCTGAAACGATGGAGAACAATGTAGAAAACAAAACAACAAACTGTTTCTTAATTTGAAAAGTTAGAATCTCCAGTCCATTACACTTTCACATATTTCCGCACAACTTTTTTTCCACTGAGTTTTTTATGTGCAAATTGAATACTTTCACTTTCCTTTTACTATTTTTGGTCTTCATTCACTCTTACGTAAACTATCTGTCTCTTGTTGCATTCACCAGGTGGTTTGTAACTCTGCCTGCCGGTGTAAACAGCTGCTACCTGCTGCTGCTGGAAACACTGAGACTTGGATCAAAGTGAAGCTGTGGGTGAAAAGATGACTTCAAGACAAAAGCAGTTTTATACAGCTGCTTACAGCTGCAGGGTTGAGAGGTAATTTTCTATGTGTTCATTGATTAGAGCTGCTTCATGTCCACAATGAAGTGTTCGGCTTCACTTCACAATAAAATGCTTATAAATTCAAAGAATCACAATCTTCCTCTACTTCCATTAACAACACAATGAGAATGCAACAAACATTGCATATTTCATTCTCTATGGATCCCTCCACATATATCATGCTTGCACATTAAATGGTTAAACATGTATGTGCATGTTAGGGCCCCAACCCAGCAGGAGATTTGTCTGTGTGTGTGTGTGTGTTTTCCCCACAGGAGCGCTCCATAAAGCCATCTAATTACTAAGCCCCTGTGTTAAAGGAGGCAGGTCCTTAGCCGATTAGAGAGCATGTCAGCGCAGACGGGATTGTTAGGGCGCCGTTCAGGCTGTGGAGGTCAAGGAGAGACAAACAGTATCAGGGTGAATTGTATTGACTGTGGTAACATTGTCAGGCCTCACGGCTAATAACCATACCTTAGCAAGTGCCTGGAGAGTCATTAATGTGAATAAGAGGAATGATAATAACTCGTGCGGATTCCTCCAAGGCAGAGATGGTCTGGAGGTGAGGACTGATGCTGATTAAAGGAACTTGCTGATTACGTTGAATGTTTTCGGGTACAAACCTCACTCTGATGTGTTACTGCTAGAAACCCATTTAAATATGTGTAAGATTTCTGTAATAAAATGTCTAAAGGATTGATTCTGATTCAACAAGGTTCAAGCCCAAGCAAATACATAATCTTCCTCAAGGAAAGGTGCATTTCATTTGGTCAGCTGTCAGTGGTGCCCTGTCCCCTTTACCCCATCGAGTTGCTTTAACAAGAGTGAGGAAGTCAGAAAATGTGACTAAACCTCGACCATGAACCTGATTTCTGCCACAATGAAGACAACAACTCCCATGAACCCACGCTATTCCACCACATCCTCAAACTCTGTCTTTTGTAATTGATTTGATGCCCTTGGCATAAATGACATAACCTGTGTTTAAAGCTGCGCTCATCAATCATTTGCTGTTAACAATGGCGCCATTTAAGCTCATCGGCCAAACAGTTTCAGAAGTATGGAGGTATAGGACGCAGCTCTTTCTCCTGGTGATCCTGATGGACATTCTGGGCCTGAAATTATGCAAATTAGGTGACTGAGAAAACTTTCAAACACGAGGAAACAACCACACAGAGACAATCTATTCTAGTGCTTTGATATAACTGTGATGCAACTTTGATGTTTGAGTTGATGTTCTGCATCAGAACTTAACAAGCCACCTCCATCCACAAACACTCTTTATCCTGCTCTTTCTTTTCACTAGTTGGGATTCTGCTTGCATAACTTTGATTTTAGCTATAATATAAATGACAAGACATGTCCACCCTTCATCTTCATCATCCACACTGGTTTAGCCGTACCCAATACTTGTGGTTGACCAACGTTCAGCACAGCAATCTCTGCCCTGATAGTATCTGGACCATTACAAAGTACGTCCAATAGAACATGCAAGGACTTTTTTAGGAGCCATTTTGATTTTGTAATATGCAAATTTACCGTTTGGTTTAGTCTGCTCTCATCACCTAGTCAATATGCTACTTGCTTATTATTCTAATCTAATTAAATGTATTTATTAATATTCCTGAATTACATTTACATTTAGTCATTTAGCAGACGCTTTTATCCAAAGTGACTTGCAGAGAAGGGAACAATCAAGGTATAGTGTGATAAGAAAGCGTTGTTTGTTGCGAATTGTTTTAATTAATTCTTGAAGTTTCTGGCTTTTAACAACTGCATTTTATTTATCTTTTTATTGACAAGTTCTAGATAGCAGAAAACACACACACACTTTTAATTGTCAAAGTAAAATGAATTAATGAATCAACACTGTCTCACTCTTACACCACAAATAGTAAAAATGATTAAATTAAATCAAGAAACAAAAAAATCGACATCGTGCCCCAGAAATAATAAAGTTCCTCTGGCGACAGATAAGAGATGAGAGCAATAATCACAGATATCTTACACACGCACTCAGCAGGAGGCAATCAGCACTTTAGGCAAACAACAAATTAGATAAACATTAGAAATTATACTCATTCAGTGTTCTCATTCGCATTAAATCACAGTCACATCGTTTAGACATTTTAACAGATGAATTATTATCTCCGACTTAAACTGTGCCTCAGTTAACTCAACATACGATGACAGGAAATCAGGACAGACGGTGTCATGTCAGAGACACGTTCCGAACGATATGTTGATACAGTGATAACATACACGTGTATGATTGATGCCAAGTCCTGTCCTGCTGTTTACATTTTGTAGATATGGAGGCAGTTCTGGAATGCTGCACAGACCCTTTCCCTCTTATTCATCCTCCTCTCCCTCCACTTTTACCCCTCTGTTCATTAGTTTGGACCAGCTGGATGACGTAATCAGTTCCTCTGTTTTCTTCTTAAGTGTCAGTGGTTAATGGGGGGAGGGGGGTGGTAAATCTGTCACATGGTAATTCTAATGTAATGAACCTAATCGCTAACTTAATGAGTACTACTATATACAATACTACATATAATGTAATGTGGTGTAATGTATGTATTCTAGGTGAGATTGGTGTTCTTTGACCACAGTCCAGCATTTAACACCACAGTTCCCTCCAGGCTGACTACAAAGCTCAAGGACCTGGGGCTAAGACCTTTTTCTGGCAAAATCAGCTGAATCACCAGAGGGTTTTTTTTAGTACCATATAAAAATAACCAGAATCTAGTTTATTGTAAAAAAGGAATGGCTTAAAACTTAAAAAGTTTGTTCTTCTGGCGGGAAAAACACAATGTGACACAAAGGAAACTTCTTGGTGTTGCTGTTTTGCAGCGCAGACTGTGAACCAGACACAGATGTAAAAGCTTGGTACATGAAATAAACCAAGACAGAACACAACATGGGGACTATCAGAGTTTAGTCCACGAATCCACCTAGGCAGTGCTCAGTTTCAGTGACGTTTCATGCTGACTGTGGAGCAGTTTGACCGGTCTCATCATCAGATTGGCCACCGCAGCGCAATATCAGGTTGCCTTTCTCCAAAACTTGAATCTGGCTGAACTTCTCTGTCACTCTCTCCTTGAAGCCCACACCACCACAGTTAAAACACAGAGCCTCCATTCAAATGTATGGAAAAATATCACTGTTTATGTGGATCCCTGACTTCCTGACAGTACAGACCCCAGATGGTACAGTAAAGGCGGGTAGACACATCTCATCTATCCTTATCCTTAACAGGACAACTCCAGGGCTGTGTTCTGAGCCATCTGCTGTACTTCCTGTACAGGGAAGCAGTTTGGAGAGGTGGGAATATAAAGTGTGACAGAAATCATACAATCCCTGTCAATCCACCGGTTTTGACTATTCTTGAGTTCCTTGCAACAAGGACATTTCAAAGGTAGCTGACAGACAGGTCTGGAGTATCTTACATCAGATTCCCATACAGTGCTGGTGAGAACATCAAACTGTAATTTGCATCAATGTCTGATTTTCCGAAAGGAATTAAAGCAATTGACTGAACACGATGCACTAAGGCCACCTTGAGAGGATGAATTTGTATTTGTGAACAGAAAGCCTGGCCTAAATTAGTTGTGATGCACAAATGCCATTGACAAATGTAGTGAGTAAATAGTGAGGCTCAACCTATGACTATCAAAGCAGTGTGGGGAGAAAACTGCAAGCTGGTGCAGCACCCAATGGTTTGCTTCTTGGTAAGATTTGTGCCATGAATAATTTAAAAATACATGCTTAGTATTCAGGTTTGGTAGTGTGCAATTTAAAATCGGTTGGGCTTCACTTTTTAGAATTCACAGATGGGGCTCTACAGTATACTGTATGAGTATAGCTGTGCTGGATCTGTTGTGGAGCACTGCATTGGCCTTCTTGAAGGCTGTTTGGATGCATCTTGTTATATCAACCAGAAAAGATTTGCAGGATTATCTGGACTGGTCCTATGTTCCATAACACTGCACAAATGAATGGTGCTCCCTTCCCTAAGAGCATGTAAGACCTGAGTCCTAGGGTCCCACAGGAGCCAGCTCAGATGACATACGTCTTGGTGTGTTGCATAAAGTTTTTTGTGTGCATAGAAACAAGGGCTGTGAACACGAAGCGTACCACTTCTTTCACAGCCACTTATCTGTGAGGACGTGCACATGTGGTCGACCTGTGAGGGTTGACAGTGGCACAGATTGCACACCGGTGGTGGGAGCAGCCATGCGTGTGCACTCTCCTGGGTCCTGCAGGACCGTTGGGGTTTTCACCTTAATCTGAACATTTACTGAACTGTTGAATTTACTTTAACCTGGTTAATAAAGACCCAACACGTTGCAGCGTGTTCCATCTATGTGCTTTCTTTGTTCTTTTGCATCTCGTTTGTATTCTGACTATTTCTTTTCGCTCTGAAATCAAACAGTTCATACCCTAATTTTTTCCCCCTCTTTCAGTAGTTTTTGGTCTGATTCCAGAACTGAGAGCGCCAAATAAAACACATTTTCTCAACATCTCATGATGATTGAGATTTAGAGAGGACTGTGTATGCAGCATGTTTTGTAAGCATTATTCTGTGCTTTTTGCACATTTATTCTAAGTATTTAGTTTGGCTTTACTGACAGAATCACCCTTTTCAAAGCAGAAAAAAACACATGTTGTTAATAAGATTAATGTTGTGCTCTGTTCTATTCACAAATCCCAGTAAACCATGACAGTGTGACAGCGAGCCAGCATCCAAAATACCACAACTCCAGAACTGAAGCAACTAAATGGAATTCAGCCATCATTCATTTGATTATTTTTACCTGTGCTGTTCAACTGCCACATGCTGAAATGCCTTCTGTTCAAAAGGCTGGAGGGAGATGGTGTGCACAGGTACACTCCACACACACAGCATCTTACAGCTGACGTCTGTAGTCAGACAGTCGGTACATTGGCTGTTTAATGAGAATAAACACTAGACTACACACACCGCCAGGCGGCAAAATTTGGCGTGAATGATGTGAGGCAAAAATTAGCTTTGCTGTGTGTCTGAACACACCTCAAAACACCTCACACTTATGCACATTGGCACAAAATTACCAGACTGAGGGTAAAATGAATTTCAAGGTCTGGAAATGTCCAAACTGTCAGAGAACTGTGCTGGCTGTAGCGACATCACAAAGTCCCAGTGTTTTAGTAGTCTAAATCTAAAGCTTTTCTACTTATTGAACTGAATACCGTAATTTTCGGATGATTGAGCGCACCTGAATATAAGCCGCACCAGCTAAGTTTTAAAAGATGGAAGATTTTTTTATAGTTTTAATTTAGGACACGCTTTTTTTCAAACTGTGCTTGAAAATCGGCAGTACGGCACCAACACGCCATCAACACACCATCAACACCTCAACCTCAACTAGTATGTTTGCTTTGTTACGGGGATAACTCAGCGACATTACAGATTTCAACTGACCCGATGAAACAAAAGTTTTCTCTGTGTCCCTGCTGAAAATATGGAATTGCTGCAGGATTCACGTGAGGTAATATACACAAACTAGTTTGTATCTATGTTATCTGGCCAAAAATTACTCTGTGTCATGTTATGGAGATCAGCTGATTTCAATCAAAGTGTAACGTGATACTAAGAGACTTTGAAGATAACGTCAGCCAGACACAGAAATGGCATTTTACAGACATTTTTAGCAGTAGCAGTACTTTTGTATGATTGTATTTCAGTGCATAATTAAAAGCAACTATTCATAGCACTGAGTAGTTAGTTCATCTGAGTGAACAAGATGGAGAGCACGCATGGTGCTCACTTGACTGTCTTTGTCGACTTCATGCACTGTTCTGTAATATGTAATGTAGTCGCAGCACAGTAACATTCTCAATTTTACAGACACCTGGCATAGATTTTCCTGTTTGTTATGTATTCATGCTTATTCGTGTGTATTTGATGGCTCTGTTGTTGTAACAGTGTGTATTAAATCTGTATGTGACTATGGCCCAGTCCACTCGAATACGCGGCCTCACCCAATACGCTGTTGTTTTTAAAAAATCTCCATAAACACGGCGTCGTTTCCAGAAATATCTGCGTCCACACGGATTCACTGGAAACGACCCAAAACGCTGTAGTACATATGCCAGGCCTGTATGTGGTGCTGTGACGCTGCCACACCAATACACTAAAACCGGAAGAGAAGCCATGGAGCATGTGTATAAAGGTCACACGCTGTTCACAAACATGTTCTTTTGTTGCTCCTCGCACTAATATAGAAGCAGAAGGTTTTGTTGTAGCAGCTGTAATAGACTGAGTAGTTTCTGTAGTACGAGCACAAGCATGTAGTCCGCCATTGTTGTTGTTATGACGCGTCCAGCTGCGGCGGCTGAGGTTAAAGGTTAGAGAGGCAGGACTTATATGTCATCCTTTCTGAAAAAATCTGCATTCGCCGCCGACTCCAGGCTAGCCAGCGTTTTAGGATTTTCTCACTCTGGGACCCGTTCTCATAAAATACCGGTTTCACACCTCGAAAAAGCCGGATCCGTCTGGACGCGTGGCTAAAACAACAAAGTATTTATGCAGATTCAACAAAAACGTACTTGTGTGGACGGGCCCTATGTCATGTAGCACATTTATTTATGTTGCTGTTGTTTCTACATGTAGCCTTGTGGCTATTATTTTCATTCATTCTTATACAGATATTAAAATGTTTGAGTTGGTAATAAATAACAGTTCATGAAGTGTAAATATTCTTTGAAAAAAAACAGTCATATACAGTTAAAAGTCAGAGATAAAAGGGTGGTGTTAGTTTTAAAATCCATATGATTGTCGGCACAAAAGATAAGAGACCACGTTTGTTCGTGGGGTAGTGAAGCATCTCTTTAATCTCTCATCTTTGAATGTATGTAGCTTTAGCCAATCCTGTCCGCACCTTGTTCAGGTAGGAGGGGCTTAGCATCACCGACTTGCCGTCGCACATTAGCAACAGCAGAGGCTGCATTATCAGCGTCCGAGCTGGATAGCTGTAAACTGTAAAGATACTCCTAACTCCCAAGACGGACGGAGAGTCGTCCCGTGGTGTATGTGTCAGAACTCTGAGACGCTACCAGAGGTAAATTCATGTGTTTAAATGTACTCGGTGCTGTTGTGTAATTGTAATGTGTTAAAGACGAGCTGAATTGCTAATCGCTGCTAGCCTTTAGCTTAGCCTGCTCATAGACTTTCCCGTGGTTAATTCTGCATTGCAGTTAGCAATTGCTAATTTGTTTAAGACCTACTGTTGTTTTTTTCGCCATGAATAAGTCTGTAACTTAGTTACTGAGAGAAATTATGTGATTCAGGAGCGGACATTTGTCGTAAGAGAGAGAGAGTGAGGACCGGGAGAGCCCTGGACCTTTGGAGGGAGACTGTAGCTGCTGTACTTGAACGTGGCTCACCGCGCTGTGTTGCTGCACGCTCCATTTTCTTGCCGCTCAAACTGCACCTCGCCTTTAGCCTGTCTTTCATCTTCATCTCTGACTGTTGCTGGACTCGTGAGTACACCATTAACACCAAATCTTTCAGAGCATTATATGAGTTTATTTTATATGAGAGTTTTTTTTTATATAGAGTACTGTTATCAATGCATACTTAAAGGTCAACAGTGTACTATTTGTCTAATTTGAAAATCCATTTCGTAACTTTGTAATAAATAATTATTGTTGTTTCAACTAAATCCTGTGTTGTACTTACCAGGGTGATACTTTTTGGATAAATATAAAATAGGTTAAAGGGAACTTTTATTTTAAAGGGGAAGTACCTAATTTTGTGTTACTTCTTAAATGTTAGTGCAGGCACTGCCAAGTTATTTTATATCACATTTATCACAGGTAGCGCCATTTCCAGATGAACTCAGGCCCCGTCCCACTGTACTACAACACCCCAATCAGTCAATATATCCTAGCTACATGGGACGGGGGTTACATACAGCTACAGACAAGCAAAATCAATGCCAATAATGTTCCAGCACTTGCTTGTGCGTCTAGTGAAACGGACATCCATCCCTTTCTGCTGCACAGCCAGATGTGGGTCATGCTCGTGCTGTTTGTGTTGCTGGCCCGGTGCAGGAGTCTTCTCTGAATGTAGGTGAGGATGATGTTGGCACTTGATGTGTTGGCAACACTTGGCTGAACCACGGCATGGCAAATTGGTTCAGCTGATTGAGTTTTTCCTGTTTGTTTGGCGATACACCTAGTTGCACTCACTTAATTGAACATGATATTGATGTTGGAAATCCAAAGCCAATTAAACAGAGGTTTTATCGTGTAAATGCTGAAAAATGTAAGTATGTGGATGCAGAAGTCTCCTACATGTTGGGAAATGGTATTGCGGGCCCTGTAATTCAGGCTGGTCCTCTCCATGCTTACTTGTGCCCAAATCTGATAACACACCACGGTTTTGTTCCGATTTTCGAAAGGTGAATAATGTCACTAAACCTGACTCTCCTCAGTGTGTCCCCTTTGTCTCCAACTTCCCAGTATTGCATGGTTCCCAGTTTTTGTATCTTGTGTATTTTGCCTGGTTATTTTGGTTTTTGTGTCCTTTGTTTTTTTTGAACCCAGCTCCTGGGTTTCTTTGTTTATCCCTCGCCGTTTTGTTTAAAGTTAGCTCTTGTGCACTTGCCTGCATATGGGTCCTTTCCTGTAACCCCCCAACTCCCCCGCGACAGAACGCACAGACCAGTCCTGGACCCAGCAGGCATTTCCATGTGGCCAGACATGGACCTAGTGTTCTCATAGAACTTGGAGCACCAGGCCCGGTCAACTTCTGGTCTTCTAAATAGACATGCAGAACTAGACAGAAATTACTGATTACTTTATTTTGTACTGTATTCTATTTTCAGCAGATGGCAGAAATGACTGAGCACAGTACTGCAGCTTCACCACCATGAATGACACCAAGGAGACAATTCACGTTGCTACTGTAGACAAGTGGCAGACATTGTGGAACTCCTTCGTAATGGAGAAGAGGGCTTTTATGGACACTATAGACAAGCTCACATCAGAGATAAAGCTGGTGGAGATCTGCACAGATGCCCAGATCGGAGCCCTCATGAGTGAGTACTCATTTCATATATTTGATATATGTATGAATGCATGTGTTGAAAAGATGAAGATGAAGACAAATACAAGGCCCTTGGAATTTTTCACAGTCTGGACAAGGTGCCAAGAAAATAAGCAGTAAGTTTTACACTTCACTTGATTGATTCACTGACTATGTCCTTCTCTCTGGCTGAAGGTGTATTTATCTAACACTATACCAGGTGATGTCATTTATATTTTCCTGAGTGAAAAGACCTCAAGTTTTACGTGGCAACCATTATAGGAGTTCCTTGAATGCTCTAAATGGTAAGACTTCTGCAGTCTGTTAACAGACAAACAGACACTTGTGTCCTCTATGAAAACTGGTCTGTGTCCTCACTGTGCTGCCTTCATATAAACTCTGATGTACAGACCTTGTGAAGCATAAGGTCCCCCCCGCAGGCCCCCCGCTGCCTACGGGTCGGGTATTGGTAAACATAATGACCGCTGTCGCCGCAGCAGTCATTATGTTCTATCAACGATGGAACTTCACTCAAAGCAGAGCTCCACCAAAGAGCCTGCAATTGTCGCAGAAGGAAGGTAACCTTCCGCACAAAGCAGGACAGTATACAGAGCACCATGACGTGACGGCGACGGGGGGAGCTCTGCTTTGAGTGAAGTTCCATTGTTGATAGCAGTGAGCGGTCATTACGCTTACAAATACGCAAACTGCAGAAAAGACTGTGTTAAATTTAACCTGACGTATGTAGCAGACCTATGTGAACTTAACATAGCGTTAATTTTCTAGTCTAATTTTTCTCTTAGCTGAACTCAGAAAAAGAGACAGCTGTGAGAGAATGTAGAGAACTGTGCTCACTGTGAGATTTATTTCTCAGGAGAGACATTTGAGAAGAATGAGAAAATCACTTTGGTCTCCATTAGTCTTCATTTATATCTGGGATCTATCTATGTTCTGGAGGTGTTAGACTGCCTCGTTAAGTTAATACAGGTGTGTACCTCGTTAATACAGGTGTGTACCTCGTTTGTGTGCAGCACGTCAGAGATAAAACAGTTAAGTGAGTGCAGAGAAAATGTTGTTTTTGAAGACTAAAGGTGGACCAATGAGAACTGGAAAGGAATATTTGGTTATATAAAAACATGTTCACCATTTTGGAAATGATTCCATCGATCTTTGTTCAATACATTTTGACTTTTGGACTTTACAGTGCTGTGGAGTTACTGGAAATGTTTGGATCATCCTCCATCAGCCGTGCCGGTGAGTCACTGATACAGCACTAGCTTCAAAATAAATGTGAAATTCACAGATTGAGGAGCCAAATCTGTCCATGAAAAATACACTGTTCACAAAAAGTTAGGGATATTCAACTTTTGGGTAAAATTTATGGAACATGGAAAAAGTTGCTACATCACTGCTACAGTGAGCAGTGATATTATATCATGAAAGTAGGGCATTTAACTAGAAGCATGCAATGGTAATTTCGTCATCTCAAACAATTTATTGAAACAAATGCGGTGAGTATACCACCGAAAGCTGGATATCCCTAACTCTTTGTGAACGGTGTATCTTAGTCACTACAAGACTGAACTAGCCGAACAGTTTATGTGTTTATATGTGCGCAATTTATTCAGTTTGGGAAACTCCACGATCTCCATAAGCTTTGATGGGACTAGTTTCTCTGTTGCTAGGTTGTTACTAAGGCTCAAGCTACTTGCTGGAGTAGTGAATTCCATCCCATAGGAGTCTCCTGCTGTGATTGATTGTTTTCCAGATATTAGTCAGACCCTGTGTATCTCCATAGAAACAGATCAGAACAGAAACAGTGAGCAAATAAAAGTTTGAGAGAAAATCACGCCAAGACATGAATATCTTTTGATTATATATTTTATTTCAGTTAGTCATTGTTGCATAATCGCAATATTACACTTAAGGGTAAGCTTTAATGTATTATTGGCACTTCAGTGACGCTAACGGCTGCATCACTGTTGTGCCAATAATGACGTTAAAGCACACCCTCTCGTGTAATATTGCTTAATTAATCACCCATCTTTTCTCATAATCTGCCTTTATGCTAATGTGAGTGGACACAAGAGTGAACAGGAGCAACCATTCTCACTGTGACAAACTTGATATCACATTTGTGACAGGTGGGCTACATCCATTTTAAACAGTTCTGATAATGAAGCCATATTTTTACCAGCTTGTCCCCATTTAGATAGAATACATGAAACAACACGGTAAGTGCACAGGGAGAAGGGAGAGCTCATATGTGCCTTTTGTAGTTTTACCGCAGACCTACCACTAGTAATATGTGCCAAAACATAATTACATAGCCTGGCCTTTTTGGATCATTCGACTGCAACATATGGTTGGAATGAAAATGTGCATACTGAGCCATCTACAGAATACAGTTGAATATCCATGTCTAACAGTATGTTTTTTGTTTTTTCTCTCTGAAAGGCAGCAAAGATAAATGGGCAGTCTGTTCTCACCTGGCTGAAAGACATCGTCAATCATTTTTGGCAGTGTTGTAAGACAGCTGACACACGAGAGGAGTTTATGGTAAGTGCATCTAGTATTTTGGTTTTTCCACATGAAGGACATTTCCACAGAGCATTTTTATTTTTTGCAGGCACTATGGGTTGGTATCTTATGTTTGTAACATTCACACTGTGGGCGATGGGAAGCTGCCAACATGAACACCTAGAACAAGGAGAAACACGTGGAAGGGAGTGGATAAGGATAAGATGGATGGATAAAAGAGACTCCAAAAGCCATAAAGCCTTAGTAGACATTATTTCAAGAAACAGTGGCTGAAAGATCCATAAATATCTGTGCTTCAGGTAAAATAAGGCTGTATTTCACAAATATGGACTTTTAATCTGACTCTCTTTGGCTGTTTAACATACAGTTGAAACCAGAGGTTTACATACACTATATAAAAAGACACATGCTTTTTTTCCTCACTGTCTGACATGAAATCAGACACTTTTCCTGTTTTAGGTCCGTTAGGATTACCAAAATTATTTCTACTTGCTAAATGCAGAATAATGAGAGAAGGGTTTTTTAGAAAATTTTTTATTACTGTCTTCAAAGTCAGAAGTTTACATACATTTCATTAGTATTTGGTACCATTGCCTTGGGTCAGATGTTTTGGATATCCTTACACAAGCTTCTCACAATAGTTGGCAGGAATTTTGGCCCATTCCTCCTGACAGAACTGGTGTAACTGGTGAGCCAAGTTTGTAGGCTCACCTCGTACATGCCTTTTCAGCTGTGCCCATAAATTTTCAATAGGATTGAGATCAGGGCTTTGTGATGGCCACTGAAAAACATTGACTTTGTTATCCTTAAGCCACTTTGTAACCAGTTTGGCAGTATGCTTCGGTGTTTAGTGTGCTTCCATGTGCGCCCAAGCTTCCTGGCTGATGTCTTGAGATGCTGCTTCAGTATTTCCACATAATGTTCTTTCCTCATGATGCCATCTATTTTGTGAAGTGTACCAGTCCCTCCTGCAGCAAAACAACCCCACAACATGATGCTGCCGTATTTCACAGTTGGGATGGTGTTCTCAGGCTTGTAAGCTTCCCTTTTTCCTCCAAACGTAACGACGGTCATTATGGCCAAACAGTTCGATTTTAGTTTCGTCAGACCACAGGACATGTCTCCAGAAATTAAGGTCTTTGTCCCTGTGTGCATTTGCAAACTGTAATCTGGCTTTTTTATGTTTCTTTTGGAGTAATGGTTTCTTCCTGGCAGAGTGGCCTTTCAGCCCATGTCAGTACAGAACTGGTTTCACTGTGGATGATGACACACTCTTACCAGCTTCAGCCAGCATCTTCACAAGGTCTTTTGCTTTTGTTCTTGGGTTGATATGCACATTTCAGACCAAAGCACGTTCATCTCTGGGACACAGAATCCGTCTCCTTCCTGAGCGGTATGATGGCTGGACATAGTGTTTATACTTGCATATAATTGTTTGAGATGGACGTGGCACCTTCAGGTATCTGGAAATTGCACCCAAGGATGAACCAGACTTGTGCAAGTCCACAGTTCTTTTCCTGATATCTTGGCTGATTTCTTTTTTTCTTTTCCCATGATGTTACACAAAGAAGCAGTGTGTTTCAGGTGTGCCTTAAAATACATCCACAGGTGTGTCTAAAAAACCTCAGAAGCTGCCAAAGACATGACATCATCATCTGGGCTTTCTCAAATTGTTTAAAGACATAGTAATCTTAGTGAATGTAAACTTCTGACTTTGAAGAAAGTAATAAAAAAATCTCTAAAAAATCCTTCTCTCATTATTCTGGCATTTAGCAAATAGAAATAATTTTGGTAATCCTAATGGACCTAAAACAGGAAAAGTGACTGTCTGATTTCATGTCAGACAGTGAGGGAAAGAAAGCATGTGTCTTTTTATATGTAAACTTCCGGTTTCAATTGTGTGTTTTCAGAAACTGCAGACCTACAGGCGTTTCAGAAACACATTCTGATGTATGCCGCAGCAACGTTATGCTTTCAGTCCCCCAGTCTGAGGCGAGGGTTCTGCTTGCTGCTCTGGACTACAACTTCCATCCAGCATTGCCAACTCCTCAGTAGGAAAGTAGCTATTGGCTGTCCTAGAAGTCACTAAATGATGTCATTGCCTAATTTACATAATCAGCCATGTGCATGTATTTGTAATAGATGCTGTAGGAGAGAGGAGAGAGGTACTGTCGTGAGAGAGACAAAAGTGAATGATGTGAAAGTTACAAAATGGGTTAGTGGGTTAATTTTCTTTTGGGATCAGCTAGCTATAGCTTTGCGCATGTGCAATTCATTTGCAGTCTGGATGTAGAGGGGTGAATGTCTCCTGCTCTGACTGCAACTGGGAGGGGCTGCTGTGCAAGGACTGGGCCACCTGTTAGTGGCTTGGGATGGAGGAGCCCACAGCAACACCCGCTGCTTGTTGATGTGGAAGGGAGGGAAGCAGGAAGTTTAGTCCTATGATCAGGCAAATGGGGTGGAGTCTATAAAAAGGGCATGGAAGCTCACCTGGGCCTTTCCTCCTGCACTACACACCTGAGAGAGCAGCTGAGCCAAGGCTTTGTTTGGAGTGGATTGGAAATCCATGCCGGTGTGGGACTGATTGAACTGAATTGTGTGATTTAAGTCACTTTAAGATTGATGTGAATAGGCAAATTGAATGTTTGATCTCGCGTATGTGTTTGGTTTGACTTTTATTACTTTGATAATTTACTCCCTTTGGAGACCAGCATTTTATCAAATATTGTTAATAAAATTTATATTATTGTATAGCAGTCTCTCGTTCGTTTATTCTCGGTCTTGTGCGGTTGATATCGCTTGGTCACTTTGAGAAGACAATACATTCTTTCACATCAGTCTCCAAACGTCTCCATTAACACCAGAAAAAGTTGCTTGATTTGTCGCTTTAAAAAAGGATTGCCATGGTCCTTCCAAAGGTGGTAAACCATCAAGGTGTTGTGCATTAGTCCTGGGTGACTAACATTTGAAAGGTGAGCTCCATGTGCTCCTCCAAGGTCATGCCGTTGACAATTCTCTGAAGGGGGAAAGGGCTTCGGTCCTCTCCTCCTCTTCACGTAATGCAGCGTCTCTTTTCGCCTCGTCTCTCCCTTGCCTCACCCTGCTTGCTCCACCACCTCTCTCTCTAACCTCTGTCTCCCATTCCAATGTTACACTCTGCAAATGGAGAGAAAAATGTGTTGCCTGCTAATGCTATCTCTCTATTAGACTAAACACCAACAATAGATTGTCCTTTAGCCTTATGTTGCTAATATTAGCTTTTATTACCACATTAGTGTCTACAAAACACTAATGTAATGCAGAACAACTAACACTGACATTCACTGTAAGTTATACCTTCAGAGTATCTAACCAAATGTAACATCTAAATTTAGATCTTTAAAAGTAACCTCAGCACTGGAGAAGCTGGTTTCAGTCGATGGTGAAGACATCGTGACACATGTGAGTGATGGATGTGTTGGCTACGTAGTGGCTAGTGTGTGCTCAAATTTACCTTAAAATGTTGTTTTTTCAAAGTATACACACATTTTGCAAGACGTTCCAATAAAGTTTGGACAGGATCAACAAATTACTGGCTCATTCATTCACAGTAAGGATGGGTTGAAGTTCACTGTGGCACGTCTGTTGCCACCGTAGGTGCTCCAGCAATGGACATGGCTGACAGACACGTTACGGTGTACAATTTTACACACACCAGCTGATAACAGGCTTCACTGTGGATGTTGTTGCATATTTTTCTAGCGAAGCTGCCTTCAGATGCATCATGTTCTCTCTGCTCTCAGAAACTTCTCTTCTTAGTCTTAATCACTCTCCCTTCTTAGTGTGCTGGACTAACTGGATGCAAGTGTGCCAATCACTCACCTGCACTGCTCTCCTGAGCCCTCTCCACACCTCTCTCCTGCAGCTGAAGCACCATGCCCCCTCTACATTCACCATGTCAGAAGGAAAACTACAAATAGTTCAACAGTTTAAGAACAATGCAACAAATGTAGAGATTTCACCAGAATCCAGAATGTCATTCAAAGATTCAGAGAATTAAAAAAGAATTAGAATGAAGAAATCTCTCCACATAAGGGGCAAGGCCCAAAACCAACATCAGATGTCCATGACCTACGACCCATCAGGCAGTGCTGCATTGAAAACCCACATGACTGTATGAGGGGTATTACTGCATGGGCTCAGGAACACAAAACAGAAAACTGATGTCAGTAAACACAGATCATCTCTGCATCTACAGATGAAGTTTAGACTCGCCAAGAAAAAGAATATCCAGAAACAACTTTTGTGGACACAAGCTCCTCTGAGACAGAAGGTACTAAAGTGTGCTGTGGTCTGATGAGTCCACATTTCAAACTATTTCTGGGAATCATGGACATCGTGTCCTTCAGGCTAAATTATATTTTACAAAGAATCCCAGCTTTTTGTCTCCTTCCAAAATGTATTTGGCAAATCAGATTATTGCCATATCAACATCTTTTAGTGTGTTAGCCCTTTCTGCCTCTTGCTCAATGCATGCTGGGTAAGGCTGTAACCCCTCTATAACCTGAGCAGGATAAGCAGTTTAGAGAATATGGGAGGACGTCCTCAAAATGTTATTGTTTTTCAGCAGAGGGCTCCTAGAAATCTATTCTGAAGTGAAGTTTGGCTTTCATGTCGGCAGTCAGTTTGTCAGAGAACGTGTCAAAATGTTCAAATAACAGATATCTGGCTTCTCAGTGAAACCCCTCATAGAAATCATTTCCCTGGTGATTTTCCCATCCGTTTCCTTTCCTCAACAACCATCTCAGCAAGTTTTCTTCTTCAAAGACGGCAGCTTGGTAAAAAACTTCATGCAATAGGCTGAAAACCTCTTGGACCCACTGGGTGCTAATTATTCCAGTTGAGTAGCCACATTATGGAACCAGCCTCAAGTGCTTCTCACGAAGGGCTACTTCATGAGAAGTCAGCCTGCAGTGCCACGTATGACCTAATTCACATGCCTACATCCAACAAACATTTTAAATTTAATTGAACATTTTAAAAGATACATGAACACACAAAGATACACATGTAAAGAACACACACAAAGATGTACACATACATACTAACTGCAAACACAATTTTCCACAGAGTGAGCACAGTTTGAGTGTGTATGACTGAGTGCTTTGGAAGTGCTGAAATCAAATCAGATCATGGAGTTGGAGAACTGACACCGCCGACAACTCTGCATGTAGATCTAGCAAAATATATTAATCTAATGCAGAATCACCTCAACTTAGGCCAATTTTGAAGCACATCACAGTACAACTAAAGACAATAAAGGACCTGCAAGAATCTAGAACATTCATTCAACTTCAAAACTCAAAAAACTGGACAGACCAACCAACATGTTGATGTTGCTGCTATGCTAAAATTGCTGGAATCAGAATTTGACAGGCTGTTGTGGCACAAGAAATGTCATTTGTTGCTGGAGGACATCAGAGGGAAAAGCAGAAAACATTTTCTCCATAAAATATGATCCAGTTTCACGAAAATCAGTCAAATAGTTATAACTAAGAATCAGAGTTATACAGCAAAGTATATGGTTGTGAAATAGAAATTCCAGATTTTAAGATAAAACTCCTAGTCATAAAAAATGTAAGTTTACTTTGCTATAGAACAGAATAAATACGGCTGTATTGAGTTTTTCTAATGTTTGAGATTATACAAATAACAATAAAAACTGATAGCTAAGAAGGAGTTCACTCCCTTTTTAATGGTTTATCAGGCCAACGTCAGCATGCCTTTTTCCTGATCAAATAAAATGAGGAAAATTTGATTTAAATAAGTTTTGTGACACAAATTCTGAGGTAATTAAAGTGATCTTTCACCACCACCTTTAATGGGAGATCAGTATAGTTAAGTTTAAGAGCTTCTTTATTGATTGGGAATAGTTCGCTTTTATTTCGCTTTTCGTTCGCTTTTCGTTCACTTTTATAAGTTGAGTTTATAACCTGAAAATTGACTGAAATTTTCTGAGATAGTGAGGGCTTCCGGTAGAGAAGTGATTGGTTTTGAAACAAACAGAAGAAGTTCATCTGCAACGAGACTTTCTGTTCGACTCCTCCCCTCCATATTCCCTGTACCCGCCCATTGCTACACAAGGCAATTGCAAGAGGCTCAATGGCAATTGTGAAAAGAAGTAGGCTCAGTGGGCAACCCTGCCAGGTCCCACGGTGTAAATCAAAGTATTCCGAGTAATGACTATTGGTCAGAACAGTGGCTGAAGGCCATTTATACAATGTTTTGATCCAGGATAAAAAGACAGAACCAAAACCAAATTTTTCGAGTAAGAAAAAGATAGTTCCACTCTACTCTATCAAATGCCTTCTCAGTATCCATAGAGGCAAGCCACTCTGAATCCATGTTTGGGGGAGTATAGAATGTTAAATAGCTGACAAATATTGTAAAACGAATGTTGTCTTTTAATAAATCCAGTTTGATCTGGCGATATTACAAAAGGAAATACATCCTCCAGTCTGTGGGCCAAAACTTTGGCGAAGATCTTTACATCCATGTTTAGTAATGAAATTGATCTATATGAAGCACAATCTAATGGGTCTTTGCCTTTTTTCAGCGACAAGGATATACAGGCCTGAACGAGGGAGGGAGTGCACCTGAGTTTAAGTAATCAGAGAACACTGAGCACAAGATGGGGGTTAGATCAGCACAGCATTTTTAAAAAAAAAAATATGATGGAAGCCCATCTGGGCCAGGGGATTTACCTGATTGCATGGATGATATAGCTGCTGAAATTTCCTCCTGGGTGATGAGCGCATCAAGGTTATTTCTCAGATCTTGAGAAAGGGACGGTAAGTCAAGGTTATTAAAGAAGTTTTCCACGATATTACAGTCGGCTTTACACTCTAAAGAGTATAAATTTGAGTAGATGGTTCTAAAATAATCTCTTTCTGGTCAGATGTTATACATCCATTATCAGTCTGTACTCCAGCAATTCTCAAACTTTTACTCCCAAGTAAATGACTTTCAACTTCATGAGAGGAAAGGAGGTTAAAGTTTCAAGCGGTCCATGTAGGGTTCAGGTGAAGGTGAATTTGAATATTGTTTGTCTATGTTTAAAATCTGATTAGCAATGTCAGTCTGTTTCTGCTTTGAGCACTTATTTTTATATGCTGAGAATGATATAATTTCTCCTCTTAAATATGCTTTCATAGCTTCCCAAATAGTTTTATTAGACACATCAGGTGTTCTGTTGATGCTTAAAGCAGTTTTAATATGTGTAGAGATGTGTGTGAGAAAGTGTTCGTCAGAAAGTCACAATGGATCTAGTCTCCAGTGCCTCCTTGTATAGTCAGCATCTGGAAAAGCTAGTACCAGAACCAGGGGAGTGCGATCAGAAATAATAATACCTTCTTATTTAGGGAGGTCAAGGAAAAATCTATATCATCAACATTAGGCTGCGACGGCCTCTAGGGTTGTGGGCTGGGAAGATTGTCACTCTGTGTTGCAGGAGGCTGGGAGGTGGAGCTGAAAGCCTCATCATCGGATGGAGCACACCTGAGGAAGAAGTAGTGGAAGGCCATAAAGCAGGCCTTGGCACACTTCTCGCTCTCTCTTACCTGGCTGCCCATCGGACTTCTTCTCTGTTTGTATCTGTTTCACTTTCATAAACTTTTGCATAGTAATGTGTTTGCATACACATTAGCCAAGACCACTGACTTATTGTAGAGTTTGCCTGAAACAATGATAAAACGTCTAAATTTATCTGCTTTAATGTTGGAGGGCTCAAAAGGAATGTTTCTGTCAACAAGGATAGCAACATAGCTGGCTTTCCCTTTAAAGTTCGAATGGAAAAACTGTCCTGCCCAGCATTTACCTAATCGCCATTGGTCAGAATCATGCAAGTGGGTTTCCTGAAGAAAGACTACCCCAGCCCTGATCTTCTTTAGGTGTGAATAAAACTGTTTCTTTTCACTGGGTGATTTAAGCCCTTAACATTCCAGCTAATGAAGTTAAGATTCCCCTTCCCCTAGAACACTTGCAGGAAGCAGCAGACAGACCTGATCCACCAGCTGTGGACATTACAAAGTTTGGATGGGACAAGAGAGAAAGTGAGAAGGAAGGACAAGTCATGCCTGTCCTGGATGCAAGCCCTGTGGCTCCTGCTCTGCTGGAGATTATTAGCTGTAGCTGTAGCTGTAAAGCTGGGTTAAAGCCATGCACATCAGCAAAGTGCAGTTGTGCGGCTGCAGGCTTAGCTTGCACCAGCTACTGCTTTTGTAAAGGCCATGACATGATATGTTGCAACCTGCTCATGTACTCACAGCAGGAAGAGCAAGAGTCTGGAGAAGATGAAGCTGATGAGGTTGATGATGGTGAAGGTAGAGGTGCTTCCAACATCCACATTATTTTTAGTTTATTTATTTATGCCCAGCTTGTTTTCCAACCACACCAACCACCACCAAAACCCACCAATAACCATTTATTAATTATCCCCCAGCTAACCAGCCCAAACACACCCTGAACCCCAAGCTCACACAGTGCTCTGAGGAGCAAGCTCAGAAAGACCTCCTCAGGTCTCGTTCTATACATCCCCAGAATATACTTCCTATTTTACTAGCTCAGGCATAGGTTTTTAACAGTTATCCCTATGACAAAAAGCTAACAGACAAGCTAACACTAAATACACCATTTGGCTTAGGCAACTATGAGCAATAACTGAGAATCACAGGTTATCATGCATCTTCCCCCTGCACGCTGCACCTACAGCTGTAGTAATCTCCCCAGACCAGGACTACTCAGGTGAGAAATAAAAATATAAAAAACAGTATTTAAGAGACACAGATGAAATGGCCAACAGAATTGTCATATAACTGTTCATGAATTTGCCTTAGCTTATAATCAAAACCTAAAGGCAAGCCCACTGGATAACTCAGTAAAGAAATTAAAGAAGCATGGAGAAAAGCCTTTAAATTCCGCTTCTTCTCGCCGCTCTGGAGAGTGATGTACAGCTTTGCTGGGAAAAGTAGAGAGGGTCGGAGTCCTCTTTTATAAAGTTCAGCCATGACTTCTTTGTATTCAACTCGCTGCTTCAAAACATCAGCACTCTAATCCTCGTAGAATTGGAGCTTATGGCCACGGTATTCCAGCTCACCTTGTTTGCGTGCATCTCTCTTGTTTGTCCTTCATCTGGTATCGGTGGAAACGAATGATGACGGGACGCGGTCGGTTCCGTGGGCCAGGTTTGGGCGCAAGACTGCAGTGGGCTCTGTCCAGTTCTGGAGGGGAAGGGAGTATTTGCTCACCAAGACATCAACAAGGACCTGAGAAAAAAAGGTGGTTGGGCGTGCACCTTCAACGGACTCTGCTCTTCTGTCTCTGCTGCGCCCCTCTAAATCAGATGCATTTTGTTTTCATCCTACATAATCCTAATAGTGTGAAAATACCACAGACCAAGATGCCAGCACTTGTAGTGGAAGTGGGATTATGCCCTCAGCTAGTGCCATGCCACCATGCCAGCCTCAAGCCTCCAACCCCAAACTGCTGAGAAAAACAATGAAAATACCAGACCCTCCAGAGTACGTGGTGTACACAGATTCAGAGTTAGACATGGTGCGTATCATATATGCATTGTTCTGCAATTTTTTTTCAGACATAAATCAATCAACTCACATTGTTCATATTGATGTAAACAATATCAAATTATTGTATTGTTCTTATTTCAATTAAGTTAATTGATTTGATTCAGATCAGCAATTACTTAACGATCAAGCATTTCAAACATTCATATATAGTTTTTTGTTTGTTTAAATAACTAATTAGTGACCAGTTTGGTCATTTGTTCAATCAGTACACATATATACTTATTTTAATTCCTTTCCTCTGTTTTTTCCCCACATATTCAAACATAAACTTCTAAACTTTTTTTTTTTCTGCTACTGTAAGTTTCCCCAAAAAATATTGTATTCTAACCACGCTTTATTTCCCCTGTGTCGTTGTTAAAGTGTTTACACTGAAATGTCTCAGCTCTGTTTTTTGTCATTTCAGTGGGCCAGGATAATCTGAAGATGCAGGCTAGATACTGCAGAACCTTGAGCAACATGTACAATAAACCCAATGCAAAACCCAATCAAAACGATGTTGCTCAAATTTTGGACTTTGAGGTTGAGGCCAGACAGGCTTTCATTGATGCAGATGTTACAAGTGAAGAAGATTGACCTGCAAAAATCTTTGAGGCATAGCCATGCTTCAAAGATGTTCGAAATGTATGTTTGTTTTTTTTACTACCTGCACTTGAATTACTGTGTATCCATCTGTGTTCTGAATTTCAATGCATTGTTAATGGTTGAATAACTGTGCACAATGCTGTCTAAGGCAATGGAGGAGCTACGGCGCATAGTAGGTGGCACCAACAGCAGATACATCGAGGAAGTGAAAGGAAGATGGGCAGACTTTCATGCCAATGTGAAGTTCTATGGTGTGTGGAACAAAGCCCTGAAACCCCCTTTCCCCTTGGATGTCTGTAGTGGTAAGTTGCTGTTCTATATGCAAATGTATGTTATTTATACCATATTCAGACCATTCTGTTCATCTTTGTATTCTTTAGTGGATTTCACTCCCGCCCTCTTCATTGCACTCCCATCCCTTTTCCCCTCACCAACTTCACCAAAGAAGCTTGGAACTAGCTGAGGCACTTCTTGAAGGTAAGAAAAATGTTGTGTTGATTCCTTACTGTGCTCTTTTGTATTCTCTTTTTATTTCTCACATTGTTGTGCATGTTCACATTTACAGTAACAATACACCACAAGTTCACAATCACGGATATGACCCAATTTATGCAAAAAGGGGAAAACAGGAGTGCCTCTAGTGTCCCTCAAATGGTATTTACAGAAAGGAATAGCAAAAAATGTTTCAAAACCTTTAATTAATTAATTAATTAATTCATTCATTCATTCATTCATTCATTCATTCCAGAAACATTAAAAATATACCAGCTTGTATCAGTTTTTAATCCATCCTAAATTCCTACACCTTGATCAGTCAAACAAATGTTTTTTTTAAACCCGTCAGTCCGCAGATCTGACTTACACTTTTCAGCAAAACGCTAAGCAAATTCTCATTCTCAAAACACCTTCTGCACTCTAATGCACATCATCCATACTGGTAAACAGTAATTGTTTACTGACTGCTTGATAGTGTAAATCATTTTGATCACTCTGTTTATGATTTGAGAGCAGTGTTTGGTTTTGAGCACAGGTAAAACTGTTTTGAGGCGAAAGTTTGATTTTGCGAGAGGTTTTGTAAATAGTGCTTGAAGATGAGGTTTTGTGTTTAATGTTTTAAGAAAATGGAGCAAGGTTTCAGAAATTGTGTTTTAGCAATTGAGAAAAACTGTAACATAACCCTAAATGTGTGGCATGCTCCTCTGTGTTATTCAAACAGAGGTAATTGGCGACACAATCCACGATCAAGATGCCACTAGTGCATATAAGAAAGCAATGGCTGATTGGAAATCTTTATTGACAAGTAGCTGAATGTCAAGCAGTATTTTGTCATTGTTCCTGTTATTGTTAGCTGTGCACAATAATTTTGTGTGTTCTGCAAGCTTAATACTGTGTCACTAAGTTATTTGCTTAAATTACTCACGGGTTCCTGTGGATCTTGAGTCTAAGTTTTACCTCATCGAGGCCTGTATTTCAGTATTAAAATGCTGATACATAACTGAGAGGGCTGAGAATTAATTTTTCTCTTTTGTGGATTGTAAAAAAATGATAGTCAAATGTATTTATTGTAAAGATGGATTGTAAGAATGCATAGCAACCCTAACTCACTGCTGATGATGTTGAGTGTGTTGGCCACTCTTATAAGCCATTCTGGTTGTGATTTCTGTAGAAACTGTTAAGATGTATATTCTAAAAATAAGGACAGGCTTTAGGTTTTAAGGTTAAGTTTTAAGATGAAGTATGCCTTGTTTCAAGATAAACCAGCTTGGATTAAGACAAAGCTTAGTCATTCTTCACTGAGTATTTTTTCTCTAAATTTAATATATTTTCTTTACTAATCTTCAGCTTAATTTGCTAAAAGTAAAACAAAATATTTAATTGCTTATACTTAGTATATTTAACTTTCACTTTGAGGCTGTAAAAAGTTACATTTTAAGTAAGCCAATCTTAAAACCAGCATTTTCAGCTTTTTTTTAAACCTTCTAAATACATCTGTAGACTTGCTTATTTCTAGATTTAACAATCTTAATACAAGAAATCTTCTTGCTGCATGGACAGATAATTTCACTTGTTTTGAGTACCTTTTCCCTCAGGTTGAGTGTTTTTATCTTGTTTTTAGACACCCCTTTCTTGCAGCGTAGCCCACAAATTTCTATGTATAAATTATTTCTGTACAGTGACATTTGTGGCCATGAGAGCTGTTTGTCCTCTCCACTCTAGTGATGATGTCACCACTCTAGCTTTGGAACATTCTACCAATACACACCCATTATAAATTTTTGCATGGCAATTTTTGGCAAAACGCTTAGAAAAGTCACAGCACACCATTCCTGGCCGAGACACACGTTTTAATAAATTTTTTGTGTATGTGTGACCAAAACTGCAGGAGGAGTAGGATGCCGAAATTCCGAAATTCTGTACATGTTGTTATGGCCGCCACCGTCTCACCCCTGTATATCACGGTGTGTAGTGTTTCATTGTATGCAAATACAGGTGTGGGATCACCAGGCCCTGATTGGCCCCCAGCTGAGGGGGTGTGGCACCGATGGTCACCGGTGCCTAGAAGCCACTTCTCCAGACCAGTTCAGTCAATTTGGACTTTCATTTAATAACTAGAAAAATTTCTAAAGAAATTTTGAGTGTGCCTGACTCTACTATTTTGAAGGGGCTCTTATTTTGTCTTGTCTGTGTGTGTGTGTGTGTGTGTGTGTGTGTGTGTGTGTGTGTGTGTGTGTGTGTGTGTGTGTGTGGTAGAGATAAAAATGGCCATTCAAACTATTATTGACATTGTCATTGTCATTATACAGAGAGTTCAATAAAGTTAATCACAGTCAGGCCTGGGAGGGGCAGGGGCAAGCTTTGGTTGCTTGGCAACCAGGGCCAGGTGGAGCCCACCAATCAGAGCAGACCAATCAACCGCAGCAGCTCCTGTGACATTTGACTTCGCTGAGAGGGAGAAAAATGTCTGAAAGTACCCCTCATACAAAAAGGCTTTTTGGCCAAACTGTAGTTTCTATCATTGAACCAGCTTCACTGTGAGCATCCTGAGCTCTTCCTGAACATCTACATATATATTTTATATGGCTGAAGTTAAGAGATGGGATTTTTAGAGCGATGGAAAAAAATGGTACCTCTGCTTTCCTCCAGAAATGTTTGCGCCTTTTTAACATGGTGGTCTATGAGGCTGTGGATGGGTGTTGCTGGCGCATCTTTGTGTCCAAAACCATAAGTGTGACAGCTTCAGCAGTGTTATCACTGTGACTGCCACAAATTTTCCTACATTTCTATGTATAAATTATTTATTTCAGTTTACAATTGTTTTTTTTTTTTTGACAGTTTTTTTTTTCTCCCTCTCCACTAGTGATGATGTCACCAACTGTAGCTTGCGAACATTCTACCACCCATACACCCATACAATACACACCCATTCATTTTTTGGCATGGTTTTTGGTGATTTATCGGCAAACCATTTGGCAAAACGCTTAAAAAGCGCACGATTCCCGGCCAAGCCAGTTGTTTTTGATACCTTTTCTGGGTGTGTGCAACAAAAACTGTAGGAGGAGTAGGAGGAGCCAAAAACAGGGCGTAAGAATAACAATAAAATTAAGTATGGGGAATAATATATAGTGTGCTCTTTCAGGCACATTCAAATACTTTTGTAGTGTGTTCATAACAATATCTGTATTTCCTTCATATTTCTCCCTTTTTAAACTTCATGTCTCCTCTGTCTGACTGCATTCTCATCACTTCATCATCTACGCCTGCTCTTCTCTACAGTTTCTCCTCTGTCCTGTCTAACCTTCATAATGTCAGCTCTCTTTCTCTTAAGCAGACAGTTTGACCTCCATTACATTCCTTCTGCCCACAGCCTGCAGGTGCCTGCTCTGCAGCCCACAGGTCCACATCAGCTCCCACTCACACTGTATACAGAGAGAGATGATTGACGTGCCTGTGACATTTCATTTGACAATACCCCACCGCTGTGAGTGTATTTGTATGAATGTACTTCTCTCTTTTTGGATCACTGACTGGATCCACATCTCTGCAGCAGATAATCTTCCCCTGTGAGGCTCAGACGTGCTGCTGTACTGTCACTATCTTCCTCTTTCTTCAGTCCCTGATGGTTCATATGTCACTTACAGGTGATATAGTAGCTGGATATTATTAATTTCATATCACCTGTTTACTATAGTACTTCACAAAGCTACTCCATCAGTGAAAATTTAGTTGCATATGTTTAAATAGAAATCTATTTGTGCTCAATGTAAAGTCATTGTTAATGTGCAGTTTTCATACATAAATACTGGAAAAGAGAACAATGTTGACCTGACCATGTGGCTGTGAAGTGGAAGATTTTACAGAGAGCATCCTCTGAGCTAAGTGAACTTTATTTGGACACATAAGATGTTGGGAAAAAGTCCTGATGTCAGAGACTATAATTAATTAGATACATTTTTTAATGGCTTGACAGCCCTAGTAATTATCACTAGACTCTTCCTTCAGGTCATTGCA
Source organism: Protonibea diacanthus (assembly GCA_028641955.1). NCBI lineage: Eukaryota > Metazoa > Chordata > Actinopteri > Sciaenidae > Protonibea > Protonibea diacanthus. Next base: position 1,669,501 of record CM053997.1, on the reverse strand, counting down.
GCTTTTTAAGCATCTTTGAGCTCACTGTTTTGGTTTTCCGATCCATAAATTCACTGTTTTGTTCAAAGTGTACATGACCTGCTCAGCACCAAACAGCAGACAGACAGTTAGAGACAAGCTGGTGTACAAGTGTCCTTATGTCAACCGTTTGAGCCCACACTCTCACTCTCCCCACTCTCCTTCCATATCTTGGTCATTCTAATATGTAAGTTCATCTCCTTCCTCAGCTTTTATTTCTTCATTTCTTTCCCTCTTCCTGTTTGTAAATGATTACTTGTAGCTCACAGGACTAAATCCAGGACTGCTCTTTTTATTAATGGTAGTCACAATAAACATGCAGGAAGCAATACAATGAGGCAAACAATAGTTCTACACAGTTGTAAGTAACACACCATGTCAGCACCATGAAATTTACTTTAATGCTAATGATTTGGAACTTCCTCTTGTTATGATCAATTGACTTTGCTAAAATGTTAATGTGCAAAAAAAGGCAAACACTTTTTTCTGAAAATGTCAGAGCGAAAAGAAAAGGCAAAAAGCGTAATTTCTCCATGAATATATCCCAGCCTGACATTCATAAACGGAACAGGCAAACTGGAAATAATGAACAGTCAAAATCAAAGCAGCACAGGCTGTGAAACCATATCCAGACTTTTAGCCCCAAACATGGGATGAGCTCCAAAGACCTCATGACATCATCAGGAATCTTTTCTCAAACTTGATAAAACTCCTCCACAGCCAGAGAAGACATTATGCAACTGTTCTCCCAGGCTGAGAACTATCTGTGACTCAGCAGCTGACCTAGATCTGTAACATTAGTCGAGCTGCCCTTTAAATCCAGATATGTTCTCAGATGTTTTGTCAATCCTGATGTTCTTCACAGAAGGCAGAAATACCATTCCTTTGTGAATTTAGAGCAGCTGTGATAGAACTTCAGGTGGTCCTAAAAAGAACTGCAGTAATTTAATTTAAAGTTCTGCTGGAAATACAAACAGGAATGAGCAAAAAGAGTGCTGAGGTGTAAATGGAATAGTAGTACTTGCAATTGGACCATCTGCAAGTACTATTGAGGACCAGGACCACAGAGTGGTGGCCATGACCCATCACCCATCACCTGCAGGTTTCTGAAGAGCTGTTGTGAAGCTCAGTGTTCTAGCTGCCCTCATCTTGGCACTCCTTGGCAAAGACATGGAGGCTGCTTCTTGACCAGGACCTGGGGTTCAAAAACTTGCTAAAAGAAAGGCAGCAGTTCTAAATGGATTTTTCCTTTGAAGGCACGAGGTTCAAGTGGAAATGAACTGAGAAGTGTTGCATGCCTGTTTGATTTTCACAGGGCGAACCAGACTGAAGTTGAAAGCAATTTTATGCTGTAAGTAGGTAATGGGCATAAGTGATATGGAGTGTAAATGAATCAAAGCCGTACACTCTGACTGGGTGGGATTCGTTTTGCTGGAGGTGGCCAGGTAATGTCATTTTCAGAAGGTAATTCAGTTCACCGCAACACAACCTTATCTGTGATTATTACAGGCCTGTGTGCTCTCTGCTGTAATAGGAATAATAACCTCTTTAAGCCTTTTGATCGACCTCTCTCTCTCATTTTTCCTGGTACTTTTCAAATTAAAGTCACAGTTTTATGACTAACAATATCTGTTATTAAACCTGCTTTTCTTCATGTGTTTTCAGTGATCAGACTCGAACAGAACACCATAAAATTACACAATGCAGGTTTAAATACAGCCAGCTGTCAAGTCATCAGGGATGTATTTGGCTGCTCTGACAACAAACCCTGTGATTTTCCAGTTTACACATCAACTAAATAATAAGCTTTCCAGATCACTTGTGAAAATCCAGGAGACGGCACGCAGCTGACATCATAATAGACGTGTTAAAAATAGATAATCAGGATATTTGTAGAAGAGGAACAAGCCAGACGAGGTGTTTACTGCCAGTTTAGATCTGAATACGGTGAGAGGAGAGGATTTCAGTGGATTTACGACAGACACATGATGGATGACACAAACACACGGCTTAAAGTTTGATTATAAACCTTGACTCAAATGACTAACTTTACAGCCATCCCAGAAACTCTGGCATGTGGCCGCATACGATTAATTTGCAGCAGCAAAGCAAGAAAGAAGAAATTAGGTTTTTAATCTATGTAAGTACTGATTCATTTCACCAAATATCTGCAAAACAGGCTGTCACCATATTAACTGCAAAACTGTTTGACTAACCAACTCTGGGGGCAATGGCCAACATTGACTTGTGTGTGTGTGTGTGTGTGTGTGGGTGTAGGGAATGACCAAATACACATACAGCCAACAACTTAAATATAAGTGCTGTGCAATTAACACTACAAAATGCCTTTGATCTTTGTATGAAAAGAATAGCTGCACTTTTCCGAATATTATCAAAATAAACACATAATGTATTAAAAAACAATTGAATGTACTTACAGGCAATGAAAGACATTGCTTTCATTCTGTTTATGAATGCAGATAACTTGTTAATAAAAAGCTGAATGGTTGTCAGACGATAGTTAATTAGTTCAGAGATTGCATTTTGTTGAATGTATTTCATGTTCTTTTGCCACACCAACCACAGACTGCTCCAACGTGGTTAGTCAATACTGCTGATCTGAAGCTTGTAGGTTCTGTGTTCATATGCAAATATCTGTCTAAAAAGGTGAACTGATGCATGACGAAGGTGCAGATTCTTTGTCAAGTCTGTCTTAAAGCAACAGTCAAATGCCCATATCAACAGTGAAACAGGTTTTGCTTGCTGTAATCATTCTTCTTGTTCAAACCTTTAAACGATCCCTTCCTACTGCAGGTCACACACATTTCTCTGTTAAGTTCAGTTAGTGTCAGCCTTTTAGTGTGAAATTACCTTGTGGCAGTGGAGGGACAGGTATTAAGCTGGATGCATCCACTTGATTTGACAAATTTAGATGGCTGATGATTCATATTAGCTTCAGATAAACTTTTGGACTATGGACAAAACTGATCATGGTCTTGCGTCTTGGCCTAATTAGCTCATTGGCAAGTACAGTAAGTGTGCTTCTCCACAAGTGTCATCTGTGACAGTCTCTTATTTAGTGTGTGAGTCTCAGTGTTCTGAGACTCACACACTAAATAAAATTTGCTGTCTGGCTCAAAGAACCACACAAGGACTGTGCGGTCAGTTTCACATTACTGCTGAGCATTTTCTAAAGCCAACCTTATGTTTATAGATTGATTCTCTACCTTCAAGGTGGTTATTGAATTCAGGCTTGAACCCTGGAGTTTTTGAGAGGATCACCAAGAAGTTTAAAAACTCCTGACTATTTCTTTCTGTCACTCACACACACAAAACACACACACACAAACACACACACGTCTGTCAGGCAAGACAGCTCAGCTGCCCAGCAGGGGTCCACTATAATCCTACAGCCATGTGGTGTGTCTGTAAAGCCTGTGTGTGTGTGTGAAGACGTGTGTGCGCAGAAGGGCACCAATTAGTGAACCCGTAACTAATTGTGGTGTACCATTTGATGTCCTTTGTTTGGCTCTGAGGTGCCTCTTCCAAAGTAGAGTATGGTAGTTTAGCGTGTGTGTGTGTGTCACAGACAGATCCATATGTGTGATTAACACTGCAGCTCTGCAGAGAGAGATAACTGCTGCCAGCTGGTCGGCCAGAAAGACTTGATCTGGTGTGTTGAACTTTTTCTCTGTGTATTGTCCCTGTAAGTGTGTATGTGTGTGTGTGTGTGTGTGTGTGTGTGTGTGTGTGTGTGTGTGTGTGTGTGTGTGTGTTCTTGTCTGTGTGATAATCAGTATGAGTCACTCGCTGGGACATGCTCGGAGTCCAGCTCTTTAATTTGGTCTCAGCAGTAAACTTGATCCTCAGCTGGCTCAGATGAATCCCTATCAAATCGCTGTGGAACTTAATTCACTGAAAGATCAGAAGATATTTCTTCCTGCTGAGTCATGTGGAGAGCAAATAAAGGCACTCATCTCCAAATCAGTTTTTTTTTTCAAACTATAAAGATAAGCAGAGCAGCTGCTCGTTCAGTCGGTACATTTTTCACCTAATAAGGTATCTTTTAATGAAGTGATTGAAGAAGCTGTAGTTTTTATAGATTGGTTGTGGTTTCAGCTCGTTGTTTATCTGTCAGGTCCTTGACTTTACTGTTTCAGTTCACTTCTTTCACTGATCTCATAGCAGCAGGAAGCTGTTTTCAGTGAAGAAGCTCAAATAAAGCCTCTGTACAGGAGTGGCTCAGCAGCAAACAGCAGACAGACACAGTTAGAGACGAGCTGCTGAACAGAGTGGATCATTTAGCAGTTAAACAGTCAGATATTTTTCTCAGCAGCTGGTAGAGACCAAAAACAGAACTGAAAGAGGGTAAACATCAGTGACGGTATAAAACATGGACGGAGCATGAGCGATGGCACCCATAAGTTGACAAAAAATATGCAGGGCTGGCCACCGCCATGTTGGATGTACTGCTTCTTTCACCTCCTGACTAATCCAACAATCAGCAACGATGTGGATCTTCGACGGACCTGAGGCACAGCGAATGACGCCTGGGTGCTCTAATAAGCCATCTGTAATGACACTTATTTGTTATTCAGAGCAACCACACTGTTAATTATGCGTACCTCCAAGTCTTAATATAATGTGAACAGGTGAGTTGTATATAAATTCACCCTCAGTACAGTTGTCATGAACAGGGAAATTAGCTATAGAGACCAAAACTGTTCTTTGTACCAGGCTGTAAACATGTTTATTTCTGCTGTGAAGTTGGACATTTGAACATGGGGACTTATGGAGGCTGACTCACTTCTGGAGCCTGTCTCAAGTGGCCGCTCAAGGAATTACAGTTTTTGGCACTTCCTGCGTTGGCTTCATTTCACAGCCAGGAAGGTTTCCATTTCGATCATCAGGTGACACAAACATGACTATATGAATGATAATGTTGCTCTCTAACTGCTGGATGCGTAAATAATTATCTTTTTGCTGAAAAACAAAAATCAGTAATTGCAGCATTGAACAGACCTTTGCACTCCATGTGTGCATCCATTGTGGCATTATTACTGGAGGGCGGTCAACATGGCTTAGAATTATTCACGTTTTGGAGTTAAATGTCCCTCTAATCTTCCTGCTAAAACTATGTAGCACTAGAGAATGTATATGTATATATAAATAATCATATATAATAATTCCTACAAAAACAATAATTGACTTAGACTCTGTACACACCAAGTTGAAATTATGTTATTTGAATCCTTTTGTAGTGTTACAAAACTCTGCATGCTGAAAGCATATAGATCGGTTTCATAGATCTTAATTATTGTGAAATGCAAATATCATTTGCACGTGCCTGCTCGACTCGTCTTTAGACCTGTCAATGAAAAAAACAGCAAAAAAGAAGCTCAGTTTTACTGATGATCACGAGGGTCTCCAATATCACCATCATGAGATATTAAATGATTTAGTTTACAGCACATATCATGGTTTGGGTTAAGTTTATTACTACCACCGTGGCTGTGAAATTAAGCCAACGTGGAAGTGCCATAAACTGCAGTTCCTTGAATGGCCACTTGAGGCTGTCTACAAAAATAGTCAATCTCCATAAGACCCCATGTTACAATGTCAAACTTCACCGCAGAAATAAGCAAAGCAACCATGTTTTATTCAGGCCGCCTCAGCTCCACCCATGCCAGGAGGTGGTGGAGGTAGGACTTCCAAGATGGCAGTGGTTAGAGCCACCACACTGAGCTTCAAAATAGCTTTTATACATCCATGTTTAAACCAGTTTATTGGTAGAACATGGTTAAACTATGTTGACTGTGCGTCACACTTTCTAAATAAACTGACGGCATTACCTCCTTTCCTTTTGTAAAGGATGGTCAGGTGTATTCTATGCTAATGGACATAAGAAAGGAAGCATTGAAGCTCCTTTCCTTAATATTTAGAGAATTCAGACAGCTCTTATCATGGCTGCTACGTTAATACTTCCGGGTCATTTCACTCAAAATAGACTGTTCGACCAGACTCACTGTCTTCATCTACCCATGCAGGTCAGTCCACAGTAAGCTGTGTGTAACATAGATGAAGTAGCTCTGGAGAACACCCCTCTAGCAAAATGGCACAGTCCAATTACCCAGCCTCATCCACTTAGGCTGTGTTCTGCAGGAGCTCGGTCTTTTGCCAGGGTGCCAGGAGGATGGCCAGCTACAGGAGAGGATTTAATAAAGAATTAAACTTGATTGTGTGCACTCAATCTCAAAATATAAAGTGGGCTTAAAAAAGCGTCTGTGGGTCTAACATGCCTGGTTGATTGTGCAAACTCCAACCACACTCTTATTTTCTACTTTATGTAGAGGGAACACTACTTCCATCATTGGCACTGAGAGCATAAAATCATCCAATATGGGCAGTATTCCCACGGATACTGGGAGGCTATGATGGCAAGCTTCTTACCCTATCTTCAAGTGTGCCAGAACAGAATCCCTAAGCCCACCACTGTTGGGGCAAAAACTGCAAAGACAAGAAAGTCATCTGTAAGATGTTGAAAAAGGCTCATTCTATCCCTTTAGCCAGTTGTACAAAGTATGTCATGGACAGAATGACTTTAAATGTGACCAGTCATGAGGGGAAAAACAATCCTCTCCTGAGGCACCTTACACAGCCTCATTTAACCCACGACAACAGGTTTACAGTGGGTCATCATGAATCTGGAGACATCAATTATGTTTCACATAATTACATACCAGGGAGCATGTCAGCAACTTCCTGTTGCATCACAGGCAGTACAAGTAAAGGCTTCGTTCTTTTGCTGCCTTTTGGTTCAGAGTGCTGTGCTCACTATAGCTGCCAGTCCACATTTGCCAGTCTGACATTTGATGCTAAGGGACGGGTGGGAGTTGTGTCGGCCAGGGCACAGACAGGGCGGACATTGCCATGGGGGCCTTCAAGGGAAATGAATGAGAGGAATGCCAATGCTGCTAAACACCAAGTTTGTTTTCCATCGATCCACATATGCATGTGAGTCTCAGGGTGTTTGATAGAGATGTGTCGTAGTCAGAGGTGTGCAAAGTCAGGTGTGAGGTTGGAGGCCAGACACGATGAGCATACATCATTCTCTGTACCGTGTGCTAATAATAACTTGAGGTCAGAGTAAGTGTCAAGACTGTCAGCACTACAGTACACTGTAAGCTAAGGCTTGTAATGTTGTATACTGTTATTACTGTCAATCCCATGTACAGACCCAAACCAACAATGATCCAACACTACTACAGCTACTACTGCATGTTATTTTTATAAGCGCTCCATTGTTAGTCATTAAAAACATCAGTGAGCCACACTGTTGCCCTGGGTGTACATGTTCCTTCATTACCATGAACACACACACTGTAGTTTAATTTGATTCAGTCCAACACACACCGTCCTGCTGCCACAAATACTCACTACAGCATCAAATGTGGATTAATCCTCCGCTGATAGTCCTTAAAACAAATAGCACAAATAATCTCTTAATCGTATCATTATCTCAAGATAACAAGGTTTCAGCTCATCCTGAGGTAATGATTCAATTTAAATGCATGCATCACATCAAACATCTTTTTCTTCTGTTAAAGAGTCCAAAGCACTCCTGTGGACCATTGAAATATATTTGAGGGGCATTTCTAATGATTTATATCTTCAGAAGCAAACAATGGGCTTAGAACTGAGAGCCAAAGGCACACGCTAAAGTTTGTTTTGGTCTTTTCATGGAATTAAAACTGTATTTGAAAATACTCTAGAGGTGACCACAGGAAGATCTGAATTGAATGTGCTTTCAGACAGCTGCCACCTGTCATCACTGGTGTTCTGCTTTGGCAGCAGAAGGGCACAATGTGGCTGTGCTAACTGGCTAACTCCAATTCTACCAGCCTGCACAAGACAGGCTGCTGCTGTCCACTATCCACCTATACAATCTTATCAGGTCAGGTGGTCAAACCTTAATGTAAAAACAGCTGTTTGTAGCTTGAAATCAACACACTTAATGAAGCAAGTTTTAAGAATTCTGCTCATTGATCTTCTGATGAAATGAGATGTTTCTCTAGCTGTGGTAGTTGCTATGGTCACCCAGCACATCATGTGAAAGCACTGTAATTGTGTGCTAGCTTGCTAGCTCGCTTGTCAACATTTACTTTTTAATTTGGTAGTATATTCTTGGCTTTTCAAAAATTGCAGCCACTGCTTTAATCCACAACTGTCAGCTGCTTTCGATGATACGTCTGATGTTGTGCTAATTCATGGCTGAGCCAATTAGAGCTTTGAGTGGATGTCATCTTGCTGTCAGAGCCAGAGTTGATTTCAGATGATGGCAACGAGTGCAGGTGAGATGGACTGCCATCTCACCCATTGTTGTTTGTCAGTTATTACAGATATAACAACTCTTAACGTGCATTGTTCGAAGACACACGTCCGCTCATAATAACTGCTGTAGGAACAGCTAGGACTGCTTCTGTATCAAATGACAGTAACATCAGTGGGATGAACACTTCAGTCTCAGTTGAATAGAATAAGAGTAACATCCTTCCAAACAGGAGCTGGTCAGCATGAACTGGACTGCCAGCCTGACTAACGAAGCAAGAAAAAAAAGAAAAAGCTGCACGTTCAGAAACAATGTTTTGTGAATGGGCTGATAATCAGCAGATCTGATTCTGGGTGGTGTGTCACAACATTTCTGCATGATATTTGCAAAATCTCTAACAACTGAGGTTACTGTTTACTGTCCATATTCATTAGAAACAAGAACAAAGGCTTTCTGAAATGGTTTTTACTCAAATGTAGTGCATTCTGGGACGCATGCCAATAAAGAAAGTTTGTTATTATGGAGGCCCACATGGACTGCAGTTACTCATAAATTCTACGCCCATTATCTCTTAATTGTATCATTATCTCAAGATAACAAGGTAGAATTGTGTGGAGCTCATTTTTATCTCATTCTGAGGTAATGATTCAATTTAAATATCTCAGCACATCTGACATTTTTTTTCATGTTCCATGACAAAGGAGTTTTCAGTCTCACCAAGATTCAGACTGATTGTTGTATTGATGTTAAATAGTGTTTCATCAGCCTGCCACTCCTTCAGACCAACTTGTCTTGAGATAACCTGTGTAGGAGCATCAATAGAACAACGGACTGCTGAAATCTCAGCAACAAAGTGAGTGAATCTGAAGAACGAAAGATGTTGTGGTACGTTTCTTTTGACGTCTCTGAGCTCTGAGCTGATACTCAGTATGGTGGGCCAAGGAGTCCTGTAGATTAAACCAGTCATTAACAAAAGCTTCTGATTATAACGCCAAACATTGAACAGAGGTTATCTGTTACAGTCGCAGGGCAAACAGTGGGAATGCAGCATACAGCTGACATTTCAAAGGAGTCTCCAGGAATTTCATGGCCAACAAAACGTCATACTGGATAACATTCAGGAGTCTGGATACGTTCAACTTTTTGCCATAGATTATAGCCCAGCTTTATCCACAGAGTTTCCCCATTCAAATGAGTTGGCTATATTTTTTCCACACAGCGCTACTGTCTGTCTGAACATAGTCTAAAGGTGTGGCGGTGGGCTGTAAATGAGTGTTTAAAAACTATAGGCAAAAATTGTTTAAAATATTGTTTGCACTAGATATCAACGTTGATTTCTGGTGATAGGCTTGACCAACAATGTGTTCACTCTATCTCTTATTACTTTCTGTGGCTCTCATCTCCAAGCCCATTGGTTCCTACTGAAGAAGTACATCTTTAAAACACCTAAAAAAACAGGGAGAAATAATGCATGTGTCTGGGACTCTTTTCAGCAGAGGATTAATCCACAATTTGGGCTCGTGAGCATTTGGTACAGCAGGGCGGTGTGTGTAGGATTGAGTCAAAATAAACCATGGTGTGTGTGTTCATGGAAATGAAGGACCTTATTACACTAGTTAAAAGACCTTTTAACTTAACATTAGGATTTCAACTTTCAAAACATCTTTGCTGCCATTGTCAGAGAAATTTAGTTTTTTTCACAAACTGTAGCTCGTTGGGCTTAGTTAGAAGTACTTATATGGGACAATCAAGAAATAAGCCAAAAATGCACTGAAATATTTGCATTGATTCAAAGTGTTAAACTTGTAATGAATCATACCTTAAAGTCCATATAAAGGTAATTCTGATATTTCTTTCAAATACATTAAATATGTTGTAAAATAGTTGCTGAAGACATGTGAAAAGACTTTGAACGAAATATTGGTGAAATGTGGAGTTTGAGGTTCAAACAGTTTTTCACCAGTTTTCAGTCCAGGATTTTGTGGGTGGTCCTTAAAGGGTGGCTTGATGAGAAACTTTTCAAGAGCTTTAAAGACAGTCTCATTCCACTAAGTGTGTTTACTGTGTCTGTAAAATGATATTGCAGCATAAGCTCTTTGGTAAGAATCATTTGTCTGATTTTGAAGCTTCTCTCTGAGATGAGCTGTGGTTGAGGTGAATAAAATGACACCTGCTCCTCCAACACAAAACAAACACGAGTCCCCGGTTAGCAGAAATGATAAAAGAAGATTTTTCTCTCTTTATTTTTCTCGTATCTAAATTTAAGACATTCATCTGAAATCTCTTTAATTGGTTTGAGTCTTCTCTCACTGCAGAGGACAAAGAGAGGCTGAGCAGTGAGGGGGTGGACTGATTAGGCCGACAGAGGCCCACTGACTCTCTGTTTTCACTTTTACGATAGAAAATCAGAGAACTGCTCAAGAATTCTGTAACCTTGGCCTTGTGTGACTATTCATGGATCCATTTTCTTTTCAAATCAGACCTAAATTATGCTTAAATTGATAATGAACTAGAATATTTGAATTTCCTGCAGAAAGTGCAGTGTGGATGCCCTCTGCTGAAATGCCTGATGCATCTGTGGAAATTTGTATGAAAAGATAGAATCGTAGAATATTTTGAAATCTTGTATAAATTCATAGAACATTCTAACAAAGTGTGAAATAAGCTGAAAAAGTTGAGTAATCTTCCTATATTTGCCGTATTTATACTGTTTACAGAAATTTTCATCCTTTTTATGGGGCTGTGGCAGAGGTAGCTGGTGCTTTGAAGCTCACACGGCCAAAACGGTGAAAATGACAGCTTCAGTAGTGGTATCAGTGCATAGGTAGCGAATTTTCTATGTTTTGAGTGGTAGATTATGTGTGTAGCACGAAATTTGTGGCCACGAAAGACTTTTCTGTTCCTCACCATAGCGCTGACACCATTCACTCTAGCAGGCGCAATACACACCTATTATAAATGCTAGAGCTGAGCCGGATACTCGGCTGAAACGAGTATCTGGTACGGATAAAGCACTTTTGCCGAGTACGGTATTATACGAGTAATACGAGTCAATATCTGTGTTCGGATTGAATGAAAATCCTCACTGGGTAGCTGACTGTGTCTGCGTTCTGTGATAGGCTAGTCACAGCACCCCTCTCCTACACACATACAGATGTATTGTGTTGCTGTGTCCCTCTGCTCACTCACACACAGAACAGCTCTCTGTCTCTCCCTCAGTCACTCAGGTTCGCGGGTCTTTTCCGTTAACATTTAGGGTTTCTTCAGCTTCAGCTTTGTTTTTACTTCAGTTTGTACTTATTAACCAGTAGAGTTCTGCTAAACGAGGGTTCATTCAGACGTGGTGCTTGGTAGAATGCGAGAAATTTTTAGTTAGCCAAATTTTTAGAAATTTTTGGACATTAACGCTTATGTTTTTGTATTCTTTTGTATTTTGCACTGAAGCCATTAAACACTTGAAACCTATGTGCATATCTGTACTGACTTGAATGTCCGCAGTGAGCATAGGTTAGAACTTGAATATGTGTAGTACATACACACTACTATCCAAAAGTTTGGGGTCACTTAGAAAATTCTGTTTTCCATGAAAACATACAATCAGGAAATCAACTGCAAAATGAATAGGAAATGTATTGACTGATGACCTACAGGGTAGGAAGGGATAGGTTAGAAAATAAATAATATATAACTCATTCCTAGCTTGTTAATTAATACCTGACGAACTTTTTCATGCTGTCCATGAATTTAAATATCCTAGATCCTTGACATTACCATTAGATCAAGTATCTATCAAGTGGTGTATTGCTGCTGACTAAATACTGGAAAACATTTGACAACTACAGCAATGAAGACAAATATATATATATATATTTTAAAAAAAAGTAAATTGTCTAGCATTCAACATCAGGATTGACAGTTAACAGTTCACATGTCTCAAACGACATTGTCTTGCCAGGAGACAGCACCAACAAGAGAAGAAAAGTAGTCAGCAAGCTTCACGCACAAGGAACACCTCCCGTGTGGAGTTGTTGCCCCCAAGCTGCTGGACGGGCAACAATCCCTCAACAGCTCCGTCGTCGCTGCTGGAGCTGGGTTGGTCCACACTGGTCTAATCCCATCTCATGTCCACACCGGAGAGCTTACCAATACACCCCCATCACTGCTCCTGCCATACGTCCCTATGTCCACAAGGTGGAACTGATACCGGGCATTGACAACTCCCTGATCCTATCTGAATGCCAGTTCCATCACAAGTGGCTGCTCACCATCCAGTTTAAGATTTTTTGGAGGGTTTTTAGCTTTTTATTTTTGACAGAGACAGCTGAAGGGTGACAGGAATGTGGGGAGAGAGAGATGGGGAATGACATGCAGCAAAGGGCTGCAGGTCGGATTCAACCCTGGGCCGCTGCAACAAGGCTTGGATGCTCTACCAACTGAGCTAATCAACACCCAAACAGTATGTTTATGTTTATGTTTTGTGAATGTTTCTAGTCTGTATGTTTAATATGTCAGTATCGGTGGAATAAAACACCTGCTTGGTTTTGCACACAACCTCTGCCTCAAGCCTCCTGCTTTGTGGATCCAGCCACTACACGGCCATCCTAACATGGACGTTTGCAGTTTTAAAGGACGAGATAAAGGATGCCATATATCTACAATATAACTGTCAATTCAGCAGAAAGATAAATTGTGTTTCTGCACAAACTTCACTTTTTGGATGATGCCTCAACAACTCATGAACCAATGAGATGAACCATACTTTAAGTAACTACCTGGCTTCCTGGTTCCTGTTTCATTCTGAAGAAAGGGCACTGACCTTCTGATAATTATTGATGGGAAGTTCGGTTCTTTTTAGGGAGTCAGATCATTTGACTCAGCTCTCCAAGAAGACCTGTGGCTCTCAAGTGGCTTTTCATTTTACCACTTAGACCTTTTATAATTCAGCCAAATTTATCACTGTTTGAGTTATGATTTGTACGTGTACACACATATCATTACATCCTTTGTACTGAAGTATTCAAGAGTAAAAATGAAATTTTCTAATATCAGTGAATTGCTGTAGTCAGTTATTTTCATTGCATTTACAGACCTTTGTAACTCTGAAACCACCCAATGAATGCACTGACTTGCTTGAAGAACCACTCTGCTACACAAAGCAATTAGAAACACCAATAGACACTATAAAAAGAATAGAAATGTAAAAAAGGACAGCTATTGATTGTTGGATGCACAGTTCTCATGTGTCTGTGAAGGTTGTTTGTGGACTCTGCTTGATATGACAGCTTGGCTTTGCAAAGTTCTGCATTCTGCCTTTGTGTTTTCATTAAAAAATAAATAAATAAATAAATTGCGTCCAAATGCTGCTTCTATGCTTTTATTCTTTTATTCAATCATTATCATTCAACGGCTCATGTACCGCTTGCTGTATAAAAACAGTCGGTGTGTTTACGTGCACTTAAGAAACTAGGTTACAAATTTCTTCAACTTGATTTAAATGAGAAACACAGTTTGAATAATCGGAGGTGGGGATTAGAGATGCCTAATTTCCCCCAGCTAGGTTTGTGCTGCTTTGTTGGCCATGTAAACAGACAAGTGGGTTTGTTATTTGGCTCTTAACATGTGAGGACGAGTCTGACAAAGACAGGCTGTCAGTGAAAGTAACAACAGCATAATTCAAAGACTGACTAAAACTGACAGAAAGACCGAGTAAATCATGGTTCCAGAATAACCGTAGGCTCCTATGAATATACCATGAGAGGTAGTGAAGTGTGCCAGCATAAGAGCGAGGAAGTTCAAACCCAACATGCAAACACAAGGCTGATGTGGTAGGATCTGTTTTTAATGGTATTGTGCATGCTTTTAAACTTTGTGTTTTTTTGTTTTTTTTCATTGAGTGCTGTGAAGTTATTTAAATATTTGCATGCAGAATGGACTTTTCCACTGGCCCTGAACTCACCACAGCTAATTGTTGGCAACGAGGGTCCCTACAAAAAGAGACGAAATGGAAACAAGGAGGGAGACAGCACATGGAGACGGAGGGTTGTGTGGCTCGGCCAGGACCACCCCCCCAAAGTGCAGCTGCCAGAGCCCGCGGATGCGGTACTAGGTACAGCAATCTAAGATTGAAGCGGTGGGCACTGGGGAGTCAGTCTCACCGCCAGGCGGGGATGAGGCAGGTGGTGGCTGGAGCTGATGGTCGAGACAGAGAGACTGAAATGGGAGACTTAAGTATTTTCATTGTATTTTAGTATATTGTAAATAAATGGATCCTTTTTAAACCGTACCCTGAACTCTGCTCTGCTTACCCCTGATTTTTAACCTGCGTTTACCTTGTTTTATCTCAGAGTCCTAGGCTCTTTTTAACCTAGGTTAAAACATTTTAACTTAACTTATTTATAGTTTTAACCACTCGCGGTGTTGCACACTGAGACCAGAATCAGTTTAAACTGTTTATTGGAATCGAGGGCCACTGCTAACTTATTTGGTGCCCTGAGCGTAATTGCTTTGTAAAACTTTCATGGATAACAATAATTATATTTTAGCATCAAAAATATGATTTTGGTTAAAGAGATTCTACATACTGCTGTATTAACTATTACAGAAACATAAAAAAATGATATGGGTAATTTTAAGGATTAATTTAGGGCAGCTGTGGTATAAACTTTACATTGAGTGTTGTTCTAATAAATTTGTTAATAACTGTATATGTACAACTGAAAACCTGAATTTTTATATTATTAAATAACATTTTCCCACAAACCTGTGTTTCTTCATTTCCTTTTCTCAGCAGCAGATTCCTGTTGTCTTTTTGATGCCATGTTTCCATTGTTTTTGGGCTGATGTCAGGTGTGTGTCTGACAGCTGTAGCCCAGTGGAACAAACCACTGTGTGATGGGGGGCAGCCAGGGCACCAAACCATGATGTATTTTATTATTCTGAGAATATTCATCATTATAATATTCATAATTATAATTGTTAACCTTGTGCACAGGGGAGATACCGTGTCCTGGGGCTGAAGTGCATGTGAACTTCCAGGTTAACCCCCTTCACTTTCTTTAGCAGTGTTATAACATACACGAGCTCCGGCTTTGGCTTTTGAGACACTGTGGCCTTTATTTGATCACACACTGTAGCCTACACGGCTCTTACTCTCTCTCTCGCCGTCCACTCACACCTTACACACAGCTGTTTTCACAAAAGGAATTACGCTATTCTTATAACATGATGATAATTGGGCCATTTTGGTGCCCCCTCCAGCACTTGGCACCCTACACACAGTGTGTAACGTGTGTTACGGTAGTGACGGCACTGTTGGAACCAAAGGAGACAGTTCAACTCTCAGGAACAGAATGACTGGATAAGATCTTGAAGTGAGGAGATCCAGAACAGCTGGTGGTGGCAAAAAACCTCCAGGAGCAGATACCGGGATAAGGCAGAGCGATGTTCACAAAAACTAGTTCTCAAGAATGCACAAGGTTTGCCCATTGTGATGTGACAGTGAGCCGGTCTAGCAGGGGTGTGAGAGGGAGGGGAAACATGGGACAGGAAACACTTTGAAGGGAGGTGGAAAAAAACCTCAACCATGACACAAATAAATAAACTGAGTGGGATTTTTGGGTTCAGATAATAACTGTAAGTATATGTGTTCTGGAGCTCCTGCATAGATCTGTATTACTGTGAGCTGAAACAGCAACAACAGTCGAGCTGACTGTAAAGTACATTCAGATCGGCAGCTCACATTAAACTGTCCTGCAGTCGAATTCTCATTTATGTTATGCAGGGCAATTACAAACATAAAACTTGGGTCTAAACACAAAGCTTCAATGTCGTTCATTTCAGCTGTTAGATATTGATTTTCTCTCAATACAAAGGCTGACTGATCAATAACTAAATTCAAATTTCCTTGGCTGTTTGGGACTCGGGAGGTCGTTCTGGTTGAATCTCTTGTGTAGAAGGATAAAGGAGCTCCTTGCATTCCATCCAATTTCAATGTCAATTACAAAGTTCTAGACAAGATCAATTCATCCCTGAAAAGCAATTGGATCCAATTCAAGTGTGAGTGTGTTGTGGTATCTGGAGGAGGCAGCAGAGCAGGAGGAGAGAGGCCACGGTGTCTGTCATCACTGCACACTGTAATGAGCCTCTGCAACAAGGGGGTGTGAGCATAATGCTGCATTATTTCAATGAAACTGGAACAAGACAACTTTTGAAACCATTTTTTTTAAATGTATGTCCTTACAGCACGCTTTAATGCTCCATCAGCCGATCTTCTTCCCTCAGTGCATAAAGAAACAAAGGTTCTGTGTGAACATTTACCAGACATCATTTCTCTGAGTCATTTTCCCAGAGTGAGACTCTTAAAGGTCCAGTGTGTAGGACTTAGTGGCATCTAGTGCTGTGGTTTAGGATTGCAACCCCCTCACGTCAACCTCTACTTCCAAATGTGAAGAAGAAAAACACAAACAGCCATATTTAGCTGCTGTAGAAACATGGCAGACTCATTGGAAAACATATTTGAATCTTAGGGTGCAGTCTAACAGTCTATTTTGCTTAGGAAGGTTCTTAACTGAGTGAAATGACTCAGAAGTATTAACATGCAGCAATTATAAGAGCTGTTCCAATTATTCAGTGCTTCCTTTATTATCTCCTTTAGCAAAGGATACACCAGACCATCCTTTACGAAAGGAAAGGAGGCAATGCTGTCCCACAATTCTTTCAGTTTTGTAGTCCATCTTCTGAACTTTGTAGTTTTACCACAGATCACGTCAATAACATTTGGCGTCACATGATGATGTAGTCTTGTGGAGCCTCTGAACACCGCGGTCATCTTCTAACTCCTCATGAGCTCTCCTTAAACTGGTGACATTTTCCATTGAGGTCAAGGAAAAGTGGTTAGGAAAGGACTTAGGAGCAAAATTTTTTTTTGACTGTTCGACCATACCGTTATTTTCAGGTGATCACGCACTAATTAAAACATAATTATGAATAGTACATTCCATTTTCTGTCATATTACACACTGGACCTTTAAATATGAATGCTGGAGGAGGCAATTAGCCTAGCTTAGCATAAAACCTGCAACCTAGAAGCTCTGTCCAAAATTCAGAAATACTCTTACTGACATCTACTGTACTAACACGTCCATAACTTAACTCCCCTTAAACTCACTCATGTCATCTAAGTCTTGGAGATTAAGTGAATCTTAGTATTTCAAAATATGTTGAACTATTTCTTTGAAGGGATAACTCAGGTGTTTTGTTGTATGAGGTAATGATGCACCCTCAGTGTGTTACACACAGTAGAAACAGAAGCAGAGCTGTGTGGACAGGGTCAGCATAAACATTTATTCTAGCCACATAAAAAATAAATACATGAACTGTCCGCTCAAGGTTTGGTTAGATTTAGCAACTGAAGCTAACGGTTGTGGTCACAGATATACAGTAGTAGGTGGTCTCTGGCCTCTCATGAAGCTGTAGCTTTGTGTGTGTGTGTGTGTGTTGCACTGAACATGTAATTTATGTGGCTGCACACAAGGGAACTGTTTGTTTCTTGTTGTAGATTTTTTTCCAAAGTACAGAATAGATTTTGTGCTGTACACGTTGAGACAAATTCAATGCAACAATGACTCCAGGGCTGGTAATGCTGCTCTGCATTGTGGATCACCACTAGTAGAGTGGTGTTGTAAACAAATCTGTCCTTCAGGTTCAGCAGTGTAAGATCATCACCGTACATCCGCCTTCACTTCTGAGAGACACCTGTCATTATTCAAATCACCACAAGTGGTCGCGTGTCAGAAATGCCTAGTTTGTGTGAAGTGTTCTTGACAGTCTGAAATGAACCAAAACCTTTCAGAGTTAGCGCGCACTGCTGCATTCCAGTTAGACCGACTCATCGATTTATTGATCCAAGTGTTTGTTTAGATGTGAAAGAACGTGTTAGGAATTTATTGATGATTCCAGTTCATTAGTGCATTCATCCAGTGGAGCGCACACGTGTTTGAAACAGGTTGATTAAGATTTTAACTCGTTACTTGAGGTTTGTTCTGTTGTGTGTGTGCGTGTGCGCGCACGTGCGGTAGATTGATTAAGTGGTTTTAGTTCATTACTTAATTTTGTGACCCAGGTGTGTGTTCATTTTGCGTGTGTGTGTGTCAATGTGTATCAAAGACAAGTTGATTAACTCATCGATTTCAACTCTCAACAGCGTTTTTCCAATTCAATTTGTGTGTTTGTATGTTAGGTTAATTTCAGCTTGTCACTGTGTGTGTTACATATGTGTGTAAGTAGTGTTCAATTAAATGTACCAGGAATGAAGTTGGTAATTCCAATTGATAAAATACTCATTGTAGAAAACATGTTATTAAGCTTGCGCTTTGGCAGAAAACTGAACCCACAATGATGAGGGTAGGCTGAGCGTGGCTAGCAGGGCAGGTAAGTGTGGCAGGGCTAAAGACGAGCAGACATAAGAAGCAGGCGTCCAAAAAATAGGCAAAGATTCTTCAATAAAAGTATTTTCAGAGCTGGTCAACCGGAGTGAAATACTGCAGGTGATGAGCTGATGATGCAGGTGTGAGAACAGAGCAGGTGAGGATCAACCGGGGAGTGGTCAGAGAAACTAGGTCAGCCACGCCCAGCCTACACAGAGAGGGGAGACAGACACAACAGACACGAAGGCAGGGAAACACCAGGAAAACACAGGGAAACAGACAAACCTAGCAAATCAGATGTGGGCCATTGGCGGACCTGAGGCAGGCTAAATGACGCCTGGGTGCTCAAACAAGCCATCAGTAATGACATCTACCTGTTAATTCTGCATAACTTTAAGCCTTAATTTCATTTGAACAGGTGAGTTGTATATAAATTCACCCTCAGTACAGTTGTCATGAACGGGGAAATTAGCTATAGAGAACAAAACTGTTTTTGTACCAGGCTGTAAACATGTTTATTTCTGCTGTGAAGTTGGACATTTGAACATGGGGACTTATGGAGACTGACTCACTTCTGGAACCAGCCTCAAGTGGACATTTGAGGAACTGCCACAGAGGTTGCCACTTGGTCACAACTAGAAAGTACAAAATTTTGGAAAGAAAAAAGTTCTTATTGGTGAAAATGTATCTCTTTAAAATGTTTGGAATGCTAAAATAAACTAAAGTGACAGGTGAAATAGTGAGAGAAGTCAGAGTTTCAGTCGGCACTCAGTGAAGTTGAAGTGTTAGTTTAAATGCAGAGCGAAGTATCAATTGAGGCGAGAGGAATTAAAGATTCAGTTGAAGTTCAAACACTGGAAAGAGACGAACTCAGGTCTGTCAGCTGATGTGCGAGCGCTTAAAGAAGAGGAAGTGTCATCTGGAAGAGGAAGAGATGAAAGCAACTGAAATGTCAGCTGATGTGTAAACAGTAAAAGTCACTGACATTTCTGCTGGAGTGGAAGCACGGGAGGCAGTTCAGCTGTGTGCACTGTGTGCAGTTGAAATGTCAGTTGAAGTGTGGGTTCTGAATGTAAATATTTGAATTGTAAATCAGCTGATTTAAGATGTGAATGCAGTAAAGTGTCATTTATAATAATAATATTAATAATAATGTTTCTTAAAGAGTGCTCTTCATGATACTCAAAGACATTAATCTATTACTATTCAAGCCAAAATCATTACACAACACACTGAAAATATGTAACACACAACGTTAATCTCGAATTGAAGTCAGCTCTAAAAGGTGAGTTTCGAGTCGTGTTTTGAATGTTGACAGGTCGGTGCAGTCTCACAACAGTTTGAGAAGAGAGTTCCAGAGGAAGGAGGCAGAAATGGTTCCTGAATGGTGGAGACAGGAGGTTGGCATCAGAGGAGCGGAGGCTGCGGTGGTGGAGCAGGACGGTAAGACATCAGGGGGTCTGGTTAAGAAGAACTTTGAATTGGATCTGTTGTATGGACAGGGAGCCAGCGGAGTTACTGAAGGGCACGGGTAATGTGGTCATGGGAGCTGGAGTGTTTGAGTAGATGGGCAGCAGAGTTCTGAATTAAGCAATATTAATGTAATATTGCAATTATACAACAATTACCAACTTAAATAAAATATATAATCAAAAGGTTCATGTTTTGGGGCAATTTGCTCTCAAAATAAACATTTCTTTCTTGACTAATACCTGGAAAACAGTCAGTCACAGCAGTAGACTCCTATGTGTAATGGAACCGAGTTCACTACTCCCGCAAGTAGCCCGGGCCTTAGTAATGACCTAGCAACAGAGAAACTAGTCCCGTCAAAGCTTATGGAGATCGTGGAGTTCCCCAAACTGAATAAATAGTGCACCTATAAACACTAAACTGCTTTGCATGTTTTTATCTAACGGAACATTCCTCTTCAGTCCATATTAGTCACCTTTAGTCTCTCTATTTTCTCTGCGCTCACTGAATTGTTTGATCTCTGACATGCTGCACACAAACAAGGTACACACCTGTATTAATGAGGTACACACCTGTATTAACGAGGTACACACCTGTATTAATGAGGCAGTCTAACAGCTCCATAACACAGAATATTCATTAAAAAAGCTGAAATTGTAAATTCAGATGTATTACTGTATTAAAGTTGACTTCTAGTGGACTTATTCGTATTTGTTTACACGTGACGTGACCATGTGGAGATGGCGGAGTAATATTTTTAGTGATGAGTCAGGTGTGCTGTCATGCTGATTAAAGCACATTCTAAACGTCTAGTTGACCAATCAGATTGACCTATTTGACCGATTAGACCATTAGACCTATTTGTTGTAAAATATACTGGATTTAATGGAGCTTCTGGACAGCACAATGAACAATTAAAAATACAGCAACCTCATCACTGATCTCTAAAACCATTTCTCAAAAAAGCAATGAGAAAACAAAGGAATTAGTTAAGTTATAGGTTGGAAGTTTTACAACTAGTCACATTAATATTGTTGTGGTCCTGTCTAGCTTGTTGGAGACCAAGACTAAAAGCAGTCTTCTGACCAAGACTGATTTTAAGTTAGAACACTGGGAGACAGTTCTGTTAGGTAGGTATATGACCAGATTAGACTCTGAAAGCTAATATTTGACATATAAAGATCCAGATGTAGATCACTATGGAGGACTAAAAGTGCCAAAATTAAATAAATAAATACACCATTAAATAATTACTTAAATGTGTCATTAATTAATTAAAATGCTGATTCATTTTATGTCAAAAAAAAGAAAAAAAAATACGGATCCTAATGCCTCATTGGTTACCCTGCACATCAAGTCAAGGCAAATCAATTCAAGATAATGGATTGATGCAGAGCTAGTGAACACATTCCAATACACTGGCGGCTCAGTCACAGCAAGAAGAAAAAAGGCTTTCAAAATAAGAGCCCCTTCAAGATAAAAGACTTTGTAAAACTCACACACACACTAACAGCTATTTAATGTATGAGGGCGACAGGGCCAGAGTCAGGCACACTCAAAATTTCTTTAGAAATCTGGTGCCCTGGTACCAGAGAAGCGGTGGATTACTTCTTCTAAATTTGCAGTCACTCTACGGTCAATATCTTGATCAGAATGTGCAGAAATAACTGCAAGAATTTCAATAAGTTCCTCTGCTTTACTTGCTACATGCTCTGGGTCAGCAGGTCCTGCTTCCACATCCTCTGCTAAGTCTAAAACGTCTCTCACCAGGCGCACTACTTCAGACCAAAGCAATGGATCAGACTAGATTAGCATTAGCCCCACCCACTGACTTTGATGGGCGAGTTTGACAGTTTGACAATTCATGAAGCACTGCAACCCAGGACCATGAAATGGAAATGGAAATGAATTAAATAGTGAAATGATTATATATGTTTTTTTACATAAAATAAATTAGTATTTTAATGAATTAATGACACATTTAATAACACATTTATGTATTTAATTCCAATTTTAATAAATTAATGACACATTGAAGTAATTGGGGTCCAAGCAGCAAAGTTGCGGGAACCCATTGTTTTTATTATTATTATTATTATTATTATTATTTAATGGTGTATTTATCTAATTAATATTGGCACTTTTAGTCCTCCATAGTTCACAGCTGTAACTGGGGCTGGTGTAAACTGATTCAACATACATAAAAAAAAAGCCCTCTTGTTGTCGAATTGAGGAGAGAAAAAAGAAGACAACGATGCAGAGCTGGATCTAAGCACCAGGAGCAGAAAAGGCGATACAAACCATCCGTACCGTCTGTTATCATGGGAATGTAACATCTCTCCCCAATGAGATGGAGGAGCTAACGGCTAACGGCTATGGAGGGAGTATGGAGAGCATCGTGGCTGGGTGGGCTCGCTGTGGATTCGCTGGTGACTTTGGACGGTTTTTAGCTTGTGAGGGAGGATAGGAGAGCGAAGGCTGATGTGGTCTGTGGGGATGGAGGAGATGGATGCTGGCAGGGCTGGCGTCCATCATGAGCGGCTCCTCTAACCACCTGCATGAGAATGTGGTGGGCTTGGGCATCTCCTTCAGAAACATACTGCTAATCCCACCATGTAGGAAGGAGCTCTACCACAGGTCCTTCATTCCAACAGCTGTCGGACTCTTCACACTAGCATGACTTCATGACTTTCTCTCTATATTTCTTACTTGTGAATCATTTATTATCAACCTTTAGTATTTAAGCTACTGTGACAAATGAATTTCCCTGGTGTGGGATCATTAAAGTCTATCTTATCTTATCTTATACCTGTTGGTTTCAATTCTTCTTCATTTCTCAAATGAATAATTAGTGTTGCAGCGTTCTGGCAAATGTAAAACACACCAGACTTCATTCTGATTCTATTCATTCTGTTTCCTGAAAAAATAAATAAAAAAATTCAGGCGCACACAAAGACTGGAGTGTACTCTGGAAATAAATGAACATGTTATTTTTCAAATCTGCCTCAACAACCCTGCAATCAGACCACTTGGCTCGGCGGACGCAGTTCCGCATTCTGGCTTTTATTGCAGCAACTGTGAAAAATGATATTTTAACTCTTCAGTGCGGCAGTAATCTGCAGCTTGGCTCTGTGCTGAGCCAGATGACGTGCAGTACGGCAGTGACACAGGCGGGCTTTAATGAGATTCTGAAGTAATACTATACAGCCGCTGGCCAAACCATTCTAACAGCATTTGTGCGTGTGGGTGTGTGTGCGTGTGTGTGTGTATCTGTGTAAATGTCTATGGGCATGAGTTATAATTGTCTTCTGCATATCTGCATGTGTGGATGCTCGCTCTGGTTATGTAATTATTTGGATGCTTTAAAATAGCCAGCATTAACAACAAGAGGACTTGGAGTGACCTTTAAACAGTAGACGTTAAGAACCATTTCAAGAAAATTGTTCAGGACTTAATTGGCTGGGCCGGTCCTTCATTGGCCTCTTTGTGCCTCTTACATACTCTTTGATTTTTTAGACTGGAGATTTTTGCATTGATGAACACTGAAACAAGCTGTGCCTTCTGTCACAATCACACTGCAGTAAAACTAAGTACATGCAGTACGACGTTTAAAGTCACATCCATGGCGACTACAAAAATTCAGCTCCAAATAACAGCAGTCATCTCATGACACTGGAACTGTACTCTTTATAAAAGACCCAACAATTCTCACCATGAGCAACCAGTTTCCTGAGCCTGCTCACTGTTTACAATAATGATGGGAAATTCGGTTCCTTTCAGGGAGTCAGATCATTTGACTCAGCTGCTGGCTCTTTCAACTCCCAAACAGCTCTTCATTTTACCACCTATCCCTTTCATAATTCAGCCAAATGTAGCACTGATTCTTCATCCTTTGTACTGAAGTATTCAAAAGTAAAAATGACATTTTCTAATATCGATAAACTGCTGTAGTCGGTTGTTTTCATTGCATTTACAGACCCTTGTAACTCTCTGAAACCGCCCAATGTATGAATGCACTGACTTGCTTGTAGAACCAGTCTGCTACACAAAGCAGACAGAAACACCAGTTAAAACTTTTTAAAAAGGACAGCTGTTGACTGTTGGATGCACAGTTCTCCTGTCTGTGAAGGTTGTTTGTGGACTCTGCTCGATATGACAGTTTGGCTTTGCAAAATTCTGCATTCTGCCTTTGTGTATTTGCAATTTTTAAAATGCGTCCAAATGCTGCTTTTTTTTTTCTACTATCGCACAACAGCTCACGTACCGGAGCCGGCTCTTTGAACCGGCACATCACTAGTTTACAATGAATTACCTGGGGCCTCTGTCAGGACATGTTGCCTTTCTGGTCCAGGAATCAAGACCCTCATTTCATAACATCCAGGTTTTCCATTCTCCTGGTTGCTTTGTCATAGATCATTTTCTGTTTGAAGTTGAGTTTTATCTGTGTGTCATGCACCTTGTGACACACAGCAGGGGATGCTCCCTGCTTTGCTAAGCTAACCCTGTATCCTTTTTCAACAGGCTTTTTACTACCTGGACCCCTTGTTCAGCCTGTCCATTAGCCTTTGGATAGAGATTAGAGGTAGTTTAGTTTAAATCCATACTGCTTGGTATTGGTAGCTGTATTGGGGACCATTGTCACTGACCACACCTTGTTGGACTCCATGTCTGACTAAAGCGTTTCACAGTTTCACAGAATGTGCTGATGTACTGGAGTGCTATGCTGCCTTGGGGTAGTTTGAGTGACAATCCATTACCAGAAGGTAGTCCTAGCCATTCAGATGGAATAAATCACCTTCTGCTGTGGTTCAGTTGGTATGTTTGCAATCAGCATTGGCTCTTTCATTTGTTTATAGTGTACTGTCACATTTCCAGATCATTTTCTCAATATCCATGTCGATAATAAGCCAATAAACTGCTTCTCTGGCTCCCCTTTTGCATTTTTTCGATGCCAAGATGTTCCTTGTGGATACAGTGAACCATGTCCTGGCGCACAGATTGCAAAATGACAGTTCTGAGCAACACTGTCAGATCTGCTTTGACCAGGGCCGTCGCAGGGGGGGTGTGAGGCCCTGTGCGAACTTGAAATACGAGGCCCTGCTCTTTGACATGTATGCGTAATTCTAGTTCTATTGCACGCATAATCTCACTGCAATACGTTTTATCAAGTAGAATAATACAGCCTAATCATGCACATAGTCTCAGCTATGACTTTTTGCTATTTATTTCAAAGGAAAAAAAAAAAACCAACTGTACAATGAGTGGCGACAGTACATCAAGTCAGTTCAGTCACTTTATTTTTGGCATCATGACATTTTAAACAAGTAGATTAAGACACTTTTCATTCATTATATACATTCATTAATTACAACTATACACAACTTATTTGACTTATTATTTAACGTATTTTCAACAAAGAAATGAGATGGACTCACGATGCGTAAATTGTGCAGAAACTAATCACTTCAGAGTCACTTTCCTTGCCTTCTGGGCTGCAAACTCATCAATAAGATCTCTATAATCCAGTTTGGATGCAATGTCCTTTTCAATGGATAGCAGGGCAAGCCCGCACAGTCTCTCCTGTGACATGGAGGTGCGCAAATAGTTTTTCTTAGCTTTGAAAAGCTTTTCTCACCCGATACCACCGTTACTGGAAAAGTCAATAGGATCCGGAGCGCATTAGCAACAATGAAAAACCCGCTTAATTTGTTGGATACATTTTTTAAATTAATTTCTTTGTTTTTATGTGACATGTCATTGATACAAAATCATACATAACTAATACTATGTATTAGTTGCTGTATTATCAGTTCGCACAGCCTATGGGATGGCTCTGGCTTTGACACAACAGAACTGTGGGCAGCTTCATTTTGATCATCCACTGTGGAGATAGTTGACCACTTTCCACAGCACTGAGTGAAGTTTCCTATGTAACTTGTGTGTTTTTGCTTTGAAGCTGACTAGTGTGTTAGTGCTGGGTGCTGGTGCCCTACACAGAGCATCAGCCAGCATTGCATTTATTTCACTGGTGTGTAGGCTCACTCAGTCAGTGGATTCACTTGAGTTTCAGCAGTAAAGGTTGGCAGACTAGACCTAACTGAAACTTTACATACCCTTACACAAGCCCAAAGACTCATTCTGTATTCAAGCATCAAGGTTTTTAGTCTCTTTCTTCGATCTTGACACACACTTGACACACCAGTGTCCCCTCTTTTTTATGTAGCAGGAGATGAGACAAGTGAAATAACAACTTGCAAATTCTTCTGGTCTGTGTGTTGCAGACCATAATTGGACTGATAGACTCCATAAACCAGCAGCACTACCTCTCAAATTGCAGTGGAAAAGCAGGCAA
This sequence comes from Protonibea diacanthus, assembly GCA_028641955.1. Taxonomy (NCBI): domain Eukaryota; kingdom Metazoa; phylum Chordata; class Actinopteri; family Sciaenidae; genus Protonibea; species Protonibea diacanthus. Next base: position 1,642,908 of record CM053997.1, on the reverse strand, counting down.
GATCATAGTTATCTGTGAGTTAAGACAACAAAGAACACATCCTTTCTTTACAAAAAAAAAAACAAAAAAAAACAAAACAAAAGGCCTGTTAGGAGGATGAGGACTGTTTGATGTTGGCTTCAATCCAGTTAACCATCCCCCTTTGCTCGGAGCAGTCCACCTCCCAATCCCAATCTTTTGAAGCGTTAGTGGAGATATTTGTTCTTTTGAAGGGGTCTAAGAATGTGAAGACCGGCTCAGTAGTAGAGTCTCTTTCAGTATTCTTTTTCATGTTGAGCAGTTCATTCAAACACCTTCTTCTGTTCAAGCAACTCTCTGAAGCATGCTGCCTTTGAGGAGAGATTAGGAATGAATTTACCACGGAAGTTTATCATTGCTGTGCCTTTCAGGACTTGTTTTTTTGTCAGTCAGGGACATGTACAGTGTGGCCTGCACCTCTGAATGATCAGCCTCCTCCTCTCCTGTGAGCTTGTCTCACAAGATGGTAATTTCTAAGACACCCAACAAGAAACTTTTTCTGTCCGCTCTCTGTAGGAGGTTTCCCAGTCTTTCATTATGTTGTGTAAACCCCCAGACCACCAAGTAATCTATAAACAACCTGGTGCCTTCCACACCCTCTATTATCGACCCACTGAGATGATGCCAATGGGAGCCTGAGAAACAGTGGTTGTGCATTGATGGTGCAGTACTTTACTTACTTTCTGAGCAAATTTTCAGCTGCCCAAACTCCTGCAAAGCATCCCGTTTGTTGAAATAGTTCACACCTGTTTGTTTCTTCTCTGGTGCTGGCACTCTGTAGGGCAAAGGTCACTAATAGGCGTACCCAAACTCTGTCCTGTCTGGACCCAGAGCCGGAAACGACATATCAATGAGTTTTATTCAGTTTTGGTGAAGATCACATTTTGACCGGCGACTCTTTGATTCTTTGACACTTCTGAAACTGTTTCTACACTGCTACTCAGCAAAAGGAATATCCTACCTGTCTCTACCTGTGACTGGCCAGTACTTGTTGCCTTTGTGGGTTCGAGTTGGTTGAGTTTAGGCATGAGGACTGAGATTGGTCAAGGTGAGGCCAAAAGTGTCAGGCAGGTTAAGGTGTGACGTTGAATTCTAGCTTTCTTTGTTTGAGTCGTTGACTTCACACAATGCAGATGTTGATACAATGCTGCTTTAATATATAAAATAATTGTGATGTTTAACTAAATTATAACGAACTTAAACAAGATGATGCTGTGGACCTCCTGAAATCAGAACTGACTACCCCTGCTGTAGAACACCCACTACAAGCTCATTCTTGAGTCGGTGTAGGTGTATTGAAATGTCGTGTGTCCTTTGAACGGTGCATGACCTTTTTGATAATGTCAGAATTGTTTCCTTACTTTGTTCATCCATTGTTATGTTTTTACCGTTAATCCTTTTAAATAATTCTTGATAATTCTTGATAACTATTGGACATGATACAAACTTGCTTTTCTCTGCCACCTAAGTCTTCATTATTTTTTTGCTTTAGCTGACGCTCCATCAGTATTGTGTTTCTGTGAGGTTTTTATGCTGTCTTCGATGTTGTTCTCATTTCCCCCGTGTCAGTCCTAAATAACACAATTGTCCCATTGACCAACGGTGGTGCAATCCATTTGTCATTTTACAAAGCACTTTCTATCCAGTCTGACCAGTGCCAGTGTATTTTGAAAACTCAAGATAGGGAAAAGAACATATCACCTTACTGTCCTCAGGGAGGCTGATACAAAGACATGGACCACGGGAATAAAAGGATGGCTCACCAAGGGATTTGACTAATGAATCAGATATTATTAGAATAAAACTTTTCATACAAACAAAACACAATGTCCTTAAAAACAAAAGGGCACACTATGAAGTGCACCATTTTGATAAAAATAAATGTTCATTGTCATCTCAATGTTCTTTCTTCTTATTTTTAGCACATTTTTGCATAATGGTTTTGTCCCTTATACGTTTCACTTGTTTTTCCATGCACAGGACATCTTTCAGATGAACTTGCCCCGGTGGTTTTCCTTTCACTTCCACCTTGGCTCATAAGAAATAGTGCATATTGGCATTCTAGCTCACCAGCCTGGCATATTTTTCAGCACTTTCCAACCTGACTTCTGTTTCTCTCAATAATTTATCTCAGAGCTTCTTGTCTTTTGTTTCAATCTTGAATCATAGAGTCTCTGAAATTACAACACTGTGCTTTTAGCTTCAGGTTAGAGAGAAAGCAAGAGAAAGACTGTGCAGCATGCATGAGGAAAGGCCGTGCCTCTCATACTTTTTGCTTTTCTTCCACACACAGTGTGAATCAAACTTCTTTAAGACCTTGTCAAACTTATCGTTGTCATCTGCTTGAGCAAACACAAAAGTGATGAAGATATATTGTTTCTGTGCCGTGACAGTGAGCAGCGTGGTTAACTTTCTCAATCTGTCTGCTTTAATGTTCCCATCTTCTTGTGTCGCTTCTTTCTTTTGACCGAGTCAACCTGTCCTGGCACCGGTTTATTTTAAAGTAATAAAAATAGAAAGTTTGGAACTTGCTAGCTAGGCTAGCTACTTTATTCTACACATGATATATACAATAGATATATTTCTTATGAAGGAAACTGCTGAAACTACTAGGATTTTATGGGATATATGGTCATATATCATATATTATTATGGTATTGTATTGTATTGTAGGTCGATTGGGATGGGCAACTTATTTGGTGTGATGGAGTACACAGGGCATGCAAGACATACAGACACACAAATGTGGAGAGAGATGGTGCAGTGATGGGCAGCCACACAGAGTGGCACCCTGAGAGCAGTTGGGGCTTTGATGCCTTGCTCAAGGGTTCTGAACTGGTACCTCTCCAGCTATCAGTCCACCTTCCATACTTTGTCCATACTGGACTTGAACCGCCTACCATCCGGTTCCCAAGCTACTGCTACTTCTTTGGATTTTAAATTTCAACTGTCAAAACTAATCAAACTGTCCACTTACTAAAAAAAATAGATATTACACTAGCAGTCATGGGTAAACATATTTAAAAATAAATATGTTTACCCACAATCAACAGTGTCCTTAAAGAAAATGTATTTCATCTCCCACATCTTCCTTGTCTGCTTAGTATCAAAAGCTTCTTCATCCATAGCACCTTTACATGTCTGTTTAATCTAATCTTCTCTTTTCAAGAGACACCAAGTCATTAGTACATAGTGCTACCTATTACTTTCCTAGCTGTGCTGATAGATTACAAGGTCAAATTTGCTTTTCATAACAGAAATGAGCATTGAGATGCATCCATGCAGTTTCTGTGGTCTGTGTAGTATGTATGTAATAATATTATATCAATAAGAATATTTTAAATGAAACATGGTAAAGGGAACGTTTCCTTTAAGCTCTTATCAGATGATGCAAAAGAGAAAAAAAAAAGTATTTTCCAATCCACAAACACAAACCAAGCACATGATCAAACAAATTAAAACTTTAGAAATATAATTAATTATAAGGCTCCCTGTGACCCGATTTGTCAGATGTTGTGTTTACAGCTTGTCCTGCTGCTGTTCATGTAGCTTTTTAAAACATCACATTTTACTGCAGAAAGAGCCGTCATGTTCTAATTACTACACTAACACACTTTTAAAATTCTCTAACATAATAATTATTTTTGAATCATCACACTGCACACTTATAAAGACTCTGTACACCCACACAGGTGTTACTGTGGCTGATTAAACCTCTGCCCAGCTTAACTTTGACTGGGGTCACCTCAGTCCATTTATTATAAAACAGAATCATAAAGGTATAATTTGACCTGCCTACGAAGGTGTAGAAGAGTTGGGGATGAAGATGTCAATCAAACTCAGTCTGTTCACGCCCACACAGCCCTGATAGGCAGTCTAATTATGGAGAAGAGTGAACACCTGTGTGAGTGGAGAACAAACACCATCCCCACCAAATCAACTTTTGACTGACACCTCTTACTTTCCAACTTGGAGATGAAGGGCACGACATAAACAAGCAGCTGGCTGCAGCTAACTCTCTTTGGCCCGTTATGTGAGTCACTTTGATCAAGTGAACAAGCTGACATAGTATGAGGAAACCAGAGCTCTGTCAGAGATGACTCCATGTTTATTGCACAAACACCACCATATTTATTGTACTGTAATTCTGAGTGTGTGAAATACGACTGAATGCAATGTTGCCAACACTGAGTTCTTTGACTTGTCATCTGGCATAGGCACGTCACAGCTGAGCACGTCCACACAGACAACTGTTCAGGTTTTTGTTTGCTGTGCAGAAAAAAAGTGCTTTTAATGTGTGTTAAGTAAAGTTATACTTTCTGATTTTCTACTCTCAACTCTCTGTAGTTTAAGATTTAAGTTTATGGATGGACATATAGCATTACTTGTTGCTAAATAGCTTACCGCTAACCACAAATCGACCGGGTCCAGTCCCAGTTAAATGTTGTGTTTTTGTCCAGATATCAGCGAGGCCTGGCTCACAGAAACATTCCACTTTGGAGGCGTCCAAGTCTGAGTCTAAATCTTGTCTCATTTGTGGTTTGATAAATAGTAAATGCATCAAATTCAGCACCACATATTACCAGCCATGTTGTATCACTAGGCTTCCTTGAAGTTGAAACTACCCTGATGTACACAGCACAGCTCAGAAATCAGAACAAAGTAGGCTTCAGACAGAAGATGGATTGAGGAGGCTGCATGAAGGGCTACTTCACTAGCATGGACCACACCAACACCATACATCTAAATTAACAAAACTAAATATGGGCGAAGCCTGAACTCTTGTACTTCTTCGGTCTGTTGCTGCGTTGAAGGGAAGCTATGGTGGGGATTCGCCGTGGTACCTGTGCACGACAACTCCTCAGGACCCTGCAGTGACTCATGCAAAGCTTCTCTAGTGGTGTCTCAGATTAATAATATAGCTGGAAATGAGCAGAATAGCTAAAAGTGTGTAGGGAACAATTGGTGGAACTGTTTTGTCGAGTGCAGATGTGTGAACAGGCCAGAGGGCAATCACTTATCTGACAAGACTCGACTCACTGCTTCTTAAAGCTCCCAAACCTTCATCTAATATGTCATAACACAGAACATGAGCGGCTTTTAATTACCTAAAATATATTCAGTGATTTAATTTGATCAGTTTTAAGGGAATTTATGCACATTGCCATGTTAGCCTGCCATGTTTTTCCAGTCTGGTACAACCCGAAACAATGATCAGTTGATGGCTTCAAGAGAGGTGTGTTTGTTGAGTCAGGTGAAAAAGGTTAATGCTAATATTTTAGACCAGATGACATGTCAATCATCTATTCATACAGTCACTTAAACTGAAGCACATGAGAACTTTTCAAAGGCCGATCCATCCAATAGTGCGGGGAAGTTCCAGTCTTTTAATTGACTCAGATCTCAGACTCTCAGACATGGTAAAATGAACAAATCTTTTTGAACGAGTCATTTCGTTCATTTGGCTCATTCTCTAGTGCAGCTCTGTGGCCCTCTTGTGGCCGATGTAAACGTGATAGATGAACGTACTGCTGTGGGTACTGCTCCTCACACAGCCTGTGACAAATGAAGGAACCGAATGAACGAACTGCTGAGCGAGCTACAGAACGTACTGCTCCTCACACAGCTTCCTGTCACGTGACAAATGAATGATCCATATGAACGAACCGTTACTGCTTGTCATACAGCCTGGGCGGCCATGCAGCTGCCATGTGGTGAGAGAACGTACTGCATCAAAATGAACGAATCACTCACTGAGACGACTCGTTACTGCCGAGTCATATAAAAGATTAGTTTATATTGAACAATACGTTCACAACCAACACACCACTACCATCCAATACTCCAACCCCGATAGCATGGCAACATCAACAGTGTTGATTCAATGTTGGTCTGCTATCTGGGGATTGGTTTTATTAATGTTATTTCAATGTCAGTTCAATGATAAAACAGTGATTGATTTTATGTCTGTCTTGATCTATTTTTCATCATTGAAATAACATTATTTCAGGGTGCAAACCTGATGAAAAATTAATGTTATATTTCAATGTTGTTGATTCATTGACAGTTACATTGAGTCAGTGTGGATTCAGTGTTGGTCTGCTATCTGGGAATCTTCTAGCTATTGAACCTGCAACAACCTCAGTCATGTGTGAGGCAAACTCACTGGTTACACTCACTGGTAAAGGTCACAAAAAGGTTAATCTTCCTACATCTTTCCTCTCTTCCTTTAACCTTTATATTTTCACTTATTAAATGATGTTAAAAAAAGAGTCTTCTCTGATGACCCTCAGGCCATTAATGCAACCAGCCAGTCCTGATAAACCCCATCACTGTCTGCAGTGTCTGCAGGAAGTGCTAACTGAAAACCCACATTAATAAATCACATGCTTTTACTTACAAGTCTGTTGTGCTGTTGTTTTCTCCAGGTCTTCTGGATTCCTTCGGGAAATAACAGATTTTTTCCTGCCTCCCCACACCTGGAAAAGTTGCTCCTTCTCAAAACACACTCTAGGAAATTGTTCTCCAGTTGAAAAGCGCTTTTAAGAGGAAGACTGACTGATTTGTGCCTTTGAGGATCAAACTTCAAGAGGCTGTAGATGTAAGCGCAGGAAGCTTTGAGATAGGAGAGGCTCCAGCACATCCTCTGATAAAAAATTTAAGTGTCGACGTTCAGAGAAATGCCTCGAGAAACATTCGTTTCCAATTCATCTGTTTGAAAGAATCAACTCTACCTTCCATGAAAACGTCTAACTCTACCATCTTCATTATCCAATGGTTTGAGGTGCTTTTTTGCTTGCAGATTGCCTAAGGGTCTCTGCTTTGGTAGAAGTCAGCAGAGGAATATTTTTCCTGCAGTAGTCAGGGAGACAATTTACTGAGACACAACTTGCTCTTTTCCAATTGCATTTACATGTACCTAAGTAAAGGTCAGGCTTATTTCTCTCTCTCAGCGCTGCTCTGGTCTGAGCTGCAAAGCTGACTAAAGTCTCCAAGTTTAGTCTCAATCTGCCTGTGAATTTGACCTCGATTGACAGCTAAATCTATCTTCTATCTTCCAATCCCACTTTTTTATTTGTTGCTTCTTTTTCTTCAACACTTCATCTTCTTACTTCTTTTGATGTCTGGGACCTCTTTGCTGTGTTTGACCATCCTCTAGCCTGCGTCCAACCAAGAGGGGTTGAGAGTATGACAGAGCTGACAAACACCTATCCATCCAGTTTTGGCCTCATTCGACCCCCCCCCCCCAACAGACAGACAGAGGTGGTGATTAGCAGCTAAAAGACGGGAGAAAAACAGAAGTATCCGTACAAATCGCTTTGTGATGCTGCCTCACAAAACTCCAATCTGCTCAGCTGATTTACAGATGGCTGCTGCTGATGACCCCTGTCCTGCTTCAAGTCCTACATGTACCCTTTTTCGCTTTCATTTAAGATGGCGCCACAGATGGCTGCCTGTCTGTTGAGAGAGAGCACATTCTGTTGTCTTGTTGTGTTTGTTAATTCAGCGTTCTGTCACCATTTCAGGAAAGAGCCCAGACCCACCAGCACCAAAGCATCAGTAGAAGTCTATCAGATCGTCTATAGTAGGGCTGCAATGATTTGTCAAAGTAATCGATCCATCGACGTGGAATCTTTGCGTCCTACTGTAAAACCCCACTGTATGATCACATACTGGAAGAAGACGGTATAGAAGAACACATGGTGGAACGGAGAGACAAAGAGGGCAGAAAAGTGAGAACAAAAAGTTCAAAAGTATGGGAACACTTTATTGAAAACAAAACATTGAACGGCTTAAATGTAAACTCTGTCAAGCTGGGCTGTCATATCATGGCAGCACTACAGCGATGCATGAGCACCTCAAGCTGGCACCCTGGAGCTGTGGTACCTTGTACTCCAGATGGGTACTGTAAGATCGTGAGTTGAACTGATAACTCGCAGAGCTTTATTTTCAATGAAAATAAATTACAAGTTATTTGTCTTAGTTATCAGTGAGTTATCAGACGTACTGTATAGTCAGTTTTGTACTGATTTGTAACATATCATCACCGTCGGGCTGAGACCTCCTATCTCCCAAACCAATAGTTATCTGTCAGTTATGGTCATAACCTGCGTTACATTAATCTGACAAGCATTATGACTCTAGTCTTTCAGGAACAGAGGTTGATGGAGCGTGATGTGAAGTGGTGTCCATTCATCTTCTTTTATGAGCTTAAATTGTAATATATAATAATATATATATATCACAACAAAGTTTTATGGTTGGCTGTGGTGGAAAAGTCAGATCTGTGTGAAGAGACGAGGAGACTTTTAATTCTACACTGGAAAAAAATATTTAGGCCACTTATGCATTTCAGTTACATAGAACATTTCCATTCATTTGAGTTACATGGTTTTAATATAAATTAGTAATAAGTAATAGACTGTGACAAAAGTAATAAGATTTATGTAATAGTACTAATAAACTCAAAATGACTGCATTCATTTTCACTGTTGGGTTTGGGCAAACAAATTGGCTTTATTAATATTGTTATATGTGTAGTGGAAGCACACTGGGTTTATTAGTACTATTACATAAATTGCATTACTTGCTTCACATTAAGTTTGTTAGTTAATTTATATTAAACCTGTCATATCTTCTGAATGGTTTAATGTCACCTGACTATTAGTGCCGTAAACTCAATGAATTCAACTCCAACCTCTAAGCAGATAACACAGGAGAATGGAAATGAGCATCCATTTATTGAAGAATGAAACATCTACCAGTAAACACCACACATAAAAAAGACAGCAATGTCATACAGAAAGCATGAATATCACTTTAAAGGAGTTTTAGAGACTCAAAGCAGAGTTTGAGACATTTGAACTGAACTTCTCTTCGTCCTCATGCAGCTCATTTCAGATCATAAAAGCAGTCAGCTGCTCTGCGAGTATTGCATAATTTTTTAATGGGTTTTGGGCCTAATGATGGCGTCTTTTACTGGATGAACGATTGCATTTTTGAAATGAAAGGCCAAATTCCAGGCGATAATGAGTTATTAGTGACTGATAGAACAAACAGAATGGAATAATGCATTACATAACCACGTTGGAAGTGTGTCAAATGAACTGGAAGATGCTTCATGTGGGGGGAAAAAAAGTCCTGTCAGTTTGCACAGCTGCAGAGCTGCAGTGTTAGAGGACAGCAGGATGTGGAGTCATGGTGTGTGCTATATGCTCATGTCAACAACAAGCCATGCAAACAAGGAACATTCTGTCCTCAAATCATCATTCTTCATCGTAATTTGTGCCATCAGATTACTTAATTGCTTCCGTTAAATCACTAATTGGCGCCATCATATTTCTAATTTGTCCTCTCAAATGACTTCTTCCTCATTTAGGTCATTACAGCTGCTTGCAGCCATGCTGCTGAGCTTCAAAGGAGAAGTCTGACAATGTGTTTTTCATATTATCAACAGTCCTCAATAACCCAACACTGACTGTATCCAACAGCCTGATATATCCTCATCATCTGTGCTATAGAGCTCCATTGCCATCACACTGCACTGGATGACATGTTCTTTCATTGATACTGACCTTTAAATTTGGGTGTAGGTTTTTAAGTAATTGTTGTGATTTGTCACCTCCAGTTTCAGAGTGTACTCACTGTGGAAAATATGTTCAGCTGTACTGAGTATTTGCTCTGATTACATTATTTCTGATCAAAAACCAGCAAGTCGATAACTTTGCTAACAGCCAAACATCAACAAGGTCACCAACAGCAGACACAGCAGCAGCTAATATTACTGACTAGTCCAACAGTAGTCAGCCCAGCTCGGCGTCTGTCTTTCAGCCTTTTATTTCACCAAGCTTTCAACAACCACTAAAAGTCAGTCCCACATTCACTCTTGTCTGGAAGCGTCTTGCTCGCTCACTCTCTTCTTTTTCTCTTCTTAGCTTCCTCCATGAATGTCTTCTTGTGTCTCTTAGGGTCCGGTCAAACCGTCTGTTTTGCTAAGGAAGGTTCCTCATTGAGTGAAATGACCCGTAAGTATTAACGTAGCAGTGATGATAACAGCTGTTTAAATTCTTTTCAGAGCTTCAGCGTTTATTCTTCTTTAAATAAATAAACTGACTGTCATTCACAACCATAAAACGACATATATTTATTTAAAAAGTGTGACACAGACTACAGCAGAGAGAGAGAGCATATGAATATGAACAGACGTAAAGATGTCATATAAAAACTTTGATCATGAAGCCTGTTCTTGTTGACTGTGGAGCTGCGTTCACACACAGAGTTGTTCAAGTTTGCTCTCAACGTTCTGCTTTGCTTTCAAACTTTCTCTAACTGTGACGGACGTCCAGTGTCCTACAGATCATCATGGAAGTTACTGCTGATTATTAATCATCCATCTTTTGCCAAAACTTGCTAATATGTCTGAGTGGACACGAAGGTAAGCCACCATACTTGTTTGTGACAGGTAGTCTGTATTCCTTTATTATTTTAATTCTGACATTGATAATGTACTCAGATTTTTAACTAGGCTGTCCATGTTTATATTTCCTGCAAGAAACAACACTGTAAGCGCATACAGGGAGAAGTATCTCAGATGTGCGTTTTGTAGTCCATCTTCGGAACTTTGCCACTTCTGTCAATAACATCTGCCGTTGCATAATGATGTGGCCTAGTATAAGTGCAGTTCGATTCTCTGAGAACTGAGGAAGTCTGAGGAAGGACTTAGGATGTAATTATTTGGAGTATTCGACCATACTCAGTGTCTCTACCATGTCCACAGAGGCTGTTGAGCCCAGCAACATTGGCTGCTTGCTCAGCTCTGGTTCTGGCATGACACTGGCTCTGCTTGCATTGAGCATTTCCTCGTGCCCCAGGCCTGAAAACCTCTTCTTCTCATTGGTCCAAACATTCCCCCAGTGCTCTAAGCTCACAGTCCGGGCCAACAAACTGAGCTAACAGCAGCTACAGTTCACATCAGTTTACATCACTGACCATCAGTAAACTTTAAATCAGGGTTGAGGCCGAGCAGGTAAAAAATCCAGTTTCACCAAAATCAGTCAAATAGTTGGTGGTGTGTGACTTAGTGCTGTAAAGAGTTACATACTTCTCCTCACCCGGAGTCCAAAGTTACATAGTGTGAGAACAGGAATAACAGTCAGTGTAGCATCAACAAGATTTAAAATCTGTTATTTTATGGCAGAAAAGTTACACAATGTTGCTTTAAGTCATGGGCTGCCGACTCATTTTATATTGCCAAAGCATCTCTCGTCCCAAACTGAGGGCTCCTGTGCAAGTTGAGATATCAAAATATCATGAGAGTAGAAGTTGGATCTCTACATCCTTAAAAAGAAAAGAAAAAAAGATTTTTAGTCAGTCCCACACACATGTTGCCAGATTTACTGCCCACATCTCAAATCTGGTGTCAGCTAATTGGTGGCTGTTTATCTGGTTGAAAGCCAATCAGAGCCTGGTGAGAGGTCAAAGGTCCTCGCGCATCATGGGAGATGGTAGACAGAAATAGAAGCTGCAGCAGAAGACTGCATGTTTAAGTGAATCAAACTGGAAATTCAGTCAGATTTTTAAGCTAAGCATAAGCATGCATTGTCCTATGACATAAATATGTATTAATCCATAGCTGAAAATAGGGGACTATTTTTTCAACTAATGCACTTTTTCCTAACTATTATTTGTAAGGTGTTTGACAATGTTGGACTAACACATTGTTGATTTGTATCTTTTTCTGGGATTTGGTAACAATATCAGTTTTTCTTGTGTGACATTTAAAGATAAAACAATGCTGTGTGTGACAGTCAAAGCAGTGTGTTCACATTTTTTAGACCAAAGTGAAGCGGCAATCAATCCAAACAGTCCATAATGAGCATGGTGCATTCAGGGCCCCGCTGACACAGAGAATGAATTGGAGGTAATGTCCTAACACACCGATTATTCATTTATGGGAAGAAATTAAATAAAGTCAGGACACAAATGAGCATTTTGAGGGAGCGGATGAAGTAGTTTAAGGGCACAGTGAAAGATTTATGAAAGAAAAAAAGAATGTATTATACATTTAATGGAATCATTCATTATAATGATTCTCCCCTGCCTTTCAGTAGTGATTTACAGTACGTATGTCTTGTTCAAAAAAAAGAATCTAAAGTCTTAAATCATGGAGCAGTGACTTATCTGAGGGCAGCGGAGGTTAAATAAAGCCTGAGAAAAATTCAGTCGCTCTCTGGAGAGACGCACTGATTTAACAGACAGTGACATCAAGTGATGGACACTTGAACAGAGGCTTTCAAACACACATAGAGACACACACAGACACACACACACACACACACACTGTGTCAGCATTTCTATAAATATTGGTGTGTTTGTGAGCACGTTTTTAGAGCCAAACATTTGCTCGTGCCAGTACCGAAAGACAAATCTGCAGGCCTCCAGCAGCTTGGCACTGAATGCTGCACTATTTAGTTTATTGTGTTGTTTCTGGGCACCATTCTGGTGTTTCCTTTTAATCCTGGTTGTCTCTGCACTAATCTCAAGCTGTGATACTGTTGTCAACTTGTACTAGTATGAGTTTGGTTGAGTGTCTACCCAAGTACAGAGGGAAATATTACTTACTCCAATCTTTTCATCTGAATTCTTGACTTACTAGTTATTTTGCATCATTCTAAATATATGACGACCTCTAAACATGATGTATTGTTCAGTTTCACTCTTTAAGGGAATAAAGTATATAGTGTACAGTAGCAATAATATTTCCTCCTGTTCTTAGCACAGTGTGCTTTACTGTCATTACTGGCACTGACACTGATGTTGTCACATCACTGTCAGTGCCAGTAATGACAGTCAATCACTGTCATGCCAATATTAAGATAAAGCACACCCTCAGATGTAATATTGTGTTTATACAATAAAGTGAAACATATTATACAAATTCAATTCATATTATGAAAAAATATATATGTACAGGTGTTCCCCATTTCCATGGAGATATATGAGGCCTTTTTGACTAACTGGAAAACAGTCATGTCAGTTTTCTTACATGTGATGGAGCCAAGTTTAGTACTACCCTAACCCTTCGTAACAACCTGCAACAGAGACAGAGATTTCTTGTCCCAGCCAACTTTGCGTTTGCTCTCTGACAAACAAGGCACCTGTATGAATGAGGCATTCTAACAGTTCTTATCCATTATATTTACAGACAATACATTGTCCATTATAGTTAATTATATCCATTAAAGAAAGTTCTGTGGATAATGTGTTGCTTCAAAAGATATCAAAATATAAATAATGTATACACTATTCACAAAAAGTTTGGGATATCTGGTCCAGGTACTGTTGATGGACTGTTAAGTGTTGTCTTGGTGTCATGATGTCAAAATGTGAACATCGTGGTGATGAAGAGGACTGTTTAAATACAAACTGTCATTGAAGCAGAACATTTAGTGGAACATTCATGGATCAGACTCTTGTTGTGATTTTCGTGGTTAACCACCTTGTTAGAGAGCAGCATGTTATGCAATAAGTACTCAAACACTGAACAGTTGGACATGTGCATTCAGAAGCTCAGAGAAGGTCAAATGAAGTTCACCTGGAAAGGTCAGAGTGCATTTTAGGTGCACTTTTTGTGTGTGTATATATATACACCATCTCTGGCAGTTATAATGTTACCATGGAGATGGTGGAGTAATATTTTTCGTGATGAGCATGGTGGGATGTTTTGCTGCGTGCACATTCTCAATGTCTAGTTGATCAGTCAGATTGTTTGGTCAGACTACATGATGTATAACTCAAATCATCCTACTTCATTTGTGGAAGACTTGTGTACTTCAAATAAAGTAATCTTGATTTTGAATGCAGGACTCCATTTTGACCCGTGCTGGACTTTCAGTTCACATGCTGAACTTGTGCAGAAAGCACTGTGTGACGTGAACTGTTTTATTCACGTCAACTCTGCCTTTTAAAAATGGCTCGGGGTCAGACTCACTGACGCTCTCGCACCTGTTTTTTAGCAGCAGATCTGATGCATTCTGCGTGAGACAGATGCTCTGTGAGGAGCGCCAGACTGGAGTCAGAGTTTGTGTCATTTTAGCATATGTGTTTGCATTTAAGGCATGATTACACAAATAATGGATGGAGATGGAAACGTGTTGGCAGAGGTTGACTGTGCCAACTGCTGGATCGAGTCACTTTTGAGTGGAAAATGATCCGCCTTAAAAATAGCACAGATGGATTTACATACTCTTCATTTTTATTTGTGTGTTGCTTTCATTTACATGTTCTAGTGAGATGTCAGCTATATTAACACCATCTCCACCTCCACCTCCTGCACTCCACTGAGCTGCTGGCACTGCTGCTGCTGCCTTCTCTCTTCTGAGTTTCTATTTTTTGCATCGTATTCCACGTCTTTATCGTTTCGTATCGAAGACTGTTATTTTATCAATAAAGTTTTATAAACTTGGAAAACCCAGTGTAGAATGCACCCACTAAGCCTTCCTTAACTCACAGAATATGTCTGGCAGTCAGATCTGCTGCATTTATAAATCATAAAGTGATTATGTGCACCATGTTTAATTTTAATAGAATTCATACAAGGTCTGAGGCTATTTTACTTTGCATTGCTGAAAGTCTGACTCCGTGGGAGTGCAGGACCGTGCAGGGACCAGGGGAGTATACTCTTGTTCCTTGAAACACACCCACCCACACACAAATGCAGATGTATATGCGCCTGGGTTCATCGTGTACCTCTAACACCTGGCCATGTTCCGTCGAAAAACAAAAGTTCTCCACGCGGACTGAAAAAACAAAGGGCAAGCAGCGAAACCTGGAGCACAACTCTGCCCTCGTCTCAAGGGCTGATAGCTGCAGCAGCCAAACAATTACAGACAATCAGACTGAGCAGCCATGCTGAACCAGGCCAGATGAGAGAGAGAGAGAGAGAGAGAGAGAGAGAGACAGACAGACAGACAGACAGAGGGCAGGAGCAGCTCTATATCTGGCACCCTGGTGCCTCACTACAAGCAAGGAAAGACGACAGCAAGTAAAGTGAAAACAGTTCAAGTGTAAATACAACTTTTTTCTTTGAACTAATCATTAAGAAGTAGATGTTGAAGCAGTATAATGGCTGGAGAAGGATGACCTGTCTTCATTCCATAAGCCTCACTTTGACTCTGTGATTCTTTATGACACTTCATGATATATGAAGGCTGGATTCATTAATGTACATACAGACAAACTGAGGCCATTTCTCCAAACATTTCTTCTAATGTTGCTGTTACTGCCCCCTGCACACCAGCGCCAGCCTCTGCTGTAGTTAGTTGTGATAACATTTCTCAAACTATGTTATAACCTTGCAATAAACATTATTACAATGACAGTAGCTGCCTCTCCCCAAATTCAACATGAAATTGTGACAATATCAAAATACCTCTTGAGTGAAGTGGTGTTGAAAACCACTTGGGAACACTGGTTTGGGATTTAGTCCTTAAAAAACGACTTTGCATTTAAACCTTTTTTGATGTAGTGAATGGTAGTGACCCAAAATGAACACCAACCGGAGGCCAGAGTCAGTCTAAACAGTTTATTTGAACCAAAGGTTGAAGGGCAACTCTAAAGGAAAATGTGTGGATAACATCTTGAAGTGAGAAGATCCAGAACGCTGCAGTGCTGGTAGAAAACTTCAAGAGCAGGTGCTGGTATGAGACACAGCTGACAGGCAGGATTTCTATGAAGCATAGCAAGGTTCAACAGGTCTGTGAATATTCTCAGTCATCAGGTCATAATACCCTTTGGAGGTTGTCATAGGCAACTAGTTACTTGAAGATGTTTTGCATCTCATCCAAGAGGGTTCTTCAGCTGAAGAAGAAGTTGAAGAAACCTCTTGGGTGAGAGGTGAAATGTCTTTAAGAAACTAAGCTAGTCCAATTGCCTACAACAGGCAACCTTTAACAGGCAAGGTTCGACAGTTCTGCCGTTACATTGTTACCACAAAGGAGACTCAACAACAACAACAATCCTCTGGGAGGATGAGTTGGTCTTTCACGCAGCAGGTTTTGATTGGATGATGAAAAGCAGGTGGCGAGGTGACATCTAGGTGCGAGGAAGACCGGAGGCCACACCCAGCGACACACACAACAGAGAGAGACAGACCGGAGATGAAACAATGGGAAACACCAGGAAGGGAGGAGCACCACCACCTGTGTGGTCACTGTGTTTGAGCTTGTTCAGTTATACTGTTGTTCCACATCTTATTCTCTGTTAACAGCTGTAATATGCCGCCTGCAAAGACGAAGTAATGTTAATTCAATAGTTGTGTGAGGAAGAGCTGTGCTCAGCAGCTTGGGAATGGAGGTGAAGTATCCCTTTATGGAGCTGGACTGCTCTTGGACCATTTTCTCAACAGTTCCAGCGTCCCGTTCAAAGCAGCAGTCAGCTGATCTTGGCTTTCCACTCTTAACCTGAACTGATACTTTAAAATAAATGCTGCCTTCCAGCATACAGCTGGACGCTAGATCTGTTTTTCCATTTCCTATAGTCTTCTGCATGACGGCGGGGAACATGCCACCACATTACAGATACTATTAATTTTTCCCTTGCTGTCAATTTGCACGCTCTGGACCGCCTTGTTGCAATTCATTTTTTCCAGTTTGTCAGCACGTTGGCTCTCAGCTGTTTCTTCCTCTTCTCTCCTAGCTGCGTCTCTGCCCAGAGATTCGAGGCTGAGGAGGGTTAATAGGGTTCAGATGCCCTCCTCCATCTCAGAGCCCGCCTATGCTCTTACGCCACGTACCACAGGCACTTATTGACAGTGGTCGTGAAGGGAAATTTGTGAATCCGATATTCACTCCACGGATTAATTTGGTGATAAGACACTTTATTTGTCATAGGCATACAGCAGGATTATGTTTGGTAGAGAGGCAGCGATGGACAAACAGATAAAAACAAGATAAATACAACAAAGTATCATCTTCTATCTATATAAATAAATAAAGGAACTTGATCTGAATTTGCATTTATTTTTGTTAGAGGCAGTGCAATTTAACACAGTTCCAATATAAAGTATGAAACTGATGAGCCATCTTGCCCCTCGTTGGGCTTTTACATGTAATTAAAAAATGCTCAGTATCATAAAACCACAATGCAGCACAGATCAGGCTTTCATGACTCTATTTCTTTTCCCTGACGGCGAGGGGACAAACAGACTGTGACCTGGGTGGGTTTGGTGCTTGCTCATATTACTAGCCGTTTTGCTATTCAATTAAGCTGTGTCTTCTGGAGCCCCTGGGAAGTTTTGCATTCTGCCCAGCTGGTGTCGGACAAAGCTAACATAATCACAACATGTCTCCATTGTGTTTGTGGTGGTTCAGTTCCATTATGTACCACATCTTACTCCATGGTCGGCTATTATGTTATGCCTGAAGTATATATTCGACTTTGATACTTGTACATGTGATGAACTGAGCTGCTCAGTGGATGGTGACTTGGCTGGTATAGAGTTAAAGGTGAAGAGGCCCAGTGTCCAGCCTCTGTGGCTGTGAAGTGAAGCCAACACAGAAGTGCCACAAACTGCAGTTCCTCAAATGTCCACTCGAGGCTGGCTCCAGAAGTGAGTCAGTCTCCATAAGTCCCCATGTCGAAATGTCCAACTTCTCAGCAGAAATAAACATGTTTACAACCTGGTACAAAAAACAGTTTTGGTCTCTATGGCTAATTTCCCCGTTCATGACAACTGTACTGAGGGTGAATTTATATACAACTCACCAGTTCACATTATATTAAGGCTTAAACGTATGCACAAGAGTGTTAAGAGTGTTGATTGACAGGTGGGTACATCACAGGTGGCTGGTTTGAGCAAACAGAAGCAGGACTGCAAGATGGCAGTGGCGGCTCTTCAGAAACCTCAAAATACTCATAACACTTTTGGGAAATACAACTATAAAGACTGAATGCAGGCTGAAACCACTAGGCTGACTGTCCGAAGTTCAAACTTACCAACACTTCTAAATCTCACTGATTAACTCACTGTATCTTGTATTGTAACTATCACTGGCTATTTATTGGAAAACAGGACTGCTGACTGCTTCATAGTGCTTCACCTCAATAAGCAGTCACACCATGTCCCTATTTACAATAGCCTTTGTACAGATTAACTGTACTATGGTACAGGACAAACACTCCCTATCA
Source organism: Protonibea diacanthus (assembly GCA_028641955.1). Lineage (NCBI taxonomy): Eukaryota > Metazoa > Chordata > Actinopteri > Sciaenidae > Protonibea > Protonibea diacanthus. The sequence goes on along the minus strand of CM053997.1, from coordinate 1,624,704 downwards.
TAGCTAATGATTGCACAGGACAACATTATGAAATACAGACAGTGTTTGTGGGTGAGACGATCATTCAGCTGCTGTGTCATCCTTCTGGATGCAGACTGGAGGCGTCAACATGCAGCTAATAAAGGCCTGTTATCAACCTGCTGAGGGACCAGCTATCTATCAGTCTGTCTGTCTATCAGTTTGTCTGTCTGTCTCCTGGCAGTGCTTTGAAACATCACAATTAATAAGACAAATCAATTACGTCCAGCAGAATATGAAATCATGTCCACGCCCTGAGTTGCTTTCCAAATAAAAAGGTGCCAGAACAAGCTTGCAGTCCCACCGGCTGCTTCTTCACTCTGGAGAGCAGCGCTGCAGATGTCTCATACACAGTCTACAGGTAACATGGTAAGCTTTCTTACTAAGTCTTGCTTGTAGTTTAATTTCAGATAATCTAAAAGGGTTCTGTGAAGTGCCTCCGTTGACAGAGACATGCCGTCCACTACAGATACAACCTGAAAATCAAAGAGTTCACTTCAACCTTCAGAGATACTGTGAGCTCACATTTTCAACACACTTTGCTTCACACGCTTTCACACAACATCTCAACTTTGTTCAAACAGGTCATTATTAAGAACATAAATCTTTAAATAGAGAGCACATAACTCTTGTTGTTATTATTATTTGATTTTTTTAGTTTTGAATTTGTAAATTTAGATTCTGGATTTGGCTTTTTGCCACTATCATACTTGAATTAATTACACACATCGCTAAACCTATTTTAGAAATGATGTTATCAGGTAAAAAGCTTGCAAAATTTTGACAATGCTAAATAAAGCTAAAAGTTTGGCATGGTCAAAATCAATGATCATTTTGAAAGAAACTTCCTGTCCTTTGTTTGTCAGAAAATATGTTTTATAATAAACTCCATATGGGTTCACAGATTATACTACTGTGACCTGCTGTGAACAAACCAGTAGGAGCATCACTGGCAATAATTAAGCAAAGCTGGACTGATCTAAGTCAACGCACGTGGTCCACCATCCAACCCTTCTCTTTGATTCCTCCAGCACTTTTTAACATCATAAAGTCTCTACTTCTTGAGGCCACAGTTTGTAACACTCAGACGCTGCACGTCAGATACTGTTATTGAGCAACACCTGGGACTGTCCTCTCCCACTTCCTTACTCCATGCACCTCTGGCTTTGCCTACAGTTCAGAGCCAGTGCCTAATCTCAGACAAGTTAGTTGTGTTTCAAAAGCCAAAGAACCTGCTTTTGGCTAGGAAAACTAGTTCCACACCACTACTTGTCCTAAACCCAAGAATTTCTTAAGTCATGGGCTGGGGGCAAGAGTGTAATGACTAATAAGACCAAAACAGAACTTCAGTCTGTATGAGAAACTAAAGCAGCAGTGGTCCATGGAGATGAACACTCCTTACAGTGTGGTCCTCAAAGGTGCTTCAAAAGCAGGATGAGACAGAAATACTGAAGACATAAAAACAAACTCAAGAAACTGCAAAAAGAATTACAGGGACCAAAAGAAGGACCTTCAACAATAGTTAGCCAGACCAGCATGCCAATTGATTGATGGGGCCTTGAAGTCTTGAAGCAACAGCAACGCTTGAAGCAATGGTGGATGATACACTGATGCAAATTTCCCTTGATCCTTATAAGTTTTCATTTTCAAATGTTTGTTCTATGTAGAGCCTACATACACCTCCTAGCCTACACAACTGATTTGCGCCATTGTGAGCATTTATACTTGTGCGCTCGTGTGTATGCATTCCTCTGCAAATAACAGCTAAAACAATACTTGGCCTAATAAAACACAGTGGCAGGTTTTCTAAGAGTTTGATCCAGATCATGCTATTTTTGTGTTAGTTTTGACTCTGGGGACAGTAAGCAGGCATGTCCAGGACCACCTGAGAGGTCTGGACAATTCATTTGATTCATGGTAACACCGGATCAGAAATGTATTTTGGCCCAACACCGTGTTTTATTAACCAACAGTAGTATTTTAAAGTCATCTGTTTAACACACGGTCTAGATGGGGTTAGGGGTGAAGAAGGTGAATCCATACAGGTGGTTGTTGTCATGTGGGGTGAGGACCCTCTCTCTGATCCCCCTTGTGAGATGGCTCTCTTTCAACGTTTCTGGTATGTTGTGGAATTCTGTTGTGTCTTGCTATTGTCGTGATTCCTCATCCGTGGCAGAGGGAACAGATGGGTGATGGGTACATTTTACTTCCTGTATCACATGCATCTTCCTGAGTCATTATCTGTTCCCTCAGGTGGAAAAGTTTAGTTGTATTTCTGACCATGTCTGAGGTCCCAGAAAAATTTAGAATTGCCAATAACATGTACTGAATGGAGGGTATAAGTGTCAACAATCTGCTGCAAACTCTCAGCTGGTTGTGGATGGTCACTGATGATCCCCTCTGGAAACAGAATATGTAGGATTCTTTCTGTCATGTCACAGACTATATCCTTGGAATGCAGTATATTTTAGTGTTAATAATGCTCATGCCTTTTACATCTTTGACAGCAACATCACCCAGAGTCAACGTTTGAAAAACCAGTCATTAGCTTTCCCCATGCTCTGCCAAATAATGGTACAGATAATACAATGGTGCAGGACAGACAGAGGTGTCACATTCACTTCTAACTGGTAGTTTTTTCTTTAAAGAAATGCAATTTTCTGTAGATTTCTGAAGATTGTTAAAGTCCTCTGCTTCAGCTATATCCCAGGTTTCCCGTCACTGTTTCCAGTCACAAGGTTTGTGCTGCTGGTCGGACACACAAGCGTAATAATGGAAAAGTAATAAAAGTGTTGAAACTGTATCTTTTATAATGAAAGTTCCAGTGATTTAGATGTATCCAGGAGCCACTGTCCATAATTTAACATTAGCAAAATAATAGAAGCAGAACTAAGAGTGAGCAGCAAAGAGTCTGCACTGTAAGAAAGTAGTAAAGAAAGACATACACTCAGACAGACTTCCAGAAAGACAAACTGAGCATGGATGAAGCTTTGAAGAAATTATCTGAAAACATCATTCAACTCTTTTGCCTTGACTGCTTGCAAAGTATTTTGATGCTACACTGACCTGTAATCGGGATGATGGCGCCTCTTTTACTGACACTCTGCCCTGGATGTCTCTGCACTATGAAATTTGGGTTGAGTGGATGCAACCTAGCACTAGCACTACATCCCACACCACTGTGAATCTTCAGCTCGCTATAGGAAGAAGCTAGCTTCTCTGTGTAGACATCACAGTAGAGTTGAGAGGCTGTGGAGGATGTTGATGGAGGAAGCGAACATCTAAATTCCACCATGCACTGCTGCATGGAGCTGGTTACGCCTGTTCTAGATTGTGATTCCGCAAGCACCATGGCACATTTCAGAAGCATCCCAGAAGCAGCTCCCGGCTCTGCTACATAAAAAATGTGCTTTGCTGCTTGGTGCGTCTGTCAAAGCTAGTTAGCATGCTAATAAATGAATTGCTGAATTACTGAACCGCTGTATACATCAATTAGCAACTGCTTAAGAATAACATGTTGCCAACAAGAACATCCCATCGACGTTCTGTTTAAAGTCTAATATTCACAGGTCTTTTTTCTGTCATCACTCTTTGGTGGTTGCAATCTTTCTTTTGATGAGGACAGATTTCTAATTTGACCTCTACATGTTACATTTTGTTCTACTGTGTCAGGGCTGATGGGATGCAAAGCAGCACATCCGGGCAGTAGTAGAGCCACACTGATTAGTAGGAAATGAGAAACTCATCATGTGCGTATCATAGGACTAATATTACATCATACTCTGCCGGGCTTCAGCTTGTCTTCTGACGCATCTTCTTCTACTTTGACAGAGTAAGCTTTAATGTAGAGAGACAGAGAGACAGACGGGGGCAGAATCTCCGCCTCCCCCAACACTCTGAGGCTGCATTGTCTTCGCTCATACGTCGCCTACTGATGGTTTTAATGAGGGCGTTGAAAGAATTTGGCACGTCAGTTCGTTATACCTTTTTTTTTATAGAATGTTTGCTTTGTTATGGAAACTTACCCCTGGTCCACTGGGATTAGCTTCTTAAGCTAATGAGCCCAAAACATGCGACTTTAAAAAGAACAGACAGGAATGCATCTTGCCTGCAGCGGCATCTCGTCTCCACCACCAAGACGAGAATACAGCATCGTTAGCGGCTGTCTCACACAAACAAACAATTTCTCTTCATGCTATTGAAGAAATGTGTGACATCGCTCTCTTTGTGCTGCGCACACGAACAGAACCATGCACCAATCTTTTCCTGTTCATTCAGCTTTCAAAGTGGCAGACAACAGCAACAGATCGACTTCATTCAGTCAGTTCAGAGAGGTCAGGACGAGTGTGGCTCCGTTCATGTGAGTGATGTAACACACCCCTCAGTTTTTTATCATACACACTCAGCCAGAGCTGCAAATCTTTGATGCACAGCTGAGGGTTTGATGCTTCCTGGGATCATAATTTTTTTTTTTTTTTTTTTTACAGAAATATTATTTCACCAGAGAACACGCCTGCTGTCTGTACTCATGAACTGACGTCTCAGTCACTGCCAGCAGCAGCACGGTGGCAGAGCTGGAGTGTGTGAGCGTAAGCACATCGCTGCATCTGACTGCACGCCGAGCGCTGGGAGTCTGCAGGGAAACGGTGGACAGAAGAAGACAGAAGATCGGAGGCTGAATGCAAGTTAACTTAATCCTTGATTGTATGGAGAGGAGAATGAAAGGCAACATAAAACATAAATGTATATACAATATGTGTGTGTGTCCATAGGACTTCAGCTTACTGCTGTAAAACACTGTGTGTTATGGCATCAGTGAATGAACTGATTCATAAAGTTCCTCCTGTCACATACTGATGGTTTTACATGTTTCAACCAGTTGACTGTATTTTTATTTTGTATTGCTCTCTTTAATTGCTCATGTTGTCTTCTATTGCAGATCACTGTGTCAGAATCACAATCACACACGAGGAATTTGACTGTGATTGCACCTTGCTCTCAATGTACAGTACAAACAGACATGAACACAGTTAGAAACAAAACAACACCAACAACACCACAACAACATAATTTGTATACTGAATAAAGAACTGGTGATAGTACAATGGAGCAGAGTGCAAAGGATGATGCTAGATGTTGCCATGGACTTGAACTACAATATGGATATCAGTGATTTGCCTTTTTTCTGTCATACTTTTGGATACATAAGTGACCAATTCAAATAAAGCCACGGCTTCCCTTGTTTACACGGCAGAACAGCTGTTAGCATCAGGCATCAGGGAGTGTTAGCATACTCTCTGTGGAAAGACTGTAGATCCATGCTGAAGTGAGGAGGAGAAAATGGGAATGCAGAGCTGGATCTAAAGACGGTACAAACCATGAGTACCGTATCTATCAGTATCTATCATGGACACAAGGTCTCTACTCAATAAGATAGAGGAGCTGATGGTGCTAGAGTGAGAGTGGAGAGTGTAGCATCACAGAGACGTGGCTGAATGAGGACTGAGGACTCGCTGGGAACTCTGGATGACACAGCAAAGGAAACGTCCGTGGACCACAGGCCGGAGTCAGAACCGGGTCACTGCAGGAAGGACTGAACCTTTCAAATGTGGGGAGCCCACTGTATCAGCTGAACCCCCCGGTACCGCAACATTTCTTTATCTATTCATATATGAGGATTTTAGTATCCACCTTGTATATTGTGAGCTGCTGTAACAAGTAAGGCATGGGATCATTAAAGTCCATCTTTTCTCATCTGATCTTATAAATATGGTTTCTACAGCCGGTTGTATCGTGTACATGAGGTAGGTGGATATAACAGTATGCAGTGAACAGTGAACATTCACTAAACATAAGCACTGAGAATAAATCACTGCTGACATGAAAAAGCCTTTAATTGAAAGAGAACAGGCTTTTAAAGTGAAAGACACAAAGGAAAACTAATTCAGAGAGAAGTACAGATGTAAATAAACTGAGCAAAGGAGGACGACAAAGTAGGATGACAACACAAGGGAGGCAGGGCATGGTATGAAGACAGTGGACCAACTCTGCACAAACAGTAGAAGTTGCCAGTGACTTAAATAGCTTTGTAAGACTGACAGACAACACTAATTTGAGCCCAAGGGGGTCTGGAGAAAAGGTGGTACGCCAATATGTGTTACATCAGTGGACACGAGGTGCACCCTCTTCCAGATAAATACTTATACTATATACTATCAGCCCTGATAGAACCGATGGTCTACATAAGACAAATCCCTCTGAATTAAATTATTTTAGACCAATAGTTTTAACTTAAATAATTACGTTAAACCAAAGGTCACCAAAGGACCCTTTACAATTCGAATAGAGAGCAAAGACGTATGTGGAGCAGCAACACTTCTGAAAAAGGTTTACAAACACCTAACACATCATCACCCATCATGTTATGTGCTGATGCCTCATCTGCCTTCAGTCTGTCCAGACTGATCTACTGACTGAAGCTGGATTTGCTGGTTTGGATGGGAATCAAACCCTCATAAGACTGAAAGACTGAAAACTTCCTTAGAAGGAGGCAACAGTATTTTCAAGTCCATGGTGGTTAGTCATCTGTCGTCAGCACTGGTACTACACTCAGACTCACTGCTGTTCAAATTAATGACTGTGTTAGTCATCAGGACAATTGTGCAGTACTAATATTTGCTGATGATGTGGCTCTGATATGCCTTTTAACAGATGGAGGCCAGTTACAGAGCTGAGATGAACCATTTCAGCAGGTTTTGTTCAGATAACTCGTTGATTTTAAACATGAAGAAAATTCAAGAGATGATCTTTGATTACAGAGGAAACTCCTCTCTGTCCCCTGTAACCATAAACTACATAACCCTTGAAAATGGACCTTTAATACCTGCTATTACTGAAAACATGGAGTGCTAACACCAACACTGGGCTGAACAGCATCTTCACTTTTTAAGGAAACTTTATTCACAGAATTTTATCCTTTTGTAATCAGAGTTTGGGGGTGGACCATGTTGTCTCACAGTCCTCAGCTTGTCTCTTGTTCAACAGACTGGATGCAACTAGTCTAATTTTAGGTCATTGTTAGGCCAAATAGTGTTACTCTTCTTCTGTAGGCAATGACACACAGGATTCATCAGGATTGGCAGCAGAATTAACTCTTTATCATCTTTATAGACAACAAGAGCCCAAGACCCCCATGGATGAACTGAACTCACTGACCCCAGGCTCCTTCTTATATACCCTTATGCAAATTTCATATGTCCTGCCTGTTTTATATGTCCAGCCTATCATCATCAAACTTTCTCTGTGACATAATGGTGTAATTTTCCACTCACCTAGACTCTTAGAGACTTTCTAGGCTGATACATTTATTGGGGATTTTCCACTCTAATGGTGTCTTGTTTTATGCCTACTGATCTCGGTCTGTTGAGGTCAAGATGTTTTCTTTTGTTTCATTTTTCACTGGATGACACCATTAGATTGGATTTTATAATTATACTATTTTTAAAAAAACCCTTTTATTACTTTTTCTTACACCATTATGTCACATATCTTTCCAACTGTATTTTTTAAAAGTCTTATATGTTTCACACTGTTACAAGTTTTCACACAATCATATGGTTCAGATCACATCATACTAAAAATCAAGTGCTCATTGCTTCATTAATCTTGTGTGTACACATAAGCCAGCTCGCTGCTCACTATCTAATTTACAGCATTCTGTGTGGTTATGTGTGTATAAGCCTTCAAAGGACTTTCACCTTGATTATATTTCATCATATTTCATACTATGTTTCCAGTTACAAGTGTCTACATTTCTTCATTACTTCTTAAGTGTTTGCAGCACGCATAGTATAATGTTTGCTATATATCTGTTACACAAGCACTCAGTAATGAAATTTATACATCAGTCCTCTGCACTGGTCTGGATATGCACATTTACCTTCAGTGCTAAGGTATTGCATGCCCAGGATGCCCAGTTTTAGAATGTAATCCCACTGTGGCAAATATGGACAGCTGCACACATGTATTTGTGTTTATGATTACATTACTTTTGATCAAAAATCTAGTCTTGTCCGATGTCCTCTTGCTTGATTACTCTACACCTTTCTCTTCTTACAGTAGCTTCCTTTGTCACCCTCTTTGGTCTCTTTGCCTCTGCCAAACTCTGCCTCTGTCACATCATGTCTGGTTACATTGCCCACCTGCCCAGCTCCAGTTCTGTTGCCCATTCCAATAATTCTGCTCCTCGTCATGCCTTAAAACCACCTTTTTCTCATGATCCAAACACTAACACTCCTACGGTGTTCTGAGCAGGTTTTCATTCATTCATTTATTCATTCAGGTAAAAGTCAGGCATTGGCCTCTTGGAATTAAAGATAGATTTGATTATATAGGGAGTAATTCATGATTGTTTCTGTGCTCTATATCAGAAAATGAGAGTCTGAATAAAATGATGGAGCAAAGGCACTGAAGAGTTTGAATAGTTTGGTGTGGAAACAGCAGCTTACAGCGACGGCTCTCTGCAGGTTAATGACGCTGAGCGGAGGAATACAATCTCATTTAGAGATACACTAAAGCAGGAGAGCTTTACTCTGCCGATCAATATCAACACCTATGGATGTAATTAGATGGAGGAATGTGTAAGTGTGTGTGGTGGACTGTGACGGTCGAGTCGACCCAAGAAAGAGTTCACATTGTGTGTGTGTGTGTGTGTGTGTGTCTGTGTGTGTGTGAGAGCAACAGTACATATGCTCAGAACAATGTGGGAGACGTGTTGAGAATCTAATAAAGAGGAAACAATTCCTGGTCCATCCATCATTTTGTAGTATTATACATGAAGTGATTTATTCCAACAACCAAAGTCAAATATGCAGCATCTGTTCCCAATACACAGATTTATTAAAGTAAATGGATTATATGTATTTATATAGAACTTCTGCTCACAGTGCTTTTACAACATCGACACTGATGACACAGGCTGCTCATCAGCGTCGTGATCATACTAAGCTCACCTACAGCAACAGGACAGCCATCAGGAGTATTTTTCTCAAGGACACTTTGACTGGACTGAGGAAACCGGGAACAGAACCCTCTGATTACAAGATGAGCCACTTCACCACCTGAGGCAAAGGAGACATTTAACCAGAACATGAATGTGATTATTACTTTGACCAACTCTGTGATTTTCATCATAATGACATCAGTAAAAAGTATTTAAGAAGCACAAATCTGTAAAAAAAAAAAAAAAAAAAAAGGTGACGAGACACATCAGTGTGTGTTTGCAGGTGTTAGGGGCACTGTAGCCTTAGTGTGTCCAGCGTGAGCTGTGTGAAGTCCTTGAGTGTGTTAATGTCAGTCTGAAGGCTACTACAAGAAAATGAAACAAACCTAACAAAACCTCTGTAGCCAGCTCCACATCTCTGCTTGAGGCGAGAGGCTCCGGGCAACATCATCATATGTGCTACAAGTGTAACATGACAGGTAGTGTCTGTCCAGGCTGTGATGGATCTGCAGTGAAGCTCTCTGACTCTGGACGTCTATAAAGTTGTATATGAAGGGCAGACTGGCACCAATGATTGTGTGAGAAATATATTTTGTGATAAATGTTTGTGACTTGTATTCAGAGGTGTATATATATATATATATATATATATATACATACATACACACACACATATATATTATTACAGTATAATATTTACAATAGAATAATCAAAAACAATAAAATGGAAGAATGTGTACAGTCTAGAGAGTGAATCAGTGAATATGTACTGTGTGTATGCTGTGCTGTAAAAAGCGTGAGGAGGTCCACCCAGGACTTTATGCATGGAGCACACCGGGCCCAGGTGTGTCCAATGCTGCTGATTAAGTTCTTAATTAGGTGTGCAGCCCTGGAGACAATCAACAGAAGCAACAATCGAGTGAACAAGCAGAGAGGGCGTCACAGAGGGAAAATGATTCTATTTCTCCTTCTGCTGCATCGACTTTGAGCCTTTTTTTGGAGGCGTTGGCCGTGAGTCTCGGAATGCTAAATGAGTGGAGTACTCTTTTATATACAGGGCCAGCAGACAACCGAGCTGGTAGATCTGACTGATGATGTTTCACTGTCTGTAGATGTTGAAGAATCTGTTCTCTGACTGGACTGCAGCACAGACAATACAGTTTGGTCTGGTCTGATCTGTTCTAATGAGTGAAGGGCAGAAAACTTTCTGTAGCTTAAAAAAAAAAAAAAACAGTCATTATGATCTTTTTGTACATCAGTTGAGTGTGAATTGCTCCTGTCTCAAGCAGGCAGTAAAGTTTGACTGGAGTCCATTAATTCTACTTTGTCTGCCATGGTACACTGGCCATTAGAATCAGAGGAACTTTCTCTGCCACTGCCTCTGTCCCAGTCTGCTGACTGGCTAATGGCATATTACAACCAGAATATGTCAGGTATGATTTACTACTTTAAAACCTGTAGAGAGCAGAGGGTCTCACACACACACAGATCCTCGGCTGCAGCGTTACGTTGAGAACACATCACTGAGTAATCTGCCTCTGCAGCTGGAATTACACCCTGCTTTCAAAATCCTGCCAATGAGCTCTTTTATATGAGAAAGTGAGTGACTTCCGGTGCAGAGCCAGGCTGTTATTACTTCGCTACGTTCCGCAGATATGATTGCTTCCCTTCTCCAGGCCGTGCAGTCTCGTCATTCATGCAACCTGTTATCCACGGCTCTCTTATCAACTGTTGCCACGTCAGCGGAGAGGAGCGGCGTTGAATGGCGTCTCTTTCTTCATCTGATGAGGCCTGTTGACTTTCTCACCTCATTCCGAGTTGCTTCCTCTCATTCAGCACTGCAGGTTTTGAATTCCCTCTTTAAGTTTCCGTTTTTCACTCACTCCCCCTCCATCCTTTGCTTTATTGGCATGTCAGTTTGTTTTTAATGACTCATGCCCCCTGTTTTGCTTCGTATTTGTGCTTTTTAAAAATTGGACTGCTGCTGTGCAGAGAGACAGAACCACTTTATACTCTCTGTACAAACATTCACAACAGCATAGAAGTACAGCCTTTAGCCTTCAGATCACTGTGGTAGTGGCCATAAAAATATGACTGAACAATATTAGGGATCCACCAACTGAGATTTTCTGGACAGATACCAAAGCAGATGTTTCAAATAACCATCTGGCCGACAGTCGATGTTTTTTTTTTTGGTGTTATTTCCACGCCCTTATGTGACAGAAACAAAACAAATCTACAAAGATGAGCTTCTCTGGCTTGTTGCAACTCAGTCTGTTTCTCCATCAATCAAAGATATGAGACAGAGCTGAACAGCCGCTCGCTGTCTGTGATGCTGCATGAAGCACATACTGTGCTCAGGTGATCATTTCTCCAATATCCCAGTTGAAAATAACCAATACAACTTTTATTCAGTGCACAGCACGTAGAAATCGGCCACTGATATCAGCCAATGAGTTCTGCAACAATAGATCTATTTCAGATTTATTTATTAAGAGTTTTGAAAAAAACAAACAAAAAAAAAAAAACTTGTCATCTACTTTTTGCAGATGATGTAGTTCTACTTGGCTTCATCCAGACCTGTCTCCTAGAAACATGATGCTGGTTGAATTAGGTTCTTATGAACATAATTTGGACGTACCCATACAATTAATTTACGCATGTCGTAGTCTTGTTCATCAGTATGCACCCGGATTCACCAACAGGAGGAACAACTCATCGCCGTTTGTGCGGTGGTCAATGAAACTCAAGGACCACCAACAGAGTTTCCAGGTCTTGGTCTGGGATGAGGTAGACCACCTGAGGACCAAGATCCAACAGCTGGTGAGTCAGGTGGATGCTCTCCTCGTCACTTCACCTCCAACGATGACCCCTGCTGCTTCCCATCCCACTCAACCCTCTTCAGCGTTTTCTGTTGCTCCGGCTGCCCCCTTGGCCAGATTATACTGTTACACAGCACAGGAATAGGACTTATGCAGTACTCGGGACGCAGGTACAAGAGGTAAACAGTCTTAAATGGTAAGCAAAGGTTTAGTACACGAAAATCAGGCAAACAATCTAAAAGGGCTGAGGCAAAGGCAGGGTCAAATACAGGCAAGATCCAAAAACCGGTAACCATAAATGCACTTGGAAGAAATGCTGGAAAGTAGGACATGATGGACACTAGCAATCTGGCACAGTGGTCAAAGAACAAAGGGCTTATATACACCGGGAAATGAGCAAATCAGGCACAGGTGTAGGTAATTAGGGGCGGGACAAACACAAGGTGGGAAACTAGGAGGCTGGAATGGGCGGAGAGGAGGCTGACTGTGGCAAAGAGGGAGTTCAAGATGGATCGGTGGATTGGTGCAGTGTCATCAGTAATGCAGACACTGTACGAGACTGTTGTGGGGAAGAGGGAGCTGAGCTGGATGGTCGGCTCAGCCTTAGCCAGCTGAGGTAGTGGGATCTGATCAAGATGCCTCCTGTGTCTTCCTTTGGAAGTGTTCCAGGAACGTCCAACTTGTAGGAGACCGTGGGGCAGACCTAGAACTTGCTGGAGGGGAGCACCTCAGGATCCCCCAGGAGAAGCTGGAACGTGTTGCTGTGCAGAGAGTGGAATGCCCTGCTAAACCTGCTGCCACTATGACCTGACCCCAGATAAGCAGAAGGGAATGGATGTATGGATAATGTAATCTGGTACATGGCATATCAGAAAAATGTTCACTGACAACATATTTGTTTTCAGGCAATTATCCAACACACTATCCCCCTATAGTGACTATAGGACTATAGGATTATTAACAAATCACACATGACTAAAAATGTCCAGAGGCCAATATATAAAAAAATCCAAAAGTCATTTCCACTGTGGACTTTGCAGAAAGATAGCAGAGATTTTAAAGGATTTATAGCGAAACTAAACTAAACCTTTAAGGGCAGCACCCTTGCTTCCATTTATCATAACCACACTCTGGAATCTGATGCAATTCTAGTATGACAGCACTCTTGTTGGCTTCTTGACTTGCAAATGATGAGGCTGCTGCTTAAGGGACAGTAATCCTCAGCAGATGGTGATTTCATGCCTCCTGGTGGATAAGGACATGCCATCATGTGCATTACATTTCAAAGATCTCTTTCACAGTTGACTCTTTATGATATGTAGCATTCTTTTTCTAAAATACTTGAGCTTACACAGTTGGTGTATTGTCAGTGTCACTATAGGACACTTATCTGCTTTTGATATGATGAATCCTCCTCAGGAGATCCCCCATATGAGACATAAGTGATGTCACGTTCAGAGGGCACTGAAAGGATGCTGTCAACTGGACTCTCATCCACCAGAAGATTCAGCATCTGCACAGGACAGTGCAACTGGAAAAATCTTCAGCTGTACAACCAAATACAGTACAGTTGTTGGCAGGCTCCTCTCCGCCCACTCCAGCCTCCCAGTTTTCCCGCCTTGTGTTTGTCCCACCCCTAATTACCCACACCTGTGTCTCAACTCATCACCCTGTGTATTTTAGCCCTTCGTAATAGACCCAAATCCAATTATAGCAATATTTGGCACGCCTTCAACAGAACATCTTTAAGTTGAGAATCATTTTAACTGGATCACATAGAAAATAATCAGGTTTTCCTTTACTGATTATGTGGAGAATTTTTGGCAGAACCAGAATTCTAATTCCATTCATAAGGACACATTGTGACCTTTGTGTTTTTTTCTGATAATGCACTGCGTTTGTGATGCTACTTTTTTCTATTATATATTTTTTGGGTACAGTCCATACCGAGATATAAAATAATTAGTTTTGTTCTATGATTATAATGCCAATTCAGTCAGTGCCAACAGGTTAGGGGGCAACTACACAGAAGCATTATTTATTTACTAGATTATTACAAAAGGTTGGAAGGTTTTACTATGTATGATTTGGTCTCACTCACTGAGTGAATTTCAACATCAGACTTTGAACTTTACCAAATAAAACAGTTGAAAGGTTTTGGACTGTATGTTCATTATATCACGAACAAGAAAGCAGTGAGAAGAATTTGCTGAGTTTTTAGTTGTAACATGTCAAATCAATTGAGAACCACTGGCTTAGAAGACAAGTCCCAAGCAGTGATTAGTTTATTTGCAAATGTTGCTTGCATTGCTGTTGGTGACAATGCGTATGCATAATGGAGAGACGCTGGCTTGGAGAAAAATCTGCTTCAGCGGATGTACCAGTTTGCTGTAATCTTGAAACATGCTTACCTCTCGGTGCCAGTGCCATGTCAGGAACATCCTGTTACACATTCTATTCTCTCTGTTCTAAAGAAAAAGAAAGAGGAGCTGTGAAGCTGTATCTTCAGACTGAGTTCGACCTCTGCAGTGGAAAGCAGGTAGAAAAAGGTCAACAACTCCAGAATCAACTGTGTGTGATTAATGACAGCTTATTGGCACACCCAACAAAGTATTTGAGATGTCTTTAGTGAATGGTGGACCATTGTCTCTGCAATTACCATCAGTGTTTGTGTTTGTGTGCCCTGTATCTTGTGTCCCTGCAGTAACATCTTAACTCATTGCAGTTTCCCATCAGGCACTTTTCACATACAGAGGTAAACCTCCATTTCTCTGCTGCTGCTTAATCTCCTCCACTCTGTCTTCATCTCTTTCATTGTTGAGTGATTGTCTGCAATCGGCCCCCCCGATATGCCTGTGGGGCTGGTGGGCAGCAAGCATTTCAAACGCATATCATCCTGAGCTACAGTACAAAAATATGACACATTTTCACATGCACTGAGGATAAAGTTTGTAAAGACAAAGGACAGATATATAAGGCTCATTTAAGAACAGCTCATTGGCAGATTGTTTGGGCTGGAAGGCAAAGATCTTGATTTTCCAGTCTATGTTCCAACCCTCAACTATGGTCAAGAGCTTTGAGTAGTGAAAAAATGAGATCATGGATACAAGTGACTGAAATGAGTTTCCTCCATGGGGTGGCTGAGCTCAGCCTTAGAGCTACATCAGACACCAAGAGGGAGCTAAGAGTCAAAAGCTGGTTCAGAATACTGATTGGGATGCCTCCTGGATATTCACACGTTCAGGGTATGTCCAACTGGCAGGAGGCACCAGGGCAGACCCAGAATTTGCTGGAGGGATTACATTTCCCATCTGGCCCAGGAACAGCTGGAATGCATTGCTGAGGAGTGGGACAGATAAACCTCCTTCCAACCCCAGATAAGTGGCAAGAAATGGATAGATGGTGCAGTTTTGTAGAGTGATGGTTGGCTAATAAGCCAATTTTATTTGCCAAGAGCAATTTTACATGATCTACAGCAAGGTGGGGCTTTAACTTCAACAAGGTGTTGTTAGAGAAGACAGGCTTATTAATAATTCTGCAATTACTGTCCATGATGTGTATACCAGACTTTGATGCAGTTGCTAAGTATGCAGGTCCAGCAGCTTTACTTAAGTTCACTCTCAGCAGGAATCTCCTCACATCAACTGTGGATACCAACGGTGGACAGACCTCTGGAGGAGAACATAGTGAGCATAAAATGTATATAACTCATCTGCCAACATGCCCTCACACATGATGGGGGCACTGTTGTAGCCTGTGATGGTCTGGATCATCTACTTTTTATTTGTTGTTGGTGGTGACATCTCTGCTTTGTCTCCTTGATGCCAGCTTTCAGTCTCACTCACTGGTGGTGTTGTGTGGCTCTGACTAAAACGTTGACTCCATTCACTCAGGCTTTCTAATTGGGGAATGACTTTATTATCTTTATCTTTATTATCCATGTCATTAACGTGCTGATGTCACTATTGTATTCTTCAAGACTGGTGTGGTTCTCCTGATGGTCACGTAGAGTTGCTGTAGCTTCATCTGTCCACCCTTTGAGTGTTTGTCTCATGGTTTGATCTTTTTTATCAACTGGGTAAAGTGGACAGTAGAAGTGGGGAAATATGGTGTGATAGATAGAAATGGTGGCAGAGGAAGGGTTTGTATGTCCTCATCATCATCAGGAGGGCACGTCAGTTCCTCACCCAGGAGGGGGCACAGGTCCGCATCCAGACTCTTGTCATCTTGCACCTGGACTACTACATCTTGCGTGTGGCTGATGTGTCTGCGTGTGCCATCTGACCTTTCTTCCAGAATGCAGCAGCCTGGTTGGTCTTCAGCCTACTCAAGCTCTACAATACACAGCTCCTGCACACTCTATACTGGCTACTGATGGCTGGTGTCAAATTCAATTAAAGACAGCTTTACTTGCCTATCATGTAGCATTTAAACAAAAGGTTGCCCAATATTAGTATTTTTTTTTTGTTTGTTTGTTTTTTTTTTGTTTTTTTTACAATTTTTCCTCTTTTTCTGCCTTTTCTGAAGTTATATAATATGCCCCGTCTTCATATGTTCACACATGCACTCATATACTGTAACACAGACAAACCTCTGCAGCTTCTACATCACCTAACATATTAAAAACTTTTCAAGTTGTGCTTTTGAACACTAATCCGTGAGGCCTGCCTATGAATCACTCATAGACTGTGTCAGACAGGAAGCACTCCACTCTGATGGCATCAGAAGTTTCATTGGATGTAAAATTAGCACACGCCCCCGTTTGCAGGATGATGTCATCAATGGCTTTTTATGGTTTATCTGGAAATGACAAACTCTGAAATACCATGAAGAATACCTGAAAATACTGAAAACATGACTTTGTGTCAGTGTTGGTGCAGATAGTGGAGCACTGAGGACAGATGGGACAAAAAGAATTAAACATCAATTTTAACTTCATGGGGACTTTAATGTGTGACAGAATAGGACACATTTGCACCAGGGAGACCAGAGTGACTGACAGCTACGAGTATTGATTACAGCACGTCTGTGGTGACATGCATGAGTGTGCACACATTCTCGCCACATTTTGGGGCCCTGGTTGATGATGCAAAGAGAGAAAAGTAAAAAGAAGAGAAGAGATGAAGAGAAAATAAATCTGAATTATAGAAACCCGACACACACACACACACACACACCTCGCCCCTCTCCACTCAATCCTGATTTGATTTGAGAGGCTGGTGTGTATCACTTCTCCATGTGAACTGCATCCTCATATATTTCAGTTCACTGCTAGATATTCATTTAATCTCTTCCACACAGGAAGGTGCACCCTGAGCTGGAGATGTGTGGAGAGGGTGAAAAAAGGAAAAAAGAGGAATAAGAAAGGCTGTGCCTTACACATCATTTCAAACAAATGAGCTGCTTTGAAGTGCTGAATACATTAGGATTGTATCGCACAGAGTGTGTTCTCAGGCCACACACACACTCCGATTTGAGTGACTTTAATGTATGCCGACACATCCCAGGAATATGTGAGAATGTCGGATGACTTCCCCCTCCACTTACAGAGAAGCATTCAGGACTTTCAACATCATCTCCATATAACAGTTGCTGGGTTAGAGCTCCATTAGCAGCCGTCACACTGAGCAGCCTTCTGTGTGTACCTGTCACAAAATGAGCTGAAAAGTCGGCGACACACACACACACACACACACAGAATGTGGGAAAAGATGTGCTGTATATGAACACTTTGAATTCTGACAATGAAAATAAAAAGCAGCTGTCTTTCTTTGCTGGTCGTACAGTCACATGTTAAAATGTCTTCTGTGAAAAGGGTGAGTGGAAGTAGGTGTCTAAGCTAGCATTGCTGCCTAGCCTTGGTAATTTGCACTAACACTGAAGGATTTGGATTTTGTCTGTTATAAGTCTGAAGTCTGTCATAACACAACAGACCCACGAGGCTGTTTGATATGATGATAAACATCATGCGATGATAGAAAAATGTCTGCTGTTTCATGTTATGCTCTATTGTTTATGTTGTCGTGTCACAGATCACTTTCTACAGCATTATTCTGTCGTGTGGACACCGCTCCACATCGCACAGCACGTGATTTGCGTACACAAACAAACATGGAGGAGAGTGAAGGTAGCACAGAACAGGAGAAGGACTCTGCCCAGCCAAGACAAAACAAGGAGCTTTAACAACAGTCTGTGGATGTGCTTTGAATATGTACATGGACACAAAAGCTGTAAAAACGAACCTTGAGCAGTGAGTCAGAGTTTTTAGCTCTGTCTTTTTTATCCCGTGTGTTTATTTATTGTACTGGCTTTCCTCTGTGAAGCATGTTTGTATGAGAGGTGCTATATAAATAAAGTTTGAGTTGAGTTATTATAAGCAAATATTTTGTGAAGATAGACTGGAAAAGAATCGCAACCTATGCTTTAATGATGAAAAATATGTTTTCGCTTCGTGACTGTCGTGCCGATGAGACCATCTCTTGTTTGAACTAGACTGTAAGCAGAAAATTGTCATTTCTAACAACCAGTGCTGGGTGTGGTGGGTGTAGTTGTACATTTCTGCCTCTCCAAATACAGTTAACATTCAAAACATCCACAACAATGACATGAAAGTTTCCTTTCAAGTCTTCAAATTGACTTGTATCCACAGGGTTTCCTCTCTGTATTCAGCCCTCTGACTCTCTCTTCCCTCTGTAGTAAATCTATGTGCCTCACATGCTGCCTTCAAATTACACTCCCCATCTGCTGATTCAGAATGCATAGAGACCAATCTCCATGTCGGCCTCTGTATCCCGAGGTTATGAAATGACTCAACCCGCCTTCCCTCATTTCTAACCTTTTTTTTTTTCTCGCTCCCTCTCCATTTCCTCTCTCACATCTCCTCATTTTCTCAGGTCCCTCCTCTCCAGCCTCCATCATTGCCCCCTCTCTCCTTCTTCCGCATAATTACCAACCTCCTCAGCGGTGAGTAATGAGTATGTTGCTGCTGTGTTTCTTCTCGGCTGCATTACCGCTCGTCATATTCCCCGCAATCATCGCGACAGGGGAGGAAGGAAGTGATGGAGGGAGGTGAGGAGCGCTGGCAGCAGAGTGAATGGCTGGTTTGAAGCAGGAGTGGAGTGAGCGAGCAAATGTTGTACTGGAAGGATTTGAATCACTGAAGTTCAACTTCCATCCCTCTGACAGTTTGAACTTTATTTGCTCCTGCATGAACACGTGTGTGTGTGTGTGTGTGTGTGTGTGTGTGTGTGTGTGTACAGCAATGTTTCACCTATATTTGACTTGTGACAAAAGCCTTGCCCAAAGCCAACAGCCCATGAGGAACCCTTATGAGCAACTCACCCCTGCACAACAGTTGCAACTTGTCAGAAAACAAGAAATACAGGCCCATCAGTGCCACTGTACCATGACTAAGGCAAATGTCTGGGTTCTGATGTCTACCCATGTGGACAATAAAGCACACTGCTGCAGGCTCAGAGCCATGTGAAGGATTTGTGTGTGTGAGAGAGCTCAGGTGTGGACTCAAACAGTAAAGGACAAGACAGGTGGGGCAGTGTATGTGGCCTTTAAGCTGAACAGGTTCCTCAACAGGCAAGACAATCGGGAAGAACAAACTCAGAAATGAACACGCGAGCAGGAACTAGTCAGTCAGGAAGGAACGCAAAGTCCACAACACGCTCAGTACACAGGGCTTATCTCAGTGAAAGGCAGGTATGTGCTTTGCAAATAATATTCAAGAAAAGCTAATTGTCATTGTACTGCTGTGCGAGACATCAACACAGTGAATCTGGTTTCATTTCAGATTAGACTATAAGATCTCTTTTGTTTTCTGGAATGGGACCTGTGCTCAGGAGAGCGCGCAGTTACAAGGATAATTAAAGATTAGCCCGCCTCTTACTGTTTGCTGTTTTTAGTCATTAAGTTTGGACCTCACGGTGGCACTAAAGCAAAGACAGGAATCATCATCTTTAAGGTGCTTTTCTGTTTCTCCACTGAGGGTCAGTCTGCACAGGAGCAACAGCTACATGGCAAAAATGAAGAAGGAACCCACATGAAAGATCAGCACTGTAGGATTTAGTGGCATCTAGTGATGTAGTTGCGGATTGCAACCCTGATCATTTAATCCTCTCCATTGTAGCATGAAGGTGAAACGATGGTGGACACAATGAAAAAGGTCCTATAGAGGCAGTGTGTAGTTTGTCTGTTCTGGGCTATGTGGCTTCAGCATGATGACCACCGTGGAAAAGGACCTGCAGCGTCTGTAGATATTAAAGGCTCACTCTAAGGTAACAAAAACATAACAAATCTCATTTCCATCTGTAAATACAGCCCTCTGCGTCTGACACACTGGACCTTTAAGACATCCTGGACAGTAGAATCTTTCATCTCATCAAATCAAATGAAACGCCGAAATTTAGCTGCTCTGTTCACTCCTACAGAAGCACATTCAGACAGGACAATGGTTTGTTAGAAATGAGCTGACTGTAATCTGTCTCATTCAGCTGGCACTGAGAGGGGGATTAGCATATATGCAGGGTTCTGTAATGGAGCGTCCTTTGTGTGTGATAAAGAACACAATACTGATATCAGTGGAGAACGTGGGCAGCTGCTGCTTACATGACAGAGGAGTGGGTTTGTGATTGAATAGCTCTCAATTTGTATCAGCTCACAAAATCACAAACACACTTTGATGGAACACTTCAGTGATACAGACATGAGAACATGTCAGCAACTTTTCTTCTAACCTTACACAAAGTCCCTTCCAACTAATTGATTTAGCTTGTAGTAATTGAAGTGTTTAGGTAATTACTGTTTAATTAGCAGCCAATTTGCTGCCTGTTTATACACGGTTATAAGATAAGGTTTAAGCCATTTGATTAGTTCTACCTACCACTGATTTTATCTCATTTATAGTAAAATACTGTACACGGAGCACCGAACAAAAAGCAGACTTAAGGAAACCAGCTGTCCTCACTCCCTGATCACAGGAGGAGGATGGCCTGACTAGGCGGAAGGACCTGAGCAGCAAAAAGAATAAATAACAGTTCATCTACAATAGTCATTATTATCCTTAGCGTTTCCAAAATACAGAGAATCAATAGGCTCCAACAACGAGTGTCAAAAAGTGTTTCATGAAGAAGCTACCACTTTCTAATATGGGTCCATTAAGGTTTATAATTCATAAATAATGACCTTATAAATGGTTAATAAATCATCCTAATCACACTGTCTTAAGTTAGCTTTTGAATTAATCAGGAAGACCATGCCAATAGATCAATCATGTTAATGATTATTAATTAAACATGTTTATCTTAGCATCCTTTGAATGTTTCATTGGACTATTTTCTTAGTCTGTCTCCACATGTTATTGTATGAATCTGCGTATTTATATATATTTTATCTGCACATAAGAGTTTCATGTTCACCTGCTGAGGTTGTTGTCCGTGTCTTTACCTGAATGTATATCTATATCTGCATGTACATTGGGAACAATGTGAAACCATACCTGACATACCTGACCAATGAAGGTATGAAGGTCTGAGTCTTAATATATTTTGAGTTTGTTAACAAGTTAATTAGTGGCTCTAAATCGTTAGTGTGAATGATTGTTTAGCCTGCCTCTCGTCCAGTATCAGCTGGAATCGGCTGCAGCCCTCTGAAGGATAGTTAACACTAACAGTTAATACTCTGGTCCACCACTTGGACTGAAATGTTTAATGGATTGCTGTGACATTTTGTGCAGACGTTCATGGTCCCCAGAGGAAGTCTAACGACTTTGGAGGTTCTCTGACTTCTCATCTTGTAGAGTTTTTATGACATTTATGGTTTGAGGGAGAATCTCTTTACAGCTGTTGGATGAATTGTTGTGCAACGTACAAGAGACATTCATGGCCCAATCAGAATGGATTGAAATCATTTTGGTGATCTTCTGTCTTTTCATTTCACACCATCATCCAGTCAAGATTTTAATTTGCTCAAAAATTTGGTTTATGACTAAATACATGCGGAATTAACATTCCAATCAGGCCTTTGTGTTTAATTTATTAAAATAAACTATTAAGATGGTAAACATTAAACCTGGTGGTTGGATTAAGTCATTTAAAAGTGAATTTTCACCTAAATTGTTGATTGCCAAATAAGTTTATAACATCCACAGCTGCAGAGCTATACTAATATAATGTGGCTTCCGTGTGTGCAGAGCCGAGGATGCTCAATGTCCATTTCATAGAGCAAAGCTGCAAGCCTATTATTAGGTAGAGAAATCCCACTGCCCAGAGGCGAGGATGTGCAGAACACCTGCTTATACTGTATGACTGCACCTCTGAATGTAAAGTTACAAGTTCACAGATAAATAATGATGAAGAGCCATCGAGTCCACAGTAACTTCATTCTCAAATTTGCCATCACAAACTTTATTTTCTTACATGGATCTCATGCTATACTTGCTACTTGTCACAGCAGCACACTGTTCAAGTGCACTGATTCCAAAATGCTTTGATATCTTACTTTATATGGAAACATATCTGACTAGTGATCAGTATTTAAAAGAAGCAGGCAAACCGCTGAGCTCGACACTTGGCTCTCTGCACAGCGGCATGTCCACAGGCTCTGTCTGTCACCGCTGCACCCAGGAGAGAGAGCTCACAGTCAGGCTTTGAGCTCGGCAGAAGAGACCCCCAGACGGCCTGGATGAAAGCAGGAGTCTCACTGGCAGGATCAACCCTCCTCACACACATGGAGAGGAGAGAGAGAGAGCAAGGTCATAAAAAAGAAGGAGGCATGGAGGAGAGAGGTTCAGAACACATGGAGCAGTGGGAAAGTGAGTGCAAGTGAAAGAAGAGGAGAACAGTTCAGGGAAGCAAGCTTTAGGCAGACGAGTACTGTGCCACACAGAGCCCACTACATCCTCAACATCACCATCTGTGACATCCACTGAAGAAAATCAGCTTTTTGCACAAAAACAAGGAGCATTCTTTAGTGTGTACATCCTCAGGAAGGTACTGGAGTGTGTGTGTGTGTGTGTGTGTGTGTGTGTGTGTGTAGGCTGTAAACAGTGAGATGAATTAATGGAGTCTGTAGCTCTCACTCTTCTTATCCACGTGTTTATCTGCTTCAGGTCGGAGATGAAGTTTGACGCTGATGTCTGTAGGTGTTCAATCACAGAGCTCAATGGATCAGTGCAGCCCACGTCTGTGAGGACGTGTCGGGTTTTGTTTGCCTGCAATTATTTTTAATATAAGTAACTTCACAGCCATCTTAGATGAAATGACAGGTCCCATGTTGTTGTTTCATAATATATAATATAAGTAATGTCTTTGGTCCACTTGTAATCTCTATGAGCAAATATCTGCAGAATCTAGCAAATGGATGAGTGTTGTTTTAGAAATGTTCTGGTTTCCATTTTTAGTCAGTGTAGTCTTAAAGGTCCAGTGTGTAACATTTAAAGGTATCTATTGACAGAAATGGAATGTCATCTTCGCAACTATGTTTTCATTAGTGTAAAATCACCTGAAAATTTATATCTATAGAGGGAGCGGGTCCTCTTCCATGGAGCTGGACAAATCAAATAGCTCTATAAAGCAGTAAAGGAGGGCTTTTGGATTTTTACAGCATTGTTTCCCAGCGGTTCCGCTCAAGAACATTTACTCGTCTCTTAAAGCTACCCAGCTCCTCCAATCTGCTGTGTCCCTGCTGTCTGACCCCTGTAGCCCTTCAGCCTCTGTGAGGATTGAATCTGTAAGAAGTCCCGGCTCATGATCAGCAGAGCGAGATGCAGAGAAAATGAACAAGTGTTGGCCTGGTGTGACGGCAAGCGCTGCTGCTCGCGACCCGAGACACGACCCACGCTCACAGCTCAGCAGCTGCAACGCCGTCATCCTGTGTCTTTCACTCTGTGCACCTGCAACCTAACATGCTTCCAGTCTCTTTACCTGCAACCTAACAGGCTTACTGTCTCCTCTTTTCCTTGTCACCTTTGGCACAGGGAATATGTTTTTTTTTTTATGTCCTTCCCACCTGTACCCTCTTACCAACCTTTTTGTAACTTGTTTATTGTTATTTGTAATATTCATGGTTCTCAGGGGATGGATATTAAAGCACATGTGAATTCCCTCTAGCGCCACACACACACTGATGAGCCTTTAACGTCCACATTTTTACATGTTTCCTGTAAAAACAGGCAGGGTAGGCATGTGGATATCGATTGGGTGTTTACAGAAGTCATTAACTCTGAGTGTGCATTACACTCCCACAGCTAGCGCTGTGATCTCGGCCAGGCCCCGAGCCGAACACAACCTCTGAGAGCAGCAGTGGCCAGTCTGGCAGGGAATGGATGACATATCTGCTAAAAAAAAACCCCCAAAAAACCAAAACATAATTCTTGACGTCATGCAGACTTTATTAACAGCTGAGTCAAGCTTCTCCTTGAAAGACTGTAGAAATTTGCACACTGAGCATTTTGCATGACACCTGCTCCATTCAGATTTGGAAATTAGCACATTATACACTCCACTGACCACCTGATTGACACAATAGATTTATGACTCAGTACAGATCAAAACACACTTCCCAGTAACAGTGTCCTTGGAGGATAAACATAATTAGAACTCATTAAAAAAGTTCCCTATAACCTGAGATTGTGGCCCATACTTCTCAGATTCAGACTTTCAGACAGAGGACTGTTCAGTTTATTGATTATCTTTAACACTTTTCAGTTTTAGGGAACTGTTATTCTGAAACACAAACTTCCTGCAGTTATTGTTTCATTGTTTATCAGGTGTTTTGTTATGCACTGAATAAAATATGAATTGTTCATAAAATATGTTACTTACATACAGACATGTTACTGAGCTGGAAACAGTTCGCTGAAGTCTTCTGTACATGATCTGTAGTTACTCTAAAACAGGAAAAGGAAACATCGGCTAGCTTCATTAATGCCGGCTGTAAAAGGAGCTGCTGTGGGTGTCACTTCTTTTATTCAACACTAAATCACCGAGGACCTCTCTGCTCTACCTTCACCACTTCCTCTCTTTCCGCTGCTCTCTCCTTCACCGCCATCATCAGCACAGGTGAGGCGGTCCGCTGCCTAATTGGAGGGTCAGAAAAGAGAAGGAGCTGCAATTTAACACAGACCTGATTTCATCACAGCACATCATCCCAGTCTGCACAGGCAGGGCCGACCCACACCGAGCAGAAGGCGAGAGAGAGAGAGAGAATATGCACTCTTTGGCAGGGAGTGTGAGGTCCACTTACAGAACAAAGAACTTCCTCACCTCATTTAGATCCTGCATGCAGAGTTCTGTAAGAGTCTCCCACATGTCCAGAAGAAAGCTACAAACAAGGCATGATGGGAAGAATTAGACCATTCAGTTTTGGGAACACAGAATGCTGAGTGACTCCATCTTGTATCATTACCAAGCCCTTCGATGCCAAGAGCTGAGGAGTGATAGAAACCTCCTCAGTCCACAAACCTGCTCTATTAACACACCTCAGAACAGAACACATGACCATGGGAATTAACCAGATACCAACAGTTCAAACTAAACAACATCATCTGGCACTGAGTGAACAGCTCACCACAGCAGATTATTTGAGCGTGGTGACTGATCTAAACTAAAAAAGAACCCTGACAAAGGACAGACTGAGTGAGCACAGACTCCCCAATGAAAAGAGCGGACACAAGAAAACCACAGACTGCTGTGACTGTTCCTCAGAGAACGTGAAACAGAGCTACACTCCTCATCAAATGTGAGAAGTTCAAACACATTTTTGTTTTAGAAATGTCCCTATACTAAACATAAAAACAGGAAAAAGGTAAACTATTTAACTACGCCGCCTACTTACTCATGGTAGAAACACAAAAAACAAAGAAAAATCCAAACTAGTCAGCAAAGTCTGATGGGTAAAACACTTCTGAAAGACAAAGTCCATACTGACAGAACTGAGACACTGTGACTGACAAACTTCCATCATACAAACCGGCACTGAAGAGAAACAAGCCGGAACGAAGGTTAGTTCAGTTTGGTTGGAGGACTCAATCAAGTGTCTACAGGACTGCTACTGCTGCACTGACTGGGATCTATTCAAAACTGAATGTGAAATGAATGTTAGGACATTGACAAAGTCACAGAGACTGTTTCTGCATACATCACTTTCTGTGAGGACATGGTCACCCCCCGTAAACCATTTTCATGTATCCAAATAATAAAACATGGGTCTCTAAATCTGCCAGAAGCATAATTAAGCAACAAAGTATTAGTTTCAACCAAATAGCATGTCAGACCTCAGACCTTAATCTCTAACATTAATTTTGAGGCTTTAAGTAGTTCATAATATTTTTATTTAGCTGCATTATATTCAACTGATACAAATACAGTATTATATTTTCATAATGACTCCAGTGGCCCCTCTTGATTCTTGGGTGTATTCGGCTCTATACGGATTTACTCGATACATCTGAATCTGAATCTGAATCCGGGTCTGTGCTACTGAGTCTGAGTACTGAGTTGTCCTTATTGTTAACAATATTAGCGAGGCATGTTGTAATGAGATTGTACAGGTTAAAAGGAGAGGAGTGAATGGTGCATTTTATTGTTTTCATTTGCATATGTGGCTGTATTTGGGCCGCTGTTAGGTGGATGTGATGGTACAGATCCAGGTTAATGGAGATTATGACTCGTGAATCCCGAGTCAGTTAGAGGATCTGGGTTAAAAATCTGGATGAATCGCAAATCATACACCACTATTGGACAGAGTAATGTCTAGGTTGACAAAAGCAAGGTCCTGACACTGTTCAGAGGTATAAAGGAAAGGAAAAGTCCTGGCCCTGATGGCACTGGAGTCTGTATATTAAAGAACTGTGCTGAACAGCTGTCATTTTTCTGTTTTATTTTCAAAATGTCTTTACATCTCCACATTGTTCCTCACCTTTGGAAAGACTTAATTATAGTTCCAGTGCCTAAAAACAAGTTCCAGTATCTTTGACGACTTGCGGCCTGTGGCACTCATGTCAAGATCGTGAAGGATGAACTCTTGATCTCTGTCCAGGATCAACTGGACCTGTTTCAATTCACCTACAGACCAAAACGAGGAGTGGAAGATGCAACATGAACTCTTCTTAACTTGATCTACAC
Source organism: Protonibea diacanthus (assembly GCA_028641955.1). Classification (NCBI taxonomy): domain Eukaryota; kingdom Metazoa; phylum Chordata; class Actinopteri; family Sciaenidae; genus Protonibea; species Protonibea diacanthus. Next base: position 1,597,732 of record CM053997.1, on the reverse strand, counting down.
ACATCTAGAGGGTGCAAAGCGTTTTGTGCGGCTGCTTTTTATTGACTTTTCTTCTGCTTTTAATTGCATCCAACCAAATATTTTAGCAGGAATTTTAAAGAGTACTTTTAATATTGATCCCAGTCTGATCTGCTGGTTGATGAACGGTTTTATTGAAACCAATCTTTCTTTGCTTTCGTGAGCTGGTCTGGGTCCCTCACTCTTAAAATCTTAAATTTAATTCACAGGTCACATCTTTAGATCTTCATCCTCTGAAGTTTCTCACTTGCAGATGTTAATTTACCATCAAATTTAGGGCTACCAGATTATGGAATAGCTTTTCCCACCTGGTAAAGAACTTCTCTATAAAATGTTACAAAGGATGTTTAAAAGCTCATTGAACTGCATACACAAACACACTTCTACATCATGTTCATATTTTTGCTTTTGTAGTGCTATTACTGTTAGTCATTATAACTTGTTAATATTATACATGTTTTTTTTTCTATTACCAGTTTGTCATTACTTCATGTAGTTATATTATACTGTACTGTGTATGTCAATTTTCTGTTCTTTAGAACTGTGAAATTCTCTAGGTGGAGGCTTCTATGTAATTGCAAAATAAATAAAACTAAAGGTGACAGTTAAGTGACACGTTTATATCTGATGACATTATTGTTTTTTTGGCTTTAGCTATTTGCTAACATCAATATCACACACTTGTTTTTAAGCATTATGTAACTGGCTTGATTCCTGCAATGTGCTAAACACAGATTATTATTATCCAGGGCAAACCAGCCTGAGTAACATTCACACATTTGTCCTCAGTTAATGAGATACTCCATAGGTGTTGTACTCTTTACAACCCACTGGCCTCGTAAAGCCGCTGGCAGCTTTTACACACGTTTCCGTGCCTCCGCAGCGGCTGAATCCTGCTGCTCAAGGAAGCATTGCACAATTGAGATGAAAAATGTTTGTGAGCAGATCAGATTTACAATCAAATCAGTTGGAGACAGCAGACAGAGGAGTTAATGTCCTTTCTGCTGCTGCTGGCTGACAAATAACTTTCCTCTTCCCTTCACTGTCTCTGGCTTCAGTACAACACCAGGATGAAATATCATTGCTGGTGATAATTCAAATGTACAACAGAAGTCAATATGGGCTTTTTGTTGGAGACGTACAGTAGTAGTAGTGGTTTCTTCCACATTTTTTCCCTGTTAAAGGGTTTTTTGTGGGCAAGTTTTTCCTCACTCGAACCGAGGGTCTAAGGACAGAGGGTGTCACTCCCTGTACAGATTGTAAAGCCCTCCGAGGCAAACTGTGTTTTGTGACTTTGGACTACACAAATAAAATTTGATTTGATTTGATTTGATTTAGATAGATGCATACATACATACATGCATTATATAATATATGTACACATGTATAAATACACACAAGATATGATATAGTATAATAAATAAATACTTGACTATACAAGATATACATACTATAAATAATATACTATGAATATGAATATGTATATTATGTGCAAAAGGATACAGATATTGTATTGTAATGGTCAATATTAGCACATATCACATATGAAGTAAATGTTCCAGTATTTGGAGTGTTGAGGTACAGAGTGCAAAGATGACAGGTAGATTTAGTCCAGTTCTGTGGCTCTGACAGAGGCAGATGAGTTATAAAGTTTTATTGCAGTAGACATGAACGTTTTCCTGTATCGTTCCTTAGAGCAGCTTGGTTGAATGAGTCTGTTGCTGAAGCTGCTCTTTAGTTTGTCCGGGTTTTGTGGAGGGGTGAGAGACATTGTCCATGATAGCCAGCAGTTTTGCTAGCATCCTGTCCTCCACCTCCTCCTCCAGGGTGACAAGCTTAGAGCCAACAACGGACTCTGCCTTTCTGATCACTTTGTTCAGTCAGTTGGTGTCCTTTACTTCAGTTTTACTCCCATGACTTGAGACTGATCTCTGTCTGGGCAGAGAACTGACTGTCTCTTTTACTTTAGATGGGACACATACAACATTACCACATATTGTTTTTTGTTGGCCTTTTGGAAGAGGAAGAATTTTGGCAAATGGTATACATTTGGCTATCAGATGTCTCTCCAATATGCTGAGATCAGACAGTTCACGTGGGATTTCAGCAAATACTAAGTTGTTGTTATGGGTTGGCTCCATTTTTAAGAGGAGCATGACATGTTGAACAAATCCATTCTCTAGTTCTCTCAGCGGGTACCTTGCACTGTTGTGCAATGTTGCAATCATTGTCACAAATATGGATGTACTTTCCTGTTAAGCATGCTGCAATCACATCTGGATTTCTGACATAGACCTCGTACAGAGTTGTACTTGGTTTGGAAATGCTGCTTTATGACAAACTGTGCACACTTAGGTGGGACCTGCTTTTCTTTGTGAAAATGGCTATGGCACATTTGATCACAGAGTTGTCACAGACTATGGGAGTGTCTATTAATCAGTCTGTATTTTCTTTTTATTTTCAGCACACACCTCATGTTACGCATCGCCCTAAATGTGAGATTGTTGGCATACATGTCTCTCCTTCATTCGTTGTGTCATTAATTGTGTGTCTAGCTCTGAATGGTTGGTCAAGTTCATAACGTTGAGTGACTCTTTGTTCCTGAAATCAAGAATCTCTGTACTTGTTCGTATGTTCTCTTTGTCCCTCTTCCTGAAAGCAAGATTGTCTCTGTACTGGTTAGTGATGTACAGCGTTTGCTTCTTCTGGAATTCAAGATTGTCTTTGTAATGGTTAATAATGTACTGTTTGTGCCTATTCCTGAAAGCAAGAGGTAATGTATTGTTTTCTCTTCTGTCTAACCTGAACATTTTCTCTGTATCAGGTATTTGTATGGAGTAGTTTCTTTTGGCATAATTCAGAGTTGTTTCGATGTTGGCTGGTAACATACTGTTCATACTGAGTGTATGTATCTTTTCTTTGCTTTATATGTTTCATCAGAAGCATACTTCCTTTTCTTTCCTCTTTTGATCCTCCTTTCTTTGTGACACTGTCAGAAAGCAATAGTCTCCTCTTATATTTCCGTTTTTCCTGTTGCTAAGTTTGGAGAGTTTACGAGATATGTCCTACAAGATAGTATCATCAAGTACAGCATTTATGATCGGATCAGATTTAGTTTTAGGAGCCTCGTGTAATGCGGGAGAAATCAAGGTGAATTGTTTCAACTGTTCTGGTTCAGTTTCCATATCAGATGATACTTCCCTTATATTGTATACTTCCTATTAGAGACATCATCGTAGTTCAGTGTCTGACATGACACTGAACTACATTCAGACATGGTTCTGAATACAGCAGTACATAATTGTCTCATCAACAACAATGCATACTGCACATCTGATAACAAACAGCTCAGTCCTGCTTCAAGGTCCAGAAGGAATCGACAAGTCCAGGTAAAGGATCTCCAAATGCGCCATATCCTGAGAGCTTTGTCGTGTCTGCATATTGAATACACGTACAAGCAGGAACAATATCAGGGAGCTCATCTGTTGTCAAATGGTTGTTCCTAGGGAACTTTTTCCTGGCCTCATTATACATCAAGTTACCCTTATCCAAAACTAGGTCAAGGTCTGCTATGTTGAGGTTTTCAGTCTCATTTAAGAATGCAAGAAAAGTTAGCGAATTACAAATACACTGCTGATTTCTCGATTTGCCATATTTAACTGGCTGTGCGATGCACATATTGTATTGTATACATATTGCTCAGGATTCTGATCTCTGAGATTCACATAGTCAGCAAAGTCAAGAGTTGACATACCTTTGTGACGTTTGCATTAGAAGGCACAGACATCTTTACTTCTCCATTGTTCTGAGGCCCAACACAGAAATTAATAACAATTAATGTAATGTATTTAATTGTATTTAACAGTTATATACCTATGTATGAATATGGATGTTATGTTATGTATGCTATCTTACGTATACTTCTCACTCAACGTGTCAAATTATTACTTTGTTCCAACATAGTTATGTGTCTGAGAATTTACAGTTACAGTAAATTCTGTAACTGATTTGTATATATTGTGTGTCTTGGCAAATGTCTTTATAAGGTAATGTCGAAACAATTTTTTTAATGACTCTAATGAAAATTACAAAAAAGGTTAGGTGTCATTGCAGAAAAGCTGCATGACACAGTTTGGTGCAATCCTATTGAGAGAACCGATCTGTATTTCTTCATGTCTTATCAGTCTTGGATTTATGGCAGCTGGTTACTGAAAGTTCAAATATTGTAACGTATATAAGTGCAGTTACCTGTGGTTATATTGTGTCTTATACATCATGTTTCAAAGACACACCAACCAAAGAAACCAAAGAAAAGAAATAAACCAACCAAATATCAGTGTACTTTCATCTAAATCATCATCTATATGTGCAAACTTATACTTGAGACTGAGTGATGGCCTGCAGTTAGACGGGATTATTCCCATCCCAGTGAAAGTTTCCAACTTTGACAATTCCCAGAATTTGCAATGTAACCTACTTCTGAATAAGGCTAAACAGTAACACTTTAATCTGGTTATTGTCTATGAGGGTTGTAGAATATTAAATAGTCTTTACAGCATAGTATAGTGAATAAAGCAGTGCCTTGAGTGAATCCTGTATTAATAGTGTTATTTTTTTAAAGTACTTGTTTTTATATAACAAAATTGAAAGGCCCAAGGATGGCATTGTAATATATTATATATGAATAACAAACACATAAATAATAGTACTGTTTGTACTAACCAACCAAAGTGCAAGGCTGGATTTATGTTCTTTTGTCTGTAGGCAGGAAATAATTCCTGCTTTACACAACTGGATCACTATGTATGTACTGGATCAAATGTAAGCAGCATCAGATGATCAATATTTATAGTGTGTAAATCATGATCTACCAATTGAGTGTTGCATCTCGTCAAGTGTGTTAATTGTAGTCATGTTCATGTTCAGTGTTTTATGTTTCACTTCCTGTTTTATTTTGTACTCACCTTTTCTCTCTCGTTTCAGACCCTGACTTCCTCCCTTTGTGTGATTTTCCCCTGATTGGTTTCACCTGTTTGCTATCACGCCATGTATAAATAGTCCTTGTCAAGCGTGACCACCCCATGTTCAGGTACTCTTGTGATTAGAAAAAAGTTTGAGTTGGTATGTTGATCCTCCTTGAGAGCGCCTTTTGTTTGTTTCATCGATAATAAATTCTGTTTTTGATTACCTCGTCATCAGTCCCAGAGTTGTGCATTTCAGTCCATCAGAACTGTGTCCGAGGTCGTGACATTGTGACATCGTGATTCAAACTTGTACTTAAATACAAGATCCTGCAGGATACCCGAGGTGTAAAACACACCCAAGGGGGTCGGCACTGATAACTGCAACAGACAAAAGTGTGTGAAAACACGCTCTTGGGGGGGCCGGCCCCTGCAGCAGACAAAGGCATGTGAAACATACTCTAGGGGGTGTTCCTCAGGTATAAATGTTTAGGTCTCCCCATGCTCGGGGTGACCTTGACCTTTTCTTTGCAAAAAAAATAAAAACCTTGTCGGCCGGCAGAAGTGTATTGTGAAGGGCCATATTAACGGAGACCTGAAAATAATACAGTAATTACAGTAGCGTTAGGTGACTTAGTGCACAGTAATGTGATTTTACATTGTGTACTAACACAATCGCGTTAGGGTTTCAGTGCATGTCAGTGCGTGTAACGTTAGACTGCTCTCGTTTCCTCAGCAGAATCCAGAGGAAAATACACCGGTAACGGGACACAGGACTGTTATATGCAACAGCAGCTTATTGTTATTTTTAATCATTCAAATCAACACTTCCTTCTTTAGTCTGACAAACTCAAAACACATGTACTTTGACTTTACACAGACTTTAGCAGCGCATACGTTGTCACTGATGGCACTCTATGGAAAGCCCGTTTGAAGCATTTATTCAATATCCTTGATATCAGACTTAAGGTCCATGTACTAGTAAGCTTTTTGTCCTCACTAGTAAGACGATTTTGCACACTAGTAGGGCTACTAGGGCACACTAGTAGAACAACTGTGTGTACTAGTAATGTTTTTTCACACTACTATGGTGCCACTTTTGGCCTACTGGTCTTGATCAAACCCTACTTGTAAACTACTGTGCTGCACTAGTAACACTGCAGCCTACTGGTAGGCATGTGTGTCACGCACTGTTAGCCTCCTGGACCCCTACTAGTAGCACCAAAATGCTTACTAGTAGCAGTAATGGTACTTTTGACTCCTGGTACTACTAGTGAAAGTACAAAAATGCTTACACTAGTAGTACTAGTAGGGTGTAATTTTACCTTACTGGTACTACTAATGTTTGCTTTAGAATGCCCACTAGTGGTACTAGTGAGGCCAGAATGTCACTAGTAGCACTAGTGGATGTTTTGAGCTTTACTAGTACTACTAGTGAGAATCAAATGTCTACAAGTAATACTAGTATGTCTCTTTACGACATCTGCTGGTACTGCTAGTGGTTGTTATTATTAGCTCTCACTAGTACTACTAGTGGGCATTCTCTTTGTTACTAGTAGTACTAGTAAGGCCCAAATGAATCTACTAGTACTACTAGTAAGGCCACAACAACCACTAGTAGCACTATTTGGGTTATTTTGGACCTTTTGTACTACTAGTAAAGGGCAAAAGATGTCACTAGTAGTACTAGTAAGGTGTTTTTGGCCTACTAGTAGTACTAGTGAGTTCCAAATGTTCACTAGTGAACTAGTGAAATAAAATGTTAATGGGGAGGTAGAGGACGGCACAGGCATTGAGGGTTTCCTATTGGCTCTTCTGAAGGATTCCACCCAGCAAAACTTAACCCATAAAGCCCGATGAGCTTTTACTGTTGTTGTTGATGGTAATAGAGAGAACAATAATGATATTTATGTTATGATGATGAGTATCCCAGCAATGTCCAGATATCCGCTATCCTGGATATGCATATCCGTGATATCACTGATATCCATTATGCTTTGATATCAAGGACTGGTATCCTGGAATGTCAGATATCCTAGTCACACAACTGGCATCTAATTGCTGCTAGGATATCAGATATCAGGATATCTGATATATCGGAATTATCTGATATCAGATATCAGGATGTCTGATATATCTGGATATCTGATATCAGATATCCTAGTCACACAACTGGCATCTAGTGCTACTGGATGTCAGAATATCCAGGACCTCACGATATATCAGGATATCTGATATCAGATATCCAGGATGTCTGATATATCTGGATATCTGATGATCGGGCATATCCTGATATATCAGATATCCTGAATATCTGATATCGAATATCAGAGATGTCTGATATATCTGGATATCTGATATCCGGGGATCTGGATATCAGATATCCAGGATATCTGATATATCAGGATATCTGATATCAGATATCCGGGATGTCTGATAATCTGGATATCTGATATCGAATATCCCAGGATGTCTGATATATCTGGATATCTGATATCCAGGATATCTGATATCAGATATCAGGATGTCTGATATATCGGATATCTGATATATCAGGATATCTGATATCAGATATCCAGGATGTCTGATATATCACAGATATCTGATATCACATATCAGGATGTCTGATATATCTGGATATCACGATATATCGGGCCATAGGATATCCTGATATATCAGATAATCACCGGATATCAGATATCCTGATATATCAGATATATGATATCTGATATCAGATATCCGGGATGTCTGATATATCTGGATATCTGATATCCGCGACCTCTGAATATCAGATATCCAGGATAATCTGATATATCTGGATATCTGATATCAGGATATCTGATATATCAGGATATCTGATATCGAATATCCAGGATGTCTGATATATCTGGATATCTGATATCTCAGGATATCACGATATATCGGATATCTGATATCGAATATCAGGATGTCTGATATATCTACAGATATCTGATATCAGGATCTGGATATCAGATATCCAGGATATCTGATATATCAGGATATCTGATATCAGATATCCTGGATATCTGATATCAGATATCCCAAGATATCTGATATATCTGGATATCTGATATCCGGGTTGGATATCAGATATCAGAAGATATCCTGATATATCAGACATCCCGGGGATATCTGATATCCCGAATATCGATATCCCGAATATCCTGATATCAGAATATCCTGACACTATATCAGATATCCTGGGCGTATCGAATATCTGATATATCGATATCCTGGATATCTGATATCCTGATATATCAGATATCCTGGATATGGGATGTCTGATATATCTGGATATCTGATCGGAATATCCCGAATGTCTGATATATCTGGATATCTGATATCCAGGATATCTGATATATCAGGATATCTGATATCAGATATCCAGGATGTCACGTATATCTGGTATCTGATATCAGATATCCTGATATATCGAATATCCAGATCTGATATCTGGATATCGAATGTCAGGATCACGGATATCGAATATCCAGGACTATCTATTTATATCAGGATATCTGATATCAGATATCCAGGATGTATGATATATCTGGATATCTGATATCGGATATCTGATGTCGATATCTGATATATCAGACATCCTGGATATCTGGATTATCTGATATCAGAATATCTGATGTCCTTGATATATCGGATATCAAAGATCCACTAGTACTACTAGGGGACCAAGTAATAAACAAAAACTATTAAAATAATAATTCTGGGCATATCTTCCAGCCACTAAATATCTATCTATCTGTCTATCTATCTCTATATTAGCTTAGAATATTTTGTATTCCTACAAATGAGGTAAAATTGATATTGATTTGTAAGTAATATAATATGTGATAAACATGAATAATACTAAGAAAAATAAATAAATGACCTAAGTTAATAACCCATTTTAATATTAGTATTGCATTGAGTAATTTCATTTTATAATAATACAAAACAAGTTAACACCCATCTTCAAAATGACTGCTGCTAAACACTATCCAGAGCTGCCCTTTGAGCCTCAAGCACACAACCAGACATTCACCAATCAAATCCATGTCCCACCTAACTTCATTTGCATGCAGGCCACTAGTACTACTAGTGGCTGCATCTTCTAACCCATGTACACAAGTAATGGCTAGAATGTCCACTAGTAACACTAGTGAGACTATTATGATGTTACTAATACTACTAGTATGTGCAAACTGTCCACTAGTAGTACTAGTGCGGCATTTCATGACCTTACTAATTACTGCTAGTGTGAGGCCCAGAATGTCCTACTAATTATTTACTAGTAACGGGCAAATGTCTACTAGTAGCACTAGTGAGACATTCACGATCTTACTAGTACCGCTAGTAAGAACAACATGTCTACTAGTAGTATAAGTAACAGTAAAATGTCTACTAGTAGCACTAGTAAGGGCCAAGATGTACTAGTAGCACTATTAAGTGTCAAAATATCACTAAGTAGCACTAGTGGGGACTTTGCACATTACTAGTAGTACTAGTAACATAAAAATGCTCACTAGTGTTACTAGTGACAGATATTTTTCTTACTAGTGTAACTAGTAGAACAAGTTTGTCTTACTAGTGAGCCTCGGACTAACATGTAAGGAGTTTTGGCTGTACTAGTATGACACAATGCACTACTAGTGCGCCTTCTTTTCACTAGTGCACACTACTGGTGCGTGACTTCATTCAACTATTAAGACATTTCTGTAACATGTAAGACTTGTTTCTGCGCACTAGTAGGACAACGGCATACTAATTCGGACAGCTCCGATCTTACTAGTGAAGCAAAACTGTGCACTAGTTGACATCTACTTGCTACTAGTACTACTAGTGAGGGCAGTAGATGTTAACTAGTAGAATTTTATAATTGTCACTAGTAGTACTGGTAGCACACAGTTGTCCTTGGTGCACGGTTTTGCTTCACTAGTAGGCATTAGTTGTCACTGCTAGTATGCCAAGTTGTCACTACTGGTCTTGAAATGTCTTACATGTTACAGAAATGTCTTACTGAACGAATGAATCAGCGCTACCAATAGTCTTTAATTAACATGCTAATGGTCTGGTTGCGCACTAATAGTGTGTTGTGTCATACTAATACAACCAAACTCCTTACATGTTGAGGAAACTCACTAGCCTGAAAAAAACTCTATCTGTCACTAGTAATACTAGTGAGCATTTTGATGATACTAGTACTGCTAATGGGCATTCTACCGTAGTACTAATAAGGTAAAATATACCTTACTAGTACTGCTAGTGAGCATTTGTACTTACCAGTAGTACTGGTGAGGTCAAAAGTGCCTTACTATTCACTACTAGTGGGCATTTTTGGTGCTACTAGTAGGGTCAGAGGGCTACTAGTCGTGACACATTGCCTACTAGTAGGCGTAGTAGTGTTGCTAGTGCAGCACAGTAGTTTACAAGTAGGGTTTGATTAGCACTAGTAGGCCAAAGTGGCACTAGTAGTGTAAAAACGTTACTAGTAAGGCACAGTTATTTCTGCTAATTATTCCTAGTAGTTCTACTAGTGTGTAAAATCATCTTACTTGTGAGGACAAAAACACTAGTACATGGACCTTAAGTCTGATATCAAGGATATTGAATAAATGCTCAAATGGCTTTCCATAGTACTCATATTTTGAAAACATGTAAACCATGTCCTTCCGGTTCAAAGGATGGACCAGTCCAATCAGCGACGATTCATGTCGCCTGACCCCGAAAATACCCTGTATGCGGAACGGCTCAGGAACGGCTCCGCTCTGGGACCACAGCGTACTCCGCTGTTCGCCATCTCTCACATAATCTGTTTGTGATGCAAACTGTTATCCATCATAGACAATGAAGAGCACCCTCTCCATCACACAGTGGTCAGACAGCGGAGCACCTTCTCCCACAGGCTGCTCCAGCTCCGCTGTTGAAGGGACAGATACAGGAAATCCTTCCTGTCACATGCCATCACATTATTCAATAAAAGCTAAACTCACTGGTTATATACTGTATATTATATATATATATAATATACATATACATACATATATACACACACACACATATATATCTATATATATATATATAGATATATATGTGTGTGTGTTTATTTATTTATATAAATATTTATATTTTGTTTAAATTACTACTTAATATCCCTAGGTTGTTTTTATTTATCTTTCTAGGTTGTTCTTTTCTATTTTATTTTATTCTCCATCGTATATTCATTCGTATATTATTATTGTTTTTTATATATATATATATATTTGTATACTCCGTTGTATATTGTAACTATGGGTGAAATGTAGTTGCTGCAATGCAATTTCCCAGTCTGGGATTAATAAAGTATTTCTAATCTAATTTAACACTGGTGCGGCTCCGCCGGACACCGAGCATCGCGAGAACGCACGTGATCTCGCGAATTCACGCATATGCGCGCGAGTGACACCAGATTTAATATAGTATTAATAATAGCAGAAATATAGTGATTAACTAAAATATTCTGTGCATTTCAGTGCCAAGTTTTATAAAGCGTGCTTACCATGCTTATTTTGGTAATTTAACCTTTTTTTTTTTTTTTCTTTTTTCAGATTTTGGTTGTGAATTCACCAGTTAAAGTATAGGGGATATGTTTTACGTTCATAGAGTTATTTATTTATTTTAATTATACATTTATAATTAATATTCACACCCTCGTATCTATATATCGTATCATATCTATATATCATATCTGTTAATGTGGTTATGTTCTTTTACTTTTAAACACACGCTGGAGCTATGGAGCACGAGGATGTAGTTGACGTGTCTTTGTTCAAAAAAAAAAAAAAAAAAAAACTCTTTCCTGAGATTTATTGAATCATTCTTTGACCATGACAATCAATAAAAACTGCAGTAATCCACAAAAATCATAATAACGACCACGGTCAAAAACTATTGTGCTCTCCTCGCCTCCATCTTTTCCAACCAAAAGCAAATTACGCATACATCACGCCACACATGTCTCAACCAACAGGAAGTGTGCAGCTACTATCAACCAATAGGCATAGTAGTATAGTAACCAATAGTAATACCATATACAAAATGGCTCTAACAATAGCTATAAGATAGGGTTATGGTAACTGTGGGTTACACAAGCCCACCTTGGACTCCTGGGACCTGTAGGGCCTGTCTCTCGCCCCAGATGATGAAGGCCCCGGTACAGACTGTGTCTGTGCTGTAGACTGATTGGAGGTTGCTGAGCCAGACCATTGCACTGATGCCATGGATGGTGTATCAGATCCACATGCAGACAATGGTGTGGATGACCTCTCCTCCTCTGCCAAAACAGTGCCCAGGTTGCTTTTTGAACTAAAAAACAAACTCATACAGAAAAACAAATTAGTCAGAGACTTAAGAATAATCTATTACTTCATTTTAAATGAGCACATACATCTTAAAGATTACACTACCATCTATAATGCTATATAATAATAATAATAATAATAATAATAATAATAATAACAACAACAACGATAATAATAACAACAACAACTGGCAGACACCTTCTTCCGGCTCTTTACAAAGCTGTTACTCAGTGTGCGCCATTTTGCCTTGCAGAGATCAACTGAAAAAAGAAACACATTAAAAAATGATCATACACTGAACTTATCTTTTTTTCTCTTTTCACTTTTCAGGTCCTTTACTGGTTTCTGGGGAGTCACTCATCAGCCTAGCATTCAATTACCGCCTTGGCCACGCAACAGTGATAAACTCTGTTCACATGGTGTGTTCTGCCATTGAAAAGGTCATGATGGAGAAGTTTTTACCACGGCCGACTACAGCAACATGGAAAGACATCGCACAACGCTTCTGGGAAAAGTGGAACTTCCCAAATTGCCTGGGAGCACTTGATGGCAAACATGTCGTCATTCAAGCACAGCCGATTTCCTTCCCCTGCACAATCTGCTCTGTGCTGAATTTATGCACATTTATTTATTTATCCTCCAGTGTCCGGGAAAAATAGAAGCTCTGCCTATGTGTTGCGGAGGGCTGCTGGATGCCGCAGTTGTTCCAGAACTGTGTGAGCCCTTCCGCATCCAGTGTATTTTAGGGGTGGGGGTACTTACCTTTTCTGGTTCGGTTAAGTTCGTTGTCGTTTCTCTTTTGTTATTGTGTTTTCTGATTTGTCATTTCTGATTTGCACTTCAGGGCCACCGTAGAAGACAGACAGGAAAGCAGGCAGACAGAAGGTGGGACAACACACCGCAAATCAACCTTCCATGGACCACAGTCTGAGTCAGAACCAGGTCGCTGCAGGAAGAACAGTTCTGTATGTGGGGTGGCCACTGTACCAGCTCAGCTACCAGGACATTTATGTATTAATTTAGGAGGATTGTTTTTTAACTGGCTTGTATATTGTGACTGTAATAAGTGAATTTCTCCAATGTGGGCGTATTACAATTGTCTTTATATTGTTGTTTTTCATCCTAGCATATTCTATCGTATCTTGACTTATCTTATGCTGTCTAGGGTTAATCTCCTTTCACTGGCCACAGCAGTGCAATGATACACTGTAGCCTTTTATTTAATTGTGTGCTCAAACACACACTGTACACTTTTTTATAAGCAAACTTCTCCCGCTAAGTAGCTCTGTTGCTTTGCCATACACACGTTCATTCTGCTGGTCCTTGCCACTCACTCAAGTAAACAAAGTCTGGCGGGCTAAACGTTGGCTTCTGAAACACTCCCGGTGGGTTTGAAGTTGCGTGCAGGACGGGCTAAATACGTGACGCTCACGCAACGTGACGCTCACGCAACGTGCCACGGACGGGATTTTCCCAGTGACTCTGTGTCTGCAGCTGCCTCTGCTTCTGCCTGTAGCCTACCTCTGCATCTGACTGTGCATCTACTTCTGTGGCAACCTCTGCCTTTACAGCCAAAACCCTGCTACCTACAACTGTGATGTTCGCCATCAATGGAGGTTGTTCCAGTTGCAGGAGTAGCAGGGGAAGCCGAATATCTTCTCTTGCATGTCATCTCCTTCCGTGAGGAGCTGCAACATCCCCGCTCCATGGACCATGAGTGTTGCTCCGTATAGGCCAACAGTGTAGGTTGTTGTTGTGACCTGTAGGAAAGAAAGAACCATGGGCTCAAATAGAAAGGTGCTGATCTGAATGTGTGTCCTCTATATAGGAGGTAAAGTAAATGTTTGTGCACAATACATTATGGTAACAAACCATCTGGTTGTCTGTCTGTCCATCCATATGTCTGTCTGTCCACTGTCTCACGGTTTGCCTGCTTATCTGTGTCCCTTTCTGTCTGTCTTTTTGCTCTGTCTGTCTGCCTATCTACCTGTCCGTCTATCTTTCTGCCTGTGTGCGTGTGTCTGTCTTTCTGCCTGTGTGCGTGTGTGTGTCTCTCTTTCTGCCTATCTGCTTGCCTTTCTGTCTTTCAAGTTCCTGCGTTTGGCATCAGCACAAGAAGAGAACGGACAACCTACCTTAACTTTCGAATATTTGGTACTGTTCAAACAGTACCCATATCTGCCCATTGTCCCTCTGACATGGCTCACTTCAATTTGTGAGCCTTCAGTGAGCGGGAACAATGCTGCCTCTCGCCGGAGTGACAGGGTTACCCGTGTCTTGTCCTTAAAAAAATATTATACAAAATATATATATATATATATATGTATTATTTTATGCTACCATAGCCAGTGAGATTTCCTTCAAATGGAAACTTACACTCAACCCATTCAACCATTATATCACATTACATACGCTGTAAGCGCTGCTACCGGAGCCCATTGGCTCAGGTGGAAGGTATGCCAATCTATGATTGATCTATGATTGGCAATGATGCAAGGGGCTGGCAGCGGACCGAGGCAGTGGAGGGCGGGCCCGGATAGAGGTGGCGTCAGGACACGGCGCGGGTATCTGTGTAGTAGTAGTAGTAGTATCTGTGTTTAATAAACCTTGGACGTTTTTTTTTTAAATTATACCCAGAGTGACCTGCTCTGCTCTAGAGTCCTTAGCTGTTTTTAACCTAGGTGCCGTTGTCGGCGACAGTTCTTATCTTTATTTATTGGTAGTATATTTTTAAATCAAATAATCTATTTATAGTTTCATTTTGTTCAGCCACCCACGGCATATGTGAGTTGAATGTGCATTCAGCTCATACTTGCTATAACACAATAACTTTTTATTCTTTTTATTATTTATCCTCTAACTCACCGGCACTCCCTCACTCTCATTTACAGTTTGTCACTTGCCCACCTCTCTCTCCTTCTCTCTCAAACCAAATGAAACTTCTGTGTCACTATGCTGCAGCTTTAATTGCGAGTAGGCAGAGTATCAGAGTTTAGTCCAAGAATCAACCTGGATCTGGCTCAGTTTCAGTGACATTTCAGGCAGACTGTGGAGCGGTTTGATTGGTCTGATTGTTGGATTGGCCACCACAGTGTGTCACAAAGTTGAATTTCTCCAAGAGCTGAATCTGGCTCCTACAGACAAAAAGCAGTACATCTGTTCATGAATTTGATGTGGGTTTAAATCGAGCCTACATGCCCAGCACAGCAGGCTTGCTTCAAACACAGTCCTGGACTAGCTGGTGAACACGGTGAAACCAGAACTGTTGTACGAGCTGTGCAAACTGTGTGACCTCACACCTGTCATAATGATAATAATGTGGCCAATTATCGTATTGTACAGCCTGCAGGAGATCTGGAAAAAACTGTATGCTTGTGACTTTGACTATAGGCTACATGTAATGAAAAAATGACCTGACTGAATTGCAGGCTAGACCTGAAATACTGTAACATACTGTCAACTGTTTTACATTTGGATTTAGGAGAGAACATAACAGCAGTGTCAGTGTCAGCTGTTGCATTATTGTACCTGTTAAAAATCTATTGCACACAGATTACGTGCAGCAGAACGGGAATAGCCAAGTGTGCATGTGACCGTGACTCATACAAATGCATGTCAGTGAGCAGGGCCTCGTACCCGCCTGTAGCATTTAGCAGCTTAAGAGCCAGATATTCATCAGGTCGACACAACTCCAAATTAATGTGAAGGCTCTGTATCTGCAGGATGTGTACATGGGAATCATCAAAATGTCTCCACATGGATGAAGGCACATCACCTCCAGCTGAACTGCTGGTCCTCCCAGCCAAACCTACTATATGCCACAACATCAACATCAAAATTGACTCCCTGTGTCTTGCCCCGACCAGGGTAGTGAGAAACTTACTGTAGGGGTTATGATTGATGACCTACTGACCTTCTCCAATCATGTTGCCTCACTTGCCCTTTACAGCATCAGAAAAACCCAACTCAACATGCTACTCAGCTCCTGACACAAGCTGTGTTCATCTCCAGACTAGATTACTGTAACGTCCTCCTGTCGGGCCTCCCAGCCTGCACAGTGAAACCTCTTCAGATGATCCAGAACACGGCAGCGCGCCTGGTCTACAACCAACCCAAAAGGTCACATGTCACCCTGCTGTTCATCGAGCTCCACTGGCTACCTGTAGCAGCCTGCTACAGATCACTAAAGCTGACTACAAAGCTGTCTCTGGCTCTGTACACACCTACTTGAGCGCCCTCATATAAACATATGTCACCTCACGACCGTTGTGCTCCTCCAATGAACGACGCCTGTTTTTTTTTGCCTGTTTTATTTTCCATTACTCCTCATCATGTCTGTAACTTCACTTCCTACATGTTTCCCACCATTTCTAAAGGTTTGCCCTGTTGGCAAAGAGTCTACAGTTTTATTTTTTGCACAGACTTTGAGGAGATCTATTTTATCACCCTCTGGAGAGTATAGTACTGCATACTAATTCAGTATATTAGAAATGATCTATTAGTTTCACCTCCTCCTGATCAGATTAATCTTATCCTGCCCTCACCTTTGTTTTTGTGCCAGTTCATCTTTGTTGTTTTGTGTTCCAGACATTCTCTTGTGTTTCCCCACTTCCACCTTTCTGCTTGTTTTATGGACTTTGGATTTGTTTGCCTGCGTGGACTGCTGTAATTAAATGTTTGTACTGCACCATTCCATCCTGAGAGTCTGCCTTTGCGTCCTCATGTTCCTGTGACATGAATGACCTATTGTTCATACAGTATTTCGAGATTATTTTTGATGACTGACATGCTGACAGAGGCCATTTTGCTGACTGTACTTTGATAAATGTTCATTCAGTGTGATGGATCCATTCATGACCTCATTTCAGAGCAACAAAAGTCATTTTAAAAGTTTTTAGTAACATATGACTCTAGACATCTGTCTGTCTTCACTGTGTACACCAGGCAGCAGAATGCCACCTGCTCATATATCCAATCTTCTTAGGCCTGTTTGCACACAGTACAGACAGTATGTACATGTGACAGACTTACTGCCACCGAGGTTCTCTCAGCACAAATACTCTCAGACTGATGCCCGTTTATCAGGAATCTTTCTGTTAGGGCAACACGCCATAAACTTCACACACACACACACACACACACACACACACACACACACACACACATACACACACACACACAACAGCCATTTCTGGCAACTGTAAAAACAGTGTGTTTCCAAAGTCTGGAAGATATATGCAGCGTCACGCAGGTTTAGACTGTCCCTCCTGATCCCTTCTTATCATTCAACGTGTCAGAACTTCCCAGTTCACCAGGTGGTTTGAATTTTTCCTGTCCTAAGTCCCAACAAATCTGTAAAATAAGATGATGTTCTATACCAAACCCATGTGTGCTTTGTCTGAATGTCAATCAATCAATGTGCCAAAGCAGTTGATAGTCCATGAGTCAGTTCTTTCTGACAGATGTATCAGTATGCTAACAGTTAGCTGTCCTGCCAAAGAAAAAGCTCCAGTGGTGGTTATTGTTGTTATCATTATGATGACTATAATTATATCCTAATATCATACTGAAAAGTGCATCAAACTTACTTGATTGCATCTATATTTATTCATACTCTTGGTGAAAATGTAATAATAAAAACTTGTTTCTAGTGCATTAGACAAGTAAAATATGTTTACTGCTGAAAAACAGACTCCTCCTCTCCCTTAGTGCATCAGACTTGAATTGTGGGCAAGTTTTTCCTCACTCGAACCGAGGGTCTAAGGACAGAGGGTGTCACTCCCTGTAAAGATTGTAAAGCCCTCTGAGGCTAAATGTGTTTTGTGACTTTGGACTATACAAATAAAATTTGATTTGAATATGATGTTGAAGAAAAAAAGGTCTCTTGAATGAAGAAAATTGTTCACATAGCACAGTTCAGCTATTTAAAAAAAAAAAAAAACACACACAAACATAAAGGCACTCTCAAGGAGGATAAAGTGCAAACAAAAATGCTCTTTTTTGCACAAACAATCTGAACATGGAAAAACCCTGAAACCCGGACTGGAATGTTCATACTCTTCTACGAACAGAACAAGACAAACTGACAAAGACAAAGGGAGACAAGGACTATTTATACATGAGGTGATTGAAAACAGGTGAAACCAATCAGGGGCGGGGCAAACAATTACAAAGGCGAGAAAATCATTCCATCAATCAAACCCATTAAGGTTTAGGTTCAACAGATTCAGGTTGAACAAGAAGTGGCTGCAACACTGACGACATGGAAGAGCAGGTGAATAGTTGAGGTGAGAGCTTCATGTGAGATGCTAACATTTCTTCATGACAACCAGCTCCAAGATGTCTACCCAAGTCTATGGATTACTCTTCATATTGCATTAACCCTCCCAGTTACAGTTGCCTTGAGTGAGTTACAGTTGCCAGCTTGTGATACATCCCAACATGCAGGTGATGCTGAGCTGGTGCATGCAGGTGGGCCAGGTAGAGCTAAACGTCTACATGAAACTCTAGTGGTGTTGTTGGCACATCATATTATATATTTTGTAGATATTAAATATTTAGTTTTCTTGCATTCATCACCTGACTGCTCAGTGGCTAGTGGCCAGCACTAATGCATTAGATAGGAGGTCATTAAACTTCTACATGTTCACCGAAAGAGTTATCTTCCACAGCTGCAGTGTTTTCAGTGTATTTCATATAGTGCATTTCACTCCTTCAGTTGGACTTTTCTCCTCATCACACTGGCTCTAAGAAACTCCAAGTTCAAAACAAATCTATCAGATCAGAAGCAGCTTCTCTGTGGATTCAATGAGGTTTGCTGACCAGACCAGGTCAGGTAGTGTAACTAGAGGCTTTCTACATCACTGACGCCCACAGTCAAATGATGGTGTGGGTGGAGAAAATGTTCATATTCAGCATCTTTATAGATTTACACACCACAGAAATTCAGATGACACTTTTTACTGGTTTATAGATGATTTCAGTGGTGAAAAAGATCTTTTGATTGCTTTATTGGTTTTACTGGTTTCTAAGATGTTTTACTGGTTTATGAGAGTGTTCAGTAGTGTAGTGTATGAGTGATTTCACTTGTGTATAAAAAGTTATATTGGTTTAGGAGAAGTTTTACTTTTAATATCACAGAGCGAGTACTGTTGTACTGACTATCAGCATGACTATTCGGTTGTTACACCTGTCTTGATTTTCAGTTTTACTGGGTTGTAGGAGGTTTTCCTGGACTTTAAAAGTGGTGGATTTTTGTCACTCATCACATTGGAATAGTATAAGGGATCACTTTAGGCCGTGTATGGACAAGAACAATGATTCTAGTGACCAATAATGCTTTGATTGTGTTCAGATATATATTGAAACTTATTTCAATATATTATTTCTTATTTCAGTATTAGACTTATTGTGAGTGGTGGGAGATTGCCCCTCGGTTTTTATCTTCAGAAGTGTCGTATATTCCCAACAGAGGTTCAGAAAGTATTTTATTTTGATAGTGATGAGTGGAAGTCTTCATTAATGTGTCCGACTTGAACCCAGACCTTGATGAAGCGATGAGTGAGCTGCACCGGCACCTGTCACATGGCTATGCTGCAGACACAGATCCCAGATAAGAGGTCTGCAAACTTTTGCTATTCCGTTACATTTTCTCTTCTGTTGGTTCCTGAGTTGAGCCCCATACTGAAGATGATCAGGTCACTGGAACTGCTGGCCTTCACCGGCACACCTTTTACTTCTGTCCCACCCTTGGACTGAATTCTCTGAGTTATTTTTAAAACTGTACTTACTGTTTTAGGAAACCATTACCTCGCTGTTTCTTTGGCAAACACTGGATGGGAATCACATTCTCTACTGTGAATGGAGCCAAAGGCGGATCTGGGGTGAATTTCAGCTCCGTAATATATTTCTCTTCGCTTATCTCTCCAGCTCTGTGCTCTCTGGATCTCCGATCTATTTCCCAGGCCCAATTTTAATTTCCTGTGCGCTGTGAGGTGTAGACCGTCTCTGTGGCAGAGAGGGGGAGAGCACAGAATGAGGAAGAGGAGACCCACAGCAGCAGCCACTCACCTGATGTTTCCCTGTGTCCCATCCAGCTCTGTATGTGGGACTTATAGTTGTAGTAATTTGCAGGTATATTGCTCCTTTTTAGGCTACATGGAGTAAATGAATACAACACCTTAATAGATGCATAAAGACTAACAAAACAGAGATAGACAAACAACTACTGCAAACGGTACGACTAAGAACGACTAAAGACGATCAGTGCAAGCAAATTGTAAAAAATCATATTTTCTTTACATCTGTTACCTATCTATGTTTTATCTATATAATTATATTATAATATAATATACAGTAGTAAAATTTCTACTCCTTAAAAATCACATTTGAATAATTCAACAGCAACACGTCTTTCCAGAAAACAGTGCCACTGTTATTCTGTATCAACAAGGGATTATTTGTTCAGTAGAAAGGAAGTTGTGATGAAAAGTGTTGACAGTGTGTTCTGTGGATTCTTCACAGTAATGAGGACACATGCCTCTGAGAGGAAAAGTTGCTGTTGAAAATTTTATGTAGAATTCCAAAGCTGTTAAAACCACAAACAAAATTACATTTACCAGAATCTGAAAGCATAAAACTGTCTGAGGTGAAGTAACACCAACCAAACAATCAGTGTGGACTACTGACAAATAAGCTGAGTCTTTATTCTCTGTAATATTAAAGAAAAATCACTTTCTTTTCTTCATTTTCTTCAGATTTTGTCTCTCTCATTTAAATCTAATTTGTTAAACTTACTTAATAAATCCATGAAACCAAATGCCTTGAAAAAGGCAGTAAATATAACTATTAGTCTCATGTTACGTTTACTTATAAATCTTGTTGTATTTACCCAATTTAATGAAGTTGCTGCAACTTAAAAAAAAATGGCAAAAGAAATTAACCTGTTCTTTCGAAGCGTTACCAACTTAAAGGAGAACAATTATACCCCTTTTCAGTCCCACCAGGATTTCATGATTTCATGATTTTTGCGATCAAAATGACTGATTTTGCGAAGAATTATTTTCTTTACTTTTAAACCGCATCAAAAAATCTAAACAGGCTTAATAAGACAAAAACAAGGCAGACAGAGTGAGAAACACTGTTTCCTTTTTATTTTCTGTAAGAATCTTAACATTAGTACTGGAGTGTAAAAAACGCATTTACCCCAGTACTGAGTGAGGCGAGATAATTAACCAAAACAATCAATCAAAATGGTTAGCAGTCACCCATATGCACAATGCACCTCTTTTGACGCCTTTGACGTGGGCCGGTCCCCGCCCTGGCGACACAACGTGGACAGTGCGTCCCATTACCTTACCAATCAGTGCCTCATGTCTTGTGAAATTGACATGCCTGGCTGTCTCTCATATAAATTAGGTTTCCCTGTCTCAGCCTATATTCCATATCCACAGAAAAATATGGCACCTCGAATGTAAAAGGCCATTGGTCACGTGAGGTCAGTGGTGAGGTCTTCTCAGCATGTGGCAGTATTTCAGTGTCAGATGAACTAGCTGTAGACAGTTCACATGCTAAGGACAATGCACTGGCTGAAAATAATGTACTGGCAGAAGATGAGATTACATTTTCCAGAAATCTTCAGTGTTGGTCTATTAGGCAACTCACTCATATCTGAGAGGTTGCAAACAGCAAAGTTGAACTCTGGGAGCGTGAAGTCCAGTTGTTTCTTCATCAAAATGATTAGGTCTTTCATGGAATGTTACTTTTTTAAATCATTATTGCCAGCCACTAGCCAGAACTGGCCCATGGTTCTAAAAGAATGTAATATGACATCAGCACACAACGCTTTCAGGGTTACAAACAGCTGGTCCAGCTCTGTACTGTAGGTGGAGAGGGGAAAGCTTTACAAGGAAGTTTGAGCTACTTTTGCAGACTTCATAAGCTCTGAGGTCTTCATGATACCATGCAAACATCTGTCTACAAATGAACAAAACATTGGTATCCACAACAAAAACCTGCTGAAATTCTTGAAGGCCTGCACATGAACCAACAGACACCACCATGTCAGGTGCATACTTAACACCATCTATGTTAACAGATGTTGCTGCAAGGATTGTATCTTGCTAACAAATACAATATCTTTACGATATCTGGGAAGGAAGAAATCACTTCACTTTGTTCGATTCCAGTGCTGGTTTCTTCTGGTCATCTTCTATCATCGTCTATCAGCCAAAGTCAGAGGAACATTTTTGAAATCTCCACAAATGACTTGTTGAAGAATTTGTGCTTTCCCTCAAACCTCGTCATCCACACATCTACAAGTGGTCCAAATTCTTGAATCAAATGGGGATAATGCTCCAAGTAGTCTGTATTGAGGGAATGCTTTTTGAAGTAATGTCTTGTTCTTGAGGACTTGAAATCCAGATGGTGGTATGCCTGACTCCTCAGTAAACCTTATAGACATGGCCAACTTAACCACATCTTAGTAAAGTCCCCTGTTTAAGCTTTTAACCCATCCAGCTGGCATCTGTAGGAACACACATGCACATAACCACACACAGTGGTATACACAGCCATAACACACTGGAGTGGTGGGCAGCGGTGAGCAGCAAGAGTGGGAATCGAATCGCCAACCTTCGGGTTATTGGATGACCACTCTACCAAGCCCCTTCCTCTGGGACAGAATGGCCAGTCAACAAGGGAATCAGTCTGATCAGGCTCCAGTTTTACCTCCAATGGTCCTTTTGGCATGTAGTGTTTTAGTATTTGAGGCTGGTTTGTTTTGAATGTGTGTAGGGAAATTTGTTGATGGTACTATTCAGCATCTCAAGTGTGAAGAACTTTTTTTTTTATCAAATCATGAATGCAAAGACTCAACTCAGAAGGAATAATACCTTCAAGCAAATCATGGAGGATATTAGGGAGAAAAGTGCTCCAAATGATCACTGAAAGGACAGCTTCCTTTCATACTATATTGCTTTGCCTTCTGGGCACCATGCTAGACTCAACAAACCTGATGATCGTGGTCTTGTTTAGTTCTCAAGATGAAGTGACTGGACCTAACTTAATTTTTTGTATTTCCTGCCACATAGCCATACAAAAACGGCAGTTCTTATCAGAGACTTTTATTTGTCACAAGGCTCTCTCCGCTGCACTCTGTGTGTGTAGCCAATGCTACGCCTAGGTTTCATCAGACCATGAAGTCCATGCTCAGGAAACACTGTTTTGAGTCTCTAGAGGACTGGGATGATGCTGTGCCATTTGTGGTGTTTGCTGCTCATGAAGCTGTTCAGGAGTCACTCGGATTTAGCCCTACCGAACTGGTGTTTGGACATGAGGTTCGTGGCCCCTTAAAACTTCCGAAGGAATAACTTCTCTTTCTAGGAGGGAAGAAAGTTCATAGCATCCCTGAGTATGTGATGAAACTCAAAGCTCATCTTCAGAGCGCCTGCTCTTTGGCCAAGGAGTCTCTAGTCTCCTCTCAGGTGAAAATGAAGCAGCACTATGACCAGAAAGCCATGGCCCACTTGTTTCAACCTGGTGATAAGTCCCTATGTTGTGGAGAAGAAAGTCAGTCACACTAACTTTGTCATTCAAACTCCTGACCGCAGACGCAGAAACAGATTGTACCATGTAAACATGATGAAGCCATACTTTACATCAGGGGAAGGAAGTGGAATGTCGGGAGTTCCAGAGGTAAACAATGTTGTGTCACCGGTATCTGTTTTCTCAACAGTGAGCTCTGCTGAGGAGGATGATGATGGGTTGGTTATGCGTAGCACCACACCACAGGGGGTAAGACTGAAGAATTCTGAACTACTTTCTGATTTGTCTCACTTTTTGGCTCACCTTCCTGATGACCATCCTGGTGATGTTGAGGACCTAATTTCTGGCTTCCCTCGCTTGTTTAATGATATTCCCTCTCAGACTACTGTCATTATACATGACACTGTCTTAACTAACCCAAGAGCCATCAAACAGCATGCCTATCGGATAAATCCTGCAAAGAGGGAGTGCATAAGGAAGGAGGTGAATACCTGGTGGATGTTTTCCATCGTCTAGCTGATGCCTCACTCAACCTAACTCTCAACCTTTCTAAATGTGAATTTGGGAGAGCTTGTATCTTGGTCAGCAGGTTGGTCGAGGCCAAGTGTGCCCTGTGGATGCGAAGATCACAGCAATTGCTGCATTTCCTGTGCCAACCACCGGGCGGGAATTGCGACGGTTTCTTGGGATGGCTGGGTACTATCGCAGGTTCTGCAAAAACTTTTCTACCGTTGCAGCCCTGTTGACTGTGCTAAGGAAGGATCTCAAGGATCTTTTGAGGATCTCAAGTGCCTTCAAGGAAGTTTGACAAACATCAACTGAGGAACTCCACAATCGAAAAAGAAACTCTTGCATTGTTGTATGCTTTACAACATTTTGAAGTCTAGCTTGCTTCCAGTGTTAAACCTATAAAGATTTTCACTGATCACATCCCTTTAGTCTTCCTCTCCAAGATGTACAACAGTAACCACACTAATGCGTTGGTCTTTGATTGTTCAGAATAATAACCTAGAGATTGGTCATAAAAAGGGGACTGAAAATGTACTCGCCGATGCCGTGTGTTATAGGCAGGATTAGTTGATTGTCCAAACCTTTGGTTGGACTCGTATGGGTGGGGGTGTTACGTGTATGGGTTTGTGTGTGTCTCTCTCTCCTTCCTCCCTTTGTCCTTCAGGTGAAAAGGATTGCCACCTGTAGGCTCCAGAAGAGCTGGGGATTGGCTCACCCTCCAGTCAGTCAGCCAGTCAGAGACGGAAGACACCTTTTAAAAGCCTCTCTCTGATGTTGCTCTCTCTCTGTCTTTGCTCTATAAAGGTCTGTGGTGGGGGATAGAACTAGAACTGAGGTAAGACTGGGGTACTCTATACATTCGTGCACGTAGTAAGTAACTGTTATCACATTAGGTTATGGGTTGTTGCCTCTGGTGTATTTTTATTCTTTTCAGAGACTTTTGTAGATAAGACAGTCAGGCCTTTTGTTTGCTTTTTCTTTTCTCACAGAAAGGTTGAGCTAGGCCCTATTTTTTTTGTACTTTGGACAGTTTGTTTGGCACAACCCCCACAGTTCTTTCTTCTCCCCCACATTTTTCAAACCTACATTCGTTGTTTATTTTTTTCCCTTAAATATAGTAAATAAATCTCTTTTTTTGACCGTCTCCTGCCTTCCATGAGTTTGTTCGTTGTTGGTTGTCAGCATTATTGTTCGTACTTAAAAAGGGGAAACGTAACAGCTTTTAAATCCATATTGAAAGACCCATAGACTGAATCATTGGGGTGTCATTGTTTTAGCTGATGTTGTTGAGTTCATGGTTTGTATTGTACCTTTATTATTTTCTAGATTGCTATGTCTTGTAATATTGTCTGTGTCCTGTATCTGTTTTAATTTGACCTGTTCTTAGTTTGTGCTGCTGCCTGTCTTGGCCAGGACTCCCTTGAAAATGAGGTTTTTAATCTCAATGGGGCCCTTCTTGGTTAAATAACAGTTAAATAAATAAAAAAAAGAATTATTTGTTAGGCTACCAGACTACATCATGCATAGTGATGCACCCAGTTGAAAGAGTGCCAGGGGCATAAATGCAGTCACTGATGACTTCTTTATACATATACTACTTAGAGATTATGCAAAACATTACATCCCCTTCCTGCTACAGGGGATTGTGCTGTGTGGGTGTGCCAGGTTCTGCAACCTCCACAAAGGCTGTGACTGTATCTTTTACAGTATTATGCCACATTTAATGGCACCTAAACCCATCATAGAGAAGTAATGTATTCTACTGTGACTCTACTCACAGCATTCCATAGATGGATTCCTATAATTTTTG
Organism: Protonibea diacanthus; assembly: GCA_028641955.1. Classification (NCBI taxonomy): domain Eukaryota; kingdom Metazoa; phylum Chordata; class Actinopteri; family Sciaenidae; genus Protonibea; species Protonibea diacanthus. Next base: position 1,571,534 of record CM053997.1, on the reverse strand, counting down.
TATAATGTCTTAGCATTTTGTCTTTCCACGGTAGGCACGTCTGTTTTAGCAGTAAGCTTAGGGACAGGATTCATACAGCCCATCTTTAACCTCAGCATGAAGAAAATACTAGAGTTCAAATACATTTTTCAAACAGCAATAGCTAGAGATGTGATTCACCTGCAAAGTGGCACTACACTAAATACAAAATGAGCATTTTATAATAGAGCAGCTACGCTCGTGTGGTGCACTCAGGGTGCTGAGAGAAAGCACAGTTAGCAATGAAATACAATGACGTGCAATCACAGCTTGTGCTATTTATTTTCCTTAAAGGTCCTGTGCGTCCAATTTAAGGGGTTCTATTTACAGAATATGGCAGAAATGAAATATGTAATAGTCATAAGCATGTTTGTCATCAATGTAAAATAAGAATGCAGATGTTTCTGCAGTAGCCTGGAAGGAACAAACCCTAGATAAGGCCTTTCTCCTATGTGCATGTTTGCAGCCTTCAACTGCACTGCTATACTGGTTAAGAACAGTTTTTACCACTAGGTCATCATAATCAACTGGACAGCTGTCTGCAAAATGTATACCACCAACCATGACTGCTGCTACTCTGGTAGGACTGTAGTAGGACTGCATACTTCAGTAAAACACCATGTGTATATGGGAATGCTATCAAACAGGACTGCTGCTTCAGTACCAGCACTGATACTTTGTGCAATGCTTCTGCATACACTTTCCACTGTACTCTTACACACAATACTCAGTTTCCATATACTTATGTGGTGTAGCATATCTCCACCATGCAAGTCATGCTCCTGGAGTTAACAGTGCCGTGGGAGGTCCGCCTGGAAGAGGCATATGAGAGGAAAATCGCCAAATGACTGTCCGATCAGAGAATGCCAGCAAGGTGGCTGGAAAGCAAGATGCTTTGCAACAGAGGTTGGTTGCAGCACAATCTCCATGCAGAGCCTTCAGCTTGCTGGGCATCGAGGGAGAGAGGAGGAGAAGAGCCACGTACAGTCCCACCAACGCAGCAGAAAGAGCCTCAAGGTGACAGTAGCTCCAGAGAGGAGAGCCATGGAGCAGCGTAGATGACGATGAAAGACCCGAAATACCTGATGTTTCCAGGAACGTTATTGCTCTTGCTTTTTTTCCTGTCTAACCTTGTTATTGCAAGTAGTGCTAACCTGTTTTTCTCCTCCATCATATTTCTTTGTACTGCTGACCCTGTGTTCACCTGTGACAAATAAAACTGTAACTGGTCCTTTGAGGTTTTAATCCACACAAATGTTACTAATTCAAAACACCACAACAGATTGCCTAAATATATATTTTTACTGGATATGTGTAAAATGTATGCATACAGTATACAGTGCTGCTCCCATGGGATGTAAAATACAATAAGAGAATTTACTGATGCTGCTTTGGGATTCACTGCATACAGATGCAGTCACACACCTTGCTATGTTGCTCTGGCAGTCAGAGTGGTGGAAAAGTAGGACACTTAAGTTCTACCTCTGTAAACGCACCAGTGTTTTCTTCAGCAAACCTCACTTCGCGTATCCACGATCACTAATTAGACTCTAAATCATAAAGGGACCACGTTGGTGCTTTGGCTCTCTATGTTGTTACTCATGCCCAGAAAAAAAGACAGCAGCCAATGTTACTACATTAACATGTTACCCCAGCAAGGAGGATGGCGAGTTTCATGCCAGCATTTAGTTCAATCGAGTGCCTGCATCACCGAGTGGACTGCCAAGTGACAGCAGCACGCCGCTGTTTGTGACCTCATGCCTGTTTCTTCCTCTAATGTTTGCTTCAAAGCCCTCCTCACTTTTTTAAAATCTCCCTTCTTTCCAGTGTCTCAGCCAGCAGCACTCTGTCTCCTCCCCCTTACTGCTACTGTTACTAGGCAACACTTCACTTCCACTTTAGCATATTCAGACATATGAAAACGATATTCAATGAATTCCTATTAAAAACCTTCAGGCATAATCTAAACCAAACCATTATAACCAGAATTTAACAGCAGCACGTTCCACTACTTTGTTATTAGGAACAATGTAAACCTATGTTCTATGTGGGTGTTCGGCTCACTGCTTCTGTTTGTGATTTTGATGGACAGAATGATTGGTACATCTAGGAGCCGGAGATTGTCTGATACCATATGGTGACCACAGGATTGCATCTCTGCTTTTTAATTAATGATGTCGTGCCACTAGCTTCATCAGACCATGAACCTGATTGTGAAGCAGCTGGGTCTGACGACATGGTACTCCACTGGAAAAGAGTGGACTGTTCACGTCAGGGTAAGTTGCTGCAGCAAGCAAATGAGTTTAAGTGTCTGAGGGTCTCGTTCATGAGTGAGGGTAAGGATAATACGTGAGATCAGCAGGTCTCGAAATGAGGACGAGACACTAACTCTTAAACTCTGACAATGTTTTGGTCCATTCTTCTCGTGGCTTCATACCTCACTACCAGCATTTCAGAAACATCTATTTTTGATGGATCCCATGATCAGCCACGTATTTGCCACGGAGCAGAATGGAGAGATGCATCTGAGATGCACCACAGCGCTCCTGGTGGAATCACAATCATTGTCTAAGATTGTGAGATCAGTTCCAGTGACCACGGTGCAGCCAGAACGCATCACATAGGTGTTAGAGATCTTTCAGTGTGAAGGAGCAGCACTTAACTCTGGGCTTCCTCTAAGAAGTCAGTTGTCAGGGTGGCATGAACAGGATGTCGCCTAGACACCTTCCTTTAGAGGCTTTTCAAGGTACATTTAACTGTTTGGGAAACTCAACTCTGGCCTGTTATCATTTTGGGATCTCACATGAAGAACAAGTGGGGAGAAGGACAGCTGGATTTTTCTAATGCCAGAATGATGGCAGAAATGCACAGATTGTCATGCGGTATGAGTAGCATAAAAATCCAAATCACTGTTGTTGCTAAGAAAAAACAGGCTTTGAGGTAATAAGACACTTATTTCATCTTAAGATATTTTAAATTAGCTTTTGCAAAATCAATACTCTTGGAATGAAGACTGCAGGAGACTGACTGCTTGCTCCTGGCGTTTGTGTGTGTGTGTGTGTGTGTGTGTGCGTGTGTGTCTTTTAGTATAGTGAGGGTATTCCTCTAAGTTGAGCACTAATACAGAAGAGACAATGCCTTGGTAATCTCCAGCACAAACAGGCAGCCCGTGCTGAATGTTGAATGGCATAATCGCAGCGAGATGACTTTGATTTCATGGCCCATTGAGCACAGAATGTGCACATGGCGCTGTTTGGACAGCCGCCACGGCTCAGCAGGCGAGCAGGCTCGGCTCTGCTTCCTGCCACATGGCGAAGCAACAGGGTACAATTAGAGGGAGCACGTTCAAATCCAACCTGTGATCCACGGCTTTTCTTTCTGATGGAGGATACAGGCAGAATGATCCGACATCACCTGCGTGTGTGTGTGTGTGAGGGTTTTATTATGTGAATGAGCACCTGTAGGTTGGCAAACACTTTACATGCTGATGCAAATGGCTGCATGCTGGGTTCTATCTGCACCTTCATCCACGACTTGTCATATTAGCACAGGCTTCACATCAGCAAATACAGATTTTGGGAGAATTTGAACTCCCCTGTGGTGATAACCCATTGAGAGAGTTCAGTTGGTCTCTAATTCATGTCTGGCTGCTTTCCAGTGTGTCCTCATCCTAGCACAAAGCTCCCGAGCGTGAAAGTCTTTAAAGAAGAATATGAAAGAAGTCCAGAGTAATAGGAAATGGAATTTTAGCGGCCTATTTTACAGCTTCGGACAGTTGAGGATGAACTGTTGAAGCACAGCTGAGGATTATTAGCCAGGAGGATGGAGGGAATGAGAGGAGAGCCACTCGCTGCCTTTACAAACTGATTTATCTTAGAGAGGTAATTTCCCGCTGCTTTCTGTGCCAAGAGACCTTCAGAGCTCAGTCCCTCAAATTACTGCAACATATAATGGTGCGAACTTACATTTACACACAGCCATGTGACTCTGCAGTGCTTGAGCAGTGCTTTTCCATTTATTAGAAACTTCTAAATTAAATTAAGTTACACCGATGTCTAAATTTAATTAAATGTCACATCTACTTCAGAATTAAATTACAAAGTTAAATCAGATTTAAATATTACAGAGATTTAACAGAGCTTAAGGACATTTAAGGATTAAAAAAAAAACATTATCTCTGCCGTCTGGCCAGTGCACCTTTCACTGCAGAGACTGCACAGAAATCTGCAAATTCCCTGTCCTATTTTTAATAGAGCTGCATTTTCTCTGATAAAGTTAGAGCTTTAATATATCAGGACTACGTGCTGCTTGTTCAGTCTGCTTTGTTCCAAGGGTGAATGGTCACCCTGTGGTATTTAAGACCTTGTTTAAACTGGAAAATTATGACTAGTGAGTAACCTAGAAGTAGTGAGGAAATATCTTGAGTAGCCACCTTTTGCTCCTGACCTTTCAACGCGTGATGCCTGAAGGTGTGCTGTGGTATCTAGCACCAAGTCGTATCTAGCCAATCGACTGAATTGAGATTTGAGGAATTTGGAGGCTAAGTCAACACCTTGAACTTGTTGTGTTCCTCAAAGCATTCCTGAACAATGTAGCTTTGTGGCAGGGCCCATTATCCTGCTCGAAAGAGGCCACTGCTATCAGGGAATGCCATTTCCATGAAAGAGTGGACATGGTCTGCAACAATGCTTACAATGTCAGTGGTACATGTCAAAGTAACATCCACATGAATGGCAGGACCAAAGGTTTCCCAGGAGAACACCGTCTAAAGCATCATACAGCCTACACCAGCTTGAGCTCTTCATAGTGCATCCTGATTCATCAGACCTGTGTGTTCTGAGACCGTTCTATTAGAGCTGGCATGAATGTTTCAGCAGTTTGAGTGGAGTGTGATCAGACCACACGGGCCAGCCTCCACACGTGCACAGATGCATCAATGAACCGTGGCCACCCGTGACCCTGTCACCGGTTCACTGCTTTTCTTTCTTTGAGCGACCAGGTACTGACCACTGTGGACCAGGATCATGAGATGCTTTGGCCCAGTCTTCTAGCTTTCACAATTTGGGCTTTGTCTAAATTGCTCAAATCCTGATGCATGCCACTTTTTACTGCCTCTAACACATCAACTTTGGGGACACTCGCTACTTATATATATATCCCACCCACTGACAGGTCTCATGATAGTGAGATAATCAGTGTTATTCACTTCACCAGTCTGTGTAGTGTGGCTGATCAGTGTAAAGGTGGATATACAGGGTTAGACACAAAGTTATGAATACCTGTTTAATTGTGCAGTCCTGAAGTTTTTAAGGCATTTTTTTTGTTTTCTACATTTTCTACATCCCAAACAGTGTGACAAAATGTCTCTTTTCCTGCTGGTGTATTTCTTTATGATAAGAGTGTCTACATGACCGCCATAAGATATAGAGAAAGAATCACAACAGTGTGGTTCACAAAGTGGGTAAACTTAATTTTTATGTGTGTGTGTGTGTGTGTGTGTGTGTGTGTGTGTGTGTGTGTGTGCGTGCGTGCACGTGTGTGTGTGTGTGAGAGAGAGTTTTTCCATGTCTAGTCAACTCCAGCTGCTCTCAGAGATAGGAGCCATGACCACAAAAAGCTCAAATCCCTTAGTCCTGACTCTAATTTTCTTTCACGAGGATACCAGTGATTACATACACCGGAGTTAAATTCCTTACAAACTGTACGGCTCATTAGCTACAACTAAAGCAGTGTTCTTTCATGTGGACTGTTTACTACCTGATAGCTGAATTTATCTCCTACATGCCACAGAGACAGAGTGGTCGACCGCATGCTGACAGGAGAGAGGAGACTACAGGTTGCTGGTGGTTGTAGCCCTGCCTCAGTCAGTACGCTCAGCCCTTCTGTTTCAGCTGAGACACAGTGCAATGGGGTGAATGAGGACAAGCAGCAATACAACCATACACACACACCCAAACACACACACACACTGTTATTCTCTTGTTGTGAGCGATAGTAGGGATGAGAAGGGTTTGATCACTAAGTGCATTATTGTTCCCCACTTGTCCAACAACATAATGAGAAACTCATCTCATTCATGCTGCTGGAGTAAACAGACTGTTCCTAAGAGGACTGATGCTGGGAGGGAATAAAAGATGTTGAGGATGTTATAGAGTTTTACCTTCCTTCCTGTCTTTTCACTCATACTCACTTATCATCTTTTTTTCCCTTTTTGGCTAAATCAGCGCTGATTCTCTGCTCGAGCTCTGATTAAAGAAGCCATTACAAAGGCTCCATCAGACCAGACTGTCTGTTCCGTTGAGAGTTTTGCTTCTATTATTGATCACCCCCTCTATCCTTCCTTCATACATCCCTAAATACCTCAACTGCATCCAATAATCTGTTTCTCCTCTTTCTGTGCTCCCTCCATCCATCTTTATCCCTAAACACACTCCTCCTTCCTCTTCTTCTTTTAAATGTTCTGCCCTTTTCTTCCTCCAACTTTCTCCGGCTCTGATTGTCTTACCCCTTTCATCCATTTGGCGCAATGCCAGCTCTCCTCTGGTGGCATCATTAGCTCCGGTGGAACCACGGTAACCGCAAAAATGATTAATCTCACAGAAATAAGACAGGTATTGATTGGAATTGAAAAGCATGAAATTCTCAGGTGCATTAATAACTATGGTCCCCCACTTAGTACAGACAGAGCTCCTTCTATTCACCCTTATCCATCCTTATCCAACTTGGCTTCTACGATGAAGGGATGGCTTCAGTCTCTGTGGATAGTTACAATAGCTCCTCCAAGTGGGAAACATTTTCTGAGGAACCCATTTAATGCTGGTATGAAAAACTAGTGGATACTTGTTGCCAGTAAGTTACAGTTAATTGTGGAATTCAGTCCACGGTCAGCAGCCAGTTTTACTAGAACTTCTTAGTAGGTATCCTTTGTCATGAAGTAATGGACACCCAGCAGCCAACTGATGATAGAAGCTATAGCTAACATGCGGTTAGGCAAATAAAACATCCACATCCCAATTTTTCACCTCACAACACATAGGACACACTACTCCCTGCATCAATACTGAATGATAGTATTGGATGTAAATTGTGAGGTGCAACATTGCCATAATACCTGGGGAAAGCATATATACCTTGCACATCTCCAGTTCTAACTCTGACTCTGTCACAGTGGTATAAAGGAGGCTCTGGGCTACAGTTAAAAGGAAGGACTTCTGAGTAGAACCTCTCATTCTAGTCACACAGTGATTCACTGACAACGGCTGGATGAAGCTTTCATTTTGGTGTGTTTGAAGGAGTCACCTGATGGATGACAGGGAGCACAGGCACGGAGACCTGCAGAGACTCCACAAGAGATCAGGGAGGAATGTAGAGATGATGAGCCTTATGTAGGTGCTGAAGTCTTTGTGTGTGTGTGTGTGTGTGTGTGTGTGAGATCAGAGATATGACTACTTTGAATGTGTAACCAGACACAGAGAGATTCAGGAATGATTTTCTTGGGGGGCTATATTCCTGTGAAATTTATGAAAAATGCATTCAGTAATCACATTTTGGAACCTTATAAACCCAATTGATACGGCACTTTGAGAACATGAATGTGACACATTTGCTGTTGAAAGTGGATGTTGGAGTAGTAGAAACAGAGAGGAGGTATTCAGAAGTGTAGGAAGAGTAAACTTTTGCCTGTCAGCATAAAATTATTTGATAGCTGCACCACTGTCTTGATGTGCTGTTGGGTTATCCAGTTTCTGTAGCTTTTAGATTTTAGCACACAGTTTTCTGCTTAGACATCCAAATGACAGAGAACACGGATATCAAAGAGTTTTTTCCCCCATTAATCCAGTACTGACTCGTCTTTTAGCTCTGGTTTTGTCAACTCCCACCAAAACGTGTGGATTCCCCTCCAATGCTTCATTCAGTAGTATTCAGTGAGCAGAAGTGACAATTTTCAAAATACTACTATCCCATTTTAGGCTATAAACACTGATGTGAATGAACACAACACAGGGTGTTCATCCTGAATACCAATGGAGATACTGAATGGTGGATCTACCATTAAATCTATATCACACATAGGTGCACATAACTGGTACACACGTACGCATGTGAGACAAAAATCAAGAATGCGTAATGTCGCTTGTGTTACTATGTGCCTTTGCGTACTTGACTGTCACGTTATCAACACCAGAATCTCATCTAACATTACACATGTTGCTGTCAACTACTGTCGGAGATGTCCAAAAAACAACAGACACTAAGCAGCTTCTTTGGCGTTTTGCCACCTACAAAGAAACACCAACCAGAGCATGGCTTGTAGCTAACGATGAGCGCACTAAAATGTGGTGCAAGATTTGCCACTCGCATCCACATCTAGCAGACAAAACAGGTGCGTTTTATAAAGGAAGAATTTCAGCCATCCTTTATTTGACAAACATGAAAAGAACAAGGAGCACCTGAATGTGGTGCAAGCCATTGCTAATAAACAAGCTAACCGAGAAGAAATGTCCAGTTGCCCACTTGCCAGGTGAGACAAGCTGAATGAAGAACAGCGGCAAGCTTCGTTTAGTATTTTTCTCCTCACCTTCCATAAAGCTAAACACACACATCCCATGTCTTCCTATTCTGTGGATATTCCTTTACTGAAGGAAGGGGAAGGGGGCACACGGATCATGAGTATCGCTCACACCATCAGCGGGGAGTTAGGAGCCAAGTTGCACTCTGCTGAATTTTGGGGGCTGCTTTTTGATGGATCTGAGGACATCACAAAAACTGAGCAGGAAATCGTTTACATTTTGTCTGTGTCCAGCAACGGAGAGTTTACCTCAGACTTTCTTGGACTGATTGAACTAGGTGCTGACTGAACCGTGCAGGCCCTAACAGACAGACTTGTGAGACTTTTCCAGGACACAGGCTTGGATGACTGGACAACAAAGTTGGTTGCTGTGTGCACAGCTACTACCACAGTACAACTACTTTGTACTTTGGCACTAGTCCACTGAGATTTACATGCTAAGCTCTGCATGTGCATGTGCTTAGCTTCAGGCTTCATGCACTTCAGATCATCTTCCTGCTAAGGTTGTGGAAAGATGGAAGATTTGCATGAATGGAGTGACACCTGCAAACTAGTTCAGGCAGTCAACTCAAGCTGCATTGCTATAGTACGTTCACACATGACATGCCCCACTGTCTGCATCACCTATCCAACACGGCCCGTCAATATGGCAGTCTACACTGTAAGAAATGATTCTGTGGTGATGTAGATTTGAATTAATGTATTAGGTAAAATATATTCAATATAAATGTGTTTTTGATTTTGAAGCAAATATTGAATTCAATTTTAAATAAAAATGTTTGGAATAAACATCCACCCATTGTAGTTAAATAAAACATAAGCATTATGTTAATCTAATTCTAAATAGAGAGAATATTGAGTGAATTCAAATTAATGTAATCAGGCAAATTTTAATTGAAAAGTACTTCCTGTCAAAGTGCGCTTTATTGATTTATTTATTTTTTAATTTTGAAGGATGCGGGTTAGCATTTCTGATATCAAGGTTCCTGCGTGGCCTCTGTATGTTTTTATGAAATTGCATAAATAAGTACATTGGGTTTAATGTTAAGGTTAGACACATTTCCATAAAGAGAAATATTGGAGGCTATCCCTGGAAGAGCATCTTATATTTCGAACTGCACTTGCAGTTGACTTTACTTCCAGTGTGGAGCTCGTCTTCCCGGGCAGGTAACATAACTTCTCTCTGTTGTTTCGCTGTTTTGTTGCAACTTAATTAATAATATTGCTTGTAATCTGTTGCCTCATTTTTATTGAGTAGATATGGTGTACCTTTTCTTACAGTCTATTTAACCTTCCAGAAATACCCAGCTTTTCCTCGGCTCTGCCACCACTGACACTACTCAGTGCTCTGAAACTATCTCCCTTCATCGCTGCTGCCAAGAAGAACAGACTGATGAGACATTCATTCACTTCACGTGTTACTTTAATTCCAGGTTCATCCCTCACACCTCCCTTCACTTAAAAAGTAGGAGTTGGCATTGTTTCCCATTTGGAAGTTTAGTTTTCACAAAATGAATTTACTTGATGGTTAAAATTGAGGTTTGGTATTCACCTCAGTGCAGCCTGATTGCCTGCAGCTGTCACAGACACTGTTACCTCTCCCCAAGCTCCCTGCAGCAATAATCTCAATCATGTCCAATGATGATTTACTTTTGTGTCACTGCACAAGTTCAAATGCTGGAAATGCTGGAAAATGCTACATTTTTGTGTTTGTTCTCTGATTAGTGCAAACGATTTTCAACTTTATTTTCAATCTAGCATTCTTTACTCACCTACATTTGACTGATCTGACTACAAAATTTCAGTTTTCATCAGTTCCTTGTCTGCCATGATGTGGAGTATCACCTATGCAAAGTCTAACAACCAGGACCAGTGTGTAGGACTTAGGCATCTTTCATTGTAGTTACTGATTGCAGCCCTCTCGCCTTACCCTCTCCTTCTTTTTCTTCGGACGAGGACCCCCAGCATCTGTAGATACAAAAGGTTCATTCTAAGGCAACAAAACATCACCATTCTTATTTTCAGGTGATGAAACACATAAAAACAGTGTCATGATTATTAACATGAGTTTAGGGCTGTCACCCAAAACTAATCCACGTTTTAGCCCTTTGGCCTGAATTCATGTGTTCATTTGTCTTTCAGTCGAGGAGATGAAGACAGAAGAAGTATTTACAGTGACTAGAATCAAAATAATCAAATATTGTATTGCTCACCATCCATGTGAGACCACTGTACGTTATACAGTCTATAGATACGTTTGTGGTTTACGCAGACTGCAAACATACCTGTTTTTCTTACTATTATTTTCATTTCTTGTGTTCTTAATATTTTTTATTTACTCATCTGTTGTATTTGTTCTTCCACAGCCACTGTGCATCATCTCCAGTTTGAGTATACAGTGTGAAACAGACACTTTTACACATTGTTTTCATGCTAGTACTCAGAAATGAATTGATATGAGTCATGAAAACAGATATTTAGGTATGTTTTCACAAGTCATATAAAGAATGCATCGTTAAATTGAGAACAATGAACTTGATTTGTTATTTCTCAACTGTGTAGAACTGATAGTGTCGACTGAAACCATTTCAGTTTTGCTTGAAGTTTGCAGGATGACTCAGATGATCAGGATGATCCTTCAGAATTGCCTGAACTATCTCAGTCACTGCTGTCTGGACCTGCCACACCATCAGCTGGTATTTCACGTACGGGCTCCCCTCTTGAATGGTTTGATCTGCCTCATCAACTGCCACCGTGAAGGCACAGGGGGAGTCAAGCGGAGTCAAGCGCAACGAGAGGTCATCTGTGTCTGACAGGAGCTTGTTGTTCTGAAGCAAGTGGCAGCAAAAGTTGATGCAAAACTGTCAAACTCCTGATGCATTCACTACAGACCCAGACAATCTAACTCAACTGAAAAGTTATGTCATAATAATTAAATAGAGGTAATTAACAGTCACCAATTAACCTGCATGTCTTTGGGCTGGGGTTGGACCTCTGTCAAACCAGGAGCTGCTACTGTGCCGCCAGCTTTCTGTTATGTAGTTCATGAACACACAAGAGCAGCTAAACACTTAATGAATTGATCATTTGTCAATTATGAAATAATCACTGTACTATTTTGACCATCAATTAATCACTTTAAACCATTTTCTAAGAAACTCAGCCCCGTTTTGTTGTCCTGTTATGAGGTCATGATGTGTCTATTTGTATGGAGAGGCATGTATCAGATCTATCAGAATGCTGTCCTTGCTGAACCACAATATGAGCATGTATATGTTTTTATTGCAAAGATGGTATTTATTTACCCCCTTGACTCTCTCTGCGGAACAGAAGGGCCTTTCGATCCCATTATAAAACAGAAAGTTGTGCAGCGTGAATAGAACAAGCATCTGACAACCTTGAAGGACATGCAGTGCAGAACAAGGAACAAAAGTTTGCTTCATCTTTTAAAGCTGGACTGAAAATACTTTTTTTTAATGTTTTTTTATGTCATATTATTCACCACACTCGCTCTATGGCTTTTATGACCTTTTCATTGTCCTTATTCTGAGGCAATTTGGGCATTTTCTAATTCATCCTCTATTTTAATTTGTTCTTGTCGTTTACCAACTTATCAGCTCTGCTCATATTGTGATCCTGTCTTTATGTTTCTCTCTGTACCTGCTTTCATTGTGTGCATTGTGCCTGTCTCTGTCCTCTTTCCTTCTCTGCAAACCACCTTGTGAACTTATATTGACTTAAGGCTCTCTCAGTGCCGTTACATATCTTTGACAAGCTGTATCTGATTTTGGTGTGAGAAAAGAAGACATCAGTGTGTAGAATGTAGTTGCATCTTTGTGTGAGGATAAAAATGCTGTGCACTGACAAAAAAATATCATGTCTGAAAGAAAAAAATGGGTTTCATTACATTGAACGACGTTTGGCATTCATATTTTTGTCATGATGTGGAGTATCACCTACGCAAAGTCTAACAAACCCAGGACCAGTGTGCAGAACTTAGGCATCTGTCAATGTAGTTGCTGATTGTAACCCTCTCGCCTTACCCTCTCCTTCTTTTTCTTCGGACGAGGACCCCCAGCATCTGTAGATACAAAAGGTTTCTACACAAACAAAACATCACCATTCTTATTTTCAGGTGATGAAAGACATAAAAACAGTGTCATGAATATTAACATGAGTTTAGGGCTGTCACCCAAAAACTAATCCATTACGGTTTCATTACATTGAACGACGTTTGGCATTCATATTTTTGTTTGGTTTTTCAAACTCTTTTAAACCGTGGTTTAGAACTCGAGATCTGTTTTTAAGGCCTCTGTCTCATCTGTCTTTACGCAGTCTCAAAGAGGTCTATGGACCACAACTGGTCATTTCAGTGGGGGTAGTGTGTTTCCGCATCGGTAGTCCGCAGTGCAGGGGGGTCAGCAAAAAAACGCACTGGCAGAAAGAAGTTGATCTACTGTATATCACAATTTACACGGCAAAATGACACGAAAAAGTTTAATTAGATTTGTGTCCGATGATAAGAGAGAGAGAGAGAGAGAGAGAGAGAGAGAGGATATGTATATGTATATGTATACACCCACAGCAACCCACCTCAGCTCCCCTCACCCCACCACCACCGGACAACCTTGCTACGAATTGCCACAACGCCTGATGGGTGAATGCACACTTAGAAAGGAAGCATTTCAAAGACAGGTAAGCTAAGTGTCAGTGACGCTAGCAAAGCTAGCTAGCTAATCTTAGCAATTTGCCCTTGCTTAATATGTAGTTCTGAATTTGTGAACATCTGTCTCGGATTTAGTGCACAGCAGAACAGCTTTCTGATGCAAGTGTGTCACTCAGCTGAACTGAGCTGAGCATTTGAGCTGCAAAACACCAACATCATCCTTTGAGAGAAGACAAAGAGAAAAAATAAAAGAGCTAATTGGCAGTTCGGCTAACTTACTGAATACTCAACAGGTACACACATGACAACTGTGTCAACTGTGTGGCAGCACTAAATTCCACCAAATCTTTGTCAAATCTTAAAGCAAATATGAAACGAAGTAAACATTTCCACGATGTTTCAGACCAGACAGAATAATGTGTGAGCAAATGAAGTTGTGCATCAGCAGAGCTGAAGCCTCCACTCTGAGAAGAGCTCTCCTTCACTAACTGATTAACTAATTATATTTGTTCAGGCTTAATTGGCTTGAAATACACATTTTCTGCTCCTCTGTGGGTTTTATTCCACTGTGATTAAGCCTTGATTGTTCCTGATGATAACAGAGAGGAATAGCTACAAATGGGTATCAGTGAGTGCTGAGAATAGTGTAAACCAGTGATGGCTGACTTCTAGTGATGTTTTATTCGGCTTTCTTCTCATTTGATTTCTGTTAAGGAATTGCGACAGCTTCAGAGAACGTGGATTTTCATTGTAATTATGAGGTATTCTGATAAGGCAGCTACAGAGAGGTACATCAAAGGTAAGCAGAAAAGCTAACGTGAGAGGAAGAATAGGAGCCTTTTTTAAAACTACTTCTAACAGCATCAGACAACCTGAAGAAAAGCCATGTGGTGCAGCGATCACTATCGTTGCAGCTCAAGGGCGATAGCTCCACTCAGACATTGTGGTGAACCAGCAGGGGGGCGAGGGAGATCACTGATAAAACAGTCCTACAGGATCCTGACAAAAGTCCTCCTGAGTTTACAATAATGTGACAAGTAATAGGGATCAACAGATATATTGATGTGCTTTTTATGTGGAACACAATCTCAGAATAGAAAACAAAAAACCAAAACTATTCACTGTTATATCAAAGACAGACTGCAGACGATGATGTTCACAATGACCTTAGCGTTACATAAGCTTCTTATGTTCCAGATGGTGTCTGCGTTTACTCTGTGTATAATGTTAATTATGTCACAACTGCATGATTATATTTCAGACTGAAACAATATCTCAGCTTAACCTGCACTGTATAACTACACCAATAATTATGTTCATACCGCAATTGTTGCTGCTACACAAGCTGTAATATCTTAGTGTATTCATTTCACCCTATCCGTACTGTTAATACTGTATATATCTTATAAGATAATTCATATTTATATCTGCATCATTTATATATCCCTGTTCATATGTACGTACTCTGCTCTTTACCACATTTTTGCACTTCTGTTAGATGTTAAATACTTTATTTGTATTGGCCAACTTTATTTTGTCGAAGCGGCAACCTTGTGAAGCCCTCACAGCAGTGCCAAAAACTACAGTTCCTCAAACGTCCACTTGAGGCTGGCTACAGATTGAGTCAATCTCCATAACCCACCATGTTAAAAGAAACAAACACACAACATGTGACATGCTGTAACAATAATGTCATGTGAGTGTTCTTTTAATAACACGCTGCATCTCATCAGTCGGTTTCGTGTCTGCCTCTTTTACCTGTTCTGCTCTTTTGTGGTATGTCGACCCAAGGATGGTCCAGATAGTGTACAAAAACATATGAGAAGAAGAAGATGAATTTGAGGGACGAAGTCAGTTTAGAATGTCAAAAAATCCTGTGGGAACGTTCACATGTCAAGACGTTAAAACTGTGATTTAAGATGAGCTCAGAGAAACTTTAAAACAACCTGCTCAGACATCACTCTGCACAGTGAGGCTCAAACATCACAGTGAAAGAACAATAAGCAGAACGTGTGTTTGACTGTAAGACTTTAATATTTATTTTTACAATGTCATATGTTGTTTTATTACTTTTTTATATTGTTCTTTATCATGAAGAAAAATAGATTTGTGATATTAAGGGATAACTAACCAAGGAGGTTTTTTCATGACTGTATCATGTTTTGATGTGAATACATGTAAGTCCTGACATTTTACAGATTACTGCCAACTGGGACCGATTCTAATAGTTACAACTCAAACTATTCATATGAGAGTCTCCAATCTGTGCCCAGATACAAACAGATTGAACTGTTAATGGTAAATTATAAATCCAAAAGGATTTTTTGCCCTAAATCCTCTTGTGTATGAAACCACCTACGAGTATCTAAATGAGATCCACTTTTACACAGCAACAGTGGAGCTAATTGAAGTGGGAAACAATCCCCCACAAACACACACAGACACAAACATAACTATTAAAATAAATTAAAAGAGCTAAGGTAGAAACTCAGAGAAGCATCACTTTGCTGTTCAGGGTAACACACATGAAATATTTCACTGCTTTTTCTAACTCTAGAATGGACCCAATTTGTCCACTCACTGTACAACAAAGGCTTAGCTTTTAGCTTAGCTTAAAACACACTAAAGCCTCATCCAGACCAAATCCAACACTGCGGCAAAAATGCAGGTTTTCACATTCATCTGGACTGAGGTACTGATTTGGTCTAAATACAACCTGACACACACAATCCAATTCAAAGACCTTTATGATTAAATGTGAAGTACATGTGTGAATATGCACGTTTGTGAGCAGAGAGCCAGAGTGTGAGGTCAGTCCGTGTTGGTGTCTGATGAACGGAGTCAGAATCAAACAGTTGCTCATAAATATCAACCTCAATGAGTAAAAATGAATGAATTAATCATACGCTGAGCTAATTGTGTGCTTCCTGCTCCGTCGTAGTCCTGATAAAGATTTGAGTGTTGTATTTCATGAGGCAGTGCTACAGAAACATGTCTCTCCCAGGAGAGAAATCACAGCGCAGTAAATGATTTCTGTACATAACTGGCTCTCACTGAGAAAATGTCATTGCAGTCGTAGAAATTATTCATTCACACACTGAATAATTTCTGACTGCATTTATATTTTACATGATATCTAATATATGAAAAGCTTAATTAAATATAATGGATTTCCCAAAGTTAGTAAAGGATTAGAGCTGGTCATTTTGATGCCCTCTGACCTTTTTTCCAGAAGTGCTACTATAAGGTCAGAATTTTGCCTTGGCATGTTAATTGGGTCAGTGAAACTAAGCTAACTGTCTCTTCTGTGAAGTAGTTTGTGCTCTAACAGAATCAGCCAGCCTCACTCTCAGGTAATCATGATGGGTGGCTCTATGCTAAAGTAGAACACTGTAGGTATAGTCCACCAGTCATTTCTGGAAGGCCCGTCTACTGTAAGTTTTGCTGTGGTGTTGAAGTTAAGTGACTTTGTATAGAGAGTGAGAAAGTCTGCATGTCAAGGACGTAGGGGTAGATGGGTCAAGCAAACACAGGTGAACACCTATGTGAAAGATAAATCTTGACTTCTTTTTAACTGATGTGAAATATACCATATTTATTTTAATCTAAACCACCTAATCAGATACAGCATATTTTTTATTGCTAACTTGACTAGACGTTACATAATCATGGTGTGTACAAAAGTGGTGATGCTATATGGGTACCTGCAACATTATTACACCAGCTCTGTTCCCTCAAAGGTCAGGACTATAAAGTTAGCTTTTGGACAATGACGCAACGTTCGTGAAAGTAGAACTCACAGCAAAAGATTTGTGCTGATTCACTGCTTTGGGGCTGATGGGGTTTGGACTCGAATCACATGCCATCAAGTCTGAAAGTTAAAAGCTGTTTTCAACCTGGTTTTGGTCCTTTTATGTCAAGATAAGACCAATGAACACCGTGACTTATACCTCAATATCACCCAAAAAACATTGTTTTTTGTCCGTGTTTGACATATTGTGTACCACAACCATGACGGAATGTGACCAGAACAAGTGCATGACATCCAACTAATGGCACCATGTGCAGAGAAAACATCCCGCAGGTTTTAGGAGTGGAAATGAAAGCTTGTAGCCGAAAGAGCAAGACCTTAAGATTATGTACACAGCTAACCCATTTTCAGTCAACACACACATGCACACTTCAAGAATTGTGTCAGAGAAGCATTATTGATCCCAAGTGCTGAGTAAATAATGTTTAGTGGTGGACAGGCCAGCTCTAAAGGTCTCCATGACTAAAACATCAGCCAGTCAATTCTCCAGTGAGGTCCAGTCACACATACTGAAGTCTGGAACCTGATGCAGGGAATTTATGAGTCCATGAGTAATGTAAAGCCTGACATCAATTCCCTGGATGAGGGAATCAGTGGTGGTTGATGAGTTATTTTAAGAGCAGCTGCTGCGGATTTCTCCTTTTTTCTTTGACAGGATTTGTGTTGTCAGTGATCATGGAATATGGAGCTGCAGCGCTTCTTTCCTGACCTGATCTGAGCCATCCGAGAGTGGATGTGACACACTGGCCCGTGAACTGCAGTGGGCTGGGACTGGGATGGCTGCACATATACTGCATGCTGCTCTAGTTTCCATTTGGCCGTATAGTTTCTGCCCCCCAGGACGGCACCGCTACTTCTTTCTTTCTGCAGAGCGTTTGAAGATCATTTCTGCCTCCTCTATGGTTTGCTGACTCTTAATAAAAAACATATAAGGCATCAACAGTCCTTCTATGAATCAAAGCACTGATTTTAAGATCTACCTCATTCAGTGTCTTCTACAGACAGTGTGTAACCAAGCAGCAAGATATCAATCTGTCCCTGTCCCGTTATACAGTAGAACATGTAAAATATGTTCTCCTTCCATGAATCCTGTCAACTTTTCTAGTTATTTTAAATTTATTTCCATTTGTTAAGGAGTGTTGGATCCCCCTCCCAACTGTGCAGTTGGTTGCACCCTGCACCCTCGTTCAGTGGACTAAAAATCCACTAGTGATAAATGTAGTGATATATTCAGACCATCAGGGAAAAGTTGAAAGATATATTCTAATTCATTCCCATGTATGCTGCTCAGAGCAATCAGTCCATGGTTCTTCTTGCCAACAGTGCCGTGGTTCCTCTGTCCTCTTGCTCAGTGTAGTGTATGTGGCAGGCAGGAGGATAGAGCTGTTGTGGTGAGTTTCTATGGTTACATTGATGCTCTCCCTGTAACTTCCTCTGGAAGTAGTTCCTTTGAGCTTCTCTCTTTCCCAGATCTCTGGATTAGGTTGTTTCTGTTGCTGGTCAAGTTATCTCATGACATATCACATTCCATATAGAGCTGATCTAGACTGTACTCCATCAGATTATTTACAGAGACCCAGCGATTCCCACCATGAGCAAGCACTTGGTGACTGTGGCAAGGAAAACTTTCCCTTAAAAAGGCAGAAACCTTGAGAAACATGGATCATGGTGGACGGTCATATGCTGGGACTGGTTCATTTTAGAGAGAGAGAGAGAGAGACAAAAAGACACAATGACAATAATAATATCTACAACTATTATTATAATGGAAATAATAATATAGTATGACTGCACTTGTGTAGTTGTGATTAAATTCAAGATGTTTGAGAATGTTTAATTCTTTGTACGAGTGGGGCTTTTATTTTGAGACCAATGAAAAAAAAACTATTTCAAAAAACAAAAAGTCTCTTGTTTGGTTCTGCCCTTGTACAGGCAGGCTACTTGCTTTAGATTCATAGAGACAGATTTCAAAGGGAAAAAAGAGGTGGGCTCCCTGTTGCTAATGGTTACCAGGCTGTGATGAGGCAAGCAGAAAAAAAGTGAGTACAATCAGGTTCAGCTCTTATTTCACAAAGAAAAACAAATGTTCACTTGTTAAGTGACCCTGATGGCTGATGTGCCCTCACAGCTGGCCAATGGTGTAATACGATTGGTTCAGCAGGACGGGGCCCTTACATAAATGTCACAGGACATATTGGATTATGTGTGCAGGGTTTGCACACATATGCTAGTCATTCGTGTTCTGCCTGTCCATGACTTATGTTATTGGTTTTAGTTGGCCAGTGAAACTTCACCCAAGTGACCCCTCTCTGGTGATTTTCCGGGGTTACCTCCTGGTGTCCGACCAGTGTGCTGCTGTTGGCTCCAGGAAATGGTCAGTGGGACCAGGTGGTTTGAGTTGGAGAATAATAATGGCTGAACTCTACAGACCAGACATCTTCCACTGGTGAGTAGACACCAGCATAGATGTGTGAGATGCAGAGCAGAGTGTACAGGCACTGACTGCTACAGTATTCTACATCCCGGAGGCTGTGCAGAAGTTGGCCAATCGGACCCAAATTTGACCGATAAGGACAATCAGCAGTGATGAATCGCCCAATCAGTCGACCTGTACTGCAGAAAATTTATTTGACACCTACAGTTTCTATTTGCCTTGATGATTAAAAAAGAAATATGGCCGAGTTACCCAGCTCAGCCAGTCAGTTAAATGCAAGGTCAGAAATAACAGGATTTAAATATTAAGAAAGATATTAAAAAGATGATTTAAGCAGCCAACAACACCACCCAGAGAATATGTTTAAAACAGAGTTATTACCATGGAACAATCAATGAGAAACAATAAAAGTTCCAAAGTGTCTCTTAAAATAACTTAATAAAGTCCACTAGTGGACAGTATAAAGTCACGCTACTGACCAAATCTGGGCTAGCTAGACTTCAGGGCAAACAGACTCCGGCTTGTTCGCTCTTGTAAGTCAGCATGTAATAATCACATGAACCATAAAAACACTCTGATCTAATAAAACAAGTGATTAAAAGGGCATGTTAATGAAAGACAGCGGAACATACAGCACATGAAACTAAAGAACAGATAGAAACCTGATAATTAGGGTCAGAGACGTGAGACCGTTTGATACACGTCTCTGTTACATTTACATACAAAATGGTCACTTTTAAAGAAATGTGTGATATCAATTTCGAGTGCCTGAAACAAGAGCTGCAACCCCTTTAAAAATTTAAAATATTTACATTTTATTTCTAGTGATAACAGTGTTGTCTACAGAGGCGGAGGTGTTCAAATAGTAGCTAATTACTTCCTATTATCCTTATCAACCCTTTAAAAACAGACAGCACAGATTTTTCTGCTCTGAGAGGCAAAAAATGACAGAATCCAATTCATCAATATAAACTGTATAGTCCACCACATTTATTTGACTTCATGCCAATTCAGCACCAACAATTTATCCACTGCACCAACAAAAAAGGCTTTCAAGGGCAGATCATTTATTAATGTTTCACTGGAACAGATGAACATTTATTTGCACACAATGATATCTGAACCAAGTTACATCAGGTCAAACTCTGATTGAGCTTCATATCAGTTTCTTTGAATTATTTCAAAGAATAGAATTTGAGATGTATGTTCCTACAGTTACAGTGTAAAGACAGAAATAAAGCTGACTGAGGGCTCGGTGTGAGGCACCAGTGCTAACCACTGCACATCATGCACAAACATCTTGGTTAGGTTATGTTTATGACTTGTCACACATACATACTACCATCTGTAGGTGGATCTTATGACCCAGCACAAGGGGTGTTATGAAGGAACATAAAACCAGATGGTAAAGTTCGAACTAAGGTATTTATTATATGAAATTTCAGATTGGTGATTTTTTAAACAAAAGGAGGTGAGGTAAACCACAAGGGAACGAAAAAGATGCTGTTTAAAAGAACAAAGAAATATATAAAAAAGAGATCTCTCTAAAAGAGCTTATAATAACTATATGAAAAGAAAACTAGAAAGAAAACCATCACTGTCTAAGCTATTGTTAATAACCAAAAACACATTAGAAACAGCACCCCTAAAACTAGTGATGCTAACAGAAATGTGTGTGCAATAAATCAGTCAAATCAGAAACTAAATGAGCCCAGTCCCTGTAATAAACGAAAAAAAGAACCAAGTTAACACTAACTTTCACAGTCTGTCACTATGAGGCGAACTTAGACACACAAAACACACAAGCCTCCCGGACAGTCAGGTGCTTCGAGTTTAAATAAGGTAGCTCCCCTGGATTTGGCCCCTCTGGTTGGCGGGTTGGGACGGTGCTGCTCCAATCGTAGACCTCCGGTTTCTGAGACAAGTCAGGTGACCAGGCCATCGGGAACCAATGAGAAACTGGTGCTCAAAGGCAAAGGTTACATATGTGAGCGCACTACAAGCCGTATTAAATATGCCATAAAAGCGGCATAAGAGTGGATTATCCAAAGTCTCCACATGTAGAGAACATAAATTAACAGGATGAGCAGCTGAAAGGGATTTAATCCATGAATGAGAGGATAACATGGTCTTAATAATGAGGTGTGACTCGGCCAGTGGATATTCAGTTTCACTACTCACAGAAACAAAAAGTGGGGCTAATTTCTGCACTGTATATCCAAGTCAATTTAATTTATGTAAATATCAAATCATAACAGAAGTTATAAGAAGATAATCTGGTCTAGACTGTACTTTTTACAATATTGAGACTCAACAATTCCCACCATGAGCTAACATGTGGTGACAGTGGCGAGGAACACCTTCCTTTAAGAGGCGGAAACTGCTCTGTCCTGGGAGCTGTGCTTCTCTTTGCTGAAAGTCAATAAGTCTCTCTCCAGTCCACGTCCAGTCTGAGGTCAAGTGTCAGTGTGATTGACAGGAGTCATACTGAGATGCTTGATGAATCCAGGCCAGGTGTGAATGCAGGCGATGGCTCTGATCCAGTATTCATTCATCTAACTGGTCCCATTTCCTGTTTGGCGTGTAGAACTGGATCCAGACTTTGAGAGTTCCAGTTCTCCACAGAAAATATAACACAGATACTCTTCATTGTTCATCAGCATTTTTTTTAAAATTGCTGTTAATCAATGTAACAAAACTTGTCCTGCTGTTCTGTTTAATGTTTCACATTAAAAGCTCTCCAGCAGCTCAGAAGGCATCATCCCTCATTATCTTTGTGGGCCTTCTAATAAACATCTGCAGGAAAAACATTGAGTTTCATTATCTAAAATAATATCATAGCCCTGACATTAATCATTTAAAAAGGATATATCAAATATATAGAATATATAGAATATGCATGAATGCAGTTATAAACGTCATATCTCTGTAGGGGCACTGTAAGAGTGATTCATGTTTTAAAGCTGCCATGCAAGAGGCCAGCTGCTTTTTGGGAGGTAAACATACACATTCACACACATTTACGCGCGCGTGCGCACACACACACACAAACGTTGAGCCGGGGATCAAACCACTGGTCATCTGAACAGTGGACGACCCACTCAGCTGCATGTTGCTGTACGCTTGTGTCACCTCAGTATTTGCATTGCCTGCATGTGCTCTATTTTGTACAAGACACAAGGTCAGGCACAAAATATTTATTTCTATTTTCTTTCTTGTTTATTGTCACTGATGAGAGTCCTTCTTCCCGCTGAATGTGTGTACATGTATCCACCTGAACCTCGTCTCTTCAGGACACCTCTGGATCTCCACTCTAAGAAAAAAAAAGGTTTTTACTAAATACAACCCTGACCCCACAAAAAGTTGGGACAGTTTGAACATGAAATATCTCGTCTTCAATTGAATATTGATCAAAAATGATTTGCATTTTGTTCTTGTTCAGACTTTTTTGGTGTCTGTGTTGCGTGTATCCTTTTTTGGCAATGATTAAATGGTGATGAAATGATATCTCTTCTAAAAGCTGATAGAGCTCTAGCCTGAAACCTTTTGAAAACATGCAAAAAGCATGACGGACAAAGCACTTTCAAAGTTGAATACACTTCAGACGATCATTTGGAGGAAATGCAAATGTTGTTTCATCCAGTTGGAGGGAAGTGCTGCCACGTTCTGCCAAGCTGAAACCCCCCACAGAAAAGCCACTTAGCACTTAAAGCCTAATTATCAATGCGCCTCTCTGAAAACATCTTGTTGTTGCATGATTAAATACAACCCATGACACACACGCGCACACAGACACACACACACACACAGGGATGGAACTATGACAGGGCTAATTTCACTGTTAGAGAAAACAAATAGGAGAAAAGACTGTCAGAGCGCTAACAGAGGAAGGATGAGGGACAAACAGAAGGGGAGAGAACTTCATGGTGAGACGAGCAGTGTTCCTGCTGTGTCTGTGGAACAGAGGGAGACAGAGACAAAGAAAGAGAGAATTAGGCCCAGGAAGCAGTGACAGCAGGTAAGGACACTGCTGATTTAATTTGTTTTGAACAGACAAGCAGCCTCCAACTGAATGCTATTTATAAGCAGAGGGCAAAAGATGACATGCACACACACACACCCACACACACACACTCACACACACAGAGAAACAGTCATAGCCTCTCTCCCTGTCCCAGGTAGGATGGGGACACACTCATTTTGCTGTCACCCGGGCTGGGTCACAGCCCTGTTTTAGCTCTCGCTTGGCTGAAAATAAAGATGAAAACACCAGCGGCAGCAGGAGTCTGACCTCTGAGGACCTATCAGGCGCTTTCTCCGTGGCAGGACAATCACATGCAAAACTAGTGATGGAGTTAAAGTCTCAAACGAGATATTCATGCACAATAACTGCTGAAATGAAATGAGTCTCTCATGGTTCCTTTCATTTTCTAACATTAGTCACTGAAGCTCACAAGAGCTCACTCCTTTTCCTCATCTCTAGTGCTGATGTAGACCAGCAAGGGTATTTATTTTAAGGTTTATATATAAGGCACCATTTATTATGTCCATATCCAAATCCAGAACATAATGTTATGTTCATACAGCGTGACCCAGACTGGGGTCTTCAGACAAACCCTGAACCTGGCTCTACTTTTGCTACAACACCATGCAGTGTCCTCCAGCATGGACAGGAGGAGGATCACTTTGTGAGGTTAACGCCATATTTATGCTGGTTTCCAGACCTTCAACAAGATACGTTCAAATGATTAATTGACAAAATGAATGATGATTTGTTTCATAGGACTGTCAGAAGTGGCACGGTTGAGGTGTGGTCCGACTCCTGAAACTCTGCTTAAAGCTCCAGTACATGGAGATAACATAAGAGATAACATAAGAGATAACATAACAGCTGGATAAATGTGGTGTTTTTCAATCAGGATCTCATTTTCCCGTGTTTTTGTGTCAGAAAACAATTTTAGAAAAACTTCCATACACTAATTGGTAAACTGTGAACTCAACATGTTGGACATGTCACTTGGAGTCGTGTTTGTGTTCATCCAATCAATAATGACTCCCCTTTAGCTCTGCTCTGGTCTCCAAATCCTGAGAGAAAGATATGATTCTACTACCAAATGCTCCTGGAAGCAGCTGATGAGAGTGAAGAAGTGAAGAAAAGAAACCAATGAGCTGAAAGAAGCTAAAAAGTGAAAAAGCTAAGTGGAAATGCATAAAAAACCTTTTTGGTGAGTGAGGTTTTGACAGCAGCTTCTGTGCACACAGCCTTGATTCATATTTGCAGGTGAGGTTTTGCTCTTTGAGATCTGAGATCTTCAAATATTACAACTGCTTCGAAATGTGCCAAAAAAAGGCATTATCTGAAGGCTGCACTTAAAGTGGTGGTAAAAGTCGACTGACTTCAGACTACTTTATTGAATTTGTGTTGTGTGCAGATGATTCAAGGGATGAAAGCTCCCGCTCTGCCCAGCCGAGTGTTTTAATACAAACAAACCACTAAGCCCTCTCACCATCATCATTCAGCTTCTAACACTTCATAAATCTGAGCAGAAAAAAAGAAGAAAAAGGCTCTTTTTAATGCATTGCTTCAAATAAACCCTTAAGTGCAATTCAATTAACTGTCCAGAGAGGGAAAATTATTGAATTCACTTGACCTGTTTGAAGTATTAAATCACATGAAGTCGGCGGAATCCTTCCTTCTCATCGTCTTTCCTGTGATCCTGAAAGAGGAGTGCCCTCATATACGACCTGTGGTAGATAAAACATGATGAAGTGCCCTCTGCAGAGACAACAATGTGATCACATTTCCTCTGGGGCTTTTCCACTCGACAAAATATTTGTTGTCTGGTTCATGTTCAACCAGGGATTGTTTAAGAGGAAGTGTGCTCTGTGACACCACTGCACAGCCAACAGTGAACTGAATGTTTCTATAATTACAGTAAATGATAAGAAGATACATATTCACATGGATAAAAGTTCTCTGTCATTATGATGGATTTCTGTCATGCGACGTCATCAATCAGTTTTTGTCTGTCAGAGCTGTGTCGTCATTTTGAGACTCAGTTTGTAAAGTTTAGTCAACATGTGAGAACTCTGACACACAGAGTCTCCTGTTGTGTGTCTGGACTGTGTCTGCAGTGTATCTGTGTCAACGGCTTCATTCAGCGGCTCTCCCTCCCCTCTGACACCGTGAGTTACCATGGTTACGGGAACGTCCTGAAACTTTATAATGATAATCAATTATCAAGTTTTTTGGTTAGTATGACTGGACAAAATCATGAATGAAGCCTGATTGTAGCTCGATGCTGAAATCTTGTACAGTATTATAAAATAAGTGTATATGAAATGTAAAGCCTCAGAGCTTCACTTTGATTATCAACAGTATGTAGTGATGCAGAACGGTGAGCGCTCACCATCACAATGAAACTGTCACAAGGCTGCAAAAGTTGCTCTGATTGTTATTTAATCCTGGAGCTGTTTGTTTGATGTTAAATGATAAGAGGCTCACTGGAAACAACAACAACAATACTACTACTACTACTAATAATAATGATAATGAGAAGAAGAAGTAGAAACATAACGTACTGAAATTTTATAGATGGTTGATCATTTGAAAGAGTAAAACTTTATATATATATATATGATCATGTGACGCTTGAAGGGGACTTGAGACAACCAACCCTTACATCACAAACGAACAAACAAAGAACAGATGTCTTGCAAAATGAATGAAATTGGCCTCGGGTAAATATGATCATTTCATGTGCAGGCTGGTGGAGCTCAGATAGTTATTTATATTATAGTTTATAATGGTTACCGCCATCTTAACTACTACTACTCACTAGCTCCACCTGCCAGCACACATACGTCATACCACCACCGTCAACCTTGAGCTGCTGATGTGATAATGAATTATTCTGCTCTCACTGATGGTGTGAAGGGTGTAGCACATTGCAGGATGAGAAGGGAGATGGAGGATGACAATTTTTAAGATTTATAGTTTGATTTCTCATCAAAGGCCCAATTAAGATTCCACATGTTACCAGAAGGACAGCTCGTTTTCTCTTGTGTGTTTGCATGTGCATCCATGCAGGACCGCCCTCCTGACTGTTTACGAGTGTCCGTCTTACTGTCTCCGTCGTCGTGCTAATTGGAACAAATCATTTGCCAGCTGTGTTTTGTCTCCATGCCAGAATATCAAACAGCGCTGCACTGTTTGTTTGTTGCTGCCTGATTTTACAAGATGCTGCATTGACTGTGGTGCAGGACCGTTGTATCGACTTCCCCCTCACAGACCGGTCCTCAGAGGATGAGGTTGCAACTAGAAGTGGCTGTGATCAACTGTTATCGACTGGATGCAAAGCACAGGGTGCAGCCTCCAGTGGTAGAACACAACTTTAGGAGGAATTATTGTGTCTGCAGTGTTTTTCCACCTCTCTGATCACTCTCTGAAAGTTTACATTTAAGACAACAGCTCTGTTTTTCTGCAGTAAACCCTGACTACAAATCAGCTACATTCCACATATTCGACTTGCATCTCGTCTGAAGGACAATTTAAGGCAACCTTTTGTAACTTTTCTACCATAAAACAACTTTTAAACTTTTGATTTTACATTAAATTAAATTAAATTTAGATTGTGTGATTTACAGAGTTTCCTGGTGGACAGTGAAGTAAACTGCTGACAACTGTAGCTGCTATTAGCTAATGTTAGCTCAGAAGCTGCACAGTAAATCTGTGACTGAATTTTAGTCTTTGACGAGAAGCTAAAGTTAGTCAGCTTGTCTGACCATCACAAGTAACTGATGCAAAGAAAACAAAGCTTGACTCAAAAAGTTTGAGGATGTGTGGAGAAGGAAATATAATGATGTGATTGATCTGCATTGAGACAGAGAATGCTGAAAAATGTTACAGATTCATTTGGTTTGGTTCACTTTCACACTGCATTTTTAAACCAAATTTAAACCAAACCGCCTGGACAACGTCATGCAGTTACAACGGCTGCTCGTTTGGGGGCGGTATTGCCCAAAACAAGCACTGACTAGGAAGAAAAAAACATGAGGAAGAAGAAAACCAGAGTCATTGACTGGCTTTCTGATCTTTGGTTCTCTGGATAGTCCGTTTGCTTTCCCACTGTAAGTAAACTGCACCAGGGTTCACTTGCAAGTGGACCGAGACCCACGTGTTCAGGCGGACCAGAGTTCGCTTGTTTGGTCACACCAGAGTTCGGATGAGCTTTCACACCTGCCCAAAAAAAATGGACTATCCGAGGAAACAAACTCTGGTCCGTTTAAAGTGGACCAAACAGCGCTGGTGTGAAAGCGCCTTAAGTGTTGGAGAATCAATATTAGCTGAAGATGTTTCAGTGGCCCAAGTTTCTGGAAGTCCAATTGAAGGGATGAAAACCATTCGTCTAAAAGTTACTCAGTTATTTCACAAAATCTCCCATAGGTGTTCAGTTATGTTGAGATGCGGTAACTATGAAGGCCACTGCATCTTTTTTTTCAGGACTGATCCTCATGTTCATACTCAAACCATTCAGAGAGCCTCGTGCCCTGTGGATGGGGGCATTATGACCTTGGAAAAGAACCCATCTGACCAGGACAGAAATGTTTCATCAAAAGGTGATCACTCAGAACAACTTTGTGGAGTGGATCCAAACCATGGCACTAAAATATACCGCACACCATAACAGAGCCACTAGATCCTCTCACTGTAATGTCAAATACACAAGATGTAACCTTCCTAATGACTCATCTGACCACATCATGCATTCATGAAGTCATCTGAGGAAAGGTTGCTCCTCTGTTATTCTTTACAAATTGCCCGCAATTCTTACCCCTCAGTCACTGGCCTGGTTTTCTCTCCAGTGTATGTGTCCTCTTTTCACGTCTCTATGATACAGAGCAGGTGGTTTGCCTCAGATCCTTTGTGTTTTGCAGCACCTGGGAGTTGTTCAACATCCTCTTGGATCCATATTCCTCACGTTTACCATTCAGCTGCTCCTTAACGCAAATATCTAATCAGTTAATGCATTTAGGCATGTAGACATGGTCAAAAAGATCTGCTGACATCCAAACCAATCACCAGAATGGAGACAAAATGTGATTTAAGTGACTGTGGCATGGTTGTTGGTGCCAGATGGGCTGGGATCTCTTGGTTGTCCAGATGATGATCCAAAAAACAGAAAATATTCAATCAGAGGCAATGAAACTGTCTTGTTGTTGTCTTCTTGTGTAGCTGGTGGAAGAGGTTAGTGATGTTTGAAGCTGTCGAGGGGACCGGTCAGTGGTACAGTTTGCAAAGTATACTGTTAAAGTTTTCTAGTCCATGTCAGACCACATCCATGCAACAGAAGTTTGAGTACAAGTTCCCTGTTTTGTCTTTCTCCTGTTCTGTGGCATGTTCACTGTCCTCCATGTTTGTGTATGCAGATATCCTGCCCATCTGACGCAAAGCATCATCCAAGTAATGGAGGATATTGTCCTGAAGAGTGTAATTTGTGACACAACACAATAAACAATTGAGCATATAATATGAAACAATAGACATTTTTACAGGCAGAGTTGAGACTGCTAAAGCAGGAGAAGACCACATCAATTACACCTCCAGTCAGCTAACAGTAAACTGAGGCTACAGTTAGCACAGGCTTACCAATATTGGACCACTGAACAATGGAAAGATGTTGCCTTGACTGATAAGTCTTAATTATCTGCTGCAATATTCAGATGGTAGGGGCAGAATTCTGCATAAATAAATAAAGTATGGACCAATGTTTGGGTCCCTTAGTACAAATGTAACATTGTTTAAGCAGCACAGCCTACCTGGGCATGTTGCTGAACATATCCATCCCTTTATGACCTCAGTGTGTCATCTCACTTCCAACAGAACGTGCCTGCTCTTAAAGCTCAAAGCAGCCCAAACTGCTTTTTTGAACATGACACTGAACTCTGAAAAACACTCTGGAATCCTTTGACTTTGTGATGTGACAGAACGAGAGATTCACATCATTCGTCTCTGAGGAATATTTCCAGCCACCTTGCTGGCACTTTTTTTTCAAATAGTTTGCTCTTTAAAAAAACAAACTTTAGTCATGGTGTTCTCCCGGTGCGACTGCAGGTGCACTTTAAACTGCCAAGAATTTTTTGAAGTGGAAACAAATCCCATGAGAGTTTTTGTAAATCTGAGGTTACCATCGAGACGGACCCTATTTCTCAGCTGGATGCTGGTTGCCTGGCAACCTCATGATGACACTAGTGGACTGCTTTGTTTTCTCTAGTTTTTATTTTCTCCAAATAGTCACATCGTGGTGTTCTAGTAATTCTTCATATCTTCGACTCTGAGTTACAACAAAAAGCCTGGCAGAAAGCTGTTTTTCCCCACTCACCACCTGCTCACATTTACAGTACAAAAACTCAAGTCAGACTAACCAAATCAATTATTTTGGATTTTTATTGATTAATCTGTCATCTGCCATCCTTTATCCACGCAGCAGTCATGTTATCATGGGCTTCACACATTGCACCACGAAAATGTTTCAACCCACACGGAAAGAACCTATATGAGTATATATGTGCATATATGAAACCTATATGCAGAATATCTGTGCATATATGCTGCATATATAGATCATATATGCGCATATATGATAATATATATGCCACATATATAGCATATATGCGTATATATGTGTTATGTCAGATCTCAATTCATTTTCAAGAGCATTTACTGGGGAATCTGCACTCCAAACCTGCAGAGGGTGACCACACACACGAGACATGTTGGTGCTCTCAACAGGAACTCTTAGAGGGACCATATTTGCCTGCGCACCCACTGGGGATGCATGGCACTAAGGGTGCGGTCAAATAGTAAAAAAAAAAAAATAGCCTTTCCTAACCACTTTTCCTTGACCTCAATGGAAAACGTCACAAGGTCAAGGAAAAAAGTGAAGGAGAGGTGAAGGAGTTAGGAGAAGATGGCCGTGGTGTTCAGAGAATCCGACTGCTCTTACACTTAGACTACGTCATTATGCGAAGGCAAATGTTATTGATGTGATCTGTGGTAAAACTACAGTCCAGAAGTTTAGTCCAGAAGATGGACTACAAAACGTGCATCTGAGATACTTACTAGATACTCCCTGTGCACTCTTTGCATGTAGTTTAATGCAGGAAATATAAACATGGAAACTTCATGATGATCTGCAAGACGCTGGATGTCACAGTTACAAACAGTTTTTACTCTGTGTGTGTGAACACAGCTCCAGTCAACAACAGAACACACTTCATGATCAAAGTTTTTACATCACATCAACACGTATGTTCGTATTCACACTCTCTGCTGCAGGCAGCATCACTCTGTTTAAATACATTAATGTTTTCTGGCTGTGAATGACTGAACGGTGCGCAGATTTTTTTTGTCGCTGCCGCAAGGAATTGTGGGGTGGCATTACCTCCTTTCCTTTCATAAAGGATGGTTCAGTGTATCCTATGCTAAAGGAGATAATAAAGGAAGCATTGAAGCTCCTTTCCTTAACAGTTAGAGAATTCGAAGAGCTCTTATCATGGCGGCTACGTTAATACTTCCAGGTCATTTCACTCAGTGAGGAAGGTTCCTAAGCAAATTTGACTATTCGACCACACGCTAAATGTTTAGATGCAGCTAGTCTTTTCACTTGCTCCTGGAAGTAAGGAAGGACCACAAATCCTGATCAATCTGAAAGACGCAACTGGTAGGAAAGAAACAGCTTTGATGTGGATGGTGTAAGGAGGTCATGCTTCTCCACAAATGGTAAATGATAAATGGACTGTACTTATATATCTCCTTTCTAGTCTTCCGACCACTCAAAGCGCTTTACAGTACATATCTCATTCATCCATTCACACACATTCATACACTGATGGCATTGGCTGCCATGCAAGGTGCCAACTGCTCATCAGTTCAAGGAACTAACCATTCACACACATTCACACACCGATGGTTGAGCCTTTGGGAGCAATTTGGGGTTCAGTATCTTGCCCAAGGACACTTCGACATGCAGACTGGAGGGGATCGAACCGGGGACCGAACCACCGATCTTCTGATTAGTGGACGACCTGCTCTACCTCCGAGCCACAGCCGCCGCCAACTGGGCTTAATTATTATTAAGTAAATTACAGTTTAAGTTGAATAACTTTGGTATGCTAATTTTGATTTTGGTAAATTTAATTCAGAACGATGATACTTTACGTAACTGGTTTGAGATTCTAAGTTAACTTAAGAATCAAGAAACTAGGATAACTTTGAGGGAAAATATTTACTGTTATTTATTTATTTGAGACTAATGAATGTCTTTTCTGTTTCTTGAAGGTTATCAACCTATTCTATTCAATTCCATCATTCATTCATGTCTACTGAAATCATCGAACCTAAACCCATCGTTAAGAAAATAAAACTGGAAGAATAAGAACTGAGTTGTCCTTTGCATCCTTCAATGGTTGACCCTATATGTATGTGTACATATATGTACATATAATATATGAAAAAAAAAACCTATATTAAAACATATATGTTTATATAGGTTCTTTCCGTGTGGAAGGTATATTTATCCCATGTTCCACATGCGATTCTGCACATTTTGTTTGGGGCTCTTCGTTCATCCGCAAACTTCTCTGAAACATCAACCACCTGAGTGAATGACCCAATGCTTGGTGTGTGTGTGTCTGTGTGTGTGTGTGTGTGTGTGTGTGTGTGTGTGTGTAGAGGTGTGTGTATGTGTGTGCAGGCAGAGGAGCTGTCACTAAAACAACCTAAATTTCCAGGCCCTGCTCTCTCAGCAGCAGGTCAGAGAGCTAATTTTAGTACTGCATTTGTCAGTGCCACAACACACACACACACACACTTCTACACAAACGTGCGCAGTCAGCTGATGATGATGCTGCAACATTGCACCAACCAGACTGAATGAAAATGACTTTACAAATCAAGGAAGAGACAAAATGGAAGAGGAAGTGGGCAGAGAGAAACTAAGCCATCTGTGAGGAGGAGTGAAGGAGCTTTGAAAGTCAGTGTCTCCCTGGAGAAGAGAGGCGAGGATACGAGAGCGTACAGTATAAAGGAATATTTCTCTTTTAACAGATATTGTGGTAGCAGCAGCAGTCGTGCAGGTTCTGCAGCGATGCCAGGCCCCTGGAGGATTTGTGGAGGTGTTGTGTCGTACCTATGCTGCTGGAAATGTGTCAGTGCTGAAAGAAAACCATCTGAATGACATGAATCTGAAACATAAGTGCAGAATTACTGTATGTATTTGTAAGGACGGTCTGAAGACATCTCTCTTTTAAGCCTGATGAGTCTGGAAAACTATTTTGATAAGTTGTCTAACTGCTGTTAAGGACCGAGGCCAACAACCTTAAACACAGAGAACACTGACATCTGCATCTGATTCCAAAGATTCATTGGCTGCTCAGTGTGTTGTGTGTCTCTTCAGCTGTAACTGTAGAAATTCTGGTTATATTTGTACTTCAATCAACATATGGAATATAAAATATTGAATAAAATTCACATTTCTTCCACTTAAGGAACACTGGCACACCCAGAGCTGTTGTCGCCCTCACCAGGGCCCAGTATTTCAAGTGATTAAATCTAGATCTGATCTGAAAACTGGAGACATGAAATCCTGATCCTGAAGATCAGGATTCTGCTCTGGTAATCCAATCCTCCCTTGAATCCAGATAAAAGTCTGGATTTGGGTATTTCAAAAGTTAAGGCAGATATCTGGTTGAACTTGATACCAAAACTTCAGGATGATTTGGATCCCACCTCAGAGGTGGATTTCACTTAGACTGACAAAGTCTCAGCTCCACTTCTCCTAGATATTGTTACTTAAAATGTTTGGAAACAGCTTGAATGTGATTTTAAAACATGCATCAATGTATTTCAGTGTTTGTGTACAAACCAATTATTTTACTTCATCAAATCACATGGTATTTTGCTATAAATGACCATAATTATGTTCAGTGAGAGCCTTCTACATAAGGCAGAAATTAGATTAAAAGATTCTAATTGTGTCACTGACCAAGCTATATACCATGAAAGTAATGCAGTTACAATTTCAAGCAGTTTCAAGCACTTTATTCAAAATTCAATAAGTTGAAAACCTTGAATGTATCAATACAATTACAGCGTTTCCAAGGATTTCCAGCACTCATACAGACCCGGTTGTCCTTAACAGCTGAGTGGTCCATGGCTGTGAGTGGACTCTGAAAGTAGAAGACAGAGAAGGTGAATTGAGTATATATTTGTCATTGTCAGGAATCCACAATTTCAAATTGCATTTATGTACACTGTCACAGCCCGGCTCTTAACTGTGGCAAAGATGGGAGACCAGACTGTGGAGTGAAATTATCAAGCATTTATTCACAACTCAAGAATAGTAACAGAAGCAACAAAAGCAGTGGCTGCAGCGGCAAGGGCAAGAGAGACATCTGCAGTATGGACAGCCTTATATAGAGCCACACCAGCCCAGGTGTCTCATCAAAAAGATGACCCTCCCACGACCTGGAACCTGCAAAGGAGAGCAAAGCAGCAGAGAACACAGAGGCACCTAGTGGAGCGGTGGGTCGTCACAACACAAAAGCATGACATCATCATTAGCATTACTGTAGCATCCTGACACTTCTGAATGAACCGTATAGTTAGTACTTGTACCTGTAACGTTACGTTTCCAAAGTACTGCAGCAGTCTGGTCTGTACACATGGAGCCTATGACGTAACGCTAATAAACTCTGACCAGCTTGGTGTTAGTTTAAAGAGTTAAGGTATGATGTACGTCAGATTAGTTCCCTTTTAAGTTAAACCATAGACTGCAAAATTCATCAACAAAGCTAGCTACCTCACTAGCCTGCTAGCTGCTTAACACACAAGTCAATGGAGCCGAGTTAGCTACGTTAGCACGGCCGTGGCTCAATTAGAGATCGGTTTGAATTAGGTGACAATTCAAGAAGTTGGCTTGCATGATATGTTGGTTGGCGTTCGTATGGTCTTAAAACAGCTACACATAAGACTTTTGACGTGAAGTCATGCTCCCAGCTGCTCCTTTCGTGAGTCCGCCATGTTTGGATCCAGAGGTGAAGACACAAGATTTGGAAATCTGTATTCGGCCAGGTCAGGATCACGCTGATCCACTCTGCCAGTGTTTTGAAATACTCATATAAAGACAGCAGTCTCACCTTGATCCATGACTGAGAAAAGGAGGATTTCATTATCCGGATTATTCTGATCCAGATTACTAGCTTTGAAATACTGGGCCCAGATGATCAGTCATACTTTTTAACTTCCTTTTCACCTGCCTCAGCAAGTCCTGTCTGCAACTGGTGCAGAACACTACAAGGCTGTTGACCAAGTCCAAAGAAACAACTCACATCACACCATCGTATGTGCTGTAGGATTCTTTTTTAGGTTCTTGTGTTCACATATTGAACCCTGCGGTGTTCAGGAAATCTGCTCAAGTCTTTTATCACCAGTAAGTCACAGGCTTCTTCCTGTAGATCTACATTCTGCAGCTCAACACCTATTTATCCAAGCTGTCTAGTGTTTTCATGTTCTATTGTTACTTATGTTTCATTGTTTGCTTCTTTATATTGTTAGATTGTTTTTGTCTTTTGTCTAACACACTCTTTGTGACCTTGCTCTGTGAAAGGTTCTCTATTAATAAACTGACTGCTTGGAAAATGTAGAGCTAAGCTACCAGTTAGTCTGCATTGAACAAAGCTTTACTACACTGAAGGTTCCTCCGAGAGAAATGAAGCCATCTAAGCTGCAGAAAAAGTAGTTTAACTTCATGTTTTCTGATTGAACCAACTTCACTTCAGTCAGTAAAAACAGATCAATCCTGCGTCTTAGCAATATTCACCTGACTTACACTTCAGTGGACTACACTGTAGCAGATGAATTATTTACAATTATACAACAAGTAGGTCCAAATCTGCTGTTAGACCGCCTCGTTAATACAGGTGTGTGCCTCGTTAATATGGGTGTGTACCTCGTTAATACAGGTGTGTACCTCGTTAATACAGGTGTGTACCTCGTTTGTGTGCAGCACTTCGGAGATCAAAGTTCAGTGAGCTCAGAGAAAATGTTAATGTCTTAGGTGAACTGCTGGCATCCATCTCCCTCTGCTGACAGTGATTACGTGATGTGAGCAAAACACTTGAACTCACAATGTCTTCATCTCTTTCCACTCTGCCCAATCAGGAGGTCAGGATCTCAATCGGACAGCTTCAAGAAGATTGTAAACGCAGGGATGCTTTATCGATGGACACATTTTTCTTTTCAGCCTACTTTTCAGCCTACTGAAAGAAAAATATAATTATTCAATTACACAATGAAACTTGAATTTAATTCACATTTAATTTAGTTTTTCAGTGTCATATGAAGGTAAAAACAGAGTCAACAGTAAAGTGGAGGAGAAGAACAGGTCAACTCAGCATTAAGAGCGCTAGTTCTTATAAGAAGAAGAATAAAATACACAAAATTTTTATGCAGACACTGTGTGTATTAATGTGATTAAAGCAGGAGCACCAGTATCAGTGTGTGTTGTCCACAGCTGCTCTATGAGAAGCTTCCCTTTCACTCCATTAAATCCCTGCAGCATCTTAAGGCAGCGTCAAACATATGTTGATAAATCTGCAGCTTTCCATTTGGGGAGTGCTGCGTCAGAGTGCCGTTACACACAGCTGTCCACTGTGTGTGCCTCCATTAAATCACATGCAAATGACAGCAGGCTGCTACAGAACAACACACACTCCTCTACACACACCAGATGGGTCAATTCAAACTCAGTATTCTGCCTGTTTCTGAAGCAGACATCAGATTACCGGACGTTTATATACAATACATATGTACGGTATATTTATGGACTGGAGGTCACATCCACAGTAAGAGAGCTGGATTTAATAATGCAGCTTCTCTGATTTGACAGTATGTTACAAACACCACAAGGAGCTTCTGAATTTTGTCAGATTGAATGAATCATTCATAAATCACATAAACAGCAGCTCTGGCCTCATCCTGCAGAGTGGATGAGAAGGTTTTGGAAAACACCGGCTCAGACATAACTGTGTGGTAAAGTGAAGTTGAGAGGACAACTTAAAGTCATGGTCTCGGATATGAACAGTCTATGGAGGCAGTAATGGTAGAGGGAT
This sequence comes from Protonibea diacanthus, assembly GCA_028641955.1. NCBI lineage: Eukaryota > Metazoa > Chordata > Actinopteri > Sciaenidae > Protonibea > Protonibea diacanthus. The sequence goes on along the minus strand of CM053997.1, from coordinate 1,534,864 downwards.
GCAAAAGCTTTCACTGTGTGTGTGTGTGTGTGTGTGTGTGTGAGCACTGACCTGTGTCATCTCTGAGGTTTAAGCATCAGTGTGCGTAAACAAAGAGCGTCAGCCCTGCATGTGTTCCAGCTCTGACCCAGATCCTTCACGGCTCTCTCACAGGTCACAGCTGCCTCTGAAGAAAATCTAAAGAGAGGGAAAGATAACTTGCACCTCAATGTGTCTCTGACGTCTGCCTGAGCTCAGAGACACAGCAGAAATATAGAGTCAAAGGTCAGAGTATCAGCACTGGAATTCAACTTGAACTGTGGAGTCTTACATTTCCTGTAAATTTATACTTGCAAAAATGTAGATTTGTCAAGAGGAATTTGTTATTATTAGATTCATTTTAAGTTCTTAATGTATATTAAACTTGAACATTATTAAGAAAATTGAAGCAGGAGTATCTTGTGTGGAAACCAGATTCATTGGTGATCATCACTACTAGGAACAATGTCTAAAACCACCGAAATAATGATCACGATGGCAATGCTAACATGCTGATGTAAGCGGTAAATAATGTTTACCACTTTGGTTTATAGTTTAATTAGCATGCTACAGTAACATGCTGATTAACACTTCCAGCAGCGCTGAGGCTGATGGAACCTCTTGTTGGCGCTAGAGTTAACCTAACCTAATTAGAAAGAAAGGAATTTGCTGGAAAACAATGGAATAACTATTTAAAATCATCCTTGCATTTTCCACACTTTTTTTTAATAACCCACATATTTACAGTCATCAGCTGATAACATCACACACAAAACAGAGAAATAGCAGCTACTAACAGAAATGATGCTAACCCAGAATACACAGCATAAGTTATCCTGAAGGTAGTGTGTGTTCCAAAACATTAGCCAGCAGCACAGAAGCTCCCCTCACACTCGTGATGCTAACATGTATGATATTCTGTCAAAGACATATGCCAGGTGTCTTGCATTACAGCAAAAACATTAGAGTGAAGCAGTGAGCTGTCTACTGTACAGGCAAAGCTTCACTCAAACTAAACTATAGTATAGTATAGGATTGCATTTACTGAATTCATAAGCATATTAAAAGTGATGCATTTTCCATCGTATGCCATCAGTCTGCACCTCTATCAGCTGTCACTAAGTCCCACACTGAAGCACACAACAAACATCATTAACCTCATGCACCCCTTGGTACATTTTTTGCACCATTGACTCCCACCATAACATACATTTTTGATCCTACTCTAATTTTAGCACCAAACAATGTTTTAAATAGGACTTCCACCACATGGCTGAGGGCTTCTTTATGCTGTTTCATGCCTTTTTCTGTTACATTTATGACTATTGCTTGGCAACAGAATACACAATTACTACTAAAAATTACAGCAACAACAAAAAAAGAGAGAGATCAATGGGTTCAAAAGGTTCATTTATTTGTGATTGTACAACACAGAGTTGTTGCAGTCGCTTTATACACAACGATCTCCTTGATTTTGTCGATGTTGAGCAGCAGGTTGTTCTCTGTACCACTCTGAAAGATTGTTGATTTCCTTTCTACGCATTCTCATCATTATTTGAGATGATGGTGGTGTAGTCTGCAAACTTGACAACAGAGTTCTCTCCATGGCGTGGGTTTCCGGGATGGGTGTATGGAATGAACAGAAGGGGAGTGAGCACACAGGCCTGGGGGGCTCTGATATTAACACTAGACTGGAGGAGGTGCCACGGTCTGTTTTGTGAGGATGCCAAATAACCAGTTGCAGAGTGTTGTACTCAAGCTTAAAGTGCTAAGCGATGTTGTTTTTGATATTCTGGACTTGACGGCTGACTCTTTGTTGAGGAGGCCAAAGCAAATAAAAGTTTTCTAGCTCATCTGACAAAGTGACCTCACACATTCTGCTTCTGTAGCCTTTGATGGACTGGATCAGCAGCCACATATCATCAGTGTTGAGGTCTCTCTTCAGTCTCCTACATTTGAGTAACAAGCATCATTGAAACACAGTCCATCTCCCCTTGTCTGACAGGTGTCTTGGTTCTGTTGGTGTGGAACACGGACTGCCTGTTGAGTGCAATAGCTTCATCCAAGATCTTAGGATGGAGAAAAGATGTTTCTCTGATTTTCTGTTGTCTTATTTCATCAGTTTTATTTCTTTTCATCTCAGCCCTTTATGGACTTGCTTACTTACAAGTTAGCTTAAAAGTCAATGTTTAAAGTTCCCCAAAAAGGTGTTCAGTTCTCTGAACAGTGCTTAGGATCTACAACTCAACTGGACAATCTCTATGTGCATAGAAAGATCACATCATATAACTGAAAGCTACTAAATGGACCTTGAGGTGAGATTGTTTTTAATAGAGCACAGTATCATATTAATGTGAGCATTTAAAAGATTCAGAATTTTTAATGCATTTATAAAGTCATTATTTTATATATTATGATAACAGATTATATTCCTCATATATTTCTTTATTATGATGATTAGAAAGAGTTGACAAAACTGTCAAGTCAAATGCCTGCAACACCATAAAAAAACAAGCCAACATTATTCCAGGGGGTTGATTATAGGAAGGAAGAAAATGATTACAATAAGCAATTATGACTATAAACCTCACCTACTATGATAATACATGCATCTGTTTGTCTCTCAGTCAGTCTGTCACACACACAGAGACACACACAAACACATCACTGTTCGTTAGTTTTGAAGAGGCAATTAAAGAGGCTCTCACTGTGAAGTTTAATAGTAATTGATGTAGAACAGAAAGAGATCGTTAGCGTTCACTCAAGTCAGGAAAAGCACTTTGAAGCAATTACTGTATGGAACAACCCCTTTACTGAATATCTAAGCACACCGACTTTTATTCTTTTAGAATTAATAATCAAGCTAAAGACTTTTAATTATTTCATGAGTCAGACTGAGCAAAAGACTTTTTTTTATCTAACCTTTACACTTCACTGCACAGGCAGCAATCCCACTCTTAAAGGAAAAGTACTTCAACTGATCCTGTAAAATATGAATGTAAAGCCACCTTTCTTTTTTTTCCTTCAGTAATTATTGCACTGGACACATTATATTTTGACTGATTCTACTCTCTACTCTGTACTCATGTTTCCCTGTTATATCCAGGTGTGGTCCTCCAAATGCAGATCTTTGAGTGTGTTTTTAAATACTAAGTGTTGGGCTTTTCAGGCAAGAGATGGCGCTTATAATGCTTTATAACTACCTAAGAATCTGTGCTGCATCATACATGATTATTATGTTATTATATCATATCAAGTCAAAGTGTAGAGAATTACAAGCTTTAGGAATGAAACCTCAACATATAAATCCTATATAATATATTACAAGTAAGAAAAACTTATTTCTTCACTGTGGGGTGAAAGCTGTGGGAAAACTAGTACTGTTCATACTATCTGTGTTTGATATGTAATTTTATCAACAAGAATTTAAAAAGTTGACCCACAGAACACCCAAAATAGCACTGCACATCAGCAGCTGAACAAATATGTTACTTAAAAGACCAAAGTGAGAGAGCATGAAACAGCTATGACAACACAAAATGTGACAAACTCTGCACGGATTCCAAATCGACCCACTTATTCAAAATATTCAAATCACCAACAGATGTTTTCAGAAAAGTATCCACAGATTGTTGTTAATAAACTGCTGTCCAACATGCCCAGCACCTCTTCTGTCCAAGGCTCTGCTACTGCCATCTGCAACTGAACTTTGTCTTTTATTTTGAAAATGTACTATTATTTTGAAAATTAACTCTCCTCTCATTTCAGTCCACTTGCCCTTCCTCATGTGTCACCGATCCGAGTGTCTTCCCTGATTCCTGATTGTGTCCACCTCTTCCCCTTTACCCTCACGTTTTATAGTCTGCGTCTCCTTGTCTTGTGCCCGAGTGTCTCGTCCTTGCCTTGCACCCCAGCCTTTGTCTATGTTTTGTCCTTGCCTTTTCTCAACTTAAGTCTGTATTTTTTTGCCTCTATTACGAGTGATTTTGCTGTTTGTAATGTTCATCGTTTTAGTTCAGTTAATTTTCATAGCCCTTGTTAGCCTCCTTTGGAGTGATTTTGTTGTTCTAGATTAAAGTTTCATAGAGTCTAGTTGAGCCTCCGTTTTTTAGGAGTGTGTGTGTTTTTTTGTGATTTATACCAGAGAGCAGTTTTTTCCTCCCTGGGAACATCTTGAGTTTTCTAGTCATAGCCTTTTGTTTTCCTTGTGGAGCAATCTTTTGTCTATTCATAGATTACTTTCATAGCTGGTCTGGTTATCACTCTGTCTGGGAGGTGGAAGATTTAAATAAAGTCTGCCGGAACTTATATTACCCTGCATCTGAGTCCTCTTTATATGTTATAAATCACTGTAATTGACATCTATATTCTTCAATGACTATTTATATATTGCATCAGATAGTGTTACGTGTGTTTATGAATGTATACATTAATAAATGCATTACAGTTCACTCATAACACACTATAGAAGTGGTCAGTGAGTGTCACCACTAGTTTTTTAGATCTATGTGCTGCATTCAACATAACTGCTGTTGGCATTTAAATAAACAGACTTAAGAAATGTTTGGATCTTTCAGGTCTAGACCTTGACTGGCTTCATTCAAATTGTCAACTTTGTTGCAGCGATTTTGTATCACAGACAAGATTTGATGGTGTTCCTCAAGGAGCCATTCTGGGACCCACAGTATTCTATTTTCTTCATACATCCTCTCTCTGGGAGAAATTTGCAGTTATCATAATGTAAAATACCACTGTTAAACATCTCATTAATGCATGTTACTAACTAAACTTCTTCCCTGGAGTTTCTGTGCTTTCTCGTCCAGCAGGTTCTCATGGATCATGGCTGCTTCTGTGGTCCTGTGTGACGTCCACTACATATATTATTACTGTCATTATTTCTACCATATCTCCATTACAGTTTATAGTTAGTCAATGATTTAAAAAATCTCCTCTTCTTATTAATTAACATGATTCGACTTTCGACTAGAAAGAGAATCAGTTTGGCCTTCTGGCTAAACAGACTAAGACACAGTTTAGATGTATGTGCTACATTCAACACAACTGAAGGTATTTAAATGACCAGACAATGCAGGGTGCTGCAGTGGTTAGCACTATCACTTCACAGCAAGCTTCAAACCCTGGGGATGGGGATGGGATGTTTTTTTGGGTGGAATTTTCATGTTCTCCCCCTTTCTGTGTGGGTTCTCTCCAAGTTATCTGGCTTCCTCCCACAGTCCATGCACCTAATAGTTGAATTGGCGACTTAACTGGATACTGTGAGCATGAATTGTTTGTCTCATGCCACTTCTCGCCCAATGTCAGCTGTGATAGGCTCCAACTCCCATGACTCTGATAATGATAAGTGGTTTTGGAGAATGGAATAGAGCATTATGCCAGTGCAAACATTTCCAAACGCAGCCTGTGAAATGGTAAAATTACCTTGGAATTTGCTACAATCAATGGATTTACACTTGTAAACCTCCACAGGTGTTTCACATCCAGTTCAGCTTTGATGAACTTTGACCTTTAAATTGCCACCACTGACCAATAGCAAGCTGTCTTGAAAATGCTGAAGGAACAGAGAGCCAAAGTGTCAGAAATTAAGCTATGGTAGATGATTGTTACACTCAGCTTTCATTTAACCTCCACTGTACTGAGTATAAACTGCCCCTGCTGGATTCATTACCAGAAGAAAAGACCACTACCCGTGACACTGCACTGGTTAACTATGTTTTTTCAAATAGGTTTAAAATTCTCTATCAGTCTGTTATATTTTACATTCAAGCTATGTCACAGTTCTAGCTGTATCCATGCATGAAAGGTGCATACACAAAAAGTCATTAGAATTATTAAAGATCTGGCCAGGATACCTTGTTATAGACCAAACTGTTGACCGTCATTAGGAATGTACCTCTGGGGGTTCATGATGGTGATGCCTATTAAGGCAGATGTACTAATGTACAGACAGTGAGGAACAGTGCCATCCTGGAGGCACACATTATATATTTCTTACTCCAGACTAATCCAATATGGACACCTTGAGGATTAATAGCATAGATATAATTCTGGTTATATCTATCACTCTCCCTGCAGCCTGTGCGATAAAATAATGGTAAGTGCTATGAGCTTTTTAATGCAGAATATACTTAAGCAGAGGAAGCCATGAACATTAAGCTATCTCCCTCTCTACAGGGGAGGGCCAAGATAAAAGCAGGGTAAAATATCTGGAGCACGTCGAATGATTTCACACCCGCCCTCTAATTTATAACATCTCCCTTGTGTGGTCGGCCCATACCATCAACACGCAAATCCATATTTCACACAACTCTTTCTGACGCCGCCACTGAAAATCTATACCTCTGACCCTGATTGGGTTCTCTGCATTATAAGATCCAGTAAATCCTCTGGGATAAAGAGTACATTGAGAAAACAGTGTTGGCAGTGCTGTTTTTCACTGCCCCTTTTCAATAATTCACCATATATTTTGTGATCCAACAACTGGTATGTAAAAATTTGGAAATGACTATTTTCACTTTGATTATAAATGGCATCAGACTTAACATTTAGTGGTCTGTTTCATGCTGTTTCATGCCTGCCTTGATTTGCTCCGGCAGGGTTTCATCAGTTTAAATACATTTATGAACCCAGCAGGTGATTCTCATGTATTTCATATCTGGCTTCTGCCTTTCACTTTCTCAAGATCTCCTTTAATGTGATCGAGTCCAAAACAGGTGAGGTAAACATGATGAAACAATACACAGACTGAAATAATGTAGAACAATTTGATTAGGTAAGAGGGGAAGAGAAGCCAAATATGAACGCATGTACTATAGGCAGGGAAGGTTCAATTACAGGCACTTTGGGAGAATCAGTGGTAGAGTTACTCATATTAAATCAAAGAAGTTTGTGCTACCGTCTTGACAGTGATGATCCAGAACATACAAATGTACAAAATTCTACCATCTGTTTGTTAACTATGAAGATTTCACTTGAATAAACTGCAAAATGTAAACTTGCACATATATTCATGTACATTGCACCTTGTTTACCTGCTGCTTCTTAATTGTTTTATTCAATATCAATCTATCTATCAATATCATACTGTATTCATATGTAGCCATGTACATGTGTATACAAAACAGACACACTTCATCCTAGTCTGTTACACTATGTCTGTTTTTCTTGTCATGTTGTATTGTCTAAACATATTCTGCACTTTATGTAGCCCTTCTTGTTTTTTGTATGTGTATACACTTTATTTTAGTCCTGACTGCACTATGTCTATGCCTATGTAGTACCATAGTCCTTGGAAACACTGTCTTGCTTCACTGTGTACTGTGTATATGGTTGAAATGACAATAAAACCCCCCCTTGAACCCTTGAACCTTGAACCTCACAGGTCAGACAATTGCAGCCAATTTGACCCAGTGACCACTAGCAACTCAAAAACTCTCCTGTGGCACAAAAAGCATGAACTGCCATGATAAAAGGAGATGTCGATAAACCAATAAACAAGGTAGATGATTACTAAACTGAGTGTGGCAGATGGTTTGAACCATCTGTGAAGTCATTGTTGGAAACTGAAAAAAATACAGGCCATGTGATTGGATGAAGCATTTATCTCCATCTATGATGGGTGGACCATTTCAATGAAGACATTCTGATGCTAGCACCATCTAATCTCTTTAGCATCCCACAGTTCTAGTGAAAAGTCACTTCTCACACCTCATCAAACACACCTAGCATTAAACCACACCCATAGCTCATTCCATAGTAGTTCCTTATAGGTCACTGACTGGTCTGTAACCAATGTGTTCAGACACATAGCTTGACACCTGACAATATGGATTCTCAGGTGATCTTGTGATTTCATGATCTCACTTATCAACCTTGCCTTGCAAGGTTATTGCTCTTTGGATAACGAGATCCATCAAAGTTTTCCATGAAAATGTACGAGTTTCCACATGTGATTTTAAAATGCGTAATATTATCCCAATATAAAGTCTATGAGTCTAGTAGGAGAAATCCTAATGAGCATGTGCAGTGGGCCACAGAGCACAATTGCAAATCTGAAAGCTAGAAAACTGAATTGACTTATGTGCAGGCTTTTTTTTTTAATTTAAATGCGCACTAGCTACTCACTAGCTATCGTGTTTCTGGCTGGCTGGCATAGCGAGGCACAGGAAGAAACTGTGAATAGGTATGCAGGAATGCATACAACAAAGCAACATTGATAGTTTAGCTGAGGAAAGACGCAAAATGGTGTATATGATGGGGCCAAATGAGGGTACAATTGACAAGTGTGAGTAAATGATGAAATAAGAGGCAAGTGTGCAGGGAGGATCGGTGTTAATTGGCAGGAAACGTAAAAGCACAGCTGCTTCATTTTCATTTTCAACTCGTTCCACAAAAGAGTAGTGATCGTGTGTAGAAACATGGCTAAAGAAATAAGGTGATATTTAGTTTCTAGTTTAACGTTTGACAGGATGGCACTTTCCCCAGTTTCTAGTATTCTAAGCTAGGCTGTCCACATGCTGTTTCCAGCTCTATACATAACGCACAGACATGAGATTGGCATTGATATTCTCATCTCACCCCTGGAAAGAAGGCAAACAAGCAGGGTTGGATTAACACTTTAAGAGGCCCTGGAGTAAAGAATGAGCAGTGGACCTTCTACAAGATGGAACCTGGAGGTTATGTGGCTTTTCAGTGTTGAATGAGTAAATTCCTACTTATTTGCCACATCTTATCTAGATTAATTCATAAGAGCACTGCCACTCACTGCATTCAATGTGGTTCCTGCATACAGTTAAGAAGGAAGGTAAAAAAAAAAGATGCAGACAATAATGGAGCTGAAAAAAAAGGAGAAAAGCATTGAGATTCGAAGACTATGTGAAGAGATTTGTGGTTTTGTTGATCCACCATGGATTTCTTGAAATGAAAATCAACGTGTAGAATGGCTTCAAGCTGTTAACCATACAAGTCCTTCTTTACACAAAAAGTCGCTACTTCTGTCGTTCATTCTGCAAAAAAAGACTCCTGTTGTGTCTCCGTTGAGACTCTGTATCGCTGAGACAATGCTCAAAGAAGTTCACTTCAGTCTGCGAGGAATAATGGGATTTCCAACCATCAGAGACAGCAAGTGGAGCTGTGTGAAAGACATAGAAATGTAAGCAGAAAGAAACGTACGATGATTAAGAACACAGAAGAAGAGCAGATAGACACTGAGACAGCGTTTCAAGAACGCAGTGGAGTGATAGGTGCATGGGTGCATTGTGGACGGTGACAGTCACCCATCTAGTTAAATCATTTGTCCTGGAGTACACCTGCATTTCACTGACGTGGTAAATTTAACAGCTAGTTTAGATTTAGTTTTAGTATTTAGACGAAAATACTAATTACATCTTAGACATTTTTATACTTCATAGTTTTATTTGACTCAGTTGTAGTACAGTTTTAGTTGACAAAAAGTCATCATCATTTTGTCAAGTAAGTTATTAATAATTTGCAGAAACATTTCCCTTTCACTAAGATGTGAACAAGGCATCAGCTTTCACCAAGCTCTCAACAACGACTAAAAGTCAGTCCCACATTTACTTTTTTCTAGCGGCCTCTCGCTCACGCTCTCCTTTTTCTTCCTCTGTCAACATCCACTTCACTTTTGCCATTATGTCCATAGAGACTACTGAGCGTGGTTACAGTGCCTGCCTGCTCAGCTCTGGTCCTGGCATGACACCAGTTCCGCTGCTCCTTGTCAGCATTCCCCCTGAAAATCTCCTCTTCCCAATGGTCCATCGGTACAAGCATGAACACTCAGACAGTGCTCCGAGCTTACAGTCTAGGCAGCCTGACTAACAAACTGAGCTAACATTAGCTAATAGCAGCTATTGGTGGCACGGTTCATCAGGAAAGGCTGTAAAGAAAACCAGGAAACATTTCATCCATAAAATATGATCCAGTTTCACCAAAATCAGTGAAATAGTTGATGGTGTGTGATTTAAAAGCATTACATACTTAGAAACAGATGTGGTGCTGAGTAGGAATGACCAGGAACCATTCGCCTGATTACAAGTCAGTGCAGCATTAGCATGACATAAATCTGTTCTATGGAAGAGAAGTTATGACCAGCAGAAATTATTATTATTATTTTTTTCCCCATCGAGCCAAGTATCCAGGAGCTTCACAGATACATTCAATTATATTTTGCTAGTCACAATAGAAATGTTTTTCTTCCACATCAATAGGCTGGACCACGGCCCCCTGATAACACTGAATACAGAGCATGAGGCAATTAACTTAATGTGTCTCTCCCTCAAAAAGCGAGGAGAATTTAGATAACTGTGCATTGATTTTAAATTAATTAAGACTGCATTTAATTGTTGTAGGGCTACAAGTGTTCACACAAGGCAACAGTTACACAATCATGCATCAACAAAAGATTCACACTTCCAACTCAGCTGCACCAAGAGAAAAGGACACAATGAATCACACATTTTTCTGATAGGCAGGAGGGAAGAAAAAAAAACTCTCACAACTCTCCAATTGCTTCACCTTTAGATTCGAAAAGAGACCATGTAGCTCCTTGTTCCCTTCTCCTTGCTGTCAGAGTTACAGCTGCCCTGGTCCTCTTTACCACTGGGTCCTTCCAGCATCTCTTGAGTACCACCACAGGCTGCTGTCAATGCAGTCATAAATCAGTGACCTCTTGCTTTTTTTGATACAGCACCACAATTTATTCACTTTCCTTCAGGGTCCTGGATGCCATAGGCTGCACACGCATTCAGCTGCCTGCACCCCCTGGACCACTATAGTCTGGGAACCAGACGAATCAGCAAGCTCATGTTTTATTTACTGTGGCAGATGCCAGCCACCCCCACAGATATCCTGACTGACCTGGATCTGGTTAGGCCAATCATAACCTTTTTTTTTTTTTACCAACATGGATGGCCACTATGGATGTGGAATTGTTTCTGTTTAATCCACTTGTTGTACAGTCAATATTATATACATAGTGAACTGGATGGTACACTTTCTTTAAAAGAAGCGACTTCTTTTAAGGATAAGACGTACTCCTTTTTCTTCCACATTCATCATACGTACACCAGAATAGACTACTTGTTTGTGGATGACAGGATCATTCCCCAGATCAGCTCTTGGGATTATCAAAGCATAGTTATTTCTGACCATGCCCCCTTGGTAGTGTCAGCGACTTTTCCTGGAATTCCAAAACCCATAAGGCGCTGGTGATTTAACTCAACTTTTCTTTCAGACGATAAATTTGTCAAGTTTATGAAGGAGAAGATCTCCTTATTCCTCGACATTAACAATACTCCAGATGTATCAGTGCTCACAGTCTGGGATGCGCTCAAAGCCTACATGAGAGGCCAAAATATTTCATTTATGGCAAACATGAAAAAAAAATCCCAAAAAGAACAATCGCCCTTTTATCTGAAATCCGCAACATTGACAAAGAATATGCTCAACAGCAGACCCCAGAGCTTTACAATGAAAAGATTGACCTCAAAACCAGATTTGACCTTCTGTCAACTCATCAAACACAAAATATACTATTAAAAAACAACAGTTTGATATATGAACATGGAGAAATCAGGGAAGCTACTTGCTAATTTGCTAAAAGGACGTAGAGCCAAACAGCTTATATCTGGGATCCGTTCTGACACTGGTGAAATTACTTCTAATCCTACTGGATCAACAACGTCTTCAGGAACTTTTACTCCTGATTATACTCCTGTGAATTTGATGGAGATGAATCAAGGATTAGTACCTTTCTCAACCCACTACCCATTCCATCTATTCCACCTGAGCTAATTAAGAAATTAGAGGCTCCTATAACCCAAGCAGAAATAGCCCAAGCCATTTCCTCAATGCAGTCTGTGAAGACTCCGGGGCCAGACGGATTTCCCACTGAATTCTTCAAGCAGTTTTCTAAGCTCCTTTCATCACAATCAAAACAGCTTTGTTTTCAGTTCTGGATAGGTATGGCTTTGGCCCTGTGTTTACAGGCTGGATCAAATTGCTCTATACTCTCCCCACTGCAATGGTTCAGACTAATGGCATAACTTCCCAACCTTTTTATGCTAGGCTGTGGAACACATCAAGGTTGCCTACTGAGCCCAGTTCTTTTTGATATGACTATAGAGCCGCTTGCAATCACGCTCAGAGATACCACTGGCATTGAAGGCATCAATAGGGGCGGCATATAACATAAAGTCTCTCTCTATGCTGACGATCTCTTGCTGTATGTCTCGGACCCAATAAATTTTTTAACTGCAGCATTATGTCTGTTTTGTGGCATATTCGGACCCCTGTCAGGCTACAAAATTAACTTACATAAGACAAAGCTATTCCCAGTAAACGATGAGGCATTAGACGCTGATTATAGTACCATCCCATTTATGACTGAGAGATGACAGTTCACCTACTTAGGAATTGAGGTCACCCGTAAATATAAAAACCTTTTCAAAGAAAACTTCATACCTCTGCCAAATCAGGTTAGAACTTCTTCTCAACAGTGGTCACCCCTCACACTGACTCTAGCTGGCCATATAAACTCCATAAAAATGAATATATTGCCATTAAATTTACTTACTTACTCCAGTGTTTGCCTGTTTTTGTTCCTAAATCATTTTTCGTAGCATTAAATTCAACTGTTTCCACATACATATGGCAGAACAAGACGGGCAAAGGCAAAGCAGCAGTGGCCTATGTTTGGCTGAAACTACTGCTGCTAAACATGCGGTTAAGCCAAAACCAGGCGGACGATCACACTGGTAGTCCACATGCAAGCACAGCCAAGGGGCAGTCTCGATAGTGACTGCCAAAACGGCTGAAAAAGATAAGGATGGGAGGTGAGGGGTTCAAACAGTCCCGCTGGTTACACAAGTGTTTGGTGATAAATCAATTTGATGATGGTGAACGTCAGGAGATCACAAAAGACAGTAGTAGTCATTCTCTGGTAACCATATTTTATGGTAATGAGCCAATAGCTGTCCGTAGTGGAGTAACAGAGAGCCACACAGCTAGCGTAGCTTAAATGTGATCCGTTGGACTTCAGTTAAGCAGGCTAAATTATAATCATCCTCCAAAAAATCAATTTCAATCAAAGGATACCTGCCTAGAAAAGACACACTACCAAGAAAATCAAGTAGTGTGTCTGTTGCAGACAGTCCAGTAGGCCTTCTCGTATGCTCACACACAGCTTCATTCTCTCTCTCTCTCTCTCTCTCCCCCCTCTCTCTCTCTCTCACACACACACACACACACACACACACACACACACATACACATATGTGAGCTTCATTTAATGAATTGGTACATACGTCAGAGACATGTTTTAACAGTTATGGGCCTGTATGACGGAAAAGACAGAGACAGAGATCTGACTAATCTCTTTAACATGAGGAGTCTCAGCTGAAGTTGCAGTTGGCAGTACAACTGTGTCGCCGTGGAAACCGCAGACAGTGTCTTGATAAAAAATGAAGCGGGTGAAGAGTGCAGACTCAGTGCTACAGCTGCAACCAGCTGGTGATGCCATATTATATTTCTTCTGTTTTCTTCTGCAACATTTGAGGCTTTTGCGAAATGACAGTGAAGAGGAGATGAGTCTCTCAGAGGACAGAGGAGACGGTCAGCTTGTGGTGCAGAATATCTGCCTTCTGTTCTGCTCTCAGCTGGGAGGTGTTTGTTAGAGTTCATTTCTATTTTTGCGATTCGTCCCTTCAGGACCCAAAAGCTTACATCAAACTTTCAAATGGTAGGCTTGAGGTCCTCAGCTGCTACCTACTAACTGTAGGTACACTGTCAAACAAACGTGGTTGTATGAAGACCAACATATCTTCAATGTTATCAACATACAAACACTTTTCTTATTACAAAATAAAATATTTCAGATGGGTCTGCACCAGACACTAATGCAGCACCACTGGTGGTTAAAATATGTCGCTCTTGATCTTTCAAACACTAACAAGAGAACAAGTACACAAAAAAAATGGACCAAGTTACAAGTTGCTGTACAATGCAAGCATTAGAAAATACAAAAGGAAATAACAATATAAAAAAAGTAAAGAACTAAACAGTAAGTAATAAAGATATTACAGACAAAGTGTCTATAAAGCAGGTGAGCTTTTTTTTTTTTTTTAGATTTTTTTGGCCTTTTCAAGCTTTATTTGACAGAGACAGCTGAAGAGTGACAGAAATGTGGGGAGAGAGAGAGATGGGGAATGACATGCGGGAAAGAGCCACAGGTCAGATTCAAACCCTCCGCAGCAAGGACTGAGCCTTTGTACATGGGGTGGCTGCTCTACCAACTGAGCTAAACAGTGCCCCGAAACAGGTGAGCTTTTTCGGAGTAACTCAAAACACTCAATGATCTTTGGTTTTAGGAACACCTAAATGCTTTGGACAACTCAGAGGTCTCACTGAGGTGAAAGGACACAATAATTCAGAAATATAAAGCGGGCCCAAGTGGTCAGCTCATTATTTATTAATGCAACAAGACTGTACCGTGCTTCAGTTTGGTACAAATCTCTGGAAAACGTACAGTAACTTACTGGTAATGCTTTCCATGAAGACCACATCTAGAGTGCATTACAGGGGCATTCATAGTGAATTGTAATGCATTCATAATAGTTATTATAAGATCAGCCATCAGCCTCCTCCTCTTGCTTTGCCCTGCAGCTGTGTGAGGTCAGTCAGAAGGCTAATATCCTTCTCTCAGTGGGACCCAGCAGGTCTGAAATGACATTCACCTCCACTGTTGAACAGTCTGTGCTGCCTCAGGCTAAGACACGTCATATCAGCCTTCTGTGCAATGACTGTGATATGAAAGGTGCATGTGACGTGAGACATGATGCATTGTTCCATCAGGATGTTTTTGTGCTTGAAAAGGAAGCAGTTAAGGAAGATCTAACAGTTAGGTTATTAAAGCGCACCGGCTCATACAGGGAGAGAAGGATGTGGGGGCGAGAGAGGCAGATAGGTTAGTGTGGATGAAGGAGTGCAATCAGAGAAGAAAGTTACATTCAAGAGTTTTGGTTGATTTTCAAATGAGAAATTATGTTAAATGATGTGCAGCTGTGTTTCGTAGTCTAAACACATCTTAAGGAGTACTCCACTGATTTGTCACCTGCACTCCTACAATACTGCCAGGCCCTGCAGAGAAAAAAATAGCTGGTGCTCCACTCTGCCCAAAAGACATCTATACCAGATGCTGCAAAAAATAAGGCGAGGAGAATCTTTAAGGATCCAAACCACCCAGATAACGTCCTTTCTACCTGCTGCAATCGGGAAGAATGTTCCTGACACACCAGGCCAGCGGATACTTCTGTACTGCTTGCCAGACAGGAACATTGTAAACAAGGTCTTTCTGGGTGGGTCTTAATAATCTGTATGTGCACCTTACCTCATCACTGTCACTGATGCTTGTACCAATGACGCCTGCAGACCCTTCTGTCTTGGGCCGTATTTCAACCATGCCAATTCATGATGTTTCCAATCAGGATGATTCCTATTTGACAAGAAACTAGCATTAAAATTGTGTTTTCTAAAGTTTCAGTGTATCATATTTGATACAAGTTTTGGAGATCTTTTCCTGAATAAACCTGATGTTTACAATCAGACACATGCAGAGACTTAGACTTAGACTGCACTTTATTGATCCCTTTGGGATGACTCCCTCAAGGAAATTGATTTCCAGTAGCATACAGACACTTATAGACACGTATACAAAATAAAGGAGGTATGACAAAAATACAGTATAAGATAAACAATAGACTCTTAGCTAAATATATAGATATAAAAAAAATATAATAAATATAAATATATAAAGTAAACAGTAGATCAATAAACTCTTAAGAGTAAACAATACAACTCTTATCTAAATATATAAAGTAAAATCCAAGTAAAATAGGTCAGATAAAATGAATGTAGAGAACTGTATGGAGGATAAAAGGCCTGAGGGACAAAAGAGTTCTTGAGTCTGTTTGGGAAGGAGCAGCCTTCCACTAAACAGGCTCCTCTGGTTGCTGATGACAGTGTGCAGGGGGTGGCTGGCATTGTCAATAATGTCCAGCAGTTTGTCCAGTGTCCTCCTCTCTGCCACCCTCACCAGTGAGTCCAGCGTCATGCCAACAACAGAGCCGGCCTGCCTGATCAGTTTATCCAGTCTGGAAGTGTCCTTCTTTAGATGTGCTGCTCCCCCAGCACACCACAGTGTAAAAGAGGACGCTGGCAACCACAGACTGTTAAAACATCCACAGCAGTTTGCTGCAGATGTTGAAAGACTGCAGTCTCCTAAGGAAGCACAACCTGCTTTGAGTCTTCTCATTCAGGTGGCTGGTGTATGTGTGTCCAGTCCAGTTTATTATCCAGCCAAGCCCGAGGTACTTGTAGGAGTCCACAGCCTCCACCTCAGCTCCCCATAACAGGACTGGTATCGACAGTGGCAGCAGGTCCTCTTTCAGGCAACCAATAATGTAATATTTGGGCCACTTTAAATGTAATAAAGCCAATAATGTAATAACATTCCAATAATTATTGGCTGGTTATTACATTATTGGCGTAGCATTAAAACAATGTTATCTGATAATGTAATAATACATAAACACAACTGCATTTTTTGGAAATAAAATATTATTTTGCAGTTTTTGTGCAGTTTGCTCATCAAAAATAGATATAATGGATGGCACAGTTGTCATATTAATTCATCAAGGGTACATACTATGCAGCACTCTGTCCTTAATTATGGTTGTAAGAGACAATTTGAGAATTATTTGTTGTACAAAATCTTTATTTAGAATATTGTTTATTTGCTTAGATATGTAGATTCATAATTTCATGTATGGAGGAATATTATTGAATTCATTACTGTCAGCACCCCTAAAACTTGGAGTAAGAAATGTTGTTATTCTAAAAAAAATTTTCATCTTTGAGAAGCCTAAATAAAATAAAATAAAATAAACGTAGTTTGCTCACTGGGTGCTCAGCAACCCTAAAGCTCTGACCCTAGAGCAAAATATGAAGTTATGGCAGATAACTTCATATTTTAACCCGTATTGGGGAACAGCGTGAGATGCATGCACAATACAGACGATCAGCGTCTGCGAGGAGGCACTAATCCTAACATGTAGCATAGCAAAATGACGCGGAGGAACTCAGCTAAAAGCTCTACCCAAACGAAACACAGTTCAATCCCCAACCTGGGCATGTAACAAAAACACGAAAACAGCGCATGTCCACTTTAGTGCTTCTGCTAATTTCACCACTTAAACCAAACCACACACCTTCAACCAAAGAGACTCAGTTGATCCGTTAATTTGCTACTCTTTGTGACCCCCCAAAAATCTTCAAAACGATACAGTATGTCTTATCTTTACTGTTTTGTGGTCAAAAGTTTTATTCCAGCGCGAAAAAACGCTGCTAATGTCTGCTCCTATGTCTCTGCTTTAATTTGAAATCAATCACGAAGGTCCTGGTTGTTTACATAAAGACAAAGGGGCTTTGAGAGTGAAGTGGGACTTCTTGGTGCGATACTACCTTTGGGTTTACTTCATTCTGGATTGTCATTGGTGGGTCAAAGGTGAATGTGGGTGGTACTAATCAATTCTCCTGAATCTGATTGGTCGATAGGTGTCAATCATCAAAATCCGCCAATCGGGACATCCACACTCTGTGTTGTTTTAGCCTTAGCAGCACCGCTAGCTGTTAGCCCGGCTGCTTCATATTCTTTTAATACCGCTTGTTTCAAAAATCGTGTCGTATTAAAACTCGAAGTCTCTTTCCTCCTCTCTGAATCCTCGCTGCAAACTTTTGCAAACCGCAATGCTGTTGTTATCGTCTGCCATATGTGAAGACACGTTCATTATTAGTCTGGCAGAGACGGGGCCAGGCTTGGGTCCTGCCAATAGGCACGATAGCTTTTGGGGCTAGTCGGTCTGCAAACAATTTCCCCAGTTTCATTAATTTATTGGCTCTTTTTATTGGTTAAAATGAACCTATCGGATCGATTAAAAAAAAAAAAAAAAAAGACTTAATTTCTCCTAATATCGGCCGATATTTTATCCGCCCGATAAATATCGTGCATCCCTAATAACAAAAATACTTTCCTAAGCCCCCCCCCTCCTCTGACTGATTAGACTGTTCCTGCCCTCTGGTGGGAAGGTCAGTTATTTTTGACAATAATGTGAAAAATGACCAAAACTCTGCGGTTAGTGTCCAGAGACGGAAGAAAAGAGAAGAAGAGGAG
Organism: Protonibea diacanthus; assembly: GCA_028641955.1. Classification (NCBI taxonomy): domain Eukaryota; kingdom Metazoa; phylum Chordata; class Actinopteri; family Sciaenidae; genus Protonibea; species Protonibea diacanthus. The sequence goes on along the minus strand of CM053997.1, from coordinate 1,516,584 downwards.
GGAAAAACACAACAAAGATGGAGGTACAGTAAAGATAATGTCATTAAAAAGTATTTGTCTATTGTAGAACAATAGTAACTTTTAGCCTAATACAATTTGCTAATCAATGAATAGCGTTAGCTTGTTTTAATATCAGTTAGTGTGATGGAGGGGCCTAACGGCTGTTATAGGAAATAATAATGTCGGTATCTACTCCCACCTTACGTTTATCAGGGGGATTTATAAAGATTAGATCTGTTTAGCAGGTGTTATACATTTATCTACATTTAATTACATACACTTAATTTGCTGAATATTATTTTTTCTTTCAGAAAGAGTAAAGCCATTTGAGAGTTCCATTGGAGTTCCATTTGGAATATGAATGGTTCTGTGTTCCAAAGATATTTGCATATAAGAGAGAGAGAGAGAGAGATCAACACTCATTCCCGGATAACCTCTGAAGAGGAAGGACTGACCTGTAGCTGGTTTAACAAATCGATTCTTCAGTCTACTTTTTCTGAACGGCGGCGTCTTGGAACAGAAACGCGTGTTTTTCCTGCATCGGTCTTTTAGGCAAGTAACTTTCACAGATTACATTTTAAATAAGAAGGAGGTCCATCTGTTTTGTCTGTTGTGGTGCAACTGAACTCTCAAAATGTTGTCTTTAAACTTTGCCTCACTCGCTGCCCGTGTACAAAATGTACTGCATTCAACATCTTTCTTTACAGGACAGGAACTTTCATGTGAGGTGAAAGCTTTGCAGTCTTTGCTCTGTGTTTTCGTAGTTGTTTCACAGGAGCAGTGAGAAGGAAAGATTATTTCATGTTAATCTGCTCAATATTACTCTGAACCAACTTAACTCTGAAACTTATTCCCAAATCACCTTTGGAGAGTTAAATCTGCCCTGCAGCTGCTTTAAAATCTCTTACTTTTACTGAACTGCATTGTGTTGGAAAAGGGTACATGTGTCTCTCAGCTAAATAACTCTCATAGATTACATTTCCAATAAGCAGGAGATGCATCTGCAACTGCACTCTCAAAATGTCGTCTTTAAACTTTGCCTCACTCGCTGCCCGCGTGCAGAATGGACTGCAGTCAATATCTTTCTTTTTAGGACAGGAACTTTCCTGTGAGGTGAAAGCTTTGCAGTCATTGCTCTGTGTTTTCTCAGCTCTTTCAAAGAAACAGCAAGAAGGAAAGATTATTTCACATTAATTTGCTGAATATGTCTGAAACTTAGCACTTATTCTGTTCTGCAGCGTGTTGGAGGAGTACACATGCTCTCTTAACTAAATAACTAGCAGGTTACATTCCCAATAAACAGGAGGTAGATCTTTTGACTTGCAACTGCGCTCACACAATGATATCCAAACTGAGGACTGACACACCTGAAAGGTTCACAACCCAGGTAATGAGGAGGAAGAAAAGGACCTGGAAGAGACAATGAAGATGGTCGTATCCATTGTCCACAACTACAAAGAGAAGGCAGAGTCCTTTGCAGGAGTGGGCCAGGATGAAGGAAGAACAGCAAAGAATGAGGAATGAAGAGAACATGATGAAGATGAAGAATTACCGGCCTGTCATACAGGAGTGGGCCAGCAGAAAGTAGCAATTCTTCTTGCTACTTTCTGCTGGCCCACTCCTGTACGACAGACCAGTGAGGGAAAGTAGATGATCAGGAGGAGAAACAGTCTGCTGTCCAGGCGTAAAACAAGAGACAAATGGAGAGAGGGAAAGGCCGAAGAGAGACGCAAGAGACAAACTAGTCAGAAAGCTAGCAGCTAGAGGAGGAGGAGAAGAATGAGAGACAGAAAAGTTGAAAGAAAGAGGGGAGAGGTAAAAGGAAGGACACAGCAAACCAGGAGAAAGAAGCTCCAAATGTCGGCCGGCTTTCAAAGCTCAGTACATAGTGGAGCAGTGGTTGCTGTAAGTGGATCCATTCAGCGAGGACGAGGTTAGAGGTACAGAGGTAGGCTGCAACTTATCCACTGTTGTAATGCTGTCAATATTCTGATGCGCACAAAATGCAGTTGAGTACATGTCATGATAAAGAGGGAGCAGCTTAGAAACATGGAGAGGGATAACTGAGACTGCATGTAAGATGTAAAGTAGAGCAGAATATTTGTGCAACCACCAATGAACTGAACGACTGGATAGTCAAACAGTTTTTGCATTAACTTAACCAAACCCTGACTTAGTGAATACAAGGCTAACCTAACCTTTGCCAACCTCGTGTAAAATGACTGAACAGATTAAAAAAAAAATAGAGTGATATGCCTCATAAGAAAGGGTCAAGTATGGAAGGCTGCTTCACCAATGACGGGTAAGATCTCCCTGAAAACTTTGGGACAACCTAAGACAGGGACAGCCACAATTACTTGACCTTGTCGCACACTGTGAGCAGGCACAGTGTGCGACAAGCCTTCAGCCTTAAGCTAGATGTTAAATGAATACATTATAAGCAATGTAACTCAACCTTTGAAGCACTATCACAGTTCTCTTGTGAGTAAACGTGATGTAAACTAACTTAAATGATGTAAAAGAAAACAGAGAACGTCACTGTGCAGTAACACAGCATATGTTGTGACAGGAGATACAAAGACAGAGAAACAAATAGATGTAATAGATGTAAAGGCATAACTGAGGCAAAACTGAGGCAAAACAAAACAGTGATATGACTCTAAAATTAAAAGGTCAAGTATGGAAGGCTGATTCACCAATGACGAGTAAGATCCCCTTGAAAACTTTGGGACAACCTAAGGCAGGGACAGCCACGATTATTTGACCTTGTCGACACTGTGAGCAGGCACGGTGTGCGACAACTCAGTCACCGTACAGTAACACAGCACAATGTGCAACAACTCTGTTACAGTGCAGTAACACAACACAGGAGACATGAGAACTTAGAAATATACATACATGGATACTTGATGCTCGATAAGTAGAAGTTGGTCGGGTTGGTTGAAAATCACTTGTGATGTAAACCAGCCTGACTGAACCAAAACAAAACAGACAATGCTGTAACGGTGCAATAACAGGACAGGACATAGGAAGACAAAACAAGAAATGGTTGTCCTGGTCCCACAGTTACAGATCAGTTAACTAAGTTTAACTGAGGCAAAATAGAGTCATGTCACTAAACTCATATCACTCATAAGAAAAGGGTCAAGTATGGAAGACTGATTCACCGATGACGGGTAAGATCCCCCTGAACACTCTGGAACAACCTAAGACAGGGACAGCCACGATTACTTGACCCTGTCGCACACTGTGAGCAGGTACAGTGTGCGACAACACCGTCTCTGTGCAGTAAGACAGCACAAGGTGTGACAAGACATAGAAAGATACAGAAACAAGTAGATATTAATAAACAAATCAAAGATTGAAAACAGAAATGAGGAAATAGATTTAAAGATTAAATTAAGGATTACTTGAGGTTAGGCAAAAGGTTAGGGAAGAAAAAAATGTAGTGAAAATCAAGGAAAGGTCTTGATTTCAAACTGTTGAGATGTGACGACGATCACTGTGGGATCAAGATATGTATACCAGTCAAGACCTGAACGTTGGTTAAGATAAAGCAAACAGGTTTGCTCCAGTGGTTTGAGTCAGTTGGTTGTTACATGGGGTTGGATGAAAGGCACTGATGACACTTCAGTGCTCAACTTAAAACATGTACATAGCATTTCATTTAATACATGAACATTTAATGGTGTTGATAACCAGGACATTCTAAAGTAAATGTGGGGAACTGGAGAAATGTAGTACTTGGTATTTTAGTCGCGAAGATTTCCTCTGCCACTGCAGTCCAGCAGTAGAAACGTAATGTCCTCAGCCTCCGTCTACAGCTGAATGTCTCCACTGCAACAAATTACTGATACCAGTAGAAAATGTATGTCCTCAACCTCAACCCTTGACCCTTCAACACCTGAAATGTCTCGACTGCTTGTGATAATTGACACCAACCGAAACTATGTCCTTAGCCTCCTTCACTTTAAATGTACGCCGGATAATATACAGCTGGAGCAAATTAATGTCCTCAGCCTCCTTCAGCACCTGAAATGTCTCCTCTGCACCTGTTAAAAGACAGCAGGAGCAAATGAATGTCCTCAGTCTCCTTCAGCACCTGAAATGTCTCCTCTGCACATGGTTCTAAGCAGCAGGAGCAAATTAATGTCCTCAGTCTCCTTCAGCACCGGAAATGTCTCCTCTGCACATGGTTCTAAGTAGCAGGAGCAAATTAATGTCCCCAGTTTCCTTGGACACTTGAAATATCTCCTCTGCACATGGTTCTGAGCAGCAGGAGCAAATTAATGTACTCAGCCTCCTACAGCACCTGAAATGTCTCCTCCGCACCTGTTAAAAGACAGCAGGAGCAGACTAATGTCCTCAGTCCCCTTCAGCACCTGAAATGTCTCCTCTGCACCTGTTAATAGAAAGCAGCTGGAGCAAATTAATGTACTCAGTCTCCTTCAGCACCTGAAATGTCTCCTGTGCACCTGTTAATAGAAAGCAGGAGCAAATTAATGTCCTCAGCCTCCTTCAGCATTTGAAATGTCTCCTCTGCACATGGTTCTGAGCTGCAGGAGCAAATTAATGTCCTCAGGCTCCTTCGGCACCTCAAATGTCTCCTCTGCACATGGTTCTAAGCAGTAGGAGCAATTTATTGTCCTCAGCCTCCTTCAGCACCTGAAATGTCTCCTCTGCACCTGTTATTGGACAGGAGGAGAAAATTAATGTCCTCAGCCTCCTTCGGCACCTGAAATGTCTCCTCTGCACATGGTTCTAAGCAGTAGGAGCAATTTAATGTCCTCAGCCTCCTTCAGCACCTGAAATGTCTCCTCTGCACATGGTTCTAAGTAGCAGGAGCAAATTAATGTCCTCAGCCCCCTCAGCACCTGAAATGTCTCCTCTGCACCTGTTAATGGACAGGAGGAGAAATTTAATGTCCTCAGCCTCCTTCAGCACCTGAAATGTCTCCTCTGCACATGGTTCTAAGCAGCAGGAGCAAATTAATGTCCTCAGCCTCCTTCGGCACCTCAAATGTCTCCTCTGCGCATGGTTCTAAGCTGCAGGAGCAAATTAATGTCCTCAGGCTCCTTCTGCACCTGAAATGTCTCCTCTGCACATCGTTCTAAGCAGTAGGAGCAAATTAATGTCCTCAGGCTCCTTCTGCACCTGAACTGTCTCCTCTGCACATGGTTCTAAGCAGCAGGAGCAAATTAATGTCCTCAGCCTCCTTCAGCACCTGAAATGTCTCCTCTGCACATGGTTCTAAGCAGCAGGAGCAAATTAATGTCCTCAGCCTCCTTTTGAGATTTGATTTTTGTGTTGTTGAATTGTGGTGAGATGAATGCACCGGTCAATGAATCAATAAATATATTCAAAGCAGCAGAAACACTTTTTGTTTTGAGTTTTAGGTCTTTGTCATCAATTTATTTATTGGAGAACAAGATCGGACAACGAATAGCAAGACTCCTGGATAGTCTTTTTGATGTTTGTGAACTGATTCATTATATATATAAGTAAATAATGAAATTGAGATGGATGAACTAGCTAGTTTCTCATTATTTTTCTTATTGTGATTATATCCTTCTCTTATTATGAAAATAATAGTCGCTTATTTCTTTATCTTATTTTTTGCTTTTTAATTTATCACATTGCGTACTCTATTATAAGACAAATTCACAGCAACACTTAAAAACTTTGACAGACTTATATGATTACAAACAAGCAAACAAACACACAATGGCAAATCTTTAATAGCTACTGAAAGGATAGCTATTTTTATTTTAACAAACACACCAAGATTGGTGAGTTAACTCGATATGATTAGAAGGCCTATTGAATATTTGCATGCAAACTTTTCAGAATTAAGAGAAAAGTATAAGAGAAAATATAGTGAAACTATATTCCATGTGTCATGTCATGTGTCATGTGTTGATGTATTTTGCATTACATGGCAACGTTTCGTCAATTTAATCCTTATAAATAGGTAAACATCAGCTTTGGGAAAGCTCTGTCCATATCCCCATTGTTCAAAAGAGGGTCATTTGACTCCCCAAAAGCATAATTACTCACAGATTTAAGTTTGTAGTTTTCTGTCTTTAAGCAGAGACGGCCTCACTGAACATTTCCTGTTTACGCTGCACTGTTCACCAGCTTTGCCTCCTGCTAAAAACTCCTTTGAGCCAAGGGACGTCTTAACATAATTTTCTTTGTATTTGTGTCATATCGACCTGATACTAACCCATGGCCCGATGGCCCGGGGCCAGTAAAAGTACATGCGGGGCAAGTTGATCAGAGTCATGCCGGGTAAATCGAAATTTGGATTTTTGCCGGGAATTTCGCCGGGAAAAAACCTTTAAAGTTGTTTGCCAAACACCATTTACACAAAGAATAATAAATAAAATGTCCGCTAAAGAGAACTACAAGACAGAAAGAAGAAGGAGGCTTTTTATTCCCTCATGGACTCAACAGTATACATGGGTAAAACTTAGCGACGGAGGTGAAATGTTCTGTTGTGTTTGTCGGCAATTTCAAGCGAAGGCTGACTGGTCTGACTGGATTATGGATGATTATTTATCACAATGGCTATCATGAGCTTATATAAAGTGACACATTACTGTGAGTCAGCACACTGTACCAAAAAAAATTCCCAGATTTCATTACATACAGTATGTAAACAAAACACAGGAGACAAGGCAATTAAACTCTGGATTGAAGATTGAAATTGACACAATTTACTTCAAGCTACAATCAGTGCAGCATTGGCAAGGCTAGCACCCCTAAAACTTGGAGTAAGAAATGTTGTTCTAAAATTTTTATTAGTCTTTGACAAGCTTAAATAATGTCCAAAATAAACTCCGTAGTTTGTGGTTTAAAATGTATATGTTAAGGATGAAAATGAAAACGCCCCAGCTTAGCAAATGGTATCATCCTCTTCTCACCCGCTACCTCTCCTCTGTACCTGGCTGCACCGCTCCGCAGCCCAACCGTCGTCCAGCGAGAATCCGTTTAGTTGTAGTGTTGTGAATCAGCTAAGTAAGTTGCTCTAAAGCTGTCTCACACTTCTTTCCTTTTACCTAGAGTTCCGAGAGCATATCAACAAGTACTGGAGTCCAAGGTACCGTTTACCAGTTAGCTCCGTTAGCCCGGTTAGCTCTGTTAGCACCATTAGTGCGGCTACAGTAGAACTGGAGCGGTCTGTTTATTAAACAAAAAGAGCAACGCGACAAATAAACTGTATACATGTGTAGTGCGTACGTGTGTCTCTGTTGTTAAAGTTTATCATTACTTTAGAGCAGACCTGGGCAAACTGTTCCACAAAGGGCCGGTGTGGCTGCAGGTTTTCTTGGTAGCCACGGTCCCCTGGGGTCAGATGAAGGCAGAATTCAATGCACTACTTAAATGAACCACACAATTAATGAATGCAGAAGTGCGCCGCGGCTGACATTTCCAACTTCATGCACGCTTTTACTGACATACATACTGAACACGGGGAGACAATCAGGGGCTTGTTAGAAAGCTCTGTAGCTCTAATTTCACCAGCAGAAAATAAAGAGAACCAAAAACATGATATTTGAATGCGCACATGCCCAAATGTGCATTGAGCTGGTTTACATACGAGACAGTTCAACAAATAAACTATTTACTCACCTAGAAGCCACCCATCGTGCACCATGCCAGCCTCCAGCCTGTTCCCAACCATGCTGTTAGTCAGAATGAATGAGTCATGCGTTGAACCAGGCCACCTTGCCACGATGTTAGTGAACTGCATTTGCGCATCACATATGATTTGAACATTGACTGAATGAAAGTGTTTCCTATTAACATAAACAAATTCATCCTGTGATGGCGCTTTTATAGCAATGTATGTGCAGTCAATAGCTCTGATTACATTAGGGAAACCGGCTCTCGCTGCAAATTGCACTGTAATGTTGGCCTGTTCAACAGCATTGTATGGGAATTTGATGTACCTGGATGACATCTGGATGATTCCGTCCCACACAGCTGGCATGACTCGGCTCAGGGTTGACTGGCACACTCCTGACCGATCGGCCAGCTCCCGCTGGAATGCCCCTGTTGCCAGGAACCCCAGCGTGGTCAGCACCTGTGTGGGCACAGACAACCCCTGGCTCCTCACCGTGTTGCGCTCTAGGGCCGGCCGCAGCTCTGAGCACAACTACAGTAACACTGGCCTTGGTAAACGAAATCGGCTTATGAGCCAATTATCGTTTGCAAGTAAATCCTCGCGTTCCCTAAATACTCACTCACGTCGGATTGTACCATTTGCAAGGTCCTCTAACAACGCTAGCGCTGGCATGATTAATACCGTTTTCTTCATCACATTGCACATGCTTTTATATCCACTCATATAATTGCAAATACGTGTGTGTGTGTGTGTGTGTGTGTGTTAATTGTTCATAAGTGTGTCTCTGATGTGGACATCACTCATGATGACTACTTGTTTTCACGTTACCTAGCATCGCCTCTAAGTGTCGCCAAAGGAACAATAGCTGTGAAAACGTGCGTACGCCAGCCATGAAGTTGGCGTGGGGCACCGCACATTTCCACGGTCATTTCAGGTTTGATACATCTGAACATGAGCGTGGAAAAGGACGTACGCCACTTTTTTGTGCGTACGCAACCTTTGTACATGAGGCCCCAGGTCTGCTTTAGACCTTTTTTTAACAGTCAGGAGTCATGACGTCACGTGTGTCTTTTTCTGGTCAGTCGTCATGGCAACATGAAGCCCTGTCAATGCGGCGTTTGTGTGCACGAGCTAAAAAACGAAATGACACATAACTGTATACCAGCAGTATGTGTGAAAACATTCACTGTGGCTTTTACATGAATTGTTATTTATTCCTAGATTTCTAATTGTTATTTTTCAGTTGTGTCTGACTGTCAAACTAGACAATAAAAAAGTTTTATGTTTTTCTTTGCTGTATTCATTCATGTTTTACAGAGGATTTAACCTGAACAAGGCTTTGCAACAATAATAATCACATCACATCCATGCAGGCATAGTAGTATATATTAAACACACACACACACAGTAGGTCTATATATATATAGGCTATTTATAACACACAGGTATGAAATGGGTATGGTGTCAGATGTATGTAGGGCTGCCACAAACGATTATTTTGATAGTCGACTAATCACCGATTATTTTTTCGATTAGTCGACTAATCGGATCATACGTAAATTGACTGTAAAACATACAGCTTATCGCACCAGCATGCAGCTGATCAGATCATCAGCTTTCAGCTTGAAGTGTTTAAGGTATGTGCTAACTGAAAATAAAAACAATTAAGATGATAGCTCATTAACCCTTTAATGAGATATGAAGCTTGTATTAACAAACAATTCTTCAACAGAGCAGCATAAAGGGCAAACAGCTCAGTAAAATAAGGACAAGGCACTGGCCTAAACAACACAAAAATAAATACTTCAGGTTTTTAGGTGTGTCTGTCATGGCTCTGGCATATCAAACATAGCTAAAATGAGGTAGGCACCTGAAGGAATTATTCACAAAAATAAAAATTTGGTCTCAAATATAAGAAAAGTGCATTTTGTGCTCCGGGCTTGGCCACAAAGCTGTCCGGAGAAGAAGAACGGACTTCTTTTACTACTGAAACGTAACGATGAGTAAGTAGCAAGAAAGCTCACTGTTTACCCTAATATTGGCAGCTAACTAGCCAGTTTGCTTACCGAGACGACAGACCCTCTTCAGAATCATCCACTATGACATGCTTTCTCTTCAGATGCTCATGCATAGCTGTTGTGCTTCCATGATAAGCAAATTCAGCTTTGCAAATGTTGCACTGCACGCTTTTCTCACCACTTTTCTTAAACTGCTCCCACACTTTGGAGCTTCGTTGCCGGGTAGCCATGATACTGTTATGGTATCATTTACGGTAAAGTCAGGCCTGATGCTGATTACCACTACTGCGCGTGCGTGCGCGTGTGTGTGACAGAGAGGCAGATGCGGCAGTGGAAGCTGCAGCTGCAGTTTCGAGGAAACAAAGTTAAAAAAAACAAAAAAAACGATGCGTCGACTACTAAATTAGTTGTCTACGATTTTGTTCGTCGACATAATCGTGACTAATCGTGGCAGCCCTAGATGTATGACTCCTAGCGTTACGCTCTCTGTGGCCTGCCAGTGACCAATGGACATACGACAGTTCTTTAAAAAAAAGACAGATTGAGGTGAGAGACTAGGGACAGTCCATAATGACCTCTGTCTTTTTGTTTTCTTCCCATCACTAGCACTTCCAGAGCCTCCTGTGTGCTGTGATGTCTTGCCATCTCCAAAATGACTATTCCCACACTTCTGCCACAACCATGGCTGCAGTGCACCAGCACAGACAACCTTGAACGGGAATAAAAAAAAGTCCACTTTTGTTTTGGTTCTCCATACCTCTCTATTTTATTATTGAATTAGTTTATAGCGCAGAGATTGACCTTCAAAGAAAAAATACTTTTGGCTTAGTTAAAGTACTGGGATGACAATTCTAAAAAAAGAATTGAAATATGAAATATCTTCTGGCAAATTTGAGCTATATTCATTCAGCACAGCCAATATGGCTTAAAAAATAAACAACAGGATGGCATGAAATGTCCCCAGGATGCCTTAATGATAAAGTTATTTTCAATAGATGTATTTTTTGTTTTAGTGTGAAAAAAGGGTGGGTGGGGCTCACTGGGTGCTCAGCACCCCTAATCGCCCCTGTGTTGTTCTCTGTGCACCACTCTGCAGGATTGTTGATTTCCTCTGAATATCAATTCCTATTGTCTGTAATCCAGCCAGTGATGGTGGTGTCATCCTCAGGCAGAGTTCTGTCCATGTCAGTGGTCGCGGTCGTAGGTGTACAACATTAACAGGAGGGGGCCGAGCACACTGACCTAGTGGGACTACCAGGGAGGGAGGGAGGTTTCCTCACATCTATCCTCAATATCATACAGGCCTTCATTTCATTAAACCTTTAAAATCAAGCTAAAAGAATAAAACGCCACGACCTTATAAAGGACAGATACTGTAGAAAGCATATCCAGTAGTCCCTGTTTACCTGAAGGAACTATTTAACCTCCCCTCCCAACACATAAAGCTATGCTCGGATGTCTTCACTGACAGCAACACTCAAAGTTGTCACCGTCCCTTCCAGTGTCACAGCCACAGACAAAAGTAGTTTATTCTCTTGCACATGCCTTCCACCCTTTCATTTAATACTTTTATCTAATCATAACCAAGCTTCTGGCATCTAAGCACTGCTGACACAGGTGAAAGTCATCAATTATCAGTGTGAGTTGTTTCTTCCCTGGGCGTTGTGTTCAAGAGAGGAAGAAACCCTCTGCAATTTCCTCATGACTTGTCAGTAATTTCAGTGTGACAAGAGACAGACCATGTAAGTGGTTACTTTCACAAACTGCTTATTGACTTAGTTACAGAGGAATAGAAATTACATCTTAGACAGATACATTTAGACCTTCTCAAAGTCGCTGGAGGTGGTTTAAGCAATTGGATTTCAAGGTCTCACATGCTTGTTGACTGCATTTACATCCAGCTTTTTGCAGATATGATGGGTATCCCATCTGCCCAATATACGTGAAATGATTCAGCATGAATGGGATTTTAGATTTTGGTGCTGTAGCACTGCTGATGTGCCTCAAGGTCAAGATGCTTCATAAGAAGTGTCTCATCAACAACATCTACAAGTAAGTTCTCTGCAAGTTTCTTCAGAAATGCTCACATTGTTCTCTTAGAGTCCACACCTTAGTCAACGTGTGAGAAAATCTGCTCAAATCAATAAGTGTAACGAAGAGCAGTGAATGTACGCAGACCTTTTTGTTTTGCCTCTCAGGAGGCTGCTGAATCTTATTCGTAAAGATTGTTGCTTTACGCGGTCTGAAAGTAGAACATGCAGACGCAACTCGTGGCTGCATAAAAAGTCTTTCACAGTCTCTCTGTAAAGGCATTCATCTGTACTCATGAAAAGCAATGGGGGTTGAGTGAAAAATGGGCGGAAGACACCTAAATAGATGTTTAAACCCTGGCTGCTTTCACACTCCAGCTCACCTGGTCAATCACAGTGTGAAGAAGGCATGCTTGTTGGATTCTCAATTTGTTGATAACTTATAAAAATTGTCAGACTCAGTTTTCCTGGTCGGTGAGGTGAAAGGTTGAGGAGTTCAGATTCAAAATCCCACAAGCACTCCAGTAAAAGCCCGCTTTCAGTGTTCGCTCATCTCCCACCAGTGTCCTGACTCTGGTGGGAACTTAAACTCGCTTACTGCCATTTCATACATGATTCATCCCTTTGCTCACTCTGTCTACTCTGTCGAGAAAATACCAGTGTTTCCGTGTGCTGGAGGTCAGGACAGAGAACAGGGAAACAGGATTGATGGGAGCTTCAGTCCAATATGTGACCGGAAGAGTGAAGAGTGGAAAGTAGCCAAGACTTAAACGCTCTCAGACTAAAACAGAAAGACACAGCAAAACATTCAAACATATCTCATACAAACATTCTTGGAGTACATGATAACAGGACCGAACCCTTAGTCAGGCCAGCTGACAGTCTTGCCTGGGCCCGGGACAAGATAATCTTAGATTACTCTCCTGTTCCTCTCCTCTGCTCCAAGGAAGTTAAGTGTGTGATCTCTGATCCATCCTGCTCAGACTCTCGGGGCAGCGGACCCCTCCCGCATCACTGTGCCTCTCTCTCTCTCTCTTCTCTCTCATCTGTAGCCTGACTGTATGTGTAGACTTTACCTATGATGAACTTTGACATGTAAATGACCAATAACAAGCCATCTTGACAGTGCTGACCTTTCTAAAATAGCATGTCCTGGCTAAATAGCTGCGTTGCATCATTCACTTTTATTTAACCTGCATAGTCGGAGTAAAAACTGATGACGAAATGATGTGCAATGGTGGAAAGAAAATGCCTAAGGAACATAAACAGAACAGAAAATGAAGCTCTGGGAGCTACTGTGACTGAGTGACTGAGTTCATGTTAGCTCATCAGAGAAAGCAGTTCACTACTAGCCACATAATTCTTAGCAGGTTTTGAGTATGTTGTGTGTTGGCAAGATAAATTACATACTCAAAACAGGATGAGTTAGTATAAAGACCCAAAAAGCCTTAAAGATAGAGTGTGTAAGATTTAGGGGAATCTCTTTGCAGGAATGGAATATTTTCATAATTTTTCATCAGTAAAAACTTAAAAAATATAACTCATTGTGTTTTCATTACCTAGAAATGACCTCCTATGTTCTTTCCTAAACACTTTTCCTTGAACTTTATGGAAAACATCATGAAGTCAAGGAAAGATGTGAAAGAGAATTGAAAGGGAAAAGAGCTGTGCTCAGAGAATTTGACTGCATTTATATTACACTATGTAAATACATGACGGTCAATGTTATTGATGCGGTATACAAAAAGCTCCATCTTAGATACATTAACAGAGTTCAAACTTCTTCTGGGTCATTTCACTCAGTTAGGAACCTTCCACAGAGCCTGGCCTGTGAGCCATGATGTTTCTAGAGTATCCCTAAATGGACAAACTAAACAAAGACCTTTCACAGCCACGATAGTTTCTTTTTTATATTGGAAAGAGAGACAGAGAGAGAGAGAGAGAGAGGGAGAGAGAGAGGCATTCATCTGCAACCTCTCTGCTAATCCTCCACACTGCATTTTCATTTTTGAGCGTGCTGTTGATGGACACTATTCTTCTATATTGCCCACAAAGGGAAAAGAGAGACACTAATTTCAGTCGGAAAATATTAAACCCAATCATGAATGGTGATGAAACAGCTACAGGAACACATCAGAAGATAAAAACTAACTATTGAATATTTGGAAAAACATTTGGTTTTCTGCATTATGCAGTTTGGTTGTCTTGGGTTCACAAATATATCATTTCCTGTTAGTATAAAACAGTGAAGTATGTTAATTTCTTGTAGAATTCCTGCAAAAACTGTATACTATATTAAGTATAACATTTATGCAGTTAGTGTGCATTATGGAATCAGATTACAGTTTACAGTATACAGAGGCCTATACCATGAAGCCAGCCTAATTTAGTGTCTGTTTGGGTTACCTGGCTTCACTCATCTTGAATAACTGATATCATGAAGCTGAATGTCAACTGACTTTGCTACCTTTATCTGAAGCATAATGAAATATTTCAGATAAAATGAGATGAATCCATGCCAGAGAGTGAAATTAAAATAAAAACACAACCCCAGTCTGGCACCAACTGACACTGAGAGTCACATTTTGTAGCACTTAATCACTTGAATGATAGCAATAGTGTGTCAGTCCAATCAGTAAAGCCAAACAAATCCCCACTGAGTGCCTTTTGCTTTGATTTGTATTTCTGAGTTCGCTATATGCATTTATTTTTCACAGCGTAATATGACAGAAAGTTCATCTGACTAATAAAAGAGCAGCAGAGTCACGCTGCACAGTCACTCCTAGAACATCTGTCCAGTTAACACAAAGCATGAACGAAAGCCAGATACTCACAGCAGAAGTAATATACAAAACATGTACAAAACTCTGAATGTAAATCAAAGGCAAGCAATACATTCACACTGAGTTATGATGCATAACACATTTCTTTGACTTTAGCAATTTAAATCTGTGACACGTTTTGTTGTGATAAGAGTTTTCTTTTTTCTTTTTTTTTCTTTTGTTTTTGGCCTTTCAGGCTTTATTTTTTGATAAAGACAGCTGAGGAGTGGCAGGAATGTGCAGAGAGAGTGAGATGGGGAATGACATGCGGGAAAGAGCCACAGGTTGCTGCAGCAAGGACTGAGCCTTCGCACATGGGGCGGCTGCTCTACCAACTGAGCTAAACACCGCCCCTTGATAAGAGTTTTCTTTCTGTTATTGTCTGATCATACATTTCCATGACTTTTTTTTAAATAATATTTACAGCTGCACTGTGAAGCAGAATTCAGTAGGTGCCTCTGCAGAGGGAAACAGATATGGCTGACTGTGAGATAGTGCTGTAGAAGACCCAGCAGGCTCCACTGTGCTGCCCAGGTGTGACTGACAGGGCAGATCATTCACCCATTTACTGTAACTGTAACTCGTCTAATCTGGACAAGTTCCAGAGCTATGATACCCTGTTCCGTGTTATCAAGTGTAAACATATCATATTTTTTTAAGCAGAAAGAAATGGTGATCTGCCATGTCAAACAAACATTACTGTACATATTACAGCTAAACGGTACGTTTGACATCTGAGCAGTGAAATCACAATTTTGCTTCATTATCAGCACTGACGAACTCACTGAGAATGACTTGTCAATCACAAGGGAGCCACATCCTAAGTCATACACTGATTTATTGTCATGAAACATTATGAATGCATTACACCATGCTTTTTGTTTGGTTTTGTCAAATGCACCCCCCTTAAAACCTTTGCTTGTTTTTGTCTGAGTAAAAAGTGGCAAAAAGAGAGCTGTGAGTGGTAGAGAATGAATGAACCCACTGCAGTATAGCGGAGCACTCCTGTTGTGTATGTATCATCTGGGGCTGACAGCTTAAAGGAAATCATGTATGAAAAAAGCAATGGTGTGAAGGGCCGTCTTTTGTCTTCTGCCCTCATGCGATGTTCAGCAGTGGACTGCATTCAGTTTAATATTACATTACCAGCTTTTATTATGCATCTTTGGTCTTGAGATATTGTGTTGTGCCCTTGATGCCAAATACTAAAACATTGCCCTATAGATGGAGAGAAGGAGGGCGAGGGATGAAATGGGTAGATATGCGGTGCATTTACATCAAGAGTGAAAACATTTCTTATATTACACCTTATTACAATTCCAAACATATGCAAAAGCATACAATGAAGCATAGAGTAATGTACTGAGTATTTGTCTTTTTCCCCCCAAACAAGTTGAAATGTGAAACTTCAAAGAAGCACACAAACATTTTAGAAAGTTGTTTTACTTCTTCTGTTTCTCCACCTTGCACCAGTATATTTACATTCTGCTCCAGGTCCCATAAGTTCCAGCAGTAAAATACACTCAGTGCATGCATTACAGCTACTTCCCTTTACAGATGAAATGGAAGAAAAACTGACTGAAGTATCGGTTCTTTCAGCAGCAGCACTACCAGATGAAAACTGTATCACAGTGTGTGACCACAGCAGTGTCATCTGGAACCCTTTGGTTTTGTACCAGTTAAACAAACAAGATGTCATGTGTTAATCAGCTGTTAAGGTGCTATTAGTTTTTACTGTCTTAATACTAAGCCAAGTTAGCTTCATATTTAGAATTCAGATTCCATCTCTCAAGCAGAACGTGTATTCGCATAATTCCAGGCAGGAAACCTTTCCCTGAAGGTCCAGTGAAGCATTCAGAGGCATCTTACAGTGTAGCTGCTGCTTCATCTCATCCTCCCATTCCCAGCAGGAAGTAGAAACCACAGTGGCTGCAAAATGGGTGTCTATTCTGGGCTACTGTAGAAATATGGCAGACTCCAGGAAGAGGTTCCACGGTGTCTGTACATATAATGATTCTTCTAATAATTATTGTAATTTTCAGGTGGTTATATGCCTATGAAACAGTAGTTGTGAATATTATATTCAATTTCTGCCATATTCTGTAAACACAGCCCCCTAAATCTGACACACTGGACCTTTATATTGAGATGATGGTCAAGACTAAACCCTCAGGTCTCATTTCTTAAGCCAACATGGACGATTAATCCTAGAAATGAGAATCATTCAAGTTTTTTTCATACATTACCATGCAAACTGAATAAACTCATTCTGCTGAAAGGGACCATGTGATACAGTCAAGAGCTCCATAACAAACCTTGAGTTATGATTGTGTCCGCAGCTTTTGTTTTCAAAGTCAAGAATGAACTCAATACATGCCTCCCATTTGTTTCCGATGGCCACCACAACATGTAAGTGCAGCTTTATTGTCTGTGAAAACACTTATGCTCACCAGATCGACACTGTGCCTTGGTAACGGCTCACATTTGTACATACCGTACCAGCCACATATCAATTCATTCCATTCAGATAAGCAAGGACCTGTCATGGATCAGCTGGCAATTGTAGGCAGCTGCGTTTATACCTTTTTATAAAGCTTTACCATGATGAAGCACTCTGTCAGCTTTGTCTGAGAATGAACTGTGACTTGGGGGCGATATTATTGGACTGGGAATTGAATTGAGTGAATTTGTGACTGTGGGGAGGAAGTACTGAACTGGGACATCATTACTGTGTGTTTTTATTTATTATAGGCTGTTGGGGATGGGGGTGTTTTTACTGTGTTCTTGTTCTACGGGTTCTGTAAATCCTTAATCAAGGCTCCCCTGTGGAGACATAGAAGTGATAAAAGATGGAGGCAGATGCCACCAGGCATGCTGGAAGGTACCTACTGCTCGAGGGTGAAGCTGCTTGAGACCGAACTGCAGCTGTAACCTTGCCAGACACCAAGGAGATTTCCACCCGTTCAAATCGTCTCCTAGAATCACCTCCTCCTTGAAACTTGCTTTCTACGTCCCTGCGTAAAGGGACGGTCCTTCTGAGAGCCACAGTTATGCAGAGTGGCTGTGGCTCTGGAAGTACACTAATCAGTAGATTGGTGGTTTGATCCCCGGCTCCTCCAGTCAGCAGGTCAAGGTGTCATTGGGCAAGATACTGAACCGCAGTTTGCATCAGGGTGTCAATGCGATGCATTGAATAGTCAGCTCCCAAAAACTGATGAGCAGTTGGCACCATGTTTGGCAGCCAATGCCATCAGTGTATGAATGTGTGAATCAGATATCAGTGTAAAGGTGTGTGGAAGACTAAAAAGGCGCAATATAAGTTCAGCCCACTTACTATGCATGAGTGAGTTGAAATTGACCGGGATTGGCCACAATGTACAAAGACTGTAGTTTCACAACTGTTCCTATAGCTTCCTTGCATTAGTCATCTAAACAACTTCTCTTAGCTTTTGTATTTAGATACTGAAATGTCATTTTATCTTATAAGTGGGCCTGTGACTTGAGAAGGTAGTCTTTTATTTATTATAGGGGATCTTAGGCTGATCTTTGGACACTGGGGAGGGACGTGTGGAAAACACCATTTGATACATACATACATTTCTTGTTTACGCATGTGTAGTGGGATTTATGATCACCTGTGTATTGGCTGATGCATTGCTTTGCTGTAGACCCTTAGCTTCTTTTGGAACAAGGTGTCTAGTGTGATTTTCTTTCCCCTATACTGTACACTACAGTATGTGCCTGGTTGTGGTCATCCTATGGTAACTACTTATTCTGAACCCCTCTTAATGAGTTTTTGCTGAGTGTCTATTGTATTCTATTGTCCTTGCCTTTGTGGTTTCTTGGGGATTGATGAGAACTATTATCTATTCCTGACAACAGTTAGAAATGAGTGATTTGTGAGGCTGACACATTTGTATGAGTATCATATTTTTGGCTAAAGAGCATTACCATGGAGTTCTTCCCTCCCATGATGTTCTTTGTTATAACCAGCTGCTCTGAAGTCTGTTTTCTCAGAATGGCTCGTCAGGGAATATCTCCTATTGTACAATGATCTAATGATCTTTCATTTCATTAGCATGCCTGTCATGTTCTCTCTCACACAGCTAAGTAATCAATCCCCCTAATCAGCATGTCATCCCATTCTTACAAATCTGGGCAGTTTTTGTCTCCTCTCAACTCTTTCTCTACAAAGTTCAAACCATAAATGAATTCTTGAAGAACTTGAGAGATTATTTTCTCCCTCCAATAGCCTCAGCAACCAATCAGCAATGAGTGAGCTGACTCATATTAGCCCACTTAAACTGAGAGTCTCCTCTTTATAGTGCACTGTTCAGGAGAATGAGTGTTATCACCTTTTAACAGGGAGCAGGTCAGAGTTGCACCTCTAGTTGACCCTTCTCACTGCTAATACTTTTTAATGAGGGACTTCCATGTGCACCATGGACACATGAAGCATGGACACACTGTGAACTAACTCACTTAGGCGAATATAATGCACTTGGTAAACTCACTTGGTAAATAAAAAACATTTTTTATTGTTAATCTTGTTCGTTCTCCCTTCCACAGCTCTACTCTGATAGGTTGGTTTGAACCTGGGAGAAGGCCTATCAGAGTATGTATACTGAATGTTGTGACTGGTTTTGGTTGTTGGTTTTTCAGTTTAGTATGTTATGGGAAGAGCAGCACTCTATTTTTTTTTGACAGTCTTTGTTTGATGACTGATTTTTGATGATTTTTTTCTGCACACCTCCTGGCCGGCGTGATGCTTTTGTAAACCCTGCACCTCTCTTTACAACAATGACATTAGCAAATAAATTCAAGCCCTGCCGATCAAACTGAAAGCAGACCTGAAAACATTTAGAGTGTGAAATCACAATCCAAATGAGAAGCCAACTGACAGAATTCAAGAAATTTGCCCACCCAAATGATATGATAGACATTGCTTTTCCCTGCACTAAAGAAGTGGATAAGTGGAGCTCTGAAGCAAATTGTGCACTGCAGATACCACAGTCATAATGGACAAGGTGGATGAGTTCTGAAATCAAGATTCAGACAGGATTATTTGTGTTTATGGCATGCCGGAGGACGCAGAGTCGAAGAATGACTTGGTTGCTCTGTTTATGGATAAATGACAATTTTCCGATAGACACAGACCTTCAGAGTCGAGAGAAGCCCACAGGGGTCTAAAGCAGGGCGACCTCAGAGGTCTGTCGTCCTTAACTTTAAGCAGTTTATATAGTTTAAACTTTTAAGCATGACAATGAGACAGACAGAGTAGCAAATAAAGTTTAGTTTACTCATCAGCCCCACAAGCAATGAGGGTCAAGCTGAATATTAAAGGTCCAAAAACATTCAGGCAGGTCAGAACAGGCAGATCGGGCAAAGCAGAAAGAAGGCGAGAGAGCCTGGTAAAAGTCACGGACAGTAAAAAGTATGGAGAGCATACACATGATGTCACCCACAGGTTTCTGAAGCTGTGCTGTAAATTCTGCATCGCTTTGTGCCTTAATATAATTTATTTCTGCTCGGAAGTTGGATGTTTTAACATGGGGGCTTATGGAGACTGACATGCCTCAAGTGGACGATCAAGGAACTGCAGTTTGGCACTTCCACATAGGCTTCACAGAAATGGAGTTTACCGCTTGGTAAAAATACAGAAGACAATTGAGCAGGGATCAAGTGAAAGTGGACTGAGGGACTGATTAAAACAGAGGCAGAGAACAAGAATCATATTTAAAAAGACAGCAGCAAGATGATGCTACAATGCAGGTGTGCCCAGCTGATGAGAACAGCTGACAACACAACCGACAGCCCTGGATCATGACAGTAAGGAAATGAAATAAAGAAGAATAAATGACTGACAGAGGGAAATTAATTACCGGTATTGCATGCAAAAAATGAACCTTTCTGTCAGAACGTCTCCTGCAGCTTCATTTATTGACGTGTGCTCAATAAAGTGTGAAAAGTCACAGTGATTAGATCTCTCTGTGACGTCATCATGTTTAGAGGGCTTGGTATACTGTAAGTATGGTGTGGTTGGTATAGGAACCCTGGCTGCACTGCAATATGTGTTCCACTAGAACATTATCCGGCTGTATGGCTGTATGGTGTCCCATACAGCCGGATAATGTCCCTCCACCAGGACTCTGTCAGGTCATCCTGTTAACCATCAAATGTGATTGAAGAGTTTACCTGCTTAGAGAGACCAGGAGCATGAAAACACAGCCTCTGTGACCCTTCCTGCTTATCACATGCACATAGACACCATACACACAGACACACACATACACACTGACTTTTTGCCTATCCTACACATCAAAGTCAAGTTGAAAAGTAGCTGGGAAAGTGCCCGTGCAATGCTGAAGTCGTGGCTGTGAGGAGATTACGTGTTGTGAATTTAAATCTTTTAGCAGCAGCAGAATGTGTCACTTTTTCTTCCTCACCGCAGGATTTACATACACTGCTCTGAGACGTGTAACAAAGTAGAGTTCCCTCTTGGAAGGAAAGTGCACATCCTCAGAGGAAACAGCTGGGCTTAACACGCAGTCACACACATTCATTCATCAACAACTGTGCACGAAGGCAATGTCCTGTTGAACCAGCAAAACTTTGTAGATCACAAAGAAAGCTCAACAGAGAAATTATTTTCCCAGTCTGGTGTGACTAACCAGCACAGAGCCCTGCCCACAATCACATCCACATCTGCTGTCATGCTGGCTACACAGGAATGTATATACTTGGACTAGTCAGCCATCATAGCTGTCTGAGCTTCTGTTCTGTACTTCTGTACTGTTCACTTGCTCCTGACAAATGTTCATCGTTTCATTCAGTACAGAGTTATTGAGAAGGGAAAACAAACTCTCCAAGCTAGTGAGCTAGCAAAGAGTTAATTTTATTATTAATCAGTAATGGCTATGCGTCACTGTTTTGTGCTGGATAATTGGCTGTCCTGGGACCTCTCTCTTCATTGTGAGGTTGTTTGGAGTGGATCTTCGTCCTCCAGAAGATTCAGCCTCTTCTCTCTCTGTCTGTGTTGTCCTGTCTCTCTCTACGTCTGTATCTGTTCTTTTCTCATAGGTGAGTCTGTGTAATCCATCCTTTCTGAGGTCTTCATGGTAGAGAGGAGGTCATGTGGCTCAGATCTGTTTGACTGAAGTTGTTTAACATCATCCATGATCCATTCTTCATACACATGAACAATGCATCTACCATTGTGTTATCCTGATTGTCCTGTCTGTAACTTAACGTTGGTCAGTTCAGTGCACAAACTAGTGCAGGTCTGTCCTCAGAGGATGATCCCTCCTTCCTCAGGTTTCCCTGTTATAGGGTAAAAGGGTGACTTGACTTTATTTAATAGAACAACAAGTTCACCCAGCACTGTCAGGGTAGCTTGTTATTGGCTGAT
Source organism: Protonibea diacanthus (assembly GCA_028641955.1). Lineage (NCBI taxonomy): Eukaryota > Metazoa > Chordata > Actinopteri > Sciaenidae > Protonibea > Protonibea diacanthus. The sequence continues at coordinate 1,494,676 of CM053997.1, read as the reverse complement.
TCACATGTCAAAATGAATCAAAGTTTTTTTAATCAAGAGCAAATCAGCTGACTGCTCTGATTACAGTGGAATAAAATAACTGTTCACCATTTCACATACTGGTGTGACTGGGCCTTGTTTAAAAATATCTTTTATTTAATCATATAGCACCATTCATACAAAGATGCAGCTTCACAGAGAAAAAAGCTAAATGAACAAGGTGAAAAAAAAAACAGCCTGACAAGACCTACAAACTGCAACAACAGAGTAGAAGAAGCATCAGAGGCTCAAAAGCTCAGCAGTAAACGCCATCTGTCTTTAGGTTTTCTTTTTAAAAATGTCCACAGAGGTGAAGTCCACAGACGGACTGATCCACAGAGACCACATAGGGCCATGCTGGTCAAAAGGGGACTCCCCATTGTGGTTTCGATGAGGTTGGAGGTACAACTAGGAGTCGAGCAGCAGAGGATCTGACTAATAACATCTTTAAATCAAATCTAAATCTGAAAGGCATCCAGAGGTCCTGTGGCTGAATGCGAGTAAATCCTAAATATTGAATAGCAGCCACAGATATACAGTGCCTATGCACACCTATAATGTAACAACATATTCAACAATACATTGCATTTTAATATGTAACCTTCATCCATTAGTAATCAATGGCTGTTTTAACACCCTGATGTGACATTTGCCTCTCTGCTCCAGCTCTACAAAGTCAAAGTCAGCTCCTTTTCCTTCAGATGCACAATACAGCAGATTATTATGAAAGGCTACAGAGCCGGGAATTAACTTCCTGAACTGAGGCTGAGTAAACCAGACGCAGCCTATGATCTCATTGCGTGGCAATTCCAGCACCCAGGCCATTTTATAATGATAATGGCTTTCTCTTGCAGGGGAAAAATGATAATTGCTCTCCACTTATGGCTCTCAGGGGAGGAAAATAATTTTTCATTTCGAGAGTAAATGTGTTTTACACATCACTAAATGATAGTCAGTCACTCTCAATCATGTTAAGAAATATTACCTGACTAAGGGTGTTTGTGTGAGCGCATTTATGAGCATGTGGGAGAGACAGTAAGACGAAGAGTCTGTGGTTACAGACTCAAATACACCCCACGTGATATTTTTATCAGAGGTCAGTTTAAAAAATAAACTAAACTTCATCTGTGGAAATACAAAACTGCAGAGCAAGTGCAAAACCTCAAGCTGTAATCAGTTAATAATTCAGGATCTGTAAATTACTATTTCCCCCAGCACTTTTGTGACATACACCGGTACATGTTTGCAGACCTGTACCTGCCCCACACCTGCACATTTCAGTAGCAGAACTGACATTACCTGGAAATTCTCCATACATTATTGAAGATCTGACTGAGGTTAACCAAACCTGTTCACTGAGGACCAACACCTTGCCCGCAGATCAAAGTGTACTGTTAAGATTCTGTGCCCCATCTGATCAATTTTACATCCCAGTATGACTTAGTGCAAAATAAAAAAAAATAAAGGCAAACAAGGCATTACTAGTTTTGCTGTAAACATCTAACTATTTTATTCAAACATTAAATAACGCAGTAAATAATGCATAAACATCAGGAGTGACCAGCAACCTTTGTGCCTGTAAAGTGAAGCCATTGCCGAAGAGCCAATAACTGCAGTTCCTGAAACGTCCACTTGAGGCTGGCTTCAGAAGTGAGTCAGTCTCCATAAGTCCCCATGTTCAAATGTCCAACTTCACAGCAGAAATAAACATGTTTACAACCTGGTACAAAAAACAGTTTTGGTCTCTATAGCTAATTTCCCTGTTCATGACAACTGTACTGAGGGTGAATTTATATACAACTCTACTGTTCAAATTAAAGTTATGCAGAACTAATAGCACAGATGCTTGAATTGACAGCTCCACTCATGCTCCACCTCTTTGCCATATGTGGATTAGCTAGGAGGCAGTGGAAGCAGGATGACCAGAGCCACCACACTGAGTTTCACAATGGCTCTTTAGAAACCTGTGGGTGATGTCACAGAGAATATGTACATATTTTATACAGTCTATGATCAGCACACCTTATTTTTGTCGTACACAGGCAAATTCAATATGATATAAACCATTACTCAAACATGTTTGTATAATTGAGAAGCTCCTGTAGACTGTTTTTCACCTGACAATAGGGAAGTTTAGGGTAAGTAAACAGTTATGGTAAGCAAACAGAAGTGCAATTAAGAATAATGTTAAGTCTCTATTCACACATTAAGAATTGGATTCAAGTTATCTGAGACGTAGAAATGGTAAACGGCAGATACACAAATATTAATACTGCACAAAATACTGAATTATGAACTCTGGGTCCTGGAAAATATGTTAGATCAGCGTGCCCTTGAATATAAACATTACTGTAGCACAGCATAACAGGAGCTTTAGCTGTCTGAACATGCTCCACCAGCACACTGTCTAGGGAGGTAACAAAATCTCCTTTCCATCTCCTGAAAATGCCAGGGTCAACGGAAAACTCAGTCAAAAACTCCCCCACTCCAAAAAATCCACCTTCTCACTGCAATCCTCAACAATCATCCAACTGAAGAATGATGTTCACTCTCCCTAGCTCTTGGCTAGCTCGACACAATCATCCATGTGTGCATTGTTATTCTCTTGCCTTACTTTCTCAGACAGATGCTCCATATCCATCACCCCCATAACTATGCATGACTGATCTGTTGTTTTAAAAAGCAAGAACGGAGAGCATTAGAGAGAGCAATAAGGCATTAGCATAACTGTATACAGCTAGCTGGTGTCCCAGAGAGAAGCCCCCATGTTTCTCTAGCCTGCAGATTGTGACGTCAGGTAGATCTGAGATCCCAGTCCCGGTCCCAGAGATTCAAACTGATGAGCAACACTCATTTACAGTAAGAACTTTGGGCAGAATATCCCAAAGATGTTTTTCACAGGTGTCAGAAAATGTGATTTTAGCACTGTGAGGCCCTTGTCTCATATGACGACATGACAATGTCAGTGACAAAAATGTGGAGTGTCCCTAGATTTGAACCCTGTGGAACATCTGTTCGGGGTTTCAACAATGCCTACATTTATTCAGTGTGCTGTATCAGATAGAGGTTTTTGAATTCTGCAGGAACTTAAGCAGTCCTCACAGGTCCCTGATGGTCCAGGTTTGATTCATGGTCAGGGAAAGAGACTTTAGCACTGTGATGTCCTTCTAACTCTGTCCTCTGCCTTTGTTCCATGGCATGGTTAAGCACTGGTGCTACAAGAACACTAGGCAGAATATTCCAAAGATGTTTTTTCACAAGTGTCTGGAAATGTAATTTTAGCACTGTGAGGCCTTTTTTTTTTTCAGTTTCATATGCCACATCTTCTGTGAAATCTCTTGTGGTCTGAAATGATGCATTGGCCAGGAATCAAACCTTTAGCACTGTGATGTCCTCCTGACAGTTCCTCTGCCTTTGTTCCATGGCACTATTAAGCACTGATGCTACCAGCACCAGATTAAATCTACAGATGAAGGGAAGGCCATGGACTGGGGGTGACCAGGGACTGTAGCACTATGATATGTTTCTGACCTCTACCTTTGTTCCATGACACAGTTAAGCACTGATACTACCAGATTATATCTGCAATTCATAAACGCTTAGCTGGAAAGTGAAAGCATGGAACAAACAAGGAGAACAAGTGCAAACCTCTGTGTATTGGACCAGAATTTCAAACTGATGAGGAACACTTGTTTTGTCATGTAAATTAGTCTTTGTCATCGGTATGTTATAGTATAGTATATAATGTATATAGTCCTATATTGTCCTGTAACAGTTCGACGGTGGATTAATGACAGTGAAGTGGAGTTCAAGACAGGAATAAATCCATCTGTATGAAGATGCCACTTATTTCCTGGAGGGAGTAATAGAAATCATTCATTATTGCTCAGCAGGAAAGTGAAAAGCAAGACTTTTCTGCACAATATCAAGTGGAACAACTTCTGGGAAATTCCTTGTTGTCTGACATTGGACGGGAATCTAACCCAGGTCAGCTGCTTGGGAAGCAACTATGCTGACCACTAGAGCACCAATGCCTTGATGGAAAATAATTCCACTCTCACCGCCACAGCTCGGTGCTCGCTTTCCTCTCAGGGAATGTTATCTTAGCACTGTCAATCCCTTGTGTGATTTGAAGATTTGATGACAATGTCAGTGACAAAAATGTTAAATATGAGCACAAAGGCTACCAGGGTGTCAGCAGTGACTGTTAAGTTTGATAAACTTGTACTGATAAAGGTCTTTTCCCAGATATATTTTTTTCATTCAATCATTCTCTATGATCACTTATCCTGGAGTTAATCACAACTGGCATTGGGTGAGAGGTGGGGTCAGTTCCAATTCTTCACAGTTCATGCTTGTTGTCCAACAAACTGTTTTGTGCTTACTCAATAGTTTTGTTATTCGTCTTCCTCTTTTGAAATTGTCCAAATCACCTCACAGTTGAGGTGTTGGTCATGTATTGTGAGTGTTGTGCCACTTTTTCATCCTCCCATCCATCAGCACTAACCCTGACTCCTCGTCTTTCCACAAGCTCGTAAAATCTCCCAAAGTGCTTTGCAGTTTGGAATCCGGGGTTCAAGCTGAATGGCCCGTCTCCATCAGCGCTTCTCCTCCACTATCTATCAGTCCAATTAGATTCTGCTGTGTATTGCCTGCAGACAGCACGGGGCTTTATTAGGATGCCTGTAACCAGAGCGCCTTAGAATTCCCCTCTGGACTCAGCAGAGCCACAGGAATAAAATAAAATGACAAGGAGCATGATGAATAAATTACCTGGGTGTTGGTGCTGTGGATGATAACAACAAAAAAATCCTCAATGATGACTAGGTGGGTGTAGGATTTGCTTTAAGAGGGAAATGAGCTGCCTAACAAGCAGATTGAAAAAAATAACTAGTGACAAACACAGATCCAAAAAGCACGCAGAAACACACAGGCATCATTTGGAAGTCAGAAGCGCTGTAATTCTCTCATTTACATTGCAGGTCATAATAGAAGCACAACTCTATTAATCTTCTGACCAATTTAATTAGACTGTGATGACAGGAAGGTTCCTGGAGGACATCGCATTATTGCTGAGAGTAATGATGATTCAGACTTGTGCATAAGTGTTTCATAAGCGTGGTGTAGCTTTGAACCTGCGTAGTCACTTTGAGGATATACAGTCAGCCTGGATTGAGCTGAGACTTTATAATTTGCAGTGAAATCAATCAATCAAACTTTATTTGTATAGCACTTTTCATATAAAAAAAACAAAGTGCTTCACATAAGAACATAAAACATAAAACAAGCAAATTTGATGAACAGTCACCTATACTTACAAAAATATCTCAGTCATTGAGGTAGGATTTGAACCAGTTAAAAACAGTACTAGAGATGCCAATCAAATTATGAAGTCTACATAAAAGAATTGAATAATCTATTGTATCAAAGGCTGCAAGTGCAAGTAAATCAAGTAACACTAAGATACAGTACAGGGTTTTTTCATGTCCATATTGCATCTGGGATCATTTTTAGCCTTTACTAGTGCCGTCTCAGTGCTGTGATTGGCCCTAAAACCATATTAAAACTTACAAAAATGTTATCTAAAATTTTGCTTAAAAATGTTTGAAAAGTTTGATACTGGTCTGTAATTACTAATACCTGAAGAATCGAGATTGTTTCTCTTCAGAAGAGGTTTAACTATGGTGGTCTTTAGGCTAGTGGGAAAAGTACCCATTTGAAGAGAATAATTCACAATGGTGAGCGACTGTTCTTTTAAAACAGCATAAACTGTTTTTAAAAAGGACGTGGGAATCGGATGTAAAATACATGTTAGGTTTTTAGCTGACAAATTTCTCCAGTGTTTCCTCACATAAAAGCAAAGGTTCTTGGGTGTTTTTATTCGTAGGCTGAAATTGACATAAATCCAATCTAATGGTGTCTATTTTGTTTCTGAAGTGGACATTCAGTACAGTGCAAATTCCTCACACTTGGCTTCATAAAAACAGGATTGGTTAAACAGTCAATAGTTGAAAAAAGGATTTGGGGGTTATTCTGGTTGTCGGATATCAATTTTGAAAAGTGTTGCTTGTCTTGCGTGTTTAATTTTAATTTTGAAACTTTATTAATCACAACACGGTGAAATTATTCTCCGTATTTATCCCATCCAGTTGGCACCTGTCGGAACACACATGCACAGGATCACACACATAGTGGCAGACGCCTAATACACACAGTCTGGAGCTGTGGGCAGCGATGCGATGCACCCGGGGAGCATAAACTCCCTGGGGAGTACGGTGCCTTGCTCAGGTGGTGGCTGGTGGGGTGAAGTGACCAATCTTCAATCTTCAAGCAACTGCCAACCTTCGGGTTATTGGGTGAGCCATGGCCTCCCCCCTTTAATTTCCTTGTTTTAGGTAGTCAATTGTTGCGTAGTATTTCATAGGTCACCATCAATTTGTTCTTTCTCCAATTTCTTTCTGCTTTGTGACAGTTTCTCTTTAGTAGTTTAATTTTCTAATTTTTCCATGGAGGTATTGGTTTGGAGGTAATCTTTCTTAGTCTTAGAGGAGCCACTTTGTCAATTGCTAACCTTAGTTTACTGTTAAAACTTTTTACCCTTAAAATCACAAGAGGAAGATAAAATTTCTGCATATAGTGTCACTTAAAAGATCAATAAAATGCAGCCACTTCAGTGTTGATTAAAATTCCTACAGTGCAGCATATTCCAAAAGTAAAAGTAAGTAAGTCCAAAGTAAAAGAGTCTGATTGATTGCCTAAAACTAGAATTCAGTTGTATTTGGTCTGGATAATTGATTGTAGTTCTGAGAAATCTGAGATAAATGAATGGCAACATTTGGGTGGCCTGTAAACTGTTATGCACAGTATGGGAGGACTGCTAAAAATGATAAAAATGGAGTGATGGGCAGCATTTAGCTCAGTCAGTAGAGCAGCTGCACCATATGTAAAGTCTCGCTGCGGGGGCCCAAGTTCGAATCCCGACCTGTGCGGCCCTTTCCCGCATGTCATTCCCCATCTCTCTCCCCACATTTCCTGTCACTCTTTGGCTGTCTCTATCCAATAAGCAAAAAAATCTATAAAAAAAAAAAATGAGTGATATTCAAAAGATGTGTACTCACCAAATGTAATGTCTTTAGGAGCCAATGATTGTGAATGGATGGATGCTGTACCACCACCTTTTTTTTGTCTTTCCTGTATGAATATGAGAACTGGTAGCTGGGTGGTGAGGCTTCAATGCGCGTTGCTGGTCCATCTGTGCTAAGTCATGTCTCAGTTAATTAAAAACATACAATCAATACTATTGTCTAAAATAAGGTCATTAATTAAAAATGTATTGTTTAGGAGAGGTCTAACATTTAAATGTTCAGAGACACAAGTGAAGTGGCCTTAGGTGACGGGGTAGCGGATGGTGGTTTATGTGTTTGCAGAGATATGCAATTGTGACGTCCATGAAATGTAAGGTCACATTTTATGCAATTTGGTTTGTTTTATTTTGAAAATATTATTTCTGTGAAAGAAATGTGTTAATATGTGCCAAAATGGTCAATGATTACCTCTTGGTAAAAGCAACATCAAAGAGAGCTATTCAGTATTACCAGTAGGAGGCAGTGTGGCGTCGTGCTTCTCCTTTTGGACTCTCCTTGTAAACGGGCCTTTGTCTACTTCCTCATTATACTGAGCAAAGCTGCACTGAACAGAAGCAAACGGTTGCCTGTCTCATTCTTTCTCCTGTTTTACAGGAACCTTATCTGTTTACAGGTACTCGGCCTGGGACCTGTTACAGATTTGTGGGGGCTCGTCCGGGATAGGCAACACCTGTGGTGGGGGAACGTCATTGATCCAGTGATCCCTGAACTCGTGGACCAGTGTGGGACCCATCATCAGATCCAGGGGCTGCAAGAATCCGACGCGTCTGACTGCTGTTAGAGCGAGGGAATTCGAGGGCCGAGGGCATCTGACGACGAGAGGAAGAAGCTGGTTTGGACTGTAAAGAAGAGACTGTTTCGTCTTTCTGCGGATGACCTGTTCCAGGTTGGGTTGACACTCATACCACAGGTACACACCCTGAAGCTACACCAACAGATGTAGTTTCCCAAGCTAATTCCCCTGAACCACAACGAACGAACCACAATAATTTGATCTCTAGTTATATGCACTGCCAAGAGCTTAGACAGGGTAATGCCCTGCTCACTCTACATATGACAGACACTCAACTTACTGACAATGGCTGTAACCAGTCCCGCAACCCACAGGCCATGCTTTCGTCTTGCTCAAATGCTGATCAGCGTTCCATTAACACCTCTGAAAGTATGATTGCTTTCATAGACCTTCCCCTCCTACAGAGGAAAGAATTCAAAATCCATGGTGGGCAAATCAGTGATAATGCATCTGATATAAGTTATAGCAATATCAGTAAACAAATTGACCTAGGACTGAAAGAAAAGCACACTGAGGGTGAGATAACCAGGGCAGTATTTAGTATCATAAAGCCTGGCAACTTCAAAGATATGCTCTCCAGCAAGGACGAGATGACAATAGCAGAGTTGAAGAGCTTCCTCCAATCACACTTAGGAGAGAAAAGCAGCACTGAACTGTTTCAGGAATTGATGAACGCCAAACAGCATGAGCATGAAACACCGCAGCAGTTTCTCTACAGAATGATGGGGCTCAAACAAAAGGTGATGTTCACATCCAGAGAAACAGATTCAGATATTAAGTATGAGGCACGAACAGCACAAAACGTATTCCTTCGCACAGTCTACCAGGGCTTGAATGAGAAACATGACGACGTTCGGCGTGAGCTGCGGCCCCTTCTCTCAGACCCCACAGTCACTGATGAGATGCTTTTAAGACAAGTTACCAAAACAACAAATGAGGAGAGTGAGAGGAAAAGACGCTTAGGGCGCAGCACCCGCCCAAAAACAGCTCACGTACAGAGCAGTGAGGTGAGCAAAGAAAAGAGTAACCCTGATACCAATGCTAAAGATGAGCTACTTCATCAACTGAGTGCAGGCCCTGGCTCAGGCTGTAGGCTCCCTACAGTCAAATGGTCCAGTAACAGTGAAGCAATCAACACCTGATCTTCAGCCCCAGTGTACCTGCCAGTGTCCTAATGTACAGATCAGACGGCTAAGAAAAGAGAAACCACATGGCTGCCCTAACTGCATTGCCAGCGGTCGGACTGACTGCAGTCACTGCTTTGCTTGCGGTGAAGAGGGGCACCATGCTGTAGGATGCTTAAAAAGATCTAAGCCATCGGGAAATGCACCCTGGTCATGGCAGGGGGACAAGCTGTGACAGAGAACTTGATCTCATTGCAGCCAATGGAGAGCCGATACCATATGATGGATGGGTTGAACCTCACCTTTAACCTACCTGGCAATGACGATCCAAACCTCACTATCAGGGTGCCATTCCTGATCAGTCAGGTGAGTCTCGCAAGACCAATAGTGGGCTTCAATGTGATCAAAGAGCTCATCCTAGGGCAGGAGAGTGGAATGGGTGTTGTCAGTGTTATTGCCTGACTGCTGGAAGATGCCATGCAGGTTGAAAGCGACAAAGCTGAGGCAATCGTGAACTTTATACAGACCCAGGAGCCCACTCATGGCCATCCACTGGTGAGAGTTGGTCAGCATGAAGTAGTTGTCCATCCTGGCCAGGTTGCCCGCATCAGATGTAAGGTGCCGGCTGATTTCACCTCATCTGTGGCACTGTTCGAGGTCAGCCACCCGGACATAAAACTGAAACAACTAGACCTCGGTGATGGCCTAGTTGAGGTTCACCACACCAGGTGGCCTTATGTGGAAATCCCAGAGGGTAACCATACCCAACACAACATCACGCTGGACCACTTCACAGTCTTAGGTAGCCCAGCTGTGGCAAACCCCTGTCAATCTAAGCCATTTAAATAAGGAACAATGTGTTCCAAGCCTCCAAATGAGTATAACTCTGAAGGATGACATCCCAGTACAGCGACCTTTTGCAGCAGTCCCCAAGCCCCTCTACCAGGAAGTCAGGGAGTATATTCAGGACTTATTGGCAAAGAAGTGGATAGTAAAATTAAAGTCCCCATACGCCGCCCCAGTAGTTTGTGTTCGCAAGAAGGACGGGAGCTTGAGGCTGTGCATTGACTACAGGCTTCTGAACCAAAAGACAGTCCCAGACAGACACCTTCTGCCCCGTATTCAAGATTTGGTTGATACGCTTGGTGGGTACAGCTGGTTCTCAATTTTGGATCAGGGAAAAGCCTATCACCAAGGGTTCATCGCTGAGGGGTCACGACACCTGACGGTGTTCATCACTCCATGGGGCTTGAATGAGTGGGTGCGTATCCCCTTTGGACTTTCAAATGCCCCAGCAGCATTTCAGAGGAGTATGGAGGAGATGCTCAACTCCTTGCGGGATGAGTGCTGTATCCCCTACTTGGACAACGTCCTCTGTTATGCTAAGACACTTGAAGATCATGTTGAGGTTCTGAAACGCGTTCTGAGGGCTCTCCAATGTCACGGTGTGAAACTCAACCGGCCAACCAAGTACGAGCTCTTAAAAGGAGAGGTTCGTTATGTGTGAAGGCTGGTCTTGGCTGATGGAGTTAGGGCTGATCCCAAGGACCTGGAAGCCATTCAGGCGCTGAGGAGTAAAACCCCCAGCACTGTTGAAGAAGTCCGGAAGCTTCTTGGATTCCTCAGCTATTACCGGACGTACGTTCAAGACTTCTCTAGAGTTGCCAAACCGATGTATGAGCTCTTACAAAACAAAACCACTACCACGGTGATGCCTCCGCCCAAGCAAAGGAAAGGGAAAGGGGCACAGCTGTCATCCAGGACTCCAGTGAAGTGGGCCGAAGAGCACCAGAGGGCCCTAGACCAGCTCATACACATCCTGTCCAACCCGCCAGTGCTTGGTTATCCTGATTTTGACCTCCCTTTTGTGCTTCATACAGATGCATCAGAACACGGGCTGGGCGCTGTCCTGTACCAACGCCAGGGAGGAAAGCTCAGGGTGATCGCATATGGGTCCAGAATATTGAGACCTGCAGAACGAAACTACCACCTCCATTCAGGCAAGCTCGAATTTCTGGCTTTGAAGTGGGCCATAAGTGAGAAATTTCGAGACTACTTGTTCTATGCCCCCCACTTCACTGTCTATACGGATAACAATCCGTTAACCTATGTGATGAGCACCGCCAAGTTAAATGCTGTTGGCCACCGATGGGTGGGTGAGCTTGCTGATTTCCAGTTTGAGGTGAAATATCGACCAGGAAAAGTGAACATTGACGCTGACACTCTGTCTAGATTGCCCTTAGACATTGGCACTTATGTGGACTCATGCACACAGGAGCTGCCCAGAGACACCATTCTGGCAACCTGGAAAGGCAGCAGAGTTGCTAAGCAACAAGACGTCACCTATGTAGCTGCCCTCAACTTGTCACAGCACGGTTCAACTACGCAGTCACCAGAGCTGTTCCCAACCATAAGCCACGATGAGCTCATGAAATCTCAGCGAGCTGATCCGGTCATCAGTCAAGTCATCAGACTGAAAGATACTAACAACACTTTGACCAGTGACGTGAGAGGTGGAGTTAATGGTCTGACTAGGAAACTCCTGCATGAGTGGGGAAAACTCCATCTCAAAGATGGTCTGCTATACCAGGAAACCAGTCAACGGAGTCAACTCGTCCTGCCCAGCCAGTACCGAGCTTTGGTCCTGAAACACCTCCATGATGACATGGGTCATATGGGGACCGAGAGGGTCTTGGGCTTAGTTAGAGATTGATTCTACTGGCCATACATGAAACAGGACATTGAGGCTTATGTGACTAGAAAGTGTCCGTGCATCAAGCAGAAGAAACCTGTCTCACACATCAGAGCACCCATAGGAAGCATTACCACCAGCTCACCCCTAGAGCTTGTGTCAATTGACTACCTCCACCTGGAGCCTAGTAGAGGAGGCTTTGAGTACATCCTGGTGGTTGTAGACCATTTTACTAGGTTCGCACAAGCCTATGCAACCAGAAATAAGTCCGGGAAAACCGCTGCAGAGAAAATCTTTGATGATTTTATCTCACGGTTCAGCTACCCATGGAAACTACATCATGACCAAGGGAGAGAATTTGAAAACGAACTGTTTAAAACCTTACAGCAGCTGAGTGGTGTGGGTCACTCAAGGACCACCCCCTACCATCCTCAGGGGAACCCAGCGGAGAGATTTAACCGTACCTTGCTTCAAATGCTCAGGACTCTGAGGGAGAAGGGAAAAGGAAAGGTGGAGAGAGCATCTGTCAAAAGTCATCCATGCTTATAACTGTACCAGGCATGAGGCAACTGGGTTCTCACCTTTCTATTTGATGTACGGCCGTCACCCACGTCTGCCTGTGGACATGATATTTGGCCTGGGTATGGATGAGGAGGCTACCTCCCCAAGAGGTTATACAGAGAAGTGGGCCTCTAGAATGAAGGAAGCTTACAGACTCGCCTCTGAGAATCATCAGCAGTCAAGTTCTAGGGGGAAGAGATACTATGACTGCCATATGAAGGGTGTTGTCCTTGAGCCAGGTGACCGCGTCTTGGTGCGTAACCTGAGTGAGAGAGGTGGTCCAGGTAAGCTAAGAGCATACTGGGAGGACACGGTCCATGTTGTGAAGGAGAGAGTTGCTGATGGGCCGATCTACAAAGTGGCCCCGGAAACCGGTGGAAGTAGAGTATGCACACTACACTGCAACCTGCTTCACTTAGTCAATGACCTACCAGTAGACTCACCTCAGCCAGCAGGGAAATCACCAGCTGAACAGAAGGGGGACTCACCAAAACACTTACCTGCTCCATCGACAGCACCACTCCAACAGAGGGCAAGGGTCAGACAGCCAAATACAAAGAGACAGAGTGAATGGAGCCCAAGCAATGATTCTTCTGATGATGAGGAGCCCCAATACTGGCTGAGACTACCTGTAAGGAGAGGACTCGAGAACACACAAGTACAGCCAGTATGTTAGCCTCAGAAACACTCTAATCAACATCACAATCATGTAACAACCACTGAGAAATCTGACCAAACTCGACCACTTGTACCTGAAAGAGAAACAAGACGAAGTGTACATGACATTGAAAGAGGGGAGAGTTTGCCTGATGTAGAGAGCAGAGAAATGGGACAGAGGACACATGAGGAGGAAGGGGCAGAGGAGGAGTAGTTACCTGTTGAGCCAATACCGGCAGAACCTGGGCAGGAAGGCAATAGGCTGGCAACCCCTCAGACAGGAAGTGAACAGCCCAATGATGATCCAGTTACCCATCCTCAAACTCTGAGGTCCACTCATGAGAGAAAGCCCACCCAGATGCTCACATACCAAACACTAGGCCGACCCTCATACCAACCCCGAACTATTTGCAACACAGTGGGGGCCTATGGACTGCCAGCAATACCAACCTGGGAAATGCAGCCATATCCCATGACCTACCACACACCTTTTCAGGCACCGCCATACCACACACTATACCAAATCTTGCCACACACATCGACTACACAGTTCACTGCACCACTAGTTGTTTATTGAGAGTCGTGCACGTACATCATTAAACAGACTTATCTTGAATTCACCTTTGGGTACTGTACGAGAAATGTTGTATATTGTTGAATGTTGAAAAGATTTGAGGTTCAAGAGTATGTAAATGGAGCCACTTTTATTTTGTCAGGGAATGTGTGACGTCCATGAAATGTAAGGTCACATTTTATGTAAATTTACTTGTTTATTTTGAAAATATTATTTCTGTGATATGTGATAATGTGATAATGTGTGCCAAAATGGTCAATGATTACCTCTTGGTAAAAGCAACATGAAAGAGAGCTATTCAGTATTACCAGTAGGAGGCAGTGTGGCGTTGTAAACAGGCCTTTGTCTACTTCCTCATTATACTGAGCAAAGCTGCACTGAACAGAAGCAAACGGTTGCCTGTCTCATTCTTTCTCCTGTTTTACAGGAACCTTATCTGTTTACAGGTACTCTGCCTGGGACCTGTTACACAAACTCTGCAAATCTCAATAAAAAGAGTCTTTTTAAACAAAAACAACACACATCCTCCAAGTACACAGTCAAAAACTGCTTGCCTCCAAAAATTACACACATGTCGTTAATGACCTGAACTAAATATCTTATGGTCGCCCTCTGCCTTTACCATACCACCCCCTAGTGTTAAGGAGGGATAAAACCGGAAATACAAAAGCATATATGGCTCCTACAGCCTGTGTGGTTGAAGTAGTGGCATGAGTGAGAGCCTGATTTGTCTATGTTTGTGTTCATTTATGTATAATATGAAGGTGGGTAAGTGTTAAGTGTCTTAAATCTCATTTGGAACTAAACCAGATAATTCAAGACACTTGAAATGACAGTAAAAGTAAAATGAGGCCTTCCAATGCTTCTTGATATGGAGTGAGCAAGCAGATGGAGGGTGGAAAATTGCCTAAATATGTGATGTTACAGTGACAAGCTTTTGTCAGTATTGTTTCTGCGTTTGAGTTCTGTTTACTTAGTTGTAACTCACAACAGTTCCTTGGTTTCCTTTCAAATCTCATCATTTTTGAACATGTGTCAGATGTCAATAATGTTTTTTTTAAAGGTAAACTTCTCCCATGTGCCAAATTGCAGAAGCCCCTAGGATTCAGCATTATCGCTGCTGCAGCACAGGTTTAATTCTTGGTCAAGGAACCTTGGACCTTTCCTCTGCCTTTGTCACACGGCACGATTCAATACCTGATTCAAATTTGTCACCCTGAAAAAGAGTAAGTGTACAATTGAAACGATTCATTAATTCCTAACTATAAAGTAAAAGGCGTGTAACCAACGAGGACTTTGAAGTGCAAGCTTCTGTGTATTGGCCCAGAGTTTGTCCCTGATGAACAACACACCTTCACAAATACAGCAAGTACTTTGTGCACAATATCCCAAAGACACAATTTATTCACAAGTTTCAATTACCTCAATTTCTGGAAAATGTCTTGTTCTCTGACATCATGTATTGGCCAGGAATCCAACCTTAGAAAGGCCCAGTCTCTAAAGCTTTAAAGGCAAATTTCTCCCATGTGTCCATGTTGACTTCTGACTAGTTTCGGATAACTAGACAGCCACACTACCACCAGATCTGCACACTTCATTTTAGTAGGTTGCAGGTCCAGCAAGTGTGTGGAACTTTGCAAAAAGAGAACAGGTTTGAGAAGCACCACGTTGCTCGGCCTGTTCGCTGATGCACAGACATCTTCACTGGGGAAAAACTGAAAGATTCCAATGTTTGCTCATTTGCATCGCATCCATTGAGCTTACTAGAAGGTATGAAGGTCTTCATTGTCTGAAAAAGTCTTAGATTGACATTTCCTTTCATTGTGTGAATCTGTAATAATGGCTCATGGTCAACACGAGGCTTAACAATAGGGGGTAGTTGCTTCAAGATTTGTTCAGTCAGATTCAGTGTTTTTTAATTAGAGCATCCAGATTGTGGATGTTGTTTTACCAATTAGTAAGAGAAAGCGTCAAACTTTCAAACCCTAGTTTAAAAACAAAGGCTGAAGGATACTGGAACTATCAGTCACTGAGCTAATAAGGCCCATTAAAGTGAAATGTTGGCAGCCAGTGGTAAACTAGGTTATGAAAGATGGCATTGGTATTCTGTATCTGTTGACTTTAATTATGCTTTGAATGAGCACACAAGGTGCAGTAAATATTAATGTGGTGATGCTAATGTGGTCAAATTGATAGTCTTGGTCAGGCTCCTAATGTAGTTGTTGTGCTCCAGCTTGACAGTGTTATTTTTGGTCTTGAGGGCTGTGCTGCAGTGAAGCAGTGCAGGTGGTTGGTTTGGTTTTAGTTTTAATACTGATGTATTAATACTAATGCATTATTGTGTTTACCTCAGGGTGCCTATTTGACTGTCACTGTCTATTACAGTCACAGCGATGAGACACTACATGGCCAAAAAGTGTGTGGACACTCAAACATTCCAGACTCATAAATGAGGTTTAACACTGATGTTAGCCGATAAGAGTCAGGCAGCCCTTTTGGGTTCATCCAAAAGGTGTTGGATGGGGTTGAATTTAGGGCTCTCTGCAGACCAGTCAAGTTGTTCCACAGCAAACTGGGAAAACCATTTCTTTATGGAGCCTCTTATCATGTATCATATTGAAACAGGAAAGTGTCTTCACCGCTGTTTTCCATGGTTTCATTCCATGAGGGAGACCTTAAAGCTTCAGTATAAAATGAGATGTTGATAACAGGGCCTGAGCTGAAGAAATTACATGGACATTACATGGACTGCTGAGGACCCAAGACAAACATGAGCAGTGAGACCAGTGAAAACAGTTCATTTGAAAGATTAATAACAGGTTCTTAGTGATCAGAGTGGTTGGGGGTCAGCGATGGGGGGGTGTCAGACAGGTGCAGGGCTGGTGGAGGTAAAAACTAGGCTGGGCGTAGGCCACAGGAAAGGCACAGGCTTGGTCCAGGTTGATTACTCAGGTGAGACCATTAGCACAATCAAACAGGCAGAGAAGAGGACAATGGGAAGGATCCTAACAAAAACCTGATTCTCAGGTACTGTCTTTTTGTATACTCTGTATACTCTATGGACATTTATTCACAATGGACAGTGGAGATGTCCGAAGATGCTCATCTTGTTCATCTTGTTCAAAAAAACTTACTTACTTAGACTCACCATCAGTTAGTCAGAACTGAAGAAGCTTCTTGGATTAGAGACAAAGTGTCTTCACAGAGTTACAAACAAGCCCGGTTGCCCCAGACTGAACATTTTTGAAGAAAAAAACAAAAAAGACATTGGAGATATTATTATATCTATCTAAGATACACTGAATCTAAAGATATGTGCATCCTGAGTGATTTGAGTTATGCCTTACCCCAAAATTCTACTGGGTGCGGACGCGCCGTGTTCCATGTGCACCATGGTCACCACAGAGATTCTAGTCAATGTTTTAAACTCTGCCGCCGTCCAGTTCAGAGGCGTCCCAGAAGCAGGCCTCTGCTCAGCTCCAAGTGAAATTTGCAGCTGTGCTATTTTTGACAGATGCCACAAGCAGTCCGCATCAATTTACACAGAGCACCTCGGCTGGAGGAAGCCAGACACAGAAACAGAACAGAGAATCCAGTGTATTTTCAAAATAAAGTACTGCATGGAAACTGCCAGCCGTAAAAACAGACAAAAGAGAAACAAATGAACCACGTAGCATATTTACACAGAAGCATATTTAGAAGCACATGAACCAAGAAAATGACCAAATCTGAGTAAGTAAACAAAGCCTGGCAGGCTAAACGCTTCTGCAACGCTCCCGGTGGGGTTTGATGTTCCGTGCAGGACAGACTAAAACAGCGTCGCAGTTATGACGTGACAGAGACGCGTCCAGTGGGATTATTATTTTATTGTAGAATTATATTCATATTTATTGAATTATTCTGCGCCTAATTATTTACCTTCAGTACTAATGTTCAGTGTCAAAGTGGGAGTTCACATCCCGTCACTGATCCACAATTAATGTTCCTTTGAAAACTAAACAACATTCAGCCAGACCACTATATCACACGGTTTTCATTCAACAGTGTAAAGATTGTTTCTGCAGGACATGACACTGTGATGTATAGTACACAAACAGGTGTTTTTTTTTTTTCGGACTTCACACACACATCCTGTCAGTGCAACAGTTCTCCTCTGAAAGCTTTCATATAAATCTAGCTTCAGCTGTGTCTCAATCTGATGGATTTGCTGTGCTGTCAGTAACACAGTTACACATGTACCCATGGCAGGGCTTGGCCAGCATACGCAATGAATATGTTGTTTGTCTTCAATGAATGACATAAAATAAAACAAAACACAATGAATTTTAATTTGTGCAGCTGTATACGTTTATGAAAAAAGGTCTTCAAGGGTAAAGCGAACACTGACAGGGAGAGAGAGAGGCAAAGAGACAATCAAATGCTGAGATGATCAGTGATTGGTTATTCTGGAGCAGCTGCTCAGACTGTTCTCTGATCTGTTACGGCCCGACCAGCTGTTGCCCAGCCCTCTGATTGATTAGACACTGTGTGCTGCTGTGTTCATGTTCATACAGCTGTGTGTGCGTCTCATGCAGCCTTTTGATTGTCTTATTTTACTTTGAGACAGAGCGCGTGGCCATGCTGCGTGTCACTCTTCAAAGGAGTTCCTAAACTCACAGGATTAGCAGGGAGTGTTTGTTTTCGTACATTTAGTGCCTTCTCCCCTCCAGGTTTGTCAGTCTCAAACCTTCAAGGAGATGCCTTCCTCATTGGTTGATATTGAAGCTCTCTCCTCTGCTGCCAAATTGCACATAATCTCTTTTCTATCCTGCTTATTTATCCTCATCTTTTTTGTCCTTTCTGTGATTCACATACCTTTGTGAACCTTTTACTTTCATTAAATTAAGCTTTAAAGCCTGCATGAAATCAAACTTGATGTTTAAGAGTTTTTTGTCCCATCTGTCCTCCAGTATCTGGAAGTCGTGTTTTCAGTATTTTCAGGTATTCTTCATGGTATTTTAGAGTTTGGCATTTCTTGATAAACCATAAGAAGTGATGACTCATCCTGCACTTGTGCAGTGGAGTGCTTCCTGTTTGAATAAAGTTCTAAAGTTGTGCTTTTGTACAGTAATCAGTGATTTTGGATCAGATTTTATACAGAATTTATTTGCTGCTTTTCCCTCTGATGTCCTCTGGCTGCTCAGCTTCAACTCTCAGTGAGTTTATGTTGGACAGGTTTTCAGAGGTTGCGTTCCGCCCTGGGTCCACCCATGTTCATTGGAAGGTAGATGCTGACACCAGATCACTAGATCACTAGATCATTATCTGCAGATCATAGCCTTGGGGGTGTAATGCAAACTCAACGCTATTGGCTACTGCACCAATCCAATCAATATCTGTGTCACTCCCCTGCCTGTTTTAATAGAAAATACATAAATATGCAGAACCAAAGAGCACTCTGCCTTCCATTTCACGTAAACTTTAATTGCAGAAATTCAATATCTTCAGCTTATTTTATCTACATTCTCTCTCTCTTTTCCTTTTCTCATTTCCAACTCAGTCAGCCAACTGAACTTCCAGTTAAACCAGTCAGATTTGATTGTGATAGGATGTGCTAGGTTTGTCTGTTACCCTGTGTTTTCCTGGTGTTTCCCTGCCCTTCGTGTTCTGTGTCTGTTTTTGTCTGTCTCCCCTGTCTGTGCAGGCTGGGCGTGCAAAGCAAATGCAAATCTCAAAGATGTACCCTGTGATGGTGGACGAAGACGAAGAAGAAGGTCCAAGACACTCTCAAGGGCTACAGGAACATGTATCCTGGAGAGTTTAGATTTGCTCAAAGCTGTTCAGTACAAGATGGCAGTCCTTCAAACTATGACAGTTCACACACAAATTGTGGTGGGATGTGTACAAGAGGTCAGTGGACTTACATAAGGCAAATGTCATCTAATTCCGTGTTGGTGTGACTTAGAAACCTAAAAGATTGGATGGTTTTGTGGTGCGGTTAGACCAAGGATTCTCACAGTTTTGATAGCTGAGGGCCAATTTAGGAACCCAACATTGGACTGAGGGCCGCTGATGGAAAAAAACAGAAAGAAATCCCATTTGTGATCATTTTAATGACCAGGTTGTATTTCTACAGTTTACACTTATTGGTCTGCATCCAGTAATGTGCAATAAACACATTTTAATTGACTGCTCAGATGAAAATCAGCAACTGTGCTGTATCGGAAATGTCCATGCTTTCATCCAGTGCGATTGAAAAGGCTCCCTTTCCCAGGACTTCCACACGTTGTCCCAGTTGCTTTTTGAGATCGTTGGCCAGATTTCGATTCGTCGTGTCACTGTGTCATTCGACAAACTTATGTCACAGAGCTTTGTTTTTTCTGCTCTGGGTATACAATATTGGCCACTTTCAAAATGCAGTCTTGCACAAATTCTCCGTCACTGAACAGCTTACATCTTCACAGCTGCGTTCACAGTCTCTTCTCTTCCCAGAGGCAGAGTGAAGCAGGAGACGTCATCGGCATCAGTTGGATCAAATCTGAACTTGCTTGCTTTCAAAGCATCTTGTCCACAATCGGATAAGGGGACCAAAATGTAGAATGAGCTCAGGGTAGTGGACAAGGTAATGGAGTTTAGCTTGCAGTGGTTTTAGATATTCCTCATTAAGAATTTTAAGATATGCAACTTGGTTGGTATGAATCATTATCATTATCATTATCATTAATCATGGCTCATTACAGACAACTCTCGATTCTATTGCACCTCTGAAAAAGAAGATAATTAAACAGAGGAGGTTAGCACCATGGTATAGCCAAAAGACTCGCGAATTAAAGCAAGTGGCACGTAATTCTGAACGTAAATGGCGTACCACCAAACTGGAAGAATCTCGCTTAGTCTGGCAGGATAATCTTAAAACTTACAGGAGGGCTCTCCGTAATGCCAGAACAGCCTATTACTCTTCATTAATAGAGGAGAATAAGAACAACCCCAGGTTTCTCTTCAGCACTGTAGCCAGGCTAACAGAGAACCACAGCTCTATTGACCCATCTATTCCTTTAGGTCTAACTAGTAATGACTTCATGAGCTTCTTTAATGATAAAATTATAACTATTAGAGACAAAATTCATCACGCCTTGCCTTCAACAGGCACTGATCTGCATTCTGATACAGCAATCTTGGAAACAGCTGCAAAACCTGATATATATTTAGACTGTTTTTCTCCCATTGACCCTCATCAAATAACTTCAATAATTTCTTCATCTAAGCCGTCAACCTGTCTCTTAGACCCCATCCCAACCAGGCTGGTCAAGGATGTCTTACCTCTAGTCAGCCCTTCTTTATTGGATATGATTAATCTGTCTTTATTATCAGGATATGTACCACAGTCCTTTAAAGTAGCCGTAATTAAACCTCTTCTTAAAAAGCCCACTCTAGATCCAGAGGTTTTAGCCAATTACAGACCAATATCAAACCTCCCATTTCTCTCTAAGATACTTGAGAAAGCTGTAGCCAATCAGCTGTGTGACTTTCTCCATAAGAACAGTTTATTTGAGGATTTTCAGTCAGGATTTAGAGTGCATCATAGCATGGAGACCGCACTAGTCAAAGTCACAAATGACCTCCTAATGGCATCAGACAAAGGCCTCATCTCTGTACTTGTCCTGTTAGATCTTAGTGCCGCATTTGACACCATTGACCATCAAATTCTTTTACATAGACTGGAGCATCAAGTTGGTATCAAAGGAACCGCCCTAAGCTGCTTTAAGTCATTTCTTAGATCGATCTCAGTTTGTTCACGTCAATGATGAATACTCCATGCACACCAAAGTTTGTCACGGCGTTCCACAAGTTTCTGTACTAGGACCACTTCTATTCAGTTTATATATGCTTCCTCTAGGGAACATTATTAGGAATCACTCCATTAATTTTCATTGTTATGCTGATGACACTCAATTATATTTGTCGATCAAGCCTGATGAAACCAACCCGTTAACTAAACTCCAAGCATGCCTTAAGGATATAAAAAGTTGGATGACCTACAATTTTCTGATGCTGAATTCAGACAAAACTGAAGTTCTTGTAATTGGACCTAAACACCTCAGAAACTCTCTTCCCGGAGACTTGGTTACCTTGGATGGGATCACTCTGGCTTCCAGCTCCACCGTAAAGAATCTTGGAGTTGTTTTTGATCAGGATTTGATCAGGACTGCATTCTTCCACTTACGCAACATTGCCAAAATCAGACGCATCATGTCTCAAGCGGATGCAGAAAAACTAGTCCATGCATTTGTTACTTCTAGGCTGGACTATTGTAATTTTTTGTTATCAGGCTGCTCAAATAGGTCTCTTAGGTCTTTGCAGCTAATTCAGAATGCTGCTGCACGTGTTCTGACAGGAACCAAGATCAGAGATCACATCTCTCCCATTTTGGCTTCCTTGCACTGGCTACCTGTTAAATCTAGAATAGAATTTAAAATTCATCTCCTTACATACAAAGCTCTTCATGGCCAGGCACCATCGTATCTAAAAGAACTCATAGTACCTTACTACCCCTCTAGAACACTGCGCTCTCAGAATGCTGGGTCTCTTGTGGTTCCTATAGTTTCCAAAAGTAGATTGGGAGCCAGAGCTTTCAGCTATCAAGCTCCTCTTCTGTGGAACAAACTACCATTCTGGGTTCGGGAGGCAGACACAGTCAACACTTTCAAGAGTAGACTTAAGACTTTCCTTTTTGAAAGCGCTTATAGTTAGGGCTGACTCACGTCATCCCTTAGTTATGCTGCCATAGGACTAGACTGCCACTCCCCCCCACCCCCCACCTGTCTCTTTCTGGGTTATGCCTAGCCAGGCACGGTAATGGTTGAAGATGCAGTCACATCTCCCTTTACTGAAAACCCCCTCTCTCTACCATATCTCTACTTCAGTTTATAGTCAGTTAATGATTTACTGCTGCTGTGCATCTGTGTCCCTCTAACTCTATCACAGGTTCCACTGCTACTGTAATCATTCTATCATTTATTGTATTTCATTGTCATTCTACCATTCATTGTAATTGTACAATATGTTTGTGTTGATTTGTTCTGTACATGTGACATCCATTGCACGTCTGTCCGTCCTGGGAGAGGGATCCCTCCTCTGTGGCTCTTCCTGAGGTTTCTTCCACGTTTTTTCCCTGTTAAAAGGGTTTTTTGTGGGCAAGTTTTTCCTCACTCGAACCGAGGGTCTAAGGACAGAGGGTGTCACTCCCTGTACAGACTGTAAAGCCCTCTGAGGCAAACTGTGTTTTGTGACTTTGGGCTATATAAATAAAATTTGATTTGATTTGATTTGAATCGTGGGTGCACAGAAATATGAGAAATATGATTGAGAGCACAAATATAAATATACATTGTACTCATTCACTAAGCATCAGAATCACCTTTATTTGCCAGGTGTGTGTACACACACACACAAACTGTCCATACATATATATACATTGAGAGCAACCTGTAAACAGAGTTCCTTATGTGTACACACACCTAGCCAATAAAGTGATTCTGAAAGTTACTCCTTGTTAATTGTTTCAGTCCAGAAGCCTGCATGAACAGGCAGCCTGACATGTCACTAAAACCAGACAATATCCAGGTGGAGCTCATGGACTGAACTGATGCTGTCCTTATTGTATTGTAGCTTTGTTTACTTTATATACCCAGCTCCCTAAGACTGGATCTAGCTTCAGACTGTGCTGTAAAATAGTGAGGGGTCTCTCTTTCTCTCAAAGTGAGGGGGATCTGTGAATAAGAGAAAAGTTATTTTCTTATTGCTAATGACGGCTACGTTCAACACACAGCTGCATGTGGGACCGTGAGTAGAGGGTGAGTTATACATGTCTTTCTTTATCTCTGTAAACTGAGCAGGAACAAAAAGTGTTCGTCTGACAGACAGACATCCAACAAAAACACTACTGGCGTTATGTTCGTGTGTATCACAGGCAAGTACAGCTGATAGGAGGCAGCAAATAGCAGTTAGCACCGATTAGCACAAGCTAACGCTAACTAGCCATTTGGCCATTTTGGTCCTTAAACAGCGAAACAAGTCTGGATGGTGGGAAAAATGATGTGAATAATGGAATGGAGGAGTTGGATGATAGCAAGTGCAACTAATGCTGTAGATGAGAGATTTTTTGTGAGATTTTCTGGTTTTTTTTTAACAGTCTAGCCTGTTCTTTTACAGCCAGCAGCTGCAGCTGTGAACCTTTAGTGCCTTCCATAGGCCAAGACGTGTTCAACGACCTGGACATCATGTCAATTAAAAAAGGATAATCTGGATGCTATAATCCCTGACACCGCTAAAAATAGAAAGAAAACTCCCTGACAAGACAATTGTGGAAATGATTAAGATGGGGTGGAAGAGAAGGAATGGCTGTTATAAATGAGTGTAAAGAAGAAATGGAATATAGAGTGCACAACAGGAAAAGAGTGAAAACCAGAGAACAGAGAAATTGAGTGTAAAAAAACGAAGAAAAAAAGACAGAAGAAAACTGTGATGAGGAGCCAGGAAAAGAAGAGTAAAGAATCAGAGAGGACAGGAGTTGATTTGAGGAGTGACGAAGAAGGAAGAAATGCAGGAGAGAAAAGGACGTGAAAACTTGAGGAGAGAGCTGGTGAGGAGGAAGAGGGACAAGAGATGAAGATGAAGGTGAAGAAAGGAGTGAAGAAAAGATGAGAAATAGAGAACGAGGCGCCTGGAGGAGATTTAAGAGAATAAAATATGCATTTAATCTTTTTTACATCTTAAATTTATGATCAGAAATCACACTTTCATGTTGTGAGAGAGAATGAGAGAAGTTAGAAATAAAAGAGGAGCAAAGATTGACCAAGAGGAGATCAAACAAAGCTGCTTCTGCAAAATTAGAATGTTTTTTATGTTGTTCCCCAATTTATTTGAGTAAATGTTGACCTAATATTTGTTGTTTGTTGACCTGATATTCACTTCACAGTATGAAAGACCGCATTTACTTTTTGTTGTCGATTCTTGATTTGCAATTAGAGCAGCTCAGATTATTGCAGCATGGATTTAAATGTAGCAGATTTGTCAGCTAAACATTCATTCTGTAAACTCTACTCCAGCAGAGTTGAACAAAAATAGATTTTAAGATTGGTAATGCTGTTTGCTCCAAATTCTACCTGTTATGTAACATCAATTACAATGACAATTTTTGTTCATTATTCTATGTAGGCTCCACAGGATGATTTTTTCCCTGAGCAACTATCAAAAATGGTGTGTATAACTGCCATAACTGTGGAAAAACTACATTTCATGGACCCACTTAAGTTTGTGTTTGCAGCATCTGGGTCTGCCTGTGACCCATGGAATATTAATAGGGGAGGGTGTTCCACGCTGCACTGCCTTAACTGGTTTATCTACACTGAACCAAAGTTCACTGGAGATGAATGAAAATGCCCAAACACTTTGGTTTTCACAGACTTTTTCTCTGCACACAAAAGGTTTATTTCTCTCGAACTTTCTTCATTTATTCGTTAAAGTCCATGTGAGCACTTCTCCCTTTGCCAAGATAATCCAGCCATCCATGTGGCATAATAAGATGATTAAACAGCATGACTATGATGCAGGTGTACCCATGTGCAGTTTTATCTTGAAAAAAGTATTCAGTTAGGCCAAAGCATGACCAAAGTTATGTCCGGACACTTTCCATACAGAGCAGGTTTAGACTGCACTCTTTATAATATTACCCACCGACACCCAGCAGTTTCACCACGAGCAAACACTTGGCGACAGTGGCAAGGAAAAACTCATGAGCTATGAATTTGACATGGCAAGGACTACAGATATGGATATATGGATACAGATACCTCAAAGAACAAAGGGGGGAGAGGCGGATTCTATTACTGTGACAGTAATTTATTAATTTATATTTAAAATAATAATATGACATGCAGCAAGAGTGCGGCAGCCGGGATGCGAACCGGCGTCCCATGGTTTAAAATGCAACAGGTAACAGTGTACTTAACCATTCAGCTATTGTAACACTGCTATGCCAACAAGTTATTGTATATAAAATATCCCGCTAATATGAAATTCGAAAAGATCTGAACTACGATAATTCTTTTTAGGATTATTTAAGATTAATTCTACATAAATAAGCTGGCGTCTTAAATAGGTGACAATTCAAATAGCTGGCTAATATGGTAAATTTGGTGTATTTTAAGAGAGAAGCAGTTTTACAAACAGACCATATACCCGCCCCTACGGAGCGCTCAAAAACATCGAAGGAACACACCCAAGATTGGGGCACACTCTATCTGTCTCCCTATTGGCTGGTGAAACACACTAATTTAAGCGCAGGGAGGGACATCCTTCAGTCTGAGCAGACACCTCAACCTGAGAGGACGTTCTGTTTTGAGTGCGAGCACACTTAGGTTTGAGCGCGTAGACGTTAGATCTGAGTACGCACAGGACATATTTGAGTGCGAGCGAAATGTTTGTGTCCAAGAAGAAGAAATGTGAGCGCAAGCATGTGATTTTTGAGTCCAAGCACACATTTTGAAAGAAAGCAGCAGAAATCTGAGTGCGAGCACAAAATGTGAGCACGAGGAGAATAAATCTGAGCATGAGAAGGAGAAATCATGCTCTCAAAATGAAAATCTACGCTCTTGAATAAGCATAGGATAATTCTTCCATAAACCCTAACTCTAACCGAATGGGACGGCACCTCAGCTCCACCCAGCCAAGGATCTAAAACACATCATACAGAGGACAAAGACTCTGGGGCCTCCACTACACTTGAACTCACCTAAAGAATAATAACATTTCCAATCAGTAACTCTGAATTCTGAATTCAGTGCCTGGAATACTGTGATGTAAAACAGATCAGGTGATCTGATACAGCTCAATTACAGCAGCAGATTTGGGGACACAGTCACAAGACGTTTTGAAATAATTTCCTGCGTACACCGAAGGGAAAATCAAGCCTTCCAAATATTCTGGAGTGTGTACCCCTGAGACAAACACACAGAACCTTGTTGACATATTCTATTTTAAAAGCTGCCTTTCTTCCTGTGTTGGCTCCCCCCCTGCGGTACAATGGTTCTCAGGCTGACACTGTACATTTATATGCATGAGCTGAGCTAATTTGCTTTGAAGCGAGGCTAGCACAGTTGTTTGCATGAGCAGATCATTTTCTTATTTGATGTTCCTATGCAAATGGAGGTATCCAAATACACATGAAATAATTAGGCCCCCTTATGCAGAAGCTAAATGAAGTATTTCAGAATCAGTAGGCGATTACTGGACATTTAACAGCTCTGTTGCAAACCTCTGATGAGTTACATGTTTGTGATGTGGGAGGCCCTTGATAGAATTCTCTATCCCACAAGGCATCTTTGTGCTCAGTAATGACAGTAGAGGCTTCAAACAGATGGGCATAATCACAAAATCCATGAATTAAGAAAATAGATGACAGGTTTGAAATAGCCACAGGGTTGTTTCAGCTTTAAAGGTGCCACTTAAAATTGGGTGGGACCTTTTCACCATCCTCTGTAAAGATCAGGGGTAGTCAGTTCTGATTTCAGGAGGTCCGGATAGAGAAAATGTCCTCATTTTCAAGTCTGCAGCAGCATCATGTTTAAGCTGCATTATGATTTAGTTATACATTACAATTATTTGATATATTGAAGCAGCATTGGGTGGCATGCCGGTGCAGTAGTTAACACTGTCACTGGTTTGAACCAGTTTACTTGTGTGTGAGTTTGCATGTTCCCACCCGTGTCTGCATTGGTTCTCTCTGAGCACGCTGGCTTCCTCCCACAGTCCAAAACCATGCACTCAACAGGATAATTGATGACTCTAAATTGTCTCTAGGTGTGAATGTGAGTGTGAATGGTTGTTTGTCTCTATGTGCCCTGTGATGAACTGGCGACTTGTCCAGGGTGTACCCTGCCTCTTGACCAATGTCAGCTGGGATAGGCTCCAGACCCCCTGTGACCCCTGATGAGGATAAGCTCTTACAGATAATGTATGTATGAAGCAGCATTGTCATTGTATCAACATCTGCACTGTGTGAAGTCAACAACTCAAATCAAACAAAGAAAGCTATATATATTCAATGTCATGGCAACAATATTTATTTTCAGTGACACTATGGAGAGCTACATTCAATAATAAATAATACATCAAATAAATAAGAAAACTTCCATAATAATAATAATAATAATAAGTGTCTGACTTGGCTGCAATCTTCTGGATTAAAAGTCGGTTTTCGCTGACACACTGACTCACAGTTTGACCTCTTTTCTTTCTCTTGTCTCCTCACTTCTTTATATTTTTCTCTCTCTCTGTCTCCTCACTCCTTTATATTTTTTTCTCTCTCTGTCTCCTCACTCCTTTATATTTTTCTCTCCGTCACTGTCACTGCTGCCCTATTCAGTGAAGGCCCGTCCTACCCTGCCTGTAATTGGCTGACATTCTTGCCCTCAACTTGACCAATCTCAGTCCTCGACACAGTGAGATAAACCCCCAATCAAAGGTTACATTTAATTTTATACATACATACATACATACATACATATACATATATACTTATATATATATATATATATATATATAATAAAAACTAAAAAAAAAAACTCCTTCTCACCGGCGGTGGTATCTGTGTCATCCTCAAGCTCGGGTCCTCTACCAGAGGCCTGGGAGTCTGAGGGTTCTGCACAGTATCTTCGATGTTCCTAGAACTGCACTCTTCTGGACTGAGGCTTCAGTTGTTGTTCCTGGGATTTGTTGGAGCCACTCTCCCAGTTTGGGGGTCACTGCACCAAGTGCCCCCACTACCACGGGGACCACGCTACCCTTGACCTTCCACATCCGTTCCAGCTGTTCTTTCAACCCTTGATACTTCTCAAGTTTCTCATGTTCCTTCTTCCTGATGTTGGTGTCAGCTGGGATCGCCACATCTATCACCACCACCCTCTTCTGCTCTTTGTCCACCACCACTATGTCCGGTTGGTTAGCCAGGACCTGTTTGTCAGTCTGGAAGCTGAAGTCCCACAGAACCTTGGCCCTGTTGTTCTCAGCCACCTTCTGTGGTATGGCCCATTGGGATATGGGTACTTCAATTCCATACTGGTTGCAGATGTTCCTGTATACTATCCCAGCCACTTGGTTGTGCCTCTCCATGTACGCTGATCCAGCTAGCACCTTACACCCTGCTACTATGTGCTGGACCGTCTCAGGGGCTTCTTTGCACAGTCTGCACCTTGGGTCTGATCCACTCTGGTAGATCCTGGCCTCTATGGCTCTTGTGCTTATGGTCTGTTCTTGCGCTGCCATGATTAGTGCCTCTGTGCTGTCTGTCAGTCCCGCATTATCCAGCCACTGGTAGGATTTCTTGATATCAGCCACTTCCTCTATCTGACGGTGGTACATGCCATGTAGGGATTTGTCTCTCCAGGTTGTTTGTTCCTCCTCCTCTGCACTCTCATCATCAGGGTTCTGCTGCCTGAGACATTCACTTAGCAGTTCATCCCTCGGGGCCATCTTTCTGATGTATTCTCGAATTTTCAATGTTTCATCCTGGACCGTGGTCTTGATGCTTACTAGCCCTCGGCCTCCTTCTTTCCGCTTAGTGTATAGTCTCAGGGTGCTGGACTTGGGGTGGAACCCTCCATGCATGGTGAGGAGCTTCCTGGTCTTGATGTCTGTGGCTTCTATCTCCTCCTTTGGCCAGTTTATGATACCAGCAGACCTTGTTCTTACCATTCAGCTGACTTCTCAGGACCTGCCTTACTCTCTGGAGGTATTTCGCTGTGGTTGACTTCCTTGTGGCCTCTTCGTGGTTTCCATTAGCCTGTGGGATGCCAAGGTACTTGTAGCTGTCTTGGATATCACCTATCTTGCCCTCTGGTAGGTCAATCCCCTCAGTCCGGATCATCTTGCCTCTCTTTGAGACCATCCGGCCACTCTTGTCCAATCCGAATGACATCCCTATGTCTTCGCTGTAGATCCTGGTGGTGTGGATCAGTGAGTCTATTTCTCGCTCATTCCTGGCGTACAGCTTGATGTCATCCATGTAGAGCAGGTGGCTGATTGTGGCCCCACTACGGAATCGGTACCCGTAGCCGCTCTTTGCGATGATCTGACTGAGGGGGTTCAGTCCTATGCAGAACAGCAGTGGTGATAGCGCATCTCCTTGGTATATGCCGCACTTGATGTTGACTTGGGCGATGGGTTTGGAGTTGGCCTCTAGGGTTGTCTTCCACATTTCCATTGAGTTCTGGATGAAGGTTCTCAGGTTCCTGTTGATCTTATACAGTTCCAGACATTCCAGTATCCATGTGTGCGGCATTGAGTCGTAGGCTTTCTTGTAGTCAATCCAGGCAGTGCACAGGTTGGTCTGTCTCTTCTTACAGTCTCGGGCGACTGTTCTATCAACCAGTAGCTGGTGCTTGGCTCCTCTGGTGTTACTGCCAATTCCTTTCTGTGCCTCGTTCATGTATTGAGCCACATGCTTGCTCATTTTTGCTGCAATGATGCCTGACAGGGCCTTCCATGTTGTGCAGAGACAGGTAATTGGCTGGTAGTTGGATGGGATGGGTCCCCTCTGGGGGTCCTTCATGATTAGGACTGTCCTGCCTTGGGTTAGCCACTCTGGGTGGGTCCCATCCCTCAGCAGCTGGTTCATCTG